>CM057341.1:59890976-62290976 GCA_030015575.1 Agapanthus africanus
AACTGGAGATGACACTGCCATCGTCGACGCCACAGAGGGTGGTGCTGCCTCGGGTGGTGGTACTGTTACCGGAGCCCGTCTACCCCGCGATCGAGTACCCAGGGGCATACCAACTATTGGAGTAAGATCTACTCCCGACTCTCCAGGAATAAGCGCAGTGCCGGTATTCCTCGGGGGAAAGCGGACCGGGGCACGTGGTCGCAGCATGGCTCCCGTGGCCGGAACCTGAATAGGGGCGCCGTGGCCAAGAAGCACCCTTCTCTCCTCAATAATAACTTGGTTCACCCGATGGAGATACCAGCCCGTGAACGACCCCACGCATCGGGGAATGTAATCACCATCGGGGATCATGAACTGAGAACCGGTGTTCAGCCTCATAAAGTGGTGGGCGGCATCTCGGACGGCCTCGAGCGAAGGAACTGGCGCGACTATGAAAGCTTCAAACGGGACACCCTGATCATAGCCAAACTGCCGGGCAAAGCAATGCGGATTGTACCGCATGAAGAGAGCCGCACTGTCCTGACGGAACACCAGGTAACCCGGTCTAATTGCATATAAGCGTGCGGCCTCCCGGGGCTTCAAAGTGGGCGCGTTATCTTTCGACCGGTCCCAAAGCGGCTGGGCCGAACCCGTGGAAGAAGATAAGACCCGATCATTAAATATTAATCCGCCGGCAGTAGCGTAAGGAGAAATCAACGCCCGAATAGCCCTGAATTGAGTTGGGTCAGCGGCAGAAGCATCCACCAATCGTATAAGCCGAGGGAAAGTGTAGGCGTCGTAGAATGCAGGCCTCTGATGCATAGCGAAAGCCCCCAACACATGCATTTCGATCCAAGACGTGAAGTAATGAAGCGAAAAGTTTACTACATCCACGCCAGGAGTAGAAGTATTAGCTGCGGTGCCCAACCCGTGATAAAGATGTGCCAACGCCGGGATACCGACGGCCAACCGCGCCCCCTCAGCGATACAATGAGCCGGATAGATGACCGAAGCCCTCATAAAGCGACGATGCATGGGGATGACAAAGCAACTGAGCCAGACACTGACAAACCCCACGAAGAATGTCTCCTCATCCATGCCGGGAGCTGCGATGGATTCGAAAGACGTCGGCGACATAATGGGGATGTAGTACTGTGGTAGATCCGATTCAGTGGTCGGCAGCTTCTTCGGACCAAACCCAAAGGGGTTTTTGATGTTGGCAAAATTTGGAGCTCTCTTCGACAAGACGTCCTCGCGAAGGAAACAAGCAATGAAGCTCTTGAAAGTAACACCCTGCTCTTCGGATTCGCTGATCAAACAATCAAAGATACTCAGCACCTTAATTAAGCTGGGAAGCTTGTGGAGGACGACGTTCTCAGCAGACAAGCCGTCAACCGGAGCAGGCTCGGGTTCAAAGACATATTCATCAGAGGGTAGCAACTCCTCATAAAGCGTCCCTCAGATTGGCAGCCCCGAGATCTCATAGAACTCTCCCAAAGAGATCGAGACTTCTCTGTCCCCCAAAAGAAAAGTGTTGGTGGGAAGATTCCATTGATTCAAGAACGCCTTAACCCACCAGACATGCGGGGATTGATAATGGAAGAGTGACGCATATATCGCTTGGTAAAGGCCGACCTTCTGCAGCCGCGCACGATGGGTGACAAGGATATAGCGAGCCCAGAGGAGGTAGCCCGTAGGGTGCTGAGGAGTGAGCCCTATCTTATAAATTTGTCCCCATGGGTGGGCCTCACCCTGGCAAATGCGTCATCCCAGGATATCTATAGCAGGGATTGGATGGTTCGGGATACCGGTCGTCGAAGGCTCAAGCCGTCCTGTCGGAGTCCAATTTGGCATCTCCACAGCGAAAACCGTCCTCGGAGGGTCCATCGGCGAAAATGGGAAAGTGGGCTCTGTCGTCACTTCACAGAGGAAACTCCGGCGACCCCGGATAATATGGTTGTACCAAGTTCCCCATAGAAGCAAGTTGGTGCAGTTCGGGTCATGAGCCCAGATCATCGCCATCGCTTCCTCGTCAGATGGTGATTGAGGAAAAGCGGCCTCCGAGCGAGTGAAGGGAAAACACGGAACAGAAGCCATTGCACCTGAAATCGAATAAAAGAAAACTGTCAAAAGCAAAGCAGCAATATATATGCGTGCATGAACATGAAGACAGTTGAAGAAAGCGATAGCAGACTCTTTTTATGAGACCATTGGCTACAAAACACATGGGCCCCACAGAATCAGGATGACGGCTCGTTAATAATGAGACCAAGCAGTTGTAATAAGACAAAGGGGATATCCTCATTAAGTAAGAAGTGGATTTCAAGTGGCCCTACACATCCCCTAGAAGACAAATCTACCATGGACTCTACAACAAATCAAACAGGATCAAGAGAATTAAATTCCCACAGAAGACATCATTGCAAGCTTCTGTTCCATTAATTGCAGAGGGTCAACCTAGGGCAAAGAGACCCTAAGAAGCCTTCATGCGAAGAAACTGAGTTCTTTATAGGAATTAAATTCCTTATTAAGAAAAGGGAATTAAATTCCCAGAAACATTTTTGGGGTGGAATTAAATTCCATGGATTTGAACCGCCATCATCATCTCCCTAAGGATCATACAAACCCTAAAAGATCTACTGTTGAAGATTAAATGATTTCATATTTTGATTGAAAAGCTTAAAGAAAAAACGGGTTCCTGTTAAAAAGGGTAAAAACCCTTACTTTAGATTTAAAATCCAGAGGAATGTGAAAGTTCATCGTTCATTCAAGAGCATTAACTGAAGAACAGAGTCTTTTTGAACAGAGTTAAACTCTGAAAATGTTTCAAGGCAGAGAATTAAGCTCTGGAAGAAGATAATTAAATTCTCAGAAAAAGTTTGCAAGGAGGAAGATAAGCAGAAGTGGAGGCGCTTCTGAAATGAACCCCTATATTTATAGGATGTGATGGAGACGCTTCATCTCCCTAAATCCCTAGAGGAATCCAACGGTCACAAAAAGTGACAGCGTTGCACTCACGTGCAGACACGTGAGAACAACGCTGTGGGGGCATTTGTTTCCTGATTTAAAATCAGGAAAGCTTATGGAGGAGGCATCACGTGCTAGCACGTGACCAGCGGTCACGTGTTGACACGTGACATTTAAAAGCAGCGGCAAAAGGCAGATTCACTCCCTGTTTAAATCAAAGAAAAGGCTCCAGAAGGGATCACGTGTTGGCACATGACGGCTGAGCAGCGGCCAGAGAACAGAGCGCAAAAGGAGAAGAAAGGCCCGTTCCAGGGGTCACGTGCCTACACGTGACCAGGGGTCACGTGGCCGGCTTTCAAAGCCGCTTTATTTAACAGAATTAAATTCTGAAAGCATGCTAATCTTTCCAAAAGAGAATGATTATTTGGAACCGTTGGATTAAAGATCTAAAGGTGATTAAATGTCACCTATTTATGGAAAAATCTTGAACTTGGAAAGATTGCCCCTTAAATCTAACCGAAATAACAAAGGGATATCTTTGGATTTAAAATCCAATGGTGAATAAAATTCATCTAATAATCCAAAGGTCCAGATGAATGATGAATGTAAATCAAATCTCTCAATAAACAAATCAATTCTTTTAATGAAAAATTCACTAAAACTGATTGATTCTCTTCCTTCTCCTATAAATAGGAGCCAGAAAAGAGAGAGAAAAAAAGATACACAGAGAGAGACACATACAAAGACATACAGAGAGAGAGAAAGAGCCATGGGATTTTGGGAATAATTTGATCCTCTGCAAAAGAAAACCTTAGGTAAGAAGGGAGAGGCTTAAAAAAAAAGGAGAATTTAATTCTCAAAGAGTTGAACTCTTATACAAAAAGAAGAACTTAGTTCTTTCTCTAGCAGAGGATCTGCAAAGTGCACATCTCCCCATTAATTGAGAATTTAATTCTCATTGGGTTGAGATCCTGCCATGCAGATCCAAAGCATAGAAGGGGAATGGAAGTTTGAGAATTTAATTCTCACAGAACTATAGAAATTTAATTCCTTTGAGATAAAATTAGGGTTTAACCCTATGTTATAAGAATTTAATTCCTTTAAAATGGACAGAACTAGGGTTTAACCCTAATGGAGAACTTAATTCTCTCAAAATCACAGGAATTTAATTCCCTTAAAAAAAGAGGAAATTAGGGTTTCATCCTATGCCAGAATTTAATTCTTTACATACATGAGGAATTTAATTCCTACAGAAAAGAAATTAGGATTTAACCCTATCTAAGAACATAATTCTTCAGAAGAAAACAGGAATTTAATTCCTCTAAAGTTTATTGCTAGGGTTTAACCCTATGAAGAATTTAATTCTTAAAAAGATAAACATATCTTCAAACAGGCAAAAAAAACAGGGTCACGTGCTACCACGTGACCCCTGTAAAGATCCATAGAGAAGAATTTTGAGGCAACGCCTCACGTGCTCCATGTGACCCTCAAAGCGCACAAAGAAAAAGCAAAAGAAAAGAAGCTCTGGGGAGCCCTCACGTGTCACCACGTGACCCCTAATGAAAATTCTAACAGATCAAAGCGTGAGCCCCCATCATGTGCCCGCACGTGATGGCCTTCAGAATTAAAAGTGTTAAACACTTATCTGTAGAACAAAATGAAGGGGATCTGGCCCCACCTTTTGGATACCATCACGTGCCCCCACGTGATCTCTTCTCAAACTGATGATCTGCTCCCAGTGTTTAACACTGATTTCCATTGTGTTTAACACTAGTTTGAAAACTCCATTTCCAGTGTTTAACACTGATTTTCTTAGTGTTCAAACACTAATTTGGAATCTTTGTTCTCAGTGTTTAACACTGATTTGTCTTAGTGTTTAACACTAATTTGAAAACTCTGTTCCCAGTGTTAACCATTATTATCTTTTAGTGTTTAACACTAACTTGTCAATCTCGCTCCCAATGTTCAACACGGTTGGTCTCTAATGTTCAACACTAGTTTTAGCCCAATTGGTTAAGTTTCTAGAGGCAAAGCCTCTCCTTCAATAGACCAACAGAAATCCAATATTCTAAACATGATTGGACTTAGCCCAAGCTGGCCATAAGTCCTCAATTCAAACTTAACTGGGCTAATGGGCTTATAACATAATTAATTGGTCTTGGTCCCAAATTGGGCCAAAGACTATTTAATCTACCTTGGTTCAAGGGTACATCTCTTCACTCCTTTTATACTTGGCGTTGTAATTCCTCAACGTCTTCAAAGAGGTGGCGGGTCCCAATGACCATACATTGATACGGACTGTGGGATCCTTAAACTCATGGACTATGAGGTCCTTAACCTTGACCGGGATGTCTTAAAACTAACGACGGACTGTGGGGTCCTTAAACTCATGGACTATGAGGCCCTTAACCTTGACCGTGATGTCTTAAAACTAACGCCGGACTGTGGAGTCCTTAAATCCATGGACTACGAGATCCTTAACCTTGACCGTGATGTCTTAAAACTAATATTGAACTGTGGAGTCCTTAAATCCACGGACTATGACGTCCTTAACCTTGACCGCAACGTCTTAAAACTAACATTGGACCGCAATGTCCTTAAACTACCTATCGACCGCAACGTCACTAAACTAAACAACAGGGCCCCCTTAATTGCTCTCTTGTCGGATCTAAACGATCCCGTTAAGGTGATCTTAGTCTAAAAACTAGGCTAACGTATCCTTAACAAACGTTTAAGTTGATCTTAGTCTCGAACGAGGCTAACGTATCCTTAAACCTAAACCCCTAAACCCAAATCTAAGATAATACGGATTTGGACTAGTCCACGCCCTACGGGCGATGACATAACTCAGTCTCCGTATACAATCCACGGGCAACCAAACACAAAATAAACACACACGACACGAAGTGACCATATGGAGAAGGAGAAAGTTGTTACCGCAATGCGGTAGCGTAATTAACTGCAGGGACTTGTGCCTGCAGGGAAGAGCGTCCCCACAATCAAAAACCCCTCAAGCGAGGGGGAATCTGACGAAGTCTGCTACATCGGACGCATCCGTTTAAACCTTCGATACACGGTGCCATAAATCAACTTGGCATCTTCGGAGACGTAGACAGATAGCACCAATTAGCATCTGCCCCGAATTTCAGGCGAGACGTCCGTCGCGCCGTCCTTCGGAGGGGAACAGTGCAGGATTGTCGCGATTGAATAGCCGGGGGGTTTTATGTGAGATGAGAGTTTTATTTTCATTCATGTAAAATTCAAATGTAATGTAATATTCTTTTATTTGGGGCACTTCCGGGTTGAGTTTGATGTCACCAGTGCTGTATATTATTTACTTTTCCGCATTAGGATAGACCCAAGGAGGGGAGCACAAGTGACCGGGTTCTGGGGTTCAGTGGGAGGCCATCTCGAGGAGTCGAGACCGGGTCTCCTAAACTCCAGGATTGGTAGGGTCGCTTGCCTCTCTTGTAGGGGTCTGAGGGTGTGGGCTTGGCTATTCATCGCGACTGTGGAATCCGTATTTTCTATTGTTGGCTAAATACTAAATACTAAATACGGACGTCCTAGTATATCCCACATTATATCTGTGTTTCTGCTGCCTGTGTTCTGTGATATTTGAGACAAATGATATATTATATATGAGATATATATTAAACGTTGCTTATGTTTTACACCCGCGTTAGTCCCGTCCCGGTATGCCGTTAGTTAAGTAACCTAATGGTGCATAACGGAACATTGCGGCGAATGCGGATGGTATAAGCGTACGTTGTATTTTTGTTTCTTTTCTGTGATTGGCTTAAGGACTTAAATGATGGGACTACATTAATATGATTAATGTAAAGAAAACAAACCTAAAAAGATGTTGTAGAATCGGATTTGAAAACCACTCGGCTCTTTATGAAAAAGCTATATTTCAAAACTGCGGAGCTCAAGCCACTCCTTTTGAAAATCATTTGATTCTACAACGATATCAAATTCAAAGCGTTAAAGATTTTCTTAAAAATCATCTGCAACCCTCCGTCATTTTAGGAAGTAGAGTACTTAGTATTCGTGCTACGTTTGTTGACCTTAGCCAAGACGTAGTGTACGGTAGCTAAGTGATGTCTTCCTACAATGCATATGATGCAGATTAATTAGGACGAGCATATGACTTTGTTGACCTTAGCCAAGGGTCATGTAAACGGGTCTGATTAATCAAGAAATGACGGGTTGAACTTGACTAGTGCTTGTGATTTGTTGACCATAGCCAAGGTCATGAGTGCTAGGGGTAAAAATCATATCGGGAATTTCAAGTGTTGAGATTTGCAATGAGATTGCATACCTTCCATATGATGGCTGGATCCCGATCCCACTGTGGGCAATAGTTGCTCCCAGGAGAGTTTTGTAGTTTACAATTAGCTAACTCATTAGGTGTCTAGAAAGGTGTTAACGGGGCTACGCCTCTGGGAAAACGAGGTTTACTTTAATTAGGTCCGTGCGAAAGCACGGGGAACCTCCCTCAAGTACCGACACTGGCCTGGCTGAACGGTTAGCGAAGTTGTAGACTGTAATTAATCCTGGCTAGTTTTCTTTTTAAGGTTTGAAAGAAAAACTTGATTAAAGCAGTGGGAAACATCAATTAGACAAGATAATAACCAATCTGATCTTTGCAAGCGTTTTCGCTGAGTGTATTCTTTTTTCTCTCTTAATGGCAGATACCAATAACTGGACTCAAGTTTCTACTAGATAAAAATAAACTGAATGGGACCAATTATAAAGACTGGCTGAGGAATCTGAAAATAGCCTTGACTTATGATAAAGTATCATATGTCCTCACGGCTTCAGCCCCGCCCGTCCCAGGTCCAAAATCCTCAGTTGCGGACAAAGAAGTCCGCAAGACATGGGACGCTGACCGTGCCATGGCCAAATGCCTTGCGCTTGCATCGATGGACAACACACATCAAAAGCAGCACGAGAATATGGACATTCAAGCTATATTCCTCCATACAAAGAAGTTGTATAGAGAGCAATCCCGCGTATTATGATACGAAGCATCAAAGAAATTGTTTCAGATACGAATGGCCCCTGGCACACCGGTAGGAGACCATGTTCTGAAGATGATAGCTCTCATAGAAGAGCTCGAGGACCTTGGATGGACGATGGACAATGAACAATATACGGATATTATTCTGCAGTCCCTCCCCTCCACCTTTGCTCAATTCATAGTTAACTTCAACATGCACAACATGGAGAGGGAACTACCTGAACTCCTTAATATGTTAAGGAGTGCAGAGAGCACACTGAAATCAGTGAAAACTCCCGTTTTGACTGTTGGACAATCTTCCTCTTCTTGCCCAAAGGCTAAGGCCAAGGGAAAGAAAAAGAAGAAACCCACCAATCCTAAGGGTGGAGTTAAAAAGGTTAAGGGGAAGGAAAAGTCCAAAGCTGGAGAATCGGGGAAAGGGGAATGTTTTCATTGCCACAAAACAGGACATTGGAAGCGCAACTGTACCGAGTACTTAAATCTCAAGAAGAAGCATGGGGATGCTTCCGCTTCAGGTGTGTTTGTGACAGAAAACTGTTTTTCAATAAACTCTGCTTCCTGGGTATTAGATACCGGTTCAGGTTCTCACATTTGCAATTCTATGAAGGGGCCGAGAAATAACAAGGTTTTGAAGACATGTGACCATACTCTCCGCGTTGGAAATGGTTCCAATGTACATACAGTCGCAGTGGGAGAGTATCACTTGAGGTTGCCATCTGGGTGTATATTGGTTTTGAACCCATGTTATTTTGTACCAAGTATGCTTTGTAATATAATATCTGTTTCTTTGTTAGACAATGAAGGATATAACTTTATATTGCAGAACAATGTTATGAACATTCACCTGAATCAAATGTTGGTTGGGTTTGGTACACTTAATAACGGGATATACGTCCTAAATTAACACACAGTTTTCAGCATACAACACACTAATAAAAGAAAACTTTCAGAAATAAATGAAGCTTTTCTTTGGCATTGTAGACTTGGTCATATTAACGAAACAAGACTAAACAAGTTACACAAAGATGGATATTTAAACCCTTTTGAATATAAATCTTATGCGACTTGCCAGTCTTGTATCAAGGGTAAAATGACCAAAACTCCGTTTACCGGACACGGAGAAAGAGCTACCGAGCTCCTAGGACTCATACATAGTGATGTATGTGGACCAATGTCTATACAGGCTAGAGGCGGTTTTTCTTACTTCATTACTTTCACTGACGATTTCTCAAGATTCGGTCATGTATTTTTATTAAAGCACAAATCCGAAGCTTTCGAGAAATTCACTGAATATAAACAAGAAGTAGAAAAACAAACCGGCTTGAGTATCAAGATGCTTCGATCAAATCGAGGTGGGGAGTACCTCAGTACAGAATTTGCAAACTTCCTAAAAGAGAATGGGATTCTCTCTCAACTCACTCCTCCTTACACACCACAGCACAACGGTGTGTCTGAACGACGGAATAGGACCCTATTAGATATAGTCCGATCCATGATGAGTGATGCTGAGTTACCTGTCTCATTTTGGGGGCATGCATTGGAGACTGCAGCGTTTCTGCTGAATAGGGTTCCAACCAAAACCGTGTCTACCACGCCATATGAGATATGGCATAGGAAGAGACCATCTCTTAAGAGAATTAAGATTTGGGGTTGCCCGGCCTATGTTAAAAAGCAGAATCCGGACAAACTCGAGACACGGTCGGTCATGTGTAACTTTGTGGGATATCCAAGGAACTCTTATGGATATCTATTCTACCACAAGGAGGAACAAAAGGTGTTTTTTTCTCAGCATGCCACATTCTTGGAAAAAGAGTTTTTCACAGATTAAGATGATGGCAATGTGGTGGATCTAGAAGAGGTTTTAGAGACACAAACTACAAATGACGACTTGGTTGAACCGGCTGTTGCAATAGAAACTGAGGAACCTCGGCCACTCCGCAGGTCTGGTAAGACTTCTCGCCCACCGGAGAGGTACTATGGTTTCCTCATTGATGGTGACAGAGAAGACTGCATCATGGAGGTTGATGATACTACCAGTTTTCAGCAAGCTATCACGAGTGGAGACTCTGTGAAGTGGCTGGATGCCATGAGATCCGAAATGGAGTCTATGTACACCAACAAAGTATGGACTTTGGACGTTGTACCCCCTGGGGTAAAACCTGTGGGGTGCAAATGGATCTTTAAAAGAAAGATTGGTGTAGATGGGCAGGTAGAGACCTATAAGGCAAGACTTGTGGCGAAGGGTTTTCGTCAAAGACCAGGTTTGGACTATGACGAGACTTTTTCGCCCGTAGCCATGCTAAAATCCATTCGGATCCTACTTGCTATTGCTGCTCACTACGACTATGAAATTTGGCAGATGGACGTTAAAACGACATTTCTAAATGGAGATTTAGAAGAATGCGTTTATATGGATCAGCCGGAGGGCTTCATTGACAGTGGGAGCAGCGGGAAAGCATGTAGATTGCTTAAATCCATATATGGGTTAAAGCAGGCATCACGGAGTTGGAACATCTGTTTCGATGATGTTATCAAAGAGTTTGATTTCATCAAAAATCCAGATGAACCTTGTGTTTATAAGAAGGCTGTAGGGAGAGCTGTCACATTCCTCGTATTGTACGTGGATGACATTCTTCTGATAGGAAATGATATTCCTATGCTGCAGTCGGTCAAATCTTTCTTATCACTAAGGTTCTCCATGAAGGACCTGGGTGATGCCACATACATTCGGGGTATAAGGATCTACAGGGATAGATCCAAAAGGTTATTGGGATTGTCCCAAACCAGGTACATCAACACCATCCTAAAAAGGTTTAGTATGGAAGACTCCAAGTGGGGTGCCTTACCCGCTTGCCATGGGGTCACTCTCTCCAAGGACTCTTGCCCAAAGACCGATGAAGAGAGAGCTCGCATGAGCATTATACCCTATGCTTCGGCAGTAGGATTTATAATGTATGTGATGTTATGTACACGTCCAGATGTAGCTTATGCACTTAGTGTTGTAAGCAGGTATCAATCCAACCCATGGGAGAATCACTGGATAGCTGTGAAGAACATTCTTAAGTACTTGCGGAGGACTAAAGAATTGTTCTTGGTGTATGGTAATGGAGATCTCCAAATGGAGGCCTTTTACTGATTCGAGCTTCCAGAGCGATAAGGACGACAACAAATCTATCTCAGGGTTTGTATTTACCCTCAATGGAGGGGCGGTAAGTTGGAAGAGTTCCAAACAGGATACCGTTGCAGACTCTACGATGGAGGCTGAGTACATTGCTGCGAATGATGCCGCCAAGGAAGCCGTCTGGATGAGGAAGTTCGTCTCGGAGCTGGAGTAGTTCCAACCATTATTGATCCAATACCATTGTATTGTGATAATAATAGGGCTATGGCGTTAGCCAAGGAGCCCAGGTCCCATCAGCGATCCAGACACATCCTGAGGCGCTTTCATTTGATCCGGGAGATTGTAGATCGCCGCGAGATCGAGATTAAGAGAGTAGACACAAAGAATAACGCCGCGGATCCACTCACCAAGGCCCTCCCTCAGCCGCAGCATGAGCGACTTTTTGAGATGTTGGGTATGAGATACGCCAATAACTGGCCTTAGTGCAAGTGGGAGATTGTTGGATATATGTATGCCCTAGAGGCCATTATATGATAGTGGATGTATTTATACATGTATATATATATATTCAGTGTACATTCTTGCTCGATATGATAGTATGCTATCTGGTTCTTCTTTATCTGACGTGTTGATTTGATCATGCTTTTATTCATTCATACATGTTGATAAAGCCCTGAGGATATAGACTTGACTACTGTGATTATGATAGAGATCATACTAGTGGGACATCAGTAGTTTATAAGCATATCCTGGAATGTCCCAGTCGTAGGTGTATCGAGACGGGGCATCGATATACCAGTGTAGACTAGCGCATATGATACTAGACCCATATGATGGGCGATGGATGTTCCCACATTCATCGATGTTTGACATCGAGATCGTATACGGGTGCTCAGTGGTGACTGGGTACACTGGACGGACTCACCGAGAACTCCTATATGGAATTATATCTATCGTCGGATAGCAGTTCTCAGGTGACACTGGTGCAGGTTAGTCTGTAGACCCGAGATCATCATAGAGTCTTGTGTGTTCTCCCACTGTACTTTGATTACCACCCTACCATGATTCTACTGAGTCGTGCAAACAGGTGGCCGTTGGGTACAGTCCCGAGACACACGAAGGCGATGAGCGATAGGAGGGGTTTTGTCTCTCCCGGTATTGGGAGTTGATGCTGTGTTGTGCTCGATTGGCTATATCAGTAAGTCCCTGGCCAGGACTGTTGAGATTTACTGATAAGTGTTATCAGTAGTTTCTCGATCTGTTATAGACCTTTCATCGGCATGACTTATTGAGTTATTGGGGTCGACGTTACCATCCCTATACTCGATATGCAGCATATCTGACGAAGAGACCGGACTGTACGGTAGTGTTGCTGGTTGGCTCGACGGGAGTTGTAACAGGTTCGCTTGTTTTCTTCTGATCGCTCAATACCCGGATGGCCGTTACGTTTAACTGTCCGCTTGCGGCTTGTAGGTATTTGATATGATCATTACCTGCTGCCGGCGTATTGACGAGTCTTAGAGTCCCACAATGAAGTTTCCTGGCTCAGGCGAAAAGATGTGGTGTGCATATGAGATATGCGCGGGGACCCGATTAAATACGGATATGTGATACCGTATATTAATCGGGCATTTTCTATTGGTCGGGTCGTATGTGATATGACCGGTTTGCAAAATCAAGTGTTGATTTAACAAATGACTTTTAGATTAATTCTTTAATCAAACACTTTTTCTATTTTTGTATGCATGCATGTATGCATATGATGATGTGCATGGATAGATACATACATACATAGTATCATGGTTGTTGATACAAGTTTGGTGGCAATGCAAGACTTACATTGTAGAATTATCTATTTATTTTTCATTTTGTAAAAAGGAAAGGATAATTCACAAGAGGTTAATGTTTATCATCTTTGAGCATGCTTCAACCACTTATTAACCTTGAGTTAATTATCCTTTTACCTTTTAACTCATTTTGAAAAAGATCTAGATGATTCTAACCATGGTTGAAGTGAGAAAGGATTAAATATATATTATTCTTTTCTCATTTCAATTATTATTCACTCTCATTTCCTTTTCCTTTTGTGAGAAAAAGCTTAGCCATCATCTTCTTCTTCCTCTCTTGATAATTTCCTTTAAGTGAGGTTGATAAAAGAAAGAGTTTTGATTATAGAAAACAAACCACATCATTATACTACATACATCTAGCCCATTTGTGTAGGGTGTTTGCTTTACTTCAATCACATATCGAGTAAAGCAAGGAGCTTTGGGCAAAGGAGCTTCGGGTGGATCGTCGTGGACTTAGAAGACCTCAAGCGAACCTTTTTCCAACCCTCAAGTAGCCAAGGAGTCTAGCGTAGGGAGCTACAAAGGTTGTACTTTCAAAACCTTAGCCTTTATTACTTGTGATGTTGTCTTTGTAATGAAACCCTAATTTTCTAGTGATGATTCTTTGTATGTTCACTTAGCACCTTAAGAATTTGATTTTGAGACATGTGATGCTTCCAAACCCTTCATGAGGTGCAAGGTAAACCTAACAAACACAACTATTCATTGATATACCTTGCTAGTGTTTAGCGACATAGAGGCATATATTCTTGTGCGATAGCGCATATGACATATAGCATACCTGTATACCTACATGCTTATACATATGCCATACTATACCTACATGCTCGCACATAAACTTGCTATTGTTATATGATAGCTTTTTATGACATATATATCAGTGGAATGAGACGCTGTTATATATATGTATTTTGGATTCGGATATTTGGGAACCGCGAGATATATTTAATGACTTGATTCTTTTAAATAGCGGACTTTTCCCGTGATATACTCATATTGTTGTTTTATGTTGCATATGTTATGTTACATGGATTTTTGAAAGACCGATACGTGGAATACAAGTGTCGAGGTTGGATACTTGGGTTTCGAGAAACGTATGGATATCAGAAAGACCGATACGTGGAACACAAGTGTCGAGGTGGGATATTTGGATTTCGAGGAACGTATGAATACAAGTATTTATGTGTCAATATTAGGCACTAGTTTTCATGATGTTTTAGAGTGTCGATATTTGACACTCAGGTTCCATGAGACTTACAGGATTTGAGGGCCGATCTGAGTATTTTGGGATTTGGGGTGCTGTTGATTTACACCAGATTTTTTTCCATGCTTATAATTTGTGCATGAGATTATTAATTATCCCGCACTCAGTATTTAGTTGATATGCATTTGATTCATGTAGATATAGTACCCTGGAGGTGTATCTCGATCATGATAGTTGCATATTCATATTTCAATACTCATGCTACCAGCTTACATGTTACTGATCATTGCAGTGAGTGCATACTTGCAATTTTAGTATTATGTTATTTTCTATTCATGAGTTGGCAACTCACCCCCGTTGTGCCACAGTGTTTTGCAGGATTTACCCTCAGAGTAGTCGCAGCAGGACTTCTTATCATCTTCACTTTTGCGGATACCGCTACGGTTGGCTGTGAGGCCTTTGCTATTAGTTGGGTTTGCGGTTATCCGTTTTGTACCTTGTATATCTTTTCGTTGGATCTAGAATTCTCCATCTACCACTTCTTGTATTTGGCTTAGAGACGAGTTGTGAGGATTTGGTATTGTATTATTATTTTGGTGACTTTGGGTGCCGTGCTCGTGGGAGCCGGTCTTGTTGCAAAGTTTTACTTCTTTATGCAGTTTTCCTTTATATTTCTTCGCTTTGGCGTCGTATATATGCTTGTGGTGGTTGTCTCCGCCGTTGGGCGTGATTTTCTCCCGTTTGGGATGCTTTATATATTTTCTATGTTGTACCCGTTTTCGGGGCTAGTTTTTACAAAGTGGGTGCTGCCAAAATTTTCAAAAAAGAAAACTAAAGTTAATGATTTTTACTTAAGATTTTCTGAATGTTTTAAACTATGTTTTTTCTCCATTTATCCCCCTTTTGGGTGGTTTAGATTTCTGGGTTTCGGCTTACTTAAATTACGTACGCCTGTAGACGTTACGTGGTTTAAGGGCCGGTCACGTGCCTAATTTGGGTCGTGACAAAGTTGGTTTCAGAGCGCTAGGTTTTACCTTTCGGAGTATAGGATGACCTTGGTATGATGGAGTAGGTAGTTTAAGCAGACTAACGTAGCGTGTGTGTATTCCACGGCATACTTACGACGCGGTACTCTGCTTAAGTGACCTTAGGACTTGTTGATTGAAATTCTTTCCGTGATTTTTATACATCCTTATGATTCGATTTCTGTGTCCTTATCGAATCTTATTTCAATTTCCAGCCTATATGCCGCCGAAGACTACGAGGGCACAGAGAGCGGCCGCGAGGGCCTAGGTCAGAGTTGACTCGTTCAAGGCGAGGACTGACCAGGGCGGTACGCCTGTTGTACCGGAGCACATTGCTATGTTTAGGGCTGGTATGCAGGACTTACGCCAGATGATGGGGACTTTAGTTGAAGCCATTCGAGCGCAGGGGCAGGCAGTTGTTCCACCCGTTGCAAGGACCATGTTGGTACCTACTGTTCTGGCAGTCGCTGTTACAGCTCCGGAGGTTATTACCGTGTCACTGACGGAGTTCATGAGGCTAAGGCCTCCGGTTTTCACAGGCACAGATGCAGCTGAGGATTCGCAGTCGTTTATCGACCGGATGGCCAGTATTTATCGTTCGCTTCGATCCTCCGACAAGAGATGGGTGGAGTTCGCGAGCTTCCGTCTGGAGGGTCTGGTCGAGAAGTGGTGTGAATCTTTGGAGAGGGGTAGAGCCGCAGGTCTTGCTCCTATGACCTGGGCTGAGTTTGTGACGGTGTTTCTCGCTCGTTTTCTTCCACCGAGCGTCAGGGATGCATGAGCGCGTAGATTTGAGTCGTTACGCCAGACTCCGGGGATGACGGTGTCTGAATATGATATACTGTTTACCGAGCTGTCTGTGTATGCTCCGTACTTGGTAGTGACTGAGGAGATGAAGGTGAAGAGGTTTGTTCGAGGCCTTCTTACCCAGTTGTTCCTAGCCATCAACATTCAGCATTATGACACGTATACGACAGCAGTGGATGCAGCCATGTTGGTGGAGGAGCGTCTTTCTGAGTTGTCCGTTGCTCCGGAACCGAAGAGGGTTCGTACTGGTGATTCGGCGGGGAGGCGGGCGTTTAGACGTCGTGACAGTTCCCGTTCAGATACTGGAGGTAGTGGAGGTTCGGGGCGAGGTCAGCTTTTTAGCTCTTACCCTCAGGAGGGTCAGCAGTTTGCATCTGGATGTTACCGGTGCGGGAGTATGGATCATCGGGTTCGAGATTGTGCTGAGCCACGTGTGAGCGAGGCAGCTGTACCGCAGGCTACCTTACCACCTTCTCCACCTCAGAGGGCGTTGCCCCTTATGCCGGTTGTTGCTCCACGTCAAACTCATGTGCAGAGAGGTCGAGGTCGCGGTGGTTTTGTACCGAGAGGGCGGGATGGTAGAGGCGGAGGTCAGCCAGTTGCCGGTAGAAGGCAGGCTAGGGTGTTTGCCTTGACTCATCAGGAAGCGCAGGCGTCCAATGCCATGGTTTCAAGTACCCTTTCTGTATGTTCTTATGATGCACATGTTCTTTTTGATTCGGGATCTACACATCCGTATGTTTCTACGTACTTCATGTCGAGGTTAGGCCGAGAGTCGTGTTTGCTAGATCAGCCGCTTGTCGTGACTACTCCTGTTGGCGAGTCGTTTGTTGCGCGACACGTGTTCCGGTCGTGTGTTGTCCGTTTAGGTGACAGAGATCTGTCCGTCGATTTGATCCTTCTTGAGATGTTGGACTTCGACGTTCTGCTGGGCATGGACTGGTTAGGTACTTGCTACGCGTCCACAGACTGCCGCGATAAGACACTTAGGTTTTGTTTTCCCAGCGAGTCAGTGTTTTTTGTGTAGGGAGACCGTAGTGCCGCGCCTCACAGTTTGATTTATGTCCTTTGCGCTAGTCGGATTTTGAGGAGAGGATGTCGGGGATTCTTAGCTTTCATTCATGATACTGGAGCCACAGTGGAGTCGTTGGACCAGGTTCCTACCGTGCGAGAGTTTCCCGATGTTTTTCCAGGTGAGTTACCTGGGATGCCGCCAGAGCGCGATATTGAGTTTTGCATTGATCTGATTCCTGGCACGGAGCCTATTTCTATACCGCCTTATCGGATGGCTCCGGCAGAGCTTAGAGAGCTTAAAGATCAATTGCAAGAGTTGCTTGATAAAGGACTTGTGCGTCCGAGTGTTTCGCCGTGGGGAGCTCATGTTCTGTTCGTCAAGAAGGACGGCAGTTTGAGCTTGTGTGTGGATTATCATCAATTAAACCGAGTTACGATGCGGAATAGGTATCCTTTACCTCGCATTGACGATTTATTTGATCAGCTCCAGGGTACGAAACATTTTTCTAAGATTGATTTGCGTTTAGGTTATCATCAGTTGCGGGTTCGGAATGATGACATTCCGAAGACTACTTTTCGTACGCGCTATAGGCATTATGAGTTTCTGGTGATGTCGTTCGGACTCACCAATGCGCCAGCAGTGTTCATGGATCTGATGAACCGGATTTTCAGGCCGTTCCTCGACCAGTTTATTATTGTGTTTATTGATGACATACCGGTCTACTCTAGGAGTCGTGAGGAGCATGAGCAGCACTTGAGGATTGCTTTGCAGATATTGAGAGAGCACCAGCTGTATACTAAATTCTCTAAGTGCGCATTTTGGCTTGATAGAGTTGACTTCCTGGGTCATGTGGTGACTGGTGATGGTATTCTTGTGGACCCGAGGAAGATCGAAGCTGTGCAGCTTTAGCCCAGACCTGTATCGGTGACTAAGGTCTACAGCTTTTTGGGCTTTGCTGGTTATTATTGCCGTTTTGTGCAGAATTTCTCGAGTATCGCTGCACCGCTGACTGTACTGATCCGGAAGGGAGTTCCGTTTCTTTGGACTGATGCGTGCGAGCAGATTTTTCAGCAGTTTAGGACTCGGTTGACGACAGCACCAGTTCTATCTTTGCCTTCTAGATCGGGCAGCTATGTTGTTTACTGTCATGCTTCTCGAGTGGGGCTCGGTTGTGTACTGATGCAGCATGATAGAGTGATTGCTTATGCTTCTAGGCAGCTAAAGAAGCACGAGCAGAATTACTCCACTCACGATCTTGAGATGGCCGCGGTGGTCTTTGTGTTGAAGATTTGGAGACACTACTTATACGGGGAGTCGTGTCAGATCTTCATGGATCACAAGAGCTTGAAGTACATCTTCTAGCAGTGGGATCTAAATCTGCGACAACGCCGTTGGATGGAGCTTGTGAAGGATTGTGATTGTGAGATCCTTTATCACCCGGGTAAGGCGAATGTGGTAGCTGATGTTTTGAGTCGTAGGCCCGGGGGTAGCTTGTACCAGTTGAGTGCAGTTCAGCGACAGTTTTCTGCAGATTGGCAGCTCTTGTGTGATGGTAGAGTGCAGTTCAAGTTCACTTCTGCTGGGGGACAGCTTGCTCATGTCCGCGCCCGTCCACTACTACTTGATCGTATCCGTGAGGCATAGCCCAATAATGCCCGTTTGTCTGAGATTCTTGAGCTTGTTCGGCAGGGTACAGTTTCAGAGTTCATGATTGATGACCAGGGTGTGCTATGATGCGGGACTCGCTTGTGTGTACCAGATGCTGATGGGTTGAGACGCGAGATCGTAGAGCAGGCACATCAGTCGGCCTTTAACGTTCATCCAGATTCCACCAAGATATACCGTGACTTGAGAGACTTTTACTGGTGGGAAGGGATGAAGCGCGATATTTCGGACTTCGTTTCGAGGTGCCTGACTTGTCAGCAAGTCAAGGCTGAGCATCAGAGACTGGCTGGAGAGTTGCAGCCTTTACCCATTCCGGAGTGGAAATGGGAGCAGATTTCCATGGACTTCATTATGGGTCTACCCAGGACCAGTCGAGGGTATGACTCCATTTGGGTGATTGTTGACCGGTTGATGAAAGCGGCTCACTTCCTTCTAGTGAAGAGCACTTTCGATTATGCTCAGTATGCTCAGTTGTATATAGATGAGATTGTGCGTTTGCACGGTGTTCCTACATGCATAGTATCCGACAGAGGCACCCAGTTTACTAGCCGTCTTTGGCAGAAGCTTCAGGAAGCTTTGGGTACCCGGTTGGGTTTTAGCACCGCTTTTCATCCACAGACCGATGGTCAGTCGGAGCGGACTATAAAGACTCTGGAAGATATGCTCCGTGCATATGCGCTTGATTTTAGTGGCAGTTGGGATCGTCACTTGCCGTTGATTGAGTTCTCCTACAACAACAGTTTTCAGGAGACTATTCAGATGGCACCTTTTGAGGCTTTGTATGGTAGGAAGTGTCGATCTCCAATATGTTGGACCGAACTCGGCGAGAGTAGGGTTTTGGGACCCCAGCTAGTTCAGGAGACTACAGAGAAGATCCAGCTGATTCAGGACAGGATGAGAGCGGACCAGTGCAGGCAGAAGTCTTATGCCGACTGTCGTCGCCGCAGACTTGAGTTCGCGGTAGGGGATCATGTATTCCTGAGGATTTCTCCGACGAAGGGCGTTATGCGATTTGGGAGGAAGGGGAAGCTCAGTCCCAGATTTGTAGTTCCTTTCGAGATCCTTGAGCGAGTGGGTTCTGTTGCTTATCGTTTGGCGCTCCCGCCTAGTTTTCCTGATTTTCACCCCGTTTTCCATGTGTCGATGCTTCGTAGATACCTTCATGATCCGTCTCACATGATTCAGCACCAGACTGTTCAGCTTGAGCACGATCTTTCGTTCACCGAGCAGCCGGTAGTTATTTTGGATCGGCAGGTGAAGAAATTTCGATCAAAGGTCTTGCCATCTGTGAATGTTCTTTGGCGTAGCCCTACTAGTGAGGAGATCACTTTGGAGGCCGAGAGCGAGATGCGGAAGAAATTCCCTCATCTCTTCGAAGGTATGCGTAGTTAAAATTTAATTTGGGGACCGAATTTCTATAAGGGGGGAGATTGTAACGTTTTTGAAATCGTTATACGAATTTTTCCGTTTTAGGGTAAAATAGTCGGTATTTTCTGTTTTAACCCGATTGTGATCAAACTTCCGTATAAACTTACCGGCACCTAATTTAGCTAGAATGAAACTAGTTTGCGGATTTTGGGGGTCAATGGAAAGTTTTGGTTCACATAGAATTTTTCCCTAATTAAATATTATTTTAATGTGTTATTTATGCACTTAATTAGTGGAAATTACATTTGGTGTGGGTTAATTACTTCTAATTTGGTTCATTGCTAAACTAATCAAGTTTAAGCTAATCAAAAACCATTCATCTAATATCTAGATATTTTGATGACGAATGGATTTAATTTTAAAAAGAAAAGAAAAGAAAGAAAAGATGGCTTGTGCATTAATTGAAGCATTAAATGTTTTGTGCTAGATATTTCTTTACAATTACACAAAACACCCCCACTTCAAAATGGCCGAGCCCCCCAAATCTGCCCCAATTATTTCCTTAGCTCATTTCTTCATTCTCTTGCTCTCAAAACTCATCAAAAATCCTAAATTAAATCCACAAAACTGTCACGCCCCGCTCCCCAGAGTACGCAAGATTTGGGCACGTGACATAGCCAACCATGCTACCTGTGGGTAGGACGTATCCGTCCACAGTCACATTACGGTTGTAAGGTTATCAAGAACAAGATAAAAAGCTAATCTAATACATGTCCAAATCCATAATAACAAGAATCAATAAACAACAAATGCGGAAGCTAATGATCCAATACAATGAATAAACAGTATGTCCCATAATGCGGGCTCACGTCTGGAAATGAAATGACGTAAATAAACTAAACTCTAAGGAACTCACAGTTCAGCCTGCTGGCTGAAGTACTCCTGCTCGGTCGACGACAAAGGTACGGAATCTGGGCCATGCAAAACCCAGACGTCAGCGCGTCATGATATCAAGTATATAGCATAAACATGGTAATAAACAATGCAAGCATGAACATGAATAAAGCAGCAATAAGAAGTAACAAGCAGGGTAATGTGCAATGGTGACTAAACTGTCCTATCAGGTTTTCTACTCTATGGTCTTTGAAACCAATTGATGAATCGTCGATGTAACTCAATAGTATCCCGTGCGTGCCCGGGACCACGGTCATGATCCTCGGGGCTGAATCCGAGACGTGCCGCTAAGCAGTAAAAGGTAGTAGGATAGATGAGTGATGTCAGCATCAACACTCCGGAGCTGGCCAAGCCCGTAAGACTGATCAGAACAATGTATCGAACTGTTGAGTTACAAGTCGGTTTCACCTTTGATTTCCCCATACCCCCAAGCTATGTATGTCAGGTCAGGTATTCAGTAGTCAAGGACTAATGCCAACACAAGGTCGAGTAAAAGTAGGTCTGTCTGGATCGACAGCAGGAATGGTTAGGTTTGTCGGCACTAGGCATGAAATCATAAAACAAGTAATGTCATGGTACAACAGGATGAGTCGGTATGTATGTATAAGTCAGGTGTAGCAGGGTCAGGCCAAAATGTCGTGCAATCGGGTAAGTGCTCGCAACAGGTATGCAATCAATAATGAATAACAGCAGGAAACAGTAATTAACCACAATCTTCCATATAACCACAGTGATGTTTATATTCTCTTAATAACAGGTTCAATCATCTTAAGGGTGTAATAGCCACAAGGTAAAGCAATATTCACAGTTATAAATTAAGGAACTACATGAAATTATACTAAATGTAATGATTGTCTCAAGAATGGTTTAACAGTTCAAGCAGATAGAATTCAGTCGTTTTATTTAGTTAAAGCATGGATTGATGTGGGTTAATGAATTACGAGGAACGGTTGTACGATTCCATTATGAGGACAACAGCAATATTACGATATCAAATGCCATATCTAAGTTACGGTATTAAATAGTTTGAATTAAATTGCGTGGCAAGACTAGATCTCGCACGCTAGCATGTTCAAGCAAGTATTCAGATACTTGCCTCGACGGTCTGAAATCGGGAACACGGATGCGATGTCGGCAGAAAACGCGATATGAAAGCACGGGCCACGGATCGAGTCCCAACAGAGGTCAACGGGATCACACGGACCAGGGGGCTTCGCTGTAGCGTCGGGTTCGCCAAGACGGCACGGTCGGATCCGGCAGCAAACAGAAACAACAAAGTTAGCAAACATAAACTACGCATCCAAAATACGGACCAGCGGAGGGATTGTACCAAGAGGAAGCACAAGGAAAACTCACCGAGAAGAAACAGGGTGCAAACACGATGGCTCGACGGCACTGGATCGCCGGCGAAGCGACGGCAGCGGCTGCAGCGAGGGTTGAAAGCTTCGGGGTGCGCGGGATAGTGTGCTGCGGCGAGCTGGAGGAGAGGGGGTCGGCTCTGGTGGTCGAGGGGAAGAAGTAGGTGGTCGAAGGTGGCGTCGACGAGGTCGCCGGCGCGCTTTTCCGGCGAACAGCGGAGGTAGGCAATGGATGAAGGCTCGGGTTTACTGTTCCGGCGAGGGGAGGAGGGAACGACGACGAGGTCGGGTCGAGTAGGGTGAAAGGGAGTCGTGGGAGGCGTCGACGGTGAGAGGCGACGTCGACGGCGAGGTCTACGAGGGTGGAGGCGAGGTCGGGAATGGGTTGCAGGCGCGGGAATCGTCGAGAAACGGGAGGAGGAAGGCGCGGCGGTCGAGGAGGCGTTGCCGGCGGCGACGGCGAGGTCGCGGGGGAAGTCGGCGGTGGGATCGCGAGACTAGGGTTAGGGTTAGGGTTTTCTTCGCGAAGAAGGGGATCGTGAGGGGCGGCTGTTGCATGGGAATAATATAGAGGAAGAGAGAGAGAAGTTGATGAGATAGAGAGAGAGAGAGATTTGAAAGAGATTGAGGGAGGAGAGAGAGAGATAGGGAATGGGAGGCGGGGCCCACGAGCTCAATAGGAGCTCGTGATTGGCCACGAGATTGGATTTGAGAAGGAAATTGCGTAGATTTGCTGTTAGGAAAATATAGATTAGAATATATATATATATTAGATATTAAATTTAAATGGGCCATTTTGGCGCGAAATGAAACATTTCCAAATCGAGCCCGGGTCGCGCCCAAATGTTCCAAATTCAAATTATAGGATTTTAAGCGGGTTCCAAATTTTGAAAAGAGGTGTTTAGTGATTAAAATGCATGCCCCCAAGTCGGACACTTGCACGCGCGCGTAGTCGCCCAAACTTGCCCGTTTAGCCAAACGGAAAGGAATCTCGACACTCGGACGCTACCACGCGACTAGTGGCGACGAGTAGGCTAACATGGATATCTTAAATTTCATTTTAGGAGTTAAAATTTGTTATGTGCCAAAATGACTCAACCGGGTAAAATTTAGCAATAAACATCAGAAAATCAGGAAAATTGGAAATGAGCAAACCACAACCCTCAACTAGTAATATAAATAGTATTATTGGGCTCGGGTGTTACAAAAACTCCTAAACAAAAATTACACCATCATTTCCCTTCACTAATCTAGCATGGATCATCAAGAAAAACATGGTTTTTGGAGGCTAAGGTTGATGAATCTAGTTGCTTTGGGTTGTTCTTGAAGAGGTATAATTTCAACTTAAATCTTTAAATTTGTTGCATTAAATCATTAAGTTAGCTAATTAATTGGTTAATATACCTTTAAACTCTTGATTAATTCATTCATCATAATTTTTAAGAAATTCAAGTTAGGGTTTAAACTTGATGAAGTGTTAAATGTTAATTGAAGATTAGGAAAATTATTCTACTGGAAGAATGATAATTGTTGTTAATTCCTAAATTTGTCTAATGAAGTTTTAGCTTACTAGGTTTTAATAAAACTTAATTAAGCAAGTTTAAAAATATGGAGGTGGTTTCGGTAGCTTAGTTAAGCTGTTTTAAGATGTTTGGAACCGCTAGAATTGTGTTAGGTTTAGACCTGCGCAAATTATGCGATAAGTTGCTTACTAGGTTTCGGTGTATTTTGGACGTGGGTTCAATTGGTCGTTGCGAAGTTATATCTATTATATTTCTCGTATTTTATTGTGTTGTGTTTGCGCGAACGGGACGATCGGAGTCTAGACTTGGTGTTACGTAGTTTAGCGACCCTAATTAGGGTTTTTGCCGATGTCGTGCGCATTTTATGCGCTAGGTGCGCAGTATAATTTTCTGGGCGCTATCCTTGCGTTTCGTTATTTTTGTGTCGACATAGAATATTTAGCTTATGTTATGTGTTTGGGAAATTTTAGGGTCGCAAGCGGGGACTTCGGATGCTGTGAACAAAGGGAAGCGGGTGGTCGGATTTTCATAGGTCGAGACCATCAGTGCGTAGATTTAACATCTACGGGGAATTCGCCCGTATGGCGTTAAGCGTCAGGGATAGATATGATATGATATTGGCCGCATGTTTATATACTTATATAGAGATGATGCATGAATTACATTGCATGTAGTTACTTGTTGTGCCTGAACCTGTATCCATTGTACACTGCACTATTATTGACAGTCCATATTGCTCGAGTACCAATGATATGCTACACACACACTGTCGGTAATTGCCATGATACGCACAACACAACTATTCATTGATATACCTTGCTAGTGGTTAGCGACATAGAGGCATATATTCTTATGCGATAGCGCATATGACATATAGCATACCTGTATACCTACATGCTTATACATATGCCATACTATACCTACATGCTCACACATATACTTGCTATTGTTATATGATCAGCTTTTTATGACATATATATCGGTGGAATGGGACGCTGTTATATATATGTATTTTGGATTCGGCTATTTGGGAACCGCGAGATATATTTAATGACTTGATTCTTTTAAATAGCGGACTTTTCCCGTGATATACTCATATTGTTATTTTATGTTGCATATGTTATATTACATGGATTTTTGAAAGACCAGTACGTGGAACACAAGTGTCGAGGTTGGATACTTCGGTTTCGAGGAACGTATGGATATGAGAAAGACCGATACGTGGAACACAAGTGTCGAGGTCGGATACTTGGGTTTCGAGGAACGTATGGATACGAGTATTTATGTTTCGATGTTAGGCACTAGTTTTCATGATGTTTTAGAGTGTCAATATTTGACACTCAGGTTCCATGAGATTTACAGGATTTGAGGGCCAATCTGAGGGCCGATCTGAGTATTTTGGGATTTGAGGTGCTGTTGATTTACACCGGATTTTTTTCCATGCTTATGATTTGTGCATGAGATTATTAATTATCCCGCACTCAGTATTTAGTTGATATGCATTTGATTCATATAGATATAGTACCCTGGTGGTGTACCTCGATCATGATAGTTGCATATTCATATTTCAATACTCATGCTACCAGCTTACATGTTATTAATCATTGCGGTGAGTGCATACTTGCGATTTCAGTATGATGTTATTTTCTATTCACGAGTTTGCAATTCACCCCTGTTGTGCCGCAGTGTTTTGCAGGACTTACCCTCAGAGTAGTCGCGGCAGGACTTCTTATCATCTCCACTTTTGCGGATACCGCTACGGTTGGCTGTGAGGCCTTTGCTATTAGGTGGGTTCGCGGTTATCCGTTTTGTACCTTGCATATCTTTTGTTGGATCTAGTATTCTCCATCTACCACTTCTTGTATTTGGCTTAGAGACGAGTTGTGAGGATTCTGTGTTGTATTATTATTTTGGTGACTTTGGGTGCCGTGCTCGTAGGAGCCGGTCTTGTTGCAAAGTTTTACTTCTTTATGCAGTTTTCCTTTATATTTCTTCGCTTCGACGTCGTATATATGTTTGTGGTGGTTGTCTCCGCCGATGGGCGTGATTTGCACTCGTTTGGGATACTTTATATATTTTCTATGTTGTACCCGTTTTTGGGGCTAGTTTTTACAAAGTGGGTGCTGCCAAAATTTTCAAAAAAGAAAACTAAAGTTAATGATTTTTACTTAAGATTTTCCGAATGTTTTAAACTATGTTTTTTCTCCATTTATCCCCCTTTTGGGTGGTTTAGATTTCTGGGTTTCGGCTTACTTAAATTACGTACGCCTGTAGACGTTAGTGGTTTAAGGGCCGGTCATGTGCCTAATTTGGGTTGTGACACTAATGAGCACCTGTGTACAATCTTTTATGTCAAACACCAATGGATGTGGGATCATCCATCGTCCCATACAGGGTCAAGAAACGTACACACTAGTCTATTCTGGAATATCGATGCCCTGTCTCGATACTCTCTCGACTAGGAACAATTAAAGAATGTACTTGTGGAGCACCCTGGCCCCACTAGTATGATCTGCATCATAGTCCTAGCAGTCAAGTACATTCTAAGGGCTTTATCAACATGTATCAGAGAGACAGTATAATAATACTACTGTACATGTTAAGATAAAGAGCAACCAGATAACATACTATCATGTCGAGCAAGAAAGTCTTATATATATATATATGTCCAAGCATCCACTATAATATAAAATCATGTACAATAATGGCCTCTAGGGCATACATATGACTAACAATCTCCCACTTGCACTAAGGCCAATTGTTGTAGTATCGCATACCCAACATCCCAAAAAGTCTCCCAAATTGCGTCTGGGGGAAGGCCTTTTGTGAGTGGATCCGCCGTATTATTCTTCGTGTCAACTCTCCTAATCTCAATCTCCCGGCGATCTACTATCTCCCGGATCAGGTGATACCGCCTAAGAATATGTCTGAATCGTTGATGGGACTGGGGTTTCTTAGTCAAAGCCACAGCTCCATTGTTATCACAATACAAGGGTATTGGATGCTCAATGGATGTAACCATACCAAGCTCAGCTATGAACTTCTTCATGGAGACAGCCTCTTTGGTAGTATTGTTGGCAGCGATGTATTCAGCCTCCATTGTCGAGTCTGCCACAGCATCTTGCTTGAAACTCTTCCAATTTACCGCCCCTCCATTCAGGGTAAAGACAAAACCTGAGACTGACGTACTGTCGTCCTTATCACTCTGGAAGTTCGAATCGGTAAAGGACTCCACCTGGAGTTCACCGTTACCATACAAAAAGAACATTTCTTTAGTCCTTCTCAAGTAGTTAAGAATGTTCTTCACAGCTGTCCAGTGATTATCCCCGGGATCCGATTGATGCCTACTTACCATACTAAGCGCGTAAGCTACATTCGGTCTGGTACACAATATCGCATACATGATAGACCCGACTGCCGAAGCATAGGGTATCCCTTGCATGCGAGCCCTCTCCAAATCAATCTTGGAAGACATCTCTTTGGAGAGAGTGATTCCTGAGCAAGTGGGTAAATTACCACACTTAAAATCTTCCATACTAAACTTTTTTAGTATGGTGTCAATATACCTGGATTGGGACAATCCCAACATTCATTTAGATCTATCTCTATAGATCTTAATACCCAGGATGTAGGAGGCATCACCTAGATCTTTCATGGAGAATTTTTGTGATAAGAAGAGCTTGACTGAGTATAGCATAGGAACATCATTTTCTATCAAGAGTATGTCATCCACGTACAATAGGAGGAAGACAACCTTACTCTCTACAACCTTCTTGTATATACAAGGTTCATCTACATTTTTGATGAAGTCAAACTCTTTGACTGCCACATCAAAATAGATGTTCCAGTTCCGCGATGCCTGCTTTAATCTGTAAATTGATTTAAGAAGTTTGCACATCTTTCCGCTGCTCCTACTGTCTATGAAGCTCTCTGACTGTGTCATGTACACGCTCTCTTCTAAATCACCATTTAGAAAAGCAGTCTTGACGTCCATCTGCCAGATTTCGTAGTCATGGTATGCAGCAATGGCAGGTAAGATCCTGATAGACTTAAGCATAGCCACTGGAGAAAATGTTTCATCATAATCGACACCAGGTCGTTGACGAAAACTTTTTGCTATAAGTCTTGCTTTAAAAGTCTTAACTTTTCCATCTACACCAACTTTCTTCTTAAAGATCCACTTGCTCACAATGGGTTTTACCCCTTCAGGAGCAACATCCAAAGTCCATACTTTGTTAGTGTACATAGATTCCATCTCAGATCGCATAGCATCCAGCCATTTCACAGAGTCCCCATTCGTGATGGCTTGTTCGAAACTAGTTGGGTCATTATCTTCCATGATGCAATCCTCAGTCCCACTGTCTATGAGAAAACCGTAGTATCTTTCAAGTGGACGAGGAACCTTACTAGATTTGCGGAGTGACTGAGGTTCGTTGGAGACTATTGAATCCTCCGGTTCGACCAAATCATCAGTCGTAGTTTGTGTAGCCGGAACTTCTTTCAGTTCTACTTCATTTTCACTAATTTCTTTCACAAAAAAATCCTTTTCTAAAAAGGTGGCATGTCGAGAAACAAACACTTTTTGATCCTTGGTGTGGTAGATGATATACCCTTGCGAATTTTTGGGATATCCTATAAACTTGCACAGAACTGACCTTGTCTCGAGCTTGTCCGGATTTTGCGTTTTAACACAAGCCGAACAACCCCATATCTTAATGAAATTAAGGCATGGTCTCTTCCCCTCCCATATCTCATATGAAGTGGTAGGCACTGATTTGGTTGGAACTCTATTCAATAGCTATGCAGTTGTCTCAAGTGCATAATCCCAAAAGGAAATAGGTAACTCATCATAGAGCACACCATATCTAATAGGGTGCGATTCCTCCACTCCGATACACCATTTTGCTGTGGTGTATACGGAGGAGTTAGCTGAGAGAGAATCTCATTCTCTTTTAAATAGTCACTGTCACGCCCCGCTTCCCAGAGTACGTTAAGATAGGCACGTGACATAGCCTACCATGCTACCTATGGATAGGGAAAAATCCTTCCACAGTCACATTACGGCTGTATAGATATCAAGAACAGAAAAGTAAACTAAACTATCTAGTACATGTCCATGAGCCAGAATAAATGAGTCAAGAAATAATATAATATGCGGAAGCAAAAGATCCAATAAATAAAACGCCTGGAAAGTGAAACTGGATACCAACATGATCCTCACCGCTCGGTCTAACAGCGGCAGTACTCCTGATCAGTCTGCAACAAAGGTAGAGGATCTGGGCCATGCAAAACCCAGACGTCAGTGCGTCATAATATCAAGCAATAAAAGAAACAGGGGTAGCAAGGCATACAGGTATGTGTATGAATAGTAAAACAGGTATAACAGTAATATAAATGAGGACAGTGAGGATAATGTGTAGTGAGTAATCTGAACTGGTCTATTGGGTTAACTACTCTCAAGTCTTTGAAATCAATTTGATGAATCATCAATGTAACTCAATAGTATCCCGTGCGTGCCCGGGATCACGGTGAAGATTCTCGGGCTGAAGACGAGACATGCCGCTAGGCACTAAAAGGTAGTGGGTAACGATGAATGATGTCAACAGCATCATCCTAAGGCTGGTCTAGCATCTAAAAAGGTTGTGGGTAACGATGGATGATATCAGCAGCAGCATCCCAAGGCTGGCCTAGCCTCTAAAAAGGTAGTGGGTAACGATGGATAATGTCAGCAGCAGCATCCCAAGGCTGGCCTAGCCTCTAAAACTGATCAGTAAAGCTATCGAACTGTCGAGTTACAAGTCAGGTTTCATCATAGATTTCCCCATACCCCCAAGTTATGTATTCAAGTCAAGTATTGATAAATCTGGAGCTAATGCCAACACAGGATCAGCAGATAAAGGTTTGTCTGGATAGACAACAGGAAATGTCCGTAGGGACAACATGTCAAGCTGTTGGCAGTAGTAACAAGATCAGGTAACAGGTAAAGCCATGTTACATCAGGTCAAGTCAAGTAGTGTATATAGGTATCATGTCATGTCAAGAAGTGCACGGTATCACGTCGTGTCAAGTAATGGTATATCAAGTCATGCCATGGGTGCACAAAATGTCACATGGGTGCTCATAATCAAACCCTAATAAGTATGGGTATACAAAACAAGTATGGGGTACTAATGGAACAATAAAATGGAACATTGTGATGTGGTATGCAAAAGGTACAGATTAAAGTATAGGGATGCACAGTTATCGATTTGGGTTAAGATTAGTTCCAACATTAATCAAAATACACTTTATCAAATATGGACTGTTAAAATCTCATTATTATGTATTAAATGATCCAGGGATGCAATTGTATATATAATAAGCTAAATGGATGCAAACGGGTGTCCGAAAGGTTATAAACTATTAAAAGAGTACTATAGGATGTACAAATAATCATTATGCGATTTAAGTATGGACATGGGTATCGTGTATCGTAATCTAATATGCAATATGAAATGTTTCAGGTTCTAAATCTACAAGTGATATAAATGGAACATCGGAATATTAAAATGGAACATGTGATATTAGATTTAATCTACAGGTTTACTATGCAATTAAATAAATATAAAATAATATGAATAGCATGTAGCAAGTTTTACTTGCCTACGGATCAAGAAACGGGTATACGGAACGTCACACGTCGGCGGGAAAAGTCACGACGCGCGCACGGTACACGGAACGGATCCAAACAGCGCACAAAGTGATCACACGGGTCAGATACGCTCGCTAGGTCGTCGGGATCGTTGACGGCATGCCCGATTTCCGGCGAACTTTGATCGAGAGAATCGGCGAGCACGTATATTCATCTCGCGTTGTTGTTGTTCAGCCCAGGCCGCAATAGCCACATCACCCCTCTGGTCAAAAGCCTTTCGCTTTTTGAACAACCATTCCATCCATGCTTGAGAAGCCTTCATTGGATTTACATGATTGTCTCTATCATATTTTTGCCGTTTTTCATCATCCATGAGAAGCTCATAAGCAGCTTGAATTTTGATGAATCGAGCTTCAGCTGTTTCACTTTCCTCAAGCGTCCCTCATCTGGGTGATAGGACTTGGCTAATCTCCTGTACGCAGACTTTATCCTCTCTTCATCAGCATCTCTTTCCAACTCTAGGGTTTCATAAGGGGATCTTTCGGAGCTCCAATTGGAGACCCTGGTGAGCGTCCTCCTCGAACTGAATCGCGATGAAGGGGTCGCCACTGTTGGGAGATCGTCGACCAAGAAAGAAGAGGAAAAGATCGGAGAGACTCGAACCCCAGGGCTTCGGAAAGAGGAGGCGAAGCCTAAGCGAGCCTGTGATCGGCAGCAAGAGATGAAAGAGGTAATTAATGGGTGAGGGCGGCAAACTGATCTGAGATTACTCATTTTTGTGAGCACCAGTTCGGGAAATTTGAGAGGAATTGGGGCTGGGTTTACGGTTTCGACGGGTTGGTTCAGGGTTTTGCAGCGGGGTCTGCACGGGGGTGTGCAGGGAAGAGAGCTCGGAAAAGGAGAAGAGGAGGTGGAGGTCGGAGGTCAGAGGTGACGACGAGGTGGGGTCATCGGCGGTGGAGGGTGCAGGTGAAGGAGGAGATGGGTTCTCGGTTAAACGTCGGGGTGATGACGAGGAGGAGATGGGTTCTCGGTTAAACGTCGGGGTGAGAGAGGAGAAGATAGATGAGGTCATGGAGGCGACGACGAGGTCGTCGGTGGCGAGGTCGAGGGAAAAATGAGAGGAGACGGCAGAGTTAGGGTTAGGGTTGTGTGCGCGGCAGAATGAGTTTAAAAAGAAGAAAAAATAAATGAAGAAGAAGGGATGAAGGAGGGAGGTGATGGTAAGGAGAGAAGGGAGGTGATGGGAAGCGAGAAATGTACAGTATATGCGATAAGAGAGAGAAAGAGGGAGAGAGAGAAAGAAGAGAGAGAGAGAGGGAAAGTTTAAGAAATTAATATATAAAATATATATGAAGAAGGAGAGAGAGAGTTATACTGTTGCAACAGAAAGGATTTGAGTTAAAAAAATAATAATTTAGTTATTTAAACGTAATATATAATAATAGTTAGAATAAAATATTAATATAATGTATTAGTACGTTTTGAGATTTTGGCAAATACAAATTTACTCCAAAACACGCCCGGGTTGGGTCTAAAAATCCGGTTTTAAAATATGAAAAATATACGCGACGCGCAAATTTTAAAATGAATGCTCGGGTATCTAAAATGCATACCCCCAAGAACGGATGCACGTACGTGCGCGTAGCCATCCAAACATGTCCGTTTCATTGAACGGGACGAGAACAAGATGCGCGGACGCTACCACGGGGTTAGGGGTATCATGCAGGCCATGTTATGTAATTTTAAAATATTTTACGTGACTTAAAATGTTATATGATAAAAGATGCAATGCTAGATAAAATGCCAGTATGCGCTAAATATGAAAATGCATAAGTCTACATAACAAGTCAGGGTGATTCATAAATATGAATCAAATAAGTTTCAAGCAAACGGGTCGGGTCGAATGCAATGTAAAATGTAAAATACCATTCGCACCCAAAACACGATAAATCCAGAAAAATACCACAGATAAGTAAATACGGGAACTGGAAATGGTATAAATGAACTAGATTGTTACAGTCACAGAATTCCGCGCTTGAGTATTCCCTTCCCCGATCAGATCGAAGGATTTAATACTTTTGCACGTTTGGTTCTCTACTTCGTACTTGTATTCCTTGAATTTCTCAAAAACTTCAGACTTGTATTTCAACAGGAACACATGTCCGAATCTTGAGAGATCATCGGTGAATGTGATAAAGTACGAAGAACCATTCCTGGCATGTGTAGACATGGGACCACATACATCACTATGTATCAGTCCCAAGAGTTCAATAGCTCTTTCTCCGTGTCTAGTAAACGGAGTTTTGGTCATTTTGCCTTTGAGACATGACTGGCAAGTTTCATAAGATGTAAATCCGAACGGATTCAAATATCTATTTTTATGCAACATAGCTAGTCTTGTTGCATTGATATGACCTAGTCTATAATACCACAAGAAGGCTTCGTTCATTTCTGAACTCTTCCACCTGTGTGTGTTCCGTATGCTTAGAACTGTGGTTTGATTTAGAACGTATATACCGTTACATAACGTACCAAACCCAATCAACACTTGATTTTTGAAAATGTGCATAACATTATCCTCTAATGCAAAGTTATATCCTTCTTTAGCTAATAAAGAGACTGATATAATATTACATATCAGGTTCGGTATGTAATAATAGTCGTTCAAAATTATTGTATTACCACTTGGTAATGCTAGGTGATATTCGCCAATTGTTTTGGCAGCAACAGTTGCTCCGTTCCCTACTCTGATAGACTTATCACCCCTTTCTTGTTCTCTACCTCTCTTTAGCCCATGTAACAAATTACAAATATGGGATCCTGATCCGGTATCTAATACCCAGTACGTAGAGCAGACTGAGAAACAGTTCTCGGTTACGAACACATCCGAAGAAAATGCATCAGCATGCTCTTTCTTCGTTCGGGTTGCATGGGAATTCTGATATTCCCTTATTCCTTACTCGGACTTATGATAGTCATAAGGTAGAGCGGAACCAATATTCCCCAGCTTAATATAATAAGCGAGTTCGGTCAATACATCCATATTATTATCTTGATTAAGGCATGTCATGGTCGCTACCAGGAGAAAGAGAAGAAAACACTTTAGCATGCGCTCTTACAAAATTAGATTGGTTAATATTTTATCTAATCAGGATATCTCCCACTATTTTTTATCAAATCTTCCTTCAAACCCTAAAAGGTAAGATTAGCCGGGATTAATTACACCCTACAAGTTCGCCAATCTATGAGCCAGGAAGGTATTGGTACTCCGAGACAGTCTCCCTATGCTTTCGCATGGAACTAATTAAATAACCTCGTTTCCGCAGGTGCATAATCCCGTTAACACCTTTCTTTGACAACTACCGGATCGGCTAATTGTAAAGTAGAAAACTCTTCGAGTAGTAACTGTTACTCGCAGTGGGTATCGGGATCCAACTATCATATAGAAGGTATGCAATCTCATTACAAATTTCAATACTTGAAATCCCCGATAATTGTTTTTGCCCCTAACGTCCTATGACCTTGAAGAAGGCCAACAAACCACAGGGCGCTAGTTAACTTTAACCCGTTCATTTCTTGATTGAATTAAACCCACCCGCACGACCCTTGACGAAGGCCAACAAAGTCGCACGACCACCCTAATCCAATTGCATCACATGCTGCAGATAAGCACTAATCAGCTACCGCACGTTATGCCTTGACGAAGGCGAACAAACGTAGCACGAATACTAAATAGCACTTATCTGAAATGATGGAGGGCTACGTTGGTTTTTAAGAAAACCTTTTGCGTAATGAACTTGATATCGTTATAGAATCGAGTGATTTGAAAAGGAGTGGTTTAAGCTCTGCTTTTAAAATTGAGTGTTTTTTAAAATAAACCGAGTGGGTTGTAGCATTTGCTAGCTTTTGCTAAAGAGGTCACTTCCGGTGAAGGGATCTGGGCTCTTTCCTCATCGAATGAGATACTGGATATTCATAAAGGAATACCGATATGCAAAGCAAGAACTAAAGCTACCTTTTTGAAAATTTTGATTCTACAACATTTTTAGGTTTCTTTCTTTTTCATTAATCTCATTAATGACGTCCCATCATTTATGTTTCCTAAACATCACAGAAGAAACGAAAATAGAACGTACGCTTATGCCATTCGCATTCGCCACGGGGCTCCGTCATGCACCGTTAGGTTACTTAACCAATGGCAGAGCGAGGGCAGGACTAGCGCGGGTGCAAAACATAAGAAAGGTTTATTATATATCATATATATAATATAAAGTATTCGTCTCACGCAGTTATATGGTCTAATCACAGAATATTGCAGCAGAAGCAAACATATGAAATATAGGATATACTAGGAGGTCCGTGTTTTAAATTTAGCCAGAAATAAAAAACACGGATTCCGCGGTCATGATGAATAGCCAAACCCACATCCTTAGACCCCTATGAGAGCGGCAAGCAATCCTACCAATTCTAGAATTAGACGAACCGGTCCCGACTCCTCGAGATGGCCTCCCACTGGACTCTAGACCCCGGTTACTTGTGCTCCCCGTCTTGGGTCTATCCTAATGCGGAAAAATAAATAATATACATCAATGGTGACATCATCCTCAATCCGGAAGTGTTCCAATAAAAGAATATTACATACAATTTTTACATGAATGGAAATGAAAAACTCTCATCTCACGCAAAACCCCCTGGCTATTTAAACACGACGATCCAATATAACATATCACAGCAACACATAAACATCACATGTCATTAACTTAAGTAAATATGCGTATCCTGATTGTTGTTGACGTATAGTAACGAAATCGGTGATACACCACATATTACCATTACGGTCGCAGAAAAGAAATGGAAACTACAATAATTAGAATCCGCAACATCCTTAAACATCATAAACCCGGAATATCTCATACTTCGGATTTCATGCCTAACACTATAAATCTCGCATTTTAGTCTCGAATTGAAAACACTTTTCAATAACCAGTCGGATAATTCAACAAGATTCTCAACAAATGATCGAATGCTCGTCGGAAACTTTAATAGATGGCCATACTCCCGATGCCGTCGACGAAATGCACTCAGGCGGAACACCGCGGCCGCGAGCACCAGAGTTGATGCTTTTGGCAACAGGGTTCTCCTATAGTCACTTGGTCGGGGCTATGGGGCATGGCTATCTAGTAAAGTTACCCGGCGAGTGTTCGCGTACTATACGAGATTGCGACGGAGTTTTGATCCGAATCGAAACTCCGTGGCAATCTATCAAAAGAGACTAAATTGCTAGATTTACAAAACACTAATTGGTTTTCACAAAACTAATCATTGTGGATTCCAAATATTGTATCATAGATCAATAAAATCTAGTCGATGTTAAACATTTCGATCAAATTATCAAATACCCACAAATCCCAGAGATCTCAACAACTTGAGCATCAATAAAAATACCCAGAAAGTGCCAAATATCAGTATGGAGCAGCACAATAAGAAAAAGTCCTCAACTCATCAATACTGCCGCGCAACCGCGGCTAAACCCTAGGTTAGGCCGCGGTTCCGCAGCCAATTGGTAGAGTTGGGCCCTCGAAATTCTTGGGGATCCATTATATACCCTGCACGATTTTCTGAATATTTTTAATCCTAAAAATTCCAACTTTTGAAATTTTTCCAGAAACTAGGATTTTGACAGGTTTCGAAGTTCGATCGAACACTTTAACGTCGTCTAAGCCACGCCTAATGCTCTAGCCTGGCTCTGATACCATGAAAATATGCCTTAGCACCACTACTAGATTTTAAGAAGCATCAAGTATACAATTTTAAAAAATCTAGTATGCTAATGCATGCTATCCAAGAATCGAACTAGAGAATTAGGGTTAGTAAGCAAATGAACAAACTTTACACTAAGTGAAAAAGGAATACAATCTTTGTAGACCGGTTCTTTACTTTTAAAGCTCCAAACAGTACTTCCGAGAACTCTTCGTAGGCTCCACTTGGCGAAAGGAACGGGCTTGCTTAAGGATCTTCAAGGCCGAAGATGACCCATCTTGAAGTATCACTAACTCAAGCTACCTCTTCACTAATTAAGAAATTAGTGAAGCAAACAACCTACATTAATGGGCTAAAAGAGAGTAGGTTGATGAAGTAGGAATTTTGCTCACTTAAGAATTTTATTTCTCTTTATCTTTTTCTCTCTAGAATTTTCAAGAGGAGAAAGAAGATGAACTCATGAAGAATTATCAAGAACCATGGGTGAAGAAATATCTCCAAAATATAATGTAGAAAGTTAACTATGGGCTAAAGATTATTATTAGGTTATAAAATACCTCATGTAAAACAAAATTAGTGGAATGAGTCATGGCTTCTATATGCTTCCACAAGCATCCAAGTCATGCTCATTTTCCACTTAATTTGGATTTACTTTAAATAATGAAACCCAACATTATCCTTGGTTTGGTGTAAGTCTCATACACCCATGTCCTATGTATCATCCACCATGACACAAGAGTGTGTGTAATATATATATATATATATATATATATATATATATATATCACATGATTATATATATCAACATATATATAAATATAAGAGAAGAAATTCTTTAGTGAGCTAATATTAGTTAATATATATTTATATATCAAATATATTAATATATATCAAATTATTAAATCAACACTTGATTTAATAATCCGGCTATATCATATATAACCGACTAATATCAAATATCGCCTGATTAGAATACGGTATCACATACTCGTCTTTAATCAAAGTTCCGTACATATCACATATGTGCCCTACTTCGTTTCTCCTGAGCTAGAAAATCTCTGGGTGGAACTCTAAATACTCGTCAATACGGCAGCAATAGGTAATGATCACATCAGTTACCCATAAGCCGTCAGTGGTACTACCTGGACGTAACGGCCACTCAGGTATTGAGTGAATAGAAGATCAACAAGCAAACTTGTCCAAACTCCCATGAAGCCTATAAGTCACACTTACCTTACAGTTCGGTCTTTTCTTCTAATATGTCGCATCGCGGGTGTTCCCGATGTTCCCGATGAAGCCTATAAGCATACTCGTATTTAAGAAAACTCGTCCAGACTCTTCAAAACGGAGGGCACATCGCGGGTGCTCCCGATGCGCATCTTGGGAGCCTTTGTCGCCGCCCGACGGTGAGGGACAAGGGCGGCCCTGACTCTAGGGGCGAACCCGACACAGAAGACAAAGAAGAAGAAGAACCCTCTTGGCTATTTGAAGCCGAAGAGGAGGAAGACCCACTGGACTCGGCCCCAGAAATTGCGTCCGACTCTACCCTTACAACCTCTAAAGACTCCTCGAATGAAGACATCTAAACTGATTCAAAGGAAGGGACCCACCGAGAAAAAATCAATAGAATGTCCGATCTAAGAAGTAGAGCGCCGGGCAATCTTCAATAATGAAAGAGAATTAGAGCAAAGTGTCGGCTCTAGGATGGTCCCCTCCTATTTATACACCCCAAAGGAGAACATCCTACGGCCCAGATTGATTCCCGCCAAAACGAAACGTCGTTCCCAGCGGCTGGCGGGGCTCCACGTGGTGATCAGCTATTGGGGACATCTCTTCAACTGCAGGAGTCAGAGACAGCCTGTTGCTTACGCTAACCAACGTTGGACACGTGGCCCGTACCCCAACTGACGAATCGATTGAAATGACGCCCCCTCTTTAAAGCGCAATCATTTCATTAATCCGCTGACGCCGTCGGAGATACGTATGAAAACTCAGGCGCACGACAAGACGACACGTGGGCCTAGAGATCGAAACGACGCAACCGCCAAACGTCATGTCGTTCCCGAGCGATCCACATTTTGATTCTCGGTGCTAAACCGAGTCGAAGAAAAACCGAGCAGGACACTCTCGACCTGACCCATAAATAGGTCGGAACGAGAGTGGGGGGCTAATGATGATGCTCACACGTGGTATTTCCTTAGATTACGACATGTGGTGGATGATGTGTCCCGAAGTCTATGGAGGTGAAATAAATGAGTTGCATCAGAGGCGTTCCCTGGGACCTTATCTCCTAGAACGTATCCGACCTTTCAGGAGACCTCCCTGAGTACTTTCCACCTTCACCTAGCAAAAGGCCAACAGCTCGTCTCCGAGCTTCCTTGGTCTCCTTGCTTGTCTCTGAGCCATCTGTCAGACCGAGCTTCCTCGGTCTTCTTGCTCGTCTCCGAGCTATCTTTAACAACTCCAATTTTAGTGTACATAAAATTCATTTAAAATTAATGTATACTTAGAGTATTTTCAAATCCTGTAAGTACTATAAGTATTTGTTTTGCTTTTTAATAGAAAGAAGGAGCTTGTAGCTCATTGGTAAGACCTTACACTGCTGAACCAAAGCACCAGAGCTCAAATCCCATCAACCACACTTTATTTTTTTATTAAAATTCTTTAATCTTTTTAGAAGCCCAAGAATCTACACGTGCATAACCTGTAAACCCAAAGGTCACACTAAAAACAAACGACTCCACGAGATAGAACAAGAGACGAAGGACGCGTGGCTTCAGAGGGGCCTGACTCGGCCTAACTCGGCAGGCAACTCGGCCTAACTCGGCCGGCGCCGCCGGTCGAGTCATCACCAAATCCTATTTTTTCTTCTGAGAACTGTGTCTCTTGGGCTACCCCATAACCCTGTATGGTTTAACTTCCCTGCACAGTAACAGAGATTTTTAAATCCCATTAATCCATTTTTTAATACAATTTTCAATACATCCTTTCATCTACCCTAACCCGAATTTTTTTCCTATAAATACCACTCCATTCCACATCCCCCTTACTCACAATCTCTGTCCAAACTCTTAAGAAAAATCCTTAGAACTTTTGTGTACAAGTGGAGTTTGCGAAGGACGAAACTCCGACGACGACCCTTGGAGCTCCCGGCAACGAAACGACACACCGGCACCTCCTACCACTCCCTCTTCCTCTTCTCTGATCTAAAATCTGGTAAGTCCTTTCTCCCCCTTCTCTTTGCTATTCTAAAAACTTGTATTTCTAAAACCCGACGGAAGCGGAGTTAATCCGACTTCCGATTCGGTTTTCTTTAAAAAAAAGTTCCAATTTTCTTAAATACAACAATACCAAACTTGCACATCATGACCATTAAACATTAACAAAACATATTGAACAAGTTTCATAGCAAAAGAATTCATATTGTAATTTTTATCCCACTTTTACAGAAAAATACCATATAGTCTAGTTTTGACATAAATCATTATAATTCCTTACTATACCTTTAGATAGTTCACGAGGTAATGACCTATCTCCTCACAACACTCATATGCAACATAGCACGATACCTTTCGGGAACATAGAATACGGGAAAATGCAATTTTATATATAAATACATTTTACTATTAAAACCTTTTTCTACAAGAAAAGTATTTTTTACAAATCTTTGCAATGTGCCGCTACAACCCATTTAGAGAACCCGTTCGGGATGGTGCGGATTATCGCACATCCTCGGGCTTAGTAGTGCGAGATGCAGACCTCCGTAAGGAGCATTCGGTCTCGAAAGATTTAAAATACAATTTTCTTTAGAAAATGTGATTTCTACTATAAATAAAACTTATATTTTTTATAAATAAATATATATGTAATTAATATCAAAATATCTATTTTTAATATTTATAATATTCCACATTCCCAAAATTCTAGAAAAACATCTCATTTACAAGAAAATACCATATAATTCCAATATTACAAATAAATACCATATATTATGAAAAATGGGTTTTATTCACTAGAAATGTCACAATGATAAAATATATATCAATGAAAACTCTAAAGACGATAATAAAATACTTGGGGTGTATTTTGAAATTATACAGAATTATTTTTACATAAAACCACCTCAAGTTATACTAAATTACAATAAGGACCCTAGTAAACATAGGTTTAAGTGGGACCAGTCTCTTGAGCCTCAGGGAGCCGGAGATATGGGTGCTTGCCTATTTAAGGTAGACAACTTAACAAACGGTGTTATCAACACGGTAATCGTCTTTGAAAAAGGCACAAATCCTGCCGTCCATATGCAGCGGTTACCGATAACACCAAAACCTAATTCAGGATTCAATTTCTTTTCTAATTGTCTGACTCAGACTGAGTCTCAATATAATCAATCTGACTTGAATGAGATTCAATTCTATATATAACAATTCTATATGAATCCATATAATCAATCTGTTCAATCTGTATTGACCGAACCAAACCATGGATATACATCCATATAAAAATTTCGTCCTCGAAATTTGGAAAAGGAAAGTGTAACAGATTTAAGAAAAGTTTGGTGACTGAAGTACAGATAGTGTATGAAAAATATGTGAAGGAACTAAAGAATGCGAAGGTTTTGGTGAGATTGTAAAAGAGGCAACGGAATTTTGGGTTATGACTGATTTAAAGTATATGAAATGATAAGATTCAAGGAATATGAATTGTAAAGAATGTTTTAGTTGTTGGTTCTTGTGTTATATTGCTTAGGTTGTTCACGCAGAACAGAACTGCATGGTTGGGTTCCATACAGCTCTGACATGCATGGGCCGCCAACAAAACCTGTCACGCCCCGCTTTCCGGTGTACGGCGAAGGGACGCGACGAGCCCGCTACGTATCTACTCTGAAATAAATACGCTAAGAGTATCTAAGCAATATAAATGAAAATGCATAAGAGACTTACATACATAGGCCGGTATTGTCACCGGATTTGTCTATCCGCCGATAGCCTCGCGTTACTAGTGAGACATTCTTGAAAACTTTTTTGTGTTCTTCTTCTAGTACTCTAGGTGAAGAGGGAGAAGGGAGAGATAGAAAAATGTGAAGAAGAAAAAGAAAGAGGAGGACAAATAAAGATGGTGTAATGGTGAATTATCTATAATAATATATGCATTCAACATGGGAATTAAAAGAGAAATGAAAGGTCACCATTCATTTTGGAAATGAAAGGTCTCATTTGTAAGTTATGAGAAGAATAAAAAAATTCTTTAAAAAAATAATTACAAGAATGGGAATTTGAACATGTGACTTATGGAATAACAATGCAAGGACTTAACCAATGTGCTATAAAGTTGTTTATGCATATATTTAATTAGAATTAAATATATGCTGTTGCTTGAAAAGAAAGTGGGCTTTTGAGCTCATAGATTTATAAAAGAAAATGAAAATGATATTGGATTTGGGTTGTGGGCTGGGTCAGGTCTTGCATTTAATTTTGAATAGGTTAAGATTTAGTTTAAAGAAATGGGTTTGGGAAAAAATAGATGGAATAATAAAATAATATATTTAAAAGAAAACAAAAAATACTAAGAATAAATAAATAAAATATTTTACTAAAGAAAGAAAACTCGAAAGTATAGTAATATTAGGGTCGTTACATTAACCTATCGAATGGAAGAATTTCCGTGACGTGTTCGACGCAAAATACTTCCCTGAGACTGCCAGGTTCGACATGGAACAACAGTTCATCCATCTGCAACAAGGTTCAATGTGGAACAAGTCAGTAGATGAATATGACGCTGAGTTCAGCATGCTCAGTCGGTAAGATATGTCTCAATAATTCAATTTTTCAATATATCACATACTACACAGCTAACACAATACTTTAACAGATTTACGGTACACCTGATACCGACGGATGAGATCAGAGCCCGTCGATTTCAACAAGGGTTAGACCCGGAGATCCAGGCCGCGCTAGCCACAGGAGATTTTCCGACCCACAATCGGCTCTAAAAGCTGCCCGTCGTTATGAGGCAGTGGTAAAGATGAGAGGCAGATCTCAACCTGCTGGAGTTAAGTGCCCTGCCAACAAGATAGCAGGAGGAGACTCATCAAGGCCATCTTTTGTGCCAAGGAGACCGGGAGTACCAATCAACCGGCCCGGCCTGGCCTTTTGTAACTACTGCAAGAGAGATGGGCATCTGATGAAAGACTGCCGGCGAGCCAACCGTCTTTGCTTGGTCTGCGACTCAGTTACTCATGATATTGAGTCTTGTCCCAGAAGACACAACCCAATTGCTGCACCCAGGCCGACAATCAATTATCAGCAGCGACCAACCTTTTAGGCACCTGCTCCAAGACTCGCTCTCCCTGCTCCACCACCTAGAAGACCACCGACTGCACCCCCTCCTCGTCAGTTCCATCAAGCTCAACGGAACGTTCCGAGAAATGCTCCTCAGGCCAGGAAGAATGTACCACGGTGACAGGCTTTCACGATGACCGTGGAAGAAGCCGAGGCCACTGGCCAACTCATCACTGGTAACCCTTTCTTCTCAAGTTTTTACGTTCAGTCTTAACACCTACCTACATATTTTTCTTATACCTAAAACATATCCCACATACCTTAGGTACAATCTTAGTAGCCTCACTTCCTGCACTAGAACTTTTCGATACTGGAGCATCTCATTGCTTTATATCGCAACGATTCGTCCGAACTCATGCGATTCCAGTCACACCGCTTGTATCCAGTTGGAATGTCAGTTCAGGAAATGGCGTTCTAAAGGCAACAATGGGATACAACTTGTGTCCAGTAGTCGTCTGCAGTAGACAATTCTATGCTGACTTTAAAGTGCTTGACATATCGAACTTCGATGTGGTTCTAGATATGGATTGGCTAGGAACCTTCTACGCTACCATCGACTGTCGTCAAAGGAGGGTAGTATTCGAGATTCTAGAGCATCCGGTCTTTTATTTCAAAAGTGGAGACCGTACCCTGGAGCCAAGTACTTATAAGGCAAAACCGAAGAAGGCAGTATATGCGGCAATTCAAGCAGAGGAAGGATCAAAGCCAGAGCTGGTTTGAGAGTTCGAAGATGTGTTTCCTGACGATATATCAGGTTTGCCTCCCGATCGAGCTCTTGAATTCAGTATTGATTTAGTACTAGGAGTACAACCGGTGATCAAAGCACCTTATCGATTAAGTCCAGAAGGTTTAAAGGAGGTCCGAACTCAGTTGGACGAATTATTGGCGAAAGGATGGATTCGTCCCAGCACTTCAAGTTGGGGATCTCCAGTTCTACTCGTGAAGAAGAAGGAAGGTTCATACAGAATGTGCATCGATTATAGAGCCTTGAATGAAGTAACGATAAAGAACAAGTATCCGCTACCACGTATCGACGATTTATTCGATCAGCTAAGTGGATTTTGTATTTTCTCCAAGTTAGATCTTCGTTCAGGTTATCATCAGGTGAAGGTCAAGGAATCTGATATTCATAAAACGGCTTTCATAACTCGCTATGGTCATTAAGAATTTATAGTGATGCCATTTGGAGTGACCAACACACCAACAATATTCATGAACATGATGAATCAAGTTTTCCGAGAGTATCTAGACAGGTTTGTTGTCATCTTCATCGATGACATCCTGGTTTATTTAAAGAGTCGGAAAGACCACGCCGAACACTTGAAAATTGTCCTGGAAACTCTACGACAATATCAACTCTACGCCAAGTACAGCAAGTGGGAGTTTTGGCTAGATCAAGTTGGTTTTCTAGAACATATTGTATCAAGCGAAGGAATCTCTGTGGATCCAGCGAAAGTTTTAGCAGTAAGCTAATGGCCGACGCCAAAGTCAGTGAAGGACATACGAAGTTTCTTTAGTCTAGATGGATATTACAGAAGGTTCATTGAAGGCTTTTCGAAGATAGCAACACCCCTGACCAAGCTCACACGTAAAGATGAAGAATTCGTGTGGTCAGAAGCATGCGAGCAAGGTTTCGTAGAACTCCAGTCAAAGTTGACATCAGCACATATTCTCGTGATACCGGACCAATCTTGAGGTTTCGAAGTGCGTTGCGATGCATCCGGTAAGGGATTATGATGTGTTCTACATCAGCATGGAAAGGTTGTGGCTTATGCTTCAAGACGGCTAAAGATTTATGAGCGCAATTATCCGACGCATGATTTGGAGTTGGCAGCCGTTATTTTTGCTTATAAGATTTGGCATCATTATCTTCTTGGTGAACAAGTGAACATATATACAGATCACAAGAGCCTGAAATATGTGTTTACTCAGAAGGAGTTAAATATGCGGCAGAGACGATGGTTAGAACTCATGGCGGACTTCGACATCAACCTGCAATATCACCCAGGGAAAGTGAATGTGGTACCTGATTCCCTTAGTCGCCAACCATTAGCAATGAATCTCACCGCCCAGTGGAAGCTTCAACAGGATTTGCATCAGATGGAGATTGAAGTAGTCATGCCAGGTAACGTTTCAAGTTTGATGCACTTACAAGTTCAATCTACCATTGTAAATTATATCAAGGCAGCTCAAGCAAGTTATGCTAAGTTGCAAAAGATCAGAGAACAAGTGGAGAATGGACTCAGAACAGACTTCATCATTCATGAAGACGGATTTTTGATATACGGCAGCAGATTATGTGTACCAAAAGGTTCTGTTCGGGAAGAGGTAATGAAAGAAGCTCACAACTGTTGGGGTAAAAATTTACACCCCGGTTGACCGAGTCAAAGTCAAGGTCAACCCCCAAGCTAGGTGGGCCCAAGCCCAGGTCAAGTGGGTCCATGCCCAAGTCAAGCCCGCGGCCAGCCTCCCCATGCCAACAACAAAATCATGTAATAAATAATTTTTATGAATTGTTTATGCATGAATGTAAACAAAATGGGCATAAAGCCAATATTTTGTAAGCCCATGGCTTATGTGCAAAAATGAAATGGCACATGAGCCATGGATGGCTAAAATGCCATTTTTGTAAAGCTCAAGAGGCTATATGTAAATATGTAAGCCTATAAAAGGCAACATGATGATGAATAAAACAATACTTTTTCATTCTCTCAAAAACCTAGGATTTGTACATCTTTCCCTTTTCTCAAAAACCACCATGTAGACATGTGTCGACACATGGCGCGCTTGCGCCTGAGCGTACAGCACCTAAGCGCACAACGCTCAAGGCGCTGGCCCCACGCATCCCTTGGATGCCTTTTCCCCCTCTTTTTATGTACATATATATACATATACATATACATATGTATACATATTTGCACACACGCGTGCTCCACGACACTGTCCCTGTTAGGAAAAAATTTCTAATGGGGCGCTGCCCCGCACCCCGCAAGGGGGCTGCTAGCCCTCTTGACCCCCAGCCCGCTATCCGGGTAGCGGAACCCCCGAAAAACTTTGCGCGGCTCCCGATATATCCAAAACCCCCTTTCAAAACACAACATACGTACACTGCACATTGAGTTCGCATGACCAGTTTAACCCGTCAATCGGAGGTTCCCTCGCTCCAAAGGCGAGAGGTAATTAACGGCAGCTTAGTCTGCAGCTGCCGGAGATTCGGATTCCCACAATCATTAAACCCCGGCCTCCCCTAGGCAGGGGGAATCTGTAGTGCGCCTGACAAGTGCACGCGTATTCCCATCTCAATGGGTTGACGAAAAACACCCTACAGATTCTGGCACGCCCGGTGGGACCTATCTCTCCTCCCATATTTCGGGTTAAACATTCATGCGAACTCAATCAATATACATATCTATACTTATACTAAAATAGTGCTCTTTCATGCAGGTTTTCAAGCAATCACTTCTCAACAATGTCTCCAAAGATGAACTCAGCTCCCGTCTCCTACACAATGAAGATAGACTCCAGGACGGTCCTTCCGGCCAGTCTCGGGCGACAATGGGAGGAGCCGCTGCTACAGTTCGGCTCTATTTTATTCGTGCCAGCTAACGCCATCCCAGCTCCTCAAGCCCTGGTGACAGACAAACCGGCCTCGAAAGGCAAGAGGCCAAATGTGGTGGTCTTGAAGGCGTCCCAACCCAAATGCAAGTCGGTGTTTGAACGACTCTCCTTGGCCCCAGCTGGGGGCAAGGCCATCAACACCAACAAAGCAACAAGGCGTCTCGAGCAAGCTCCGGCGGTGCCCCTGACAACTTCTCGATCGGGTGTCTTCTTTAAGCTCCCTACTAATCGACTCACGGTGGCTTCCCAGGAAACAGATGCCCACCAAGCCCTTAAAATTGAGAAGCTAAGACAGAAAAGGCTCAGGCACAGAGCCAACAAAAGGGCTAGGGCTCCTGCTAGGCTGAACCTCATAGGGTTCGAAGAACAGGGTTACCCCGCCGAAGATGAGGAAATGGCTGGATATATGGTCCACACTGTCTACATGGTGGGCACGCGCAGCAAGAGCAAGGTCGGGGCCACCACATCTCAAATCCAATCTGGCTTGAATGTGGTTGCCGCTTCCCAAGAACAGCCGCCTCCTCTGGATGATGAAAACCCTCTCGATGAGGATGATAGGCAGAGAGAGCCCTCAGTTCATGAAGAGTCGGGCTCAGAAAGTGAAGATGAGCCAACTTTCCATCCTAAAAACGCAGAGCAGCAACTTCTCCATTAGCTCCGAAAACAGCTCAGAAGCAAAGACAAGGAGATGGCCAAGCTCTACTCAAAGATCGACGACTTGACAAATGTCGTCTTACGGCTTACGGCCCAACTTACCTCTCAGTCGCCCAATCAAGCGCAAGGCTCTGCTCATGAACCGGGAAACGGTGTCCTGAAACAGCAGACGCCCGTTCCCTCAAATCCAAAAGTGGGCGGATCGCATGAAAGTCAGTCACATCCTATCTCGGGAAATTTCTTGGCTGCCGATGACAGTAGCCCGCTAACTCAAGATCAAATTATGGATTTGGTTGCCAGCAAAGTCAAAACATTGGTGGCCGAAGCCGAAGCGCAAAAAGATATCAGCAGTAATGGGAGACCATATCCTGCTCAGTATGATCTGGTAGAATTTCCTAGAGGCTATGTCATCCCCAAATTCGGAAGATTTGATGGGACGGGAAATGTGAATCAGCACATCGCCCACTTTAAAGCCTCATGCGGGAATACTGGGGGCAATGACGCGCTTCTCCTCCGCCAGTTCGTTAATAGCTTGACCGATGTTGCTTTCGACTGGTACGCGAGCATACCGGATGGCTCCGTTACTACTTTCGTCCAAATGGAATCTTTGTTTCGACAAAGGTTCATGAGCGTCAGCGATAAGATCACCATTGCCGAGCTCGTAAGGACCAGGCCCAAGAACAACGAAAGCAACACGGATCTTAAAACCCGATGGCGCAATCTCTCCGTCAAATGCGAACCGCCGATAGAACAAGACCAATCTGTCAGTCTCCTTATCGGAAATCTCAACAATTGGATGGCCCCATTTCTATGCACCGCGGGCCTTAAAACATTCCAAGAGCTGACCAAAAAGGTCCAAACGTTGGAACGCTCAAAGCCCGAGTCTGCTCAGGATCTTCAGTTCACAAGCAGACCGAAACCTTGGAGGGACGACAACCGAAAAGGCGGAAGTTCTAACAGCACCGATTCTCTAAATAAGCAGAGAGAGGGCGGAGCAAAAACTGACCAGTCTCGAGAGACAACTTTGGAGGAAAGAAAAAATAAGGTCTACTCATTCCGAAAGGACAAGGTCCACAAAATTTTTAAAGATGCTCTGAAGAATGGCCTGCGGCTACCAGAACCAAAAAGGCTAAGTGAAGCGAACAAGACTGAGCATCCCAACTTCTGCCCATACCACCGAGTGCTGGGACACATTATTGAAGACTGTTGCATCTTCAAAGATTGGGTCGAGAAACAATATAAGGCGGGAGAAATATCGTTGTCCCCTGGCGTGTTAACAAACGATCAAGCTGCGACCGCCAATTTCATACAAATGGAGACCGAAGTTCTTCGTAAAACTCATTCTCTCAGACATCTGCCTTTCTCTGAAAACAGTCGACCACCACGTCATTAAACTGGGAACAATTGACCACCACGTCATTAAACTGGGAACAATCGACCACCACGTCATTAAACTGTGAACATCGACCTCTAAGTCGTTAAACTGGGAATGTAAAAAAAAAATGTAAATAAACAAAAAATGTGTAAATAAAAGAAAAATAAAAAAAAGCCGAAATGATGGGGCAACTCGCAATAAAAATCAGCGAGTAAAATAAAGATGAAATAAAGCCGAAATGATGGGGCAACCGCGAATAAAAGCCGAAATGATAGGGCAACCGCGACCTTCGCGATAAGAAAAGCTGAAATGATAGAGCAATCGCGGTAAAACAAAAACAAAACAAAAAAAACAACGGCGAATGATGAGTCGCTCCTGGTACCATATTCCAGTGCAGCGATGCAAACGCCAACAAAAATTCAAATTCCCAAAACTCTCCCAGCCCTACGGCTAGTCCCCAAATTGACTGCCGTATACAATCCACGGGCTCAAATAATTCTCAGCATACCCATGCCCCACCGCAACCATCAGTTACGCGGCTGGTCTCCGCCTTTGGAATTATGCTCCATTGAGAAGACCCACTCATGTGTCCTAAGGATACATGAGGAGAACAAACCTTTGTGGGATCCTTACGACTTACAAAGGAAAAACACACTTAGGAGTTCTCACGACTCTTAAGGAGAAAATACACCTGCGGGATCCTTACGACTCGTAGGGAGAAAATGCTTTTATGGGACCCTCACGGCCCATAAAATTGAAAAGTCTTAGGTGATAGGGATTTAAACCTGTCTCCTAAGCCATCGCTTTCCAAATCCCAAGTGGCGAATGATGAGTCGCTCCTTGTACCATATTCCAGTGTAGCGATGCAGACGCCAACCAAATTCCAAATCCCATACCCCAATGGCGAATGATGAGTCGCTCCTGGTACCATATTCCATTGCAGCGATGCAGACGCCAACCAAATTCCAAACTCAAATCCCAAATGGCGGATGATGAGTCGCTCCTGGTACCATATTCCAGTGCAGTGATGCAGACGCCAACCAAATTCCACACCCCATACCCCAAACGGCGAATGATGAGTCGCTCCTGGTACCATATTCCAGTGCAGCGATGCAGACGCCAACAAGGTCCTAAAATTTTTTATGGCCCTACGGTCTGGATCATACATCCTGCAAAACCGTATACAATCCACGGGCGTAAAACAACCCCAATCTCTCTCAAGTCCTACCGGTGAGACCACATTCAAAGTCCCACAAAAAAAAATAATAAAAATAAATAATAAAAATAAAAAAAAGGGTATGTCCACAAGCAAAATGGGCACGGATGAAAACCCGAAAGGGCTCCGTGAGCAAAAACAGCAGGACTGCCGGCGAGTTTGTGAAAACCCGAAAGGGCGCAAACTCGTGAAAAAGAGATGAAATGCACTCGCAAAGTCCTCTCGACTTTGTGAGGAGAAAATTCCCGCGTGAGATCCCTACGACTCACAAAGGAGCCACACACTTAGGAGTCCTCACGACTCCTAGGGAGAAAATACACCTACGGGATCCTTACGACCCCTTAGGGAGAAAATGCTTTTATGGGACCCTCACGGCCCATAAAATTGAAAAGCCTTAGGTGATAGGGATCTAAACCTGTCTCGTAAGCCACCAATTCACAAATCCTTCCGGGGCAAATGATGAGTTGCTCCTGGCATTATTCCAGTGCAGCAATGCAGATGCCGACAAAAAAAAAACCAATCCCAAAATCCTCTCAAAGACAGATGATGATTCGCTCCCGGTACTATATTCCAGTGTAGCGATGCTGATGTCAACGCAAATCAAACAAATCAAACCAGCCGATACTCCGCCTCGGGGAAACGTCAAGCAGACACTCCGTGCCGGGGGCACATCAACAACAGATACTCCGTCTCGGGGACACGTCAACCAGCGACATTCTGCATCGGGAAAACGTCCAACACAGACACTCCGCATCAGGGAAACGTCCAACAGCGACACTCCGTAACGGGGAAACGTTAAGCAGACACTCCGTCTCGGGGATACGTCAACCAGCGACACTCCATGCCGGGGAAACGTCAAACAGACACTCCGTGCCGGGGACATGTCAACAAGTGACACTCTGCATCGGGGAAATGTCCAACACAGACACTCCGCATCAGGGAAACGTCCAACAGCGACACTCTGTAACGGGGAAACGTCAAGCAGACACTCCGTCTCGGGAACACGTCCAACAGCGACACTCCGTAACGGGGAAACGTCAAGCAGACACTCCGTCTCGGGGACACGTCAACCAGCGACACTCTGTGCCGGGGAAACGTCAAACAGACACTCCGTGCCGGGGACACGTCAACAAGTGACACTCTGCATAGGGGAAACGTCCAACACAGACACTCCGCATCAGGGAAACGTCCAACAGCGACACTCCGTAATGGGGAAACGTCAAGCAGACACTCCGTCTCGGGGACACGTCAACCAGCGACACTCCGTGCCGGGAAAACGTCAAACGGACACTCCGTGCCGGGGACACGTCAACAAGTGACACTCTGCATCGGGGAAACATCCAACACAGACACTTCGCATCATGGAAACGTCCAACAGCGACACTCCGTAACGAGGAAACGTCGAGCAGACACTCCGTGCCGGGGAAACGTCAACCAGTGACACTCTGCATCGGGGAAACGTCCAACACAGACACTCCGCATCTGGGAAACGTCCAACAGCGACACTCCATAACGGGGAAACGTCGAGCAGACACTCCGTCTCGGGGACACGTCAACCAGCGAAACTCCGTGCCGGGGAAACGTCAAACAGACACTCCGATCTGGGGACACGTCAACAAGTGACACTCTGCATCGAGGAAACATCCAACACAGACACTCCGCATCAGGGAAACGTCCAACAGCGACACTCCGTAACAGGGAAACGTCAAGCAGACACTCCGTCTAGGGGACACGTCAACCAGCGACACTCTGCATCGGGAAAATGTCCAACACAGACACTCCGCATCAGGGAAACGTCCAACAGTGACACTCCGTAACGGGGAAACGTCCAACACAGACACTCCGCGCAGGGGGCACGTCAACGAAATCACTCCGGGCCAGGGAAACGTCTACCACGGACACTCCGTCTCGGAGACGCATTAAGCGTCGACCATCCATGTCGTAGAAAGGGTAATGCATCCTAAAAAGTGGGAACCAAGGCAAGCCGCCTCCACGTGAAAGAAGATCCATCAATTTCATGCACACAACCCACATATGTTGTGTGCATTTATTGATGGGGGGCAATTTGTTGGGGTAAAAATTTACACCCCGGTTGACCGAGTCAAAGTCAAGGTCAACCCCTAAGCTAGGTGGGCCTAAGCCCAGGTCAAGCGGGTCCATGCCCAAGTCAAGCCCGCGGCCAGCCTCCCCATGCCAACAACAAAATCATGTAATAAATAATTTTTATGTAATTGTTTATGCATGAATGTAAACAAAATAGGCATAAAGTCAATATTTTGTAAGCCCATGGCTTATGTGCAAAAATGAAATGGCACATGAGCCATGGATGGCTAAAATGCCATTTTTGTAAAGCCCAAGGGGCTATATGTAAATATGTAAGCCTATAAAAGGCAACATGATGATGAATAAAACAATACTTTTTCATTCTCTCAAAAACCTAGGGTTTGTACATCTTTCCCTTTTCTGAAGGTTTCAAACCTTCTTCTTCCTTTTTGAATTAAATCAAGAGTTTTACTCTTCCTTTTCCAAAACTAAATAGTTTTTCACCACAAAACCCAAGAAGAGGAACTTGGATCTACTATCAGATCTCAAAAAGAAGAGATTTTTAACATCCCACATCTCTTGATCTTCAAGATCCTGTCAATAAAGGAGGAAGAAGAAAAACCTCTTTTATCAACCCCAAAACATCTCAGGAGTTTAACTCCACTCTAATTTCTCTTTCGAGAGTTTCTGGGGCTAAAAGCCCTTTTTTCCTCGCCGGCGCCCAAGCGCAGAGCGTTCACGTGCCGACACGTGGCGCGCTAGCGCCCGAGTGCAGAGCGCCCACGTGCCGACACGTGGCGCGCTTGCGCTCCAGCGCACTGCGTCCGAGGCGCCCACATGACGATACGTGGCGCGCTTGCGCTCCAGCGCTCTGCGCCCGAGCGTAAGGCGCCCACGTGCCGACACGTGGCGCGCTTGCGCTCGAGCGCCCAGCGCTCATGCGCAAAGCGCCCACGTGTCGACACGTGGCGCGCTTGCGCCTGAGCGTACAGCACCTAAGCGCACAGCGCTCAAGGCGCTGGCCCCACGCATCCCTTGGATGCCTTTTCCCCCTCTTTTTATGTACATACATATATATATACATATGTATACATATTTGCACACACGCGTGCTCCACGACACTGTCCCTGTTAGAAAAAAATTTCTAATGGGGCGCTGCCCCGCACCCCGCAAGGGGGCTGCTAGCCCTCTTGACCCCCAGCCCGCTATCCGGGTAGCGGGACCCCGTAAAAACTTTGCGTGGCTCCCGATATATCCAAAACCCTTTCAAAACACAACACACGTACACTGCACATTGAGTTCGCATGACCAGTTTAACCCGTCAATCGGAGGTTCCCTCGCTCCAAAGGAGAGGGGTAATTAACGGCAGCTTAGTCCGCGGCTGCCGAAGATTCGGATCCCCACAATCATTAAACTCCGGCCTCCCCTAGGCAGGGGGAATCTGTAGTGCGCCTGACAAGCGCACGCGTATTCCCGTCTCAATAGGGTGACGAAAAACACCCTACAACAGCTCTCCCTATTCAGTACACCCTGGAGGTACAAAGATGTACAAAGATCTACGTCAGAATTATTGGTGGCATGGAATGAAGCGTGAAGTAGCCAGAAGCGTTGCTAAATGGTTGGTGTGTCAGCAAGTAAAGGCTGAACATCACAGGACAACTGGATTACTTCAACCGTTACCTATCACAGAATGAAAGTGGAAATATATCACTATAGATTTTGTGACTGCACTTCCTCGCAACACAAAGGGTAATGACGCAGTATGGGTTATTGTAGATCGACTTACAAAGTCGGCTCACTTCATCTCATTTCGAGTTGGCCAATCAATTGAGATATTAGTAAAGAAGTACATAGAGCTAATGATCTAATTAAGATTTAAACTCTTCAAATATGTACTATCTCTGATACCCATGAATTCATACAGGAAATTGTGAGACTTCATGGAGTACCGGTCTACATTGTCTCCAATCGTGATACCAGATTCCGATCGCAATTTTGGCAAAGTCTGCAAGCGAGCTTGGGAACTAGTCTGAACTTCAGCACGGCTTATCATCCATAAATTGATGGTCAGCCTGAGCGAACTATTCAAATCTTGGAGGATATACTCAGAGCGTGTATGTTAGACTTCGGAGGATCGTGGGAAGATCACCTACATCTTGTGGAGTTTTCATACAACAACAGCTACCAAGCAAGCAATGGAATAGCACCTTTTGCTGCGCTCTATGGAAGGAAGTGTCGATCACCATTATGTTGGGACGACGTCGGAGATAGAGAACTCCTTGAACCTGAGATGATAGTAGCAACTGTTGATGTGGTTCGTACTGTCAGAGAAAGAATGCGCATAGCCCAAGATCGACAGAAGCACTGGGATGATGCAAAGCGCCGTCACTTGGAGTTCCAACCGGAAGATCATGTATTTCTGAAGATATCTCCAAACCGCGGAGTGATTCGATTTGGAAGACGGGAAAAGCTAAGCCCGAGATACATTGGACCGTTCGACATATTCGAACGAGCCGGTGAAGTGGCATACCGCTTGGCACTTCCACCTTCATTGGAAGGAGTGCATAATGTGTTCCATATATCCCAACTCAGAAGGTATGTGAGTGACCCCAGCCACATTCTCGATCATTCCGAGCTCACTGTACAGCCCGACTTATCTTGTAAGTAACAACCTGTTAAGATCCTGGACAGAAAAGTGAAGTCACTTTGGAACAAGGAAGTCAACTTGGTTCGAGTGATGTGGAGAAAAGACACTCCAGGAGAATCGACATGGGAAAAGGAAGACGAGATGCATGCAAGATACCTCCATCTATTTGTAAACTAGTCCTTAAAATAAAATTGTAAATTTCGAAGACGAAATTTTTGTAAGGAGGGTAGACTGTAACAGCTCCAATTTTAGTGTACATAAAATTCATTTAAAATTAATGTATACTTGGAATATTTTCAATTCCTGTGAGTACTATAAGTATTTGTTTTGCTTTTTAATAGCAAGAAGGAGCTTGTAGCTCATTGGTAAGACCTTACACTGTTGAACCAAAGCACCAGAGTTCAAATCCCATCAGCCACGCTTTATTTTTTTATTAAAATTCTTTAATCTTTTCAGAAGTCCAAGAGTATACACGTGCATATCCCGTAAACCCAAAGGTCACACTAAAAACAAATGACTCCACGAGATAGACCAAGAGACAAAGGACACGTAGCGTTAGGGGGGCCTGACTCGGCCTGACTCGGCCGAATCGGCCGGCGCCGGCGGCCGAGTCATCACCAAATCCCATTTTTTCTTCTGAGAACCGTGTCCCTTGGTCTGCCCATAACCTTGTATGGTTTAACTTCCCTGCACAGTAACAGAGATTTTTAAATCTCATTAATCCATTTTTTTAATACAATTTTCAATATATACTTTCATCTATCCTAACTCTAATCTTTTCCTATAAATACCTCTCCATTCCACACCCTCCTCACACGCAATCTCTGTCCAAACTCTCAAGAAAAATCTCTAGAACTTTTGTGTACATGTGGAGTTAGCGAAGGGCGAAGCTCCGACGAACTTTCGACGACGACCCTAGGAGTTCCCGGCGACGAAACGACGCACCGGCACCTCCTACCACTCCCTCTTCCTCTTCTCTAATCAAAAATCCGGTAAGTCCATTCTCTCCCTTCTCTTTGCTATTCTAGAAACTTGTATTTCTAAAATCCGACAGAAGCGGAGTTAATCCGACTTCCGATTCGGTTTTCTTTAAAAAAGGTTCCAATTTTCTTAGATACAACAATACCAAACTTGCATATCATGACTATTAAATATTAACAAAACATATTGAACAAGTTTCATAGCAAAAGAATTCAAATTGTAATTTTTATCGCACTTTTACGGAAAAATACCATATAGTCCAGTTTTGACATAAATCATTATATTTCCTTGCTATATTTTTAGATAGTTCACGAGGTAATAACCTAACTCCTCACAACACTCATATGCAACATAGCACGATACCTTTCGGGAACATAGAATACGGGAAAATGCAATTTTACATATAAATACCTTTTACTATTAAAACATTTTTCTACAAAAAGGTATTTTTAACAAATCTTTGCAATGTGCAGCTATAACCCATTTGGGGAACCCGTTCGGGATGGTGTGGATTATCGCACATACTCGGGCTTAGTAGTGTGAGATGCAGACCTCCGCAAGGAGCGTTCGGTCTCAAAAGATTTAAATACTATTTTCTTTAGAAAATGTGATTTCTACTATAAATAAAACTTATATTTTTTATAAATAAATATATATGTAATTAATATCAAAATATCTATTTTTAGTATTTATAATATTCCACATTTCCAAAATTCTAGAAAAACATCTCATTTATAAGAAAATACCATAAAATTCCAATATTACAAATAAAAACCATATATTATGAAAAATGGGTTTTATTCACTAGAAATGTCACAATGATAAAATATACATCAATGAAAACTCTAAAAACGATAATAAAATACTTGAGGTGTATTTTGAAAATTATACAAAATTACTTTTACATAAAATCCCCTCAAGTTATACTAAATTACAATAACGACCCTGGTAAACATAGGTTTAAGCGGAACCAGTCTCTTGAGCCTCAGGGAGCCGGAGATATGGATGCTTGCCTATTTAAGGTAGACGACTTAACAAACGGTGTTATCAACACGGTAATCGTCTTTGAAAAAGGCACAAATCCTGCCGTCCATATGCAGCGGTTACCGATAACACCAAAACTTAATTCAGGATTCAATTTCTTTTCTAATTGTCTGACTCAAACTGAGTCTCAATATAATCAATCTGACTTGAATGAGATTCAAGTATATATATATATATATATATATATATATATATATATATATATAACAATTCTATATAAATCCATGAATCCATATAATCAATCTGTTCAATCTATTTAATCTGTATTGACTGAACCGAACCATGGATATGCATCCATCTACATGATTCTTCAGTTACATCCATTTACTGATATCATGGTTTCGGCAGGTCATCCATCTATACAATCAATAATATAAGGCAATACAATTTACAATACAATACAAACAATACAATTAAGACATCGCAGAGTTTAAGAGGTAGATTGGTACGAAAGGTGTTAGAAGTGGTACGAGACTGCAACCATTAAGACACCTAACCTGAATTCAATTTCTGTTGTACCATGGCATAAACGGTTCCTTGTATTCCGTTCATCGTAGTCTCTGGTCTAACGAGACTTCTCTCGTATACACTGGCCTCTTTTGTACCAACCTACAAACAACAGCGTTAACAATATAATGCAACTTTAAAAGTTACACACACTCTCTCTCTGTCTATTTTATTTCTCCCTGATCTTTGGGACTTACCGAGCGATTGTTCGCTGACGACATTCCTTCTCTTTTTTCTTTGGAATGTTGTCGGGTGATTCGGACCTTCAGAAGATCGAGTCCATCAACGAGGACTTGGATCAGCTAACCTACGACCCAAAGCTTTAGATACTTGTACATTTCATTTCAGTACTTTCCATTTCTGTTATGCCACTGTTTAGGCATTGCTTTTCATTCCATGTATTTACTTTATAGATGTATTGTAAAAAAAATGTGAATAAATAAAGTTGTTGTTCAATTATATCTATTGTCACTGTCTCTTGTGCTTTTTATTTATATTGCTTAGATACGCTTAGCGTGTTTACTTCAGAGTAAATACGTAGCGGCCTCGTCGCGTCTTCTACCCGTATACCGGGAAGCGGGGCGTGACATTATCTCACAGGCTGAGCTTTCTTGGCCTCACTGCTCGTCTCCGAGCAATCTGATAGGCTGAGCTTTCTCGGCTTCCCCGATCAACCGAGAGCGCGGAACCCAAGCTCCCCCGCAACGGCTCCGCGTATCCCGTCAGGACGAGATATCCACTTCCCCACGTTCTGCGTCCCACGCTAGCGCGTCCCCCATTAATGGGCGTATCCGGCCATTAATGTGAGTATAACGCAAGAGCGTAACTAACGGCGATGATCTCGCGCCTGCTCGCTCCACACGACCACTATATAAACCCTCTCTTAGACAACTCAGGTAATTCAAACTCATTCCAATACGCCGTTACTCTGCACTCATTCTCCGGCGCTAACTTGATCATCGGAGGGTCCTACGGTGGTCACCCATCCCGGGATTTCTTTTGCAGATAGCTTGGCATCACCGCCAACGCATTGAGATCCACACGCTCAACAGCTCCCAAACCAAATCTCAACCGTCAAAAACCGTCATCACAGGATCGACGAAGGACAATATCTGAAGGAGATCACAGCCTCCATCGGTGGGGATGTTCATAGGGGATTTGTGGTTTGGGTGGGGGATAGGTGGGGGCGGGTTTTTTTATTACAGTTTTGGGCTTTAGTGTTGGTATTTAAAATTAATATAAAATATTGATTTATTTTGTGACATTGTTTTTTTTTTGGTTCCAGTTTTATAAGAAATTATTCCTTGTACACTAGTGTGCAGACAGAGAGTGGAGAATTTCGGACAAACTTGAGCAGCCGTGGGGCCCACACTTTTATTTATTCTCTCTCGCTCTTGTCCGGATGTAATCGGCAGAATATTTTTTCCTAATTTTAGACAGCAAAACTATGATGGTGTGGTTGGTATGTATATGGAATGGAAAATTACCGAGAATATTTAGATTTTGAGAAGTTGCGGTTTTGGGCTTCAGTGTTGGTATTTAAAAATATAAAATATTGATTTATCTTGTGACATTGTTTTTGTTCTAGTTTTATAAGAAATTATTCCCGGTGTACACCAGGTGCAGAGAGAGAGAGGGTGGAGAATTTCGGGCAAATTTGGGTGGGGCCTGTACTTCTATTTATTTTCTCTCGCTCTTTTCCAGACATAGTCGGCTGGCATAGAGAATAATTTTTCCTAATTTTAGACAACAAAATTTATGATGGTGTGGTTGCTACGTATAAGGAGTGGAAAATTACCGTAAATATTCAGATTTTGAGAAGTTACCACTTTGGGGTTCAGTGTTAGTATTTAAAAATATAAAATATTGATTTATTTTGTGATATTATTTTTGTTCTAGTTTTATATGAAATTATTCCCAGTGTACACCCGGTTGCGGGGAGAGTGTGGAGAATTGCGGGTAAATTTGGGCAGCGTGTGGGGTCCGCACTTTCATTTTTTCTCTTTCGCTCTGGTCCGGACGTAATCGGCTGGCATAAAGAATAATTTTTCCTAATTATAGACAACAAAAATTATGATGGTGTGGTTGGTATGTATATGAAATGAAAAATTTCCGAGAATATCAGATTTTGAGAAATGTGATATCCTAGCAACTAATCCAAATAAATCTTGATAGGGCTTGTTTAGATAGTATTTATCTCACGGGAAAAAAAACTCGGATACCATTTTTCCGTCGGATTGACCCAATCCTACCAAAGGGGATGCTTGGATGGATTTTTTGATTTTTGATTTAGGGGAGGAAAAAAAAAACCTAGTGTAGCTCTATCCACAGGATAGAAAAAATTGAGCCGCACTTAATTTTCCCCCCGAACTCTCTCTCTCTCTTAATTCTCATTTTTCTACTAATTTTCACTACAAAGCGAAACCTTATCAATCGATCCCTCCCTCCCTCTCTCTGTCTCTCTCTCTCTCTCTCTCTTCTTCGACGATGCTCCTGTCGTGGGCATCGGTCATGAGCCAGATCCGGGCCCTACTGCAAGGCGTCGGCGATATCAACTTTGATTCGATCCATCGCGACCTCTGTCAGGTTCAGGCTTCTTCCCTTTTATTCTATTCATTTTATGTTTTAATGATTTTAGTTTCGTTTCTGTCTTAGTCTATAGGAATTGTAGTATTCAATTTGTTAAATTAGGGCATAGTTTTGATTCACTTGATTGGTTATCGCCCACTTCCTACTTCTACAATTTGTCAAAAATGGAAGAGAAGAATAAAGCATTTGTTTCATATGATGTTGAAGAAGAAAGTTGGGTCAAGAAATACTCGTATTTTCAATGTTCACAAAAGTTTAAAGGTATTTTAGTAGAATTTTCCCATACCATCCAAATAAGCTCTGAAATAAAAATCCTAGATATTTTTAGCCTAAAACGGAATACAAGTATAATCCGGGACATTTTTATCCCAAATTAAATCTGCAGAATTATTTTCCTAACCATCCAAACATGTATCCAAACATAGTCGTCTATTTTAATCATTCCCGGTATTTTATATACATACATATATATATGTGCACGCGCGCAACCGCCATTCGGGCTGTCAGCTGGACAAGAAAAGCCGACTGGTGAGGTCGGGCTACCGACATACGACAGAGGGTAGACGACCGACTTCTGGCGGCTGAATGTTGGTTAGCGGACGACAGGAGACTGGCACGAGGCAAACAGCTGACCGGCGGCAGGTGACGGAACCCGTCGGCCGGCGGGCTGCTGGTCAATGGGCGACGGGACCTGCAAGTGTCGGTTAGCAGACAGTCATGACACATCTTGTGTAAGGCAATAATTTAGGATAGACACTGATTTTGGAAGGAATATGATCGATTCCTATGAAATTATGGACTAGTTTGATTACCCTGATAATGCTATATTCCAAAAATTATTTTTTATATGTGATAATTTTTCATGGGAGCACGGTCAAAACTTCAAAGCTTTGACCAGTCGTAGCTTTGTTTTACCAGTGATTTGAATCGTTGTTTTTAATGGGGATGCAATTAACGTTTTGCTTTGTGTTGATTTTGGAGGGAAACAGCCCAGGGTTGATTTGATTGATGCAAACTGTTCAAAGTCTACGAATGGTTCCCTCTTGCCCTTTCTCCATTTTACACACACACACACAACAAAATCCACTTTCAAGTTTTATCTCTCCACGACAAGCTTGCATCTAACTTTCATTGTTCTCTTCGAAATAATATTTTCAATATTATTTATAATCAAACAGAAGAGTTGCAAAAGCTTTTGAGATCTGGTGTACATTAGTCAAGATTGTTACTTAATTACCGGTTCTATAGGTTTCATTGTATCCTGGAATTGTATTTATCCTGCAACACATAAGCAAACTCCATGCGAGTGAAAAAACTATGAGCACTTTAAAGATTGCAATACATCATGTGCCATGAAAACCGGACAAGTTTTTGTTTTTACAATATTGTTATTACTATTTTCTGTCTCCATCTACCCAAATTTTTGAAAATCAGGTTTCTGTTGTTTATTGACTGAATACTTTATTTTGGAATGCGGTGTGCCTGCATAAATGATAATAGATCGCACTTATCCCTTCAATTTACTCAAAAAGTCAATGCAAATGGATCTAGATCAAAATCTACGAAACAGGTTAAACAAAAGCTACCCATATGCATTATATGATTATATCCATGCTTTTATAAGACTCATATAAAGCTGAAAATATATAAGAGCGAAAAAGAAGAAAGAAAAATTTGACGGTTATATAAAAGTAGGGTCAATAGCATCGAAGCTCAAATGGGTACTAAAAAGTGCTCTAATTCAATTTTATAATCAAACTATTTAGAAAATTATAAAAATTATATTAAATAATTAGACTATTTATATTGCATAGTATATAATTATCTAATTTAATAATAAATTGCATTTAATAATTATAGCTCCATCATAAATAACAATGTATCATGTACTTATAATTCATGTGAAACTAAAAATAAACTAACTCTTTTTTTTAAGAACGACAATGTTTACGGAGGGATATCACAATAAATCTATTAAAATTCCGATTAATGACGATTATTTTCAGCCATAACAAGATGGCTATGTAATTTCTTTTTATCACCTGTTGCTTACATCTCAAATTGTAACAAATTTATGTACTGTACAAATTCATCTATGGATATACTGGATCGTCTTTGATCTCACACGTTACGCGTGGGGTCAAAGTCAAGTATCATTTTAAGGTCTGGATCCGGCCTGGATAAACGGGCCTTAAAGCCATACCACACCTTAATATTAGTAGCATATCTTGGTTGGATCCTGCCTAGACCCCAACCATTTTTTATTTAATCAAGGGTAAATTTCCGCAAGACATCACCTAATTTTTAGGTGTTTTTAGATGATACCATTGGATTCTAAATATGCTGGTAAAACCCCCACTTCAATTTCCAATGTTGTCTAAAATTATTAGTTTCATAATTAACTCATACAAGACACAACGGAATGGAGCCTTATACATAGACTGGACAATCCCAATAAGAACTTACGACATTATTTTGACAATTAATATTTTAGAGAATGTTAATAAAATCTATAAATTAAGTTCAACGGTGTTATTTAAAAAACCGGAAAAGGTTGATGGTGATTTATAATACTTACCCTTTAATTAACCAGAAGAAAATGACAAAAGAATATGGGCCTCAGTGAAAATGAAAATATATGGGCAATAGTGTGAAAGGAAGCAAAGATTAAGAATCTGTAGAAAGATGATTTGCGAAGTGCCTATCTACTGATATTTTGGTGAAAACACTTCTGAATTGGACAAATTTGACTAATTACAATTTAGTTTAGTTGAATTGATATATCTAGACAGAAATTTTAAGGATCTCTCACACATAAATAGCTAGGTAGCAAGAGAACCCAAAATCCCCAATGCATGGACCTCTTAACACATATTTTATGATAATTTGATTATTTAATTTGATACTAACAGATTTTAGCTTGAAATCTTCTTTTCATCATCAAGGTTCGATAGATTCAATTTGATGACGAAAGGAGAAAAGGGCGGATACAAAATTCTCCCAATGGCTGCTATTTCTAATAAGAAATTAATAGAAAACCGATTTAAAAGAATTGTCCGAGCTCTTTCCATCTACGGAGAGCGCATCCAGCGCGGGACGGGCTCGCACTTAAGTTTGCGGGTCCACACACCCTATTGAATTGGCGCACGGCAAGCTGCATAACTAACTTTTACTATTTTTTTCAAGTATATATAACTAATACGATGTCTTAAATTGTACCTCAAAAGGGGGGAAAAAGATAGAAAGAAAGAAACAAGAGAAACATGCAAATCTTAAATTTATTTACAACATTCAGTTTATGAAAGCAGCATATTTTGGTTTTGTCCATTGAAAGATCGAGTTCTAAGAGAAGATATTATCACATGTGGTGCGTTTAACCGTGTCGCTAACATTTACTATTTTTTTCTTTTATGGTTGGATACATGTGACCGGTTATCTGAAACTGAAATGGGTAAATCACAGCAAGATAAAATACTATTTTATGATTGCAAATATAAACAAAAAATGTTGAAACTTATCTAGTTTTATAAATTAAGCTACACTTATCTAGTTTTATAAATTAAGCTATACACTTATGGGCCATCAAATTATGAAATGCAATTTTATCAATATATAAAATCATATCAAACATGCTTCATTATGTCCCATATTTCTGGAGGAATCAAACATAAATAGATAAAATTGGAATGTCATGAGTACAGCTCTATGGTGAATATGGATTCAATCAATTTTTTCTTAGATGAGTATATTAGTTTATGTATGCCTAATATTTTGGAAAATTATAAATATTAATTTATAATTTTAAATATGAATATAATGAGTTTACAAAAATGATATCGCATATGAATTTTGGTATCGGATTTATATCTGCAAAAATATAATTATTTTGGTAGTAATGGAGAAAAATGTGTGATATCATAAAAATTATATTTTAATTATTTTAACATGACATGAGATTTTATAATAAGATTATGGTACTTAAAGTATTATGATAAGTATTTTATTTCTTTTAAAATAAAGAGTTTAGATTTGTGGTAACATAAAGATATTTATATGTAAGGGGTAATTATTTGCAAAATGTATTGGGTTTTAAAATGAGGGCACATATTTAAAAATGGTTGTTTTATGTTTTATGAGGGTATGATATATGTTTAAGCTAGGTTAAACCCTCACATACAACACACCCTCACACTCACCCTCCTCCCTCCACCTCATGCTACCACCCTCCACCTCACTCTTTTCTGTCTAACTCTTTCATCTAATTTCCATTATTCTTTCTGTTTTCCAAACTGAACTAATACTCTCTTCATGCTCCAAACAAAAGTTTTCAAGTATTCATCAAACCTAAAAAAGAAAACCTTGACCCCTTCATCAAATTTGTTCACATCATCAAGCTAGAGCAACTACAACCTCTAAGAGCTTCCACCATGCACTTCTTGAGCTGGATTTCTTTGTACACCCTTTCCATAGGTATATCTGCTTCTTTCTTTGCAAGTTCTATTCTGTTTATATATCTTTTTTTAATGAGCAGTATCATAAACTAGAACTTTTATGATATCTGCGATGCAAATATTGAATCTGGAACTACTAGGTAAACTCAATAGAAAAACTAATAATATGAGGATATACCGAGACCCTAAATCCCACATTGACCCGGCGGATTTCACTATTTTGCCGGTGCCGTCGGTTTTTCCCTTGAGACGCGTTCTGGGTTTTGGTCAGTATGGGTTTGGCAATTATATAAGTTACTGTGTTGTTTGTTTTATCCTAAATTTCATATAGAGAAATCTGGGAGTATTTTAGTAAGGTTTTATCTATGTTTCCAATATTTTGATACGGTTTTTCGTATTTCTGTACCGCGACTGAAATGTTGACGTTCGCACGTTAATATCATGGATATTTTGTCGTTTTTGGAGTAAATAAGCTATAGATTCTAACCTATGGATGTTTAGCTCATTGTTTTGGTTTCGATATGATATTTATGCTGATATTTTATAAATACAATTGTAGGTACGATCGTGGATGTTTCTGAGACGGTAAGGACGGACAAAGCAATCGTGGATTCGACGAGCTCGACAAGTTTGTGAGTATATTTATATCTACGGGGGAAGTCGGGTGGATGGCGTATAGCACCCCCGCAACCATTTAACTAGGATAGTTATGCTCTTTAGTCAGTTGTTAACGACATGTTAGATAACTTAACTAATTGTGTTGATGGTAGTTCGCATCTAGTATGTTATGCATGTGGTTATAAGTGATGTTTTGTTATGGTGACATACGTACGTGACGATAGATCCGTACGATATGAATATGATATCGGATGGGTATAGTACGAGAGATCATACCGTACTTATGATATTGTGGACAGTGTGTCGAATATGGCCAAGTTTCCTTTGGACTCGTGGAGTCATGAGTTATCCCGATTTTGGACGTTACGTATGGAGTGAGCTATACACCTTTAAAAAAAACCAACAGTAGATTTTCCCTTTTAATGATAAATGAGAAGGATGTGATGCTATTTTCTAAAACAAATATCTATTTTAACTTAATTCCGCTTCCTTATTTCAAAATAACATTTCGTTCCATTTTCAAAGACAACGGTATAGCTCATAGCAATTAGTTACGTTCAATATTTACGCGATACGCTTATCTTTACTTTACTGTTCGCGATACGCTTATTGATTAGATCCGTTCCCGTTATACGAACACACTGATAGAACACCGCACAACTACCAATGAGTACTATGTTGCACGAGCACGGACTCAGATGTTACACTACACCTCATTGGTACTGCCATGATATTGTAGGACCACTATACCATGCGATGTGTATGTAGATGCCGATAAGAGGCGTTATGAATTCCCTATATCCGGAAATTTGATTGTAATTATATGCTATGGATATGGGTAGAATTACTTTCTGCTTTAAACACTTATAGAACACTTGCACAAATACTAATGATTGCCATGCTGCACGAGCACAGACGCGTATGCTATACTACACATCATTAGTATTGCCATGACACAGTATAACTGTTATAATAGTTTGCATGCCTGATTATACTTACGTACTGTGCATTTGTTGCCTGCTGAGTAATTGCGAATACCAGTAACATCGGTATTCGTATTCGATTCTTATGAGTTTTTGTGATGTTTTTACTATCGATGATATATATCAGTAGTATGGGACACTGCTATATATATATAATATATCATCAGAGTGATATGGGCAATTATTCTTCTTCTTTACTTGATATTTCTGGATATGATAAGTTGACGTCCACCATGAGTTTTGTGTTTTCTGAGTCGATTTTATTCCGAACCGAGTGGGGGGGGCTATACGATTATGGACGTGTTACGTATTCAGACTGAGTAGGGGGAGGGATATACAGTCGGATATATGGTGGACCCGGTCGAGACTGAGGGGCAGGAAAGCCGCATTAGAGGCGGGGAGCCTAGCGGGGACACTTGATACCGAAGATAGAGATGAGCACGGCGGATATTCAGGAGATACTGACCGGGGATAGGGATATCGAGGAGCGACCGATATGTTGAAATGGTGTCGACGATATCTGGATTTGCGTGTCGGTGATGGACATGAGAGATTTGAGGATTTCCGTGTCGGTGATGGACACGAGAGATTTGATAATTTAGGATGCCGATTCTGGACACCCATATATTTATGTGTTGCGATCATTCGAGATATACCGTTAGAGTTTATGCATTATAGTAGCCGACCAGGACTGATCCGGGAGACAGTACCTGAATACTATTTTATCGGTTGATACATATAAAAAGGATTTCTAAAACGAGCTATAGTCTCTTTATTTTGACATTTTTAGAATGACACAGGGATCTTTAAAACTGTAAAGCTCTTAAATCTCTTTACTAAATAGTAAGACGTATATCTTAAATAAGATACCTATTATACTTCATACTATTACGTCTGCTTTTATACTGTGACATACATATTTCGCGGCTATTTTAAGAAAAGGTTTTACATACATATTTTCGGCTACCTTATAGGCTATACCTGTATATAAGTCACATACTTATGAGAAGTTACAGTTAAGTGGTCGATAGTGAGGCAGTTATTGTACTTATATATATATATATATATATATATATTGGTACAGGATATGATAGTGCTATACTTATGACTTAGGATGTCGTTGTGCATTTCGATTTCTACTTTGTGATATACTTTATTCACTGAGTTGGCAACTCACCCCGTTGTGCCCCAGTTTCTTGCAAGATATACCGTTCGGATCATCAGCGGAGTGCGGCACATACTTCTTTTCGGTGATTGCTTTGGTAGGTGGGTTACTGTTGTATCGTATCCACACTTGTTTATATATATTCGTTTGTATCTAGTAAAACGCCATCAACTTAGAACTTATATACTGTAGACTTAGAAGCGAGACTTAAAGTTTGTGTGTTTGTGGGCGTCCCACTCATTCGAGTCGACCTTTTTATACTTGTCGATCTTGTTTCGCTTTTCTTTTCTTCTCCTTTTGGCGTCGTATATTATCTGCGTGGTTGCTCTACCGTTTGGGCGTGGAAGCTAGCACCCGTTGGGATGCTTTTTATATTACTGTGCGTATATCGGTTTTTATTCAAAATTTACAAAGGAGGTGCTGTCGATTTTTAAAACGTCATGAATGCTTTTCAAACATACTTATTTAGACTTAAATGTTTATTTTAAATTGATTTCATCTAATGACTATTTTAAACCCCACCTCCAATATTTTTGTAAAAAGATTTAGATTCCGGGTCTTTGGTTGACGTGGATCGCGCCGACATCTTTTGATGTCACGTGATTTAAGTGCCGGTCATGTGCCACTATAGGGTCGTGACAAAGTTGGTATCAAAGCGTTTTGGTTTAACCTTTGTTCGAGTCTAGGTTTGACTGTGTGGAGTCTAGGCATACACTTTCTGTAACGACTCTGATTTTACTGTACGAAAATATTTATGTTAATGTACAGAATGGAGTTTGCAAGTCTGACTATAATTTAAAAATTATTTTTATTTAAGAACAACAAGAAATAACTTGTAGTTCATTGGTAAAGCCTTGCACTGCTGTGACGTAGCCCCTGTGTTCAAATCCTATCAGCCACATATTATTTTTCTGAATTTTTCTTTTAAACTTTTTGGAGGCCCAAAAGTTTACACGTGCACTGCACATAAGAAATGAAAAGACAGAAAAACAAACATGTGGAAAATTATATTAACAGCGAGTAGGACACGTGGCGAGCATCCGACGGTCCCCTTCAACTTTTTGGCCGGTGAGATTTCCATTTGGGCCGGCGACGGCGGGTGTCCGTAGGGGAAAAGCCCCCGTGTTTTGCACACAAAACCCTTTGGCATACCCCATTACCCATGCACTGTTTGTTTTCTCTGCAATTTAACAGAGAATTCAATTTTACCTTTAATCTAATTTTTAATGCATTTTAATTCATTCTTTCAATTCAAAAACCCTAATTCCACACTATAAATACAACTCTATAACCCAGCCCCTCCTCATTCTGAAAATTCTAGTCAAAAATATCAAAATTTTCTAAGTACAAGTGGAGTTAAAGTGGAGTTTGCCCAAGAACGACTTCCGGCGAGGATCTACACAAGTTCCGGCGGCTCCACGACGCCATGAAGGCTATCACCCTTTTCTTTTACCTCCCCTCCCTCCTTCTAGCTAGTAAGTCCCACCCCTTCTTCTCTTTATACTTAAAAAAGTCTTTTTTTATAAAATATGTCGGTAAGTAGAGTTATACCGATATTTGTTTTTAAAACCTTTGAAACTACATCTTTTATTAAGCATTACTCATTCATATTCTATACCTTGAATTATTAAACATGAAACTAATAATTAGAAACAACTTGCACCCTAAATCATTATGCTAGATAACTTTAAATTGAGTTTTACTTTTAAATACCATGAAATTTGTATTTACCGTATTTTATTACGTGGCTTAATCTTACCGTTAGAAACCATCATGGGGTAATGACCTACCCTTCACAACACACATATTGATATAGCACGATTCTCTTTGAAACATATTTTCATGGCAAATACAATATTTCATTAAACTACCATGAACTATAAACTCGGTTTTCTTTGAATTGTATTATCAAAAATTCCTTAAGAATATGCCTCAACAAACCATTTTGGGGAACCCGGTATTGGATGGTGCGGATTATCGCACATCCTCGGGTTAGTAGAGTGAGATGCAGATCTCCTCAAGGAGCATTCGGTCTCGAAAGAATTTTTATACGATTTTTAAGAAAAACGACATTTTTCTATTTAATAATAAAATTAATTTTTAATATTATATAAGTTTTATCAAACCAAATATTTTCAAGATATAATAAAATTCCATGTTTTTTCTCTAAAAGTAAAAAGAATAACAAGTTTCACCAAAATACCATCAAGTATCAATACAAGACAAGTTTCACTAAAATATCATGAACTATTCAAGTTAAGTTAATATTCACTAAAATACTTCACATTCTTAAAATTCATAAATTATGGAAACCTTAAATAATATAAATAAATACTCGAGCTTTATTTTGAAAGTATATAGAATATATTTCATAAAACCCTCTCGAGTTATATAAATTACATTAAGGACCTTAGTAAATATGGGTTTAAGCAGAATCAATTCTCTTGAGCCTCAGAGAGCCGGAGAAAATGAGTGCTTGCCTATTTAAGGTAAAAAACTAAAACGGAGTTATCAATGGTAATTGTCTTGAAAAAATACACAAATCCTGCAGTCCATATGCAGCAGTTACCGATAACTCCTAAACCTAATTCAGGATCCAATCAGTTCTAAGTGTCTGACTTAAGTCTGAGTCCAAATCAATCTGAATCCAATCCAAACATGAATCCAATTCAACATGAATCTAATATACCAAACATGAACCTGAATACCAGAACAATATCAATCATGCAATATGATTTGACTTGACTGAACCATGGCTATGACTTGACTTGATTACATGACTACTTGATACAATCCTGAAACCGTTTACATGAACAACTTATATCCATAGTCTCGGTAAGTCTGATAACTACAATCTATACAATATACATTACGGGGTTTAACGGAGTAGACTGGTACGGAATGTATTAGAAGTGGAATGAGATGGTCACTAAAAGACACCTACATGAACATCCGTGCCTTTGTCCCGTGGGTTTTGACGGGGCCTTGTACTTCCGATTGCCATAGTCCATGGAGCAAGTTGGACTTCTCTCGTATACACTGATACATTATATACCAAGCTACAATTAACTATGTTAGTATAGAAAACATATACCTGTTTATATTACCAGTTCTCTCTTCTTTACTTGTCTATTCCATCCTTATCTTTGGGACTTACCGAGCGCTAGTTCGCTGACGACATTCCTGTTTCTTTCTTTCTTTGGAATGTTTGTCAGGAGGACCCGACTCTCAGGAGATCGAGCCCAGTCAGGAGTACTTGGAGCAGATTGAGGCCCAGATAGACTTCTAGATTACTTTTACTTATTTCTTTTCATTGTATGCCACTGTTTAGGCATTGCTTTCAATATTGTACATTTTCTTTTTAAATCAGTTGTAATATAAAGAAAGAATATTAATAAAAGTTGTTGTTTATTATTACATATCTTGTCATTCTTGTGTATTCATTTATATTGCTTATTTACGCTTAACGTGTTTACTTCTGAGTAAATACGTTGCGGCCCATCACCTCTACTTCTCCGTATACTGGGAAGCGGGGCGTGATACTTTCGTTACCCAGGCTTGACCTTGCTGAACTTAGACTTGACTTTGGGGGTCTTAGACCCGAACTTTCGTTATGTAGGATGATCCTGGTTGATGGAGTAGGTACTAAGTAGTGTGAAGTACCGTACATATATTCCGCGACATATTTACGATATGATACTCCACCTAAGTTACCTTAGGATATATATCTTGAGATCTTTCTTCTATTCGTTCAGTTGATCTATCCTTATCGATACATGTTGATTGTTCCGGTCATCATGTCTGCGCTAGCCGAGAGGGCTGCGGTTAGAGACACGGTCAGGACAGACTTGTCTGGGATGAGAACTGACCAGGGTGATTTTCCGGTGACATAGGAACATATTGTTTATCCTTATATGATTGGATTTCTAATGTTGAAGCGAGTTTTCTTCGGGGATCCACACCAGAAGGTCGGGTCATTACTGGAGACCAGCCGGACTTGGAGGCATGATGTTTACCCTACTCCGAAGATCGTGTGTTTCCTACTGTTCAGACAGTTGTACCAACCGTTGCTGAGATTATCGAGGTGTTACTTCCAGAGTTCATGAAGTTAAAATTCACCGATATTTACGAGTATAGATGGGCCAGAGGATTCGTAGTCATTCATAGGTATGATGGCTAGGATACTTAATTCAGGGAGACGCTCCGATGCGAGATCGGTGCAATTGACTAGCTTCTTTTGATGGGTCTTGCTCAGACCTAATATGAGTTACACAAGAGAGACCGTGTAGTGAGTTTTCCTCTGACAAATTGTGACGAGTTCTCGAAGGTGGGCTTAGCCAGATTCTTCCACAGAGTGTCAGAGATGCCTGATTCCTATTTTTGAGTTTTTGTGTAAGACTCCGGGCTTGGTCATAACCGAGTATGACTTGCACTTCACGTAACTATCATGATACACTTTTTATTTGACCAATAATGGAGAGTAATGGAACATGAGTTTGGTGCGAAGTCTCAATGCGCAGTTGTTATTCCCCGTCGATACTGGAGATTCGATGTGTATGAAGAGGCGTGTACGACTATAATTTCAGAGGAAAGTCTTGATGAGGTTGCAGTTGTTCTGAAACGGAAGTGGATTCATTAAAGAGTGCTAGTTCCGGGCAGATTGGATCGATGAGATTGGCAAAAGACTTAACGGGCTCTTTCCAGGATTCTATAACGATTGAGATTGGACCCAGGGTCAGTTGTATGACGAATACGCAGATGCCAGAGATCATCGTCGTCGACAGGTTGCATTGCGAGAGACAGGACTAATTGACAAGGAAGTGTCTTGAGAAGTATCAGCATAGGACTGGTTGCGTCGCTGCTCCTCACCAGACAATTGTATAAAGAGGCCGTGGCGTTGGTGATCCGCAGAAAGAACAAGAATTCAGAGACAGAGAACGCTAGGCCTTGGGCAGAAGGCAAGTGGTAATCCTTGCTCTGCCAGTTCCGGGTGTATAGACACCTTTCGACATTGAAAAATGTGTACTTCAATGTCATTTGTTTTTTATTTACGTTTTGATGATCCGAATATTGCGTTTTCGACGTTGAAGAAAGAACAACTCGACATCCGTTATTTTAACTTTTATGTTTTGAGGATTTGAAAGTCACACAGAAGAATTGTTCACACTGTTCCTGCCAAAAATTTCTGCACAAAAGAGCCCAAGGCATCAAATGGCAGCGATACGCTTAAGAAAATGTGAACCTGTATTTTCTGGGCTGTATTTTGACAAACTCCCGAATGAGAAACAGCTAAATTCTGATGGTATTGAAATCATCTAACCTTCGATTTGATATATTATGGGCCTCATAATTCATCCGGGATCAAAAGTTATGAGCAAATGTCTATGCACATGTGATCTAAGGAAGAAAATGCGAACCAGTATTTTCCGAGCTGTATTTTGACAAACTCCGGAATGAGAAACAGCTAAATTTTGATGGTATCGAAAGTGTCTCGAAAAATCCTTCGATTTGGTATATTATGGGCCTCATAATTCATCCGAGATCAAAAGTTATGAGTAAATGTGCTATGCACGTGTAACCTAAAGTAATGCTCTACTACATGGAGAATGCATTTTTAGTCCCACATCGGGAAAAGGAGAGATGGCTTCTCTACCACTCCCATATAAATAAGAGGGGATACCTCTTAGAAAGGGTAGAGTTCAATCCTCAAAGGATTCAATTCTCAAAGGAGTTTAGTTCTCCATAGGAGCTTAGTTCTCCAAGATAGGAGCATGCTTCTCCCCATAATGTGCATATGCACAAGCGCCACGTGCGCTACGTGCAACGCACGTGTGCCCGCCATGCTTGCACCACGTGCAATGCACGTGCGTACCACATGAGAATATTCAATAATATTAAAAGGAGCTTAGTTCTCCATAGGAGTTTAGTTCTCCAAGTTAGGAGCCTGCTCCTCCCCATAATGCGCATATGCGCAAGCGCCATGTGCGCTACGTGCAACGCACGTATGCCCGCCATGCGTGCACCACGTGCAACACACGTGCGCACTACATGAGAACATTTAATAATATTAAAAGGAGATACATTCTCTATAGGAGCTTGCTCCCCCCATAATGCGCATATGCGCAAGCTCCATGTACGCTACGTGCAAATATGTGTGCCCAACACGTGCGACGCACGTGCGCGAACGCAAAGAAGCCTTTTTCAGCAGCGAGAAGTTTGAGCTCCAGCCTGTTCTTTCCCCCTAATGAGTGGGACATGGTTCAAAGGGTACATCCCTCCACACCTTCGATATATGGCGCTGTAATCTCTCAGTGTCGTTGGAGAGGGGGTGGGTCCCAACGACCAATGATCCTTCTTTTCAATAAAAAAGAGGAAAAGAAACGGATATACAGAAGCAAATAGAGAAACCCCCCTATAAACTTTGAGAAAACTCAAAGAAAGAAGAGTAAGCTCTTAGCAAAAGAAGATTAATTTTTCAAGATAAAGAACTAGTTCTTGAACAACAGAGATAAAATCATCTCCTGAAAAGAAGAACTGTCTTCTAAAAAAAGATCATAGATCTAAAAAAAACCAAGGTCTCTCATAAAAAGATCTAATCATAAAAATAAAAGAAGTATTTACTTCATTCACAGATCCTTGATCTACAAAGGCAGACCCCTTTTATAAATAAGAACTTTTGTTCTTGAATCTTGAGGCAAAGCCTCCTTTAAAAAGAACATAGACTTGTTCTCTGATCATAAATTTGATCAAATGCGCCTTGCGCTATTGGAAAGTGCCTTGCACTCATGAACTGCGCTTTTACGCTCCTTGGACCGGCGCTCAGCGCCAAAGCATGCCACGTGCCAACCGCAGACACAACTTGCGCTTTTGAAACAGAGCACTGCGCTCATGGGCTGGCGCTCAGCGCCAAGCGCGCCACGTGTCACGCACTGGTGCGCCATTAAACTAGCGCAAAGCGCTCATAAATTGAAAGCGCAATGCGCCAATAAACCGGCGCTTAGCGCTAAATGCGACACGTGTCCTCTTCGTGTGCGCTACTTGGCAGAAGCGCAATGCGCTCTTTGATTGGCGTAAAGCGCTGTTTACCCCAATCAGAGCAAAGCTCTGTTTAAATTCCAAGGCGGGAGATGAAGCAACGCTTTCGATTCCCCCCAATCAGAGCAAAGCTCTACTTTGAAAATTTAAATTTTAATAAATGAAGCAACGCTTCAGATCCTCTGCGCTGCGCGCAGGGCGCCACGTGTCAAAATCAGGTACGCCAGCGCAGAGAGCGCAGCGCCCAAGGCAGCGCGTCCAATCAGAGCAAGGCTCTATTTAAAACAAAATTAAAGGAAGCAATGCTTCAGTTGCGCAAGTACTGCGCTGCGCGACACGTGGCAGCGCAGTTGCGCTGCGCACCACGTGGCAGCACAGATGCGCTGCGCTGTGCGCTGCGAGACACGTGGTAGCGCAGTTGCGTTGCGCTCTGCGCTGCGTGACACGTGTCAAGCGCTGGGGCATTTGCGCCAAACAGAATCAAAATTCCAATAAGATCTTTCTGTTCTTGTTAAAACAAGAAGATCGCCTTCTGTAAAACAGAAGCCCTTGGATCAAAGATCCAACGGTGGGGAAAATTCCCCAAATCACTCAGAGAAGCATCTCTTTAACAAATTTAACAAATTTATGGGCACTATATAAAGGCCCCTAGACCCCAATTCAAAGAGGGGAGACATCAAGAACTTCAAAACAGAGAGAACTCTGAAGAATCTTGAAAAGAACTCAAGAAAAAGGTAAAAACCTTTATAAAATAGAAGAATTTATTCTGAATAGATCATTGATCTAAGAACAAGATCAATGATCTTCAATAAAAAAAATAAATAATAATAGTGCCTTGCACTTTTTTATGAACCATTGGTTCTGGAATTTCAGAAAAAAATTCTTTTCTTGAATCCAAAATTGGATCAAGTTATTGAAACAGTGCCTTGCACTTGCAAAACTGCACTGTTGCACTCCTTGGTTGGCGCAAGCCACCAGAGAGCGCCACGTGCCAGCGGAGCAACAGTGCAGCGCACTGACGCAGCGCACTGCGCTGTTGCGCTCGCGCTCACCAGAGCATGACACGTGTCACCTCCACATGCGCTTGCGCTCAATGACTGGCGCACTGCATTATTTACTGAAGGGCCAAGCCCAATTAAAAAAAGGCCTAACAGGCCAAATAAAACGCAATGCATTAAAAGGGCAGAGCCCAAACAAAGCAGATGCTCTGAATCACTTATAAAAGGGCAGAGCCCAAATAAAATAAAAATGCAGTGCATTATCAAACAGGGGCAAAGCCCTAGCACAGGCCTAATAGGCCAAAAATAAAAACGTTGAATATTCCCAACTGGACTTAGCCCAATTATGGTCGTAAGTCCTCAAATTAAATTGACTGAGCACGGGCGCTCTCCTAAATCAATTTACATCCGGTTCGAGGGTACATCTCCAAACTCCTCTGACACCTATCGTTGTAATCCCTCAACGACGTCAGAGAGGTGTCGGGTCCCGATAACCACATACCCATACGGACTGTGGGGTCCTTAAACTTATGGACTTATGCGTCCTTAAACCAAGATACGGACTGTGGGGTCCTTAAACTCATGGACTTATGCGTTCTTAAACCAAGATACGGACCGTGGGGTCCTTAAAGCCACGGACTTATGCGTCCTTAAACTAACGGACTAATGCGTCCTTAAACACACCCATATGGACCGTGGGGTCCTTAAACCCATGGACTTATGCGTCCTTAAACTACCTATGGACCACCATGTCCCTAAACTGGAGATGGACCACCATGTCCCTAAACTGGCAATGGACCACAATGTCCTTAAACTACCTATGGACCCCTATGTCCCTAAACTGGCAACGGACTGCAATGTCCTTAAACTACCTATGGACTGTTCCCCTCCGAACGGCGGCCTGGACGTTAGGACGTCCGTGCCTGAGGTTCGGGGCAGATGCTATTTGGTTTTATCCGTCCACCTCTCCGAAGATGCCAAGTTGATTTATGGCACCGTGTATCGGAGGTTTAGACGGATGCGGCCGATGTAGCAGACTTCGTCAGATTCCCCCTCGCTTGAGGGGTTTTTGATTGTGGGGACGCTCTTCCCTGCAGGCGCAAGCCCCTGCAGTTAATTACGCTACCGCATCGCGGTAACAACTTTCTCCTTCTCCAGAATTTCACTTCGTGTCGTGGGTGTTTGTTTTGTTTGTGGTTGCCCGTGGATTGTATACGGAGACTGAGTAATGCCGTCGCCCGTAGGACGTGGATTAGTCCAAATCCGTATTTACTTAGATTTGGGTTTGGTGTTTTTAGTTTAAGGATACGTTAGTCGCGTTGCGGCTAAGATCAACTTAAACGTTCGTCAAGGATACGTTAGTCCTGTTTGAGACTAAGATCAACTTAACGTGATCGTTTAGATCCGACAAAAGAGCGTTTGGGCCCTATTGTTCCAGTTTGGGAGATTCATAGTCCAATTTGGGACTAAAGTCTGTTTGGAGGATACGTTAGCCATTTTTGAGGCTAAGATCGACTCAAACGTTTGTTAAGGATACGTTAGTCCAGTTTGAGACTAAGATCAACTTAACGGGACCGTTTAGGTCCGACAAAAGAGCATTTGGGCTCTATTGTGCCAGTTTAGGGACGTGGTGGTCCATATTCCAGTTTAGGGACGTGGTGGTCCAATATTAGTTTAGGGACGTTTCGGTCCGATGTTAGTTTAGGGACGTTTCGGTCCATCATTAGTTTAGGGACGTTTCGGTCCGATGTTAGTTTAGGGACGTCTCGGTCCGATATTAGTTTAAGGACGTTTCGGTCCACGAGTTTAAGGACCCCGCAGTCCATATCGATGTGTGGTCGTTGGGACCCGTCACCTCTTTGACGTCGTTGAGGAATTACAACGACGGATGTCAAAGGAGTTCGGAGATGTACCCTCGAACCGGATGTAAATTAATTTAGAAGAGCAATTTTGCTCAGTCAATTTAATTTAAGGACTTATGGCCAAAATTGGGCTAAGTCCAGTTGAAATGTTCAACATTTTATTTGCTTTTGCATTGCATTTCTTTTTTTATTTTTATTTGGGCCTTGCCCAGAAAAGATGCAGAGCATCAATTTGTTTTGGGCTCTGCCCTTTTAGGAATGATGCAGGGCATCAATTTTATTTGGGCTCTGCCCTTGTATAAAGGATGCAAAGCATCAATTTATTTGGGCTCTGCCCATTTATTGCCTTGCAATTTATTTTGGCCTGTCAGGTCATTTTGGTTTGGGCCTTGCCTTTTAGAAAATGCATCGCATTTATCAAGCGCTTTGCGCCAACCAAAAAGCACAACAGTGCAAATTTATAAGTGCAAAGCACTATTAATTTGAGAATCTTTTAGATTCAAGAACCAATGGTTCATAAAAGAAGTGCAAAGCACTATTTGATTTCTTGATCTGATTTAGATCAAAGAATAACAAGTTTTTTCCTTTTTATTTCAAGAACCAAAGGTTCATAAAAGTGCAAAGCACTATTAATTTAAGAACCTTTTAGGTTCAAGAACCGATGGTTCATAAAACAAGTGCAAGGCACTATTTTTTTTTAGATCTAAGAAAAAACAAGCTTTTCTTGTTTTTCTTATCTTAGAGAACCAAAGGTTCATGAAAGTGCAAAGCACTATTAATTTAAGAACCTTTTAGGTTCAAGAACCGATGGTTCATAAAACAAGTGCAAGGCACTATTTTTATTTATTTATTTATTTATCGTTAAAGATCTATGATCTTGTTCATAAGAGAATTTTCTCTTCTTTAAAAGGTTTTTACCTTTTTTTTTATTCTTCAAGAGTTCTTTTCTCTTTTCTTTTTAGCAAGATGTTGATGCCTTTGAATTGAGGTCTAGGGTCCTTTTTATAGTGCCCATAAATTAGTTAAATTTGTTAAAGAGATCTCTCTCTGAGTGATTTGGGGAATTTTCCCCATCGTTGGATCTTTGATCCAAGGGTTTCTGCTTTACAGAAGAAAATCTTCTTGTTTTAAAAAGAACAGAAAAGATTTATTCTGTTTTGCGCAACTCCCCCAGCGCGTGACACGTGTCGCGCAGCTGTGCTTGCGCAACTGCGCAGACACGTGTCGCGCAACTGAATTTTTTTTTTCCTCCTCCCAAGAGCTTTGCTCTAAACCTCTTATGGAGTACGCTACTTCATTTATTTTAATTTTAATTTTCTTTTTAATTTTCAAGACAGAGCTTTGCTCTGATTGGAGAAAAACAGAAGTATTGCTTGTTTTCCCACCTTGGAATTTAAACAGAGTTTTGCTCTGATTGAGGTAAACAAATGCCCCCCCACCGTTGCGCTTACGTGGCTTCCTAACGTGAGCGCAGCGGTGGTAGACTCCGAACCGTCGCGCAATCTTTTGGAAGCTGAAAGGGCACTTGATGCCTATAAATAGGACCTTTGGTCGCTTAGATGATTCTCATCTCTAAAATTTTACTTTCAGAACTTAGAGCACTGCTCTCTTGTTTAAACACTTTTAAAAGTTCAAACTTTTAGAGAATTTTAGGTAAAAATATTAATTTTAATTAAATTAAATCAATTTTAAGAGCATTGCTCTCAATAGATCCCAGATCTAAAGAAGACCCATTTAGGGTTTCACTTAGTAGAGCTTTGCTCTAAGGGGGTCTATAGAAGACTAAGGAGAGCCCTATTAGAGTTCCATTAATAAAGCTTTGCTCTCTAAAAGATTTTCCCTGTATTTTCTCATTTCATTAATGGAGCTTTGCTCCTCCCAAATCATATAGAAGAACTCCTAAGAATTCTTCATGGATCTTGGAAGTTAAAGATGATATTTTATTCCTCAGTGCATTATATCATTTTACTTAATTAGTCTTTCTGATAATTTGTTGATCCTCTTTCACAGGAACAATGAACGTCCAAATGTATGCTCTTAACGAGCTCATCTCTCATGAGGGCATTCGCCTATTTGGCCGCTCTTAAAATCGGGAGTTCACAAACGAGGAGTGTGCTGAAATAATGAGTCGCTTCGACGCATACAACGGTCCACTGCTTCCCCGACGTTACTTTCTTCTTAAACTTATCGTGGGAGCTATCTGGGAAGCGCTTCCCCTATTCTGTTCCGGCGCGCCGCTTAGGGCGTTGGATGCCGCTGAGGACAAGGTGCACTCTGTGTACCTATTGAACCTTATCTCGAAGAGACGGCGAGACAGTCTTATCGACCTCTTGCACAAGGTCTTTCAACAGTCTGACATACTCGCTGCTTATCGGAGGGTGGAAGACATCGGAAGGGACCCTGACGTTTGTGCTCGCGAAAGGAAGCACACTAGGATGGTCTGCGAGGCTTGGAAAGTCATAGATAGGATCGCTTTTGAATTCCTCAATCCATGCCCTGGATCTGAGGTTATTCCATTGTAACTTTCGTTTATTATTCTTATGACTGTAAGAACTTCGGGCAATATTAATGGAATATATATTTTTTTTTTTATACCCCAGCTTGTCTTTATTATATATCTTTTGTCCTGAGTCTTTTTGCCCATGCATGAATGAATACGTCCTGAACGCTTGATCAAACGTAAATCGGGTGTTCTTTCTGTTGCTTTTCCTCTTTCTCAGCATGTCGTCACAATTAGCAGGTAATAGAGTAAGCTTCTTGATTTCTTCATGAGATAGTGAGGGCTTAGGCCGCAGGTTCAGATCTGCTGCCTAAGACTTTTCAACTCTATGAGCCGTGAGGGTCTCATAGAGACTTTTCTCCCTACGGATCGAGAGGATCTCGTAGGCGGTTTTTTTCTCCTTAAGAATCGTGAGGATTCCTAAGTGTGGTTTTCTCTTGTAAGTCGTAAGGATCCTACAAGAGAATTTTTCCCTCTTACGAGTCGAGAGGACTTGTAAGCGGTTGTTTCCCTCCTTGTCGAAGTTCGATGTTGGAGAGTGAGACCCGTGGATGGTATGCAAGAGACCGTTTTGGGCCAACTTGCAGGGTCCCAGTGCTTAGGAAACAGACTTCTTTTATGCCCACTGCCTAAGGCTTTATCTTACGAGTCGAGCCGCCTCGACAATTTTTCACAAGTCGAGACGAATCGAACGTTTCTCGCAAGAACATCTTAACGTCGCATTTAACCTCTGCTCTTTACGACAGAAGCCCGTTAAGGTTGGTGGTACTTAGGGTTTTGGCCATCGTACCGTCGCATAAGCTGATATAGTTCTCGATAGGCAATCGTGCTGCTCGAGTAGCCCTGCGACTGTCGTGTCTCTGATCCCTTCGGGGGCTGGACAAGACGTCTTCAAGCAATCCTCCTTGGCAGTTTGACCGTCGGAAGAGCAAGCGCTAGGAATTTGCCATGCCGCTTTTTACTTGAGGTTAGGCTCATTTTGGAGAGCCCCGATGAGTCATAACCACTCCGCGCTGGTGTGGGATGATCTCCGATAGTCTTTCAGGCTTTATATGACTTGCCGTTAAGACCCTGAAGCTAGGAATTTGGCCTTTGCTTCGTTTGCTGGCATTGCGTCCTCTGTATCGAGACGAATGTCATGGTGGGAACTAGGGATTTTGCCGTGGCTCCGTTTGTTTGATGACGTTGCGTCTGCTGTGTCGAGACGAACGTTGGGGTGACATCTCGTCTGCTGTATCGAGACGAACGTCAAGGTGGTGATCACTCTGTGCTGATGCGAGATGATCTCCGATTGTCTTTCCAGTTTTATGTGAGTTACCGTAAAGACGTTGAAGCTAGGAATGTGGCCTTCGCTTTATTTGCTTTGTCATGTCTGAATCCCTGCTGGAGGAAGAACGCCGAGGTTGACATTTCGTCTACTGTATCGAGACGAACGTCATGGAGGTGACCACTTCATGTGAGATGGTCTCCGATTGTCTTTCCGGTTTTATGTGAGTTACCGTCAAGACGTTGAAGCTAGGAACGCGGCCTTCGCTTCGTTTGCTTTGACTGTGTCTGCTGTATTGAGACGAATGCTGAGGTGGAGCTGGGATTTTGCCATCACTCCGCTTTGTTTCGACCATGAGGTCTTTTGTTGATGTTGCTTCTGCATCCCGTTGGACTGCGAAGGAACGCCATTGTTGACATCTCGTCTACTGTATCGAGGCGGATGTTGAGGTGGAGCTGGGATTTTGCCGTCACTCCGCTTTGCTGATCATAGGGTCTTTGGTTGACGTTGCATCTATATCCTGCTGGACTGCGAAGGAACGCCGTTGTTGACATTGCGTCTGCTGTAACGAGACGAATGCTAAGGTGAAGCTGGGATTTTGCCATCGCTCCGCTTGATGGTGTAACATCTGTGTCCTGTTGGAATGAGGAGGCACACCGTTGTTGGTCTCTAGGCTGTAGACGTTGACGTCGAGACCCTGAAGCTCGGGATCTTCGTTTGCTTCATTTGTTGACATCGTGTCTGTAATATTGCGACAAATGTCGAGAAGGTCTCTAGGTTATCTATGAACCGTCGAGATTTGGTTTCGCTTTCTGGTGGAGCCTGTTGGGAAGGTATTGTTCCCTTTTATCTTTGCCCCTGGATTGTATACAGGGATCGATGTGATTTCACCTGTAGGGCAAAAAGTTTCATTCTTTCATTTTTTTTATTCTTTCCGCGATGCTTTATCATTTCAGCTTTTATATCGCGAAGGTCGCGATTGCCCAATCATTTCGGCTATTTTTCGCGGTGCCCAATCATTTCGGCTGTTTACTTTATTTTTACTCGCTGCTTTTTATTGCGAGTTGCCCAATCATTTCGACTGTTTATTTTATTTTTACTCGCTGTTTTTTTATTGCGAGTTGCCCAATCATTTCGGCTATTTTTCTTTTTACTCGTGCATACATTTTTACTTGCTGATTTTGTTTGCAAGTTGCCCCATCATTTCGGCTATTTCGTATGCATTTTTTTTTTGAGTAGGGGATTTGGGATCTGATACCAATCTTGGCATCAGTATCGCTGCGACTGGAATATTGCCAGGAGCGAATCATCATTTGCCTTGAAAGGACTTGGAATTTGATACCGGTTTAGGCATCAGCATTGCTGCAACTGGGATATTGCCAGGAGCGAATCATCATTTGCCTCTGTCGATGTTGAACAAAGGTGGCTTAGTAAACAGGGTTAAGGGTCCTGTCGGCTAAGGCTTTTGACTTCATGAGTCGTAAGTGTCTCACAAAGGTATTTCTCCCTACAAGTCATGAGGATCTTGTAGGTGTGTTTTCTCCTTGGGAATCGTGAGAATTCCTAAGTGCATGTTCTCTTGTAAGTCGTAAGGATCTTACAAAAGGGTTTTCTCCTTATAAGTCGAGAGGACTTACAAGTGTTGTTTGCTGTACAAGCATATCCCTAGTCACGGATGGGACTTTGTAAGGGAAATATTTATTCGTGCCCGTGGATTGTATACAAGGGTCATTATGAGCCGCTTGTAGGGCAATATCGAAGGTTGTGGGGGCTGCTTAAGAACAGGTTAAGGTTTCTGCAACTTAAGCCTTTCAAATCTTATGAGCCGTAAGGGTCCCACAAGAGAGTTCTCCTTACGAGTCGTGAGGATCTCGCAAGTGTATTTTCTCCTTCGGAATCGTGGGGATCCCTAAGTGTGTTGTTTCTTTGTGAGTCGTAAGGATCTCACGCAGGTGGTTTCTCCTTACAGGGTCGAGAGGATCCTATAAGTGTTTCTTTAACGAGGTTGCGCCCTTTCGGGTTTTCACAAACACTCGCCGGTAGCCCTGCTGTTTTTACTCACGGAGCCCTTTCGGGTTTTCATCCGTGCCCTTTTTGCTTATGGACATACCTTTATTATTATTTTTTTTTCTTCCTTTTTTTTTACGAGGTCGCGCCCTTTCGGGTTTTCACGAACACTCGCCGGTAGCCCTGCTGTTTTTACTCACGGAGCCCTTTCGGGTTTTCATCCGTGCCCATTTTGCTTGTGGACGTACCGTTTTTTTTTTATCAGCCTGAGAATGCTGCGGTAGTAGTTTAAAAAAAACATTTCGGTCATTTGCAAGTTTTAGGACATTGCGGTCCATCATTAGTTTAAGGACATCTCGGTCCGTTGTTAGTTTAAGGACGTTTCGGTCCGTCGTCGCCGTATTTGAGGCGAACATTTAGTTTATTGACTTTTCGGTCTACGAGTCCTTCTCCATGAATGAACATGATGCCCCCGGCGTATCCATCTTCTTCGGAGCGTGCGGTTGTGGCGGACTCACCTTCCAATTCTCAGACAGCGCAAACTTGCCCTGTTGGTATTGGTCTTCAACCCAGTTTTTGAATACGTAGCAGTCCTCGATCAAGTGACCTACTGTTTGGTGGTAAGGGCAATAATTAGGATTATTAACATCGCCTGGCCGCAACGGACGTTTTGGACCCGGCAGATTGATGAGTCTGTCGCACACTGCCAGCTCGAACAGTCCCCTTGTTTTATCTTGCGGAAACGAGTAAGGACGTTTCAACTTTTCCTGGAGGGATTGCCGCTTGTTGCTTTGGCAAGCAACCGGTCTAGGGTCACCTGACTGTTGGTGAGTGCTGGCGACGAGGGCCTTTTTTCCTTTTCTTTTATCCTTTTTGTTCGATTCTTTGTTTACGGGGCCGAGATTTTTTCCGAGTAGCATGCGATTGCACGGCTGAACATTCTCGCGGCTTCTCAATTCCTTTATTTTCGAAATAGATTCCCCGAGGGAAGAGTTGGGGATAGCTTCTTCGTCAGAGTCGCTTCCAAAGGTGATAATTTGTGATCCCTTGAAGTCGGCTATATGACAGTCGGCGGTGGCTCTTTTGCGCTCATCTATCGCATTTTTCCGATGTCCACAAGCTTCACACTTTGTCCTGTCGAAGTGTCGCTTTTGAGCGACACACCCTTGCCACCAACAGTTAAAGGATTCGCAGTCTTCGGTAGGATGTATGATCTTCTGATGATATAAACAGAAGTTAGGGTGCATCTCTATCTCAGAGAAAGGATTTTCTTCGGAGGGCGGTAGCTTCATTCCTACTGATAGAGCTTTGGCGAACCGTTTCCTCGTCTTGAATTTGTTTTTACCCGCAGTGTATGGCTTTTGATTTGACGGGAATACCTTGGTTCTTTCCAGTATGGCCATTTCATGCTCTTGATTGGCTTTTGCTTTCAGACGAATTTCATTTAGGAAAGCATCGATCAACTTGTCTGACGGCCGCGGAATTTCTGTTTCAGGGTCCGCCGTTGATTTCTCAGCGCAAGGATCCTCCTCATCATCCGTCAGTGAATGAGAAATCACATGACAAGTCGCTACGTAGTCTTCGGATTCATCCGATAAGTTTTCTCCATCGTTTTCATCCTCGACGAAAGAACAAGTTGCCCCCGGCGTGTCCGTCTTCTTTGGAGAGTGCGGCTGTGGGGGGTTTACCTTCCAGCTTTCAGACAGCGTGAACTTGCCTTGCAGGTATTGATCCTCGATCCATCCCTTAAAGACGAAACAATCCTCAATCGGGTGACTTACCGTTTGGTGGTAAGGGCAATAATTGGGATTATTAAGGTCGCCTGGCTGCAACGGACGTTTTGGATTCGGCAGATTAATGAGTCTGTTGCGCACTGCCAGCTCGAACAGTCTTCTCGTTTTATTCTGAGGAAACGAGTAATTACGTCCTAGCCTCTCTTCGAGGGATGGGCGTGGACGCACGTTGTTTTGGCGAGCGACCGGCTTTGAGTTGCTCGACTGTTGCTGAGCGTTGGCGACGATGATCGCTTTTCCTTTCTCATTTCGGGGATCGGGTCTTGGAGGAGACGGTCTATGGCCCATCTGGTCCATTTGGGCTAATTTGTCGATCAAGGCCTGGAAGGTGGTCGGCCTGAAGAACATCATGAATTGCGAGATGGTCGCTTGCGGATCGAGAGTGCCCACAAACATGCCTACCGCAGGTGCTTCTTCTATGCGTTGTTCGCATTTCGACCATAGGTTCCGCCATCGTGTTGCGTATTGGACCCACGTTTCGCTTGGCCTTATCCTGGCATTTATCAGTGCTGTTATCGGAGTGCGTTCACTAGCACTCGCGAATCTTTGTGTAAACAGCAGCTCCATCTCTGCAAATGTTTTGATAGAGTCGTTAGGCAGCTCCGAATACCATTCAAAGGCTGTTTCTGCTAAGCTGCCGACGAATTGACGTAGCAACAATTTGTCATCGCCTCCAGTATTGCCGCATAAGGCCCTGAATTGAGCGACATGCTGATGTGGATTCCCTATCCCTTTATATACATGGAATTTAGGGATCGTATATCCTGGCGGGTAATTAATTTGGTCATACCAGCTCGGATACGGTCGTCCGGTTCTAACAGTTTGCCCAGCCGCTTCATTCGCCTGATGAACCCGGATCTGCTGAGCTATATATTCGTCTAGGTCGACTTTGGAGATTGCCTCCTCCTTGGCTGTTGATAGAGCCGGCGGAGGATTTGACGTTTCTCCCCTGTCGTCTTCAAGGACGATCGGAGGATCTTCAGCAGGAGGGTCCGGCTGTAACATCATCCCTACCATATCTTTGAAGAGGAGCGCCATCTGCTTTATGTTAGCCGCCTGCTCTGCAGCTTCTTTGTCCCTCTTTTCGAGAACTCTGCGTAAAAATTCAGCGTCGGTTTCTTGTTCTTGACGCTCATCCGAAGACGTTTCAGATCTTTCTTTTGGTTCAGTGAGTGCAGCCATTGTAGTCATCATTTCCTGAAGCTTTTGTTGTTGCTCCTGGGCTTTCGTCACGGATCAGGTGAGCGGTCGGTGGCCCGTAGAAGTGCGACTTTCCTCCTTTCCAGAAGCCATATAAACAGTGTGCACCACCATGCCCCCAGACTTGGGGCGTTTGTATTCGGTGTCTTTGCGATTTGCCGAAGACACAGGGGCTTCTTGCGGCCTCCTTTTTTGAGTGATTGGAGTTAAGGGAGCCGTTGTAGTGGGCACCCAAGTAGCTTTTGCTTTTTTTGGTTTGACAGAGTAATCCTTCCCCTGCCGAACCTTCATCTTTTTCTGTCGTTGGAGGCAGTCTTGATCGATCACCGACTCTTGGACCTGTCGCCAGACTTTGTAAATTTTAGAGGACAGCCGTTGAGGGGGCTGCTCTAACTTCTTCTCTGGAGTATTCTCCACAGGTGAAGGAGTTCGTTTCAACATCGCAGTAGGAGAGTTTCTGCGCACCTTGTTGAGCAGTTCAAAGCTGTTCTTGGTTGGAACAGCAGCATCGATCCTCACCATCAGAGCTGACGGAGTTATCCCAGAGGGGGAGTTGCCCCCAGCCTTTCTTACTCGACGCCAGTGGCGACGTCGGGCATGTCGTGCTGATGGGGTTGTTTCAGCTATAGGGGTGACCTCCTCATGCCCCCTGTGTTGGTCAGAATATACCGGTACCAGCTTTTTAAAGATCGACGTCCGTTGAACGGGGACGGCCAACTTGTCAGAAGCGGACTTCTGAACATGGGAAGCAACCTTGGTGATTTTGCCAGGAACGGGAGTTGGGATGGCTATCCGCTTCGGGATAACGCCTTCTGGTATAGCAGGCTTCTTCATGGGCCCGATGGAGCTCTGGCCTAATCCATTAAAACCTGAAGCAGTGGAGTTGGGCGACCTGTTGAGAGGGGTCGCGGCAGTGGTGAGTCGATCGAAGACCGACTTCTTTGGAGCTTCTTGCAATGTCATTGGGGGCGTTGAAGCTCATTGATGGGAGCATGGTCCCAAAAAATAGTCCAGTGGTGGCTTGAGCCACTTGCTCCACCGGCATTTTGAAAAGGGAGGCCGCTTGGGGCCCATAAGTCACTCCTCCAGTAATGACGGAGCGAGAGTTGTTGCTGCAGACGATGCAGTTCGAAGCCATTGATCTTCTGTTTTCTGCACGGAGCAAGACACCAAATCTTAGTACCTTGAATCCACAGGCAATCACAGCAAACCGCGATTTGTTCGCGAACACGACACACGAAGTGTGGAGTGGAAAGAGGAAGAGGTCCCACCGGGCATGCCAGAATCTGTTCCCCTCCGAACGGCGGCCTGGACGTTAGGACGTCCGTGCCTGAGGTTCGGGGCAGATGCTATTTGGTTTTATCCGTCCACCTCTCCGAAGATGCTAAGTTGATTTATGGCACCGTGTATCGGAGGTTTAGACGGATGCGGCCGATGTAGCAGACTTCGTCAGATTCCCCCTCGCTTGAGGGGTTTTTGATTGTGGGGATGCTCTTCCCTGCAGGCGCAAGTCCCTGCAGTTAATTACGCTACCGCATCGCGGTAACAACTTTCTCCTTCTCCAGAATTTCACTTCGTGTCGTGGGTGTTTGTTTTGTTTGTGGTTGCCCGTGGATTGTATACGGAGACTGAGTAATGCCGTCGCCCGTAGGACGTGGATTAGTCCAAATCCGTATTTACTTAGATTTGGGTTTGGTGTTTTTAGTTTAAGGATACGTTAGTCGCGTTGCGGCTAAGATCAACTTAAACGTTCGTCAAGAATACGTTAGTCCTGTTTGAGACTAAGATCAACTTAACGTGATCGTTTAGATCCGACAAAAGAGCGTTTGGGCCCTATTGTTCCAGTTTGGGAGATTCATAGTCCAATTTGGGACTAAAGTCTGTTTGGAGGATACGTTAGCCATTTTTGAGGCTAAGATCGACTCAAACGTTTGTTAAGGATACGTTAGTCCAGTTTGAGACTAAGATCAACTTAACGGGACCGTTTAGGTCCGACAAAAGAGCATTTGGGCTCTATTGTGCCAGTTTAGGGACGTGGTGGTCCATATTCCAGTTTAGGGACGTGGTGGTCCAATATTAGTTTAGGGACGTTTCGGTCCGATGTTAGTTTAGGGACGTTTCGGTCCATCATTAGTTTAGGGACGTTTCGGTCCGATGTTAGTTTAGGGACGTCTCGGTCCGATATTAGTTTAAGGACGTTTCGGTCCACGAGTTTAAGGACCCCGCAGTCCATATCGATGTGTGGTCATTGGGACCCGTCACCTCTTTGACGTCGTTGAGGAATTACAACGACGGATGTCAAAGGAGTTCGGAGATGTACCCTCGAACCGGATGTAAATTAATTTAGAAGAGCAATTTTGCTCAGTCAATTTAATTTAAGGACTTATGGCCAAAATTGGGCTAAGTCCAGTTGAAATGTTCAACATTTTATTTGCTTTTGCATTGTATTTCTTTTTTTATTTTTATTTGGGCCTTGCCCAGAAAAGATGCAGAGCATCAATTTGTTTTGGGCTCTGCCCTTTTAGGAATGATGCAGGGCATCAATTTTATTTGGGCTCTGCCCTTGTATAAAGGATGCAAAGCATCAATTTATTTGGGCTCTGCCCATTTATTGCCTTGCAATTTATTTTGGCCTGTCAGGTCATTTTGGTTTGGGCCTTGCCCTTTAGAAAATGCATCGTATTTATCAAGCGCTTTGCGCCAATCAAAAAGCACAACAGTGCAAATTTATAAGTGCAAAGCACTATTAATTTGAGAATCTTTTAGATTCAAGAACCAATGGTTCATAAAAGAAGTGCAAAGCACTATTTGATTTCTTGATCTGATTTAGATCAAAGAATAACAAGTTTTTTCCTTTTTATTTCAAGAACCAAAGGTTCATAAAAGTGCAAAGCACTATTAATTTAAGAACCTTTTAGGTTCAAGAACCGATGGTTCATAAAACAAGTGCAAGGCACTATTTTTTTTTAGATCTAAGAAAAAACAAGCTTTTCTTGTTTTTCTTATCTTAGAGAACCAAAGGTTCATGAAAGTGCAAAGCACTATTAATTTAAGAACCTTTTAGGTTCAAGAACCGATGGTTCATAAAACAAGTGCAAGGCACTATTTTTATTTATTTATTTATTTATCGTTAAAGATCTATGATCTTGTTCATAAGAGAATTTTCTCTTCTTTAAAAGGTTTTTACCTTTTTTTTTATTCTTCAAGAGTTCTTTTCTCTTTTCTTTTTAGCAAGATGTTGATGCCTTTGAATTGAGGTCTAGGGTCCTTTTTATAGTGCCCATAAATTAGTTAAATTTGTTAAAGAGATCTCTCTCTGAGTGATTTGGGGAATTTTCCCCATCGTTGGATCTTTGATCCAAGGGTTTCTGCTTTACAGAAGAAAATCTTCTTGTTTTAAAAAGAACAGAAAAGATTTATTCTGTTTTGCGCAACTCCCCCAGCGCGTGACACGTGTCGCGCAGCTGTGCTTGCGCAACTGCGCAGACACGTGTCGCGCAACTGAATTTTTTTTTTTTTTAAACTTGCGCAGTTGCGCGCGCTGACACGTGTCGCGCACTGCGCAGTTTGCGCAGTTGCGCAATCTTTTTTTTTTTTTTTTAATCATCTTGCGCAGTTGCGCGCTGACACGTGTCGCGCAGCGCACTGCGCAGACACGTGTCGCGCATTGCGCAGTTGCGCAATCTTTTTTTTTTTTTTTTTTTTTTACCTTGCGCAGTTGCGCGCGCTGACACGTGTCGCGCAGCGCACTGCGCAACTGCGCAGACACGTGTCGCGCACTGCGCAGTTTTTTTTTTTTTTTACCTTGCGCAGTTGCGCGCGCTGACATGTGTCGCGCAGCGCACTGCGCAACTGCGCAGACACGTGTCGCGCACTGCGCAGTTTGCGCAGTTGCGCAATCTTTTTTTTTTTTTTTTTTCTTTCCTCCTCCCAAGAGCTTTGCTCTAAACCTCTTATGGAGTACGCTACTTCATTTATTTTAATTTTAATTTTCTTTTTAATTTTCAAGACAGAGCTTTGCTCTGATTGGAGAAAAACAGAAGTATTGCTTGTTTTCCCACCTTGGAATTTAAACAGAGCTTTGCTCTGATTGAGGTAAACATGGACCACCATGTCCTTAAACTGGTAATCGACTGCAATGTCCCTAAACTAAACAATTGAGTCCAAATGCTCTCTTGTTGGATCTAAACGATCCCGTTAAGTTGATCTTAGTCTGAAATGAGACTAACGTATCCTTAACAAACGTTTAAGTTGATCTTAGTCTCGAATGAGACTAACGTATCCTTAAACCCAACCCCCAAACCCGAATCTAAGAAAATACGGATTTGGACTAATCCACGTCCTACGGGCGACAAAATAAATAGTCTCCGTATACAATCCACGGGCAACCACAAACAAAACAAACACACACGACACGAAGTGAACTTCTGGAGCAGGAGAAAGTGGCTACCGCGATGCGGTAGCGTAATTAACTGCAGGGGCTTGCGCCTGCAGGGAAGAGCGTCCCCACAATCAAAAACCCCTCAAGCGAGAGGGAATCTGACGAAGTCTGCTACATCGGCCGCATCCGTCTAAACCTCCGATACACAGTGCCATAAATCAACTTGGCATCTTCGGAGAGGTGGACGGATAAAACCAAATAGCATCTGCCCCGAATCACAGGCAAGACGTCCCTGTCTTGGCCGCCGTTCGGAGGGGAACAGATTCTGGCACGTCCGGTGGGACCTTTTTCTCTTTCCACTCCACACTTCGTGTGTCGTCTTCGCGAACGAATCGCGGTTTGTTAATGGTTGCCTTTGGGTTGCAAGTTACTAAGATTTGGTCTTTTTCCTGGCGCAGAAATCATGCAACAATGGCCTCCAATTGCTCGAATTGCTCGAAGTGCCAATGCAACCGACGCTCCACCTCACCTGGAGGTGTAACATATGGGCCTCAAGTGGCCTCCGTCCTTACTATGCCTATGGAGCAAGTGACTCAGGCCACCACCGGCCTGTTTTTCGGGACCATGATCCCTCCTGCAAGCTTCACCATGCCAATACCCGTATCAGAAGCTTCAAAGAAGTCGGTCTTTGATCGACTTGCTACTCCCACGGCCCCTCTCAACGGGTCTTCCAACTCCTCGGTCTTCACCAGACTGAGCCTGAACTCCAAAGGGCCCGCCAAAAAGCCTATGATACCTGAGATGGCCATCCCGAAGAAGACGGCTGCTCCCGAAGTCGCCAAAGTGGCTTCTCTTGTCAAGGAGTCAGTCTTTCAAGGCTGACTATTCCGGCTCCTGCCCCTGCTCAAGGATCTGTCTTTGACAGATTGAATATTGCCACTCAAGGGACAACCTCAGTCTTTAAAAGGCTGGCACCAGTAGTGCCTCATTCGGACAGGGGGCAAGATGAAGCTGTCCCTATCGCCGAGCCAGTCCTAACGGCTCGTCATGCTCGACGTCGCTTTTGGCGCTGAGTAAGGAAGGCTGGGGGCAACTCCCCCTCGGGGCTAACTCCACCCGCTCCAATGGTGGAAGTTGATGCTGCTGTTCCAACTGGAAACAACTTTGAACCGTTAAGGAGGGTGCGTAAGAACTCTCCAACTGCTACGCTGAAAAGATCTCCTTCACCTGCGGAGAGGGTTCCGGAAACGAAGCTGGAGCAGCCCCCTCAGCGGCTATCCTCCAAAATTTATAAAGTCTGGCGGAGGGTTTAAGACTCTGTAATTGACTAAGGTCACTCTCGTCAGCAGAAAAGGGAGAAAGTGCAAGAAGAAAAGAACCGTCCGGACAAACAGCAAAAGACGACCACCACCAGGGTGCCTGCTGCAACGGCCCCCTCAACTTCAACGGCCCATAAGAGAAGGAGGCTAGAGAAAATTCCCACGCCCGCGGCCAATGCCAAGGGCGGCGAGCCCAAACGCCCTAAGTCTGGAGGCATGGTGGTTCATACCGTTTACATGGCGTCTGGAAAAGAGGACAGCCGTGCATCTACAGGTCATCGACCGCTTACATGGTCAGTGACCAAAGCTCAGGAGCAACAACAAAAGCTCCAGGAGATGATGAATGCAATGGCCGCACTCACTGGGCCAAAAGAAAACCCTGAAGCATTCTCGGATGAACGCCAAGAGCAAGAAACTGACGCTGAATTCCTTCGTCGGATATTGGAGAAGAAGGATAAAGAGGCTGCTGAATAAGCAGCCAATATAAAGCGTATGGCCCTCCTGTTCCAAGACATGGTGGGGATGATGATCCAACAAGATCCTCCAGCTGAAGATCCCCCGATCGTCCTTGAAGACGATAGGGGAGAAATGTCAAATCCTCCACCGGTTCTGTCAACAGCCAAGAAGGAGACAATCTCCAAAACTAACTTGGACGAATATATAGCCCAACAGATACGGGTTCATCATGCGACTGAAGCAGCCGGTCAGGTCATACAAACAGGATGACCATATCCGAGCTGGTACGATCAGATAAAGTACCCGCCGGGCTATACGATACCGAAATTCCATGTCTATAAGGGGACGGGCAATCCCCACCAGCATGTTGCCCAGTTCAGGGCGCTCTACGGCGACACCGGCGGTGATGATAAATTGTTGCTTCGCCAGTTCGTCGGCAGCTTGTCAGATACAGCGTTCGAGTGGTACTCTGAGCTCCCAAACGACTCTATCAAGACATTTGCGGAGATGGAACTGCTGTTTACCCAGCGTTTCGCCAGTGCCAGCGAACGCACCCCGATGACGGCATTGATTAATGCCAGAGTGAAGCCGGGCGAGACATGGGTCCAATATGCTATACGGTGGCGGAACTTATGGTCAAAATGCGATCAACGCATTGAAGAAGCTCCTGCAGTGGGTATGTTTGTGGGAACCCTTGATCCGCAGGCAACTATCTCGCAATTTATGATCTTCAAGCCGATTACCTTCCAGGCCTTGATCAACAAGCTAGCGCAAATGGATCGGATGGGCCATAGACCTCCCCTTCCAAAGCCGGACCCTCGAAATGAAAAGAGGAAAGGGATAACGATTGTTGTCGCTAATGCTCAACAACAGCCGAGCAACTCGAAGCCGGTTGTCCGTCAAAATAATATGCGTCCGCACGTACCCCTTGAGGAGAGGCTAGGACGTCCTTACTCATTTCCCCGAGATAAAGCGAGAAGATTATTCGAGCTGGCGTTGCGCAACCGACTCATAAATCTGCCGGATCCAAAACGTCCGTCGCAACCAAATGATGTCAATGAGCCCAACTACTGTCCCTATCACCGAGTACTGGGTCATCCGATCGAAGATTGCTACGTCTTCAAAAATTGGATTGAAGACCAGTACCAACAGGGCAAGTTCGCGTTGTCCGACAGATGGAAGGTGAATCCGCCGCAACCTCACACCTCTAAAAGGATGAATACGCCGGGGGCAACGTGGTCTCTCGTTGAAGAAGCTCCATGGGAGGTCGTGCTATCAGCCAAAACAAAGAGGATGCTGAACGATCTTCAAACATGCCCAGCGATCAGGTGGAAGAACCCGTTGGAACCTTAGATCATTGAAGGGATATTGAAGCCGCGCCCAACTCCAAAGACCGATGATGGTGGCCCAAGCGCTCACAACCAGCTGTCAAAATCTTCAAAGAAGAAGAAGAAGAAATCCAAGAAGCCCGCGAGGCCTGGCGACAAGCGCACGGACTTACAAAAGCAGATAGACGCGCTGGAGGAGTACAATCAAAAGGCACGAACTCCCATTACACTCTAGGAGTTCCTCAGCCACGTCTTTCAAGAGGAAGATGAGGGAGAGAGCTCGTCGGATAAATCCGAGGAGTACGTAGCGAGTTGTCACGTGATCTCCCACTCGTTCACAGATGATGAGAAAACTCCTTGCACTGAGAAGCTGGGGGCAGACCCTAAACCGGAAATTTTGGGGCCATCGGATGAAACAATTGACGCATTTCTCAACGAAGCTCTGTTGAAAATAAAGCTGATCGGGAACGCGAGACAGCCATATTTGAAAGGGCCAAGCGCCAGTGACTTGACGAAAGAGTTGAGACACTCCCGTTGGAGCAAAGTACATCCACCGCAGATAAAAGCAAATTCAAGACGAGGAAAAGGTTTGCTAAAGCCATATCAATGGGTATGAAGCTATCACCCTCTGAAGGAAACCTTGCTGGTGAAGCGGAAATGCACCCTTCCTACTGCTTGTATCATCGGAAGATTTCGCACCCCACTGAAGAGTGCAAAGCTTTCAATAGATGGTGGCAAGGATATGTTGCTCATCGACAACATTTTAAATGGGAGAAGCGCAAAACTCACCGGGAGTAGAAAGGTACGACCGAGCGGCTTAACAAAACTACCGGCGATTGTCGCATGGTTAACGCCGAGGGATCGCGAGTTCTCACATTCGGGAGCGACTCTGACGAAGAAATGTCTCTTAGCCCCCTCTTTAAAGACTCCATTTCGGGAAAAGAAGAAGAGTCGAAGGTCCGCGAAAATATCCGGCTGCGTAATCGGACGCTACCCGAAAAGAATCTCGAACCCTCAAACAAAAAAGATAAAGGGAAAGAAAAGGTCTCTGAGGATATCGCCCTGGATGACCAAGTTGTGGAAGAGCTAATTGCCAAGGACCCGCCAAAGAGAAATAAGGTGGATTACAACGTTCTGGCACACTTGAGGAAGCTACCCTCGCAACTCAGCATTCTTGACGCCCTTTTACTATCAAAAGAGGCGAGAGATTCGTTAATCAAGGCACTACAGGAGCCGGAATAATTCCAAGCTTTCCTGGCTGAAGAAAAGATGAAGGATGAATTGGAGGAAGTGCACACGGCCGATGTCACTTTTGGCGATGAGGACCTTCTCCTTGGGACGTGCGAACACAATCGCCCCCTCTATGTCTCAGGATACTGCCATGATATAAAGATAGGCAAAATCCTGGTCGACAATGGATCCTCCGTTAATCTCCTCAATGTGCGGGTGTTAAAAGAAATCTGCATGAGCGTCCAGCACCTTGCTCGGGACAAGATCACCATCTCCGGGTTCGACTCCCAATCATCAAGAACTCTTGGGTCTGTGATACTGACGCTACGCTTTGGGCTACTCGTCACAGACATTAAGTTCCACGTCATAGACGCTAAGACATGCTACAATGCTCTGCTCGGCCGACCATGGTTACACGAGTATAATATCATCCCTTCTACACAGCATCAGTGTAAGAAATATTTTATGGATGGTCTCGAGTATACCGTGACGGGAGAACTGAACCCGTTCTCCGTGAACGAGGTCCGCAAATATGAAGACGCCAAATACTTCTTACCGGATTTCGAAGACACAGAGAGGTGTCACAAGCCGGAGAACAAAGCTAATGCCACCATCCCTGTCTTCGGGAGTGATACTGAAGAAGAGGAAGAGATGATTTATTCGGGTCCACCCCAATACAACAAGCTGGGACCATCTACTCCTACGTTGATCTTTGGTAGCGACTCGGAAGATGAGGTCCATACTGTATTCTCTGCTCGACCTTCAATACAAACGTCCGCTGACGAAGAGCAAAGTCTACAAGTCGCCATGGTTCCGCTTAAACACCATAAAGAACTGAATGCACTTGATATCTACAGTGTAAAGGAGCTGCAGACGTTCTATGTCCCTCTCAGGTGAGAAGGCGAAAAAGCAATTCTATTCTACCGCTCTAAGGAAACCAAAGTGGAGAAAGAAATCTGGCATGGTGCGGATCCTACACTTGACAGGCTTCAGCCCATCCGTCTCCCCAGATATTATACAGAAGGCTTGAAAAGGCTATTGAAGCGCCAAGGGATATCCTTTAAACAGACCGCTCGAAAAGCCAAGTTCTATGACAAGGTCTGGAACGTTCCCGGGACTCAGCACAAGTTGCCTAATGGGAGAATGGAAACAATCGGGCTTGGATACATTCGGTCCAAGAAACAAGAGCTACTCCATGGTTGCTACGTCGTGCATGGCTTCGATGAAGAAACGGATGCTCAATGGGAGGACGCTAATACTGAACCAGCAAAAGTTCCTGATGCAAAGGTGCCCAGTCCGTCGTTCGAAGAAAAAATGGACAAGCTTATAAGGGAAGCTGGTCAAAAATTCCGAGACGATCATAACCGCGAAATGTCCATCTACGAGAAAGCCAAGACGCAACGCCTCCTCCAACAGGCTGTCAAAGATGAAAATGCCGCTCCCTGTCAACCTGTTATAAAAAAGGCTCGACGCAGAGGCAGAAATAAGTCGAAAGGCGAAAAAGACGCTCAACAGCAACAAAGCGGGATTAGGAAGCCATACAAGCGGGAATCAAGTGGTTCCGATCTATCCCTCATAAGGAAAATTGGACGAGCGTACTCTTTTCCTCGGGACAAGACGAAGAAAATACTTGACCTTTCTCTAAAACATCAGATGCTTACACTGCCGGAGTCTAAATACCCCGAACAAGCAAGCGAAGTCTCTCATTCGAACTATTGCTTTTATCACCGAGTAATAGGGCACCCTCTCGAAGACTGCTTCACCTTCAAGGATTGGGTCGAAGATCAGTATCAGCTCGGAAAGTTCGCTCTGTCTGGTAACTGGAGGGTAACGCCGCCACAGAAGCACGAACCCAAAGCCACGAGAGCAGAACCAGTTCTACATTGGGCTTGGAAGCGAATTCGTACTTGTCACATGATAATAATATCAAAAGAAGAGCTCGAGAACATAGATGACCTTCCCTGGTGCTTCGAAAACAGCAACGATGAGGTGATCTCAGAATTTCTACCGGCACCGAAAGAGCTGGAAGATGGAATTCATACCACTGCAGATAACCTCAAGAAAATTGAGTTGGGGACGGTGAACGACCTGCGACCGACATTTATCAGCGAGCTGCTATCTGAAGAAAGGGTGGCTGCGTTAAAAGACGTGCTTATACAGCATAGAGATTGCTTCGCATGGAACTATTCCGAAATGCCGGGATTAGATCCAGAAATTGCCGTGCACAAATTGTCAATATCCCCGGACGTTAAACTAATCAAACAAGAACCGAGAAGACTGCGGCTCGAGCTTGAGATGAGCATCAACGCCGAGGTCAAGAAGCTGATTGACTCCGGCTTTATCCAGGAGGTTCACTATCCTGAATGGATCGCCAACATCGTCCCGGTGATGAAGAAAAATGGGACGGTGCGCATATGCGTAGACTTTCGGGATCTCAATAAAGCTTGCCCGAAGGACGATTTCCCAGTGCCAGTCACCGAACTGATGATAGACAATACGTCCACTCATGAGGTTTTCTCCTTCATGGACGGCTCATCAGGGTATAATTAGATAAAGATGCATCCCGAAGACCAGAAGCACACCGCCTTCAGGACTCCTTTGGGTATATTCTGCTACAAGGTGATGCCTTTCGGTCTAAAGAACGCCGGTGCCACCTATCAGAGGGCCATGACGAAAATCTTTGATGACCTTATACACGAAATCGTCGAATGCTATATTGACGATCTCGTGGTTAAAAGCAGATCATACGAGGAACATCTCGAGCATCTAAAGACCGTATTTCAATGCCTACGACAATACAACTTGAAGATGAACCCGCTCAAGTGTGCATTCGGAGTTTCCTCGGGCAAATTCCTGGGATTCATCGTCCGACACCGAGGTATCGAAATAGATCCGTCAAAGATCAAGGCGATCATGGAAATGCCTCCGCCAAGAACTCTCAAACAGCTGCGGTCTCTCCAAGGGAAGCTCGCTTATATACGGCGATTTATAGCCTACCTTTCAGGCAAGTGCCGACCTTACAGCCCCCTGATGAAGAAAGGAACCCCGTTCGTCTGGGACCAAAAATGTCAAAGTGCGCTAGACGAGATCAAGCAATACCTACAGAACCCGCCGGTGTTAGCTGCTCCGGTCAAGGGAAAGCCTCTCATTCTTTATACAACCGCCCTCGAAGGTTCCTTAGGCCCATTATGGGCACAAGAGAATGACCAGGGGAAAGAAAGAGCTCTTTATTACTTAAGTCGAGTTCTCCTGGGGGCAGAAAGCAACTATTCCCCTATTGAAAAACACTGCCTGGCGTTAATCTTCGCGATAACAAAGCTCAAGCACTATGCGTTGGCGCATGAAGTCCGTCTCATTTCGAAGGTGGAACCTCTTAAATATTTAATGTCAAAGGCCATATTGACGGGACGACTCGCTAAATGGGCCCTGCTCTTGATGGAGTTCTCGATAACGTATCAACCTCTCAAGGCAGTGAAAGGCCAGGCCATCGCCGACTTCCTCGCTGAGCATCCGATACCCGCCGATTCTCCACTGAATTGCGATCTTCCAGACGAACATGCGTTTGATGCGATCGACGGTGGTGATACCCGATGGGAGCTTTATTTCGATGGAGGATCTTCCATGAAGAAGCGCAAACAAAGTACCCCTATAATCAAATCGGGGGTAGGACTCATCTTTGTAACTCCACAAGGAGGGATAATGCGCTTCGCCTTCTCCTTAACAGAGCCGAGGACGAACAATGAAGCCGAATACGAAGCTTTGATAGCAGGCCTCGAGATCGCCATCGACATGGGAATTGAAAACCTCCTCATATACGGAGATTCCCAACTGGTCGTTAGTCAAGTAAACGGCGACTACCAAACGTGCAAACCAGAGTTGGTGAAGTACGGCGAAAAGGTGCAGCAACTGTTGACCTGAATCCCTTCCTATACTTTGGAAAACATACCGCGCGTGGAAAACAGCAAAGCGGACGCGTTGGCCAAGCTCGCTAAGGAACTGGCTGATGAGAACCTCGATGACGTAAGAATCGTGGTACAAAGCCGTCGGGTACTTGCCCCAGCGGAAATATCTCCGGAATCATCCGAAGAAAAAGGAGCGACTGAGCAAACGACCCTGCAAATAAAAGATCGGGAAAATGCCGAGGATTGGAGAGAAGTCTTTATAGACTACTTCAAATACCGTCGAGCGCCCGAAGATGCATCCTCAAGACATCAGTTTATGAAACGAGCTCTGTTTTTCGCCTTCGTCAATGATACTCTGTACAAGAGGTCATTTGATTCTCTGTGGTTGAGATGTATGGGACCTGACGAAGCGAAAAGAGTCGTTCAGGAAGTTCACAACGGACTCTGCGGTTCTTATCAAGCAGGCCCAAAGATGAAGTTGAAGATCAAACGGATGGGTTACTACTGGTCCACGATGATTCAGGACTGCCTCGAATATGCGAAGCAATGCCACTCATGCCAAATTCATGGGGACTTCATCCACTAGCATCCAAATCCACTCCATCCAATGGTGGCTAGCTGGCCATTCGAAATGTGGGGAACTGACATAGTCGGCCCCATCGAACCAGCATCGTCCAGGGGACATCGTTTCATCCTGGCGACGACTGACTACTTCTCCAAATGGGCAGAAGCAGTACCGTTGAGAGAAGTGAAGATGGAGAATATCCTCCATTTCTTCAAGACGTACATCATATATCGGTTTGGAACTCTGCAACGGATTATCTCCGATAACGGTCCAGCTTATAGAAGCCACAAGATCAGTCGCTTCGTGCAACAGCATAATATAGACTGGAGATATTCCTCGGTTTATAATCCGCGAGCTAACGGTCTAGCTGAGGCCTTCAACAAGACCTTGACAAAGATCATGAAGAAAACGGTGTCCCAAAATAAGAAGGATTGGCATGAGAGGCTGCAAGAGGCTCTTTGGGCGTATCGAACTACGTTCAAGACGGCCACGAACGCAACGCCATATGCATTGGTATTCGGTACAGAAGCAGTACTCCCCGTCGAGATAGAGTTACCCTATCTGCGAGTGGCAGTCCACTACGAGCTGACAGATGAAGAAAATGCTCACCTTCGGCTTGAGGAACTTGATGCCCTTGATGAATCCTGACTCATAGCGCAACAAAATCTGGAGGCTTATAAAGCAAAGATGACGCGCTCATATGAAATATTGACCCGGCTGAGGACATTCTGCCAAGGTGAACTCGTGCTAGTGGTCAAAAGGCTTATGATCCCCAATCACGCCAAGCGGGAAAAATTCGAGCCAAACTATGAAGGCCCGTACATCATAGACAAGGTCTACTAGGGTGGAGCCTATCTACTCATGGATATGCACGGTGAAAGGCCTTTTAGGCCAATAAACGGCCGCTTCCTAAAGAAATAGTACGCTTAATGAGCCATAGCCTAGGTCAAAGATAAATGACGACGACTATGTCCGCTCGCTATCTTCCTAAGCTCAAACTCTATAAGCAGTAGCCAGCCTTCTTCAATAACGGACCGAAACGTCCTTAAACTAATGACGGACCACTATGTCCTAAAACTAGTTGTTGACCGAGATGTCGATAAATTACGGTGGATTGAAACATCACAAAGCCGAAAAAAAAATAATAATAAATAAATAAATAAACGGTATGTCCATAAGCAAAATGGGCACGGATGAAAACCCGAAAGGGCTCCGTGAGTAAAAACAGCAGGGCTGCCGGCGAGTGTTCGTGAAAACCCGAAAGGGGGCGACCTTGTAAAAAAAAGAAGAAGAGAATAAAAAAAAACAAAAAAAACGGTATGTCCATAAGCAAAATGGGCACGGATGAAAACCCGAAAGGGCTCCGTGAGTAAAAACAGCAGGGCTACCGGCGAGTGTTCGTGAAAACCCGAAAGGGCGCGACCTCGTAAAAAAAAAGAAGAAGAGAATAAAAAGAATAAAAAAAAGGTATGTCCATAAGCAAAATGGGCACGGATGAAAACCCGAAAGGGCTCCGTGAGTAAAAACAGCAGGACTACCGGCGAGTGTTTGTGAAAACCTGAAAGGGCGCAATCTCGTTAAAGGACACTTACAGGGTCCTCTCGACCTTGTAAGGAGAAACCACCCGCGTGAGATCCTTACGACTCACAAGGGAGCAACACACTTAGGGATCCCCACGATTCCTAAGGAGAAAATACACTTGCGAGATCCTCACGACTCGTAAGGAGAACTCTCTTATGGGACCCTCACGGCTCATAAGATTTGAAAGTCTTAAGTTACAGAGACCTAAGCCTGTACTTAAGCAACCTCCACAACTTTCGATTTTGCCCTACAAGTGGTTCAATACTGACCCTTGTATACAATCCACAGGCGCAAATAAATATTTCCCTAATCAAGTCCCATCCATGACTGGGGATATGTACGCATGATGAACAACCCTTATAAGTCCTCTCGACTTACAAGGAGAAAACCCTTTTGTAGGATCCTTACGACTTACAGAGGAACATACACTTAGGAATCCTCACGATTCCTAATGAGAAAATACACCTACAAGATCCTCACGACTTGTAGGGAGAAATACCTTTGTGAGACCCTTACGGCTCATGAAATTAAAAGCCTTAGTCGACAGGACCTTAACCCTGTTCGCTAAGCCATCTTTGTTCGACATCGACAGAGGCAAATGATAATTCGCTCCTGGCAATATCCCAGTTGTAGCGATGCTGATGCCGAAATCGGTGTCTAATTTCAGGTTTACGGTGAAAAGCCAGTAAGCCGCACATGCATACGAAATAGCCGAACTGATAGGGCAGCTTGCAATAAAAAGCAGCAAGTAAAGAAAACGTATGCATACAAAATAGCCGAAATGATTGGGTAACTCGCAATAAAAAGCAGCGAGTAAAAATAAAATAAATAGCCGAAATGATTGGGCATCGCGAAAAATAGCCGAAATGATTGGGCAGTCGCGACTTTCGCGATCAAAAGCTGAAATGATAGAGCATCGCGGAAATAAAACAATAAAAATGAATGAAACTTTTGCCCTACAGTTGAGATCACATCGATCCCTGTATACAATCCAAGGGCACAAACAAAGAGGGAACCATACCTTCCCAACAGGCTCCGCCAGAAAGCAAAGCCAAATCTCGACGGTTCACCAACAGCCTAGAGACAACCGCGACATTCGTCTCGATACAGCAGACGCAGTACCAGCAAACGAAGCGAAGATCAAATTCCTAGCTTCACTGTTTTGACGGTAACTTATATAAAACCTGAAAGACCACCACAGATCAGTTCAACTCCAGGGAAACCAGTGTCTTTGGCAAACTCCTCGACTCAGGGAAACTAGCGTCCTTGATGAGAGCCTCCTGATTCGCGTCGGCTCGCAGAGAAACCAGTGTCTCCGCGAGAAATTCCCGATTCGTTTCAACCCCGAAGAAACCAGTGTCTTCGGCAAAATCCTTCGACTCAGGGAAACTAGTGTCCTTGACGAGAAAATCCTGATTCGCGTCGACCCGTAGAGAAACCAGTGTCTCCGTGAGAAATTCCCGATTCGTTTCAACCCCGAAGAAACCAGTGTCTTCGGCAAAATCCTTCGACTCAGGGAAACCAGTGTCCTTGACGAGAAAATCCTGATTCGCGTCGACCCGCAGAGAAACTAGCGTCTTTGCAGGAATACATCGATTCGTTTCAACCCCGAAGAAACCAGTATCTTCGGCAAAATCCTTCGACTCAGGGAAACTATCGTCCTTGATGAGAGCCTCCTGATTCGTGTCGACCCGCAGAGAAACTAGCGTCTCCGCAGGAATACATCGATTCGTTTCAACCCCAAGGAAACAAGTGTCCTTGGCAAATACCTCAACTCAGGGAAACTAGCGTCCTCGATGAGAGCCTCCTGATTCGCGTCGGCTCGCAGAGAAACCAGTGTCTCCGCGAGAAATTCCCGATTCATTTCAACCCCAGGGAAACAAGTGTCCTTGGCAAATACCTCAATTCAGGGAAACTAGCGTCCTTGATGAGAGCCTCATGATTCGCGTCGGCTCGCAGTGAAACCAGTGTCTCCGTGAGAAATTCTCGATTCGTTTCAACCCCGAAGAAACCAGTGTCTTCGGCAGAATCTTTCAACTCCGGGAAACCAACGTCCTTGACGAGAAAATCCTGATTCGCGTCGACCCACAGAGAAACTAGCGTCTTTGCAGGAATACATCGATTCGTTTCAACCCCAAGGAAACAAGTGTCCTTGGCAAACTCCTCAACTCAGGGAAACTAGCGTCCTTGATGAGAGCCTCCTGATTCGCGTCGGCCCGCAGAGAAACCAGTGTCTCCGTGAGAAATTCCCGATTCATCTCAACTTGCAAGATAAAGCCTTAGGCAGCAGGGATTAAAAAACTTGTTTCCTGAGCACCGGGACCCTGCAAGTCTGTCTAAAACGATCTCTTGCATACTATTCACGGGTCTCACTCTCCAAAGTCAAATCTCGACAAGGAGGGAAACAACCGCTTACGGGTCCCCTCGACTCGTAAGAGGGAAAATTCTCTTATAGGATCCTTACGACTTATAAGAGAAAACGCACTTAGGAATCCTCACGATTCCTAAGGAAAAAATTCACCTACGAGATCCTCTCGATCCGTAGGGAGAAAAGTCTCTATGAGACCCTTACGGCTCATAGAGTTGAAAAGTCTTAGGCGGCAGATCTGAACCTGCGGCCTAAGCCATCGCTATTTCTTGGAAAAAACTAAGATGCTTACTTTATTATCTGTCAACCCTGTTTATTAAGACAGCATGCTGACAATAAAAGAAAGAAGAAAGTGACAGAAAGAACATCCGATTTACATTTGATCAACCGTTCGAGACACACTCATTCATGCATAGGCAAAAGGCTCAGAACGAGAAATAAGACAAGCTAGAATAAATTTTTTTCCATTCATATTGCCAAAAATTCTTACAATCATGAAAGCAATAAACGATAAACATTATTCAAATTATTACAATGGAATAACCTCAGATCCAGGGCACGGATTGAGAAATTCAAAAGTAAGGCCATCCAGAGTTCTCCTGGCCTTTCTGATTATTCTCGTGCGCAGCCTCTCGCGCTCCTGTGTGTCAAGATCTTCGGCGAGGCCCCCCAACCTTCGATAAGCAGCGATTATCGTCATCTGCTGGAAAATTTGATGCAGGATGTCGATGAGGCTATCCCGCCGTTTCTTCGAGATCAGCCCCGACAGGTACACTGAATGCACCTTGTCTTCGGCATCATCCAGCACATTGAGCGGTAGGGTCTCGTGGAACCCCGGGAGTGCTCTCCAGATCGCTCCCAGCACGACTTTCAAGAGAGCAGAACGACGAGGAAGCAGCCAACCAACGCTTGCGTTAAGGCGACCCATGACCTCCGCACATTGGGCGTCTGTAAACTCTTGGTTTTGTTGACGACCCTGTACACGGATATCCTCGTAGGTAATGAATTCGTGCAGACTATATAGACGCACCGCCATAAGGCCTGAAGGAAACATCATTGGAAGATTAGCAATGAGAAAAAAGCATAGGGAGTTAAAACTCCTCGAGAGCAATGCTCTGCATACAGGAGTGACACCTGTCAAAATCGGTTATGAGGAGAATTTGAGGAAAATCCGCTAAGAACATTGAGAGCTTTGCTCTGAAAAGATGATATAATAATAATAATAATAATATAAAATGCCATCTTTAACTTCCAAGATCCATGAAGAATTCTTAAGAGTTCTTCTATATGATTTGGAAGGAGCAAAGCTCCATTAATGAATTAAGAAAATCCAAGGAAAATCTTTTAGAGAGCAGGGCTCTATTAATGGAACCCTAAATAGGGTTCTCCTTAGTCCTCTTTAGACCCCTTCAGAGCAAAGCTCTGCTAAGTGAAACCCTAAATGGGTGTTCTTTAGATCAGGGATCTATTGAGAGCAAGGCTCTTAAGATTGATTTAATTTAATCCAAATTAATTTTTTACCTAAAATTCTCTAAAGTTTGAACTTTTAAAAGTGTTTAAACAAAAGAGCAGGGCTCTGAGATTCTGAAAATAAAATTTTTGGAGATGATGATCATCTGTGAAGGACCAAAGGTCCTATTTATAGGCATCAAATGCCCTTTCAACTTCCAAAAGTTGCCGCAACGGTTGGAATTCTGCCACCGTTGCGCTCGCGTTTGGGGCTACGTAAGCGCAACGGTGGGGGGGGCATTTGTTTACCCCAATCAGAGCAAAACTCTGTTCAAATTCCAAGGCGGGAGATGAAGCAACGCTTTCGATTCCCCCCAATCAGAGCAAAGCTCTACTTTGAAAATTTAAATTTTAATAAATGAAGCAACGCTTCAGATCCTCTGCGCTGCGCGCAGGGCGCCACGTATCAAAATCAGGCACGCCAGCGCAGAGAGCGCAGCGCCCAAGGCAGCGCGCCCAATCAGAGCAAGGCTCTATTTAAAACAAAATTAAAGGAAGCAACGCTTCAGTTGCGCAAGCACTGCGCTGCGCGACACGTGGCAGCGCAGTTGCGCTGCGCTGTGCGCTGCGCGCCATGTGGCAGCGCAGTTGCGCTGCGAGACACGTGGCAGCGCAGTTGCGCTTCGCTCTGCGCTGCGTGACACGTGTCAAGCGCCGGGGCGTTTGCGCCAAACAGAATCAAAATTCCAATAAGATCTTTCTGTTCTTGTTAAAACAAGAAGATTGCCTTCTGTAAAACAGAAGCCCTTGGATCAAAAATCTAACGGTGGAGAAAATTCCCCAAATCACTCAGAGAAAGATCTCTTTAACAAATTTAACAAATTTATGGGCACTATATAAAGGCCCCTAGACCCCAATTCAAAGAGGGGAGACATCAAGAACTTCAAAACAGAGAGAACTCTGAAGAATCTTGAAAAGAACTCAAGAAAAAGGTAAAAACCTTTATAAAATAGAAGAATTTCTTCTGAATAGATCATTGATCTAAAAACAAGATCAATGATCTTCAATAAAAAAAAAATAATAATAGTGCCTTACACTTTTTTATGAACCATTGGTTCTGGAATTTCAGAAAAAAATTCTTTTCTTGAATCCAAAATTGGATCAAGTTATTGAAACAGTGCCTTGCACTTGCAAAATTGCACTGTTGCGCTCCTGGGTTGGCGCAAGCCACCAGAGAGCGCCACGTGCCAGCGGCGCAACAGCGCAGCGCACTGACGCAGCGCACTGCGCTGTTGCGCTCGCGCTCACCAGAGCATGACACGTGTCACCTCCACATGCGCTTGCGCTCAATGACTGGCGCACTGCATTATTTACTGAAGGGCCAAGCCCAATTAAAAAAAAGCCCTAACAGGCTAAATAAAACGCAATGCATTAAAAGGGCAGAGCCCAAACAAAGCAGATGCTCTGCATCACTTATAAAAGGGCATAGCCCAAACAAAACAAAAATGCAGTGCATTATCAAATAGGGGCAAAGCCCTAGCACAGGCCTAATAGGCCAAAGATACAAACGTTAAATATTCCCAACTAGACTTAGCCCAATCATGGCCATAAGTTCTCAAATTAAATTTACTGGGCACGGCCGCTCTCCTAAATCAATTTACATCTGGTTCGAGGGTACATCTCCGAACTCCTCTGACACCTATCGTTGTAATCCTTCAACGACGTCAGAGAGGCGACGGGTCCCGATAACCACATACCCATACGGACTGTGGGGTCCTTAAACTCATGGACTTATGCGTCCTTAAACCAAGATACGGACTGTGGGGTCCTTAAACCCACGGACTTATGCGTCCTTAAACCAAGATACGGACTGTGGGGTCCTTAAACTCACGGACTTATGCGTCCTTAAACTAACGGACTAATACGTTCTTAAACACACCCATATGGACTGTAGGGTCCTTAAACCCATGGACTTATGCGTCCTTAAACTACCTATGGACCACCATGTCCCTAAACTGGAGATGGACCACCATGTCCCTAAACCGGCAATGGACCGCAATGTCCTTAAACTACCTATGGACCCCTATGTCCCTAAACTGGAACATGGACTCCTATGTCCCTAAACTGGCAACGGACCACAATGTCCTTAAACTACCTATGGACCACTATGTCCTTAAACTGGTAATCGACCGCAATGTCCCTAAACTAAACAATTGAGTCCAAATGCTCTCTTGTTGGATCTAAACGATCCCGTTAAGTTGATCTTAGTCTGAAATGAGACTAACGTATCCTTAACAAACGTTTAAGTTGATCTTAGTCTCAAATGAGACTAACGTATCCTTAAACCCAACCCCCAAACCCGAATCTAAGAAAATACGGATTTGGACTAATCCACATCCTACGGGCGACGAAATAAATAGTCTCCGTATACAATCCACGGGCAACCACAAACAAAACAAATACACACGACACGAAGTGAACTTCTGGAGCAGGAGAAAGTGGCTACCGCGATGCGGTAGCGTAATTAACTGCAGGGGCTTGCGCCTGCAGGGAAGAGCGTCCCCACAATCAAAAACCCCTCAAGCGATGGGGAATCTGACGAAGCCTGCTACATCGATCGCATCCGTCTAAACCTCCGATACACGGTGCCATAAATCAACTTGGCATCTTCGGAGAGGTGGACGGATAAAACCAAATAGCATCCGTCCCGAATCACAGGCAAGACGTCCCTGTCTTGGCCACCGTTCGGAGGGGAACAAGCGCCTGGCGCGCCACGTGGCACACTGTCAGAACACACATTGTTCTGATGAATGCTATGCATTCAATACAAGACAAAAGATGTCAGAACCTAATGCTCAGCATTATTAAAAAGGCCAAGCCCAAATAAAGGTTCAATAGCCAGAACAATAAAATGTTAAACATTTACTGGACTAAGCCCAACATTGGCCGTAAGTCCTCAACTCATATCAACTGAGCCCATATGCTCATAAACCTTTCAACAGACTTTAGTCCCAAATTGGACTATAGATCTCCCCAAAATTGGTTCAAGGGTACATCTCTGAACTCCTCTGATATTTGTCATTGTAATCCTTCAACGTTTTCAGAGAGGTGACGGGTCCCGGCAGCCATACATTCCATGGACTATGATGTCCTTAACCTGGACTGTGGGGGTCCTTAAACCCATGGACTATGATGTCCTTAACCTGGACTGTGGGGTCCTTAAACCCATGGACTACGATGTCCTTAACCTGGACTGTGGGGTCCTTTTAAATCTATGGACTATGATGTCCTTAACCTGGACTGTGGGGTCCCTTTAAACCCATGGACTACAAAGTCCTTAACCCGGACTGTGGGGTCTCTTTAAACCCATGGACTACGATGTCCTTAACCCGGACTGTGGGGTCCCTTTAAACCCACGGACTATGATGTCCTTAACCTCGGACTGTGGGGTCTCTTTAAACCCATGGACTATGATGTCCTTAACCTTGGACCACCATGTCCTTAAACTGGTAATCGACCGAAATGTCCCTAAACTAAACAATAGATCCCAAATGCTCTTTTGTTGGATCTAAATGATCCTGTTAAGTAGATCTTAGTTTAAAATTAGATTAACGTGTCCTTAACTAACGTTTAAGTTGATCTTAGTCTAAAATTAGACTAACGTATCCTTAACAAACGTTTAAGTTGATCTTAATCTCAAATGAGACTAACATATCCTTAAACCCAAACTCCAAACCCAAATCTAAGAAAATACGGATTTGGACTAATCCATGCCCTACGGGCGACAACATACATTAGTCTCCGTATACAATCCACGGGCAACCACAAACAAAACAAACACACACGACACGAAGTGACTATCTGGAGAAGGAGAAAGTTGTTACCGCAATGCGGTAGCGTAATTAACTGCAGGGGTTTGCGCCTGCAGGGAAGAGCGTCACCACAATCAAAACCCCCTCAAACGAGGGGGAATCTGACGAAGTCTGCTACATCGGCCGCATCCGTTTAAACCTTCGATACATGGTGCCATAAATCAACTTGGCATCTTCGGAGAGGTGGACGGATAGCACCAATTAGTATCTGCCCCGAAATTCAGGCTAGACGTTCACCGCGTCTCTGTCGCGTCTTTCGGAGGGGAACACACACCAGGTGCACTTGTTTGAGATTTCCGTGCATATCAGTTGCACTTGATTGGCGTCTTGTGCACGCCAGATGCACTAGACTGATATTTTCGTGCACGTCAGTTGCACTTGATTGAGATTTTTATATACTCTAGGCATACTTGAAATTTATTTTGTGCACCCCGATGCACTTGAGATTTATTTTGTGCACCCCGATACACTTGAGATTTATTTTTTGCACCTCGATGCACTTGAGTTTGATTTTGTGCACCCCGATGCATTGGATATTGATCTTGTGCATTCTAGATGCACTCGATATTGGCTCTATGCACATTTGGTGCAGTGGATTTGGTTTTCGTGCATACCTGTTGCACTTGGTGCTATTTTTGTTTTCATGCACACCCGTGACATGTGGTTTGAATTTTCGTGCAAACCCGTTACAGTTGATTTCGTTTTCGTGTATTACACTTGATGAGGTATATTATGGATTTGAGTTTATTTTTGCTTGGTTGTATGTTATAGATATTGCACTACGGCTATGGCAAGGAGCGTGTACTTGATGTGCATAGTTGATTTAGTATTTGAAATTTTGCATCATAACTAAAGTAATTCTCATTGCAACCGCTAGAGTTACAGTTATGTGAGTTTTATATCTTTTGAGTTTTCACACGCACGGTTGCGTTATATTACGTTTTAGCTCGTGTGGGACTTCGGAGTTCCGTTATCTGGAGCGGACTATATGTTTTAAAATTTGGTCCCCGGCAATTTGATTTGAATTAATTTGAGTTGACTGAGTATTTTAAGATGGGGGTTAATTTTAAATTCGGAGACCGAATTTCTTTAAGGAGGGGATATTGTAATATTTTGAAAAATTATAAATATTAATTTATAATTTTAAATATGAATATAATGAGTTTACAAAAATGATATCGCATATGAATTTTGGTATCGGATTTATATCCGCAAAAATGTAATTATTTTGGTAGTAATAGAGAAAAAAGTGTGATATCATAAAAATGATATTTTAATTGTTTTATCATGACATGAGATTTTATAATAAGATTATGGTATTTAAAGTATTATGATAAGTATTTTATTTCTTTTAAAATAAAGAGTTTAGATTTGTTGTAACATAAAGATATTTATATGTAAGGGGTAATTATTTGCAAAATGTATCGGGTTTTAAAATGAGGGCACATATTTAAAAAGGGTTGTTTTATGTTTTATGAAGGTATGGTATATGTTTAAGCTAGGTTAAACCCTCACATACAACACATCCTCACACTCACCCTCCTCCCTCCACCTCATGCTACCACCCTCCACCTCACTCTTTTCTACCTAACTCCTTCATCTAATTTCGTTTATTCTTTCTCTTTTCCAAATTGAACAAATACTCTCTTCATGCTCCAAACAAAAGTTTTCAAGTGTTCATCAAACCTGAAAAAGAAAACCTTGATCCCTTCATCAAATTTGTTCACATCATTAAGTTAGAGCCACTACAACCCATAGGAGCTTCCACCATGCACTTCTTGAGCTGGATTTCTTTGTGCACCCACTCCATAAGTATATCTCCTTCTTTCTCAGCAAGTTCTATTCTTGTCACGATCCGAAAGTACGGAACATGACCGGCACTTAAACTACGAACGTCTCGAGGCGTACGTAATCTAAGTAAACCGAAAACCCAGAAATCCAAACCAAGAAAAGTAGTAGAGTGAAGGAAAACCAATTTAAAACAAGTAGTTTTAATAGCATAAGCCGAATTATGCGGTTTTTAAGAACATCAAAATTTACTGAAAATTTCGGCAGAGTCTCCTTTGTAAATACTGGCTCCCAAACGGGATACAACATGAATAGTATACGAAATCACTAAAAAGGCATCCCCAAGCGGGAGCTAGCTCTTCGTCAATCGACGGTCACAACCACACCAGCAATATAATATACAACGCCAACGGCGAGGATCAAAAACTCAAAAGGGAACTCAAAACCACCAGAAATATAACGAGCGACTCTAAGGTCGAAAGAATAAACAACACTGGTCTCTATCTCAAAATAAATACATGTTTGGTTGATGGAATTTACTAGATACAACGGAATAATATCATACAAGGTAATATGATGGGTACGATACAAGAAAACCCACCTACTAGCAAGTCACCCGAATGAAACTGAGCCCGCAAAGCCGTAATTAAACCTGTACGGCAAAACCTGCAAGAAACTGGGGCACAACGGGGGTGAGTTGCCAACTCGTGAATAGAAAAACATCTACGCACAGAAATCGCATAAATAACGCAACCTAGGTCAATGATCATAATATATCCTCAAATATAAGTATAACAGGCAGCCTATAACAATGACTAGGGTAATATCTAACCCGAGTATAATTTCATGTGCCCGTGTCAGTGCCTCGGGTAGCAATATATCATATGAATGAGGTATGAATGCATGAAACAGAATACATGTAAATGAAGAAACTGTTTTCATAAATTAGTGAGATTTCCTTCGTATTTTTAAACTGAGGTATCATAATGAAATCAGTATCAACAGTGTCTAGCATCGACACAAAACATAAATCTCACTGTCTCGAAATATCAATGTCTCAATCTCAATATCTAGGGCGCCGTCAGTCCGGACCGGCCCCTACCATCCATCTCAAGACCACGACGGTATCCTCCGGATATCCGACGCGTCGGGTAATATCACCGGTAGGTAATCTGTCCCCTGCCAGGCTCAACGTCAACACCACATTCATCTTGCCCCGGGGTACCATACCGGGCCCACCATGTACCCATGACGGTTCCTCCACTCCTCGACACGGATCTCGAAAACCACAGCAAACTCATGGTGGACGACACTTACATCACTAGAAAACCGCAATTTACATATTTTAAAAAGGTTAATAAGTTTAGAAATTTTGCGGCTTTCCCCCGAAATCCAGAAATATCATAAATCTCAAGAAGTCATCACAAGTGCATATGTCATTGCTAATGAATGTATATGGTATCAATAACCAAGTTGCAATGTATGATTAATAACTAGGCATGAACAATGGAATAACAGTATGCATGAAGTGACAAGTAATAACTACAATGTCTAAACTGGCATATAACCCAGGTACACTAATATCATATCAACCTACTAACTAACAAGCTAAGTCAAGCAAATATATTATCTAAAGTGTACGTGACATGGCAATTACCGATGAAGATGTGTGTGAGCCGGCAAGTAGGTGTACGTGGTACATACGCATCATCGGTAATGGTGCTGGTGTCCTAACAGCATGCTATTAATAATGTAATAAGAAATTATAATATAAGTATGCGATGCGGAGCGAACAGTAAAAATGAGCGGGAGCTGAATACTAGACACAACGATAACTAAACTGTAATAATCTAATATAAATCCTACAAATGGTGCCTTTTGAAATAACACAAATCATGGGGTTTTGAAAATAGGGGCTACGGTGTTTTTATGAAAAGATGAGTCTTTTGAAATATCCGTAGAATCCCTTGGGCTGTCTTTTAAAATACCCACGATTCGTTAGTTTTTGAAATAGGTAGGAGTCTAATCTAATCTAACAACTACACTAAACTACACGGCTGAACTAACAAGCTGAACTACAGGTAAGGAAACCGCCTATCATCTGAGTCGATACATATACCTACCTGTATATGTATAGTCGGTGATCCCGCCTCAATAATATCATATCCGATACCATATCTATAATCAGCCATCCCAAGTCAAGAGTGCGGATCAATCATCAAAATATAGCTCGTACGTAAATCCGTCGTACGGCATCCCAAATCTGGGTACGGGTCAATATCATATTCATCATACTATTCACCAGGTATCCTCTTTATCAAATATCATGATCGGGGTACTGATCTACGTCTAGTACCATACTGATACCGCCTACGTATGCATGGACGTGTGTGAAACACTACGTCAAGGACCCGCTACAACGTCATGTCGTATCTAAGATACGAACCCTGCTATATCACCGATCTCACGGCCTCAAATCAAATCTCATCGACTCAGCTCAATCCCAAGTATCATCCTCAATCCGTATGTGAACACATAGTCCCATACCCATGTGAACACATAACTATAAAGAATCCCATGAGCACATATCAATAGGAATGTATGCAAGTATGTATGTGTGTATGTGTGTGTAACACTACCCTAGGGTTCGCAACACTAAAGTAATCCAACACACCAATATCCATCCTAAGCATCGTTATTAATCCCAAATAACATATAATAATTGTTGGTGTGTATACGCATCCGTATACACCACCACGGACTGCGGGGGTGCTATACGCCATCCACCCGACTTCTCCCCGTAGATATAAATCTACTCACCTGGTCCTCGCTAGCCGGTGCCGATGTCGCCACGCGCTTGCTTGTCGTCTCGAAGTCCACATGGGGGTACCTACATATCATAACGTACCATATCGCATTAAAACTAAATTCGAAATCGAAACGGCATACGAAAATCAAATCGGCACGCGTATCACGCATAGGTCCAAACCTATCGCCCACGCATGCAGGAATAGTCAAACCAACCCTCGATGTCGATGTACGAACGTCAAACCATCGAGAAAATCCAATCACACTCATTTGCACATTCACGAACACTAATTTTAATATAAACTAGGTTAAAACTCACAAAAACGCCAATTTCACTTAAAAAGTCATTTTTCCGAAAATCTAGCAAGCACAATTCGCCGTTTTTGTACAAAACACGATGTTTAAATGAATGTAGCGGCCAATATATTTATTAAATATCTTAAATAAGTCGTATAAACAATTTCCGGAATTTAATCTCATTAAATTCCAAAAATCCTAATATTCTAGTTTACAAAAATACCCTTTTTAACAATTTCAAAGCAAAATGCACAAACTACAATCTAGCTTAGAATTGCATGATCCAAAGCATTAAACCACACTTAATAAAGTTAATGAAGCCAAGAAAAACCTAATCACATTTTTAATCCCAAGAATTTAATAAATTTCAAAAACCTAGTAAGCAAATTAGCAAAATAACAAAAATTTTAAGCTAGCCATTAGCACTAGCTACTAAACTTGTATTAACATGACAACAAAGCCTAATTATAACACACAACCATACACCAATTTTATAAACTCTAACTTGCATTCAATTTCACAACTTGAATTCCAAAACTTGCAATTAAACTCACATATCCAAATAACACTTAATTAAATTAGCTTAAGAAATTAGTAACAATTTAAGCAACAAAAAGTTTTAGAATTATACCCAAAAATATATGAAGGTCCACAAGACTCCATGGCCTCCCAAAATGCTCTCTTTTCACAAGGATCCATGCTAAACGGGCTAAGCTAAAATGGGTAGGACTTTGATTTTGATTTTGTGGGATTTTTGGTGGATTTTTGATGCAATTTTTTCATGAAGTTTTGAAGGGAAAAGAGAGGGGAAAATGGAGAGGGGGGCTGCTGTGGGGAGAAGGAATTTTCGGCCAGAAAAGTGGGTGGGGGAGAGAGAGGGAGGTGAGGAAAATGGGGGGGGGGACAAGGTCAAGGTCAAACAAAGTCAAAAGTCTAACTACTTCACTCATTTTCTTTTCTTTTCTTTCATTTCTTTTTCCTTGAAAATCAAGTGGGGAAAAATATGGTGGGTGCTGAATTCAGCCATGGGGAGGAGTAAGTGGGGGTGTGTGGGTGTGGGCACGGGTGTGGGGTGATGAAAAATGATAAATACAATACCCCAAACATCCATTTACGCTAAAAAAAAAGCTTTTTTTCTTCAATAATTTCTAAACCGTTTTGGCAAATGATTTCGTTCCAAAAACCACATGATAAATTTTTATTTAATGTTTTATGATGCACAAAATTTGTTTCAACTCATTCCAATTTGTAATTTTCCCTAATTAAATGTATTAGTGACGGCTTAAAATAATAATAAAATAATATTTTTTTCAGAAAATTTGAAATTTCACCAGCGGCTCAATAAACACCAAATAATAGCAATTACATAGCTAGAATATGTATATTTAATATTTATAATAAGATATTTGTATTTTGACTTTTTACAGAAAACCCCCTCATTTTACCGATTTTTCAAAATTTCACCGAAACGATTTTCAAAACGCTACAATTCTGTTTATATATCTGTTTTTAATGAGCAGTATAATAAACTAGAACTTTTATGATATTTGCAATGTAAAGATTGAATATGGAACTACTAGGTAAATCCACTAGAAAAACTAATAATATGACGATATACTGAGACCACTAGGAGACTGCATTTAAAGCCTGAGCCCCTTAATCCCACATTGACTCGGCGGATTTCCCTATTTTGCCGGCGTCGCCGGTTTTTCCCTTGAGATGGGTTTTAGGTTTTGGTCAATATGGGTTTTTGGCAATTATCTAAGCTACTGGGTTGTTTGTTTTGTCCTAAATTTCATATAGAGAAATCTGGGAGTATTCTAGTAAGGTTTTATCTATGTTTCCGACATTTTGATACGGTTTTTCATATTTCTGTACCGCGACTGAAATGTTGATGTTCGTACGTTAATATCAGGGATATTTTGTCATTTTTGGAGTAAGTAAGCTATAGGTTCTAACTTATGAATGCATAGCTCATTGTTTTGGTTTCGATATAATATTTACGCCGATATTTTATAAATACGATTGTAGGTTCGATCGCGAAAGTTTCCGAGACAGCAAGGACGGACAAAGCAATTGTGGATTCGACGAGCTCAACAAGTTTGTGAGTAGATTTATATCTACGGGGGAGTCGGGTGGATGGCGTATAACACACCCGCAACCATTTAACTAAGATAGTTATGCTCTTTAGTCAGTTGTTAACGACATGTTAGATAACTTAACTAATTGTGTTGATGGTAGTTCGCATCTAGTAGGTTATGCATACGGTTATAAGTGATATTTGGTTATGGTGATATACGTATGTGACGATAGATCCGTACGATATGAATATGATATCAGATGGGTATAGTACGAGGGATCATACCGTACTTGTGATATTGTGGACAGTGTGCCGAATATGGCCAAGTTTCCTTTGAACTCGTGGAGTCATGAGTTATCCCGACTTGGGACGTTATGTATGGAGTGAGCTATACACCTTTAAAACAACCAACGATTCGTTTTTCCTTTTAATGATAAATGAGAAGGATGCGATACTATTTTCTAAAACAAATATCTATTTTAACTTAATGCCGCTTCCTTATTTCAAAATAACGTTTCGTTTCATTTTCAAAGACAACGGTATAGCTCATAGCAATTAGTTACGTTCAATATTTACGCGATACGCTTAGCTTTACTTTACTGTTCGCGATACGCTTATTGATTAGATCCATTCCCGTTATACGAACACACTGATAGAACACTGCACAACTACCAATGGGTACTATATTGCACGAGCATGGACTCAGATGTTACACTACACCTCATTGGTACTGCCATGATATTGTAGGACCACTATACCATGCGATGTGTATGTAGATGCCGATAAGAGGCATTATGAATTCCCTATATCCGGAAATTTGATTGTAATTATATGCTATGGATATGGGTAGAATTACTTTCTGCTTTAAACACTTATAGAACACTTGCACAAATACTAATGATTGCCATGCTGCACGAGCACAGATGCGTATGCTATACTACACATCATTAGTATTGCCATGACACAGTAGAACTGTTATAATAGTTTGCATGCCTGATTATACTTACGTACTGTGCATTTGTTGCCTGCTGAGTAATTGCGAATACCAGTAACATGGGTATCCGTATTCGATTCTTATGAGTTTTTGTGATGTTTTTACTATCGATGATATATATCAGTAGTATGGGACGCTGCTATATATATAATATATCATCAGAGTGATATGGGCAATTCTTCTTCTTCTTTACTTGATATTTCTGGATATGATGAGTTGACGTCCACCATGAGTTTTGTGTTTTCTGAGTCGATTTTATTCCGAACCGAGTGGGGGGATATACGGTTACGGACGTGTTACGTATCCAGACTGAGTGGGGGGGATATACAGTCGGATACATGGTGAACCCGTTCGAGACCGAGGGACAGGAAAGCCGCATTAGAGGCGGGGAGCCTAGCGAGGACACTCAATACCGGAGATAGAGATGAGCACGGCGAATATCCAGGAGATACTGATCGGGGCTAGGGATATCGAGTGGCGACCGATTTGTTGAGACGGTGTCGACGATATCTAGATTTGTGTGTCGGTGATGGACACGAGAGATTTGAGGATTTGCGTGTCGGTGATGAACACGAGAGATTTGATGATTTAGGGTGTCGATGCTGGGCACCCATATATTGATGTGTTGTGATCATTCGAGGTATACCGTTATAGTTTATGCATTACAGCAGCCGACCAGGACTGATCCGGGGGACAGTACCTGAATACTATTTTATCGGTTGATACATATAAAAAGGATTTCTAAAACAAGCTATAGTCTTATTATTTTGACATGTCTAGAATGATACATGGATCTTTAAAACTGTAAACCTCTTTAATCTCTTTACTAAACAGTAAGACGTATATTTTAAATAAGATACCTATTATACTTCATACTATTACATCTGCTTTTATGCTGTGACATACGTATTCCGCGGCTATTTTAAGAAAAGGTTTTACATACATATTTTCGGCTACCTTCTAGGCTATACCTGCATATAGGTCACATACTTATGAGATGTTACAGTTAAGTGGTCGATAATGAGGCAGATGTTGTACTTATGCATTATATATATATATATATATATATATATTAGTACAGGATATGATAGTACTATACTTATGACTTAGGATGTCGCTGTGCATTTCGATTTCTACTTTGTGATATACTTTTATTCTCTGAGTTGGCAACTCACCCCCGTTGTGCCCCAGTTTCTTGCAGGATATACTGCTTGGATCATCAGCGGAGTGCAGCACATACTTCTTTTCGGTGATTGCTTTGGTAGGTGGGTTACTGTTGTATCGTACCCACACTTGTTTATATATATTCATTTGTATCTAGTAAAACTTCATCGACTTAGAACTTGTATACTGTGGACTTAGAAGTGAGACTTGGAGTTTGTGTATTTGTGGGCGCCGCACTCATTCGAGTCGATCTTTTTATATTTGTCGATCTTGTTTCGCTTTTCTTTTCTTTGCCTTTTGACGTCATATATTATCTGCATGGTTGCTCCGCCGTTTGGGCATGGGAGCTAGCTCCCGTTGGGATACTTTTTATATTATTGTGCGTATATCGGTTTTTATTCAAAATTTATAAAGGAGGTGCTGCCGATTTTTAAAACGTGATAGATGTTTTTCAAACATACTTATTTAGACTTAAATGTTTATTTTAAATTGATTCCATCTAATGACTATTTTAAAGCTCACCTCCAATTATCGTAAAAAGGTTTAGATTCCGGGGTTTTGGAAGACTAGAATCGCGTCAACGTCTTTTGATGTCACGTGATTTAAGTGCCGGTCACGTGCCACTTTTAGGTCGTGACAGTATGCATCGATACCAAAGATGTAAAAATGACATGTCATTGGATTTGCGCAAAGAACTGATTGATTTAAACAAAGGTAGAGATTTATTAAAATAGGAGGCGGATTCAAATGGGGATTTTGCAGGAACTTTATCCTTGTTTACAAACTATTATCAAAGGAGGTTTTATTTATACTCAGCCCTCAAAGATCAGTTATTTAGAAGGAGAAAAAAATAACCCTTAAAAATCAATAATTTGAAAAACAACTCTCAAAGATTTTAACTTAACTTTATAGGATCATGCGGTTAACATACGTTATGAACACCATAAAAATAGCCGCTGAAAGGGTAAAAAGACCCTTTAACCCCCTCCAATGGCTACTTGCAGTCCTCCGTCCCCAGATCGCTTCCTTCAAAGGCCAACAAAAACATTAAAAAAATGAAAAGAAGAAGAAGAAGAAACCTCTAATCTAACCTGAAACCTCCTCTTTTTCATCTTCAACTTTTTACACATCATTTGTTGCTTTATCAACTAAGAATGAGAGTGGTAGGATGAGAAGACTTGTTGGAGAAATCTTTAAAGACCGATGAAGCTTGAAAGGAAGATCCAAGAAGCAAGTTGGAGTTTAGAGGAGTTCAAGGCAAGGCCGGATTTTTACATAGGATTATGGGTTACACATGTGTGGGGATCGGTGAGGGTACTTTGGACATTCAAAATGCCACAAAAATCCACAATTAACCATAGTTCAGCATAACCCATGGTTAAAGGCAAGTTATTGTAACCCGTGGTTGTATTTAGTTAACGACAAATCTTTAGGGTTGTTTTAAAATATCGATCTTTGGGATTGTTTTAAAAACAAATAATCTTTTAGGTTAGGTTCAGAAACCATTTTTGAAATAAATTTAAATTATCAAGGTTAGCTAGCTAGGCTAGATTGAAACACAATCAATATCAAACACCCTCCAAGCTGCATAAAATTAAACTTTGTGGCTGTAACTCATAAAATTAGTAGCTTGATTGCATTTGAACCAGATTTGAACGTCCATATGCCTTTATTTTTCTCGTCGATGGTCATGGTCGGTGATGAGGCTCACAGACGGGAACCTCCAGATTTACGACACGTAGCAGATGACGTGTCGTCCACGTACGCCTACAAGATTCCTAGGAACTACGGAGCCGGAATAAATATTATGCATTGGGGACATTCCTTGGTGCCCCGCCTCCGAGGTTGTACCCGACCTTTTAGAGGACCTCTCCGGAGTACATTCCTGCTTCAGTTGACTGCCAGCCAATAGCTCGTCTCTGAGTTATCCTACAGCTGAGACCCCTCGGCTCACTTGCTCGTTCATGAGCTATCCTATATTTGAGATTCCTCAGCTTCCCTATTTGGCCGGGAGCATGGAGCCTGAGTGTCCCCGTAACGGCTCCGTGTATCTCGCCACAACGAGATATCTGCCGCTCCACGTCCCACATCTCACGCTAGCGTATCTTGCCATTAATGAGCATATCCCTCCATTAATGAGCGTGTCCCGCCATCGACGCGAACGTGACGGAGGGGCGTAACGGACGACGAGAATCTCGCATCGGCTGGCTCCATGTGACCGCTATATAAACCCCTCCTCCAGATGATTCAGGTAACTCGACCTGATTCTAATATGCCGCTACCCTGTCTTTATTCCTCGGTACTTACTTAATTGTCGGAGGGTTCTACGGTGGTTACTCACCCCGGGGCTTCCCTTGCAGGTAGCTCGGCGTCCACGACAACCCATTGAGATCCACATATTCAACATCTACTCCCAGTCTCAACCGTTTAGAACCGCTTGCAGCAAGATCGACGGAGGACAACTATTAAGGGAGATTAGGATCTCTATCAGTTGGCGCCGTCTGTGGGAACACGAGAAGCTCCTCCACATACGTTCATGGATAATATTACTAATTTCGTCAGCTCGAAGAGTTACCATTAGTGTCTCTTTTTTCTTTTTCTAAAACAAAAGGAAAGAATAATGCCTAAAAAAAAGAATCAAAGGGCCACTCACAGTAGAACCCTCCCCCGCATCAGGCACTAATTTTTTTAACGTCTAAATAGATCGGGTAATTATTAAAATTAAGAATAGAAGCTCGTTGCTTTTTTTTTTTACAAGAATTGGGGCTCAAGAAATGTCTAAGGATTTACTTTCGAACTGGGGCTTCGGTCGCCGGCTCCCCTGTCATCAGGTCACCAACTTCCTTGACCTTCCGGCACTGGGCAGACGTCAGCCCCCATACATGGTCTTACGACTTTGCGGAGACCTGGGAGCCTTCAGGCTTTTCCAAGCCTTGCCGACTTGACTTAGCTTAGAGAAAGAAAACCGTTAGTAAAACATTTGTCGGGCGTGAGGCAGATCTGGCAATGCGAGCTTTGGTTTTCTCCCATCGATATAGGGGCATGCAAAATTCTTCCACCTTCGATTCAATGGCAAGCGATAATCGCGATGACCACAGCACGAGCCGTCCCGTCCTCTATAACGGAGGCGGGAGTGGCCTAACTCCCCCTCCTAACATCATAAATGCATTGTCCGTTCGAATCGATTGGCTCACGGCGATGGTGGATACGCTCGCCCGTGTTCAAGCGGCCAGCCATACCCGCCAAACCGCCGTTTCCCCTCCCTGGGATGACGACGTACGCAGGAAGACGGAAGTGCACGCTCAGGCCCTTGACCTCACTCATGCTCATCTTGATGTCACCGAACACCGACGTGCCGATTCCGGCATCCATGACCTGCATGCGGGGAATGATTCCATGACCCGTTGGGTGCCGGACAACTCAACACCCCGATCTCAGATGAGACCAGGCTATCTCGCTTCGACGCACGCCGTGTTTTCTCGCCCCCCGAAAAGGTGTCAGTTAGATCGCCTGGTTCCAGGCAGGACCGACACCCTCACTTCCGTCGAAGCCACGCGTACGGTGAACGTCGGGACTATCCGCGAAGGTTTCCCCCCGAGGATTTAAGGGATGTGATAGAGCGAAACAAAAATCGTTCCATCGCGCAAACCCGAAGCAGAGATAGCAGGCGCTCCGACTATGAAGAATCCTCGGGGTACCAGCAACGAATCGAGGCCCTCGAAAAGAAAATCGAAGACATACGACAGGATGTCCACGCAACCTGCGAAAGGGCGAAGTATTCTGCCGATTCGCTCACAATACCCTTTACAGAATAACTACTCGCTGAGCATGTCTCATCCAGGAACAAACCACCCAAAGTGGCCCTCTTCAACGAGAAGATTGACCCGAAGGACCACTTGGACGTGTTTAGGGCGGGCATGAGCTTCCAAGATAACTCGGACACGGCCCAATGACGAGCTTTTCCCACCACCCTCATCTGCGCTAGCCGGGATTGGTTCCGAGGGCTCACGCCGCGCTCGATCTCGACCTTCGACGAGCTGGTGACCCAATTCCTCAGTCATTTCGTCGGCAACCGACAACAGAAAAAGACGGTCGACTACATGTTCACCATTAAGAGCGGAGATAAGGAATCCTTCAAGGGGTACGTCACCCGCTTCTACAATGCCCTCCTAGAGGTTCCCGAGCACCATGACGAAATAGTTATCACCGTCCTGAGGTCGGGTCTGAGGCACAAAGAGTGGCTCCGCTCTTTTGCATTAGCGCAACCTAAGACCATGGCCGAAGTAAAAGCATAGACCAAGCGAGAAATCCAACTCGAGTCGGAGGTGAACGCTAACCTACCCCGAGGTGACCAGGTAGACCAAAAAAGACGGGACAGAGATGAGAAAAAGAAGGCCGACCGACCAAAACCCTATTCCCCGAGGTTCCATGAATACACTCCCCTGAACGTCTCCCAGACCGTGCTACTAGAGGAGGCTAAGGGCGAGAGATTTTTTATACTCGCGCCGACTACTCAGAGGACGGGCAAGCGACTCCGCGGCTCGTACTGCGCCTACCATAGGTCGTAGAGGCACCCGACCGAGAATTGCAAACAGCTCCGTGACTACATTGAGGAACTGATCCGCTCTGGTCACCTGGAGAAATACCTATAAGACAAGCGGCAGGCAGAGCATGAGCAAAAAGACCAACCCCCTCTCGGGGAGTTAACGATCGGGCAGATCATGGTCGTTTCGATGGGTCCGGCTCCGAGCAGTAATGGGGACCGCCACCTCCTACCTGTCATGGCCATAAGTGATCCACCCTATAAGAAGTGCAGGAAGGATGACCCGATCACCTTCACTGATGAATACCTTCACGGCATATCACTTCCACACAATGACCCCTTGTGATAACAGCCCAAGTTCACTGTTACGAGGTCCGGAGAATATTGGTCGATTCAAGGAGTTCAGCGAACATCCTATTCTACGATTGTTTCCAACGTATGGGATTAAATCCGTCCGACCTCCAACCGACCTCTCACATCCTCTCCGAATTCACCAACCATTCCGTCCAGGCTGAGGGTTCGGTCACCCTCCTCCTCAACGTTGAGGAAGCAGGCAAAACGTGAATTGTATCGGTGAATTTTCTCGTTGCCAAGATCCTGTCGTCTTATAACATCCTCTTGGGATGCCCCACCCTAAACACCCTCCGAGTTCAGATCTCAACCTACCACCTCGCGCTCAAGTTCTTTTTGGATAGGGGGGATTGGCCAGGCATATGGAGTCCAGAAACTATCAGGATCTATCTCGCCTCGACGTCCCCCGCCAGGGAGCAGGACGATGATTTTGAAGACACGCACGATCCCGAGGGGTCCCTAGACACGCGCAACGAGCGGAAGGAAATTCGAGACGCCCCGATGGAGGCATTAGCGAAAGTTCCCCTCATAGAAGGAGTTAACAGCCGGACTGTCCATATCGGCTCTCTCTTGACAGGAAGCGTCTGCGAAGACCTAATCCGGTTCCTCCGGAACAACTCGGATGTATTCGCTTGGACGCCAGCAAATATGCCCGGGATTGACCCCGAGATGATCTCCCACAAGATCGGGGTCGACCCAAAAGCTAAGCCAATCCAGTAAAGAAAAAGAAGTTTCATACCAATGAAACAAAAAGCGATAGAGGAGGAAGTGGACCGACTGCTCGCTGCCGGCTTCCTCAGGAACCTGGACTACTCGGATTAGCTGGCGAACGTGGTCATGGTCAAGAAAGCGAACGGGAAGTGGCGCATGTCCGTTGATTTCATTGACCTGAACAAGGCGTGCTCCAAAGATAACTACCCGCTTCCTCGGATAGATTAGTTAGTAGACAACTCGGTAGGTAACGAGTTACTAAGCTTCATGGATGCTTTCTCCAGTTATAATCAGATCCGAATGAACCCGATCGACGAAGAATTGACCTCCTTCACCACGGATCGGGGAGTATACCGCTACAGGGTAATGCCCTTCGGACTCAAGAACGCTGAAGCCATATACGAGCGACTAGTCAACAAAATGTTCAAACCACAAATTGGGAAAAACATGGAAATCTACGTCGACGACATGCTCGTGAAATCCGCCTCAGCGGCTGGACACACTACAGGCCTCGGCGAAACATTCGATGTCCTGCGAAAATACAAGATGAAGCTGAATCCCGCTAAATGTGCGTTCGGCGTCACAAGCGGGAAATTCCTGGGGTTCATGGTTACCCACCGTGGAATCGAGGCAAACCTAGAGAAAATCAATGCCATCAACAACATGGCGACGCCCGAAAGCAATGTCAATATCATGCGACTCACCACGAGGGTGGCTGCATTGAGTCGCTTTATGTCTAGATCCGGAGAAAAGTGCCTCCCTTTCTTCAGAGCCCTGAAGAAAATCCCCAGGTTTGAATGGTTCGAGGAGTGCCAAAACGCTTTCGAACAACTCAAGGCGCATCTGGCAACCACCCCACTTCTCACCCGACCAGTCGAATGCGATGAGCTGTTACTATATCCAGCCATCTCCGACCAAGCCGCCGGCTCAGTGCTTGTCAGAGAATTTGAAGGCATGCAGAGACCAGTCTACTACGTGAGCCATGTTTTCAAGAACGCAGAAACCAGATATTCGGCCATTGAAAAAATAGCCCTCACGCTTGTCGTTTCCTCCAAGAAACTGCGATATTATTTCCAGGCACACACAATCCTCGTCCTAACGCAACGACCTTTAGAGAATATCCTTGCCTCCTCCGAATCATCGGGTCGATTAGAGAAATAGAGGTGGGAGCTGTCACGCCCCGCTTCCCAAGATACGTAAACTATGGCACGTGACGGAACCAACCATGCTACCTGTGGCTAGGAATCATTCATTCACAGTCACATTACGGCTGTCTATCGGATATCAAGAATAGAAAAATATATAATCTATCTAGTACATGTCCATTTGCCACAGTAAATAAAATCAAGAAAATGCATAAAGCGGAAATGAATCAAGATCCAATAAACAATATCTGAATCATGTCCCAATATGGGCTCACATCAAAAGAAATAAAACTGCGAAACTAAACTAAACTAAATATCTCTAATAATACACGTTCAACTTTTCATTGCTCGGCTTGATTGCTAAAATACTCTCGATCTGCCTGCGATAAAGGTAACGGAACTGGGCCATGCAAAACCCAGACGTCAGTGCATCATAATATCAAAATAATAGTAATGACCAGGATATGATGATATATGTAAACATGAATATAAATAAATAACACAAATATAAAATAGTGAGCTATGTGTATGTATGGGTGCGTGATGTGTATCCTAGATCTGTGCTTCTAGGTTATCTATTCTAAAAGTGTTTGAAATCAATTAATGTAATTCTCATCGTAACCCAACAGTATATATCTCGTTCATTCCCTACGGGGCCACGGTAACAGTATTTATTTCGTAACGCCCGGAAACACGGCAAACAAGTATTTATTTCGTAATGCCCGGAAAAATGGTAAACAAGTATTTATTCCGTAACGCTCGGAAAAACGGCAAAAAATAATAATATCCTCTTGAGTTACGTTTCGGTTACATTCTTGATTTCCCATTTTCCCCCAGGTTTGTGTTCAAGTCAGGTATTAACCATATAAATCTAATACCAAACCAGGATCAAGCAGGTACAGTTCTCGTCTATGCGGACAACAAGTCACGTCCGTCAGGACAACAAGTCAGGATTGTTGGCATTAGTAACTAGATCCAAGTAACGAGTCTGGTAATGTGTCGTGAACGTGTCATGTGATGTATATTAACCAAATAGATACCTTATGTGAAACTGTAATCAGTATCGGAACACGGTAAACACAACTGATGCCAGGATGCATATGTATCTATATGTAATAACCATTATACATTCATTACTATGTATGATGCAAACTAGATAATATGTTGTACTGGTATAGTAGTATAATGATATCATGATGTTCTGGCATGCAACTAGATAAACGATTATCAGTACGGATACGAACGGATATCGTAAAACTGTAAATCGGTAATATTTGCTAAATAATAAAACACATGCACTATTCTTTTTCATATAGATATCGATATAATAACATAGTATGTTGCAAGTTAAAACTTGTATGATTGGATCTCACGTCGAGATACGGATGCTACGTCCGACGTCGGAATAATGCCGCGATGCAAATTTACACACATAGGACTGGATTTGGCTGATTAGTGACTTGATGTGGTGACTAAGCTGGACGACGACGATGACTGGGTCGTCCGGATCGTCGGCGAAGCGCACAACTCCGGCGAGACGATCGGAGAATCAAGAAACGATCGAGAAGAGAATAAGAAATGAAGAGGAAGAAGAATGGGTGTTGTTGTGTCGGGCTCTGAGGTGATGGGGTGGTGAGAACAGAGGCACGATGGCGGCGACGATGGTCTGCCTTCGGCGGTGAGGTGGCTATGGGTTTCTTGAGTTGGTGTTCGAGGTGCAGGGGTGTCGTGGAGTTGGTGTTGGTGGTCTGGGGTGTCGGGAGAGGAGAGGGAGGTGAGGAGGTAAAGGTGGGTGTGATTGTGGGTGGCGACGGCAAGGTCTCCGGCGTGGTGGGGTTTCTAGGGTTGCTGTAGGAGGTCGGCGTCGGGGTGCTCGGTGCTTCGGAATAGGGCAGGGGGAGAGGAGGTTGAGGTGGTGATGAGGGTGAGGACAAGGTCGAGGTGAGGTCAGCGACGAGGGTTCTGACGTGGGCTAGGGTTTGGGTTTCGCGGCGGGGGAGAAGAAGAAGAAAAGAAATAGAGGAAAGAGAGAAAGTTGGTTTTTATAAAAGGTTATTATATATATATACAGAGAGATAGAGAGAGAGAGAGACAGAGAGTAAAGAGAGATAGAGAGAGATTAGTTATTTAGATAAATATATTATTATATTATATTATATTATATATAAGCAACTGTTAGTTTTAAAAAATATTATTATATATATATTTTGGGTTTAAACAGCTAATATCAAAATACTCCAAATACTACCCGGATTTCTTCTAAAAATCTAGTTTTTAAATATGGAGAATATATGTAAAAATTAAAACCATAATGCGATGTCTGGTCAATAAAAATGCATACCCCAAGTACGGATCTACGTAAATATACGCAGCGATCCAAACAGGTCTGTTTTAATAATTAGCACATGAACATGATGTACGGATGCAACCACATGATATGGGGTACGATAACATATCATGCTAGATATCTAAAATATTATTTGGTTATTATTTGTATTATTTAAAAGATATGAGGATACCAAATTCATCATGTATGTGTATAGAATCTAGATGTGCATGGATCCTCTGTACTAGCAAATATATGACGTAATCTTGAACCGGGTCGGGTCGGATACTTACTACAGTTACCAAATGCACTATCCGCACCCAAAAGCAATAGTAATAAAATCTGTTGCAAAATTTGAAATACCCCAAATAAAATATTGTATAATAGTGTTAGGGTGTTACAAGAGTTGTCCCAATTCGACATCAAATACCGACCCAGACGGGCCATCAAAGCACAGGAATTGGCCGATTTCGTTGTCGAATGCACCATTCCCTCTAAGGAAGGATCGACAACACAAGGTCCCAATCCGCGACCCTCGGTCGAGGAGGTGCCGGGCCCAATCCCGGACTGGATACTCTATGTGGACGAATCCTCCATAGAGGAAGGGAGTGGGGCCGGCCTGATCATCCACGGCCAAAATGAGGCAGAGATGGAGTACTCTCTGAGGCTTGGTTTTAAGGTATCATACAACATCGCAGAGTATGAGGCTTTATTGGCCGGACTACGAATCACCTCCGGAGTGGGGCTGAAGACCATTTGGGTACGCAGCGACTCCGCGCTAGTCGTCGGCCAAGTAACTGAGCGTTTTGAAGTCCCAGAACCACTCATGATAAAATACTTGGTAGAGGTAAGAAGGATTCAAAGAAATTTCGATGAAGTCCAAGTAAAGCGGATTCCCAGAAACTTGAACACCGAGGCCGATGCCCTAAGCAAACTTGCCTCTTCCTATTCGGCCAATCACAAGAAAAACATCCTCTTCGAAGTCTTGCCGCGGCCCAGCATGGAAGATGGAAAGGCAACACTCCAAATCTACACGACCTGAGAAGATACCCCGGATTGGAGAAAGCTCATCGTGGAATTTCTGAAAGATGGGGTACTTCCAAAAGATCGGGCCGAGGCTCGTCGGCTTCGAGCAAAAGCTCACCATTTTGTATGGAGCAAAGAAAACCTATACAAGAAATCGTACACTCAACCTCTGCTCTGATGTGTCGATTCCCATGAAGCAGACTACGTTTTATGAGAAATACACAAAAGGGTCGGAGGGGCACATCAAGAAGCCCGCAGCTTGGTCCAAAAGACACTACTCTAGGGATACTATTGGCCGGGAATACACCAAGATGCCGAGAAATTGGTCAGAAGATGCAAGAGCTGCCAACTCTTCGGTAGCATCCCTCATCTTCACGCCACAGAACTAACGCCACTATGTTCCCTTTGGCCATTTGCGCAGTGGGGGATGTATATAGTGGGCCAGCTCCCCACCGTCATAGGTGGACACAGGTACATTCTTGTCGCCATAGATTACTTCACGAAGTGGATTGAGGCCGTGCCGATCAGGAAACTGGACTCCGCCTCTACGGTCAAATTTCTGTAGAGCAATATAATCTTCCAATTCGGAATCCCAAGGTGTATCATCACCGACCATGGAACCAACTTCGAGAATGACATAGTCAAAGAATTCTGCAAGGATTATCACATATTGAAAGAATTATCACATATTGATGAAGTTTGCCGCGGTCGCACTTCCCCAATGCAACGGGTAAGCCGAGATAGCGAACTGAAGAATCATTCGCGGGCTCCGGGCCCGCCTGGAGGGAAGGCAAGGCGGCTGGATCGAGGAACTGCCCCGGGTACTGTGGGCACTGCGGACGTCGAGAAAAACACCCACGAGAGAAACTCCGTTCAGCCTCTGCTATGGTACCGAGGCAATGGTCCCCACATAAATTGAATTGCCCAGTTATCGGGTTGAACACTTTGACAACGAGGCTAACACCTTGGCGCTACGAAGTAATTTGGACATCTTGTTAGAGAAACGAGATCGGGCGCAAATCAGAATGGCCACCTATCAGCAGCAAACCGCCCGCTACTACAACGCCCGAGTTGAGCAACGGGCCTTCAAAACAGGAGACCTGGTCTTAAAATGAAACGAGTTCATAGACCAAGGGAAGGTACATAAGTTCTCCATGAAGTGAGACGGGCCATTCCGCATGACAGAGGCATTGCCCGGTGGAGCCTACCGCCTCCAAGACTTCGGAAGACATAATTTCCCTCGGCCATATAACGCCGAAAAGCTTAAGTTGTACAGATAAAACATGTACCCCCTTTTCTCGAATAATGCAATTCCCTTCCTCACGCAAAATAGACTTCTGCATCGACCTAGGGCCCCAACCCTTCCTCCTATCCTCGGCATCAAGCTAAGGGGTAGGCAGGAGGCACAGGTCGGCCAATGCGCAAAAGTAAAAAAAATAATACACCGTAACCTTGACCAAAAGGAAATTTATTTATACTTTATTCGAAGGTATTCTTGGCTCCAAAACCTTACAACCATTACAGCAAACGAGGAAGAGGATTAAGAAAACATTGACGATGATACTCGGAAGAAAGCTCCTCCAGCCGAGCCCAGGCAACCTCCGCCCGCTCCCTATGACGATACCCATGGAACTTAGAAGCCACGGATTTACCGGGGTCCCCAACCGTCGAACACGATGCCGTGACCAACCTTTGCTGAAAACATTTGAGAAGAATGTCCACCGAGCGATCCCGCTTTCTCTTCGAGATCAGGCCAAACTCGTGGACTGTATGCATCTTATCGAATGCCTTGTCCATTGCTTGCGGGGACAGGGCATTGTAAAGACTCGGGGAAAACCTCCAAATTGCATAGATCAACACTTGCAGGAGAGGATACTGTCGGGGGAGTAGACGCCCGCAGTGGCCCTCCAAACGACATATCACGGCTTCATACGTCGCCTCGGATCGACCAAGATCATCGAAATACACGTCGTCCCGAGATACGATCTCCTTGATAGTGTATACGCGGCCCGTCATCTTAGAGAAACGTAGCAACAAGGAGGAAGTCAATGTGGGAATTCGAAGGTGAGGCTATACCTTCGATATTTATGGCCTCAACTAAATCTTCCAACGACCGAGATTTTCTCGCACCACAGCTCAAATCACAGAATGTCGCACTTTCCCGATAAGGCACGACCACGTGGCATCTGATAGTTGGTCCCCGCCCCCTCATACGAGTCAAGGAAGGTTAACGACGTTCCCAGGAAAACCATAGAATTTGGAAAACTCTCGTCCAGAGGAGGCCGAGCAGTTTCCTGCTCGGCTCATCCGCTGAAGGCAGCTTCCTGCCTAGCTACTCTGCAGATCCAAAGCCCTCGTCCAGAGGTGGTCGAGCAGTTTCTTGCTCGGCTCATCCGTCGAAGGCAGCTTCCTGCCCGGCCGCTCTGCGGATCTAAAGCCCTCGTCAAGAGGCGGCTGAGTAGTTTCCTGCTCGGCTCATCCGCTGAAGGCAGCTTCCTGCTGGCCATTCTGCGGATCCAAAGCCCTCTTCCAGAGGCGGCCGAGCAGTTTTCTGCTCGGCTCATCTGTTGAAGCCAGCTTCCTGCCCAGCCACTCTGCGGATCTAAAGCCCTCGTTAAGAGGCGACCGAGTTGTTTCCTGCTCGGCTCATCCGCTGAAGGTAGCTTCCTACCTGGACACTTTGCGAATCTAAAGCCCTCGTCCAGAGGCGGCCGAACAGTTTCCTACTCGGATCATTCGCTGAAGGCAGCTTCCTGCCCGACCACTCTGCGGATCCAAAGCCCTCGTCAAGAGGCGGCCGGGTAGTTTCCTGCTCGGCTCATCCGCTGAAGGCAGCTTCCTGCCTAGCCACTCTGTGGATCCCAAGCCCTCATCTAGAGGCGGCCGAGCGATCGTCACCTCGACTCTGGGGTGTGGGTGGATGCCAACCTACCCGCACTTGGTGTTCGCTCGATTCAGTCGTGGCACTCGATCGTCACCTCAACTCCGGGGTGAAGGTGGACGTTGGCCTACCTACACTTGGTGTTCGCTCGATTAATTCACGGCGCTCGATCGTCATCTCGGCTACGGGATGAAGATGGACGCCGGCCTACCCACACTTGGCGTTCGCTCGGTTCAGACGCGGCGTACGATTGTCACCTCAACTCCGGGTGAGAGAGGACGCCGGTCTACTTATACTTGGCTTTTCGCTCGCTCTTACGACGCGCTCGCTCAGCACTCAACACTCGACATTACACATACTGGACACCGACTTATCTACACTTGCAAAAATAGAAGCACTCCTTAGGTGAGCTAAAAATACTTGTGAGCTAAAAGTACTTTATTTATATTCAAAATGGTGTACGAGGTACTATAGGCTCCCCAGTTTTACAAAAAATGCCCAAAGGCTTACAAAAAACAATTCAACAACATATCCGACTCTGGAGTTGCTCAAACCGCTTTCTTGGCCGCCACTTCCCCTGGCTCGGCGCCTCCATCAGGGGCTACGATGGCAACCTCTGGCTCGACACTTCCGCCCTCCACCTGGCCTCCCCTAACCGGCTCAACGACACCCCCTGTAGCACTTCTTCAGAAAGAGGATACCTTGCGTGAAACTCCTGATCGTCAAACCCGGGCATGGCTTTCTTGACGGCATAAAGGGCGTTGTGCCACTCGAAGGCCACGGAATCGGCGAGGTCGATATAGAACTGATCGGAAGCCTTGTATTCCTCCACGGCCATTTTCACTCTACTCTCTGCCAACTTCGCCGCCTCGAGGGAAGACCGGGCATCTCTTTTGAACGAGTCCCTCGGCCTTTTCACGGCATCAAAGAGCCCGTTAACCTCCTCCATCTGGGCTTGGATAGCCCGATTAGAGTCGGTTAGGAGCCGATGGGACTCCTTCAATTTAGCAACTGTCAGGCCCTCTACGACCAACCTCGTGTCGAGATGGGCCGCATTTTCATCCACCTGCTATAGCCTGGCGAGGAGCTCTTCCTCTCGCAAGGAAGATTCGCCCGCCTTCTTTATCACCGAGGTCACTTCCTCGGACTCCATTGCGGTGAGCAGGGCGCAATGCTAGAGGACCTGAGAAAAACGGGAACCGGGTTAAAAGCTAAAACATGATAAAACAGAGCAAAAACACTTGGAGAAATTCCCAGAGAGTTACCAACTTGAACAACCTCATTAGCTATTGCCTCCACTTGGGCCTTCATGGTTCTTCGGGGAATCTTAGTCCCCGTTGCCTTTTCTAAGTCCGGTAGTAAACTGTCAGCCACAGAAAGCTCCGAGGGCACCTCGATGCAGAAGTCGCCTCCTGCACCTGAATCCCGGCTGGGGGGCCGAGAAACCACCCTCTTCTGCTTCTTGAGTGGGGATTCGACAGGGGGCGGCGCTTCCGTCCTAGCCTAGGGTGCCAGATCTCGCACGTGCTTCTGCCCTCCCGTGCAGCGTTCCTCTAGAACGGGGGGTGCTGCGGAAGCCTTGGCTGAAAGTGCTTGCCGGGGAGCCACGCCTAGAGCGGACTGGGACGAGCTTGCGCCATCACCCTTCCTCCCATTAGCCTTGGCGCCCATGGCAGCCATAATCTTCGATCGATCCATCGGATCTGCAAGATACACATAAGAAAGAGATCAGCGATCAAAAACAACAAACAAAATTTTGCAAGTCTAAATAGATCGGCTAAAACCCTAACTTACCCACAAAGCGCGAGGGACTGAGTCCCTCCTAGCTCAGAGCCTGCTCGAAAAGCAGGATGTTGGCCCGCTGGATTGGTTCCCATTGAGACACCATTCTTGCCTTGAGGGCATTCGACTACCTAACCCTAGGACAGTCGGCCCTAAGCCACTTGATGGGCACAGGACAATCCTCACCCTCCGGTGGCCTGACGTAGACAAACTTCTTCTTCCATTTGTGGATGGAATAAGGGGCAACCACTACCCCCGACCCGGCCGTCCTATCCTTATATTTTTTGAATGAAAGATACACCCAGCTCAGTTCGTCCTTGCTGGTACCAGGGTAATTTTTATAGCAAAGAAAACAAAGGAGGAGGCTCAAATCAAAGGGAATCTGATCAATCTTCAACCGGATCAGAAACCCGAGGAGGATTCTCCACAAATTCAGTGCTAGCTGGCCCGGGATGAGACGGAAACAATGGACACGGCACAAACTTCGGGTGAGAAGGGCAGACGCATCCCAGCCCGGAACGCTTCCAAGTACAAGGCAATCTCTTTGCCCTGCACCTGGTCTGCCGCTCACCCTCCCTGGCCAAACGGAGTGAATAGCCAGAGGGGATATGAAAACGAGCCCGGATGTCAGAAATCTTATCCAGACAGTTCAAAACTGAGGGTGCATCGCGAGTATTCCCGATGCGCACCTTAGGGGCTCTCTTCGCCCCCCGACGACGAGGGACAAGGGCTTCATTTCCCCTGGGGGCGAGATCGACACAGAAGATGAAGAGGAAGAAGAAGAAGAACTCTCTCGGCTATCGAAAGCCGAGGAGGAAGAAGACCCCCCGGACTCAGCTTCAGAAGCTGAAGCCTCATTGCCCGACTCAACCCCTACTAAAACAATAGATATTTCGGAGGAAGACATCTAACCTGATTCAAGGAAGGATTGGCCGAGGAAAGTTTTTTCTAGCTGATAGTTCGACCTAAGCGTATTCGTGCCGGGCAATCTTCAGACAACACGAGACGACTGGGGCAAAGTATCTGCCGTGGGATGCCCCCTTCCCCTATTTATACACTCAGCGAGGAGGCATCCAACAGCCTAAATCCGTTCCCGCCGAAACGAAGCGCCACACCTAGCGGCCACGGGGACTCTAATGGCGAACGTCCATTGGACACGACCCCTCACGCCAAGATTCGGGTGACATCCCTCACGTCCCGCCACTCGATGGTGGACATGTGGCGCGTAGTCCAACCGCTCGAGTGAGCGAAATGCCGCCCCCTTTTAAAGCGCAATCATTTCACTGATCCGCCGACGTCACCAAAGATACGCGCAGGAATTAAAGCGCTTTGTGAGCCACCACCTGGAACCCATGATCCGAGAGGATTAGCCTCCAAATGTCGCATCTTCCTCGGACAACCCGTTGCGGGGAAATATGAGGCTGAATCGTTAAAAATCAGGCTTACCACTATCGACCTGACCCATAAATAGATCAGGGCGAGAGTGGGGGGCTAATGATGAGGCTCACAGATGGGAACCCCCAGATTTACGACACGTAGCAGATGACGTGTCGTCCATGTACGCACACTAGATTCCTGGGAAATACGGAGCAGGAATAAGTATGATTCATTAGGGACATTCCTTGGTGCCCCGCCTCCGAGGTAGTACTTGACCTTTTAAAGGACCTCCTTAGAGTACATTCCCGCTTCAGCTGACTGCCAGCCAATAGCTCTTCTCCGAGCTATCCTACAGCTGAGACTCCTCGGCTCACTTGCTCGTTCCCAAGCTATACTATATTTAATATTCCTCAGCTTCCCTGTTTAGCCAGGGGCACGGAGTCCGAGCGCCCCCATAACTGCTCCGTGTATCTCGCCATAACGAGATCTCCGCCGCTCCACATCCCGCATCCCACACTAGCGTATCTCGCCATTAATGAGCATATCCTTCCATTAATGGGCGTGTCCCGCCATCGACACGAACGTGACGCAGGGGCATAACGGACGGTGAGAATTTCGCATCAGCTCGCTCCATGCGACCGCTATATAAACCCCTCCTCCAGGTGATTCAGGTAACTCGAACTGATTCTAATACGCTGCTACCCTGCCTTTATTTCTCGGTACTTACTTAATCGTCAGAGGGTCCTACGGTGGTTACCCACCCTGGGGCTTCCCTTGCAGGTAGCTCGGCGTCAACGACAACCCATTGAGATCCACACATTCAACCTTTACTCCCATTCTCAACCATTCAGAACCGCTTGCAGCAAGATCGACGGAGGACAACTACCAAGGGAGATTATGACTTCCATCAGTTGGAAAGAGCAACCACATATGTTAGAACATACACATCTTTACTTTCTCACCATGCTACTAACCTTGAGATACGAGAAGAAAAACAAGAGAGAATATGTCACTTCCTGATGGAGGTCCTTTTCGGGTCTCCATCAGATGTTGTCTTCCGTCGATCTCCCGGTGAATCTTGGAGTTGATCTCCTGCTGCGTATGGGTCTCAATGGGTTTTGAGGAGATTGATGATTTGAGGAGTTTAGCGCCGAGTACCTGCAAGGAAGTCCCGGGGTAGTTTGGTACCACCGAGGACCCTCCGACGATCAAGTTAGCACCAGATCCGAGCAGAGTAACGGCTAAGTGGAGTAAAAAATGGCTTACTTGACCCCTCTGTGATGGGGGTTTATATAGTGGCGGCAGAGCGCAGCAGCAGGCGCGACAATCTCGCCGGCAGTTACGCTCCCGACGTCACGCCCGCGTAAAGAGCGGATCGCCCATTAATGGGGATCATGATGGCGTGGAACGTGGGATGTTGCTGGCGGAGAATCTGCGCATGGCGAGATTTGCGGAGCGGCGGTTATGCCTGTGAGTGGTGGAGTCGGTCGGTCGGAGGGACCGAGGAAGATGGCCTCGGCTGAGGAGCTCGGAGACGAGCGAGAGAGCCGGGGAGTCTTGGTCCTGTGCCATCTCCGGGCGAGCTGAGGGACCGAGGATGCCAATTTGCAGGGGCTATGAGGAGGGCCAGCTTATGCTTGCAGGTCGGGTACATGGGAGGCCTGGTCGGCCCCTGTGGGCCCTTTCTTCTGAGTTCTGGGACACGTCATCTGCCAAGTGTCTTGATCTTGGATATCGCCAATATTGAGCATCATCATTATCCTCCCACACTTGTCCCGACCATCTAGCGGGTCGGGTCAGGAGTGGACTGCCGGGCCGCCTGGGGCGAGCTCCCTCCTAAGGTTTCGTCGGGACGCGTTCCCGAGTTGTCAGCTGTCTTTTCTGCCAGCGAATCAGGGCGAGATCTCTGCATTTAAGGAAGGTGCGCCGGTTTGGGCATCCTTTCACCGAAGCGACGGTCCACGTGTCAAGCGTCGATTGGTCGACGCGACGTGTGCAGACCTGCGGCGTCTGATGGGGTGTGATCCAGTGTGGGAACGATAAGTGGAGTAATCAGAGCCGTTGGACGCGAGGAGGCATTTTGGCGGGAGATGAAGGGCGCCCTTTGATGAGGGCGATTGCGGAAACAAATAGGGATGGGGCCCACTCCAGGGCCCCTACTCTTTCATATTTCCCCGTTCTATGTCCTGGTTGCTCGGCGCTCGTCTTCTTTCTTCCGCTTTCGTTTCCCGAGGATCCCTCTTCTCAAGGTTAGATGTTTTCTTTCGTAGAGTCTGTAGATGTCGTAGGAGTAGGTTCTAGGGACCTTTTAGTTGAGCCTGAGTCTTTCAGGGGAGCAGGGGTCGGATCCTCTTCCCGGGATCATGCGGCGGGGGCAGCCCCCAGGGAGGAGGCGGTAGACGCTACCCCTGGCGTGTCGTGTTGGGTGAGGCATGAGGACGAGTTCGCCAATGCTCAGGCTCGCTTCCACATCCCCTCACGTTATACGCTTCGTCTGGCCAAGGAAGGAGAGAGGGCAGACCAAGTACGGGGTAGGGAGATCGCCCTGTACTTGGAAGCTTTTCGGGGTGGAATGCGCCTGCCCTTCTCTCCTGAGGTCGTCGAAGCGCTGAACTTCTTCAGGTTAGCCCCTGGCCAGTTAGTGTCGAACTCATGGAGGATTCTCCTCGGGTTCCTGATCCGCCTGAAGTTACAGGCGGTTCCCTTCAGCCTCTCCCTCCTTGATTCTTCCCTCGTTTTCAAAAATCATCCTGGGGTCGAGCGGGCGACCCGAGGTGGGTCTACCTCTCTTTTAGAAAGCGACAGGGGGGCACCGCCGGGACAGGGGTTGTGGCCCTGTCTTCTTCCATTCACGACTGGAAGAAGAAGTTCTTCTTCGTTTCCCCTCCCGAGGGCGAAGACTGGCCCGTGCCTACCAAGTGGTCGAGGGAAAAATGCTTGCCGGGGAACCAGTCCAATGACCCCGCCACGGTGAGAGTGGCGTCGTAGAAGCCCATTCCCCGATTCGACGTGCTGCTGTCTGAGAGGGTCCTGAGTTGGGCCGGGCATAGCCCTGTTGAGTTCGTCGATAAGTTAGGCTTGCTTTTTGGCTTTTATATTGCATGTGTTGCTGACTTCTTAGCATATGGTTTTATGCAGGACCTAAGGACGTGAACGAGCTCCGAGATTCCATGCACCGGCCGAGGAGGGTCACGAAGGCCGGAGGCGCTAGCTCTTCCCGTTCGAAGCCCGCCCCGGTTCCTTCCCTTCCGGTGGTCGCGTCCCGTGAGCGTTCGGGGGCGGATCCGTCTCCGGGGCCTAGCAGAGCGTCGGGCCGGAAGCGGGCTCGGATTCTGGAGGACCCGGTCTCGGAGGAAGAGATCGGCTCTCCACCGGAGCTGCTCAAGAGAGGTTCCCGGAGGTCTTTCCGGCGCCCGTCCTCGTCGATCATGGTGGAGGTGGAGGGCCTCCAGTTCGCGGTGCCCTCAGGGCTATCCATTGTGGATAGCCTCCTTCATGAAATAGAGAAATCGGCGGGGGGTAGGGTCCCCCGGGGGACCTTCAGGGCCCAGATGGCGTCCATCACCCAGGAGTCCGTGCAGGTAAGTGTTTGGTTTTTTGTGAGATTCGGTGCCTCCTTCGTCTTTCTGATCTCTTTCCAATTTTTCAGGTTCTCCAGCACATTGCCCTTGCCTTGTGCATGGAGGACGAGGTGATAGCCCCAGAGATGAAGGCTGCGGGCCAGCTTGCCTCGCTGGAAGAGAGCTCCAAGCGGGAGCTGGAGGCGGTGATGGCGAGGGTTGCCGCCCTGGAGGGCGAGGTGGAGGCCGGGAAACGGGAGGTTGCCCGGTACCGTGAAGCCGCCGTGGCTACCGAGGCCAAGCTTGAGGACACTCAGGTGCTTGCCGGCAACCAGAAGAGGATGGTGAAGACCCTCCGGAAGGAGCCGGGGGTGGCGGCCGAGGCGGTGAAGTCGGCTGACCTGAGAGCGGCGAAGTTGGCCGAACTCTCGGCGGCGAAGGCGGTGGAGGGCTACAAGAAGTCGAAGGACTTCTATGATGACCTGGACGTGGCTACAACCCTCATCTGGCACGAGGCCCTCGACGCCATTAAGGCCCGGATGCCGGAGTTCGCCGACGAAGAGCTTCGGGTTGAGTACCCTTTCGCGGACGCCGATGAGCAGGGGGAAGAGATTCCTGACGAGGAAGTCGCCGAGGACCCTGCTAGTCTCGTGGTGGATGCCGAGGACCCTGAGGTCGCGCCTGGCCCCGAGGCCTGAAGCCCCCGTCTTCCTCCTCCTTTTTATTTTGTTGCTTCTGGAATTTTTGTAAGCCTCCGGGCAGTCTGTAAGGTTGGGGAGCCCAAAATACCCTTTGTAAAGACTTTGCCTTTGGTAATAAAACTTTTTTCTTTGGTTTCATCGGTTTGCACTTTATCTTCTGTTTGTGAAGAATGATCGTAAAATATCTCTGCTTGCACTGTTGGGCTTCCATATCAGGTCGGCTATCTGTCTAGAGATCGTTCGTCGAGTTGATTTCGATCACTTGCCAAGCATGCCAAGCGCTGCTGAGAAGGAGGCATCTCCTTGGCCCCGAAGTCAAGGGGGATCGCTCAGACCTGGATAGACCTGATACCCCTTATTGGGGCCTCGGATCCTCTGCATGTGATGGGCAGAAGGATGTCCGCCGTATTTGTGCCGAGCATGAATGGGCTCAGAGGCCTCGTTATGAGGGCTACAAGCCCGCAGCATCCGTTGGGCATGAACGAGCTGGGAAGCTGCTCGGTCATCCCTTGGCGAGGGCATTTGATTTCTGGCATTGCGAGCATCGACCACTAGCTGGGGATGGCCGAGCGAGGGTCGGGCTCGACTGCCTCTTGGAGGACTTTTTGATCCTTAGCGTTGGAGGGGCTGTAAGAAGCCCACTAAGGATGACCGGACAGTGATGCTGCGCGGTTGCCTCTTGGCGAGGGCTTTGATCCCTGGCTTTGCGAGTAGGGAAGCTACCGGCCAGGGATAGCCGAGCAGGGAAGCCGCTCGGCTGCCTCTGCGGAGGACTTTGATCCTTAGCTTTGGAGGGGCAGTAAGAAGCCCTAAGGATGACCGGGCAGTGATGCTGCGCGGTTGCTTCTTGGCGAGGGCTTTGATCTCTGGTGTCGGAGGGGCTGTAAGAAGCCCACTAAGGATGACCGGGCAGTGAAGCTGCGCGGTTGCCTCTTGGCGAGGGCTTTGATCCCTGACTTTGCGAGTAGGGAAGCTACCGGCCAGGGATAGCTGAGCAGAGAAGCCGCTCGGCTGCCTCTACGGAGGACTTTGATCCTTAGCTTTAGAGGGGCTGTAAGAAGCCCACTAAGGATAACCGGGCAGTGAAGCTGCGCGGTTGCCTCTTGGCGAGGGCTTTGATCTCTGGTGTCGTGGGTAGGAACCTACCAGCCTGGGATGACCGGGCGGGGTAGCCGCTCGGATGCCTCTTGCGATGGCTTTGATCCCTGGCGTCATGGGTAGGGAGCTACCAGCCGGAGATGACCGAGCGGGGTAGCCGCTCGGTTGCCTCTTGCGAGGGCTTTGATCCTTCAAGACGGGAACCGAGCAGGGTTACTGCCAAGTGCCTCTTGGCGAGGACTTTGATCCCTGTCGGTTGTGGTAGGAAGCTACCAGCCGAAGATAGCCGAGCAAGGGCTCGATTGCCTCTGAGAGGACTTTGGTCCTTAGCGCGGGAGGGGCTGTAAGAAGCCTACCAAGGACCCTTGGCCGGGCAGGGTTACTGCCCGATGCCTCTTGGCGAGGGCTTTTGTCCTGAAGGATAGCCGAGCGAGGGTCGGGCTCGACTGCCTCTGGGAAGGCTTTTGATCCCTGTCAGTCATGGTAGGAAGCTACCAGCCGGGGATAGCCGAGCAGGGTAGCTGCTGAGCTGCCTCTATGGAGGACTTGGATCCTTAGCGTTGGATGGGCCGTATGAAGCCTGCTAAGGATATCCGGGCAGTGAAGCTACGCGGTTGCCTCTTGGCGAGGGCTTTGATCCCTGGCGTTGTGAGTAGGGGAGCTACCGGCCACGGATAGCCGAGCAGGGAAGCCGCTCGGCTGCCTATACGGAGGATTTTGATCCTTAGCGTTGGAGGGGCCGTAAGAGGCCTGCTAAGGATATTCGGACAGTGAAGCTGCGCGGTTGCCTCTTGGCGAGGGCTTTGATCCCTGGAATTGCGAGTAGGGGAGCTACTGGCCAGGGATAGCCGAGCAGGAAGCCGCTCGGCTGCCTCTATGGAGGACTTTGATACGTAGCATTGGAGGGGCTTTAGGAGGCCTGCTAAGGATAACCGGACAGTGAAGCTGCGCGGTTGCCTCTTGGCGAGGGCTTTGATACCTGGCGTTGCGAGTGGGGAAGCTACCGGCCAGGGATAACCGAGCAGGGTAGCTGCTCGGCTGATTCTTCATAAGGTTTCGCCCGACCATCCAGTTGCAGGTATGGGGAACAGGAACGGTTGCGGCGAACGTGCGCGTAGCATGCGCATTGAATATGGGGGGAGGCAAAGCGCCGGGGTCGCGTCATTTCGATTCCGCCAGAGAAAGCTCGATGATCTGGGGACCTCGAGGAGGGCGTTGTAAAAGCGAGCGATCTGGGGCCCTGGCCTGGCTGTTTGGACGCGGACGAGCGCCTCCACGAGGGTCTGTAGCCGATCTATTCGGCCGGCGATGGCGTTGATGATGGTCGCCGGAGGAGGTTCATCCGCGCCTCCGGTGAGGGGGCGGCGGCGGCTGGTACCTGGATCTTCAGGGTGGTCGCTTGCCATGTGGATGGAGATCGGAAGGCCAACTTTGTTTTTTGTGGAGTTTAGTTTCCCACAGACGACGCCAACTGATGGAGGTCCTTTTCGGGTCCCCGTTAGATGTTGTCTTCCGTCGATCTCCCAGTGAATCTTGGAGTTGATCCTCTGTTGCGTGTGGGTCTCAATGGGGTTTGACGAGATTGATAATTTGAGGAGTTTAGCGCCGAGTACCTGCAAGAAAGTCCCGGGGTGGTTTGGTACCACCGAGGACCTTCCGACAATCAAGTTAGCACCAGATCCGAGCAGAGTAACGACTAAGTGGAGTAAAAAATGGCTTATTTGACCCCTCTGTGATGGGGGTTTATATAGTGGCGGTAGCGCGCAGCTGCAGGAGCGAGAATCTCGCCGGCAGTTACGCTCCCGATGTCACGCTCGCGTAAAGAGCGGATCGCCCATTAATGGGGATCGTGATGGCGTGGAACGTGGGATGTTGCTGGCGGAGAATCTGCATATGGCGAGATTTGCGGAGCGGCGGTTACGCCTGTGAGTGGTGGAGTTGGTCGGTCGGAGGGACCGAGGAAGATGGCCTCGGCTGGGGAGCTCAGAGACGAGCGAAAGGGCCGAGGAGTCTTGGTCCTGTGGCAGCTCGGGGCGAGCTGAGGGGCCGAGGAGGCCAATTTGCAGGGGCTCTGAGGAGGGCCAGCTTGTGCTTGCAGGTCGGATACAGGGGTAGCCTGGTCAGCCCCTGTGGGCTCTTTCTTCTGAGTTCTGGGACACGCCATCTGCCACGTGTCCTGATCTTAGAGATCGCTAATATTGAGCATCATCACTTCCTAATTATAGATTCTACAAATAGAAAATCTCGCACATTTAAGATTAAGCCAGAGAAATTTGTAACTTGCATTTGAACTAGATTTAAACATCCATATAACTTATTCTTTTCATCAATGGTTGAAAAGACCAACCACTTATGGTAGAACATATGCCTCTTAACTTTCCTACTGCGCTACCTACTGATTTAGAGATGAAAATGAAAACCTACAGAGAATATGTCGGCCCTCTTTCTCTAGTTTTAAACTATATCAAACCTTAGTCTGAGACCCGGCCACTTAGTTGGGCCTGGCCTAGGGCCCTATAGCCCAATCTGATATCGTTGCTTGCTTTCAGTTTCATTAAAAATAAATAGCTTCATGTATAATTTATTTTCAGTCAATGTATACCTAAGTCTTAAGATTTTTTTAAAATTTTTTGAACTGGGTCATAAGCCTAACCCATACACACAGTATACCCATGCACACAACACACACAAGCACACAGCATACACGCACCCAGGGTACCCATGAAATTGCTCCTGAAAACGTTAAACTTGAATCATATAATTGATTCAATTCGGTGTGCAGAGATTAATGCATATTAATGGTCAGTATACTGACATTCATAAAAGAAGAGAATGGTGTTAATGTTATTTTAAATCAGAAACATTTTTTCAACATTAATCACACAATAAATAAACAACAACATTTCATTCCTATTGAATCCGACCCTTCGCTTTTGCACTCTTTCACCTGCAGAAACTCGCTCCCCCACTGGCGTCCCACCGAAATCCGCCTCCGCGCAGGCATTGACGCATTGCATCAAGCACACCGGAGGTGCCACCCCCTCCATCGCGACGCACTTCCTCAAGCACTAAAACCAACTGTTAGATGTGCCTCACAATCAATTCTCTAAGATTTCTTACTCGAAGATCCGGAGTTATCACGAGACTACATAGAGATTTGATGTCATCTACAGGCCAGACATCTGGTAGTCTCAGCACGATATGTCTTCCTCTGCTCTGTATGTACGAGCATACTTTGGGCAGACGTCTGTCTCGATGAGGTTCAGACGTATGCCGAGCGCTCTATTCTTTTGGTGTGAAATCCAAACATCTGGCAGGTGCTCTGGAGTTTCGGTGACACTTTGGCAGACGTCTGCCAATTCATTATACAGACGTCTGCCGTACTGGGCCGGGCGATATTTCCTTTGTTTGGAAATTAGTTATATGTGGAAACTTTTGAATGCTGTATATATAATAGCTTATTTTAGACCTAAATTTGATACCTTATGTGTAATACCCAGTTACTTTAAATAATTTCCGTACTTTTAAAACAAAAATTACAAAATTTTATTAACTTAAATATTTTATTTTCCTAACTCTAACCCATTTTATTATTCCAAATTCTTTTTCCTAATCTATTCCCTTGACCCAAACCTCTTCCCTCTTCCTTACCCGACCCGACCCGGCCTACCGACCCGACCCGACCCGCTCCCCGCTCCCTTCTTCTTCTTCTCTTCACTTTTCTTTTCCCGCTCGTTTCCCCTGCGTCCCCCGCTCCTCGCGCCCACTTCCCCACGACCTACGCCCACGCCCCAACGGCCGCGCCCGTTTTCCCCACGACCTGCGCTCGCCCTACGACTCTTCCTCCTTCGCCAACCGCCGCGACGGCCGCGTCTCCCTCGCCAATGAACTTCCCACGACCGTGCCTCAACCCACCGACCCCCTCTCTCGTTCTCATTCCCTCACTCTCACTCTCCCCTCTTCCCTCCCACGAACCACCATTGCCTTCATCTCCCTCACCCCGAGCACCCCACTGTAAACCCACCGCCGGAGCTCCCCCATCGCCTCCACCAATCCAGCTCTATCCCTCGCCGTGACCACTGCCAGCACCGCCTTCATCTCCTCCTCTTCTTCCTCTTCGTCACCAACACAGCACCACTACCATCATCACCATCGCTGCACCCTCCACCTTCACCCTCGTCGCCGCCGTCGCCTCCACCCCCGACCTCGCCTCCTCCCTGACATCGCAACCACCACCTCTCCATCACCTCCTCTCCCGTGCAACCTCTCCCCCCTGCGACCTCAAACCCAACAGCCCTCACCATCGCCTGCACCTCTTCGCCGGAGCTTGTCGCTGTCGAGCTCCTCGCTTCCTACTCCTCAGATCCCGAGCCTCCTCGCTGCACAGAGCCGTGCCAGAGAACCCATTGCCTACACCCTCTCGTCGCAAGACCTCGCCGGAGATCCGACCCTCGCGACGTCACCCATCGCCGCCTACGCCGTCTGAGCTCATCGCCGTCGCCGTCTCTGACCCACAGGCTCTTTGCTGTGTTGGGTCGCTGCCTCGTGTCGCCACCGCGCCATCTTCGGAGCCAAAGCCTGAGCCCCCAATATTCACGAACCGCGGCAACCATCACCACCTCGCTGTCGAGCTCCGAGCACAGTCGCCATCACCAACGAACCCTGGACCACCCCTTTTCTGCTGCAACGTGCCCACCATCATGCTCGGACTGCATCAGTGCCCGTTATCACTCCCGGGTCCAGCATCGTGCCACATTGTGCCCGCCTCCGTGCCACCGCGTACCCAGACGTGTCGCACACCGTGCCCACTCCTCGTGCCACATCATACCCAGTCCTCGTACCATGTCGTGCCAGCCCCGGTGCCGCACTGTACCCGATCTAGTGCACGCGCCGTGCCGCTACCGGACCACGTACCGAGTCAAGACGGTGCCCAGTACCGTGTCGTGCCCGCGTCATCACCACGTCCACTACCGTATTGCGCCCGCGTCGCGCACGTATCCAGCATCGCATCGTCTCGAGTGACGAGACGGATCCCGCGCGTGGTGTCGCTTCTATATCAAGCGACCGAAGGCAAGTGGAAACCCCATTCACTTGCAAATCATGCTACTATAATTTATATAAATTATATCATATTGCTACGTATTTAGAGGTATATACGTACGTGTGTTATCGTGCGTAGATATATCAATTCCGTTATAGTGATAAGTTTAATTGAACACATATACCTCAAGTCATCGTGTTTGGTCATATTGGATCGGACCCACCTTGGGTTTATTGATCGTATGAATATAACTTAGATTTCTCATGAATTAATCGGACTAGATTGTCACTTGTATAAACCGGTCAAGAGTTCAATGTGCAAACCAAATATAATATGGTGGAACTTAGATGTAACAGATTCTCTTAGTGATAATGAATACTATGTAAAGAGTTGGGTCGAAAATACGGACCCTAACACCGTGAAATGTCATCCCCATTTAGATCTGCCAAATCTGAAATTTCCCGTACACTTAACTTGTGAAAATCATAATAATTTGGATACACACCGGAATACTATGTTCGATGGCTCGTATCGAAGCCGACTCGACAAAATAGAAACTCATATAATTTATAATCTGTTTCTATTTCATAACGGGGACGGAAACTCTTCGGGAGTGCGGCTCTGGACTGCAGTCCAGAGCAGCACTGCTTGCCAACACTGGATTAGAAATTATTTACATCTCTGTGTGATAATGATATTATGCGGAATCCTATACCGTGACGGAGATAAATCTGTTAGATAACTATTGAAAGTGGTTTCATTCATTTTTATCATCTTTTGCTATTTTAATCACATTTTAAACTATCAGTATATACTGCAGTCCCAAGCAGGAATAGAACGCATATCCCGATATTAAACATTTCATAACTCCCAGCACACAGTGGATATTATCGATCCGTATGATACGTTGGAAACCTAACTGTTAAACCTAAATATTATCCAACTTCAGAATTGTCTAATTATACTCACAACTGGGAGTAAAACGTGTTACGAAACGGACTTCCAGTTCAGAAATTGGATTTCTAGCAGTAAACACTTAAAATGAAATGATCATAACTAACAAACCTGAAACCCGATTGACGCGAAACCAATTTTGATGGACAGATAATTAAACATACTGCTTACCCATTTTTATTGTTTTGCTTAATTCTATACGTGTGACTTGTAGTACATTTTTGCAAGTGGTATGATATTGGCTGCTATATTTTATTCGTATTATAACGAATTGCGTTCTCATCATATCATGTAGCGGTTATATTCTCAGTTGAATAGTGGTCATAAAACATTGATAACCTAGTGATCGTGTACATTACCCAGTGATAAATATTAGTGATTGGATTGTGGCAAGTACGTTAGTGTATAAGCGTGATAGAATAGTGAAAGTGACACGTACTTGTACACAATCAGTGGAACCAGTTAATTATTGCATTGTCGACGCCTATAGGGCATATGTAAGTGTAACTATAATTGGTATGGGACGGTTATGGAATCACTTATATTAGTGTCATAGGCAAGACGTCGAGTACTGTCCATTTATCTTGGATACCGGTCGAGACATGCTTGATGGGGACCCTGTCTCCATTTCTCGCGTAGACTTGTCATGGAGCGACTAGTATTTGGGTTCATGGTCGGTGTTTGATGTAGACCGCAGGGTGTAGGGTAGTTTGAGTATGAGTTCGATCAACAGAATCTCAGGAGTCCCACTGCCGGCATATACAGCGATTTTGGGAGTCATATGCGTAATATTACTGATTATTAGCGAGCGTGATTCGGGCCCGTGTTTCCTAGCCCTTGGGGCCTACCCTTGGGTTGGGGATACTCCTGCGGTGGTTTACGCTCACTGTTCATATCAGATTTTTGCATTTTTATACCACCCATTTTTTATCACATTGTTTATCGGTAGGTACTCTTGAGCCGTGTTTGCTAGTTAATTGCAGAATACAGGTTCTCAGCTCTAAACAGTGAAATTCATGGAAAAGTGCGACAAATTCTGGATTATTGCCAACCACAGATAAAATACGGGTCTCCGCTCTCTATCCGTATGTTGCCGCACACCAGTTTACAGGACAAAATGGCAAATCGATAGTCATTTTCATGCACAAAGCACAATGTCAACACAAGATCCAACATGTCAACGCGGAGCTCAAGAAAAATCATGGCAAAAGATCCACATCAAATCACCTTTTGATCTGCTGAAATTCTCGAAAAATTGTGAAGAGCTTCTGAGAAAACACATATACCACACTAAAGAGAACATCAACACAGGCAAATACACCAAAAATGACATGACAACTCATCAAGATGGCCGCGGATCCACGGCCAACATGGGGATTAGGCCGCGGATCCGCGGCCTAATTGGCTCAGTGGACGATTATTTTTTAGGGGCATTTTTGTAATATCATTTGGGTCCTGAATGTTGCCCTAGGGTTTCTGTTTTCTGCCTATAAATATCCCAGAACTTACCAAGCCAAGGGTGCAAAAAAAAATTTCTTGTGTTAGGTTTTAGATATACTTTGTTGTTCTTCTTCCTCTTTTCATCTTTTCCCCATTAAAATCTTGTAGTGAGGTTTCATGAGTGAAGTGATGCATAAAAGAGTTTTTTTTGTTATCATGCATTGTTATGTTGTTAATGATAATTGCTTGTATTTTTCATTTGCTAATCTAGTTGTTGTTATTTGTTGTTTGTTTCTTTCTTGTTCTCTTTTTCTTTATCTTTAACAACAATGATGTTTAAGCTTGATCCTTGCCAAGGTGAGGTCTCAAATAGCTAGTTGTAATCTCCTAACCTCTTTCTTTCTGTCTTCCTCCTTTTGTTTTATTTTCTTTTTCTTTGTAATGGGTGAGTAGTTTCTCACTTGTTAGGGTAGAATAAGGAAAGTTTGAGAGAAGAAAATCTCTCTCACTCTTTTCTTTCCCAACATCTTAATTCGGACTCCCGTTAATTGAACCACAATCCGCTCCCTACGGCACCTATCCTACATGATAGCGGTGATTCTTTAGTGAGACCGGTTGTGGTTGAATTAACCGGAGGTTAAGGCTAAGAGCCAAAAACGGACTGACAAGCACCAAAAGGAAGAACTTAAGCGTTGGAAAGCCTAGCTTATACTCGCAAGTTCCTTCCTAGTCTTGCTAATTCCCGTTGTTGCCGATTACCGTAACACCGATATTAGGAGTGGCAACGAAAGAAGTGAGCGACTCCTAACTCAAACTAACCTAATCCTAACCCTAACAAGCTCTCTTTATATAACATTTTAGCACATAGTTAATCTCAAACAAACCTGGACATTCGGACTTAACTCGTTAAAGTACATAGAAAAAGATTTACATCTCCCTGCGGATGACCCGTACTCAACCGGCTAGTTACAAGCGAAACTGTCTTGATTGCGGTAATTAACTAAGCACGCAAAACTCTAACAATCACTCACACTTTTACTGACGATAGGTTTAGCGACCTGGACAGTGAGACTTAGAGACTAATAGGTTTAGTGACATGGACATGCATTGATTACTGATTCGATATACATGCTTTACTGTTTACCTGTACCGATTATTTTATGCGCGTCATCGTTCTATATTTACTGCTTCATGTTCTTCATTATTGCACGTGTTTACATATGTTTATATATATATATATTGCTATTGTGTCGCTCTGACGACCTGTGTATACATGCTCAGAGTGAGAAGTGGACTTAGCTCGGATCAGGATCGGTCGTACCTCGAGAATATCGCGGACATCTAGATCAGCCACGCCAGCGCTGTCTTTTCCTTGATTTCTATCTGGTTAGTTTTGTATCTGTTTGGTAGTATTTAGTGACTGCATTTTCTTTACTTGTGCTATGATTACTGATTACCACGTAGTGCTAGAAGCCGAAGTGTGACTAGGCAGGATATCTCCTTGACCGTAGGAGAATGGCTGGCCTTGTCACCCCTCGTATTCCGTATTTTGAGAAACGGGGCATGACATTATGTTAATTAAAGAGAACCCATTAATAATTGTAAGAGATCTAGGGTTTGAGAGAGATTTGTAATTCTCCATCAATTTGTGCTCCTCCGGATTTTGATTATTAATAAAGCTTCACCTTTGCCTATTTGTTTTGTAGTTTGTACTCGTATTTCTATCTTTCTTGTAGTTTGATTTTCTTCTCGTTATCGATTGTGTTTGCTTTGTAATTGTCTCCTATTTGCAATAAACTGATATCAGAGATTTTGTTGCGTTGTTGTGGGATTTTTGTTGAACTGTTAGATCTTTAATTTTGCGATCTAGCTTAACGATAAGTAACGACAACTACATCATTTTCCTCACTTTCTCAGATCATGATTTTGAAGTTTTAGGATTCGTTAGTACTCAAGATATTTTGATTTGATCCCACATTATGTCTCCGACAATCATGATGTTTGATATCGAGAAGTTTGATGGAAATATGAGTTGTAGTTTGTGGCAAGTCCGTATGGTTGCCGTTTTGACTCAAAACAATTTAAGGAGGCGATTCATAAAAAGGATAAAAAGTCTTTCACTATGACGGAGGAAGTTTGGGAGGGATGGATGAAAAGGCCCTCACGGCTATCCACCTGTGTCTGACAAATGAACTTCTACAAGAGATTTTTGTAGAGAAGCCCGCGGCTGATTTGTGGAATACATTGGAGGAGTTATATTTAAGGAATTCTCTTAAGAATCGACTCCTGTTGATGTAACGTCTCTACACACTTTGCATATCAGAAAGCTTTCCAATAAAATCTCACGTTGGTGGGTTTAAAGCGATCATTACGGATCTGGGTAAGATCAACTTTAAGATAGTTGATGAAGATCAAGTTCTTCTCATTTTGTGTTCATTGCCACCCTCATATAAGCACTTTCGTGACACCATGCTTTATGGAAAAGATACGATCTCAATCAAGGATGTTAAGAAGAATTTGATGAGCAAAGAGAAGATCGATAAGGAGTTGACTTCTACTGAAACAGATGGTTCATCGTCTGGCTTATTTGTTCGAGGGCTAGAGGAGAAGAGAGATCCGAAAGCAAAAAGGAAGAAGTCACGGTCAAAATCCAAGACTAAAAACGTTACCTGCAATTATTGTATGAAGAAGGGACACTTTAATGATGATTGCTTTAAGTTGCAGAACAAGCTAAAGCAAGAAGATAAATCAAATAAGGAGTTTTCGGCTGAAGCGAGTATAGTGGAAGGAGAAAGAGATCTTCTTGTAGTCCTTGACAACACACAGCGATCCAAGGATGAGTGGATCATAGATTCAGGTTGTTCTTACCACATGTGTCCCAATAGGGATTTTTTCACTACGTACGAGTCCGTTGATGGTGGAGTGGTTTTAATGGGCAACAACAGCTCGTGCCGGGATATTGGAAAAGGGACAATCCAAATCAAGATGTTCAATGGTGTTGTGAGGATATTGGCAAAATTCAGGCACGTACCTGACTTGAAGGAGAATCTCATCTCTTTAGGTGCACTTGACGACAAAAGTTACAAGTTTTCCGCTGAAGGTGGAATTTTGAAGGTAACCAAAGATGCTCTCGTTGTGATGAAGGACTTGAAAAAAGGGTTCTTGTATTCATTATAGGGTTTGACAACTTCTGGATTGGCGGCAATTTCATCATCCAAATCTATGACGGATTCGGAAACTACCAGATTATGGCATATAGGGCTCGGGAATATGAGTGAGAGAGATATGGCTGAGTTGTCTAAGAAGGTTCTATTAAGTGAGAAGAATACGATGATGCTGGAGTTTTGTGAATATTGCGTCTTTGGAAAGCAAAGCATGTTAGCTTCAGTTCGGCGGTGTAAAACATGAAAGGTACTCTAGATTATATCTATTCGGATCTTTGGGGACCTCTCCAGTTTCTTCTAAAAGAAGTGGTGCCAAGTATCTCCTTACCTTCATTGACGATTTTTCGAGGAAGGTTTAGGTATGCTTCTTGAAGCACAAAAGTGATGTGTTCATTATATTCAAGCAATGGAAAATGTTGCTTGAGAAGAAGACAGCAAAGCAGATCAAGAAACTAAGGACGAACAACGGGTTAGAGTTTTGCGGTAGAGATTTCAACAATTTCTGCAAAAATGAAAGAATAGTTTGGCATCATACCGTTGTCTATATATCACAACAAAATGGAGCTGTAGAGAAAATGAACCGGACTCTTTTAGAGAAAGCGCGGTGCATATTGTCCAACGCAGGGCTCGGAAAGGAGATTTGGGCATAAGCGGTAAATACGGCATGTTATATTGTGAATCGGTCGCCTCATACATCGCTAGGTTTTAAAACACCGGAGCAAGTATGGTCGGAAAAATATGGGGATTATTCAACACTTAAGGTGTTTGGTTGCTTCGCTTATGCATATTACTGTGAAAGAAAATTGGATTCTTGAGCGAAGAAATTTATATTTCTCGGTTATACTACCAGCGTTAAGGGTTATAGGTTGTGGTGTTCAGATCCAAAATTGCTTAAATTTATAATTAGCAGAAATATGACATCTGATGAATCTTCTATGTTGAAGCCGAACAACAAAAAATCTCCAATTGAAGACGATTCGAAGAAGGATAAGCCGAGAGTTGATATAGAGGTCGGCGATGTTCCCTTATAAAAAAGGGTAAGGGAAAGTTCCCCACTATTCAAAGCCTCACGTGTTTAACACGTGGGCACTTATATGTAACGCATATAGACACTGCAATCATTGCAACTGTTAAACTAAAACAATCTCACGTGTTCAACACGTGAGTGCCTATATGCAATGCATATAGGCACTGCGATTAAAACAACTAATAAACTAAAACAGCCTCACGTGTTTAACACGTGAGTGCCTATATACAACGCATATAGGCACCGCAATTAAAACAACTACTAGGCTAATGGAGCCTCACGTGTTTAACACGTGAGTGCCTATATGCAACGCATATAGGCACTGCAGTGCAAACAAACTATAGGCTAATAATCCTCACGTGTTAAACACATGAGCGCCTATATGCAAAGTATATATGCGTTACAGTCGAACAGATGACAAAATAAATAAGCCTCACGTGTTGAACACGTGAGAGCACCTCCCTACGTAGAATTAAATTCTACTCAATAAGGAACCATTGGATCAAAGATCTAATGGTGATTAAGCATAAAATTAAATTCTATTGATCTTTTTAAGTGAGGAGTGACATTTTCTGTTAAACAGAAAGTTGGCTAATTAAAGATCCCATGAGATGGAAAATATTTTCCATATCTTTCTAAACAAAGAAAGATTGTGCTCTGTTAAGCCAAGCACCCTTGGATTAAAAATCCAATGATGGTTTAAAAAATTACTATTTTACAGAATAAGATTATGCATATGGGAAAATATTTTCCCAATCTTGTTAAAAACAAGAAAAATAGGTTCTGTAAAACAGAAATTCTTGGATCAAAGATCCAATGGTGGGCAAAACTCCCCAAGTCAATTCTGAAACCAATTAAATCAATTAGGATCTCTCAATAAGAGATTTTCTCAGAATTAAACAAACTTCTCTCCACTATATAAGGGACCAGAGACTTCAAGTCTCGAGAGGACGGAGAGTGAAGGAAGATAGAGAAAGTGAACAAAGGAATCACTTCAGAAACTTAGAAAAATGAGAGAAGTTTAAGAAAAGAAGAAAGAAAAGTTTCAAAAGAAACAGAGAATTTAATTCTCACAAAGGAAGATATGTTTCATTAAAACCCTGGGTAAAAAGAAAACAAAACTCAGAGATCATCATGTCTCTCTTTTGCCTCTCTAAGGGTTTAACCCTTCATGTAAAAATTTAGTTCTTCCTCTGGTTGAGATCTACAGAAGCAGATCTCCCCACAAGTTGAGAATTTAATTCTCATCGGGGAGATTCTGTCATGCAGATTCAAAACCTAGGGGAAAAAATTGAGTTCAAAGAATTTGATTCTTGCAAAACATATGAAAACTAGGGTTTAACCCTATAAAAAGAATTTAATTCTTACAAAACAAGAAGCATGAGATCCTCCAAACCCTAAGGTCACTAACATGAGATCAAAATCTTCAAGCACCGAGAAGGAAAGACTGATGATTCATCAGTGTTTAAATACTATAACGAGGACTGCACGTATTTCCTATGTGAGTGCTTAAAGGAAGAACGAGAAGTGCCTCTTAGGGCAATCACGTGTTTTGCACGCACTCACCTAAAAGGAGGGGATAAAAACCCAAAAGGAAGAACCCAACTTTGGGGTGCCTCACGTATTTTACACGTGGGCGCCACAGAACTCTAGTGTTTAACACTAATCCGGTGCCTCACGTGTGTCACGTGGGCGCCACAGAACTCTAGTGTTTAACACTAATCAGATGCCTCACATGAAATGCACGTGAGCATTGTATGCCTCAACACTTAGCTCTGATGGGTAATTATGGAGATCCGGATCTAGTCCAAATTGACTAAATTCTTCCAATCAACTGAGCCTTTCTGCACTCATCATTCCCCAAATTGATCTTAGTCCCAAACATGACTAATGATCTTTCAACTGATGATATTCAAAATAATGTTCATCCCACATCTCCTAAGTTAATCATAGTCTCAAAAATGACTAATGATTCTTAGATGATCCACCGTGATCTTTTCCCTCAAATACGGGAATTGGTTCAAGGGTACATCTCTCTACACCTCTGATATATGTCGTAGTAATTCATCAACGTCTTCAGAGAGATGGCGGGTCCCGACAACTAACTGCTTTAGGGTGCACTTCCCAAGCTGACGTGCACACCTTAAACCAAACCACACCTCAAAATGGATGTATCCCACATCATTGCCGTACATCTCATCATGTAACAAATACACGTGCATGAAAGATGAACAACGGACCGAAACGTCCTTAAACTACAACGGACCGTAACGTCCTTAAACTAAAACCTCACCTAAAAAATGGCGATCAACGGACCGTAACGTTCTTAAACTAAAACCTCACCTCAAAAATGGTGATCAACTGACCAAAATGTCCTCAAACTATAACTTCACCTCCAAAATGGCGATAAGGGACCGAAACGTTCTTAAACTAAAACAATAGAGCCCAAATGCTCTCTTGTTAGATTTGAAACAAAAATGATCCTAACAACTTGTTAAGTAGATCTTAGTCTCAAATTAAACTAACGTATCCTTAACAAAAAACCAATCAAGCCCCAACTGCTCACAAACATTTAAGTTGATCTTAATCTCAAACTGGATTAACAATCCTTAAATAAAACAAACCTAAATCTAAGATATATGGATTTGGACTAATCCACGCCCTACGGGCGACAACATAAATTAGTCTCCGTATACGATCCATGGGCAACCAAAAATAAAACAAACACACACGACATGAAGTGAACTTCTGGAGCAGAAGAAAGTGGTTACCGTGATGCGGTAACGTAATTAACTGCAGGAGCTTGCGCCTGTAGGGAAGAGCTTCCTCACAATCAAAAATCCCTCGCAAACGAGGGGGGATCTGACGAAATCTGCTACAACGGCCGCATCCGTCGAAACCTACGATATATGGTGCCATAAATCAACTTGGCATCTTCGGAGAGGTGGAAGGATAAATACAAACAGCATATGCCCCCAAAATTCAAGCCAGACGTCCCAACGTCCCGGTCGTGTCTTTCGATGGTGAACAGATTCTGGCACGTCCGGTGGGACCATTTTCTTTATCCACTCCACACTTCGTGTGTCGTGTTTTTCCGCGATCAAATAATCGCGGTATATATGTTTTTGGTTGCCCTTGGGTGATGGGATACTGAAGCCGGTGTTTCGTCTCTATGAAGAATGGCGTTTGCTTCCACCCTAGCAACTCAGGCTCTGTCATATCTGGTAGAGTCAAGTATGGACCACTTGCAGCCTCAAATCTCTGAAATCCGGCTCTTCAAGAAATCAACTGGCTTCTTTTTGGGTCGATACTCCCACATCTCACCCTCGGTGCCTCAACGTCGAAGGAGGAAGCCCAGAAGAAGTCTGTCTTCTACAGGCTGGCTCCCCAAGCAGCAGCTTTGCCGACGGAATCAGTCCTGAAACAATTGGTACTTGCCAAGGACCAAGGTCGATGCAGGGGGCAGAATATTCAAGCTCTCAAAGAAAACAGGGGGCAGGCTCGGCAAAATCCTGAGGATAATTAAATCCTGGCCGTAAGAAATGGTCGATGTCGATATCAGCATCATACAAAATGACCTGGGGGCAGTTCTCCGTATGGTCCTGTCTCAACCCCAGTGGTGAATGTTGTTGTTCCAACTGGGAACAGCTTCAAACTATTACGAAGGGTCAGAAAAAATTCTCCCACTGCAATTTTGAAGAAATCTCCGCAGCCTATGGAGATCCCACAAGAGCAGAAACCAGTTCGCTCCCTAAAACAACTTTTCTCATTTATATATAAGGTGTGGAAGCAGGTGAAGATCTCTGTCGTCAACCGTGGCTCTTCCTCTAGACGTCAGCCAAATTCTGACAAATCCCTTTTCAAATACAAGGGGACTCATCCCAAGATGGATCCTGATACAGCAGTTCCTCCCAAAACCAAAGCGGCTTCTCACAAAAAAAGAGAGGCCTAATAAAGCTCAAGTGCCCGAGGCAAACTCCAAAGGCCAAAACTCCAAACACCCCAAGCCTGGGGGCATGGTAGTTCACATAATCTATGTGGTGAATTACAAAGACGAAGTTCGAGCTTCTACTAGTCACCGACCCCAAACTCGGTCCCTGACAAAAGTTCAACTGCAACGTGAAAAGTTGCAGGAGATGCTTGCTCAGGAGGCAGCAAACGCTAATCCATCGCCTAAGAAAAATCCCGAGGACGCACCCGAAGAAAGAATAGAGAAGGAGTCAGATATTGATTTCCTAAGGCGCGCTCTGAAAAAGAGAGATGAAGAAGCGGTGAAAATGTCCACTAAAATGAACCAGATAGCCCTTCTGATCCAGAATATGGCTGGAATGATGGTCCATTCGGAACCACTAGCAGATGAACCGCTGATAGTCGCTCTTAAAGATAAGGGTGGAATTTCAGATCCTCTGCAAACCTCATCAACGACTGAGGAGGAAATGATTCCCAAAGAAAAGCTGGACACATATAGCGCTCAGCAAGTCAAAACTCACTATGCCAGTGAAGCATCAAATAGGTCAATCAAGACTGGTCGACCGTATCCAGCGTGCTACGATCAAATACAGTACCCACCAGAATACACACTTCCAACGTTCCGAAATGAGTTCATAAACTAGAGACTCCGAAATGAGTGAATAAATTACAAACTCCGCAATGAGTATATAAACTACTTTATGCCAAGTCAAGACAACAAAAGAAAGAAAAGCACTAGAATGAAATGAAATATGTCTTTTATTCATGAATCAAAATGAATACAATATACTCTTATTTATGAATGAATACAAAAAAAAGAGGGAGAATATACATCGACAAAAATGTTTAAGTCGGCGGACAGTTCAATACGTCAGCAAGTTTGTCGTTCTTCCGCTGGACTTCGGCTTCAAGCTCCATCAGTGCTGCAAGACGAGTTCCTGCCTGTGTCTGCTGATTCTGGTATGAAGCAAACTGACTCTCGAGCTCCTTCTCGGCGACCTTATGGGCTTCAACCATCTTACGGGTAAAAATAACGGCTTTGTCAAGAGCCACCACCTCTGTAATGGCTTCTTGAAGCACCCGCCAAATTTCGTATGCGCGGGTGGTCTTGGCAGTAAGCTGGGCCTGAAGTTCCCCTAAAGCGTTTGAAGCCAACCCCCTCTCTGAAAACTTCCGGTTGAATATCTTCTCGCCTGACTGGAGATTGGCTGCACACCATTCGATCCATCCCCGCAGGCTCGCTTTTACAGTTAAGATGTTGGAGGGAAGGCGTATGCACTCAAGCCCATATAAGCAGGCCTCCACTCGGCGACAGTACTCAACCCAGGCACGCACCAGTGCTTCGTCATGATAGGTGGAGAGAACAGACAAGGAAGCGTTGGCTTCAACAGCAAATTCTTCGGCCGCGGCAGAGGAACCAGCGCGAAGATCTTCAATAAGAGCCACCAGTGAGTAAACGCTACGTTTTGCCATCCTTTCAGATACACGTCGGGCGTAAGGGCCTGTGGCATGGGGATCCGAGACTCTAATGGGGTAGGGCTGGCAAAGCAGTGAAGATTTATATACGGTCAGTTGTATTTCCAAACATAGAGTAAACAGAACGATGCCAAAGATAAAGCGTCACTTACCCACAGTCATGCAAGTTGGGTTTGAGAGATCCCCAGGCCCATCAAGAGTCTCGACTTCGTCGTCGACTTCCAGAACTGTGGTTTAAAATGAAGGGCATATTAGCATCACTATAAAAATATAAAACAAAAGGGTAAAAGACTACCGACCTTGGCCAAAAGAGAGTACTATACTTTGTGGAGGTATTGCTTGCGGGGCCGCCATGTCAAGCAATCGCTGGAAAGTTTTCCTTGGGGAAAGATCCACGATTGAAGCCGCCAGCTCCCGTAATTCTGAGGGAAGGGAAAGTTCAGATAAGGAGAGGTCGTTAAACAAAATGTGTATGTGTGGAAGATTACCTTCTGTTTCCCCTAATCAGAGCGAGGCTCTGTTCAAATTTTGAAATTTGAAATGAAGTGGCGCTTCATAAAAGCGCTGGCGCTAAATGCGCCAGCGCTAAGAGTCAAAGACTCTGATAAGGCGCTCACGTGCAAAGCACGAAAGCGCTCGCGCTAGCAGCGCCAGCGCTAAGAGTCAAAGACTCTGATGTAGCGCTCACGTGCAAAGCACGAGAGCGCTAGCGCTAGCAGCGCTAGCGCCAAGAGTCAATGACTCTGATACAACGCTCACGTGCAAAGCACGAGAACGCTAGCGCTAGAACTAAATGTTCCTCACCCTTGGATCAAAAATCCAACAAAGATGACTATAAATCATCAAATTACCTCTGAAAATTAGAGCACCGTTGGATCAAAGATCCAATGGTGATTAAAAATCACCAAGATACATAATAAGTTCTGTATGGGAAAAGATTTTCCCAATCTTGTTAAAAACAAGAAGATCGTCTTCTGTAAAACAGAAGCCCTTGGATCAAAGATCCAACGGTGGGAAACATTCCCAAATCAATTAGAGAAAAAATCTCTTCAACTGATTCAACAAATCAGCCTCTTCTATATAAAGGACCCAAGACTTCAAGTCTGACACAGAGGAACCCCCCTCCCCCCACAAACTTTGAGAAATTTCAAAGAGAAGAGTAAGCTCTCGGAAGAAGAATTTCTTCAAGGTAAATAAAACAGAGAGGTCAAAGCATTTAATCAAGAGGAAGAAGAACCTAGTTCTTCTTCTAGATCATAGATCTACAAAGATAGAAGTCATTCATAAAAATAGAAGAGATTGAAGCATCTCATCATAAAAAGGGAAGAAGAAGAACTTAGTTCTTGTTAGATCACAGATCTATAAGATAAAGACATAGTCTTTTCACAAAAAAAAGAGATTGTAACATCTCCCATAAAAATAAGAACTTTGTTCTTAGATCCACGAGACAAAGTCTCTTATAAACGAGAATTTAATTCTCAGAGCGCAGAACTGACCAAAATGGCCAAAGGAGCGCTTCAGCGCTCCAAGTCTGGCAACTAATGCCAAGCCCGCCACGTGCTCCTCACGTGTGCGCTACTTCATAAGAAGCGCATCAGCGCTCCAAATATGGCAATCAGTGCCAAGTGCGCCACGTGCTCCTCATATGTGCGCTATTTTATAAAAAGCGCATTAGCGCTCCAAATCTGGTGATCAGCGCCAAGTGTGCCACGTGCTCCTCACATGTGCGCTATTTCACAGGAGTGCTCTGCACTCATTGTAAGTCCATGTTATCTCTCCCGGTTCTTTCGGGCTTGCGGAAATGGTGAAAAACAATTTTTTCGGTAAAGGTAACTTGGACTAGAAACACGGATCTAGGCTAAACAATACACTAGCAACCTAACTAGAGATCTATCTACTCGGTTAGGGGTTATACCTCACTTGAACTCCTTCTTCTTGAACTCTTTGTAGTGGTTGGATGGTGCTTTCCTCGTCGCCTTCTTTCGTCAAAGATGGATCCACCCGAGGGTTTCTTCCTTTGAGCTCATTTCTCGAACTTTGAGAGAACTAGGGTATCCGGCTTGCTAAACCTTTTACCTTAGAGAGAGTAGAGAGTGTCTTAGGGTGTTTTATCTTCAAGGAGATGTTTCTCAACACATGAGATTTGTTCTCCTTGAACTAGAGGAGGAAGAAGATAAAAAGAAGAGAGAGAAATGTTATGATAGAATGAGATGGTTTTCTACAACCATAACAAATATATGTGAATTAATCAATTAAAAAAATTAATCTAAATGAAAAAGGTGATGGTATTTTTGAAATGACCATTATCATTTCACATTAAATGAGTTTTGCAAAGATCAAAGAGCATCTTTGCTTGAAATGATGATGGTCAACCTTTCAACCTTGGTCAACTAGTCAACCTTGGTCAACAAGTCAACAACCCAAACCATGACACAATTTCATTTAATTAATATTATTAATTGATATTTCACATATCCATTAGGGTTTGGAAAAAGACAACTGTCAACTGTGCATACACACCCGTTCCGAAACCCCAATGAAAAACCTCTTCCTCCGCCTCAAACAACTGTGCATACACACCCGCATTCGTGTTCCGAGGAACATGAATACTAAGAGATAAAACTAACTCCAAAACATATACTAGGATCTGGCTCAAACCAGAGCCCGCTAGTAATGTCTGTCCGGACGCCAAACGTGCACAAGTGCGCGGATGTGAACGAACCCTGTCGCAAAACCATGCGACCTCTACTCTGTTTTGCCCAAAGGCGAATAACCCTCTGTGTGGGACTCTAAAGACTCGACACTACGCTGGCAGTGGGTTTAACCACAGACCGCAAGCGGCACTAGCTGTGCGTAACGGCCCCCAGGTAGATGCCGATAAGAAGACGGACGAGGTGAAACCCATCTGAACTCCTACTGAGTCTGTATGTGACAATCTCCGTACAGTCCGGTCTGTTCGTCTGATAACATCGCATGGCGGGCCTAGGGGGTGGTAAACGTCAGTCCCCTAATAGCGGTACAAGTCGTGTCGGAGTTAGCCCAGAACACTCTGAGATAACACTGGAAACCTACCAGTATATCTCGCTTGCCCTGGCCAGGGACTACTTGTGTAATGGCTCTCCTAGACACAGCGCGATGCCAACCCCCAATACCGGGAGAGACGAATCCTGTCTAACCGTCACTGTCTCCAAGTGCTTCGGGACTGCACCCAACTACTACCTGTTTGCACGACTCCTTTGAGCCGTGGTAGGGTAGTAATCAAAGTACAGTGGGAACACACTTGAGGCGAAGTGACTGTTAGTTATATGTATGCCTTAGAGGCCATTACTGTACATTGGATGTATATTGTAGTGGATGCTGGGACATATATAGGGAGGACTTTCTCGCTCGACATGATAGTATGCTATCTGGTTACTCTTTACCTTAACGTGTACATTGATTGTCTCTCTGTTACATGTTGGTAAAGCCCTTAGGATGAGTACTTGACTACCTGGACTATGATGCGGATCATACTAGTGGGGACATGGTAGTCCATAAGTACATCCTTCAAAGTCCCTAGTCGTGGGTGTATCGAGACGGGGCATCTATATACCAGAGTAGACTAGCGTATACCTTCTCGACCCATACAGATGGGCGATGGATGATCCCATATCCATTGGTGTTTGACATCAGAGATGATATACGGGTGCTCAGTGGAGACTGGGTATACTGGACGGACTCGCCGAGAACTCCCAGATGGTATTATACCTTACGTCAGATGGCAGTTCTCTGGTGACACTGGTACAGAGTAGTCTGTTGACCCGAGATCGTCATAGAGTCTTGTGTGGTTCCCACTGTGCTTTGATTTCCATCTTACCACGTCCAAGAGGGCGTGCAAAACAGTGGTTTTTGGGTACAGTCCCGAATCACATGGAGGCAATGAGCGATAGGAGGGGATTCGTCTCTCCCGGTATAGGGAGTTGATGTTGCACTGTGTTCGATTGGCTATAATCGGAAATCCCTGGCCAGGGTTGCTGAGATTTACCGGTAAGTGTTACCAGTAGTTTCTCGAACTGTTATAGACCTCATATCGACACGACTTATCGAGCTATTGGGGTCTGACGTTAACCACCCCTAGGCGAGGTATGCGACATATCAGACGATCAGACCGGACTGTACGGTAGTGTTACTGGTTGGATTCACTGGAGTGTGAGCGGGCTTGCTCGTCGATCTTCTGATCGCTCAATACCCGGATGGCCGTTACGTTTAGCAGACCGCTTGCGGCTTGCGGGTGTTTGATATGATCATCATCTGCTGCCGGCGTATTGACGAGTCTTTAGAGTCCTACATAGAGGTTTCCTGGCTCAAGCGAAACGAAATAGGAGCGCATATGAGATATGTGCGGGACCGAGAATAATGCGTGTATGTGATACCGTATTCTATTCTCGCGATGAATGTATCGAATGGTTATATGCGATATAACCTAGTTATCGAATCGAGGGTTGATTCGATAAGCCGATACATAGGATACTAGTCGGTTATATGCGATATGACCGGATCGTTAAATCAAGTGTTGATTTAATTATTTAATGCATAATTATATATTTGATATATTACTTTGCATTAACTAGTATCGGTTCACTTTAAATGGATTTTCTCACTTGGATTGTGCACATTGTATATGTGATATACTTTTGTACACATGATTGTATCATGTTTGATGATACATGCTTTTTGGTTAAGTGTAAAGACTTAAACCATGGTTAAGTTGGAAATTAGGGTTTTGTTTTTTCCATTATTTATTTATTCATTTATTTATTTGTTTATTTATTTTGGAAAATAAATGGCATAATGAAATGAAATGGTGGCTCATTTTGGACTTGCATGTTGAAGCTTCATGAAGCTTTGACTTAGTGACCATTTTGTCTCCATGCTTAACCCTAACCATTCCCATTAACCATGATTGATTCTCTACACTTGACCATGGTTGAGACATGATAAGTATTCTTATTTATTTTATTTTACTTAATACTTATCATATTATCTTCTTCTTCTTCTTCATCTTCTACTTGAAGAAACCTTGCTTCATCAATGGTGATTGATGAAAAAGAGTGAGAAATCCAATTCTAAAGTGAACCCACTTCCTATTTCTTCATCCTCTACCTCTTGCCAAGTAGTATAGGGTGTTTCCTTCACAAGTTTTCATGGCTTGGTGAAGGTGGAGCTTGATCTAGTGATGCCTCGACGTAGATCATCTTTGGCGTCGTAGTCGATGACCTAGCCCGTCCATTCTCCGATGAAGCCGACACTAGAGCCCGGGATCCGATGATCGCAGCGAGGAGACATCATCACGGAGCTATGAAGGTGGAGCACCGGATCTACAAAGGTTGTATTTCCGTTACACTTTAGTTAAGTTGTTAACTAGTTCCATCTTTCGCCTAAAATTCTAGTTAACGATCTGTATTAGGGTTTCTCGGCATTTGTAAAATTTGAAATTGGCATGGTTGATGCCTTGTGAGACCTCATTAGCGTGCCTAGGAACCCTACAGTGGTATCAGAGCCTAGCTAGAGCCTTAGGCGAGGCAAAGACGAAGTTTGAAACCCGATCGACCCGAAACCCTAACATCAAAGTGCTCTCTGGACTTTTTTCTAAAAACTGGGTTTTTTCTAGATTAAAAATGCCTAGAAAATTCAGCAGGAAATTCTAAGAATTACGGTGCAAAAATTACCTAATGATCTTTCTAAAGTGCGGCGGAACCGCGGCATTAGCGTGCTAATGCGGCTGTTCCGCGGCCATTTTGTCTCTTCTCCCATTGAATTTTGCACAGTAATTCCTATTTTGCAGTGTTGGTTTTCCTGGGATATTTTTTTTCTGAACTCAAGAGTTGAGTTTTTTGGGTTGTATTGGGGATTCGATGATTCGATCGGATTATCAGATTTTGTCTATGTGGTTTCCGGATAATTTTTGAATATGTTAAAAAAGTTCGACCGGATAGAAATACCCATCTTTTCCCCTGTCGGGAAATTTCCAAGTGTTGGATTTTTCCGTGGTTTAAAGACGTTCTAAGTAGTGCAAGTAACGCGATGGTCCCTCTAGAAGACAACAAACCTTAACTCGATTATGTGACCGTCTTGAACTGCCCTTTGAACCTTCGGGTTTGGGGCAGTACGGCGTGCCACATGTGAGGCGTTGGCTTGACCCTTCTACGGCTGGACCGTTGGTACTGAGGCACGAACTGAATGTTTTTAGACTTGTTTCATATGTTGATCTGTATCGGGAAAACCTGGGTGTTCGATTGTTCGATCGGAAAGTTTGACATTTTCTATTTATCCGGAATGGGATACAATAATTGGAATTCACAAGAAGTTATGAGATAACTGAATGAATGTTATAAATCTAGTAGTTTAGTCTCACTTGATCGGTTGCCACGGAATTTTGATGTGATCAAAAGTCCGTCGCAATCACGTAGCGTACGCGGATACTCGCCGGTAAACTTAATAGACAGCTACACCCCTTAACCCCGACCAAGTGACTATAGGAGAACCCCGTCGCCGAAAGCATCCGTCCGGGTGCTCGCGGTAGCGGTGTTCCGCCTTGGTGCACTTCGTCGACGGTATCGGGGGTGCGGCCGTCTACTGAAGTTTGCGACGAGCATTCGATCAGGATGTCGGGAATCTTGTTGAATTGCCCGACTTTATATTGAAAAGTGTTTTCGATTTTGAGACTAAAATGCGGGGTTTATAATTGTTAGGCATGCGATGTCTAAGGAATTCATTTGGTCAGGCATGCGATGTCTGAGGTGGTTGCGGATTCCAACTGTTGTAGTTTTACACTTTCTTTTCTGTGACCGTAAGTGTAATATGTGATATCGCCGGTTTCGTTGCTATATGTCAACGACAATTGGGATACGCATGTTTACTTACGTTGATGACATGTGATGTTATGTGTTGCTGGATATGTTATATTGGATCGTCGTGTTTGAATAGCCGGGGGTTTTTATGTGAGATGAGTGTTTTTCATTTTCATTCATATAAAAACTTGTATGTAATATTATTTTATTTGGGGCACTTCCAGGTTGCGGAAGTTGTCATCCTTTATATATTATTTACTTTTCCGCACTAGGATAGACCCAAGGAGGGGAGCACAAGTAACCGGGTTCTGGAGTCCAGTGGGAGACCAACTCGAGGGGTCGAGTCCGGGTCTCCTAACTCTAGAATTGGTAGGGTTGCTTGCCGCTCTCGTAGGGGTCTAGGGGTGTGGGTTTGGCTATTCATCACGACCGTGGAATCCGTGTTTTATACTGGCTCGTATTGAAAACACGGACGTCCTAGTATATCCAATATTTCATATGATTCTTCTGCTGCGATATCTGTGATGTGATCATGTGATATATTCTGTGATAGATATTGAATATAGTATATATGATATATTATGTAGGCGTTACTTATGTTTTACACCCGCGCTAGCCCTTCCCTGCTCTGCCGTTAGTTACCTAACCTAACGGTGCACGAGGGGACATCGAGGCGAATGCGGATGGCATAAGTGTACGTCGTATTTATCTGTGATGTTTAGGTACTTAAATGATGGGACTTCATTAATGAGATTAATGAAATAAAAGAAACCTAAGATGTTGTAGAATCGAATTTCAAAATAAAACAGGTAGCTACAGTTCTTGCTTTGCACAGCGGTATATATGATATATCCTGCACCTTATTCGATGAGGAAAGGACCGAGATCCCTTCACCGGGAGTGACTCCTTTAGCAATAACTGGCAGATGCTACACACTCGATTTGTCTTTTGATTGCTTTTAAGAGTTTTTGCTTTGCGCAGTGATATATATGATATATCCCGCACCTCATTCGACGAGGAAAGGACCGACGATCCCTTCACCGGGAGTGACTCCTTTAGCAAAACTAGAAAAGCCTCAAAAACACTCCATTTTAAAATTCATTCGATCCTACAACGATATCAAGTTCATTACGCAATAGGTTTTTAGAAAAACCTGTCGTAGCCCTCCGTCATTTCAGATAAGTAGTAGTTAGTATTCGTGCTGCGTTTGTTGGCCTTTGTCAAGGCGTAGTGTGCGGTAGCTGACTGGTGCTTATCTGCTTATGCATATGATGCAGATTGGATTAGGGTAGTCGTGCGACCTTGTTGGCCTTTGTCAAGGGCCGTGCGGGTGGGTTTAATTCAATCAGGAAATGACGGGTTGAACTTGACTAGCATCCTATGGTTTGTTGGCCTTTGTCAAGGTCATAGGAGGTTAGGGGCAAAATTATCGGGAATTTCAAGTGTTGAAATTTGCAATGAGATTGCATACCTTCTATGAGATAGTTGGATCCCGATACCCGCTGCGAGTAATTGTTACTCCTGGGAGAGTTTTATACATTACAATTAGCCGATCAAGTAGGTGTCTAGAAAGGTGTCAACGGGGTTACGCCTCTGGGAAAACGAGGTTTACATTAATTAGGTTCGTGCGAAAGCACGGGGGACCTCCCTCAAAGTACCGACACTGGCCTGGCTGAAAGATTGGCGAACTTGTAGTGTGTAATTAATCCCGGCTAGTCTTTCCTTTTAGGGTTTGAAGGAAGATTTGATAAAAAGCAGTGGGAGCCATCCTGATTAGATAAAATAAAAACCAATCTATTCTTGCAAGAGCATACACTGAGTGTTTTCTTCTCTCTCTTTCCAGGTAGCGACCATATCACGCCTTAATCAAGATAATAATACGGAATATTGACCGAACCCGCTTGTTATACTGAGCTGGGAAACGTTGGTCCCGCTCCAACTTATAATTGTTATAAGACAGAGCAGGTAATAGGGGAATACCAGAATTCCTTTGCCGCCCAAACGAAGGAAGTGCATATGATGCATCTTCTTCGGGTGTGTTCATTACAAAGAACTGTTTCTCAGTATTCTCCACGTCCTGGGTATGTGATATCAGATCAGGATCCCAGATATGTAATCTGTTACATAGGGCTACAGATAGGTAGAGAACTGAGAACGGGTGATAAGTTTCATGAGGCAGAAAACGGGGCAAGTGTTGCAGCCAAGTCTGTTGGTCACTATCACCCTGTATTACAAATACATTGATTCTGAACGATTGTTATTAGATACCGAACCTGATATACAAAATCATATCAGTCTCTTTATTAGTAAAGAAATGATAAAATTTTGTATTGATGGATAATGTTTTGAACATTTCCTATATCAAAAGTTGATCGGTTCAGGCACGTTATCTAAAAGCATTAATGTTCTAAATCAAACTACAATTCTTAGTATACGGAACACACACAAGAGGAAGAGTTCAGAAATGAACGAATCCTTCTTGAGGCATTGTAGACTAGGTCATATCAATGCGACCCGACTAGCTGAAGTTACATGTAGATGCATATTTAAATTAGTTTGAATTTACATCTTATGAAACTTGCCAGTCATGTCACAAAGATAAGATGACCATAGCTCTGTTTATTGGAAACAGAGAAAGAGTTTGTGTACTCTTGGGATGATACATGTTGATGTATGTAAGGTCCCCTGTCTACATATGCCAGGACTGGTTCTTTGTACTTCATTACATTCTTTGATAATCTCTCGAGACTCAGACATATGTTCCTGTTGAAATACAAGTCTGAACCTTTTGAGATATTCACAGAATATAAGCTAGAAGTAGAGAACCAAATACGGGTATAAGTATTATGTCCTTTGATGTGATCAAGGAGGAGAATACTTGAGCACGAAATTCTTGGACTTTTCCAAAGGAGAATGGGATTCTCTCTCAGCATTACTCCTCCGTATACACCATGGCACGATGGTATATCGGGGCGGAGCAATCACACCCTATATGATAAGGTGTGCTCTATGATGAGTACTACTGAGTTACCTATTTCCTTTTTGGGAGTTATGCACTTGAGAAGCTGCATACCTATTGAATAGGGTTCAAATCAAATCAGTTGCCTACCACTTCATATTAGATATGATAAGGGAAGAGCCCATCTCTTAAGTTAGTTAAGATTTGGGGTTGTCCAGCCTATGTCTGAAAAGCAAAATCCGGACAAGCTCGAGGCAAGGTCTGTAATGTAGAACTGGAAAGGTTCCAGCTATACAAAACTGCAGCTGATGATTTGACAGAACCAAAGGATTCAATGGTTACCAACGAACCTCAGCCTCTCCGCCGATCTAGTAGGGTTCCTCACCCACCTGAGAGATACTTCGGTTTCTCTATGACAGTGGGAGCGAGGATTGCATCATGAGATGATGACCCAACTAGTTTCAAACTGGTCATCAGGAGTAGGACTCTGTAAGAATGGCTGGATGCTTAGCGATCTGAGATGGAATCCATGTACACCAACAAAGTATGGACTTTGGTTGCTATATCTGAAGGGTTAAATCCCCATCAGGAGCAAGTATATCTTGAGAAGATTACTTGGTGTATATGGAAAAGTTGAGACTTTCAAAGCTAGACTTGTTAAAGCTTTTTGTCATCGACCAGGTGTGGATAATGATGAAACCTTTTCAAGTGGCTATGCTTAAGTCCATCCAGATCCTACTTGCCACGGCTATATACCATGACTACGATATCTGGCGGTTGGGTGTCATGACTGCTTTTCTAAATGATGTTTTAGAAGAGAGAGTCTATAAGTACACAGCCAGAGGGCTTCGTAGACAGTGGGAGCAGCAGAAACGTGTACAAGCTGCTTTATAGGATAAAGCAGGTATCGCGGAGTTGGAACATCTGTTTTGATGAAGTAGTCAAACAGTTTGACATCATCAAAATGGTAGATGAACCTTGTATATACAAAAAGGTAGTAGGGAGTATAGTGACGATCCTCGTAGAGTACGTGGATGACATGCTCTTGATAGGGAAGGAGTTTCCTATGCTACGCTCGGTCAATCTCCGCTTATCACAATGATTCTCCATATAGGATCAAAGTGATACCTCCTAAATCCTGGGTTTTGGATCTATGAGATAGATCTAAATGGATGTTAGGATTCTCACTAGTTGTAGTGAGAAGGTATCAATCGACCCTGGGGAGAATCACTGAAATGGTTCCAGGGTGATAAAGACGACTGAATGTCAGTCACAGGCATTGTCTTTACCCTCAGTGGAGGGACGGTATGTTGGAAGAGTTCCAAGCTAGATACCGTGGCATACTAGACGATTAAGGCTGGATACATCACTACTTAAGATGCTACTAAAGAGGCAGTCTGGATGTATATTTGTTCATGAAATGAACTCAGTTCCTCCCATTGTGTGACAATAGAGTTGTGGCTTATGCCAAGGAACGTCCGTCCCATCAGTGATCCAGACAGATTCTAAGGCAGTATCACCTGATCATGGAGATGTTTGATCTCAAAGGGATCGAGGTTAGGAGAGTAAACTCAGAGGACAACACGGCGGATCTACTCACGAAGGCCTATTCCCAGAGAGAGATTTTTATGGGATGGTTGAGTATGAGATACTGCAACCACTGCTACAGATGGCCCTAGTGCAAGTGGGAGATTGTTAGTTATATGTATGCCCTAGAGGCCATTACTGTACATTGGATGTATATTGTAGTGGATGTTGGGACATATATAGGGAGGACTTTCTCGCTCGACATGATAGTATGCTATCTGGTTACTCTTTACCTTAACGTGTACATTGATTGTCTCTCTGTTACATGTTGGTAAAGCCCTTAGGATGAGTACTTGACTACCTGGACTATGATGCGGATCATACTAGTGGGGACATGGTAGTCCATAAGTACATCCTTCAAAGGCCCTAGTCGTGGGTGTATCGAGACGGGGCATCGATATACCAGAGTAGACTAGCGTATACCTTCTCGACCCATACAGATGGGCGATGGATGATCCCATATCCATTGGTGTTTGACATCAGAGATGATATACGGATGCTCAGTGGAGACTGGGTACACTGGACGGACTCGCCGAGAACTCCCAGATGGTATTATACCTTACGTCAGATGGCAGTTCTCTGGTGACACTGGTACAGAGTAGTCTGTTGACCCGAGATCGTCATAGAGTCTTGTGTGGTTCCCACTGTGCTTTGATTTCCATCTTACCACGTCCAAGAGGGCGTGCAAAACGGTGGTTTTTGGGTACAGTCCCGAATCACATGGAGGCAATGAGCGATAGGAGGGGATTCGTCTCTCCCGGTATAAGGAGTTGATGTTGCACTGTGTTCGATTGGCTATAACCGGAAATCCCTGGCCAGGGTTGCTGAGATTTACTGGTAAGTGTTACCAGTAGTTTCTCGAACTGTTATAGACCTCATATCGACACGACTTATCGAGCTATTGGGGTCTGACGTTAACCACCCCTAGGCGAGGTATGCGACATATCAGACGATCAGACCGGACTGTACGGTAGTGTTACTGGTTGGATTCACTGGAGTGTGAGCGGGCTTGCTCGTCGATCTTCTGATCGCTCAATACCCGGGTGGCCGTTACGTTTAGCAGACCGCTTGCGGCTTGCGGGTGTTTGATATGATCATCATCTGCCGCCGGCGTATTGACGAGTCTTTAGAGTCCTACACAGAGGTTTCCTGGCTCAAGCGAAACGAAATAGGAGCGCATATGAGATATGTGCGGGACCGAGAATAATGCGTGTATGTGATACCGTATTCTATTCTCGCGATGAATGTATCGAATGGTTATATGCGATATAACCTAGTTATCGAATCGAGGGTTGATTCGATAAGCCGATACATAGGATACTAGTCGGTTATATGCGATATGACCGGATCGTTAAATCAAGTGTTGATTTAATTATTTAATGCATAATTATATATTTGATATATTACTTTGCATTAACTAGTATCGGTTCACTTTAAATGGATTTTCTCACTTGGATTGTGCACATTGTATATGTGATATACTTTTGTACACATGATTGTATCATGTTTGATGATACATGCTTTTTGGTTAAGTGTAAAGACTTAAACCATGATTAAGTTGGAAATTAGGGTTTTGTTTTTTCCATTATTTATTTATTCATTTATTTATTTGTTTATTTATTTTGGAAAATAAATGGCATAATGAAATGAAATGGTGGCTCATTTTGGACTTGCATGTTGAAGCTTCATGAAGCTTTGACTTAGTGACCATTTTGTCTCCATGCTTAACCCTAACCATTCCCATTAACCATGATTGATTCTCTACACTTGACCATGGTTGAGACATGATAAGTATTCTTATTTATTTTATTTTACTTAATACTTATCATATTATCTTCTTCTTCTTCTTCATCTTCTACTTGAAGAAACCTTGCTTCATCAATGGTGATTGATGAAAAAGAGTGAGAAATCCAATTCTAAAGTGAACCCACTTCCTATTTCTTCATCCTCTACCTCTTGCCAAGTAGTATAGGGTGTTTCCTTCATAAGTTTTCATGGCTTGGTGAATGTGGAGCTTGATCTAGTGATGCCTCGACGTAGATCATCTTCGGCGTTGTAGTCGATGACCTAGCCCGTCCATTCTCCGATGAAGCCGATACTAGAGCCCGGGATCCGATGATCGCAGCGAGGAGACATCATCACGGAGCTATGGAAGTGGAGCACCGGATCTACAAAGGTTGTATTTCCGTTACACTTTAGTTAAGTTGTTAACTAGTTCCATCTTTCGCCTAAAATTCTAGTTAATGATCCGTATTAGGGTTTCTCGGCACTTGTAAAATTTGAAATTGGCATGGTTGATGCCTTGTGAGACCTCATTAGTGTGCCTAGGAACCCTACAGTGACAGTGTCAAGTCAGCGGACTAAGCTGTACTCATGTCACCTGGGAACTGATAACTGACGATAGGAATAATACCAACCAACAGTTCCCGACGAGTCCTGTCCAGTGTACTCGTAACCTAACGATCACCCGCATACTATCTCAAGCACGACGTACTGACGGCTGTGGGACAGACCGCCTCCCGCACTGGGATGAGAAGCGCATACGCTAGTCTACTCCGGAGTATCGATGCCCTGTCTCGATAATCCCATGACTAGGGACGTGTGTATAAGGATGTGTTTGTAGATTACCCAGCTCCCACGAGTGCGACTGCCATCACAACGCTGGTAATCAAACAAAGATCCTAAGGGCTCCACTAATGCGTATAGATGATACAATAAAGAAACACATGTACACATTAAAGCAGAGACAAACCAAGTAGCATACTACCATTTCGAGCAAGATTGTCTATACAACTGTGAATATCCCAAACTTCCATCAAGTAATATACATACTAGTATGATACAGTAATGGCCTCCAGGGCATATACACTAACACTCATTGACTGGCGCTCAGCGCCAAGTGCGCCACGTGCTCCTCACGTATGCGCTATCTCACAGGAAGCACCTTAGCGCTCCAAGTCTGGCGATCAGCGCCAAACACGCCACGTGTGCACTGAAGGAACATAAACTGTTCTTTAAATAAAGCCCCAGAGCCTTAATAAGTGTTCAACACTCAATAAAAGACAAAAAGTTGTCAGGATCCAAACCAATGCTCAGCATTGTTAAATAAAAAAGGACTGAGCCAAATTAAATGTCCAACATTTTGACTGAGTGGAATGAGCCCAAGTTGGCCACAGGCCTCTAATTCAGATTAATTGAGCCCATATGCTTATAAATCTTTTTAACTGATCTTAGTCCCAAACTTGACTACAGATCTCCCAACCAACATTGGTTCAAGGGTACATCTCTTCATACCTCTGATATATGTCGTTGTAATTCTTCAATGTCTTCAGAGAGATGGAGGGTCCCAATAACCAATAACTTTTGGCGCATCCCCAAACGGTTGAACCAAAACCACATAGACTATGACGTCTTTAAACTAGACTATGATGTCCTTAAACTTTACGGACTATGAGGTCCCTAAAATCATGGACTATGATGTCCTTAAACTTATGGACCACAACGTCCCTAAACTAAACCCCCACAGACTATGACGTCTTTAAACCGGACTATGATGTCCTTAAACTTTATGGACTGTGAGGTCCTTAAACTCATAGACTATGATGTCTTTAAACTTTATAGACTATGACGTCTTTAAACTGCTACGGACTATGATGTCCTCAAACCCAATGGACCGCAATGTCCCTAAATTAAAACAATAGAGCCCAAATGCTCTTTTGTTGGATCTAAATGAACATGTTCAGTAGATCTTAGTCTAAAATTAGAATAACGTATCCTTGACAAATGTTTAAGTTGATCTTAGTCTCAAATGATATTAACGATCCTTAAACCCAACACAAAACCCAAATCTAAGAAAATACGGATTTGGACTAATCCACGCCCTACGGGCGACAACATAAATTAGTCTCCGTATACAATCCACGGGCAACAAAAAATAAAACAAACACACACGACACGAAGTGACCATCTGGAGAAGGAGAAAGTGGTTACCTCGATGCGGTAGCGTAATTAACTGCAGGGGCTTGCGCCTGCAGGGAAGAGCGTCCCCACAATCAGAAACCCCTCATAATGAGGGGGAATCTGATGAAGTCTGCTACAACGGCCGCGTTCGTCTAAATCTCCGATACATGGTGCCATAAATCAACTTGGCATCTTCGGAGAGGTGGACGGATAAAACTAAATACATCTACCCCCAAAATTCAGGCCGGACGTCCCAACGTCCCGGTCGAGTCTTTCGGCGGAGAATAGATTCTGGCCAGCCCGGTAGGACCTTTTCCTCTTTCCACTCCACACTTCGTGTGTCGTGTTTCGCGAACGAATCGCGGTTTGCTATGGTTGCCCCTGGATTCGAGGTACTAAGATTTGGTGTCTTACTTCGTGCAGAAAAATAAGATCAATGGCTTTCAACTGCATCAATTGCAACAACTGCAACAATTCCCACTATGTCCTTGCTGGAGGAGTGACTTATGGGCCTCAAGCGGCCTCCGTTTTCAAGATGCCAGTGGAACAGGTGATGCAAGCCACCACTGGGCTGTTCTTCGGGACTATGCTCCCACCAATGAGCTTCAACGCCCTAGTGCCATCGCAGGAAGCTCCGAAGAAGTCGGTCTTTGATTGGCTTATGACTACCGCGGCCCCTCTCAACGGGTCGTCCAAATCCAATGCCTCAGTCTTTAACAGACTGGGCCAAAGCTCCAATGGGCCTACGAAGAAGCCCGCAATGCCTGAAGGGGTTATCCCGAAACGGATAGCCATCCCTGCTCCAGCAAATGAAGTCATCAGAAAGACTTCTCCTGCTAAGGGGTCGGTCTTTACAAGACTGGCCGTTCCAGCTCTAGCTCCAAGTGAAGTAACCGAGGCTGCTTCCATTATTCGAAAGTCGACCTTCGCAAGACTGACTATCCCCTCTTAACGGAGGTCAGTCCTCGATAGGCTAGCGCCAATAACAGCCTCTCCTTAAAGCAGGGGGCATCTGGAAGCTCATCCAACAGCAGAGGTAGTCACATCCGCTCAATACGCTCGACGTCGCCACTGGCGCCGAGTGAGGAAAGCTGGGGGCAATTCCCCATCTAGACTTACCCCGCGAGCTCCAACAGTGGAAGTCGATGCTACTGTTCTAACTGGGAACAACTTTGAACCACTTAGGAGGGTGCGCAAGAACTCTCCGACGGCCGTGCTAAAAAGATCTCCTCCACCTGTGGAGAATGCTACAAAGATAAAGCCAGAACAACCCCCTCAGCGGCTGTCCTAAAAAATTCACAGGGTCTGGCGAAGGGTCCAAGACTCAGTAATCGACAAGGACTACTCCCGTCAATCCAAGAAAATAAAGATTCAGCAAGAAGGGGACCATCCCTCTGCCACGTCACGAAAGGTGTCGTCTGCATAGGTGTCTACATCAACAGCTCCCGCAACTTCAACCATCCACAAAAGGAGATGGCCGGAGAAAATTCCCGCTTCTGCGACGAATCTAAAAGGTGCTAAACCTAAATGCCCTAAGTCTGGGGGCATGGTGGTGCACACTGTTTATATGGCTTCCGGAAAAGAGGAAAGCCGGGCTTCTACGGGTCACCGACCGCTCACCCGATCAGTAACAAAGGATCAGGAGCAACAACCGCAAAAGCTCCAAGAGATGCTAATGAAGATGGCCGCACTCACTGAGCCAAAAGAAAGCCCGGAGATATCGTCGGAGCAGCGTCAGGAGCAAGAAACCGATGCCGAGTTCCTCCGCAGAATCCTCGAGAAGAAAGACAAAGAGGCCGCGGAACAAGCGGCCAACATAAAACAAATGGCACTTTTATTCCAAGATATGGTCGGGATGATGATACAGCCGGATCCTTCAGTTGAAGACCCCCCGATTATCCTTGAAGCCGACAGAGGGGAGACATCGAACCCTCTTCCGGCTCTATCAGCAGCCAAAGAGGAGACGATCTCCAAAGCCGCCCTAGATGACTATATCACTCAACAGATACGAGCTCACTAGGAAAATGAAGCAACTGGCCAAGTCGTCAGAACCGGGCGACCATATCCAGGATGGTACGATCAGATTAAGTACTCGCCAGGATACACGATTCCTAAGTTCCACGTATACAAGGGGACAAGCAATCCCCATCAACATGTTGCTCAGTTCAGGGCTCTGTGCGGCAACATTGGAGGTGACGATAAGCTACTTCTTCGCCAATTCGTCAGCAGCTTGGCGGAGACGGCGTTCGAATGGTATTCGGAGCTTCCCAACGACTCCGTCAAAACTTTTACGGAGATGGAACTGCTATTCACCCAGCGTTTCGCCAGCGCTAGCGATCGCACCCCGATCACCGCACTAATCAACGCCAGGGTGAAGCCAGGCGAAACATGGGTTCAGTACGTGATACGGTGGAGGAATCTATGGTCGAAGTGCGAACAGCGCATAGAAGAGGCTCCTGCAGTAGGCATGTTCGTAGGTACCCTTGATCCGCAGGCGACTATATTTGTAAGTCCACGGTAGCGTCCCGGCCGTCTAACAGATGCCAAATGCGGAACAAAAACTTTTTACAACTGGCGCTATCGCGTACTATAACCCGGATCTGCCATTAAAGCTAAACTAACAAACTACAAAGTGGGTAGAAGAGTTATACCGAACGATCCGAGTCCTTCGGTCTTCAACCATCATCCCACGCTTGGTTGCGGCTGCTCCGATTTCCTCGATCTCTAGTCTTCTCGTCCAGGTGGCACCACGTCGACGGATCTTTAAACGGGCTCCCGTCTCTGAACCGAGGCAACTCGATCATCAAGTTTGCTAAAAGAGATGACCAAGATTGATGTATAGGATGAGTAGAATACTTTGTCTCGTTACGTCCAAAGCCATGGATGAACGGTTAATGAAGTTGCCTTTTGGATCGATATGAAAAGAGAAATGGAGTATACTAATTTCCATGAACCAAAATCCTTAATCTTTTCAAATGAAATCAATCATCATTCTTGCAAGAGGGGGCCGGCCAAATATAAGGAGGTTGGGGGTGAGTGTAGGAGCAAGGTGGTAACCATAAAAGAAAAGATCAACTATAAATATCCTTAAGCATTACAAGAAACTTTAATGCAAAAGGTGACTCACTTAAACACCTCATCATATCAATAAATGCAATAAGTGACTCACTAATTGTAGCGTTTTTAAAATAAATAAATAATTAAATAAATAAATTCTTTAGGTAAAAAAAAATTTCCGATAACCGGTAATATAAATCACATTTTTCCGTAAAAACCATGATATAATTATTTTGTCACATAGATTTAATACACCTATTTTAACTATGAAATTGCTAGTTTAATTAAATATTTTTCCTTAATTAACTATTTTAACTATTATTATAAGTTTTTATTTACACTTTTAGTCCTGCATGTAGCATGTTCTAGAATTTTGTAGTAGGAATTAAAAGAAATTAAAAATAATAATAATAATAATAAATAAACAAACAAACAAAGAATATAGAAATGAGGAATGTTGTTAATAATTAAGGTATGGGGAGTGTTGTCCAGAAAATTCCTGACACTTTTCCCTCACTGGCCGAGCACAATTGGCAGCCCCTCCTTTCTTTCTTCATCTCACACCCCACAAACATACACAAAAAAAAATCCCGATTTTTCCCCCTTTCTACTATTAACCAAATGGCTGCCATCATTCTCTAGAATCAGCAGGCCACCCAAGATTGCCTCACCATCATATACAAGTAGCAAGCAACATTCATTTCCACCACTCTCATCATCTAGACAAATATCCTCACTAGGAAATTATGTTCCAACAACCATTATCCCAAAGCAAATCATCATCGCCGAGTTCCCCGGCGTCATCCTCCACCCTATCGGATCCTTCAAGACCACCTCCGACTACCACTACCAAACCTAAAAGTCAAACGTCGATCTCCTCAAGCCCATCCAGGTCGGCCTCACCTTCGTCGATCTCGACCTCAACCATCGCTTCGTCTTCCAGTTCTACTCCCGCGAGTTCGACCCCTAATTCGACGGGTACGCCTCCGATTCCATCGACCTCCTCCGACAATCTGAGATCGATTTCGAGAAAAAAATGGAATTTAGGGTCGATGTGGTCAAATTTTGGGAGCTGCTGATGTCCTCTGGGGTCGCGTTGAACGATGCGGATCGAACGGTTCTGCCGCGACCTAACTCATCCGGGAAGCTTGGGATGCATGGGCAGGATGTTCATTCGGTGCTGGATGCGCCAATGCTGGAGACGACCTCGTTGTTTGGGTTGGCTTCATCGGCGCCTTCGCTGTTGAATCTGCCGCCGATTTGGATACAACCCAATGATCTCCCGACCGATAGCAGGTATAATAATCTGGATGATTGTGTAGCAGAATCGATACCAACATATTGCATATTCTTGCATCTGATACAGAGAAGCATGGATGCACTATAGTTTTCTTCCATATATCTACAAAAAAAAAAAAAATCTGTTCCATGTATCACTGCTGTTGGTTACAATGGAGTAATGTATGGCAACTTGAAGGTTACATTGATGCGACAAATTGGGCTCTTTGCTTTCTAATGCTGCTTTCTATAACATCACTGGTGCTAATTGGGTTTTCTTTTGGGATAAGCAGTTCCTTGGGCTCTCTTGTGTTTGCTTCTTGGAGATTTAAATCGATTTTCCCCGCGATGCCTGTGACTGTTCTTACTTTGGGGCTTCATGTCATAACTCCATTTGTTTATAGAATTGTTGGGGATTCCATGCACAATGCTTGAAAGGCTATAAATTTCGACCGGTCCGTTCAATTGATTATGGTTCCTTCGGGGAGTTTTGTTGTTTTGGGGGATTACAGAGATTAATAAAGGTAATGCTTTTGAGCCTATGGAGCTGTTGATGTCGGTGAATCCATCGGCGTTACCCGCTGTTCAAGGTTTTGCATTTTGCAGCATTGGCTACTAGTTCGATCGGTTATGCTGTTAGATTCCCAAAACAGTTGGTTGAAAATTTTGAGATTTGATTGGAGAAAAGTTTGATAAGGAAAGGGAAAGAAAAATTGAGGATTTGAATGGGTCGGTTCCCATTCCTGTGACGGGGATTGTACTCATCTTTCCTGTTTTTATTGTATCGTTTTTCAATGGTTTTCTCTAGAGCTCTTGACCTCGCTGGAGTATATGCAAATTTCTTTCCTTTCAGAGTTTTGCTGCCAGCAATGTCTTGGATTCATCAGTCGAGCAAGAAATATAGTGTATTTGAACAGAGAGGTTCTTATGCCGGTGGAAACATGGTTCTTACATTATTATTCATCATTGCAGTTATACTTGGATTATGTGGCTTTAAATGGGAAGAAAGTGTTTTGGAGGATATTTTATAACCTTGGTTTGAGATCTCGGCCGATCCTGATTTGAGATAGCCAGTTCCGATCCCGAAAGTTACCCTCCGAGTTCTGAGGCCGATTCTAACCGATACCAAGCACCCTCTCGTGGACTACGGGATGACGAGGAGAGCGTGGCGTCATCGACTTCAGCGTTCAAGGTTTGAGATTAGTAGATGTATATATACAGGGGAAGTCGGGTGGATGGCGTTTAGCACCCCCGCAAACGTAGAATAGGAATATTACTTATTGTCATTAGGAAGTCGGACGGGACCTTAGATTCTTGGCGGGGCGGACCCTATTAAAGACATTAGGTTGGACTGGACTGATTTAGAAAGACTTTACCAGAGGATGAACGTAGGGAATTCGTAGGTTTCAGGTAGATACACACACGCACACACAGAACGTATATGTGATATAAGGATATTATATGATGACATTGAGATATACGAGACTCTAGAATAGAACCCAGACTGTAATATATGACTGAATTACGATATGATGTATGTGTGACTTGATTACGACATGATATATGTAACTTAATCACGATATGATATATGTGACATGATATTTCTGAGGACCAATTGACGATGTATATTTATGTAGACAATGATATATGATTGATGAATTGGGATGTATGCGATTACAGTACAGTACCCTTGATCATGACATTATTTGATGATGATATTGTACGAATGATGATGTACATAGGTGATAGTTGACCCGTACCCCGATTTTGGGATGCCGTACGATGGATTTTATCGTACGAGGCATAGATTTGAGGATTGATCCGCACTCTTAACTCAAGGTAGTCGTACTATGTACGTGATGCTGTTGAGACTGGGTCGCCGACTATTAGATATATCGACTCAGACTGTAGGTAGATTCTTATTTCCTATCGACTAGTTCCTGTAGTCTAGTTCCTTAGTAGGTTAGATAGATACTAGTTTAGACTTGAGTCATATAGTTGTAGTTAGAAATACACTTTCATCTTTACATTCAGATTGTAATCATCAAGTTGCATGTTCATACATATGTTTCTTTAGTTAATATGAAACTCTGCCTGTTAGGACACCAGCACCGTTACCGATGATGCGCATATTTCACGTACACTTATTTGCCGGCTCACACACATCATCATTGGTAATTGTTATGTCACGTACACTTTAGAACATATTATATTTTATTGATAGAATCAGCTAAAGGCTAGATAAACATAATAATGTGATTACTCTCAGGTGTTAGTCTAGACATTGCATTTATTACTTAGACATTTCATGCATTCACATTTTCATGTTATCATGCAGTATTGTGGGGCTTATGCCGATACTTATCATTTACTTGCTCATGATTTTGGGGATTTTGGATTTCTATGAGATTTTTGGATTTTGGGGAAAACCGCAAGAATATATATAAAAACTTCTCTCTCTCTCTCCTCCTCTCTTTTTAAAACATAAGATGCGGTTTTCTCGTGATGTATGTGTCGTCCACCATGAGATTTCTTGTTTTCTGTTGGATTTCGAGACCCGATTCGAGGAGTGGATGAACCGTTTCGGGTACATGGTGGGCCCGGTATGGTACCCCGGGGCAAGAAGATCGAGTTGTAGACGATGAGCCTGGCAGGGGAGGACTATCTACCGGTGATGTCTGACGCGGCGGATATCCGGAGGATACCGACCGTTGTCGTGAGATTTGATGATATGGGCCGATCCGGACTGACGGAGCCCGAGATATTGAGACTATGAGATATTGAGACTTGAGATTTACATGTTTTGTGTCGATGCTTGACACGGATTTCCATGGATTTCATCGATGATATTTCAGATTTCTATACAAATTTACCATGATAAAAGTTAAAGATTTTCTTTATACAGATATATCTAGATTTCAGGATTGATTGTTTTACATTCATAGTGCATGCATATTCATTTACATGACATATTATTACTTGAGGCACTGACACGAGCACGGAGTATTTGCATTTACACGTAGTATTACCCTGCTATTACTAGATGATTAGGATATAGTAGTGTATTATTATGACCTAGGATAGCGTCGTACATTCGATTTCTTTTCGCAGATATCTTCTACTCACGAGTTGGCAACTCACCCCCGTTGTGCCCAAATTTTTATTACAGGTTGATGTACAGGGTTCCTTGGCAATTTGCTGGCACATCATTTCATTCCGGGTGATTTGCATGGTAGGTTGGTTCATTTGTATCTGGATCGCCGTTGTATTTTTATTATTTCATTTGTATCTAGTAAACTCCATCAACCAAACTTGTATACTTGATTAGTTTACTGGACCAGTTATTTATTTCGACCTTAGAGTCGCGCATGTATTATTATGGTATCTGGTGGATTTGTTTCCTTTTAAGTTTTGAGTCTCGCCCCTTTGGCATTGTATACTATTGTGCATTGGTGTGGTTGTTTCCGCCTGTTGGAGTAGATCTAGCTCCCGCTTGGGAATGCCTTTTTATTGTTTATATGTATTTATACTTGTTTGTACCCGTTTGGGGCCAGTTTTTACAAAGGAGACTCTGCCGAAATTTTTGAGAAAATTGGATGATGCTTTTAAACTTGTTTTCTACATGTTTTCCTTTACTTCTTCTTCTTTTATGGTTTAGATTTCTGGGCTTCGGCTTACTTAGGTTACGTTGCGCCTCTACACGCTTCGTAATCTTAGTGTCGGTCACGTTCCGTACTTTCGGGTCGTGACACTAATCCTAGTCACCACAACATGAAGCTTCCACTCATGACACACCTCATGACTCACCCTCAAGAAGAAAAGATAAATCCGCATTTAACCGAATGTTAAATACGGCCGATAGAAAACTGGAAACTGGCAACTTCCAAAAGCGATCCTGAAACGAATTTCAGGATAACCCCGTAATGGTATAAACATACCCGCATTTGTATCATGACCGAATACAAATGCATCTGAGACAAAGATATTATATCTACACAGTATAATACTCGGATCCGGCTTAAACCAAAGCCGACCAGTATTATCTGCCCGAAAAATGACACGTGCGAAAATGCACGTGCATTTTCCGAACCCTGCCATAAAACTATACGGCCTCTACAACGTTTCGCCCGAACTTGGGAAAGTGTCTGTGGGAGACTCTAATGACTCATCAACACACTGGCACTGGGTATAACCTCTAGCACATCAGAGGTACAAGCTGTACGTAACGGTTTGCCTATGTATTGATTGGAAGGGAAGCTGACGAGCGAACTCATCTATAAACCCTACTGAGCCTAACAGTGACAATATACATACAGTCCGGTCCATTCGTCTAAAGAGTATCACATATCGAGTCTAGGGGGGTGGATAAAGTCAGACCCCTAATAACGCGATAAATCGTGTCGGCATGAAGCCCATCACCATCTGAGAAACTACTGATCCAAATCAGTAATTCTCCACTATCTCGGCCGAGGATTTCTAGTGATGGCCACCCGTGCACTGCGTGACATCAACCCCCAATACCGGGAGAGACGAATCCCCGACGCTCCGCTCACTGCCTCCATGTGGCTCGGGACTATACCCAAAAAAGACCTGTTTGCACTACTCCTTTGAGCCGTGGTAGGGTAGAAATCAAAGCACAGTGGGAACTCATATGAGACAAATGACGATCTCAGATCGACAAACTAACCTGTACACATGTCACCAGGGAACTGCTATCTGACGATATATATAATACCAACTAGCATGTTCCCGGCGAGTCCTGTCCGGTGTACTCATATCCTAATGAGCACCTGTATACATCTTAGGTGATCTAACTGACACCAGTGGCTTGTGAGACCGGCCACCGTCCCTCGTCGGGGTCTCGACTGTATACACTAGTCTACTCTGGAGTATCGATTCCCTGTTTCAAAACTCCCACGACTAGGGACACTTTAAGGATGTGCTTATAGACCCCAGCTCCCACGTATATGATCACCATCATACTGCTGGCTGTCAAGAAGAATCCTATGGGCTCTATCATCATACAATAGTGAACTAAAGCATGTATACGATGATAAAGACAAACCAGATAGCATACTATCATCTCGAGCAAGACTGTCATATCGGTATAGGTCCTGCCTCAATCATTGCAATCATGTACCTGCGATCCAATAATTGACTTTGAGGGCACTATCTCCAACAATATCCCAGTTCATGATATTTTTCAAGCCGACTACTTTCCAGGCCTTGATTGACAAACTGGCCCAAATGGATCAGATGGGCCATAGACCGTCTTCCTCGAAAATGGAGCCTCGAAACGAAAAGGGGAAGGGGAAAGCGACCTTCGTCGCCAATGCTCAACAGTAGCCGAGTGGTCCAAAACCAGCTGATCGCCAAAGTGATAGACAACGATTTCTCAACGAAAAGTTAAGACGTCCTTACTCGTTTCCGCGGGAGAAAACAAAGAGACTATTCGAACTGGCGATACGCAATAGGCTCATCAATCTGCCGGACCCGAGACGTCCATTGCAGCCCAGCGATGCCAATAATCCTAATTATTGCCCCTATCACCGAGTAATAGACCATCCAATTGAAGATTGCTTCGTCTTCAAAGGCTGGATTGAGGATCAAAACCAACAGGGCAAATTCGCGCTGTCTGACAATTGGAAGGTGAGCTCGCCCCAGCCACACTCTCCTAAAAAGATGGACACACCGGGGGCATCGTGCTATTTTATAGAAGAAGCTCCATGGGAGGTCGCTCTTTCAGCCAAAACGAAGAGAATGCTGAAAGATCTCCAAACATGCCCGGCGATTAGGAGGAAGAGCCCGCTAGAACCCGAGATCATCGAGGGAATGTTGAAGCCGCGCCCAACGCTGAAAGTTAGTGATGGTGGACAAAATATTCAAGTCAAGCCTCCAAAGTCTTTAAAGAAAAAGAAGAAGGCCAAGAAGCCTGTCCAACCCGACGATAGCCGTACATGTCTGCAGAAATACATCGATGCACTGGAAGAATATAACCAGAGGGCACGGACCCCAATCATATTGGAGGAATTCTTTAAGCATGTTCTTGAGAATGAGGACGCTGACGCTGACGAAGGAGACGATTCTTCAGAAGGGCCAGAAGACTATATGGCAAGCTGCCACATGATCTCTCACTCGATAAATGACAAAGGAGCTCCTGATGCAAAGAAACTGGGGGCAGATCCCAAACCGGAACTCTTATAACCGTCAGACGAGATGATTGATATGTTGCTGAACGAGGCCTGTCAAAAGCGCAAAGCTGATCGAGAGCGTGAAATGGCCATATTTGAAAATGCCAAACGCTGGCGGCTAGACAAAAGGGTTGAAGTACCCCAACCGGATGGAAGCACTTCTGCCGCCAGCAAAAGCAAGTTTAAGACATGGAAGCAATTCGCTAAAGCCCTGTCGATGGGAATGAAGTTGCCACCTTCCAAAGAAGATACGTCAGAAAATACGTTCCCCGACGGGCTAGATGCATATCCAAACTACTGCTTATACCCATTGGAGGATCACACACCCTACCGAGGAATGCATGGCCTTCAAGAATTGGTGGCAGGGATACGTTGCTCATCGACAGCATTTCAAGTGAATGAAGTGCAAAACGCGTCGAGAGCAGAAGAACACGACAGATGAGCGCAAAAGAACTGCCGGCAACTGTCACATGGTTGATTCCGGGGGATCACAAGTTCTCACCTTCGGGAGCGATTCTGATGAAGAAATAGCCCTCTGCCCTCTCTTCAAAGAATCCATCTCCGAAACAGAAGAGATGAAGACCTACGAGAACATTCAGCTGCATAATCGCACATTACCCAAAAAGAATCTCGGACCCACAAACAAGGGATCGAACAAAAAAGATAAAGGGAAAGAAAAAGTCCCTGAAGATATCGCCCTCAATGACCGAGTCGTCGAAGAGCTGGTAGCCAAGGACCCGCCCAAGAAAAACAAGGTGGATTACAACGTTCTGGCACACCTGAGGAAGATACCCTCGCAGCTAAGGACTCTCAATGCCCTTCTGCTATCTAAAGAGGTGAGAGATTCTTTTTTCAAGGCACTACATGAGCCCAAGCAGTTTCAAGTTTTCGTTGCCGAAGAAAAGATGAAGGACGAGCTGGAGAAGTGCACACTGCTGACGTCACTTTCAGCGATGAAGACTTCCTCCTCGGGACGTGCGAGCACAATCGTCCCCTGTATGTCACCGGATACTGCCATGACATCAAGATAGGGAAGATTCTAGTTGACAACGGGTCTTCTGTCAATCTCCTAAATGTGAAGGTACTAAAAGAAATCTGCATGAGCGTTCAACACCTCGCTCGGGATAAAATCACTATCTCCGGGTTTGACTCCCAGTCATCACGGACGCTCGGGTCTGTGATACTGACGTTACGCTTTGGGCTGCTCATCACTGACATCAAATTTCATGTCATTGACGCCAAGACATGCTACAACACCTTGCTCGGCAGGCCTTGGTTGCACGAGTACAACATCATCCCTTCTACACAACATCAGTGTATGAAGTATTTCAAAGACGGTCTTGAGTATACCGTGACAGGGGAGCTGAACCCATTCTCCGTGAATGAAGTCCGAAAGTACGAAGATGCAAAGTATTTCTTACCAGACTTTGAAGACACAGAAAGATGCTATAAACCGGAGAATAAGTAAAAGTTATCACCACCATTCCGGTCTTCAGGAGCGATACCGAGGAGGAAGAAGAGACAGTCTATTCGGGGCCACCCCAATGCAATAAACCGGGACCATCTACCCCTATTCTGGTTTTTGGCAGTGACTCTGAAGACGAAGTCAACACAGTGTTCTCGGTCCGTCCATCAGTGCAGGCCCTCACTGGAGATGATATGAGTTTGCAGATCACCATGGTTCCGCGGCAGCACTACAGAGAGCTCGACGCACTTGATACCTATAGTGTGCAAGAACTGCAGATGTTCTACGTCCCTCCCAGGGGAAAAGATGAAAAAGCGGTCCTCTTTTATCGATCTGCGGAAATCAAAGTGGAGAAAGAAATCTGGCTTGGTGCCGATACTACATTTAACAGGCTCCAGCCCATCCGTCTACCCAGATACTACACGGAAGGATTAAAAAGGCTGTTGAGGTGCCAAGGCGTACCCTTCAAACAGATTGCTTGACAAGCTCAGTTTTACAATAGGATCTGGAACATCCCCAGAACTCAGCGAAAATTGCCCAACGGGAGAATGGAAACGATCGGGCTTGGATATGTTCAATCCAAGAAACGGGAAAGATTCCATGGTTGCTACGTTATACACGACTCTGATGAAGAAGGAGATGCTCTGTTAGAAGACGCTAACCCTGAACCAAAACGAGGTCCCGCCATGAAAAGGCCAAGTCCGTCGTTCGAAGAACAGATGGACAAGTTAATAAGGGAAGCGGGTCAAAAAGTCCGGGATGACCACAACCGCGAAATGGCCATTTACGAGAAAGCCAGGACGCAGCGCCTCCTTCAGCAGGCTGTGGAGAATGATGATGCTCTTCGTTGCCAGCCCATCATACAAAAGACCCGATGCAGAGGTAGAAACAAGTTAAAGAACGGAAAAAACGTTCGACATCGGCAAAACGGGTCCAAGAAGCCACACGATCAAGAATTGAGCAGCCAGGATTCATCTCTTATAAAGAAGATGGGTCGAGCATATTCTTTTCCCCAAGTCAAGACAAGGAAGATATTCGATCTTGTCATGAAACATCAAATGATTACGCTCCCGGAGCCCAAACACCCCGAACAAGCAGACGAGGTCTCTCACCCGGATTATTGCTCCTATCACCAAGCGATAGGACATCCTTTCGAAGATTGCTTCACATTCAAGAACTGGGTCGAAGACCAGTATCAGCAAGGCAAGTTTGCTCTATCCAGCAGTTGGAGGGTAACCCCATCACAGAAGCATGAACCGAAAGCCACGTATGTGGCGAGAGTTGAACCAGACCAACATCAGTTTTGGAAATAATCCTGCACCTGTCACATGATAACGATGTCGGATGACCTATCCTGGTGCTTCGAAAATGAGGATGAAGAGGAATTGATCTCGGAATTTCCGCCGGCGCCAAAAGAGCTAGAAGATGGGATACATACTACTGCAGATAACCTCAGAAAAATCGACATGGGGACGGCAAACGACCCACGGCCGACGTTTGTCAGTGAGCTGTTGTCTGAAGAAAAGGTGGCTACGCTCAAAGACGTACTCATGCAGTATAAAAATTGCTTCGCATGGAACTATTCCGAGATGCCAGGATTAGATCCAGAAATAGCCGTCCATAAATTGGCAATATCTCCAGATATCAAGCCAGTTAAACAAGCGCCAAGAAGAATGCAGCTCGAACTTGAAATGAGCATCAACGCCGAGGTCAAGAAGCTAATCGACTCCGGCTTCATCCAAGAGGTTCAGTACCCTGACTGGATTGCCAACATCGTCCCGGTGATGAAGAAGAACGGGACGGTGCACATTTGCATAGACTTTCGGGACCTCAACAAAGCCTGTCCAAAAGATGACTTTCCCGTACCAGTTACCTAGCTGATGATAGATAACACGTCCACTCACGAAATCTTCTCCTTCATGGACGGCTCATCAGGGTACAATCAAATAAAGATGCATCCCGAAGACCAGAAGCATACTGCTTTCCGGACTCCTCTGGGTATATTCTGCTACAAAGTAATGCCTTTCGGCCTGAAGAACGTCGGTGCTACCTATCAGAGGGCCATGACAAAGATTTTCGATGACCTCATACATGAAATCGTCGACCTCGTAGTGAAAAGTAAATCGTACGAGGAGCACCGGGAGCATCTGAAGATCGTGTTTCAGCGCCTTCGGAAATACAACCTGAAGATGAACCCTCTCAAATGCACGTATAGAGTTTCCTCGGGCAAATTCCTATTGTTCATCATCCGACATCGGGGCATCGAGATAGACCCGTCGAAGATCAAGGCGATTATGGAGATGCCTCCACCGAGAACTCTCAAGCTACTGCGATCTTTCCAAGGGAAGCTTGCGTATATTCGGCGGTTCATAGAAAATCTCTCCGGCAAATCCCGTCCCTACAGTCACCTAATGAAGAAGGGGATCCCTTTCGTTTGGGATCGCAAATGCCAAAGCGCACTAAACGAAATCAAGCAATACCTGCAGAACCCGCCGGTGCTGACCGCTCCAGTCAAGGGAAACCCTCTCATCCTGTACACAACAGTCTTTGAAGGTTCCTTAGGCGCACTATGGGCACAGGAAAATGACCAAGGGAAGGAGAGAGCCCTCTACTATTTGAGTCGAGTTCTCCTGGGGGCAGAAAACAACTACTCCCCTATCGAAAAACACTGCCTGGCGTTAATCTTCGCGATAACGAAGCTTCAACATTATGCTTTGGCGCATGAGGTCCATCTCATATCAAGTGTGGATCCTCTCAAGTATTTGATGTCAAGAGCCATACTAACAGGACGACTCGCTAAATGGGCCCTGCTCTTGATAGAGTTCTCGATAACTTATCATCCGCTCAAGGTAGTGAAAGGACAGGCCATCGCCGACTTCCTCGCTGAGTATCCGATACCTGCCGATTCACCCTTAAATTGCGAATTGCCAGACGAGCACGCGTTTGACACAATCAATGGGGAGAAAGGAGAGAGTGACACCCGATGGGAACTTTATTTCGACAGGGCATCTTCCATGAAGAAGCGACAGCCCAACACCCCTATAATCAAATCGGGAGTAGGCCTTATCTTCGTGACTCCACAAGAAGGGATAATGCGCTTCGCCTTCTCCTTAACAGAGTCGAGGACGAACAATGAATCAAAATATGAAGCTTTGATAGCAGGTCTTGAGATCGTTGTCGACATGGGAATCGAAAACCTCCTCATATACGGAGACTCCCAACTGGTCATTAGCCAAGTAAATGGCGACAATCAAACATGCAAACTGGAGTTGGTAAAGTACGGCGAGAGAGTACAACAATTGCTGACTCAAATCCCTGCCTACGCCCTGGAAAGCATACCGCGAGCGGAAAATAGCAAAGCGGATGTGTTAGCCAAACTCGCTAAAGAACTGGCTGACGAAAACCTTGATGACGTAAGGATCGTGGTACAAAGCCGTCGCGTTCTTACACCAATGGAAATATCCCCGGAGTCGTCTGAAGAAAAGGAAGCGACCAAGCAAACAGCCTTACAAATAAAAGACCAGGAAAAGGCTAAGGATTGGAGAGAAGTCTTTATAGACTACTTCAAATCCCGACGAACACCTGAAGATGCATCCTCAAGACATCAGCTCATGAAACGAGCTCTGTCTTTCGCCTTCGTCAATGATACTCTGTACAAGAGATCGTTCGACTCTCTATGGCTAAGATGCCTGGGGCCGGAAGAAGTAAAGAGAGTTGTCCAAGAAACTCACGACGGACTCTGCGGTTCTCATCAATCCGAACCAAAGATGAAGTTGAAGATCAAAAGGATGAACTACTATTGGCCCACGATGATCCAAGACTGTCTCGAATACGCGAAGCAGTGCCACTCGTACCAAATTCACCGGGACTTCATCCACCAGCATCCAAATCTGCTACACCCAATGGTGGCTAGCTGGTCGTTCGAAATGTGGGGAACTGACATAATCGGGCCCATCGAACCAGCATCGTCCAGAGGACATCGGTTCATATTGGCGACAACCGATTACTTCTCTAAGTGGGCAGAAGCTATACCGCTAAGAGAAGTGAAGACGGAGAATATTCTCCACTTCTTCAAGACACACGTCATCTATCGGTTCGGCACTCCACGACGGATTATCTCTGATAACGGGCCAGACTACAGAAGTCACAAAATCAGTCGCTTCGCACAACAGCATAATATAGACTGGAGATACTCTTCGGTCTATAATCCCCGAGCTAACGATCTAGCTGAGGCCTTCAACAAGACCTTGACGAAGATCATAAAGAAGACGGTGTCCAGAAATAAAAGAGATTGGTACGAGAGATTGCATGAAGCTCTCTGGGCGTATCAGACCACGTTCAAAACGGCCACAAATACAATGCCGTATGCATTGGTATTCGGCGCAGAAGCAATACTCCCCTTGGAGATAAAGATACCCTCCCTACGAGTGGCGGTTTATTATAAGCTAACAGATGAAGAGAATGCTCATCTTCGGCTTGAGGATTTCGACGCCCTTGACGAAACCCGGCTCATGGCGCAGCAAAACCTAGAGGCTTACAAAGCAAGAATGACGCGCTTGTACGAATGATTGACTAGGCCGAGAACATTCCACCAAGGCGAACTCATGCTAGTCGTAAAAAGACCTATGATCCCTAATCGTGCCAAATGGGGGAAATTCGAGCTAAACTATGAGGGCCCGTATATCATAGACAAAGTCTACCAAGGTGGGGCTTACTTGCTCATGAATATGCATGGAGAAAGACCCTTCAAGCCAATAACGGTCGGTTCTTGAAAAAATACTACGCCTGACCGAAACGTCTGTAAACTACTACAAGCCGTAGCATCCTAGGGCTGACGCAAAAAAAAAAAATAATAAAAAAAGGGTACGTCCATAAGCAAAACGGGCATGGATGAAAACCCGAAAGGGCTCCGTGAGTAAAAACAGCGGGCTACCGGCGAGTTTTGTAAAAACCCAAAAGGGCGCAATCTCGTTAAAAGACACTTGCAAGGTCCTCTAGACCTTGTAAGGAGAAAATACCTGCGTGATATCCTTACGACTCACAAGGGAGCAATACACTTAGGGGTCCCCACGATTCCTAAGGAGAAGTTACACTTACAAGATCCTCACGACTCGTAAGGAGAATTCCCCTATGAGACCCTCACGGCTCATAGGATTCAAAAGCCTTAAGTTACAGGGATCTGAACCTGTTCTTAAGCCGTCATACACCCCAATTTTGCCCTACAAGCGGTTCAACATTAACCCTTGTATACAATCCACAGGCACAAATAAACGTCTCCCCCACCAAGCTCCCACCAATGGCACGAAATTTCCCCGCTTGGTAAACAATACTTGTAATTCCTCTCAACTTATAAGGAGAAAACGCTCTTGTAAGATCCTTATGACTTATAAGAGAACACACACTTAAGAATCCTCACGATTCCTAAGGAGAAATTGCACCTATGAGATCCTCACGACTCATAGGGAGAAACATCTTTATGAGACCCTTACGGCTCATGAAGTCAGAAGCCTTAGTCGATAGGATCCTAACCCTGTTTGCTAAGCCACCTTTGTTCGACATCGACAGAGGCAAATGATGATTCGCTCCTAGCAATATCCCAATGGTAGCGATACTGATGCCTGAACCGGCGACAAATTCCAAGTCCTTTCATGGCAAATGATGATTCGCTCCTGGCAACATCCCAGTGGTAGCGATGCTGATGCTAAGATTGGTATCAGGTCCCAAGTTCCATACACGCGGCGAAAACTCAGCGAGCCATAAATGCATATGAAATAGCCGAAATGATAGGGCAGCTTGCAACAAAATCAGTAAGTAAAAGATATGCATACAAAAATAGCCGAAATGATTGGGCAACTCGCAATAAAAAGCAGCGAGTAAAAAAACAAAAATAGCCGAAATGATTGGGCACCGCGAAATACAGCCAAAATGATTGGGCAATCGCGACTTTCGCGATATAAAAAGCTGAAATGATAGAGCATCGTGGAAAGAAATAAAAAAAAAGAATGAAACTTTTGCCCTACAGGTGAGTCCATACTAACCCTTGTATACAATCCATAGGCATAAACAAAAAGGGAACCACATTTCCCGGCAAGACTCTGTCAAAAAGAAAGTTAGGTCTCAACGACAACATCTGCATCCCAAAAGACTAACAATGGTGCTCCTCTTCATGCCAGCAAGGCACGGACGCGACACCACCAATCGGAGCCACGATAAAGTCCCCAGTTCCAAAACTCTACGGTTCACAGACAACCTAAAGTCAGCCCCGACACCACAAAAAGCGGAGCAAGTCAGCAAATGACCCCGTCGTAGAAGCACGTCATCAAATGACCCTGTTGCGGAAACACGTCATCAAATGACCCCGTCTCAGAAATACATCAGCAAATGACCCCGTCGCGGAAATATGTCATCCAATGACCCCGTGGCGGAAACACGTCATCAAATGACCCCATCGCGGAAACACGTCATCAAATGACCCCGTCTCGGAAATACGTCAGCAAATGACCCCATCGCGGAAATACGTCATCCAATGACCCCGTCTCGGAAATACATCAGCAAATGACCCCGTCGCGGAAACACGTCATCCAATGACCCCGTCGCGGAAACACGTCATCAAATGACCCCGTCTCGGAAATACGTCAGCAAATGACCCCGTCGCGGAAATACGTCATCCAATGACCCCGTCGCGGAAATACGTCATTCAATGATCCCGTCTCAGAAATACGTCATCAAATGACCCCGTCGCGGAAATACGTCATTCAATGACCCCGTCTCGGAAATATGTCAGCAAATGACCTCGTCACGGAAATACGTCATCCAATGACCCCGTCGCGGAAATACGTCAGCAAATGACCCCGTCACGGAAATACGTCAGCAAATGACCCCGTCACGGAAATACGTCAGCAAATGACCCCATCTCGGAAATACGTCATCCAAGAACCTCCGTTTCGGAAACAAGTCAGCCAACGACCTCCCCGTCAGAGCAATGCTTCGACTTGGAGACAAGTCAACTCACCAACCACTTACGAGTCCTCTCGACTTCTAAGGGTGAAAATTCTCTTGTGATATCCTTACGACTCTTAAGAGAAAATTGTAACATTTTAGAAATCGTTATGTGAATGTTTCCGTTTTTGGGTAAAATTGTCGGTATTTTCTGTTTTAAACCGACTGTGATCAAACGACCATATAGACTTGACAGTACCTAGTTTAGCTAAAATAAAGCTAGTGCGCAAGCTTTAGGGGTATATGGGACGTTTTGGTTCAATTAGAATTTTTCCCAATTTTAATATTATTTTAATGCGGTATTCACATTTTGGGAAATTTCGCTTAAGTGATCTTTTCAACTATTAAGTTTGAGTAAACCCAAAACCCTTCACTAATTATCTAGATATTTGTTTGGGTTTAGGGATTTAATTTTTAAAAGAAAAGAAATAGAAAACAGGTGCATGCATGTGTGCAAGTGTGTGTGTGAATGCATTTATGAGCATTAATCATGGGAAATTGCTAGGTAATTCCTCACAAAACCCTTACCTCTTCACTTGGCCGAATCTCTTTCTCTCTCTACTGCTCTTGATCATTTCCTTCTCATTTTGCATCAATCCAAACTCAAAAATCTCCAAAATTCCCAAATAAATCCCAAAAATACCCCAAGTCTTGATGTTAGCATCTCGGAGCTAGGAAAGCTTGGATCTTTGTGTTCTTGAGGATAGGTAATGATCCTTATCTGTTCTTTTTATAGTTTTTGTGGTATGTATCTAGTTAGTTTCAGTTTTAACTGTTTAAAGTTAAGTTTTGTGCAATATATCATATTTTAGTGTCGATTTGCGATATCTGTGACCTGCTGTGATCCCGAGAAAATACTAGAAAACCAAACATTTTTGTTGTGTTGTACCTGTGACCATAGGCTTTCACCTGAGACACGAGACCCATCCCACCGGCCAGGGCCGGCGGCGTCTGAAGCGGATTCCGGTGAGATCGGCTCGGGGAAAGAGTTTGGGTTTGGGTTTTTCTGGGTAGGTGTCTGCAGTGGTTTTGGTATATTTGGTTCTGTTTATTTGTTTAGTTTTCAGAGTATGCAAAATCTGGGATCACTTAGGTAGGTTGTAGTGTTTTGCGTTCGCGCGATACGTTATACGACACGGATCGTGCACCTTGGGTGGTTTTTCTCTTAAGTTGTTTTCGTCGTGTCGCTACGTGCGTTAGCCACAATACGAACACTTGAGAGTATGTTTTGTGTTGTTGCGTCGGTCTAATATAGTTTGTACGTGTTTTAGGGTTATTATTAATATATACTTGGTTTATTGTTTTAATGTTGTAGGTTCGCAGGCGGGGACTACGGACACAGCTACAAAGGAAAAACAGGTGGTTGCCTATACTTAGCCAGGAGTGTTGGTGAGTAGATTTAACATCTACAGGAGAATCGTCCGAATGGCGTTATGCGTCTGGGCTAGAGATGTTAATACTTGTCGCATATTCTATGTCATATTTAGAATTACGCATTTACCCTATTATTTAGATATTGTTGTGCTTGGACTAGTATCCTTAGGACACTGCACATATTATTGACGATTCATGTTGCACGAGCACAGATTGTATGCTACACACACCGTCAATAATTGCCATGCCACGCACAACCCACATATAGAAATGCTATGGTTTGGTTAGGGACATTAAGACAATGATTCATATTTCTTATCGCATATGACATTTAGCATACCTGTATATCCACATGCTTACACATATGTCTTCACATACTTACGTGCTAAATACCTGTATACCTATAGAGTATAGTACCATTAGTGATAGGTACATATACACTTTATGACATAGCTACAGGTATACTTTGCACACATACTTCACTTATAACCAGGGGGTATACTACATCATTACTTATAGGTAGATACATATATCTTGATATACCTTTATGTTGCACATATATCTGGTTATAGCTACATGTTTACCTTTACTTGATGTTATTTTAGAATTGGAGAGATTAGGAACCGCATGATATTATATTAACTTGTTACAGTTAATTGCTGCTTTTCCTTTATACGCTCGCATTTCGGATTTATGATGCGTATATTATATTCATGGATTTTTGCATTGAGATATGGATTTTTCACGATATTTTCTGGATTTGGGGACCGTGGGAGTTTCATGAAATTATGCATTATTTGAAAAACCCGGTTTCCCTTGATATGATATTTCTGCAGCCACCATGAGATTTATCGGTTCTGATTATATACTCCATTCAAGGAGTGGGTGCCGTATGAGGGTATATGGTGGGGCCCGGTACGGTTCCCCTCGGCAAGATGATCGATGGTTTTTGCAGATTGAGGCTGGAAGGTGGGCAAGTACCTACCGGTGACATTACCAATGACTCAGCGGTTATCATGGGGATACCGACGGGAGTCATGTACGTATTGATACGTCGAGAGGCAAGGGTCAGAGCTAGGCACTCGTGCTTACGGGATAGCGTATGATACGTACCTATCAGGATGCCAGTCATGGTGACAGCACCTGATAGATCAGCATTTCTGTGTCGATACTTGACACATTGGTTTCATGATATTTTTTTTACTCCTTTGTATATATAACAAAGGATTAGGCCGCTGTTATATATGCCCTTACACCAATATTAGTGGAATGTGACGCTAATATATGTGTATTGACATTAATTTATATACATCATCATATTTATTCATGCAAATATACCTAGAATGTAAAGGACTCATTGACATTGGATTTAGGACATTTGAGAATTCATTTGATATTGATTACAGGATATATATGAGATTGCTGATTTTGTACACTCGGGATATGTGAGATCTACATGATATTGTACATTAGGGGTATACGAGATATAGTTGTAGGGTTTCAAGGCACTCCCAAGAGGTCTCACAAGGCATCAACCATGCCAATTTCAAAAATTACGGTGCCGAGAAACCCTAGACTAGATCGTTGGCTAGAAGTTTAGGCGACAAAAGAAACTAGTTTACAACTAAACTAAAAGAACGGAAATACAACCTTTGTAGATCCGGTCCTCCACCTCCACGGCTCCGTGATGAAGTCCTCTCTGCTGTCCAAATGCAATCCCGGGCTCTAGCGTCGGCATCATCGGAGAAATGGGCGGGCTAGGTCGTCGACTACGATGCCGAAGATGATCTACGTCGAGGCATCGCAAGATCAAGCTCCCACTTCACCAAGTCATGAAACTTGTGAAGAAAACACCCTATACTACTTGGCAAGAGCTAAAGGATGAACAAATAGGAGGTGGGTTCACTTTAGAATTGGATTTCTCACTCTTTTTCACAAGTTGCCATTGATGGAGGCAAGCTTGCTTCAATGTTGAAGATGAAGAAGAAGAAGAAAGAATATCATTAATATTCTCAAAATAGAAAAAAATATGAATACTTATCATATCCTAACCCTAGTTAAGTGTAGAGAGTAGACCATGGTTTGTTTAAATGGTTAGGGTTAAGCATGAGACAAAATGGTCATGTAGTCAAAGCTTCATGAAGTTTCAACTACAAACAAAGAAAGCCACCATTTTCCTTTTTTATCTTTTCCAAAATGAATAAACAAATAAAAGAATGAATAAGAAAAACCCTAATCATCATTTTAACCATGGTTTAGTTCTTTACACTTAACCAAATAAGCATGTATCATCAAACATGATACAATCATGTGCACAAAAGTATATCACATATACAACTTGCACAATTCAAGTGAGAAAATCCATTTAAAGTGAACCAATACTAGTTAATGTAGAGTAATATATCAAATATATAATTATACATTAAATCATTAAATCAACACTTGATTCAATGATCCGGTCATGTCAAACATAACCGACTAGTATTCAATGTATCGACTTATCGAATCAACGCTTGAATCGATAACTAGGTTATATCGCATACAACCATTCGATACATTCATCCTGAGAATAGAATACGGTATCACATACACGCATTATTCTCGGTCCCGCACATATCTCATATGCGCTCCTATTTCGTTTCGCTTGAGCCAGGAAACCTCTGTGTAGGACTCTAAAGACTCGTCAATACGCCGGCAGCAGGTGATGATCATATCAAACACCCACAAGCCGCAAGCGGTCTGCTAAACATAACGGCCACCCGGGTATTGAGCGATCAGAAGATCGACGAGCAAGCCCGCTCACACTCCAGTGAATCCAACCAGTAACACTTACCGTACAGTCCGGTCTGATCGTCTGATATGTCGCATATCTCGCCTAGGGGTGGTAAACGTCAGACCCCAATAGCTCGATAAGTCATGTCGATATGAGGTCTATAACATTTCGAGAAACTACTGGTAACACTTACCAGTAAATCTCAGCAACCCTGGCCAGGGGTTTCCGGTTATAGCCAATCGAGCACAGCGCAACATCAACTCCCTATATCGGGAGAGACGAATCCCCTCCTATCGCTCATTGCCTCCATGTGATTCGGGACTGTATCCAAAAACCACCGTTTTGCACGCCCTCTTGGACGTGGTAAGATGGAAATCAAAGCACAGTGGGAACCACACAAGACTCTATGACGATCTCGGGTTAACAGACTACTCTGTACCAGTGTCACCAGAGAACTGCCATCTGACGTAAGGTATAATACCATCTGGGAGTTCTCGGCGAGTCCGTCCAGTGTACCCAGTCTCTACTGAGCACCCGTATATCATCTCTGATGTCAAACACCAATGGATGTGGGATCATCCATCGCCCATCTGTATGGGTCGAGAAGGTATACGCTAGTCTACTCTGGTATATCGATGCCCCGTCTCGATACACCCACGACTAGGGACCTTGAAGGATGTACTTATGGACTACCATGTCCCCACTAGTATGATCCGCATCATAGTCCAGGTAGTCAAGCACACATCCTAAGGGCTTTACCAACACGTAACAGAGAGACAATCAGTATACGCGTTAAGGTAAAGAGCAACCAGATAGCATACTATCATGTCGAGCAAGAGAGTCCTCCCTATATATGTCCCAGCATCCACTACAATATACATCCTATGTACAGTAATGGCCTCTAGGGCATACATATAACTAACAATCTCCCACTTGCACTAGGGCCATCTGTAGCAGTGGTTGCAGTATCTCATACTCAACCATCCCATAAAAATCTCTCTCTGGGAATAGGCCTTCGTGAGTGGATCCGCCGTGTTGTCCTCTGAGTCTACTCTCCTAACCTCGATCATCCTGGAGATCAACTATCTCCATGATCAGGTGACACTGCCTTAGAATATGTCTGGATCACTGATGGGACGGACGTTCCTTGGCATAAGCCACAACTCCATTATCACACAATGGGAGGAACTAAGTTTATCTCATGAACAAATATACATCCAGACTGCCTCTTTGGTAGCATCTTAAGTAGCGATGTATCCAGCCTTAATCATCTAGTATGCCACGGTATCTAGCTTGGAACTCTTCCAACATACCGTCCCTTTACTGAGGGTAAAGACAATGCCTGCGACTGACTTTCAGTCGTCCTTATCACCCTGGAACCCTTCCAGTGATTCTCCTCAGGATCGGTTGATACCATCTCACTACAACTAGTGAGAATCCTAACATCCAATTAGATATATCTCATAGATCCAAAACCCATGATTTTAGGAGGTATCACTTTTATCCTATATGGAGAATCATTGTGATAAGCGGAGATTGACCAAGCGTAGCATAGGAAACTCCTTCCCTATCAAGAGTATGTCATCCACGTACTCTACGAGGATCGTCACCATACTCCCTACTACCTTTTTGTTTATACAAGGTTCATCTACCATTTTGATGATATCAAACTCTTTGACTAACACATCAAAACAGATGTTCCAACTCCGCGATACCTGCTTTATCCTATAAAGCATCTTGTACACGTTTCCGCTGCTCCCACTGTCTACGAAGCCCTCTGGCTGTGTACTTATAGACGCTCTTTTCCAAAACATTATTTAGAAAAGCAGTCATGACACTCAACCGCCAGATATCGTAGTCATGGTATGTAGCCGTGGCAAGTAGGATCTGGATGGACTTAAGCATAGCCACTTGAAAAGGTTTCATCATTATCCACGCCTGGTCGATGACGAAAAGCTTTAACAAGTCTAGCTTTGAAAGTCTCAACTTTTCCATCTACACCAAGTAATCTTCTCAAGATATAATTGCTCCTGATGGGGATTTAACCCTTCAGATATAGCAACCAAAGTCCATACTTTGTTGGTGTACATGGATTCCATCTCAGATCACTAAGCATCCAGCCATTCTTACAGAGTCCTACTCCTGATGGCCAGCTCGAAACTAGTTGGGTCATCATCTCATGATGCAATCCTCGCTCCCACTGTCATAGAGAAACCGAAATATCTCTCAGGTGGGTGAGGAACCCTACTAGATCGGCGGAGAGGCTGAGGTTCGTTGGTAACTATTGAATTCTTCGGTTCTACCAAATCATGAGCTGCAGTTTGTATAGCTGGAACATTTCCAGTTCTACATAACAGATCTTGCCTCGAGCTTGTCCGGATTTTGTTTTTAGACATAGGCCGGACAACCCCAAATCTTAACTAACTTAAGATATGGGCTCTTTCCTTTCCATATCACATATGAAGCGGTAGGCAATTGATTTGATTTGAACCCTATTCAATAGGTATGCAGCTTCTCAAGTGCATAACTCCCAAAAAGAAATAGGTAACTCAGTAGTACTCATCATAGAGCACACCTAATCACATAGGGTGTTATCGCTCCGCCCCGATATACCATCGTGCTATGGTGTATACGGAGGAGTAATGCTGAGAGAGAATCTCATTCTCCTTTAGAAAAGTCCAGGAATTCCGTGCTCAAGTATTCTCCTCCCTGATCATATCAAAGGACATAATACTTATACCCTTATTGGTTCCTTACTTCTAACTTATATTCTGTGAATATCTCAAAAGGTTCGGACTTGTGTTTCAACAGGAACATATGTCTGAATCTTGAGAGATTATCAGAGAATGTAACGGAGTACAAAGAACAAGTCCTGGCATGTGTAGACAGGGGACCTTACATACATCATCATGTATCAATCCCAAGAGTTTACTAACTCTTTCTCTGTTTCCAATAAACAGAGCTGAGGTCATTTTATCTTTGTGACATGACTCGCAAGTTTCATAAGATGTAAATTCAAACTAATTTAAATATGCATCTACTATGTAACTTAAGCTAGTCGGGTCGCATTGATATGACCTAGTCTATAATACCTCAAGTAGGATTCGTTCATTTCTGAACTCTTCCTCTTGTGTGTGTTCCGTATACTAAGAACTGTAGTTTGATTTAGAACATCAATGCTTTTAGATAACGTGCCTGATCCGATCAACTTTTGATATAGGAAATGTTCAAAACATTATCCAACTATACAAAATTTTATCATTTCTTTACTAATAAAGAGATTGATATGATTTTGTATATCAGGTTCGGTATCTAATAACATTCGTTCAGAATCAATGTATTTGGAATACAGGGTGACAGTGACCAACAGACTTGGCTGCAACACTTGCCCCGTTTTCTGCCTCATGAAACTTATAACCCGTTCTCAGTTCTCTACCTAGCTGTAGCCCTATGTAACAGATTACATATCTGGGATCCTGATCTGGTATCACATACCCAGGATGCGGAGGATACTGAGAAACAGTTCTTTGTAACGAACACACCCGAAGATGATGCATCAACATGCACTCTCTTCGTTTGGGCGGCACGGGAATTCTGGTAATCCCCAATTTCCTGCTCTGTCTTATAACAATTATAAGTTGGAGCAGGACCAACGTTCCCCAGCTCAGTATAACAAGCGGGTTCGGTCAATAATCCGTATTATTATCTTGATTAAGGCGTGATAAGGTCGCTACCTGGAGAGAGAGAGAAGAAAACACTCAGCGTGCGCTCTTGCAAGATCAGATTGGTTATTATTTTATCTAATCAGGATGGCTCCCACCGCTTTTTATCAAATCTTCCTTCAAACCCTAAAAGGAAAGACTAGCCGGGATTAATTACACACTATAAGTTCGCCAATCTTTCAGCCAGGCCAGTGTCGGTACTTTGAGGGAGGTCCCCCGTGCTTTCGCACGAACCTAATTAATGTAAACCTCGTTTTCCCAAAGGCGTAACCTCGTTAACACCTTTCTAGACACCTACTTGATCGGCTAATTGTAATGTATAAAACTCTCCCAGGAGTAACTCTTACTCACAGCGGGTATCGGGATCCAACTATCTCATAGAAGGTATGCAATCTCATTGCAAATTTCAACACTTGAAATTCCCGATAATATTTTGCCCCAAGCGTCCTATGACCTTGACAGAGGTCAACAAACCATAGGCTGCTAGTCAAGTTCAACCCGTCATTTCCTGATTGAAGTAAACCCACCCGCACAACCCTTGACAGAGGTCAACAAGGTCGCACGACTACCCTAAATCAATCACATCATATGCTTATACAGATAAGCACTAATCAGCTACCGCACATTACGCCTTGACAGAGGTCAACAAACGTAGCACGAATACTAACCAGTACATATCTGAAATGACGGAGGGCTACGACAAGTTTTTCTGAAAACCTATTGCGTAATGAACTTGATATCGTTGCAGAATCAAATGATTTTAAAATGGAGTGCTTTTGAGGCTTTTCTAGTTTTGCTAAAGGAGTCACTCCCGGTGAAGGGATCGTCGGTCCTTTCCTCGTCGAATGAGGTGCGGGATATATCATATATATCACTGTGCAAAGCAAAAATTCTTAAAAGCAATCAAGAGACAAACCGAGTGTGTAGCATCAGCCAGTTATTGCTAAAGGAGTCACTCCCGGTGAAGGGATCTCGGTCCTTTCCTTATCGAATAAGGTGCAGGATATATCATATATATCGCTGTGCAAAGCAAGAACTGTAGCTACCTTTTTATTTTGAAATTCGATTCTACAACATCTTAGGTTTCTTTTATTTCATTAATCACATTAATGAAGTCCCATCATATAAGTTACCTAAACATCACAGATAAATAGGACGTACACTTATGCCATCCGCATTCGCCTCGATGTCCCCTCGTGCACCGTTAGGTTAGGTAACTAAGGGCAGAGCGGGGCAGGGCTAGCGCAGGTGTAAAACATAAGTAACGTCTATATAATATATCATATATACTATATACAGTATCCATCACAGAACATATCACATGATCACATCACAGATATCGCAGTAGAAGAATCATATGAAATATTGGATATACTAGGACGTCTGTGTTTTCAATACGAGCCAGTATAAAACACGGATTCCACGATCGCGATGAATAGCCAAACCCACACCCGTAGACCCCTACGAGAGCGGCAAGCAACCCTACCAATTCTAGAGTTAGAAGACCCGGACTCGACTCCTCGAGTTGGTCTCCCACTGGACTCCAGAACCCGGTTACTTGTGCCCTCTTCCTTGGGTCTATCCTAGTGCGGAAAAGTAAATAATATACAAAAGGTGACATCTTCCGCAACCTGGAAGTGTCCCAATAAAAGAATATTACATACAAGTTTTTACATGAATGAAAATGAAAAACACTCATCTCACATAAAAAACCCCGGCTATTCAAACACGACGATCCAATATAACATATCCAGCAACACATAACATCACATGTCATCAACGTAAGTAAATATGCGCATTCCAATTGTCGTTGACATATAGCAACGAAACCGGCGATAACACATATTATACTTACGGTCACAGAAAAGAAAGTGTAAAACTACAACAGTTGGAATCCGCAACCTGCATAGACATCGCATGCCTAATCAAATGAATTACTTAGACATCACATGCCTAACAATTATAAACCCCGCATTTTAGTCTCAAAATCGAAAACTCTTTTCAATATCAAGTCGGGCAATTCAACAAGATTCCCGACATCCTGATCGAATGCTCGTCGCAAACTTCAGTAGACGGCCGCACCCCCGATACCGTCGACGAAGTGCACCAAGGCGGAACACCGCTGCCGCGAGCACCCTAACGGATGCTTTCGGCGACGGGGTTCTCCTACAGTCACTTGGTCGGGGCTATGGAGTGAGGCTGTCTATTAAGTTTACCCGGCGAGTATCCGCGTACGCTACGTGATTGCGACGAACTTTTGATCACATCAAAATTCCGTAGCAACCGATCAAGTGAGACTAAACTGCTATGTTTATAATATTCATTCAGTTATCTCATAACTTATTGTGAATTCCAATTATTGTATCCCATTCCAGATAAATAGAAAATGTTAAACTTTTCGATCGAACAGTCAAACACCCAAGTTTTCCCGATACAGATCAACACATGAAACAAGTCTAAAAACATTCAGTTCGTGCCTCAGTACCAACGGTCCAGCCGTAGAAGGGTCAAGCCAACGCCTCACATGTGGCACGCCGTACTGCCCCAAACCCGAAGGTTCAAAGGGCAGTTCAAGACGGTCACATAATCGAGTTAAGGTTTGTTGTCTTCTAGAGGGTCCATCGCGTTACTTGCACTACTTAGAACGTCGTTAAACTACGGAAAAATCCAACACTTGGAAATTTCCCGGCAGGGGAAAAATTGGGTATTTATATCCGGTCGAACTTTTTAACATATTCAAAAATTATCCGGAAAAGCACACAGACAAAATTAGACAATCCGGTCGAAACACCGAGTCCTCAATACAACCCAGAAAATTCAACTCTTGAAAAAATATTAAAAATTCCCAGGAAAACCAGCACTGCAAATTATGAATTACTGTGCAAAATTCGATGCCACATAAGACAAAACGGCCGCGGAACCGCCGCACGAGCCATGCTCGTGCCGCGGAACCGCGGCGCATTGATGGAATTGGGAACACGAATTTTACAGAAACCCTTAGAATTTCCTGCTGATTTTTCTGCATATTTTTAATAACGAAAAACTCCAGATTTTGGAAAAAGTCCAGAGAGCATGTTTGTGTTAGGGTTTCGGGTTCGTTCGGGTTTCAAACATCGTCTACGCATCGCCTAAGGCTCTAGCTAGGCTCTGATACCACTGTAGGGTTTCAAGGCACTCCCAAGAGGTCTCACAAGGCATCAACCATGCCAATTTCAAAAATTACGGTGCCGAGAAACCCTAGACTAGATCGTTGGCTAGAAGTTTAGGCGACAAAAGAAACTAGTTTACAACTAAACTAAAAGAACGGAAATACAACCTTTGTAGATCCGGTCCTCCACCTCCACGGCTCCGTGATGAAGTCCTCTCTGCTGTCCAAATGCAATCCCGGGCTCTAGCGTCGGCTTCATCGGAGAAATGGGCGGGCTAGGTCGTCGACTACGATGCCGAAGATGATCTACGTCGAGGCATCGCAAGATCAAGCTCCCACTTCACCAAGTCATGAAACTTGTGAAGAAAACACCCTATACTACTTGGCAAGAGGTAGAGGATGAAGAAATAGGAGGTGGGTTCACTTTAGAATTGGATTTCTCACTCTTTTTCACAAGTTGCCATTGATGGAGGCAAGCTTGCTTCAATGTTGAAGATGAAGAAGAAGAAGAAAGAATATCATTAGTATTCTCAAAATAGAAAATAATATGAATACTTATCATATCCTAACCCTAGTTAAGTGTAGAGAGTAGACCATGGTTTGTTTAAATGGTTAGGGTTAAGCATGAGACAAAATGGTCATGTAGTCAAAGCTTCATGAAGTTTCAACTACAAACAAAGAAAGCCACCATTTTCCTCTTTTATCTTTTCCAAAATGAATAAACAAATAAAAGAATGAATAAGCAAAACCCTAATCATCATTTTAACCATGGTTTAGTTCTTTACACTTAACCAAATAAGCATGTATCATCAAACATGATACAATCATGTGCACAAAAGTATATCACATATACAACTTGCACAATTCAAGTGAGAAAATCCATTTAAAGTGAACCAATACTAGTTAATGTAAAGTAATATATCAAATATATAATTATACATTAAATCATTAAATCAACACTTGATTCAATGATCCGGTCATGTCAAACATAACCGACTAGTATTCAATGTATCGACTTATCGAATCAACGCTTGAATCGATAACTAGGTTATATCGTATACAACCATTCGATACATTCATCCCGAGAATAGAATACGGTATCACATACACGCATTATTCTCGGTCCCGCACATATCTCATATGCGCTCCTATTTCGTTTCGCTTGAGCCAGGAAACCTCTGTGTAGGACTCTAAAGACTCGTCAATACGCCGGCAGCAGGTGATGATCATATCAAACACCCACAAGCCGCAAGCGGTCTGCTAAACGTAACGGCCACCCGGGTATTGAGCGATCAGAAGATTGACGAGCAAGCCCGCTCACACTCCAGTGAATCCAACCAGTAACACTTACCGTACAGTCCGGTCTGATCGTCTGATATGTCGCATATCTCGCCTAGGGGTGGTAAACGTCAGACCCCAATAGCTCGATAAGTCGTGTCGATATGAGGTCTATAACATTTCGAGAAACTACTGGTAACACTTACCAGTAAATCTCAGCAACCCTGGCCAGGGATTTCCGGTTATAGCCAATCGAGCACAGCGCAACATCAACTCCCTATACCGGGAGAGACGAATCCCCTCCTATCGCTCATTGCCTCCATGTGATTCGGGACTGTACCCAAAAACCACCGTTTTGCACGCCCTCTTGGACGTGGTAAGATGGAAATCAAAGCACAGTGGGAACCATACAAGACTCTATGACGATCTCGGGTTAACAGACTACTCTGTACCAGTGTCACCAGAGAACTGCCATCTGACGTAAGGTATAATACCATCTGGGAGTTCTCGGCGAGTCCGTCCAGTGTACCCAGTCTCCACTGAGCACCCGTATATCATCTCTGATGTCAAACACCAATGGATGTGGGATCATCCATCGCCCATCTGTATGGGTCGAGAAGGTATACGCTAGTCTACTCTGGTATATCGATGCCCCGTCTTGATACACCCACGACTAGGGACCTTGAAGGATGTACTTATGGACTACCATGTCCCCACTAGTATGATCCGCATCATAGTCCAGGTAGTCAAGCACACATCCTAAGGGCTTTACCAACACGTAACAGAGAGACAATCAGTATACGCGTTAAGGTAAAGAGCAACCAGATAGCATACTATCATGTCGAGCAAGAGAGTCCTCCCTATATATGTCCCAGCATCCACTACAATATACATCCTATGTACAGTAATGGCCTCTAGGGCATACATATAACTAACAACAGTTGATATTGTACATACGGGATATGTGAGATCTACTTGATAGTGTACATTCAGGATTTTTGAGACTTATATGATATGAGAGCCAATTTGGGGGCTGATTTGAGGAATTGGGATTTGGATTGTCGTGATGGATTTTGATCCTACCACGATATCAGGATTCCGTAGAAATGACATGTTTCATTCCATACTCTACATTTACTGTTTATGCACTGCTTCATGCATTAGTGTACCTGTTAGAGTACCTTCCATGACTGTTGCATTTACATACCTTATTCGTATCATTTCTTCATGTACTTGTAGTACCTGATAGAGTACCTTACATGACTGTTATCTTCATATCGTCATATTATTGCTTCATGTATTAATTGTACCTGCTAGTGTACTTTTCATGATTATTGCATACATATGACTATTCATTGATATTAAATGCTTATGTTAGATTCGCGCTGTACGTGCATACTCGCGATTACCTGCATATGTTATTTACTACTCACGAGTTGGCAACTCACCCCCGTTGTGCCACAGTGTCTTGCAGGGGTTCCTCAGGATAGCTCAGAGGTAGGGCTATTTTCATCCATCGTATCATCTTTTGCTGTGGATACCGCTTCGCCTGGAAGTGTGCAGTTTTGCCCAGTTGGGTTTTGTGGTTATCCGATGTTGTATTGTATATTCGTTGTATCCATGTACTCTCCATCTACCAGTATTATGTATGACTTAGTGACTTGGTGTGAGGACGATATTGTATATTATTTTGTGACTTGGAGGTTGTTATGCGGTTTTATTTATATTGTCTCTATTTTCGCTACGGCGTCGTATATCTGTTGTGGAGATTTTTTTCCACCGTTGGGCGTGGATTTTGCTCCCGTTTGGGATGCTTTTACTTATATATTATGTTGTACCAATTTTTGGGGCAGATTTTTACAAAGGCGGTGCTGCCAAAATTTTAAGGAATAAAAGTGAGACTTTAAAGAATTTGGGTTATGATTTCAAAGGTTTTGAAAATACTATTATCACTTTCTTGCTACTTTTGATGGTTTAGATTGCTGGGTTTTGTCTTTCTTTTACTATGTTACGCCTGTAGACGTTGCGTAGTATTAGGGCCGTTACGTGCCAATTTCGGGTCGTGACAAAGATTGTATCAGAGCGCTAGGTTTTACCTTTCGGAGTGTAGGATGACTTTGGTATGATAGAGTAGGTAGCTTAAGCAGAGTAACGTAGTGTGTGTATGTCTGCAGCATACTCACGATGCAGTACTCCGCCTAAAGTGACCTAAGTACAAATTGCTTGAAATTCCTTCCTTGATGATACATATTCTTGTGATTCGATTTCCGTGTTCTTATCGAATCTTACATTCTATTTATAGCCTTTGCCGCCGACGACTATGGGTACTCAGAGAGGTGCCGCGAGGGCCGAGGTCAGTATTGACTCGGGGAGAGCGATGACTGACCAGGAAGGCACGCTCGTTGCACAAGTGCAGACGGTTTCGCCTTCGACTGATATTATCTTTAGGCTTGTGGCAGAGATGCAGGAATTGCGCCAGATGATGAGTTCATTGGTTGGGGCCATTCGAGCGCAGCGATAGGAGGTTGTCACCCATGATACCCAGTTGTTCCTTGCAATCAGCACACAGTATTCCGTCACCTACACAGCACCAGTGGATGCAGCCCCAGTTGACGAGACACGTCTTCCGGAGACTTTAGGAGTTTCGGATCAGAGGAGGGCTCATGCAGGTGTGCCAGCCCATAGACAGAGGTTCAGTCATCGTGACAGGTTTCGTGCACGTCATGGGAGTACAAGAGGTTTGAGGCGAGGACAGTCGTCTAGCTCTTATCCCCAGGATGGTCAGCAGTTTTCTTCCGGATGTTATCGGTACGGGAGTTTGGATCATCGGGTTTGAGTTTGTACTGAGCCACGTAGTCACGAGGCAGCTATACCGCAGAGAGGAGGATTTCAGCCTGTTTCGGGTAGAAGACAGACTCGGGAGTTTGCTTCTACTCATCGGGACGCGCGGGCGTCCAATGCTGAGTTTACAGGTACTCTAAATTCACATGTTCCTTGATGTACTGGTTTGTTTTACACACTTTGTGCCATAGATGGGACGAGGATCATATTAGCTAGATCAGCCACTTGTTGTGTAACTTCTGTTAGCGATTCTTTTGTTGCGCAACACGTATTTCAGTCGTGTGCCAATCGGTTAGGAGATTCATCCGTCACTTGATCCTACTAGAGATGTTGGATTTGACGTTCTCCTGAGCACGGACTGGTTATCAACGTGCTAGGCGTCTGTAGACTACCGCGAGAAAACAGTCAGTCAGGTTTGTTTTCCCGGCAAGTCAGTTCTCGTTGTGTAGGGGGACAGTGGTGCCGCCTCTCACAGCTTGAATTCAGCCTTTTTCGCTAGTCAGCTTTTGAGGAGAAGATGTCGAGGATTCTTGGCGTTCATTCATGATACCCGAGCCACAGTGGGTTTGTTGGACCGGTTTCCTTTCGTGCAAGAGTTTCCGACGTTGTTCCAGATGAGCCGGCAAAGCTTAGGGAGCTTAAGGATCTGCTGCAGAGTTTTTTGTTGGTGGGTTTGTGCGTCTGAGTGTTTCGCATTGGGGAGCTCCTATTTCTGTTCGTCAAGGAGAAAGACGGCAGTTTGAGGTTGTGTATTGATTGATCATCAATTGAACCGGCTTACGGTGCGGATAGGTATTCTTTATCTCGCATAGACGATTTCTTCGATCAGCTCCAGAGTGCGAGACATTTTCTAAGTTTGTTCGGGATCAGGTCATCACTGTTGCGGGTTCAGAGTGATGACATTCCGAAGACTGCCTTGTGTGTGCTACGAGCTTTGTGTGTTTTGGGTGGTGTCATTGGACTCATCAATGCCCTAGCAGCATTCGTAGATATGATGAACCAGATTTCTTCAAGCCGTTCCTCGACCAGTTATTGTTGTGTCATGATAACATTCTGGTCTTTTCCTTGTGTCGTGAGGAACAGGAGCTGCACTTGAGGATTTGTTTTGCAGACATTGGGAGAGTGCCAGAAGTTTGCTAGATTCTTGGAGTGTTCCTTCAGGCTTGTTTGTGTAGACTCCTAGGTCTTATAGTTATGGGAGATGGTTTTGTATGGTTCCGAGGAAGATCGTGTCTGTACAGCTTAGGCCCGGACTTGTGAGTAGGATGGAGGTCCGTAGATTTTTGGGCTTAGCAGGTTTTTACCGCCGTTTTGTGCAGGATTGCTAGTGTAGTGCTGCACCGTTGACTTGAATGACCGGAAAGGAGGTTTCTTTTCTTTGGACTGAGGCATGTCTGCGGATTTTTTGGCAGTTGAAGATTCGGTTGACAACTGCATCAGTTCTTTCTTTGCTTTTGGTTCGGGCGACTTTGTGGTTTAACTGTAATGTTTCACGAGTGGGGCTCGATTGTGTACTGAGGTGACACTATAGAGTTATCGCTTTTGCTTCCCTACATCTGGAGGAAGTACGAGCAGGATATCCCACTCATGATCTGGAGATGGCCGCGGTGGTTTTGCATTGGAGATTTTGAGACACTACTTGTTCGGAGAGTCGTGTCAAATTTTTTTCCACGGACCACCAGAGCTTAATGTACATCTTTCTGCAGCAGGTTTTGATTGTTGAGATAGTCTTCTGCAGATTTACAGTTCTTGTGTGATCGTGGAGTACAGCTTAGGTTCGCCTCTTCTGAGGAGACAGCTTGCTCATGTCCGCGCCCAACCACTTTTCCTTAATCGCTTTCGCGAGGCACTGCTCGCCGATGCTCGTTCGTCAGAGATACTTGAGCATACTCAGCTGGGTAATGATTCGGAGTCCTTGAATTGTGTCCAGATGTGCTACCTTTGGGGACGCGTTTGTGTACCTGTTGCTGATAGGCAGAGACACGAAATCCTAGAACAGGCACATCAGTCAGCTTTCGGTGTTCATTCGAGTTCCACCATTGTGTGACGTGACTCGTGAGGTAGTTATGGGTGGGCAGGAATGTACAGAGAAGTTTCGGATTTCATTTCAAGGTGTCTATCTTGTTGTGAGTTTTGGTTGAGCATCTGAGACCGGCTGGAGAGTTGCAACCTTTAACCGTTCCGAAGTGGGAATGGGAGCAGATCTCCACGAATTTCGTTATGGTGTCTACCCAGGTTTAGTAAGGGTGTGACATCATTCGGGTGTTTGTTGTTCGGTTATACTCAGTTTGCTCAGTTGTTCTTTGTTAAGTTTGTGCGTTGCACAGAGTTCCTTCATGGGTCGTATCTAATGAGGGCACCATGTTTGCTTGCCGTGTTGGGCAGGAGCTTCAGGAAGCCTTGGGTACTGGTTGAGCTTTAGCTCCATCTTTCCATCCACAGGATTATGGTTTTGTGAGAGTGGGCTATACCGACTCTAGAGATTATGCTTGTGCGTACGCACTAATTGTTGTCGGCGGTTGGGGATCGTCACTTACCATTGTTAGGGTTCTCCTTCGATAGCTGTTATCAGGAGACACTCCAATTGGCAACCTTTAGGTTTGGTTGTTAGGTCGTGTCGATCACCAATCTATTTATCTGACTCTGCGTAGTAGGATTTTTGGATCCCAGCTAGTCTAGAGACTTCGGAGATGATCCAGTTGGTTCAGGTCAGGATGATGGCAGCCCAGTGCAGACAGAGGTCTTATGCCGACCGTGATGGTCGCAGACCTGAGTTCGCAGTGGGAAATCATGGATTCCTACGAACTTTTCCGATGAATGACATGTTGAGTTTTGGGAAGCTTATCTCAGGATTGTAGGTCCTTTTTAGATCCTTAAAGCGAGTTGGTTTCATTGCCTATAACTTGGCACTTCCGCCTAGATTATTGACTATTCACCCCATTTTCTTTATATTGATACTTTGCAATTACCTTCATGACTTTCCCACATGATTCAGCACCAGACCATTTAGTTTAGACTCGATCTTTTCGTTCACCGGCAGCTATTTTTGTTAGTGGCTCGGCAAGTGGAGAAACTTCGGTCAAGGGTCTTGCCATCTGTGGAGAGTTTTCTTGGACGTAGCCGTATAGTGAGGTGATCACTTGGGAGGCTGCGAGCGAGATATGAGACTTTGTAATCTTCTCTTTGAAGGTACGCTTAGTGAGAATTTTAAATTCGGGGATGAATTTTTATAAGGGGGGAGATTGTAACGTTTTAGAAATCGTTATGTGAATGTTTCCGTTTTTGGGTAAAATTGTCGATATTTTCTGTTTTAAACCGACTGTGATCAAACGACTATATAGACTTGCCAGCACCTAGTTTAGCTAAAATAAAGCTAGTGCGCAAGTTTTAGGGGTATATGGGACATTTTGGTTTAATTAGAATTTTTCCCAATTTTAATATTATTTTAATGCGGTATTCACATTTTGGGAAATTTCGCTAAAGTGATCTTTTCAACTATTAAGTTTGAGTAAACCCAAAACCCTTCACTAAATATCTAGATATTTGTTTGGGTTTAGGGATTTAATTTTTAAAAGAAAAGAAATAGAAAAGAGGTGCATGCATGTGTGCAAGTGTGTGTGTGAAAGCATTTATGAGCATTAATCATGGGAAATTGCTAGGTAATTCCTCACAAAACCCTCACCTCTTCACTTGGCCGAATCTCTCTCTCTCTCTACTGCTCTTGATCATTTCCTTCTCATTTTGCATCAATCCAAACTCAAAAATCTCCAAAATTCCCAAATAAATCCCAAAAATACCCCAAGTCTTGATGTTAGCATCTTGGAGCTAGGAAAGCTTGGATCTTTGTGTTCTTGAGAATAGGTAATGATCCTTATCTATTCTTTTTATAGTTTTTGTGGTATGTAGCTAGTTAGTTTCAATTTTAAGTGTTTAAAGTTAAGTTTTGTGCAATATATCGTATTTTAGTGTCGATTTACGATATCTGTGACCTGCTGTGATCCCGAGAAAATACTAGAAAACCAAACATTTTTGCTGTGTTGTACCTGTGACCATAGGCTTTCACCTGAGACATGAGACCCATCCCACCGGCCAGGGCCGGCGACGTCGGAAGCGGATTCCGGCGAGATCGGCTCGGGGAAAGAGTTTGGGTTTGGGTTTTTCTGGGTAGGTGTCTGCAGTGGTTTTGGTATATTTGGTTCTGTTTATTTGTTTAGTTTTCAGAGTATGCAAAATCTGGGATCACTTAGGTAGGTTGTAGTGTTTTGCGTTCGCGCGATACGTTATACGACACGGATCGTGCACCTTGGGTGGTTTTGCTCTTAAGTTGTTTTCGTCGTGTCGCTACGTGCGTTAGCCACAATACGAACACTTGAGAGTATTTTTTGTGTTGTTGCGTTGGTCTAATATAGTTTGTACGTGTTTTAGGGTTATTATTAATATATACTTGGTTTATTGTTTTAATGTTGTAGGTTCGCAGGCGGGGACTATGGACACAGCTACAAAGGGAAAACAGGTGGTTGGCTACACTTAGCCAGGAGTGTTGGTGAGTAGATTTAACATCTACAGGGGAATCGTCCATATGGCGTTATGCGTCTGGGCTAGAGATGTTAATACTTGTCGCATATTCTATGTCATATTTAGAATTGCGCATTTAACCTATTACTTAGATATTGTTGTGCTTGGACTAGTATTCTTAGGACACTGCACATATTATTGACGATTCGTGTTGCACGAGCACAGATTGTATGCTACACACACCGTCAATAATTGCCATGCCACGCACAACCCACATATAGAAATGCTATGGTTTGGTTAGGGACATTGAGACAATGATTCATATTTCTTATCGCATATGACATTTAGCATACATGTATATCCACATGCTTACACATATGCCTTCACATACTTACGTGCTAAATACCTGTATACCTATAGAGTATAGTACCATTAGTGATAGGTACATACACACTTTATGAAATAGCTATAGGTATACTTTGCACACATACTTCACTTATAACCAGGGGGTATACTACATCATTACTTATAGGTAGATACATATATCTTGCTATACCTTTATGTTGCACATATATCTGGTTATAGCTACATGTTTACCTTTACTTGATGTTATTTTAGAATTGGAGAGATTAGGAACCGCATGATATTATATTAACTTGTTACAGTTAATTGCTGCTTTTCCTTTATACGCTCGCATTTCGGATTTATGATGCGTATATTATATTCATGGATTTTCGCATTGAGATATGGATTTTTCATGATGTTTTCTGGATTTGGGGACCGTGGGAGTTTCATGAAATTATGCATTATTTGAAAAACCCGGTTTCCCTTGATATGATATTTCTGCAGCCACCATAAGATTTATCGGTTCTGATTATATACTCCATACGAGGAGTGGGTGTCGTATGAGGGTACATGGTGGGGCCCGGTACGGTTCCCCTCGGCAAGATGATCGATGGTTTTTGCCGATTGAGCCTGGAAGGTAGGCAAGTACCTACCGGTGACATTACCAATGACTCAGCGGTTATCATGGGGATACCGACGGGAGTCATGTACGTATTGATACGTCGAGAGGCGAGGGTCAGAGCTAGGCACTCGTGCTTGCGGGATAGCGTATGATACGTACCTATCAGGGTGCCAGTCATGGTGACAGCACCTGATAGATCAACATTTCTATGTCGATGCTTGACAAATTGGTTTCATGATATTCTTTTTACTCCTTTGTATATATAACAGGGGATTAGGCCGCTGTTATATATGCCTTTACACCAATATTAGTGGAATGGGACACTAATATATGTGTATTGACATTAATTTATATGCATCATCATATTTATTCATGCAAATATACCTAGAATGTAAAGGACTCATTGACATTGGATTTAGGACATTTGAGAATTCATTTGATATTGATTATAGGATATATATGAGATTGCTGATTTTGTACACTCGGGATATGTGAGATCTACTTGATATTGTACATTAGTGGTATACGAGATACACTTGATATTGTACATACAGGATATGTGAGATCTACTTGATAGTGTACATTCAGGATTTGTGAGACTTATATGATATGAGGGCCAATTTGGTGGCTGATTTGAGGAATTGGGATTTGGATTGTCTTGATGGATTTTGATCCTACAACGATGTCAGGATTCCGTGGAAATGACATGTTTCATTCCATACTCTACATTTACTGTTTATGCACTGCTTCATGCATTAGTGTACCTGTTAGAGTATCTTCCATGACTGTTGCATTTTTATACCTTATTCATATCATTTCTTCATGTACTTGTAGTACCTGATAGAGTACCTTACATGACTGTTATCTTCATATCGTCATATTATTGCTTCATGTATTAATTATACCTGCTAGTGTACTTTTCATGATTATTGCATTACATATGACTATTCATTGATATTAAATGCTTATGTTAGATTCGCGCTGTACGTGCATACTCGCGATTACCTGCATATGTTATTTACTATTCACGAGTTGGTAACTCACCCCCGTTGTGCCACAGTGTCTTGCAGGCGTTCCTCAGGATAGCTCAAAGCAGGGCTATTTTCATCCATCGTATCATCTTTTGCTGCGGATACCGCTTCGCCTGACAGTGTGCAGTTTTGCCCATGTGGGTTTTGTGGTTATCCGATGTTGTATTGTATATTCGTTGTATCCATGTACTCTCCATCTACCAGTATTATGTATGACTTAGTGACTTGGTGTGAGGACGATATTGTATATTATTTTGTGACTTGGAGGTTTTTATGCAGTTTTATTTATATCGTCTCTTTCTTCGCTACGGCGTCGTATATCTGTTGTGGTGATTGTTTTCCGCCGTTGGGCGTGGATTTTGCTCCCGTTTGGGATGCTTTTACTTATATATTATGTTGTACCCATTTTTGGGGCTGGTTTTTTCAAAGGAGGTGCTGCCAAAATTTTAAGGAATAAAAATGAGACTTTAAAGAATTTGGGTTATGATTTCAAAGGTTTTGAAAATACTATTATCACTTTCTTACTACTTTTGATGGTTTAGATTGCTGGGTTTTGGCTTTCTTTTACTATGTTACGCCTGTAGACGTTGCGTAGTATTAGGGCCGTCACGTGCCAATTTCGGGTCGTGACAAAAATGCGCTTAGGAATCCTCACGATTCCTAAGGAGAAAATACACCTACGAGATCCTCTCGACTCGTAGGGAGAAAAATCTTTATGAGACCCTCACGGCTCATAAAGTTGAAAAGTCTTAGGCAACAGACCCGAACCTGTTTCCTAAGCCATCGCTACCCTACAAAGAGTTCAAGATGGATTGTTATCTATCATCTACAGTCTACACTTACTAGAGTAACATACCAATAACACAGCAAAGAAAAGAAGGCGGTAGTGCAAGATAAAAAAAAATGTGTCTTTTATTCATGAATTCAATTGAGTATAAGATACATCATATAAAAGAATAAAAAAATTGAATGAATGAATAAGGGCGTGTTATCCATAAATTACAAGTTTTCGGTTAATACAAAGATGGCTACTGAGAATGAGGCGTTTTTAATAAATCAGCAAGCCGCTCTCACACTCCTCTCAACTCCCTTTCATGATCAGCCGCCGCGGCCAACTCTGCTTCAATTCGAACCCGTTGCTGCAAACAGGATGAAACTTTTTCATCAATTTCCTGCTGAGCGGCTTCATGACTCTGCGTAACCCGCTCAGTGAAGTCAAGCTTCTTCCTCAGCACCAGCCCATCAGAAATACATCGATGGAGACCTTCAAAAATAACGTTTAGCTGTGCAGCGTTCGATTTGACCTCGGCATGCAATCGGACAGATTCGCTTGAAAACTCCTCGCGTTCCTTCCGTCTCAAGGTCTCCTCTTGTTCAAAATAGCGAAGGAAAGGAACACTCTGCTCAACCCATGCAGCTCGCCGGGAGTTCAAAGCCAATACCTCCGGAGCGGGACGCCTGAGCTCAATCTCATGCAGGCAGGCTTCGATCATCCTGCAGTAATTAACCTAAGACTCAACGACGCCTTCGCTATGGAAGTTCACAAGCGTCGCCAACATCGGATTAACTTCAGCAGCAAAATCTGCAGTGGATGCAGGGGCCTCCGTGTCAAGCTCCTCGATAGATTCACTCAACATACGCAGGCTGGTCACAGTGCCCTTAGAAGATGGATGTTTAGAAAAGAGCCCTGCTGGAATTAGGATGCGAGACTCGAAGGGAGCTGGAGCCGGTGCGATTGCTGCAAAATGAATTACAGTTAAAAGCTGACTCGCGAAATAAAGAAATCACACGAGCGTTGGAGTCTACTATACCGGCTGCGACATGTGGCAAAGTTGGGAGTACCAGTGGAGCGACTATTTTCTCGTCCCCTCCACCCATCTGTAACGCTGCAATCAATTCAAAGAAGAATTAGTAACGACATGGTTGCCCATAAAAGAAAGGAAAGGATGTCGGTTGAAGACTATACTCACCGACACTAGCAGGTGGAGCAATCTCCGACTGGAAGGAGAAATGCGGGTTCAGCACCTGATATAGGTGGTCAAAAAGGACTCCTGCAAAGTTGCAACAACATACTGTCAATAAGAAGAAGATGGTATCCACAATTGAACCAAATAAGTCGCAAACGCATACCTTCCAGCATTTAAAAGGACATAGGAGAAGACGAAGGGACGGCTAGTGTCAGAGCAGCGACTGGTGAAGCTTCTTCAGATGGTACAACCTCAGGATTCACCGCACCTGTACTCAAGATAAACAACATATCATTAGAAAGACTGAACAAGATTGAAAAGCTTGAAAATAGCGGATCTGCAATTACCTGGTAGATCAGAGACCGCAACCATGGCGGAGGCATCACCGGGTGCAACGGCTTCTTCGCTCTCCTTCAATGGAATAGTTTCGGCGCCCGTGGCTTCATCCCCGATTCTACAAGAGCCGTTGTGACGCTTGCGATGCCCGCCGATATCAGGGAGCCACAAAGGGAAAAGCGGCAGTTTGGATAGTCCCGGACTCCCGAGAGAGAGTAGCCACTTCAGGCTCGGTGGTCGCCGTCATCTCACCTGTCGCCTCATCGTCAGGGCTTGGCCCTGCAAGATATGGTATATAAGAATTTGAAGATCAAATTCTAAGAAAGGACTCAGCATGATGTTACCTTGGGGCGGCTTTTCGGCTTCTTCCCGAGCCGCGCGCACCATTTGTCTATGGACGGTAGACAAGGCTTCTGGGGCGTCTTCGGAAGAAATAATGACGGATGGAATGACGCTTGAACCTGCACCCATGGCCAAGCTGACATCACGTCCCCTCGCCGCACGCTTTCTGCGCTTCTTGTCAGCCTTGGCAGCGAGAAAAGACTTCCTCAAGACATCCGTCAAAGTGATGTCATCATCCGAGCCAGGAGCTACCTACGGAGCCGTTACGGCGTCCGTCATCGGCTGCTTAAGCGAAGCCTCTTTTGGCAATACTGAGGGAGCTGGGACTTCGGCAACCGGCCCTGAAAGCGTCGCCGTGCCACCATGCGGGATCGGCACTGCACTCAGGATAACCTGAGTCGAAGTAGTCCCTGTAATAAGATGAAAAAGAAGGGTCAAACTACCCATGAAGAAAAAGGGAATGAAAGCACAATGGGCCGAAGTATACCGAGGCCCAAGGAAGTGCGAAGCCTCTCTTCCTCTTCAAAAGTCTTCAGAGAAGCTGCGAAAGCCTCTTCAGCGGAGATACCTGTTGAAAAAGAAAGCGTCAGTCAAAGCATAATAATTAAAATAGCTGCGGGAAGATATGACCGAAGGATACCTGATTGTGCGAGGGTGATTAGTGCTGCTTCATCGCGAGCTAGTTGCTTAGAGACCGCGATAGCAGCCTCCAGATCGGTATCATCCGACGCTATAAATAGACCATCGTTGGTTCCGTACTCACTTAAGCCTTCGCTGTAAGGAGCATGAGGCTCCTAGCTGAATACAATGTCTGCAGAAAGTATCGACTTCTTTTTCTTCTGCGAGCGAGTGTCGGCAGCCGATAACACGAGCTTGATCTTGGCAGGCAACTTCGGACGGAGAGCCCCGATCTCCGCACCTATGCCAGACTCGGGAGACGCCACAGCTACCGCTCCTACAGGCCCGCGAGGTAGGGGCAGCTTAGGCATAACACGTGGTACCACAGCCGCAGCAGATTCTCTCAAGGGATGACGGACGATGGTCCGTCGCTTCAAGGGAACGGCTGGATTACCAGCGGGGGCGGTGTGTTCATATCAGAATTTTGCATTATTATATCGCCCATTCTTAATCACATTACATATAAATTGGTGCTTTTGATCCATGTCTGCTAAATAGTTGCAGGTTACAGCTTCTTAGCTCGTTACAGTGAAATTCATGAAAAGTCGCTACAAATGTGAGACTACGACCAACAACAGATGAATCCGTATGATGCCGCCTACCAGTTCAAGGAACAAATGGAAAATCATTAGACAGTTCAATGCACAAAGCATAAGGGCGGCACAAGATTCAAGACTTCAACGCGAAACTCAAGGCAAAAGTCCACATCATTCTGCACTGTTGGAAATCTGGAAGAAAATAGAAGAGATTCTGAGGAACCAAGTGAAGAAAACAGAAGATAAAAGCAACATGAAGGAACCCTGAAAGATTGAGACCAAGAACCCACTAAATGGCCGCGGAACCGCGGCCAAACAGGCCTTTCTGCCGCGGTTCCGCGGCCGTATGGTGCACGTGTCGGTGCAGGTGTCGGTGGGTGTCGGTGTTTTGACCCGGCTTTCTTAGGGTAGTTTGGTAAATGCATGTATGGATCAGAATGTAAACCTAGGGTTTTCCTATCTATAAATAGGAGGGCTCAAAGCCAAATAAAGTGTGCCTCTTTTTGGTGTGCCCCTTTTAAGGATGCCTCTTTTTAATTTCGTAGATTAAAATTTAAATTCCAGTTGTAATGCACTTGTTGAGAGGTCATCAGTAATGGTATTTTTTTATTTCTATCTTGCACTTTTTTTATCTGAATTAAATTCCTGCATTTTTTTATCTGTCTTTTATTATCAGCAATTTAGATAGTCTATTAAAATAAAATATAAAAATGAATTTTATCGTCACTTTCCTAATGAGTGAGTAATTCCTTACTTGTTAGGGTTAGGATAGGGAAGGTTTGAGAGAAGGAAAACTCTCTCACTCCTTTCTTTGCCCATATAATTTTATAATACGGACTCTATTTAATTCAACTACACACCGCTCACTACGGCACCCTATCCTAAATGATAGCGGTGATTCCCTAGTTAGACCGATTGTGGTTGAATTAACTGGAGGTTAGGGCTAAGAGTTAAGAACGGACGGAAAGAACCAAAACGAAGAAACTAAGTTTCTTCCCAGTCGTGCTAATCCCCGTTGTTGACTATTACCCTAACACCTATATTCTTAACTAGGGCATTAAAAGCAGTAAGAAGAATCCATTTTTCGAACTAATCTAATCCTAACCCTAGCAAGCCTTTAAATCAATTTAATCTCATTCTTAGATCTTAAATCAAAACCTACCAAAAATAGGACTTAACTTATTAGAACTTAAAGAAAGAACGCCATTTCCCTATGGACCGACTCGTACTCAACCGGCTAGCTAACAAGCGACACCGTCTTGATTGCGGTATTCTTAATTTTAACACGCACACGCAAAAAAAACACGCAACAATCAAATGGCACCATTGCCGGGGAAACGGTAGTTATTTCTTTTTGTAATTTCGGGTTAATTAAAATTGAAAAATATAAAAAATTGAAAAAAAATAAAAATACATAAAAAAAGATATCATCTTGTTATTTTTTGAAGGGTTTTGTGTGAATTGCGCAGAAACAGAAGATCTGAACAGACAGAGGAGAACAACAACAGAAGACGGAAAAATCTCGGAGGCCTGAACCAACTTACCTACCGCGGAACCGCGGCATTAATAAGCAATTAGCCGTGGAACCGCGGCGGTTTGCTGACGTCAGCAATCTGATTTCTCTGTAAGTATTTCTTATCTTATCTGTAACCCCCTGATCTCCACTGAAAAATTTTCCTGCAGGGTTCTTTGCGCAAAACTTTTTCTTCCCCTCCAATAATTCATTTTGTGCAGGATTCTTTGCGCCGCAAATAAAAAGCAAAATTTTTTTGGCAAGTGTTTTGGATTTTGTGTGTTAATTTCTTTGCATATTTAAAACGGAATTTAAGGGCTCAAACAACAATCAAGATTGGGTGCGGAATCTCATTACCCTTCCTAGGACCCCAAAAATCACAAAAAGTATATGCATCAACCCTCGAGTTAATTAAAAAATATCTAGACTCAGCCAATTAAGGACTGTCGTGCTCATTAGGACAGAGGAAGGTTGTGGGCATTCAGTCGTTTATCTAAACCTGAGTTTTTGGTGCCTAGGCTAGACAAGTGAGAAAAGTAACTCTAAAAGGCCTGTCTCACTGTGATTCGTGAACGGAACCCTCCTTTCTTCACTTGTGCTTATCTGGCCACAATTGACGGTGAAGAGACGATTTGAGGGATATCTCACAATTTGTCGCTTTGGACCAATTAGGACAGAAGACCCTAGATCTAGCCTTGATTATGCAGGTTTAACCGTAGTTGATTGAAATTAATTCCGTACAAATTTTTGCACACAAATCTTTATAAAAAAAATAAATTTTTACAAAAACTTGCCATTTGTCGCTAGAATTCCATTGCACCAGACCTACATTTCACAATTCCCCATTGATGTTTTCTTACCCTCACCTTCTGCTTTTTGACTACACTTAAACTCGTATAGTGTATGTCCGGTTGGACTAGGGACACTAGCGCCCGTTTAGTCCGTGTCTCGTTAGTTCCTACTGACGACGCGTTCGACTCCGAAGTCGAAATTCCCTCCACTTCTTTACCTTCATCTTCACATTCATCATCTTCTAAGGAGATATTAGGATTCAATCCTAACAACCCCTTACCTACCTCGGGACTGATTCCACATCAACTGGGTGCGAATAACCCACAACACCCGCCTGTTGAAGTGCCCCAACGAATCGCGCTCCAGGATCTTTTCTATCCCACCCGCTCCGCACTTCCTATATGTCTTTCACTTCCGCCGCCAAATGGGGACAACTTCGAAATTAAGCCCCACTTCATCAATATGTTGCCCAAATTTCACGGGCTGGAATCCGAAAATGCCTATATGTTCATTAACAAATTCCAGAATGTTTGTGGCATGATGAAGACAATCCAACTATCTGACGATGCTATACGGTTACGCGTCATTCCTTTCACTCTATGTGACCTAGCTGAAAAGTGGTTGTATAGCACCGCATCACATTCTATAAACAGTTGGGAATAGTTTGTTAAAGCTTTTCTTAAAAAATTTTACCCACATCACAAGACCGCGAGAATTCGTAATGAAATTATTTAATTTTCCCAGCTTCCTTCCGAACCTTTTTCGAAGTGTTTCAAAAGATTCAAAGACCTTGTTCAGTGCCCTCATCACGGTATTGAGAGATGGCAACTCTTCCAAACTTTATACGAAGGACTGAATCCAGCAACTAAGCAGTTGCTGGAAACCATTTGTCAGGGTCACTTCCTAACCAAATCGAGCGAGGAAGCTTGGCAATTTCTCGACGATCTTGCTGAACAAAAACTTCAGTAGGAAAGCACTAGACAGACCACTTCATCCACTTCATCTACTTCCTACGGTCAGTCTAGGGCAGGCATTCATCAACTGGATATGTCGATTGCAATGAAGGCCGAAATGGCTGCAATCACGAAAAAACTAGAGGCAATTGAGAGCAAAGTCTCATCGTCTTCTCCTGCCCCTGCTTTACCCACCCGCACTATATGCGCTTGTTGTTCGGATCCATCACATCTTACTGAAGAGTGTCCTTATAATCCACCTGCTCAAGGACAAGATCAAGTCAATGCTGCCTTTCAGCAAAGACAAAGAAATGATCCATACTCTTCAACTTATAATCCTGGTTGGAGGAGCCACCCAAATTTCGCCTGGAATCAAAATCAACAACAGTTCCAAGGCAATAAAAATTTTCAGAGGCCTCCTCCTCAACAACAAGCACAACCACAAATACTTCATCCATATCAGCAGCCCTTCCAACCCCAACCTTACCAAAACCAAGCGAACAATTTTGCACCCAACAATTCTTCTCCTCAAAATAATTTTTTTTAACCAAATAACAATAAGGTCTCTTCGCTAGAACGAAGTATGGATGCATTTTAAAAACAATCAAATGGCACCGTCGCTAGAACGAAGTCTGGTTGCAAAACTCTTTCTCAAACAATCAAATGGCGACGTCGCTAGAACGAATCGCGCACCAACGAATTCGCACCCAGTTTAGGTGCAAAATTGAGAAGAATTGTTGGGTGCAAAATCCGTTTATACCTTCGACACATGGTGCCATAAATCAACTTGGTATCTTCGGGGAGGTGGATGAATAGCACCAATTAGCATCTGCCCCGAATTCAGGCAAGACGGACCTACGTGGTCGCGTCTCCGTGTTCGGAGGGGAACAGATTCTGACACGCCCGGAGGGGAACAAATTCTGGCACGAAGCAAGACACCAAATCTTAGCACTATTTTTGTGATCTCATCACCAAAAAAACTCCCAAAGACCGTGTGTGCAAATATTTGGGAAAAATCCCTCTCATATTGCATAGTTGGTGCCATCACAGAGAATGAAAATTTCAGAGTTTACAACTTAACAGAGAAGAGTTTAGAGATCGAACCACCTCTGAATTTTTCAGAAGGAGAAGACACCAGGGAGCGGCGCATGCGCGGCCAAAGAGGGCTTAGTGCGGTGGAAGGGCGGCGTGATGGGGAGATCTGCTTGCGATGTTGCTGCGGCGGCTACGGTTTGCAGAGAGGAGTTTTTTTTAGGGTTTGGTAAAATGCAGAGAGATGTCGGTTTCTATTTATAGGGGGTGTTGGTTATTTGCAAAAAGGTCCTCTTAAAAAGAGAAATTTATTTGTAAGTAAAAATTTTATATAAATTTTTTTTTATTTATGAAAATTTACAAAAATACCCCCGAAATTTTTTTTTTTATTTTTTTATATTTACAAGTTGTAAACGTACCCCCAATCTTACGGTTGGCTCATAATTTTATAAAAATCATTTTCTTTCAAGAGCCAACAAAATCTCCCCCAAACTTGAATTAAACAATGTTACTGGTCAATGCCAAGCTTTGCAAAGACCAAAAGTCAATACCAACCATTCGAAGAATTTATCAGTGAAACACAGAGGTTGGTGGAAGAGTATGTTGTATGGAGTCAGGAAGAAGTGGGGAAGAGATAAGTGGTGTAAAAGAAATGGTTTGCATCTATATTTGGAGAGACGACACAGTGATTGTGACGATGGGTTACTCGCATTTTTGTTATTGTCAAGAAGAAGGGGCGGAGGTTCAATTTCTTTTTGGAGTTGATTCATCTCAACACCCATGTTTGCTAAAAAGGCGAGTTCATCAGCGAAAATTTCCTCAAAACTTTCATCGATACCCTGGAAAATAATATCATCAGAAAGAGTGGGATGATTTCTAGACTCCATGAAAGATTCATAATCAGCGTTAGCTGTTGACCCGGACAACTCAATGGAAGAGTCCATATGTGTATAATACATAGTTGGGTCAAACAACGTATGAAGAGAGTCTAGATCAGTATCCTGAAGCTAATCAAATTCGCTGCTGCCGACATCCATTAATTCGACAGAACAAGCATGAGCAGAAGGTTCGGATGGTACACTTCCCAACTTGTAAATGTTAAAATCACTTGACATCTTCCCGAAGGATAGAGTCATAAAGCCGTTACGACAGTTGATTACAGTATTGGAAGTGGCAAAAAACGGTCGACCGAGAATCACCGGAATTTGGTTTCGTGGGTTAGCGACAGGCTGTGTGTCCATAACGATGAAATCAACAGGGAATATGAATTCCCCTACCTTGATCAACACATCCTCTAACTCACCCCTAGGATGGGTGATAGATTGATCGGCCATTTGGAGAGTACAATGTGTGGGTTTCAACTCTCCAACGCCTAATTGCTCATAAACTGAATAGGGAAGCAGGTTAACACTGGCACCAAGATCTAAAAGTGCGCGGTTGATGTTCTTATCCCCAATAGTTAATGAAATTATAGGACAGCCGGGGTCCTTTCGTTTTTGGGGTAAAGGTTGGGTAAGAGCATCGCTCACGGCACTAGCTAAGAAAACTTTCTTAGGTACCTGTGATTTCCTCTTCTTGGTGCATAAGTCCTTCAAGATTTTAGTGTAAGAAGCAACTTGTTGGATTGAATCCAAGAGAGGAATATTAAAGTTAACTTGCTTAAATAACTCCACAATCTTCTCCATTTGCGGATTTTGTTTATTGGATCTCAACTGGTTTGGAAATGGAACATTTTGAAAAGTGGTTGAGTCCAATTTTTGTGGAGGAGATTGTGGAGTGGGAACGGACCCCAGAACTGGTGTTTTCGTGGATTGAGATGTGGGTCCGTTCGGAGCAGCAGAAGAAGTAGAGCCTTGTGAAGAATGGAGAATAGGCTCTGAAGACGAAGAAGCGGAAGAAGAAGAAGCGGAAGAAGAAGAAGCGGCCGGTGTTTCATCATCTATGACAACATTGTTTTGCAGCACTCTTCTAGATCTCAATATAGTCACCACACTCACATTATGGTTTTGTTGTTCAAGAGCAACATGTGCATTGTGTGTGTGACCGGGATTTGGCAACGGTTGAGATGGAAGCTTTCCCTTTTCTTGCTCGCTTAACGCAGCATTCAGTTGTGAAATTTGAGCTTCAATTGCTATGATGCTTTGATTATGTGAAGCAGTGTGTTGCACCAAAGACTGAATGGAAGACTGGATATTGATGCAGGATTGAGTTGATTGTTTTAAAAATGCATCCAGACTTCGTTCTAGCGAAGAGACCTTATCGTTATTTGGCTGAACAAAGTTGTTTTGAGAAGAAGAATTGTTGGGTGCAAAATTGTTCGCTTGGTTTTGGTAAGGTTGGGGTTGGAAGGGCTGCTGATATTGATGAAGTGTTTGTGGTTGTGCTTGTTGTTGAGGAGGAGGTCTCTGAAAATTGTTATTGCCTTGGAATTGTTGTTGATTTTGATTCCAGGCGAAATTTGGGTGGCTCCTCCAACCAGGATTATAAGTTGAAGAGTATTGATCATTTCTTTGTTTTTGATGAAAGGCAGCATTGACTTGATCCTGTCCTTGAGCAGGTGGATTGTAAGGACACTCTTCAGTATGATGTAATGGATCCGAACAACAAGCGCATATAGTGCGGGTGGGTAAAGCAGGGGCAGGAGAAGGCGATGAGACTTTGCTCTCAATTGCCTCTAGTTTTTTCGTGATTGCAGCCATTTCGGCCTTCATTGCAATCGACATATCAAGTTGATGAATGCCTGCCCTAGACTGACCGTAGGAAGTAGATGAAGTGGTCTGTCTAGTGCTTTCCTACTGAAGTTTTTGTTCAGCAAGATCATCGAGAAATTTCAATCAACCATAGTTAAACATGTACAATCAAGCCTAAATTTAGGGTCTCCTAAGTCAACTAGACTGCTCCTAACTGGTCCAAAGCGACAAGTTGTGAGATATCCCTCAAATCGCCTATTCACCGCCAATTGTGGCCAGGTAAGCACAAGTGAAGAAAGGAGGGTTCCGCTCACGAATCACCGTGAGACGGGCCTTTTAAAGTTACCTTTCTCACTTGTCTAGCCTAGGCACCACAAACTCAGGTTTAGATAAACGACTAAATGCCCACAACCTTCCTCTGTCCTAATGAGCGCGACAGTCCTTAATTGGCTGAGTCTATATAATTTTTAATTAACTCGCGGGTTGATGCATGTACTTTTTGTGATTTTTGGGGTCCTAGGAAGGGTTATGAAATTCCCCACCCAATCTTGATTGGTGTTTGAGCCCCTTAAATTCCGTTTTAAATATGCAAAGCAATTAACACACAAAATCCAAAACGCTTGCCAAAAAAATTTTGCTTTTATTTGCGGCGCAAAGAATCCTGCACAAAATGAATTATTGGAGGGGAAGAAAAAGTTTTGCGCAAAGAACCCTGCAGGAAAATTTTTTAGTGGAGATCAGGGGGTTACAGAGAAGATAAGAAATACTTACAGAGAAATCAGATTGCTGACGTCAGCAAACCGCCGCGGTTCCGCGGCTAATTGCTTGTTAATGCCGCGGTTCCGCGGTAGGTAAGTTGGTTCAGGCCTCCGAGATTTTTCTGTGTTCTGTTGTTGTTCTCCTCTATCTGTTCAGATCTTTTGTTTCTTGATTTGTTCACTGGGCTTTTTCCAGATCTGAATTTGTCCGTCTTCAATTCCTGTGCAATTCACACAAAACCCTTCAAAAAATAACAAGATGATATCTTTTTTTATGTATTTTTATTTTTTTTCAATTTTTTATATTTTTCAATTTTAATTAACCGAAATTACAAAAAGAAATAACTACCGTTTCCCCAGCAACGGCGCCATTTGATTGAGAGAGGTTTTGCGTATGCGTTTTAAAATCAAAATTAAGAATATACCACAATCAATAACGGTGTCACTTGGTAGCTAGCCGGTTGAGTACGGGTCGGTCCACAGGGAGGAAATGAATCAACCCTCGAGTTAATTAAAAAATCACAAAAAGCATATGCATCAACCCTCGAGTTAATTAAAAAATATCTAGACTCGGCTAATTAAGGACTGTCGGGCTCATTAGGACGGAGGAAAGTTGTGGGCAATCGGTCGTTTATCTAAACCTGACTTTGTGGTGCCTAGGCTAGACAAGTAGGAAAGGTAATTTTAAAAGGCCCATCTTACGGTGATTCGTGAGTGGATCCCTCCTTTCTTCACTTGTGGTTACCTGGCCACAATTGGCGGTGAAGAAGCGATTTGAGGGATATCTCACAACTTGTCGCTTTAGACCAGTTGTTTCCCCCAATCAGAGCAAAGCTCTGTTCAAATTCCAAGGCGGGAAATGAAGCAACGCTTCTGTTTCCCCCAATCAGAGCAAAGCTTTGCTTTGAAATTCAAATTTTAAAATAACCGAAGCAACGCTTTAGAACTCTTACGCTGCGCGTAGAGCGCCATGTGTCCAAAACAGACACGCCTGCGCAATGAGCGTTGCGCCCAAGGCAGCGCACCCCAATCAGAACAAGGCTCTGTTTTAAAATTTAAATTTTAAAAATAAAGGAAGCAACGCATCGGATAACTTGCGCTCTGCGCTGCGCGACACGTGTCAGCACAGGTGCACTAGCGCAGTTGCGCTGCGCGACACGTGTCAGCCCAGTTGCACTGCGCTCTGCGCTGCGCGACACGTGTCAAGCGCAGATGCACTTGCGCCTACTGCGCTAGCACTAAAATTTAAATAATAAATTATTTAATTAATCAGAATTAAAATTCTAGAAAGATCTTTTTTATCTTATTAAAACAAGAAAATTATCTTCTGTAAAACAGAGGCCTTAGGATCAAAGATGCAATGGTTGGGAAATATTCCCAGATCAATCGGAGAAAGATCTATGTAACTAACCTAACAAACTAATTGGCCCTATATAAAGTCCCCTGAACTCCAAGTCTCAGATATAGAGAGCTCCTCCAAAACTTTGAGAAAAAACTCAAAGAGAAAAAAGGTAAACCTTTAAAAAAAAAAGAATTTCTTCTAAAAAGATCAATGATCTAAGAACAAGATCAAGATCTTCAATAAAAAGGAAAAAAGATCCAATCATAAAAAAAGAAGTAATTTACTTCATTTTTAGATATTTTGATCTAAATAAAGGCACAGCCTTTTGATGAACCATTGGTTCTTGAAACTTGAAGTAGAACCTCTTGAGAACTAAAAAAGATTCTTTTCTTTGATTTAAATTTGATCAAGATGCGCTCTGCGCTATTGAACAGTGCCCTGCACTCTTAATTTGCGCTGTTGAGCTCCTTGGGCTGGCGCAAGTCACCAGAGAGCGCCACGTGTCAATCTGCGCCTTGTGCTCCTAAAAACAGAGCGCTGCGCTCTTGGTTTGGTGCACTGCACCAGAGCGCGCCATGTGTCAGCAGCGCACTGCGCTAACAGACTTGCGCTCACCAGAGTATGACACGTGTCACATCCACATGTGCTGGCGCCTTGCGTTCTTTAATTGGCGCAGAGCGCCTGACAGGCCACGTGGCGCACTGTCAGAAAAATAAATGCTATGCATTATTAAAAAAAAGGGCAGAGCCCAATTAAAAGGCCTAACAGGCTCAATCTAAATGCTGTGCATTTAATTAAAAAAAAGCTCAATGCTATGCAAGGGCAGAGCCCAAGCAAAGGCCTAAACAGGCCAATCATGAACAAAATGTTAAACATTTTCAGATGGACTTAACCCAATTCTGGCCATAAGTTCTCAAATTAAATTGAACTGAGCACAACTGCTCTCCCAAATCAATTTACATCCGGTTCAAGGGTACATCTCTGAACTCCTCTGACATTTGTCGTTGTAATCCTTCAATGTCGTCAGAAAGGTGACGGGTCCCGACAACCATACATTGCTACGGACTGTGGGGTCTTTAAACTCATGGACCGAAATGTCCTTAAACTAATATTCGTCCCCAAAATGGGAATGTTGGACCGAAATGTTTTTAAACTAATATTCGTCCCCAAAATGGGAATGGTGGACCGAAATGTCCTTAAACTAATATTCGTCTCCAAAATGGGAATGTTGGACCAAAATGTCCTTAAACTAATATTCGTCCTCAAAATGGGAATGTTGGACCACCATGTCCCTAAACTGGCAATCGACCGCAATGTCCCTAAACTAAACAATAGAGCCCAAATGCTTTTTTGTTGGATCTAATGATCCTGTTAAGTTGATCTTAGTCTCAAATTAGACTAACGTGTCCTTAACAAATGTTTAAGTTGATCTTAGCCTTAAATATGGTTAACGTATCCTTAAACTAAAAGCCTAAACCCAAATCTAAGAAAATGCGGATTTGGACTAATCCACGTCCTACGGGCGGCAACATAAATTAGTCTTCGTATACAATCCACGGGCAACCACAAAAAAAAAACACCCACGACACGAAGTGACCATCTGGAGAAGGAGAAAGTTGTTACCGCGATGCGGTAGCGTAATTAACTGCAGGGGCTTGCGCCTGCAGGGAAGAGCGTCCCCACAGTCAAAAACCCCTCAAACGAAGGGGAATCTGTCGAAGTCTGCTGCATCGGCTGCATCCGTTTAAACCTTCGATACATGGTGCCATAAATTAGCTTGGCATCTTCAGAGAGGTGGACGGATAGCACCAAATAGTGTCTGCCCCGAATTTCAGGCAAGACGTCTGTCTTGCGCGTCTTTCGGAGGGGAACATATTCTGGCGCGCCCGGTGGGACCTTTTCCTCTTTCCACTCTACACTTCGTGTGTCGTATTCGCGAACGAATCGCGGTTTGTTAATGGTTGCCCTTGGGTATCAAGTTACTAAGATTTGGTCTCTTGCTTGGCGCAGAAGGCAAACGACAATGGCGTTCAACTGCTCGAACTGCTCCAACTGCAACTGCAACTGCAACCGACGCTCCGCCTCACCTGGAGGTGTAGCCTATGGACCTCAGGCGACATCACTGTTCACGATGCCGGTGGAACAAATCACCCAGGCTACTACTGGACTATTTTTTGGGACCATGCTCCCGCCAATGAGCTTCACGGCCTCAGTGCCCGCACCAGAAGTTCCTAAGAAGTCGGTCTTCAATCGACTTACAGCTGCTGCGGCCCCTCTCAACGGGTCGCTCAACACCAATGCCTCGGTCTTCTCCCGACTAGGCCAAAACTCTTGCGAGCCCACGATGAAGCTCGCGGTCCCAAAGAAGGTTATTCAAAAGAGAGTAGCCAAACCTGCTCCTGAAGTCGTCAAGGCGGCTTCTCCTGCTAAGAGGTCGGTCTTAGCAAAACTGACCGTCCCAACTCCTACTCCCGCTCCTGCTGCTCAAAAGACATCAGTCTTTAATAGGCTGACACCGGCTACAGCCCCTCACCTGAACAGGGGGCAAGACAAGGCCGTCCCCATCACCGAGCCAATTCCCACAACTCGACATGCTCGACGTCGCCACTGGCGCCGAGTGAGGAAGTCCGGAGGTAGTTACCCTTCTGGGTTAACTCCACCAGCCCCGACGACGGAAGTTAATGCTGCTATTCCGACTGGGAACAGCTTTGAACTGCTAAATAAAGTGTGTAGGAATTCTCCTACCGCTGTACTGAAGAGGTCTCCCCCTCCGCTGGAAAAGGCTGTAGAAGCAAATCCAGAACAGCCCCAATCCCCTCAACGGCTGTCCTCCAAGATCTATAAAGTCTGGCGGCAGGCCCGAGACTCGGTGATCGATCCAAATTTCTCCCGCCAGCACAAGAAGCTGAAGGTCCAACAGGAAGTCAGCCATCTTGCTAAGCCACGAAAAGCTGTCTGGGTGCCCACCTCGACGGCTCCCTTAACTTCGACCGCTCCTGAGAAAAGAAGGCCGAAGAAGATCCCTGTGCCGGCGACAAAAGTCAAAGGCACTGAACGCAAACGCCCTAAGTCTGGGGCATGGTGGTACATACCGTCTACATGGCGTCCGGGAAAGAGGATAGCCGTATATCCACAGGTCATAGACCGCTTACGCGATCGGTGACTAAAGCTCAAGAGCAGCAGCAAAAGCTCCAAGAAATGATGACTGCGATGGCCGCACTCACCGGGCCAAAAGAAAGCCCAGAAGCATCCTCGGATCAACGCCAGGAGCAAGAAATCGATGCCGAATTCCTTCGGAGAATACTGGAAAAGAAGGACAAAGAGGCAGCGGAACAAGCAGCCAATATAAAACGAATGGCCCTTCTATTGCAGGACATGGTGGGTATGATGATCCAGTAGGATCCCCCAGCCGAAGATCCTCCGATTATCCTTGAAGATGACAGAGGAGAAACGTCAAATCCACCGCCGGCTCTTTCAACAGCCAAGGAGGAGACAATTTCCAAAGCTGCCCTGGATGACTACATTGCTCAGCAAATACGAGTCCACCAGGCAAATGAAGCGGCTGGACAAGTTTTCAAAATGGGGCGACCATATCCGAGTTGGTATGATCAGATCAAATACCCGCCGGGCTACACGATCCCAAAATTCCATGTCTACAAGGGGACAGGCAATCCCCATCAACATGTTGCCCAGTTCAGGGCTCTTTATGGCAACACCGGCGGCGATGATAAGCTCCTGCTTCGCCAATTCGTCGGCAGTTTGTCGGAGACGGTGTTTGAATGGTACTCCGAGTTTCCGAAAGACTCCGTCAAAACTTTCGCTGAAATGGAGTTGTTGTTTACCCAGCATTTCGCAAGCGCCAGCGAGCGTACTCCAATAACAGCTTTGATCAATGCAAGAGTAAAGCCGGGCGAAACTTGGGTTCAATATGCAATCCGATGGCGGAACTTGTGGTCAAAATACGAACAACGCATCGAAGAAGCGCCAGCGGTGGGCATGTTCGTGGGCACCCTAGATCCTCATGAAACTATTTCACAGTTCATGATGTTTTTTAAACCAACCATGTTCCAGGCCTTGATTGACAAATTAGCCTAAATGGACCAGATGGGCCATAGACCGTCTCCTCTAAAGCCGGACTCTCAAAATGAAAAGGGGAAAGGAAAAGCGATCGTTGTCGCCAATGCTCAACAACAGCCAAGCAACTTGAAGTCGGCTGTCCGTCAAAGCAATATGCTTCCGCACCTATCCCTCGAGGAGAGGCTAGGACGTCCTTACTCGTTTCCTCAAGATAAAACGAGAAGACTGTTCGAGCTGGCAGTGCGCAAAAGACTCATCAATCTGCCATATTCAAAACGTCCGTTGCAGCCAAACGACGTCAATGATTCCAATTACTGCCCCTACCACCGAGTATTGGATCATCCGATCGAACATTGATACGTCTTCAAAAACTGGATTGAAGACCAATACCAACAAGGCAAGTTCGCATTATCCGAAAAATGGAGGGTGAACTCGCCGCAACCGCATACCCCTAAAAAGGTGAATATGCCGGGGGTAACGTGCTCCCTTGTTGAAGAAGCTCCGTGGGAGGTCGTGCTATCAACCAAAACAAAAAGAATGCTGAATGATCTCCAGACATGCCCGGCGATTAGGTGGAAGAACCTGCTAGAACCCCAGATCATCGAAGGGATGCTAAAGCCGCGCCCAGCTCCAAAGATCGGTGGTGATGGCCCAAGCACTTACACCCAGCCGTCAAAGTCTTCAAACAAGAAGAAGAAGAGATCCAAAAAGCCCATGAAGCATGGCGACAAGCACACAGACTTACAGAAACAGATTGACGCGCTGGAGGAGTATAATCAGAAGGCACGGACTCCCATCACGCTCCAAGAGTTCCTCAGCCACGTCTTTCAGGAGGAAGATGATGGAGAAAGCTCGTCGGATGAATCTGAGGGTTACGTAGCAAGTTGTCATATGATCTCCCACTCATTTACAGAAGATGAGAAAACTCCTTGCACTGAGAAGCTGGGGGCAGATCCTAAACCGGAACTTCTGGGGCCATCAGATGGAACAATTGATGCATTCCTCAACGAAGCTCTTTTGAAGAGTAAAGCTGATCGGGAACGTGAGACGGTCATATTTGAAAGGGCCAAGCGCCGGCGACTAGACGAAAGAGTTGAGACACTCCCGTCAAATCAAAAGACATCTGTTGCGGAAAAAACAAATTCAAGACAAGGAAAAGGTTTGCTAAAGCCATATCAATGGGGATGAAGTTACCACCCTCTGAAGGAAATACTGCCGGCAAAGCAGAAATGCACCCTTCCTACTGCTTATATCATCGAAAGATTTCGCATCCCACCGAAAAGTGCAAAGCTTTCAATAGATGGTGGCAGGGGTATGTTGTTCACCGGCAACATTTTAAGCGGGAGAAGCGCAAAACTCGTCGGGAGCAGAAAAGTACGACCGAGGAGCTTAGAAGAACTACCGGCGATTGTTGCCTGGTTAACGCCGAGGATGCGCAAATTCTCACATTCGGGAGCGACTCTGACGAGGATATGGCTCTTAGCCCTCTCTTTAAAGAGTCCACCTCGGGAAAGGAGGGAGAGCCGAAGGCCTGGCCATATTTTCCGGCTGCGTAATCATACGCTATCCGAAAAGAATATCGGACCCTCAAATAAAAAAGATAAGGGAAAAGAAAAGGTCTCTGAGGATATCGCCCTAGATGACCAAGTCATAGAAGAGCTAACCGCCAAGGACCCGACAAAGAAAAATAAGGTGGACTGCAACGTTCTGGCACACTTGAGGATGTTACCCTCGCAACTCAGTATTCTCGATGCCCTCTTACTATTAAAAGAAGCAAGAGATTCATTAATCAAAGTGCTACAAGAGCCAGAGAAATTCTAAGCTTTTCTCGCCGAAGAAAAGATGAAGGACGAACTGGAAGAAGTACACACAGCCGATATCACCTTCGGCGACGAAGACCTCGTCCTTGGGACGTGCGAACACAATCGTCCCCTCTATGTCTCAGGGTACTGCCACGATATAAAGATAGGCAAAATCTTGGTTGACAATGGGTCTTCCGTCAATCTCCTCAATATACGGGTATTGAAGGAAATCTGCATGAGCGTCCAGCACCTCGCTCGGGATAAGATCACCATCTCCGGGTTTGACTCTCAATCATCACGGACTCTCGGGTCTGTGATACTGACGTTACGCTTTGGGCTACTCGTCACGGACATTAAATTCCATGTCAAAGATGCCAAGACATGCTATAATGCTTTGCTCGGTCGACCCTGGTTACATGAGTACAACATCATCCCTTCTACACAGCATCAGTGTATGAAATATTTTAAGGATGGTCTCGAGTATACCGTAACAGGAGAGCTAAATCCATTCTCCGTGAACGAAGTCCGCAAATATGAAGATGCAAAATACTTCTTACCGGATTTCGAAGACACGGAGAGGTGTCACAAGCCGGAGAACAAAGCTATCGCCACCGTCCCTGTCTTCGAGAGTGATACCGAGGAGGAGGAAGAGATGGTTTATTCGGGTCCACCCCAATACAACAAGTCGGGACCATCCGCTCCTATGTTGATCTTTGGCAGTGACTCGGAAGATGAAATCCATGCTACATTCTCGGCTCGGCCATCAATACAAACATTCGCTGACGAAGAGCAAAGTCTGCAAGTTGCCATGGTTCCGCCCAAACATCATAAAGAACTAGATGCGCTCGATACCTACAGTGTAGAAGAGCTGCGGATGTTCTATGTCCCTCTCATGCGAGAAGGCAAAAAGGCGATTCTATTCTTCCGCTCCGGGGAAACCAAAGTGAAGAAAGAAATCTGGCACGGCGCGGATTATATACTTGACAGGCTCCAGCCCATCCGTCTGCCTAGATATTACACAGATGGCTTGAAAAGGCTATTGAAGTGCCAAGGGATACCCTTCAAACAGACCGCTTGAAAAGCCAAATTCTATGACAGGGTCTGGAACGTTCCCGGAACTCAGCACAAGTTGCATAACGGCAGAATGGAAGCGATCGGGCTTGGATATGTTCGGTCTAAGAAACGGGAGCTACTCCGCAACTGCTATGTTGTACATGACTTTGACGAAGAAGGAGATGCTTAATGGGAGAGTGCTAATCCTGAACCAGAAAAAGTCCCCAATGTAAAAATGCCCAGTCCATCGTTCGAAGAACAAATGGAAAAGCTTATAAGGGAAGCTGGTCAAAAAGTTTGAGACAACCATAACAGCGAAATGGCCATCTACGAGAAAGCCAGGATGCAATGCCTTCTCCAACAGGCTGCGAAAAATGAAAATGCCCCTTCCTGTCAACCTGTTGTAAAAAAGGCTCGATGCAGAGGCAGAAACAAGTCAAAAAGCAGAAAAGGCATTCAGCAACGACAAAGCGGGACCAAGAAGTCACATGAGCGAGAATCGAGCGGTCCGGATTTGTCCCTTATGAAGAAGATGAGTCGAGCGTACTCTTTTCCTCAAGATAAGACAAAGAAGATACTTGATCTCGCCGTAAAACACCAAATGATTACACTTCCGGAGTCTAAACACCCCGAGCAAGCAGGCGAGGTCTCTCACCCAGACTATTGCTCTTATCACCGAGTAATAAGACATCCTCTCGAAGATTGCTTCACCTTCAAGAACTGGGTCGAAGATCAGTATCAGCTCGGCAAATTCGCTTTATCTGACAGCTGGAGGGTAACGCCGCCACAGAAGCATGAACCCAAAGCCACGAGAGCAGAACCAGATCCACATCGGTCTTGGAAGCGGGCTCGAACTTGTCATATGATAATAATATCAAAAGAAGACCCTGAGGGTATGGATGATCTTCCCTGGTGCTTCGAAAACAGCGATGACGAGGTGATCTCAGAATTTCCACCAGCGCCGAAAGAGCTGAAAGATGGAATACACACCACTGCAGATAACCTCAAGAAAATTGAGTTGGGGACGGCGAGCAACCCGCGGCCGACATTCGTCAGCGAGCTGCTGCCTGAAGAAAAGGTGGCTGCACTAAAAGACGTGCTTGTGCAATATAGAGATTGCTTCGCATGGAGCTATTCCGAAATGCCAGGACTAGATCCAAAAATTGTTGTGCATAAATTGGCGATATCCCTGGATGTTAAGCCAATCAAACAAGCACCGAGAAGAATGCGGCTCGAGCTTGAGATGAGCATTAACGCCGAAGTCAAGAAGCTGATCGACTCTGGGTTTATCCAGGAAGTTCAATATCCCGATTGGATCGCCAACATTGTCCCGATGATGAAGAAGAATGGGACGGTACCCATATGTGTAGACTTTCGGGATCTCAATAAAGCCTGCCCGAAGGACGATTTCCCAGTGCCAGTCACCGAGCTGATGATAGATAACACGTCCACTCACGAGGTTTTCTTCTTCATGGACGGCTCATCAGGATATAATCAGATAAAGATGCAGCCCGAAGACCAGAAGCACACCGCTTTCCGGACCCCTTTGGGTATATTCTGCTACAAGGTGATGCCCTTCGGTCTAAAGAACGCCGGTGCCACCTATCAAAGGGCCATGACAAAGATCTTCGATGACCTTATACATCAAATCATCGAATGCTATATCGACGACGTCGTGGTTAAGAGCAAATCATACTAGGAGCATTTAGAGCATCTGAAGACCGTATTTCAACACCTTCGACAATACAACTTGAAGATGAACCCTCTCAAGTGCGCATTCGGAGTTTCCTCGGGCAAATTCCTAGGATTCATCGTCCGACACCGAGGTATCAAGATAGATCCGTCAAAGATTAAGGCGATCATGGAAATGCCTCCGCCAAAGACTCTCAAACAATTGCGATCCCTCCAAGGGAAGCTCGCGTACATCCGGCGATTTATAGCCAATCTCTCAGGCAAGTGCCGCCCTTACAGTCACCTGATGAAGAAAGGAACCCCTTTCGTTTGGAATCACAAATGCCAAAGCACGCTGGACGAAATCAAGCAATACCTGCAGAATCCGCCAGTGTTGGCTGCTCCGGTCAAGGGAAAGCCTCTCATTCTTTATACAACCGCCCTCGAAAGTTCCTTAGGCGCATTATGGGCACAAGAGAATGACCAAGGGAAAGAAAAGGTTCTTTATTACTTAAGTTGAGTTCTCCTGGGGGCAGAAAGCAACTATTCCCTCATCGAGAAACACTGTCTGGCGTTGATCTTCGCGATAACAAAACTCAGGCACTATGCATTGGCACATGAAGTCCGTCTCATATCGAAGGTGTACCCTCTCAAATATTTGATGTCAAAGGCCATACTGACAGGTTGGCTCGCTAAATGGGCCCTGCTCTTGATGGAGTTCTCAATAATTTATCAACCTCTTAAGGCAGTGAAAGGCCAGGCCATTGCCGACTTCCTCGCTGAGCATCCAATACCTGTCGATTCCCCTCTGAATTGCGAGCTGCCAGACGAACATGCGTTTGATGCGATCGACGGTAGTAATACCCGATGGGAACTCTATTTTGATGGAGCGTCTTCCATGAAGAAGCGCAAACAAAGCACCCCTATAATCAAAACGGGGGTAGGCCTCATCTTCGTAACTCCAGAAGGAAGGATAATGCGCTTTGCTTTCTCCTTAACAGAGCCGAGGACGAACAATGAAGCCGAATACGAAGCTTTGATAGCAGGCCTCGAGATCGCCATCGACATGGGAATTGAAAACCTCCTCATACATGGAGATTCTCAAATGGTCGTTAGTCAAGTAAATGGCGACTACCAAACGTGCAAACCCGAACTGGTGAAATATGGCGAGAGAGTACAGCAATTGCTGACTCAAATTCCCTCCTATATGCTGGAAAGCATACCGCATGCAGAAAATAGCTAGGCGGATGCGTTAGCCAAGCTCGCTAAAGAACTGGCCGACGAGAACCTCGATGACGTAAGAATCGTGGTACAAAGCCGTCGGGTGCTTTCCCCAGCAGAAATATCTCCGGAATCATTCGAAGAAAAGGGAGTGACTGAGCAAATGGATATGCAAATAAAAGACCAGGAAAAGGCTGAGGATTGGAGAGAAGTCTTTATAGACTACTTCAAATCCGGTCGAACGCCTGAAGATGCGTCCTCAAAACATCAGCTCATGAAACGAGCTCTGTCTTTCGCCTTCGTCAATGATACTCTGTACAAAAGGTCATTTGATTCTCTGTGGTTGAGATGTCTGGGACCTGAAGAGGCGAAAAGAGTCGTTCAGGAAGTTCACGACGGACTTTTCGGTTCTCACCAAGCAGGCCCAAAGATGAAGTTGAAGATTAAACGGATGGGATACTATTGGCCCATGATGATTCAGGACTGCCTCGAATATGCGAAGCAATGCCACTCATGCCAGATTCATGGGGACTTTATCCATCAGCACCCAAATCCTCTACATCCAACAGTGGCCAGCTGACCGTTCGAAATGTGGGGGACTGACGTAATCGGCCCCATCGAACCAACATCGTCCAGGGGACATCGATTCATTTTAGCGACGACTGACTACTTCTCCAAATGGGCAGAAGCAGTACCGCTGAGAGAAGTGAAGACGGAGAATATCCTCCATTTCTTCAAGACGCACGTCATTTATCGGTTTGGAACTCCGCGATGGATCATCTCCGATAACGGGCAAGCCTACAGAAGCCACAAGATCAGCCGCTTCGCACAACAACACAACATAGACTGGAGATATTCCTCAGTTTATAATCCCCGAGCTAACGGTCTATCTGAGGCTTTCAACAAGACCTTGACGAAGATCGTAAAGAAGACGGTGTCTTGAAACAAGAAAGACTGGCACGAGAGACTGCAAGAAGCTCTCTGGGCGTATCGAACCACATTCAAGACGGCCACGAACACAACGCCATACGCATTGGTATTCGGTACAGAAGCAATACTCCCCCTCGAAATAGAATTACCCTCTCTACGAGTGGCAGTCTACTACGAGCTGACCGACGAAGAAAATGCTCACCTTCGGCTTAAAGAGCTTGATGCCCTTGATGAAACCTGGCTCATAGCGCAACAAAATCTGGAGGCTTATAAAGCAAAGATGACGCGCTCATATGAAAGATTGACCAGGCCGAGGACATTCCGCCAAGGCGAACTCGTGCTAGTGGTCAAAAGACCTATGATCCCCAATCGCGCCAAGCGGGGAAAATTCGAGCCGAACTATGAAGGCACGTACATCATAGACAAGGTTTACCAGGGTAGAGCCTATCTACTCATGGATATGCACAGTGAAAGGCCTTTCAGGCCAATAAACGGTCGCTTCCTAACGAAATACAACGCTTAATGAGTCATAATCTAGGTCAATGATAGATGACGACGACTATGTCCGCTCACTATCTTCCTAAGCCCAAACTCTATAACTAGTAGCCGGCCTTCTTCAACAACGGATCGAAACGTTCTTAAACTAATGACGGACCACTATGTCCTAAAACTAGCTATTGACCGAGATGTCGATAAACTACGGTGGATTGTAACATCCCAAAGCCGATACAAAAAAAAGAAGAAAAGAATAAAAAATATAAAAATAAAAATAAAAATAAAAACGGTATGTCCATAAGCAGAATGGGCACGGATGAAAACCCGAAAGGGCTCCGTGAGTAAAAACAGCAGGGCTACCGGCGAGTGTTTGTGAAAACCCGAAAGGGCGCGACCTCATTATATAGAAAGAATAAAAAAAAAGGTATGCCCACAAGCAAAATGGGCATGGATAAAAACCCGAAAGGGCTCCATGAGTAAAAACAACAGGGCTACCGGTGAGTGTTTGTGAAAATCCGAAAGGGCGCAAGCTCGTTAAAAGACACTTACAGGGTCCTCTCGACCTTGTAAGGAGAAACCACCCGCGTGGGATCCTTACGACTCACAAGGGAGCAACACATATAGGGATCCTCACGATTCCTAAGGAGAAATTATACCTGCAAGATCCTCACGACTCGTAAGGAGAACTCTCTTATGGGACCCTCACGGCTCATAAGATTTGAAAGTCTTAAGTTATAGAGACCTGAACCTGTTCTTAAGCAACCCCCACAACCTTCGATATTGCCCTACAAGTGGTTCAATACTGACCCTTGTATACAATCCACGGACGCGAATAAACATTTCCCTAACCAAGTCCCATCCGTGACTGGGGATATGTTCGCACGGTGAACAACCCTTGTAAGTCCTCTCGACTTATAAGGAGAAAGCACTCTTGTAGGATCCTTACGACTTATAAGAGAACATACACTTAGAAATCCCCACGATTCCTAAGGAGAAAACACACCTACGAGATCTTCACGACTCGTATGGAGAAGTACCTTTGTGAGACCCTTACGGCTCTTGGAGTCAAAAGCCTTAGTCGACAGGATCCTAACCCTGTTTACTAAGCCACCTTTGTTCAACATCGACAGAGGCAAATGATGATTCGCTCCTGGCAACAACCCAGTTGTAGCGGTGCTGATGCCGAAATCGGTGTCTAAGCTTGCAGCGAAAAGACAGCAAGTCACACATGCATGCAAAATAGCCGAAATGATGGGGCGACTTGCAACAAAATCAGCAAGTAAAAATGTATGCATGCAAAATAGCCGAAATGATTGGGCAACTCGCAATAAAAAGAAGCGAGTAAAAATAAAATAAATAGCTGAAATGATTGGGCACCGTGAAAAATAGCCGAAATGATTGGACAATCTATGCCCTACAGGCGATATCACAGCAATCCCTGTATACAATTCAAGGGCACAAACACAGAAGGAAACACATCTTCCCTCCCCATGCTCCATCAAACAACGGAGCCAAGTCTTGACGGCAACTCATATAAAACCTGAAAGACCATCGAAGATCATCCCACATCAGCGCGGAGTGGTCACCACCTCGACGTTCGTATCAGTACAACAGATGGGATGTCACGACAGTATCCTTCCTCCAACAGGATTCGGACACACCAAAGCAAACGAAGCGAAGGCCAAATTCCTAGATTCAGGGTCTTGACGGTAACTCATATAAAACCGGAAAGACCATCGGAGATCATCTCCTACCAGCATAGAGTGATCACTACCTCGACATCCGTCTCGATACAGCAGACGAGATGTCACCCCAGCGTTCTTCCTCTAGCAGGATTCAGACGCGACAATCAAACAACGGAGCCACGGCAAAATCCCTAGTTCCAAACATCGACAGTTCACCAACAACCTAGAGACAACCATGACATTCGTCTAGATACAACAGACGGAATGACAGCAAACGAAGCGAAGGCCAAATTCCTAGCTTCAGGGTCTTGAAGGAAACTCATATAAAGCCTGAAAGACCATCGGAGATCATCCCACATCAGCGCGGAATGGTCACCACCTCGGCGTTTGTCTCGATACAGTAGACGCGATGTCACCACAGCGTTCTTCCTATAACAGGATTCAGACGCGCCAAAGCAAACGAAGCGAAGGCCAAATTCCTAGCTTCAGGGTCTTGAAGGCAACTCATATAAAACCTGATAGACCATCGGAGATCATCCCACACCAGCGTGGAATGGTCACCACCTCGACGTTCGTCTCGACAAAGCAGACGAGATGTTACCCCAGCGTTCTTCCTCTAGCAGGATTCAGACGCGACAATCGGAGCCACGGCAAAATCCCTAGTTCCAAGCCTCGACGGTTCACTAACAACCTAGAGACAACCGCGACATTCGCCTCGAAACAACAGACGCGATGCCAGCAAACGAAGCGAAGGCCAAATTCCTAGCTTCAGGGTCTTGACGGCAACTCATATAAAACCTGAAAGACTATCGGAGATCATCCCACACCAGCGCGGAGTGGTTATGACTCATCGGGGCTCTCCAAAATGAGCCTAACCTCAAGTAAAAAGCGGCATGGCAAAATTCCTAACGCTTGCTCTTCCGACGGTCAAGCTGCTTAGGAGGATTGCTTGAAGACGTCTTGTCCAGCCCCCGAAGGGATCAGAGACACGACAGTCGCAAGGCTACTCGAACAGCAAGATTGCCTATCGAGGAATATATTAGCCGATGCGACGGTACGATGGATAAAACCCTAGTACCACAGACCCTAACGGACCTCTGTCGTAAAGAGCAGAGGTTAACTGTGACGTTAAGATATTCTTGCGAGAAATGCTCGATTTGTCTCGACTCGTTAGGAAAAGCCTTAGGCAGCGGGGATTAAAAAACCTGTTTCCTAAGCACTGGGGCCCTACAAGTCGGTCCAAAACGGACTCTTGCATACAATTCAAGGACCACACTCTCCAAAGTCGAATCTCGACAAGGAGGGAAACACCCACTTACGAGTCCTCTCGACTTGTAAGAGGGAAAATTCTCTAGTGTGATCCTTACGACTCTCAAGAGAAAACGCACTTAGGAATCCTCACGATTCCTAAGGAGAAAATACACATACGAGATCCTCTCGATCCGTAGGGAGAAAAATCTTTATGAGACCCTCACGGCTCATAAAGTTGAAAAGCCTTAGGTAGCAGATCTGAACCTGCTTCCTAAGCCATCACTACTCCTCGAAGTATTTAAGACGGAATGTTCTATATCACCTACAGGCTACGCTTACTTAAGGAATATGCCAATAACAAAGCAGAAAACGAAAGGAAGGAGGCAAAAGATTTGTCATTCATACTTGGAAAATTCTTACAATTATAAAGACAATAAACAAAGACATTATCCAAACGATTACAACGGCAAAACCTCAAATCCAGGACATGGATTGAGGAACTCGAAAGTGACCTTGTCCAAGACTTTCCAAGCCTGACGAACCATCCTAGTGTGTTTCCTTTCGCGAGCACGGGCGTCGGGATCCCCATTGATGTCCTCCACCCTCCGATAGGCAGCGAGTATGGCGGACTGTTGAAAGGCCTGGTGCAGGAGATCGACAAGATTGTCTCGCCGTCTCTTCAAGATTAGGTTCATCAGATACACCGAGTGCATCTTATCCTTGGCGACGTCCAAAGCCCCAAGTGGCACACCAGTACTGAACAAGGGAATCGCTTCCCAGATTGCTCCCACAATAAGCTTCAGGGGAGGGGAGCGTCGAGAAAGCAGTTGACCGTTATATGCGTTGAAGCGACTCATAATTTTGGCACACTCGGCGTTTATAAATTCCCGGTTCTGAGAACGGCCAAGTCGGAGGATGTCTCCGTAAGAGATGATTTCATCAAGGTCATACATGTGGGCGTCCATTACTCCTGTAAAAAAAATCAACAAAAATTAGCGGACAGACTGATTAAGCAGGACGATATAATTCATCAAAAAATAAAATGCCATCTTTAACCTCTAAGATCCATGAAAAACTCTTAATAGTTCTTCTATATGATTTGGAAGGAGCAAAGCTCCATTAATGAATAAAGAAAACACAAGAGAGATCCTTTTAGAGAGCAGAGCTCTATTAATGGAACCCTAATAGGGTTCTCTTTAGTTCTCGTTAGATCCCTAGAGCAAAGCTCTTCTAGTGAAACCCTAAATGGGTTTTCTTTAGATCAGGGATCTAATAAGAGCAAGGCTCTTTAAAAATTAATCTAATTTAACCTAATTTAAATTTTTACCTAAAATTTTTTTAGAGCTTAACTCTTGAAGTTCTTGAAAATGAGAGCAAAGCTCTGAAAATAAAATTCTCAAGCAGGAGATGAAAATCATCTAAGGGACCAAAGATCCTATTTATAAGCATTGAGAGCTGTTTCAACATACAAAAGTTGACCCAACGGTTGGGATTCCGCCACCGCTGCGCTCACGTTTGGGGCCACGTAAGCGCAACGGTGGGGGGTGCATTTGTTTCCCCCAATCAGAGCAAAACTCTGTTCAAATTCCATGGCGGGAAATGAAGCAACGCTTCTATTTCCCCCAATCAGAGCAAAGCTCTGCTTTGAAATTAAAATTTTAAAATAAATGAAGCAACGCTTCAGAACCCTTGCGCTGCGCGCAGAGCGCCACGTGTCGAAAGCAGACACGCCAACGCAAGGAGCGCTGCGCCCAAGGCAGCACACCCCAATCAGAACAAGACTCTGTTTTAAAATTTAAATTTTAAAAATAAAGGAAGCAACGCTTCGGATAACTTGCGCTCTGCGCTACGCGACACGTGTCAGCGTAGGTGCGCTAGCGCAGTTACGCTGCGCTCTGCGCGACACGTGTCAGCGCAGTTGCGCTGCGCTCTGCGCTGCGCGATACATGTCAAACGCAGGTGCACTTGTGCCAACTGCGCTAGCACTAAAATTTAAATAAAAAATTATTTAATTAATCAGAATTAAAATTCTAGAAAGATCTTTTTAATCTTATTAAAACAAGAAGATTATCTTCTGTAAAACAGAGGCCTTAGGATCAAATATCCAACGGTTGGGAAATATCCCCAGATCAATCGGAGAAAGATCTCTGTAACTAACCTAACAAACTAATTGGCCCTATATAAAGGCCCCTAGACTCCAAGTCTCAGATATAGAGAGCTCCTCCAAAAAATTTAAGAAAAAACTCAAAGAGAAAAAAAGGTAAACCTTTAAAAAAAAGAATTTCTTCTAAAAAGATCAATGATCTAAGAACAAGATCAAGATCTTCAATAAAAAAGAAAAAAGATCCAATCATAAAAAAATAAGTAATTTACTTCATTATTAGATCTTTTGATCTATATAAAGGCACAGTCTTTTGATGAACCATTGGTTCTTGAAACTTGAGGTAGAACCTCTTGAGAACTAAAAAAGATTCTTTTCTTTGATCTAAATTTGATCAAGATGCGCTCTGCGCTATTGAACAGTGCCCTGCACTCTTAATTTGCGTTGGTGCGCTCCTTGGGCTGGCGCAAGTCACCAGAGAGCGCCACGTGTCAATCTGCGCCTTGCGCTCCTAAAAAAAGAGCTGCGCTCTTGGTTTGGCGTACTGCACCAGAGCGCGCCACGTGTCAGCAACGCACTAGCGCAGCATACTGGCTCAGCGCACTGCGCTAATAGACTTGCGCTTACCAGAGCGTGACACGTGTCACCTCCACATGCGCTGACGCCTTGCGCTCTTTAATTGGCGTAGAGCGCCTGACAGGCTACGTGGCGCACTGTCAGAAAAACAAATGCTATGCATTATTAAAAAAAAGGCAGAGCCCAATTAAAAGGACTAACAGGCCCAATCTAAATGTTATGCATTTAATTAAAAAAAATCCTATTGCTATGCAAGGGCAGAGCCCAAGCAAAGGCCTAAACAGGCCAATCATGAACAAAATGTTAAACATTTTCAGATGGACTTAACCCAATTCTGGCCATAAGTCCTCAAATTAAATTGAACTGAGCGCAACTGCTCTCCCAAATCAATTTACACCCGGTTCAAGGGTACATCTCTAAACTCCTTTGACATTTGTCGTCGTAATCCTTCAACGTCGTCAGAAAGGTGACGGGTCCCGATAACCATACATTGCTACGGACTGTGGGGTCTTTAAACTCATGGACCGAAATGTCCTTAAACTAATATTCGTCCCCAAAATGGGAATGTTGGACCGAAATGTTCTTAAACTAATATTCATCCCCAAAATCGGAATGTTGGACCGAAATGTCCTTAAACTAATATTCGTCCTCAAAATGGGAATGTTGGACCACCATGTCCCTAAACTGGCAATCGACCGCAATGTCCCTAAACTAAACAATAGAGCCCAAATGCTCTCTTGTTGGATCTAATGATCCTGTTAAGTTGATCTTAGTCTCAAACTAGACTAACGTGTCCTTAACAAACGTTTAAGTTGATCTTAGCCTCAAATATGGCTAACGTATCCTTAAACCAAAACCCCAAACCCAAATCTAAGAAAATACAGATTTGGACTAATCCACGTCCTACGGGAGACAACATAAATTAGTCTCCGTATACAATCCACGGGCAACCACAAAAAAAAAACACCCACGACACGAAGTGACCATCTGGAGAAGGAGAAAGTTATTACCGCGATGCGGTAGTGTAATTAACTGCAGGGGCTTGCGCCTGCAGGGAAGAGCGTCCCCACAATCAAAAACCCCTCAAACGAGGGGGAATCTAATGAAGTCTGCTACATCGGCCGCATCCATTTATACCTTCAATACACGGTGCCATAAATCAGCTTGGCATTTTCGGAGAGGTGGACGGATAGCACCAAATAGCATCTGCCCCGAATTTCAGGCAAGACGTCTGTCTTGCGCATCTTTCGGAGGGGAACACCAGTTAGGAGCAGTCTAGTTGACTTAGGAGACCCTAAATCCAGGCTTGATTGTGCATGTTTAACAGTGGTTGATTGAAATTAATTCCGTACAAATCTTTGCACACAAATCTTTTATAAGAAAACAAAAAAAAATTTACAAAAACTTGCCATTTGATGCTAGAAATCCATTGCATCCAACTTTCACCCACATTTTCTCTATTGACGTTTTCTTACTCTCACCTTCTGCTTTTTGACTGCACTACAACTTGTTAGTGTATGTCCGGTTGGATTAGGGACACTAACGCCCGTTTAGTCTGTGTCTCGTTAGTTCTTACTGACGACGCGTTCGACTCCGAAGTCGAAATTCCCTCCACTTCTTTACCTTCATCTTCACATTCATCATCTTCTAAGGAGATGTCAGGATTCAATCCTAACAACCCCTTACCTACTTCGGGACTGATTCCACCTCAACTGGGCGCGAATAACCCACAACACCCGCCTGTTGAAGCGCACCAACGAATCACGCTTCAGGATCTTGAGACGGATGGTGCATCTTTAAATTCAATTTTGAGACGGATGGTGCATCTTTAAATTCACCCAACAATCAAATTTACGCAAAACCTCTCTCAATTTTGCACCCAAAAATTCTTCTTCTCAAAACAATTTTGTTCAGCCAAATAACGATAAGGTCTCTTCGCTAGAACGAAATCTGGATGCATTTTTAAAACATTCAAATGGCGCCGTCGCTAGAACGAAGTCTGGTTGCAAAGCTCTTTCGAAAAAAAAAACACTTTCAAAAATTTTAAAACTCTAAAAACAAACAATTTTTTTATAAAATATATATATATATATATATAATAAAAATTAAAAAAATAAAAATAAAAAATAAAAAAATTCACATTCTTTTCCTTTCTCTCATCACATCATGGGTACCCCACCTCGCAAAACTCTTGCCGAACTTTGGTACCCTCAACCAGACATTACTTCTTACGCTTCTTGTTTTGGTCGAATTTTGAACAACCCCTCCATGCCCAAAATTTCTTTGAAAGATCGAATAGACGCGTCTAGGACAACCAATTGGACTCCGCAATCCACCTTGTATCAACCTTCACCATCTTCTTACGTTGATACTCCTTTTTCAAGTCCTGTTGTAACTTCGAAACTCATGTCTATTGCTGAACATATTGAACAATCTCGTAACTGATCTTTCACTCCTTTCACCACTGCGAATTCTTTGGATCAAAAATTCCATTCAACTGCTTATCCAAATGTTGATCCTACCTCTGTCCAACCATTCTATTCCTATCCATCCTACCCAACTTTTGCACCTTTCCTGGACTTTGCTTCTACACAGCCATTTGGGAGTTTTCAGTATCCAAACAAATTTGAATCTTTTACTGAAACTCCTTCAAAACCCATGTCTAATCTGGAACAGTCGTTGGAAAATTTTATGGTAGCGTCAAGCCAACAGATGAGGCGGTAGGACAGGTTGAGAATTTGAGTGGTGAGAGTGAGCTGTACACCCTTCTAAATCAATCCTACCCATCCCCAATTGAATCCTACAACTCCGGTTTTGAATGTCTATCAAGTGTTCCAAATGATTCACCAGTTGAAGATAAATCGTTTAATGAGTTGTGCGACTTTGCAGTGTTTAATTTGCCAGATTGTGAAGGGTCCCTTTTGAGTGAACCCACACCCAATCCTTTTGACCTCTACACCTCCACTCTAGAACATGAATTAATTGATACCCATGCTTTTGATGAGGTGTCTGAGAAACTTGATTTTCACTTGATCAAGGATATTGACGCAGGGAATATTTTGGATGATGAACCAGCAGTTTTGGATGAGTTTTTCTTTCCAATTCATCATCCCGAGATATTAAATGTTTCTCCTGAACTTCATATGCGTCTTGATTTTGATGAGAATTGCATGGATAAGCTAAATTTTGAGGAGGGTATTGAGGAAATTATTGAGGATGAAGCAGTTTTACTTGAGAAGTCGGATTTTCCAATTCATTCTATCCCTTTCATTGACTGCGCACACCCTCCTGAATCTTTAACCGATACCATTCCTCAATCACTTCCCTCCATCCTCGTTCTGACTTTGCAAGAAACCGTTGAACTTTCATTTTCAATGTCTGATTTACCAAGTTCGACGTACCTATGTTTTCTCACGAATCTTGAGGGATTTGACCTCATTTCTCAGTGGGTTGATAGATTAGCACAATCGCTTTTTACACGTCGGTCATTACAAATTGTGCTAATTTAGACACTCCATTTCCACCCTCAAGTTCGTATTTCACTTCTTTCTCCCACTTTCTCTGGTTCTTCTTCTAATCTTCTTTTAATGATAGCGAGTGTTAATGAATCACAATCCGATATTTTGAGTTCGATAATTCTAGAAAAACAACACGGATTTTTCTGGCAAAGGTAGATGAGCCTTATGAGTCTCCTACCTCCATAATTTTTGAAAAATCAAGTATGTTGTATTCTGGCGCGACACTTATTAACATTGAAATATTCAATCGGACCATCGATGAAAGTTTCGAAGATATTTTCGCCGACGAACTCGTATTCCTAAACGACACGGATTTTTTGATTAATCAACCTCCACCTGAAGAAGTCGAACCACCACCATTTCTTCTTATCCCATACGAGAATGTGACCATTCTTCCCATTCCTAATCATCTACATTCCCATTTCCGTTCTCCATTATTGTTTCTTCTCTACAAATCGAGACGTAAACCTTTTCTTTTACACCACTTATCTCTTCCCCACTTCTTCCTGGCTCCATACAACATGTTTATCCATCAACTGGTGTGTTTCACTGATAAATTCTTCGAATGGTTGGTGTTGACTTTTGGTCTTTGCAAAGCATGGCATTGACCGGTAACTTTGACCCTCCTCTTTAAAAGCTTAGCATTGTTTAACTTAAGTTTAGGGTGTATAATTTGGCTCTCGAAAATAATTTTTTTAAACTCAAAGTGGTTAGCCAAAAATAAGTTTGGGGGAGATTTTCACAATCATATTTCATGTCCCCGATAATAAATTTTTTCTCCCAAGTTTACAGGTTTATGAAATTTTAAAAATGGCAACAGTGGAAACACTGTTTCACTTAAGTTTGGGGGGGACCTTTTTGTGTATATATATTTTTTTTTCTTTTTCTGTTAATAATAATAAAAAACAATAATAATAATAATAATAAATAAACAAACAAGGGACCGCCGACAATTTTGAAAATATATACCCTATATGTAGCCTGACAGTGAGGCCACTGTCAAGTTTAAGTTTGGGGGTGTGCTTGGTAAGCTTTCTTCCTTCGCATTCATACGTATATTTTTGCATTTGCATACTTATTTTAAAACACATAAAAATCAAAAAATTTAACAAAATTATAAAAATTGAAAATTTCAATTTTGGCCACATTTGACTTAAGTTCAACATGACGGTTGACTAGTTAGGAAAGACTAGATCCTAAACTTAGTAAATTAAAAACCCTAAAAATAACATTTCTTAAAGTTTAACTGTAGAAAATATACGTCCTTGTAATTTATCTAGAAATAGGCAAATTTTGAGTTCAGTTCTTGGGCTAAATCGAAATAAGGGAAGAGTATTGAAAGCCCTATTTGAAGTATAAGTCTGAAAAATAATTCTGAACCTTAAGTCCAAATTCTGAAAATATATACCCTACTTTACGCACTCACACACATCTTGAAACTTGGGATAGTAAAGGATACCTTGAAATGCTCTTGTCTAAAATCCTTAGTATGAAGAAAAATAAAATAAAAGTATAAGAGGTGAATAAAGAGATAAAAAAATGAACACTGGTTTTGTAATTACTTAAGGCAGCATAAATAAAAAATATAGCGAGGGTGCTTTATCACCTAGTGCTTTAGACCAACTGGTTTGGGAGTCACTGCTAAGCCTTAGGTATTGCAAGACGAGGAATTACGCCTAAATGCGCAAGCGCATTTTGTAATCGGTCGTTTAGTACCTCAAGAAGTATTAACGGTCGCATGAAGGATGTGTGAGCAAATTCATCTAAAATTCACCAACTAAAAGTATTTTGGAAGATGGACAAGAGTATGATAGCTTGAATTGAATTTCCAAGTATAGGGGTGATAATTACACACACGTAGGGGTATATAATTGGAGTTTGGAGGAGAGATAACGATAAAAGAGAGGGCTTATACTTTCAGTAGAGATGATAAAAATTCTTGAGTTAAGATTGCACCTTAGAAGAAAAATTCAAAAGATGCTGAAAACTTTATAAATTTGCGAAACATATACGATCTTAAGTTAAATGAAAAGTGAGTGTGAAAAATATGGGTTAATGATTTCTAAGTTAAAGATAATAGAATTTCTTGCTAGAACACTGAATTGAAGAATGAAAGTCAACATGCCAAATTGATCGGATTTTATGGGTAGTATCCGCTGAAAACCCTCAGGAGACAACACTCCTCCTACTGGGGACACTTAGAGGTTTAACGGCTTGTTGCACGAGCTCAGTGCAATCGAGTTCCCTGCGAAAGTGAGGTTAGGATTTTTCGAGAATAAAATTGGCTTTGCTCGGGACGAGCAAAAGATAAGTTTGGGGGTATTTGTTCATATCAGAATTTTGCATTATTATATCGCCCATTCTTAATCACATTACATATAAATAGGTGCTTTTGATCCATGTCTGCTAAATAGTTGCAGGTTACAGGTTCTCAGCTCGTTACAGCGAAATTCATGAAAAGTCGCTACAAATGTGAGACTACGACAACAACAGATGAATCCGTATGATGCCGCCTACCAGTTCAAGGAACAAATAGAAAATCATTAGACAGTTCAATGCACAAAGCACAAGTGCGACACAAGATTCAAGACTTCAACGCGAAGCTCAAGGTAAAAGTCCACATCATTCTGCGCTGTTGAAAATCTGGAAGAAAATAGAAGAGGTTCTGAGGAACCAAGTGAAGAAAACAGAAGATAAAAGCAACATGAAGCAACCCTGAAAGATTGAGACCAAGACCCACTATATGGCCGCGGAACCGCGGCCAAACAGGCCTTTCTGCCGCGTTTCCGAGGCCGTATGGTGCAGGTGTCGGTGCAGGTGTCGGTGCTTTGACCCGGCTTTCTTAGGGTAGTTTGGTAAATTCATGTATGGATCAGAATGTAAAGTTAGGGTTTTCCTATCTATAAATAGGAGGGCTCAAAGCCAAATAAAGTGTGCCTCTTTTCGGTGTGCCTTTTTTGAGGATGCCTCTTTTTAATTTCTTAGATTAAAATTTAAATTCCAGTTGTAATGCACTTGTTGAGAGGTCATCAGTAAAGGTATTTTTTTTATTTCTATCTTGCACTTTTTTTATCTGAATTAAATTCCTGCATTTATTTTATCTGTCTTTTATTATCTGCAATTTAGATAGTCTATTAAAATAAAATATAAAAATGAATTTTATCGTCACTTTCCTAATGAGTGAGTAATTCCTCACTTGTTAGGGTTAGGATATGGAAGGTTTGAGAGAAGGAAAACTCTCTCACTCCTTTCTTTGCCCATATAATTTTTATAATACGGACTCTATTTAATTCAACTACACACCGCTCACTACGGCACCCTATCCTAAATGATAGCGGTGATTCCCTAGTTAGACCGGTTGTGGTTGAATTAACTGGAGGTTAGGGCTAAGAGTTAAGAACGGACGGATAAGGACCAAAAGGAAGAAACTAAGTTTCTTCCTAGTCGTGCTAATCCCCGTTGTTGACTATTACCCTAACACCTATATTCTTAACTAGGGCATTAAAAGCAGTGAGAAGAATCCCTTTTTCGAACCAACCTAATCCTAACCCTAGCAAGCCTTTAAATCAATTTAATCTCATTCTTAGATCTTAAATCAAACCTACCAAAAATAGGACTTAACTCGTTAGAATTTAAAGAAAGAACTCTATTTCCCTGTGGACCGACTCGTACTCAACCGGCTAACTACCAAGCGACATCGTCTTGATTGCGGTATTCTTAATTTTAACAGGCACACACAAAAAAAAAGCGCAACAATCACGGTGCCCTTGAGATCAAGTAATAATCGCTTTTCTTCCCTAATAACGGCGCCCATCGAATGCTGTTACCACGCCACATATGCGTTCAAGATTCGCGGAACGCAACTCGGCTCATTGATAAAGAAATTGGAGCCGGTGTTCAACCGCATAAAATTGTGTAATGCGTTGCGAATGCCTTCTTCTGTGGCAACTGGCTCAGCTAAGAAGGCCTCGAGCGGGATGACTTGATTATAGCTTGATTGCTGGGCGAAACGGTGCGGGTTGTACCTCATGAACAACGCCGAATCATTCTGCCTAAACACGAGAAAGCCCGGCCTGATGGAGTATAAATGAAGAATCTCCCGAGCTTTCAAGGCAGAGGCCCCATCTTTAAAAGTATCGCGCAGAGGCTGCACCGTTTTTGCGGATTCTTTGCCGATGGTTAAAACCTTATCGATAAAGGTCATGCCATCTCCAACCATACGCGTACGAAGGGTCACACCCCTAGCCTCCTGCTGTGACGGATTTACAACGAATGCGTCAACTAGGCGCATAATCCGAGGGAAGTTGTAACTGTTGTAGAAACGAGGTCGTTTATGGACGCCAAAAGCGCCAAGTACGTGCAGCTCGATCCATAACATAAAATAATGCAGCGAGAAAGTGACGGGCTGTACCCTTGGCTGAGTGGTATCCGCCGCTAAGCTGAGGCCATGGTACAGGTGTGCCAACCAAGCAATCCCGATAGCCACTTGCATTCCCGCAACCATACGATGGGCTGGGTAAAAGACTGATGGCCTCATATAACGAGGGTGCATTGGAAACACGAACCAGTTCAGCCATAAGCTAATGAACCCCAGCACGAACGTCTTTTCATCGACGTCTGGAGCAGCAAGCTCCGCGAAAGGAACGACAGGAGCAGCCGGACTAAAGAAACTCTTTAAATCCGCCTCCGCCGTCGGTTGGTTATCCAAACCAAAACCAAACGGATCATCAAGCTTGGCGAATAGCGCAGCTTGCTTCGATAAAGCCTCCGTACGAAGAAAGCGAGCGATGAAGTCTGCGTAGGTGACTCCATGCCCTCCGGATTCCAGAAATAGACTTTCATATATATTCAACACCTTGATCAAGCTCGGGAATTGGTGTTGAATGGCGTTCTCCAGGGTAAGACCCATTACCACTGATTTGGTGGCAAAGATATACTCGTCCGGAGGAAGAAACTCCTCGTATTTTTCTCCCCTGACGGGTAAGCCAGAGATCTCTGCAAACTCCTCTAAAGATACAAAGACTTCTCGATCTGAAAAAATGAAGGTGTGGGACGGAATATTCTATTGCTCCAGAAAAGCCTTGACCCACCATGCAGGAGGCGCGGAATATTGAAAGAGAGACGCAAAAACGGCGGGGTACAACCCAAGGTTCAATAGCAACGATCTCTTGGCCGAAAAAATATAGCGGGCCCACTGCAAATACCCAGCTGGATGATGAGGAGTTAGGCCTATCATGTACGGTTGTCCCCAAGGGCGCGACTCGGTCTGGCATATACGCCGTCCTAGAGTATCCAAAGCCGCCAGCAGCTGTATGGGTATTGCAGCCATAGAAGGCTGAAGGAGACCCTCTGAAGTCCAGTTGACCTCCTCCACGGCATAGTTCACCGGGGGTGCATCTGCATAAGGGATCGCCGAAATAGGCTCCGAAGGTGCCACGCAAGAAAAGCTCTGTCGGCCCCTGATAATTTGACTGTACCATGTTCCCCATAAATGAAGATTCTTTTGCTATGGGTCGTGATCATTGATCAACGCGAAGACTTTCCTGTCCACGGGTGCTTCAGGGAATCCGCTTTCCGAACGGACGAACGGGAAAGAAATGTCGAAAGACATAGTACCTGCGCAAAAAAGAACAAAAAATTAGCCGTCAATGCTATAGTTTAAGTTCTGTCACTTGGTACTTTAAATCCGTACCGCACTGCAATGCAGTGGAAAGGGACCAAAGAGGATCCACACAATCTAGATGATGGCTCATCATTAATAAAACAGTCTCATCATGTGATGAGACGGTCATTAAATGAGGAAATCCTAAGAAAATTCTCATTTAATGAGGGCCACTTAGGCCAAGGAGTAAATCTCCCTTAAGAGCAGCGCTTTACAACAGATATGACATATGTCATAATTAATGATGAAGGGAATAAAATTCCCCCCAAAAATTCTAAAGTGCAATGCTCTGCGAAGAAGATGGAAGAATCCATCAATAATCCTAAAAGCAAAGCTTTACCGAGTTAAAAAAACTCTGAGATCTTTAAGATCTGTGAGATGAACTCTAAGAATTCTTCTTTAATGGGTTAAGAAACCCTAAGAAAGATCTGTTTAGATCTATGATTTTAAGAGAGCAAAGCTCTGTTAAGAAAACCCTAAAAATTTCTTTAGATCTATGATCTGAAAAGAGCAAGGCTCTGTTAAGGGGTGAAACCTTAGATTACGAAGTAATCCCTTCAAACATTTAATATTTACCTAAAATTTTTGATAGGGTTCTGTCTCTAAAAGAGTTCTTAAGACAAAGAGCAATGCTCTGAAAGAGAATTAATTTTCAAGAGAAAACAAGAAGATGAACAGAGGTCATCTCAGGGGCTAAAGGCCTTATTTATAGGCACTGATAGCCGTTTCAACTTCTAAGATGATCCAATAGCGGAGATGCTGCCACCGCTGCACTCACGTGTGAGCTACGTGAGCGCAACGGTAGGGGCATTTGTTTCCCCCAATCTGAGCGAGGCTCTGTTCAAATTTTGAAATTTAAAATGAATCGGCGCTTCATAAAAGCACTGGCACTAAATGCGCCAGCGCTTAGAGTCAAAGACTTTGATAAGGCGCTCACGTGCAAAGAACGAGAGCGCTAGCGCTAGCAGTGCTAGCGCTAAGAGTCAAAGACTCTGATGCAGCGTTCACGTGCAAAGCACGAGAGCGCTAGCGCTCGCGCTAGCAGCGCCAGCGCTAAGAGTCAAAGACTCTGATGCAGCGTTCACGTGCAAAGCACGAAGCGCTAGCGCTAGCAGCGCTAGCACCAAGAGTCAAAGACTCTGATACAACGTTCACGTGCAAAGCACGAGAACGCTAGCGCTGGAACTAAATGTTCCTCACCCTTGGATCAAAGATCCAACAAAGATGACTATAAATCATCAAATTACCTCTGAAAATTAGAGCACCGTTGGATCAAAGATCCAATGTTGATTAAAAATCGCCAAGATACAGAATAAGTTCTGTATGGGAAAAGATTTTCCCAATCTTGTTAAAAACAAGAAGATCGTCTTCTGTAAAACAGAAGCCCTTGGATCAAAGATCCAACGGTGGGAAATATTCCCAAATCAATTAAAGAAAAGATCTCTTCAACTGATTAAACAAATCAGCCTCCCCTATATAAAGGACCCAAGACTTCTAGTCTGACACAGAGGAACCTCCCACAAACTTTGAGAAATTTCAAAGAGAAGAGCAAGCTCTCGGAAGAAGAATTTCTTCAAGGTAAATAAAACAGAGAGGTCAAAGAATCTCATCAAGAGGAAGAAGAACCTAGTTCTTCTTCTAGATCATAGATCTACAAAGACAGAAGTTTTTCATAAAAATAAAAGGATTAAAGCATCTCATCATAAAAAGGGAAGAAGAAGAACTTAGTTCTGTTAGATCATAGATCTATAAGATAAAGGCATAGTCTTTTCACAAAAAAATAAGAGATTGTAACATCTCCCATAAAAATAAGAACTTTGTTCTTAGATCCACGAGACAAAGTCTCTTATAAACGAGAATTTAATTCTCAGAGCGCAAAACTGACCAAAACGGCCAAAGGAGCGCTTCAGCGCTCCAAGTCTAGCAACCAATGCCAAGCGCGCCACGTGCTCCTCACGTGTGCGCTACTTCATAAGAAACCCTTCAGCGCTCCAAATCTGGCAACCAGTGCTAAGCGCGCCACGTGCTCCTCACGTGTGCGCTATTTTATACAAAACGCCTTAGCGCTCCAAATCTGGCGATCAGCGCCAAGCGCGCCATGTACGCCTCACGTGTGCGCTACTTCACAGGAGCGCTCTGCACTCATTGACTGGCGCTCAGCGCCAAGCGCGCCATGTGCTCCTCACGTGTGCACTATCTCACAGGAAGCACCTTAGCGCTCCAAGTCTGGCGATCAGTGCCAAGCGCGCCACGTGCTCCTCACGTGTGCGTTGAAGGAAAATAAATTGTTCTTTAAATAAAGCCCCAGAGCCTTAATGAGTGTTCAACACTCAATAAAAGACAAAAAGTTGTCAGGATCCAAACCAATGCTCGGCATTGTTAAATAAAAAAGGACTGAGCCAAATTAAATGTCCAACATTTTGACTAAGTGGGCTGAGCCTAAGTTGGCCACAGGCCTCTAATTTAGATTAATTGAGCCCATATGCTCATAAATATTTTTAACTGATCTTAGTCCCAAACTTGACTACAGATCTCCCAACCAACATTGGTTCAAGGGTACATCTCTTCATACTTCTGATATATGTCATTGTAATTCTTCAATGTCTTCAGAGAGATGGAGGGTCCCAATAACCAATAACTTTTGGCGCATCCCCAAACGGTTGAACCAAAACCACATAGACTATGACGTATTTAAACTGGACTATGATGTCCTTAAACTTTACGGACTATGAGGTCTCTAAACTCATGGACTATGATGTCCTTAAACTTATAGACCGCAACGTCCCTAAACTAAACCCCCACAGACTATGACGTCTTTAAATCGGACTATGATGTCCTTAAAATTTATGGACTGTGAGGTCCTTAAACTCATAGATTATGATGTCTTTAAACTTTACAGACTATGACGTCTTTAAACTGCTACGGACTATGGTGTCCTCAACCCAATGGATCGCAATGTCCCTAAACTAAAACAATAGAGCCCAAATGCTCTATTGTTGGATCTAAATGATCTTGTTAAGTAGATCTTAGTCTAAAATTAGACTAACGTATCCTTAACAAACGTTTAAGTTGATCTTTGTCTCAAATGAGATTAATGATCCTTAAACCCAACCCAAAACCCAAATCTAGGAAAATACGGATTTGGACTAATCCAAGCCCTACGGGCGACAACATAAATTAGTCTCCGTATAAAATCCACGGACAATAAAAAATAAAACAAACACACACGACACGAAGTGACCATCTTGAGAAAGAGAAAGTGGTTACCGCGATGCGGTAGCGTAATTAACTGCAGGGGCTTGCGCCTGCAGGGAAGAGCGTTCCTACAATCAAAAACCCCTCACAATGAGGGGGAATCTGACGAAGTCTGCTACAACGGCCACATCCGTCTAAACCTCCGATACATGGTGCCATAAATCAACTTGGCATCTTCGGAGAGGTGGAAGGATAAAACCAAATAGCATCTGCCCCCAAAATTCAGGCCGGACGTCCCAAGTCGCGTATTTCGGCGGAGAACACCTTCGATGCTTCGCCCGCCCTGAACTGGAGGGATAGCAGCTTCAGAAACTTCTTCTACACCCTCCGGTGCGTCACTAGAAATAACCATGGAACTTATGGCCGGCAAGACCACCTCTGCCGGAGGAGTAGACGCTGAAGGGATAAAAGCCACCACCGGGAACTCCACGGCAAGGGTAGCAGCTTCAGCAATCTCCTCTACACCCGCCGGTGTGTCATGGGAGATATTCGTAGAATCCGCAGCCATGGCTCAATCTGGATTCAAATCCACTTCCGCTGCATAAGTCCCTCCAAAGTTTTCACAAAAATATGAAGGCATAAAAGTAATACAAATTACTCGCCAAAAGAAGGACGCGAAAAATATGCATACCAATACGCCAGAAAGCCTGAAGTATGGCTTTTTCGAGCCGTTGTTCTTTTCTGATTAAATACGCTCACCGGGCTTCAAGCGCAAATAAATGACTATCCGTATTTAGTGCAAGTTCGTTTTCAGAAGCAACCGAGATGGGCTGCTTGAGGGCCCGTTCTTCTTCCAATAACAGAGGACCCATGTGTACCCTCCGTAATGATGGGTCAACTTTGTAGAATACAATGAAGGGGTATGCTTTCTTCGGGGCACGCACGTTATCAGTCTCATCTCGTGAGCGCCTTAAAGCCTCAGCCAACTACATGGCCTCCTCGGCATACGAACCATTAAAGAGAAGACCGTCATCCGACTCCTGCATTGATATCGGCTCGTCCTGAATAAAGGGCTCAGATTCAAGCAAAGTGTCAAGTAGGTCGGCGACCGATTTCTTTCTCCTCTTGGAGCCCGTGCTAATGCTAGCGGAGGAGTGCTCCCTCCCCCTTGGTGCTTTGGAGTGGCGTTGCCCAACTTCGCCTTCAGTATCACCCTTTGGTGACACCACCGTGGGTGCTTTATCAAGAACTTCTGCCTAGGCTCTAGTACGCACCGGCACACCAGCAGTGCGAGAGATCGATTCTATTTCTGTGGCTTTAAGGATGAGCACCAAACCGCTATCCCTCAGTGGAGGGCGAACCACTGACCGCAGCCGCAATGGGGCGTTGGTGGCCTGAGCTGGAACGGAAGCTCTACCCTCGAAAAGCACCCGTCTCTCCTCTGCAATGACGGGGCCGACCTGATGGCGATACCAACCCTTAAAGGACCCTACAGGTCTCGGGAGATAGTCGGACTCCGGGATCATGAAGAGGGAGCCAGTGTTTAACTGCATGAAATGGTGAATGACATCGCGAGTAATCTTCAAGAAGAGATCAGGCTCGAATAAAAATGCCTCGAGAGGGAAGCCCTGGTCATAGCCTAACTGTTGGGCGAAGTGGTGCAGATTATACCGCATAAAGAGGACGGCATTATTCCGGCGGAACACCAGATACCCTAGCCTGATCGAGTATAGGTGCATGACCTCTTTTGGTTTCAAAGACGGAACACCATTCTTTGATAAGTCAAATAATTGCTGGACGGGCCCTACTGGAGCAGAAAGGACTCGATCGCTAAAAACCATTCCACCTTCATTCGAGTATGGGTTGAGCAGTATGCGGAGAGTCCTTAGCTGGGTCGGATCGGGAGCATAAGCATCAACCAACCTTATGATCCATGGGAAGGTATACGAATCATAAAAATCCGGCCGTCGGTGCGCAGCGAATGCTCTAGCACGTGCATCTCGATCCACGACGTAAAGTAGTGGAGGGAGAAATTCACGGTCTCCACACCCGGGTTCGAAGTATTAGAGGCAACGCTTAACCCGTGATATAGATGCGACAACCCCGTGACGCCAACAGCTAATCGTGCTCCTCCAGCTATGCGATGAGCAGGATAAAAAGTGGAAGCTCTCATAAAGCTGCGATGCATCGGCATGGAGAACCAGCTGAGCCAAAGACTGATAAAGCCGACGAAGAAAGTTTCTTCGTCCATTCAAGGGCCCACGATTGCATCGAAAGCTACGGTCGACGAGTTTGGAATATAGAACTGCGGCAGGTCTTCCTCTTTAGCCGGCAGTTTCCTCAGCCTGAATCCAAAAGGGTCTTCAATTTTCGTGTGGAGCCTTTTTGGATAACCATCCTCGCGAAGGAAGCAAGCAATAAAAGCGTCAAAGGTGACACCTTGCCCTTCTGATGTCACGAACGGCTTTTCAAAGATACCCAGGGCCTTGATTAGACTCGGGTACTTGTGGCGAACGACGTTTTTAGACGTCGAGCCGTCAAGTGTAGCGGGCACCGTATCAAACACATACTCATCAGGAGGCAGTAACTCTTCATAGTGCTCTCCCCTGATCGGCAACCCGAAGATCTCGCGAAACTCTTCTAGTGAAATTGAGACCTCACGATCCCCTAGCAAGAACGTGTTGGTGGGAAGATTCCATTGATTCAAGAAATCCTTAACCCACCAGACGTGAGGGGTGTGATAATAGAATAACGAAGCGTACACTGCATGGTACAACCCAACCTTCTGCAGACGTGCGCGTTGGGCGGAGAGAATGTATTGAGCCCAGGGAAGATAGCCCACTGGGTGGCGGGGGGTAACTCCTACCTTATAAACCTGCCCCCAGGGTCGAGCTTCACCCTGACATATTCGGCGCCCCAGAATATCAATGGCCACCATGGGTTGGTTGGGTATCCCAATCGTTGACGGCTCGAGTCAGCCCGCGGGAGTCCAGTTAGTCGCCTCTATGGCATAAGAAGTCCGTGGGTGTTCCATCAATGATATAGGGTGGATAGGTTCTGTCGGCGCTTCGCAGGTAAAACTACGGCGGCCCCTGATGATATGACCGTACCACGTCCCCCACAAGAGAAGACTAGTATGGTCCCTGTCATGTACCCTGATCATTGCCATAACCTCCTCGTCCGATGGCGATTACGGAAAAGCAACTTCTGAGCGAGTGTAGGGGAAGTCGGGAAGTGAGGCGATCGTTCCTGGAATAAGAAGAAAGGAAAAACCCATTAAAATAATAATAATAATAATAAATGACAATAAAAAATAATATTAAATAATAAGGTAAAATAAAAGAAAACCGTGATGTGTGTTTCACGGGACCACTGCCTGCAAAACCAATGGACCCCACGAAATCTAAATAGCGGCTCACCAATGATGAAGCTGTTTCCTGATTAAAAATCAGGAATTAGCTCAATGAGGTATCACGTGTTCACACGTGACCAATGGTCACGTGATGACACGTGATGGTTAAAATCTCATCAAACAGAAATGAAAACAAACGGCTGAAAGATGACTCAATTGGGAGTCAGCCCACACGTGACCAAGGGTCACGTGCCAGCACGTGACAGGCTTTGAAAGCCTTACAGCTTAATAGAATTTAATTCTAAAAATTAGGAATCACCTCAATGAGGTATCACGTGCTCACACGTGACCAATGGTCACGTTATGACACGTGATGGTTAAAATCTCATCAAACAGAAATAAAAACAAACGGCTGAAGAAAGACCCCAATTGGGGGTCACGTGCTCACACGTGACCAAGGGTCACGTGCCAGCACGTGACAGGCTTTGAAAGCCTTATAACTGAATAGAATCAAATTCTAAATTCTTCTAAATCTTTCCAAATGGAAAAGGTTAGAGGGAACCGTTGGATTAAAAGTCCAATGGTGATTAAAAAATCACCAATTTATGGAAAAATCCTAAACAAGGAAAGATCTCCCCAAATCTCACCGAAATAACAAACAGAATATCTTTGGATTGAAAATCCAACGGTGAATAAAATTTACTGAATGATCTAAAGGATCATATTAATTATGAAAACAAATCAAATCTTTCAATGAAAGATTTACTAAACAAATTGATTCTTTTCCTTCTCCTATAAATAGGAGCCAAGAGAAAAGGAAAAGGGAGAGTTTTGGAATCTTGAAATTTTAGAGAGAAAAGAAAGGAGAATTTAATTCTCAACAAAGAAAACCCTAGGTGAAAAAAGAAAGGGAATCAAAACTTCAAACAGAGAATTTAATTCTCAAAATCTAAGAGTTTAACTCTTCTGCAAAGAACTTAGTTCATCCTCTAGTTGAAGATCTGCAGAAGCACATCTCCCCATAGGTTGAGAATTTAATTCTCATCGGGTTGAGATCCTGCCATGCAGATCCAAAACTTAGAGGGGGAATTGAGTTTAGAGAATTTAATTCTCTCAAAACAAAACTAGGGTTTAACCCTATATGAGAATTCAATTCTCCTAAGATTACAGGAATTTAATTCCTTCAAGATGGACAGAACTAGGGTTTAACCCTAATTGAGAATTTAATTCTTTTACATATATGGGAATTTAATTCCTTTAAAAAGAAATTAGGGTTTAACCCTACATAAGAATTTAATTCTTTCATAGTAGGAATTTAATTCCTCCAAAATCATGATTGGGGTTTAACCCTATAGAGAATTTAATTCTCAAAATAAAATAAGGAGACTTAAAAAATCTCTGTGCATGAAAAGAACTAAGGTCACGTGTCCCCACGTGACCCCTGAAGAGATCCCCAGAAATGAGAAGCAGGAAGCTTTGAGGCAACGCCTCACATGCTCCCACGTGACTTACAAAACATAGAAAGAAAAAGCAAAGGAAATGAAGGCTTTGGGCGCTCTCACATGTTGCCACGTGACCCCTTGGCAAACGCTTTAACAGTCAGCGCATAAATCCCCATTATATGTCAACACGTGATGCTCAAAATAAAAATATAAAAAGTGTTTAACACTTAATTGCAGAATGAAGAAAAGGAATCCGGTCCAACCTTTGGGCGCCCTCACGTGTCCACATGTGATCCCTTTTTCTTTAGTGTTTAACACTAATTCGATAGCTTTATTCCCAGTGTTTAACACTGATTATCTTTTAGTGTTTAACATTAATTTGAAAATCTTATTTCCAGTGTTTAACACTGCTGGTCTTTTAGTGTTTAACACTAATTTGAGAGTTCTGTCTCCAATATTTAACACTGTTGTTCTTTAATGTTTAACACTACTTTTAGCCAAATTGGCTAATTTTCCAGAGGCAAAAGTGTAAGTCCACGTTGCGACCCCCGGTTCTTACGGGGAGGCGGAAACGGTATAAAAATCAAATTTTTAGCGCAAGGGGCAACATGGACTAACAAAGTCGGGATCTTTTCTAAACTAAAACTAGCAAACTTGCTAAAGAGAGTTAGCTACTCGGAAAGATGGTTATACCTAAACTTGAACTCCTTCTTCTTCAAACTTTGTAGAGGTTGATGGTTCTTTCCTCGTCGCCTTCTTCCGTCGAAGATGGATCCACCTGAGGGTTCAACCTTCGGGCTCTTCCTCGAACTTTGAGTGAACTAGGATCTCCGGCTTGCTAAACCTTGAACCCTAGAGAGAGTAGAGAGTATCTATGGGGTGCTTTCTTTTTCAAGGTGAGGGATTCTCAACACATGAGAAGGAATCACCTTGAGCTTGAGGAAGAAGAAGATGAAATGAGGAGAGAGAATGATTATGATAGAATGAGCTCTTTTCTTTTGCAACCATAACTAAAAGAAAAGGAATTATCTAATTAATAATAATAAATCAAAAATGAAATAGTTGATGGTTGTATTTGGAATGACCACTATCATAACTTTCAATAAATGAGTGTAAGCAAGAATCAAGGAGAATCCTTGCAAAGCATGATGGTGGTCAACATTCAACCATGGTCAACAAGTCAACAAAATCAACCATAACAATATTTCATTTAATTACTATTATTAATTGATATTTCATAAATCTATTAGGGTTTGGAAAATGACGACTGTCGGCTGTGCATACGCACCCGTTCCGAAACCCTAATGAAATACCTCATCCTCCGCCTCAAGCAACTGTGCATACACACCTGCATTCTCGTTCCGAGGAACAAGAATACCGAGATATAAAAGCAACCCCAAAACATATACCAGTATCCGGCTCAAACCAGAGCCCGCTGGCAATATCCGTCCAGACTCCAAACGTGCACAAGTGCGCGGATGAGAACGAACCCCGTCGCAAAACCATGCGACCTCTACTCTGTTTTGCCCAGAGGCGAATACCCTCTGTGTGGGACTCTAAAGACTCGACACTACGCTGGCAGTGGGTTTAACCACAGACCGCAAGCGGCACTAGCTGTGCGTAACGGTCCCCAGGTAGATGCCGACAAGAAGGCTGACGAGGTGAACCCCATCTGAACTCCTACTGAGTCTGAATGTGACATTCTCCGTACAGTCCTGTTCGTCTGATACATCGCATGTCGGGCCTAGGGGCGGTAAAACGTCAGTCCCCCAATAGCGGTACAAGTCGTGTCGGAGTGAAGCCCAAAACACCCTGAGATAACACTGGAAGCCTACTAGTATATCTCGCTTGCCCTGGCCAGGGACTACTCGTGTAATGGCTCTCATAGACACAGCGCGATGTCAACCCCCAATACCGGGAGAGACGAATCCTGTCTAACCGTCACTGCCTCCAAGTGCTTCGGGACTGCACCCAACCACTACCTGTTTGCACGACTCCTTTGAGCCGTGGTAGGGTAGTGATCAAAGTGCAGTGGGAACGCACTTGAGGCGAAGTGCCAGTGTCAAGTCAGCGGACTAAGCTGTACTCATGTCACCTGGGAACTGATAACTGACGATAGGTATAATACCAACCTGTCAGTTCCCGACGAGTCCTGTCCAGTGTACTCGTAACCTAACGAGCACCCGTATACTATCTCCAGTACGACGTACTGATGGCTGTGGGACAGACCATCTCCCACACTGGGATGAGAAGCGCATACGCTAGTCTACTCCGGAGTATCGATGCCCTGTCTCGATAGTCCTGCGACTAGGGACCTGTATAAGGATGTGCTTATAGATTACCCAGCCCCCACTAGTGTGACTGCCATCACAACGCTGGTAATCAAGCAAAGATCCTAAGGGCTCCACTAATGCGTATAGGTGATATCGCAAAATAAACACATGTACACATTGAAGTAGAAACAAACCAAGTAGCATACTACTATATTGAGCAAGATTGTTTATACAAGGTGAATATCCCAAGCTTCCATTAAGTAATATACAAACTAGTATGATACAGTAATGGCCTCTAGGGCATATACACTAACAATCTCCCACTTGCACTAAGGCCATGTACTGGCGTATCGAAGACCTATCATCTCGATCAGCCGCTCGAACTGAGTCTGGGGTAGGGCCTTGGTGAATGGATCTGCAGTGTTTTCTTCTGAAGCAACCCACCGAACCTCGATCTCCTTGCGATCCACGATCTCCCCGATCAGGTGATACCGCCTTAAGATGTGCCTGGATCTCTGATGGGACCTGGGTTCCTTTGCTAAAGCTATAGCCCCGTTGTTGTCGCAATACAAAGGTATTGGGTCAACAATGGACGGAACCACCTGAAGTTCTTTCAAGAACTTCCTTATCCAGACAGCTTCTTTTGCGGCATCAGATGCATCGATGTATTCCGCTTCCATCGTCGAGTCTGCAACGGTTTCCTGTTTGGAACTCTTCCAACACACCGCCCCTCCATTGAGGGTAAAGACAAAACCCGACATGGACTTGGAATCATCCTAGTCACTCTGGAAGCTGGAGTCAGCAAAGGCCTCGATCTGGAGGTCTTTTCCGCCATACACCAAGAACATCTCCTTAGTCCTTCTCAGGTACTTGAGAATGTTCTTTACTGCTATCCAGTGTTTCTCCCCAGGGTTTGACTGATACCGGCTTACTACACTCAGTGCATAAGCTACATCCGGTCTGGTACACAACATCGTATACATTATAGAGCCTACCGCAGAAGCGTAGGGTATAATAGACATGCGATCCCTCTCCAAATCAGTCTTGGGAGACATCTCTTTAGAGAGGGTGATCCCGTGACAAGCCGGTAGGTTACCGCGCTTGGAATCTTCCATACTGAATCTTTTTAGTACGGTGTCGATGTACCTGGACTGTGAAAGTCCTAATATCCTCTTGGATCTATCACGATGGATCCGGATCCCCAGGATGTATGAGGCATCACCCAGGTCTTTCATGGAGAAGCTTTGTGACAAGAACCCCTTGACAGATTGTAGCATAGGAATGTCATTTCCTATTAAGAGAATGTCATCCACGTATAAAACGAGGAATACTACAGTTCTCGCTACAAATCTACTATAGATGCATGGTTCATCTGGATTTTTGATAAAGCCAAATTCCTTGACCGTCTCATCAAAACAGATGTTCCAACTCCGTGATGCCTGCTTTAGTCCATAGATGGACTTAAGCAACTTGCACACCTTTCCGCTGCTCCCACTCTGAATGAAACCCTCTGGCTGATCCATATAGACACACTCCTCTAAATTTCCATTTAGAAAAGCAGTTTTTACGTCCATCTGCCAAATCTCATAATCGTGGAAGGCAGCAATGGCAAGAAGGATCCGAATGGATTTCAGCATAGCCACTGGAGAAAAGGTTTCGTCATAGTCCAAGCCAGGTCTTTGACGGAAACCCTTTGCTACAATTCTAGCTTTATAGGTCTCAACCTGTCCATCTACACCAATCTTCCTTTTGAAGATCCACTTGCATCCTACGGGTTTTACCCTGTCTGGAGCAATGTCCAACGTCCATACTTTGTTGGTGTACATGGACTCCATTTCGGTCCGCATTGCATCCAGCCATTTTACCGAGTCAACGCTCTGAACGGCCTGCTGGAAGCTAGTAGGCTCATCATAATCTATGATGCAGTCCTCTCTATCCCCGTCTATGAGAAAACCGTAGTATCTCTCGGGCGGATGAGACTGCCTACTACTCCTGCGGAGCGGCGTAGGAATGTCCTGTTCTTTCGAACCCTCTGGTTCCACTAAGCTTTCAGTAATAGTCTGAGGTTCTGGAATTTCTTCCAGTTCCACTGTGCTCCCACTTATCTGGTTTTCCAAAAACTCAGTTTCCAAGAAGTAGGCATGACGAGAAACAAGAACTTTTTGTTCCTCTTCACAGTAGAAGAAATATCTCTTGGAGTTCTTTGAATATCCCACAAACTTGCACTGTACTGAGCGTGCCTCAAGCTTGTCCGCATGCTGCTTTTTAACAAAAGCTGGACATCCCCAAGTCTTAATGTGACTGAGATGGGGCCTCTTCCCACACCACATCTCATATGGTGTAGTAGGCACAGTCTTAGTAGGAACTCGGTTCAAAAGGTATGCAGCTGATTCTAGTGCATAGCCCCAGAAAGATCGCGGTAACTCAGCGTTACTCATCATGGACCGTACCATATCCAATAGGGTTCGGTTCCGTCTCTCCGATACACCATTGTGTTGCGGAGTGTATGGAGGAGTGAGCTGAGAGAGAATTCCATTCTCTTTTAAGTAATTCAGGAACTCGGCACTTAAGTATTCTCCACCTCGATCCGATCTTAGAATCTTGATACTTTTGCCGGTCTGTTTTTCAACTTCATTCTTGTAATCCCGAAATTTCTCAAAGGCCTCGGATTTGTGCTTCATTAAGAAGACATGTCCATACCTAGAGAAATCATCTGTGAAAGTAATGAAGTATGAATAACCGCTTCGCGCATGTGTAGACATTGGACCACACACGTTACTGTGTATGAGTCCCAAGAGCTCGCTCGCTCTTTCTCCGTGTCCAGTGAACGGAGTCTTTGTCATCTTTCCCATGAGACAAGATTCACAAGTGGCATAAGACTGATACTCGAACGGATCCAAGTATCCTTCTTTATGTAACTTAGTCAACCGTGTCTCATTGATGTGACCCAGTCTACAATGCCATAAGAAAGCCTGATTGATATCTGGAGACTTCCTTTTGTGTGTATTCTGGACATTGAAAATCTGTGGTTGGTTTAATACGTAAATACCATTGCTCAATGTACCTGACCCAATCAGAACTTGATTAAGGTGAATGTTTACAACATTTCTTACAAACGCAAATTCATAACCTTCTTTAGAAACCAAAGATAAAGAAATGATATTACAAGTTGCGTTGGGTACAAAAAAGCAACTACGCAAAACCAAAACATGCCCATCTGTCATTCCCAGGTGATAGTCCCCCACGGCTTTAGCATCCATGCTAGCTCTGTTCGCAACTCTGAGGGTCATGTCACCTGCCTTCAAAAACCTACGGTTTCTCAATGCCTGCAAAGAATTACAGATATGAGATCCTGATCTGGTATCCAATACCCAGGAAGTAGAGTTTATAGAAAGACAGTTTTCAATAACATACACACCTGAAGCTGAAGCCGCAACCTGCTTCAGTTCCTGTGTCCTGGCCTTCCAAGCCCTGCAATCTTTCTTCCAGTGTCCACTCTTGTGACAATAGAAGCATTCCTCTTTACCAACAAGCTTCCCCGCAATCTTTGTTGCCTTTTCCTTTCCCTTCGTACCCACTTTACTAACACCGCCTCTTGGTTTGGCGGGGGCTTTCTTCCTCCTTCCCTTGGCTTTCGCCTTGGACCTAGAGGAAGAAGATCCTCCTACGAACAAAGCGGGTGTTTCCCTACCCTTCTGTAGGGTGCCCTCTGCGCTCCTCAGCATGTTGAGGAGTTCTGAAAGTTCAACTTCCTTTTCTTGCAAGTTGAAATTCAGTATGAACTGGGCGTAAGTGGATGGAGGGGACTGGAGAATTAAATCCGTATAAAGTTCACTATCCAACGTGGTCCCAAGTTCCGCGAGCTCCTCAGTGTAGCCAATCATCTTAAGCACGTGGTCCGCTACCGATGATCCGACGGCCAACTTTGTCGAAAATAACTTCTTCGACACTTCGTATCTTGCGATACGAGACTGCTCTCCATACAGTTCTTTTGTATGGAGAAATATGGACTCCAAGTCCATATTCTCGTGCCTCCTCTGGTGATCGTTGTCCATAGAGGCAAGCACGAGGCACCTGGCCTTCGCACAATCAATCTCCCAAGTCTTACGGATTTCCTTATCCGCGACGCTGGAGGTGGGACCTGGGACGGGGGGAGCTTTGGTGGTAAGAAGATACCCCAGCTTGTCGTAAGTGATTGCCATTTTGACATTCCTGAGCCAATCTTTGTAGTTTGGCCCTGTCAGTATGTTTTTATCTAGAAGTAACTTAAGTCCAGTCATTTCGATTTGGTCGCTGCAGGGGGAGAGAAGAAACACTTAGCATGATGCTCTTGCAAGTTTAGAATGGTTTTTAATTTGTCTAAACAGGATGGCTCCCACTGTCTCTCGAATCCCTCCTCAAACCGCAAAGGAAGAATTAGTCGGGATCAATCCCACTGTACAATACTTGCTTAACCGTTCAGCCAGGCCAGTGTCGGTACTTCGAGGGAGGTTTTCCAACGCTTTCGTGAAGTTCCTTAATTTAAGAACCTCTTTTCCCTGGGGGCGTAGCCCCGCTAACACCTTTCTAGGCACCTACTAGGTTTATAGCATTGATCGTTTAGTGAGAAATTTCCCGAGGAGTAGCATATACTCACAGTAGGATCAGGATCCAAATATCATCGCGTGACGAATCAGAAGGAATCCTACTAGAATCATCACACTCCAAATGGTATGCAAATCTAGCAAGTTTCAGTACTTATGAAATTCCCGATGTGGATTTTTGCCCCATGCTCTTATGACCTTGACTTTGGCCAACAAATCATAAGTCACATGTCAAGTTCTTCCCGTCGTTCTCCAGGTTAATTTGAATCCACCCGTACATACCCTTGACTTTGGCCAACAAGGCAGTATGACTGTTCCAAATCAACGCATCTATCTATGCTGCACATGAATATCCAATAGCTACCAATCACTATGCCTTGACTTTAGCCAACAAACACAGCTTGAATACTATTGACTATTTATGTGAAACAACGGAGGGCTACGAATGGATTTGGTAAAACCGTGAACGTGGTGAACTTGATATAATCGATGGAACGAGATAGCTTTTAGAAGGAGTGGCTCAAGCTCCGCATTTAAAAGTTAGTTTTGAAAAGAACCGAGTGGTTTTTCGAAAGTGTTCCAACGACTTTAACTTGGTTTATTATCTTGCATTAGTTCTTTTAATGCGTGATATTCTTGCATTAGTTCTTTTAATGCGTCCCATCATTTAATCCTACCATTGCAGAAAACAACCAAAATATGACGTACGCTTATGCCATTCGCATTCGCCACGGGGTCCCGTCATCACCCGTTAGGTTACTTAACTAACGACAGAGCGGGGGCTGGGCTAGCGCGGCTGTAAAACATAAGCAACGCCTAAATATAAAGCAATGATAGACATTACAGATCACAGATGAATACATTGGATATACTAGCAATCCGCAATCCGTTCGAGCCTGCAACGAAAAGCGGATTACACGGTCGCGGTGAATAGCAAATACCCCACCCAAGACCCCTACGGGTGCGGCAAACTACCCGCCAAGTATCCGGTAGTTTATGCACCCCTCCATGGGTCTATCCTAGGAGCAAAAACAGTAAAAAGAATTATACAATGACGGATACAACCCCGACCCGGTTGTGCGGCCATACAAATAATATTATTACATCAATTTACATTTACAAATGAATGAAAGAAAAACAAAAGCTCATCTCACATCCACCCCGGCTATTCACCCGCGACAGTCCAACACATTCATATACACATTCCAATATCAAACACAGATCACAGAGATGTATAACCCCGACTAATCGACTTATAGCGATTAGCCGACGTTCAATACATGCAAACATCACAGATATAACCATCATAGTCAAAGTGCAGTGAAGTTCGGAAAAAAATACGGAATTATAGGACCCCAAAAGTAAATTTCTGTTCTGGAAAATCTGGGCACATATAACATATTTGAAAAATCCCAAAACCCTACCAGAAGAACACTGCACGAAACCCGATCACGAGAGGACCCCACACGGCGGCGGTTCCGCGGCAAATACCTACCTCATGCCGCGGAAACGCGGCTGTTTGAAGGAATCAGGGGATCGTTTTTCTTGGGTGTTCACACAAAACCCTGAGCCGATTTTAGGTGTATAACAAATCTTGTTTTGACCAGAAAATTTTTTAACAGAAACAAGGGTTTTGTAAAAGTTTGGTTTTTGGATTTTTTCGGTTCCGAACTTCGTTACACTTCACTACCAAGCTAGTTTAAGTTTAGTTAGGCTCTGATACCACTGTAAGTCCACGTTGCGACCCCCGGTTCTTACGGGGAGGCGGAAACGGTATAAAAATCAAATTTTTAGCGCAAGGGGCAACATAGACTAACAAAGTCGGGATCTTTTCTAAACTAAAACTAGCAAACTTGCTAAAGAGAGTTAGCTACTCGGAAAGATGGTTATACCTAAACTTGAACTCCTTCTTCTTCAAACTTTGTAGAGGTTGATGGTTCTTTCCTCGTCGCCTTCTTCCGTCGAAGATGGATCCACCTGAGGGTTCAACCTTCGGGCTCTTCCTCGAACTTTGAGTGAACTAGGATCTCCGGCTTGCTAAACCTTGAACCCTAGAGAGAGTAGAGAGTATCTATGGGGTGCTTTCTTTTTCAAGGTGAGGGATTCTCAACACATGAAAAGGAATCACCTTGAGCTTGAGGAAGAAGAAGATGAAATGAGGAGAGAGAATGATTATGATAGAATGAGCTCTTTTCTTTTGCAACCATAACTAAAAGAAAATGAATTATCTAATTAATAATAATAAATCAAAAATGAAATAGTTGATGGTTGTATTTGGAATGACCACTATCATAACTTTCAATAAATGAGTGTAAGCAAGAATCAAGGAGAATCCTTGCAAAGCATGATGGTGGTCAACATTCAACCATGGTCAACAAGTCAACAAAATCAACCATAACAATATTTCATTTAATTACTATTATTAATTGATATTTCATAAATCTATTAGGGTTTGGAAAATAACGACTGTCGGCTGTGCATACGCACCCGTTCCGAAACCCTAATGAAATACCTCATCCTCCGCCTCAAGCAACTGTGCATACACACCTGCATTCTCGTTCCGAGGAACAAGAATACCGAGATATAAAAGCAACCCCAAAACATATACCAGTATCCGGCTCAAACCAGAGCCCGCTGGAAATATCCGTCCGGACTCCAAACGTGCACAAGTGCGCGGATGAGAACGAACCCCGTCGCAAAACCATGCGACCTCTACTCTGTTTTGCCCAGAGGCGAATACCCTCTGTGTGGGACTCTAAAGACTCGACACTACGCTGGCAGTGGGTTTAACCACAGACCGCAAGCGGCACTAGCTGTGCGTAACGGTCCCCAGGTAGATGCCGACAAGAAGGCTGACGAGGTGAACCCCATCTGAACTCCTACTGAGTCTGAATGTGACATTCTCCGTACAGTCCGGTCTGTTCGTCTGATACATCGCATGTCGGGCCTAGGGGGCGGTAAAACGTCAGTCCCCCAATAGCGGTACAAGTCGTGTCGGAGTGAAGCCCAAAACACCCTGAGATAACACTGGAAGCCTACCAGTATATCTCGCTTGCCCTGGCCAGGGACTACTCGTGTAATGGCTCTCCTAGACACAGCGCGATGTCAACCCCCAATACCGGGAGAGACGAATCCTGTCTAACCGTCACTGCCTCCAAGTGCTTCGGGACTGCACCCAACCACTACCTGTTTGCACGACTCCTTTGAGCCGTGGTAGGGTAGTGATCAAAGTGCAGTGGGAACACACTTGAGGCGAAGTGCCAGTGTCAAGTCAGCGGACTAAGCTGTACTCATGTCACCTGGGAACTGATAACTGACGATAGGTATAATACCAACCTGTCAGTTCCCGACGAGTCCTGTCCAGTGTACTCGTAACCTAACGAGCACCCGTATACTATCTTCAGTACGACGTACTGATGGCTGTGGGACAGACCATCTCCCACACTGGGATGAGAAGCGCATACGCTAGTCTACTCCGGAGTATCGATGCCCTGTCTCGATAGTCCTGCGATTAGGGACCTGTATAAAGATGTGCTTATAGATTACCCAGCCCCCACTAGTGTGACTGCCATCACAACGCTGGTAATCAAGCAAAGATCCTAAGGGCTCCACTAATGCGTATAGGTGATATCGCAAAATAAACACATGTACACATTGAAGTAGAAACAAACCAAGTAGCATACTACTATATTGAGCAAGATTGTTTATACAAGGTGAATATCCCAAGCTTCCATTAAGTAATATACAAACTAGTATGATACAGTAATGGCCTCTAGGGCATATACACTAACAAAAAGCCCCTCCTACAAATGAATCTCAAAATTGAGGAAATCAAAGACGAAAATGTTTAGCATTGCTAAATAATATGGGCTGAAACCAGACAAATGTCTAATAGTCCAACAAAGGGCCAACATTTTGAATCTAATTGGACTTAGCCCAAGTTGGCCATAAGTCCTCAATTCAGACTTAACTGAGCCATTGTGCTCATAATATAATTAATTGATCTTAGTTCCAAACTGGACCACAGATCACTTAATTCACCTCGGTTCGAGGGTACATCTCTTCACTCTTCTGATATTTGTCGTTGTAATTCCTCAACGTTGTCAGAGAGGTGACAGGTCCCAACAACCACACATTACTACGGACTGTGGGGTCCCTAAACCCATGGACTATGATGTCCTTAACCTTGACCGTGATGTCTTTAAACTAACGTTGCACTGTGGGGTCCCTAAACCCATGGACTATGATGTCCTTAATCTCGACCGTGATGTCTTAAAACTAACAACGGACTGTGGGGTCCCTAAACCCATGGACTATGATGTCCTTAACCTCGACCGTGATGTCTTTAAACTAACGTTGGACTGTGAGGTCCTTAAACTCACGGACTATGATGTCCTTAACCTAGACCGTGATGTCTTAAAACTAACAACGGACTGTGGAGTCCTTAAATCCACGGACTATGATGTCCTTAACCTCGACCGTGATGTCTTAAAACTAACAACGGACTGTGGAGTCCTTAAACCCACGAACTATGATGTCCTTAACCTCGACCGCGATGTCTTTAAACTAACAATGGACCATAATGTCCTTAAACTAATTATCGACCGCAATGTCATTAAACTAAACAATAGAGCCCAATTGCTCTCTTGTCGGATCTAAACGATCCCGTTAAGTTGATCTTAGTCTAAAATTATACTAACGTATCCTTAACAAACGTTTAAGTTGATCTTAGTCTCAAATGAGGCTAACGTATCCTTAAACCTAACCCCCAAACCCAAATCTAAGAAGATACGGATTTGGACTAATCTACGCCCTACGGGCGACAACATAAATTAGTCTCTGTATACAATCCACGGGCAACCACAAACAAAACAAACACCCACGACACGAAGTGACCATCTGGTGAAGGAGAAAGTTGTTACCGCGATGCGGTAGCGTAATTAACTGCAGGGGCTTGCGCATGCAGGGAAGAGCGTCCCTACAATCAAAAACCCCTCAAATGAGGGGGAATCTGACGAAATCTGCTACATCGGCCGCATCCGTTTAAACTTTCGATACATGGTGCCATAAATCAACTTGGCATCTACGGAAAGGTGGACGGATAGCACCAATTAGCATCTGCCCCGAATTTCAGGCTAGACGGACCCGCGCGGTCGCGTCTCCATGATTCGGAGGGGAACAGATTATGGCACGCCCAGTGGGACCTTTTCCTCTTTACACTCCACACTTCGTGTGTCGTGTTCGCGAACCAATCGTGGTTTGCTAATGGTTGCCCTTGGGTTTCGAGGTACTAAGATTTGGAGTTTGCTTGATGCAGAAAGCGAAACAGCAATGGCATCTACTTGCGTAAAGTGCTCCAACTGCAGCTGCAACTCGCGCTCCGCCTCATCTGGAGGCATAGCCTACGGGCCCCAAGCGGCTTCTTTGTTCACGATGCCGGTGGACTAGGTGACTCAGGCCACCACCGGATTGTTTTTCGGGACTATGATCCTACCGACGAGCTTCAACACTCCCATACCAACACCAGAAGCTACCAAGAAGTCGGTCTTTGATCGGCTTACAATTAATGCGTCTCCCCTCAATGGGTCGTCCAGTTCCAACGCTTCAGTCTTTGCCAGATTGGGCCAGGATTCCTGTGGGCCCATGATGAAGCCTGCAACTCAAGAAAAGGTTTCTCCGAGAGTAACCAACCCTGCTCCTGAAGTCGTCAAGACGGCTTCTCCTGCCAAAAGGTCGGTCTTTACAAGACTGACTGTTCCGGCTCCCGCTACGGTTCCCGTCCCTGCTTAGAAGTCTGCTTTTGACCGGTTGGATACCACTTTTCAACGGACATCAGTCTTCAAGAGGCTGACGCCCGCAACAGCCCCTCACCTGAATAGGGGGCAAGACAAAGCCATCCCCGTCCCGAACCAACTCCATCAGCTCGACACGCTCGATGTCGCCACTGGCGCCGAGTGAGGAGGGCTGGAGGCAACTCCCCCTCTGGGTTAACTCCACCAGCCCCAACGGTGAAAGTTAATGCTACTGTTCCAACTGAGAACAGCTTTGAACTGCTGAACAAGGTGCGCAGGAACTCTCCTACCGCCGTTCTGAAAAGATCTCCTCCACCGGTGGAGAATGTTACAAAAATAAAGCCAGATCGGCCCCCTCAACGGCTGTCCTCCAAAGTTTACAAAGTCTGGCGACGGGTTCAAGAGTCGGTGATTGATCAAGACTATCTCCGTCGATAGAAGAAGTTGAAATTCCAGCAGGAAGAGAACCATCCTGGTAAGCCACAGAAAGCGACGGCTACTTGGATGCCCACTGCAACGGCCCCCTCAACTTCGACCGCTCATAAGAGGAGAAGGCCAGAGAAAATCCCCATGCTTGCGACAAATGTCAAGGGCACTAAGCCCAAACGCTCTAAGTCTGGGGGCATGATGGTACACACTGTTTACATGGCTTCTAGAAAAGAAGAAAGCCGTGCTTCTACGGGCCACCGACCGCTTACCCGATCAATAACAAGGGCCCAGGAAAAACAACAACAGAAGCTTCAGGAGATGCTGACTGCGATGGTCGCACTCATCGGGCCAAAAGAAAATCCGGAGGCATCATCGAAACAGCGTCACGAACAAGAAACTGATGCTGACTTCCTTCGTAGAGTCCTCGAAAAGAAGGACAAAGAAGCCGCAGAGCAAGAGGCTAACATAAAGCGAATGACACTTCTATTCCAAGATATGGTGGGCATGATGATCCAGCCGGATACCCCAGCCGAAGATCCTCCAGTAATAATTGAAGATGACAGAGGAGAAACATCGAATCCTCTTCCGGCTCTGTCAACAGCCAAGGAGGAGACAATCTCTAAAGCTGCCCTGGATAACTATATTGCTCAGTAAATAAGAGTTCACTAGGCAAATGAAGCAGCCGGCCAAGTCGTTAAAACTGGGCGACCGTATCCAAGCTGGTATGACCAAATAAAATACCCGCCGGGATACACAATCCCTAAATTCCATGTGTACAAAGGGATGGGCAATCCTCACCAGCACGTCGCCCAGTTCAGGACTCTTTGCGGCAACACCAGGGGCGATGATAAACTTTTGCTTCATCAATTCGTCGGTAGTTTAGCAGACACAGCTTTTGAATGGTTCTTGGAGCTTCCCGACGACTCCGTCAAAACGTTTACAGAAATGGAGTTGCTATTCACTCAACGGTTCGCAAGCGCCAGTGAACGCACCCTGATCACGACATTGATCAACGCCAGAGTAAAGCCAGGCGAGACGTGGGTTCAATACGCAATCCGATGGCGGAATCTGTGGTCGAAATGCGAACAGCGCATTGAAGAAGCACCAGTGGTGGGCATGTTCGTGGGCACCCTAGACCCTCATGCAACTATTTCACAATTCATGATGTTCTTCAAGCCGACCACGTTCCAGGCCTTGATTGACAAGTTGGCCCAAATGGACCAGATGGGACATAAACCATCTCCTCCAAAGAAGGACTCTCGAAATGAAAAAGGGAAAGGAAAAGCAACCTTCGTCGCCAACACTCAACAACAGCCGAGCAACTTAAAGCCGGTTGTTTGCCAAAACAACGTGCGTTCACGCCCATCCCTCGAGGAAAGACTGGGACGTCCTTACTCGTTTCCCCAGGATAAAACGAGGAGACTGTTCGAGCTGGCAGTGCACAACAGACTCATCAATCTGCCAGATCCAAAACGACCGTTGCAACCCGGCGAGGCTAATAGTCCCAATTATTGCCCTTACCATCAAACGGTAAGCCATCCAATTGAGGATTGCTTCGTCTTTAAAGACTGGATTGAAGATCAATACCGACAGGGCAAATTTTCCCTGTCCGAGAATTGGAAGGTGAACCCACCACAGCCACACGCTCCCAAGAAGACAGACACGCCGGGGGAATCATGCTCTTTTATTGAAGAAGCTCTATGGGAGGTCGCTCTTTCGGCAAAGACGAAAGAATGCTGAAGGATCTCAAAACGTGCCCGGCAATCAGGTGGAAAAATCCACTGGAGCCCGAGATCGTCGAGGGAATGCTGAAACCGTGCCTAACAACAAAAATCGGTGGTGATAGTCAAAGCGCTCGCACCCAGCCGTCAAAGTCTTCGAAGAAGAAGAAGAAGACCCAAAAGCCCGTGAAGCTTCATAACAAGCGCACAGACCTGCAAAAACATATTGACGCGCTGGAAGAATATAATCAGAAGGCGCAGACCCCAGTCACACTCGAAGAATTCCTCCGCCACATCCTTGAGGACGGAGGTGATGACAATGGAGAAGACTCGTCAGATGAGTATGAAGATTATGTGGCAAGTTGCCATGTGATCTCTCACTCGTCAATAAACGATGAAGAAACTCCTTACACATAGAAACTGGGGGCAGATCCTGAGCCGAAACTTCTAAGACCATCGGACGAAATGATTGATGCATTCCTGAACGAAACTCTTCTTAAATGTAAAGCTGCTCGAGAACGTGAAATGACCATATTTGAAAAGGCTAAACGCTGGCGACTGGACGAAAGAGTTGAAATTCTCTCGCCAAATCAAAGTGCATCCGCCGCAAATAAAAGCAGGTTCAAGACAAGGAAAAGGTTCGCCAAAGACATATCGATGGGAATGAAGCTGCCCTCTTTTAGAGAAAATTCTCCTGGCAATATGCGCCTTAATGATGAGGATGTGCATCCCAATTATTGTTTATATCATCAAAGGATTGCGCACCCCACCGAAGAGTGCAACGCCTTTAAAAATTGGTGGCAAGGGTATGTCGCTCACAGGTAGCACTTCAAGAGGATGGAGCATGAAATTCGTCGACAGCAGAAAAATGCGACAGGCGAACGAGAAAGAGCTGCCGACAACTGTCACATGGTTGATAGCAGGGGATCGCAAGTTCTCACCTTCGAGAGCAATTCTGAAGAAGAAATTACTCTCAGCCCTCTCTTCAAGGAATCCACCTCAGGAAAAGAGGAGGAAATGAAGAGCTGCGAGAACATTCCGCTACGCAATCACACGCTGCCTGAAAAGGATCTCGGACCCGCAAACAAGGGATCAAACAAAAAGGATAAAGGGAAGGGAAAAGCGACCTTTGTCGCCAATGCTCAGCAACAGCCGAGTAACCCGAGACCGTCTGTTCGTCAAAGCAATAAGCCGCGATCCCTCGATGAGAAGTTGAAACGTCCTTACTCATTTCCCAGGGATAAAACAAGGATACTGCTCGAACTGGCAGTGCGCAACGGGCTCATCACTCTGCCAGATCCAAAATATCCGTCGCAGCCGGGTGACGTTAACCATCCTAACTATTGTCCCTACCACAGAGTAATGGGCCACCCACTCGAAGATTGCTACGTCTTCAAAGGCTGGATTGAGGATGAATACCAAAAGGGTAAATTCGAGTGGTCTGACAACTGGAAGGTGAACCCGCCACAACCACATGCTCAGAAAAGGATGGACACGCCGGGGGCATCATGCTCTTTTATAGGGGAAGCTCCATGAGAAATTGTTTTTTCGGCAAAAAACTAAAAGAGTGCTGAAAGATCTTCAAACATGTCCGACCTATGAACCAAAGACCGAAACGTCGTTAAACTAACAATGGACCACTATGTCCTAAAACTGGATATTGACCGAGACGTCGATAAACTACTACAGACCGCAGCATCCCAAGGTTGATACAAAAAAAACAAAAAAAAGAGAAAAAAGAGAAAACGGTATGTCCACAAGCAAAATGGGCACGGATGAAAACCCGAAAGGGCTCCGTGAGTAAAAACAGCAGGGCTACCGGCGAGTTTTGTGAAACCCCGAAAGGGCGCAATCTCGTTGAAAGACACTTGCAAGGTCCACTCGACCTTGTGAGGAGAAACCACCTGCGTGAGATCCTTACGACTCACAAGGGAGCAACACACTTAGGGATCCCCACGATTCCTAAGGAGAAATTACACTTGCGAGATCCTCACGACTTGTAAGGAGAACCCTCTTATGGGACCCTCACGGCTCATAAGATTCAAAAGTCTTAAGCTACAGGGATCTGAACCTGTTCTTAAGCAGCCCCCACAACCTCCAATATTGCCCTACAAGCGGCTCAATGCCGACCCTTGTATACAATCCATGGGCGCGAATAAACATTTCCCTAACAAAGTCCCATCCGTGACTAGGGATATGTTTACACGGTAAACAGCCCTTGTAAGTCCTCTCGACTTATAAGGAGAAAACACTCTTGTAAGATCCTTACGACTTATAGGAGAACACGCGCTTAGGGATCCTCACGATTCTTAAGGAGAAAACGCACCTACGAGATCCTGACGACTCGCGGGGAGAAATACCTTTATGAGACCCTTACGGCTCATGAAGTCAAAAGCCTTAGTCGACAGGATCCTAACCCTGTTTACTAAGCCACCTTTGTTCGTCATCGACAGAGGCAAATGATGATTCGCTCCTGGCAATATTCCAGTTGTAGCGATGCTGATGCTTAAATTGGTATCAAATTCCAAGTCCTTTCATGGCAAATGATGATTCCCTCCTGGCAATATTCCAGTCGCAGCGATACTGATGCCAAGATTGGCATCAGATTTCAAGTTCCACACTCGCGATAAAAAAAAAATTAGCGAGCCAAAAATGCATATGAAATAGCCGAAATGAGGCAACTTGCAACGAAATCAGCAAGTAAAAATATAAGCATACAAAAACAGCCGAAATGATTGGGCAACTCGCAATAAAAAGCAGCGAGTAAATAAAACAAATAGCCGAAATGATTGGGCACCGCGAAAAATAGACGAAATGATTGGGCAATTGTGACTTGCGCAATACAAAAAGCTGAAATGATAGAGTATCGCGGAAAGAAAACAAAAAATATACATATGAAATGAAACTTTTGCCCTACATGTGAGGTCACATCGATCCTTGTATACAATCCAGGGGCACAAACAAAAAGGGAACCATATCATCCCACCAGACTCCATCAGATAGAGAGCCAAGTCTCGACGGCCACGTCTACAGCCTGGAGACCCACGACAGCGTTCCTCCTCATTCCAGCAGGATTCGGACGCGACATCACCAATCGGAGCCATGGAAAAGTCCCTAGTTCCAAGTCTCGATGGCCACATCTACAGCCTGGAGACCCACGATGGCGTTCCTCCTCATTCCAGCAGGATTCAGACGCGAAAATCAATCTCAGAGCCACGGCAGAGTCCCTAGTTCCAAGTCTCGACGGCCACATCTACTGCCTGGAGACCCACGACAGCGTTCCTCCTCATTCCAGCAAGATTCAGATGCCACATCACGAAACGGAGCCATGGAAAAATCCCTAGTTCAAAACCTCGACGGTTCACCAGCAACCTAGAGACAACCGCGACATTCGTCTCGATACAGCAGATACAATGCCAAAGCAAACGAAGCGAAGGCCAAATTCCTAGCTTCAGGGTCTTGACGGAAACTTATATAAAACCTGAAAGACCATCGGAGATTATCTCACACCAGCGTGGAGTGGTCACCACCTCGACGTTCGCCTCAATACAGCAGACGATATGTCACTACAGCGTCCTTGCTCCAACAGGATTCGGACACGCCAAAGCGAACGAAGCAAAGGCCAAATTCCTAGCTTCAGGGTCTTGATGGCAACTTATATAAAACCCGAAAGACCAACAGAGATCACCCCACACCAGCGCGGAGTGGTCACCACCTCGACGTTCGTCTCGATACAGCAGACGAGATGTCACCATAGCGTTCTTCCTCCAGTAGGATTCAGATGCGACAATCAAACAACGGAGCCACGGCAAAATCCCTAGTTCTAAACCTCGACGGTTCACCAGCAAGCTAGAGACAGCCGCGACATTCGTGTCGATACAGCAGACGCGATACCAGCAAACGAAGCTAAGGCCAAATTCCTGGCTTCAGGGTCTCGACGGCAACTCATATAAAACATGAAAGACTATCGGAGATCATCCCACACCAGCGCGGAGTGGTTATGACTCATCGGGGCTCTCCAAAATGGGCCTAACCTCAAGTAAAAAGCGGCATAGCAAAATTCCTAACGCTTGCTCTTCCGACGGTCAAACTGCCTAGGAGGATTGCTTGAAGACGTCCTGTCCAGCCTCAGAAGGGATCAGAGACACGACAGTCGCAAGGCTACTCGAACAAGCAAGATTGCCTATCGAGGAATACATCAGCCAACGCGACGGTACGATGGACAAAACACTAGTACCACAAACCCTAACGGACCTTTGTCGTAAAGAGCAGAGGTTAACTGTGACGTTAGGATATCCTAACGAGAAATGCTCGATTCGTCTCGACTCGTAGGGAAAAGCCTTAGGCAATCGGGATAAGAACCGGTTTCCTAAGCACTGGGGCCCTGCAAGTCAGTCCAAAATGGACTCTTGCATACTATTCACGGGCCACACTCTCCAAAGTCAAATCTCGACAAGGTGGGAAACTACCGCTTACGGGTCCTCTCGACCTGTAGGAGGGACAATTCTCTTATAAGATCCTTATGACTTATAAGGGAAAACGCACTTAGGAATCCTCACGATTCCTAAGAAGAAAATACACTTACAGGATCCTCACGACTCGTAGAGAGAAAAGCCTTTATGAGACCCCCATGGCTCATAAAGTTGAGAACTCTTAGGAGGAAAATCTTAACCCTGAATCCTAAGCCATCGTTGTCCTGCAAAGAGATCGAGATAGACTATCCACAGAATACATTCAATAAAAAGGGATACACCATTGAAAAGAAAAATATGTTTTTTATTCATGAACCAAAATGGATACAAAGTACAATTCGTGAAAGAACGAAAATATGCTCTCATTCAGGAGTATGTACAAAAGAAGAATAAAAAAATATATATACAAGGCTTCAAGTCGGCGGGCGATTTAGCAGATTGGCCAATTCGTCCCTCTTTCGCTGGGCCTCGCCTTCATGGTTCAGTATCGCCAAAAGACGGGCCTCCGCCTGAGCTTGCTGGGCCTGATATGAGGCAAGCCGGCCTTCGAGCTCTTTCTCGGTAGCTTTGTGAGCCTCAACCTTTTCACTCGTGAACACGGCGGCTTTGTCGATGGCCACCACCTCCTTAATGGCCTCGTGAAGCACTCGCCAGAGTTCATACGCTTTATTGACTTTGGCCGTAAGGTTGGCCTGAAGCTCTATCAGCGCTTTCGAAGCCAGCTCCCTCTCTGAAAATTTACGGCCAAGCCTCTTCTCACACGACACCATGTTCACTGCGCACCGCTCAATCAAACCCCGCAAGCCCGCCTTCGCAGCCACAGCCTCCGAAGAAAGGCGGATACACTCGAGCACGTGCAAGCAAGCCTCCACCTGCCGGCAAAACTCAACCCAGACTTGCACCACTGCTTCGCTATGATAGGTGGCAAGAAAGGGGAGAGAGCCGTTAGCTTCAGCAACAAATACTTCGGCCGTAATTACGTTGCCAGCACGAAGCTCCTCGATCAAACATGACAGAGAGGCGAGGCTTAGCTTGGCCATCCGTTCCGAGGCTCTCAGAGCGTAAGGGCCGGGTGGCATAGTGATGCGCGACTCCAATGCAGTAAGAACTGGCAGAGCTGTTCAGATTTATAAACATTCAGCTGAATGTGTAAGCAAAAGAACAAATGGAACAATGTTGGGACTTTACTTACCCACGGTCATGCAAGAAGGAGCTGAAGACTCCACTGGCCCTTCAAGAACCTCAACCTCATCATCGGCCTCCAGGACTATAAAGGACATCAATGTCATTTTGCGAAATAATAGCAATGCTGTGAAAAGAAGGTAGACAACACTAACCTTGCCCAAAAGAAAGGACGATGCGCTGAGGAGATATTGCTTGTGGAGCAGCCATCTCCAACAGGCGCTGAAAAGACTGCCTGAGAGACAAGTCGGCAATCGAAGTCGCCAACCCGCGCAATTCTGAAAAGACAATAGAGTTCAGATAACGGAAAGATTACTAATTTAAAATGTAGAAGGTTACCTTCGACGCTCCTCCCATTCTGAGCTGGAGGGATAGCAGCTTCAACGGCCTCCGCCGCAACCTCTGAGCCGCCCTCAGGGAGAGTCATTGGGACAGCGATCACCAAAGGTGCCTCCCCCAAGGGAGCAAGTGCTTCGGGAGCAGGAGCCACCACAGGAGGCTCTATTGCGAGAGGGACAGTTTCATCAACCCCCTCCACACTGAGTAGTGTTTCACTGGAGGTATCAACAGGCTCTACGGTCAGTAAACCCGTGGGAATCTTTGCCATCGCCGAAGTCTCTGCACAGTTCACACAAGGATAAGAATGCATATATATGCGTGCAGGCAATATGAAGTATCACAAAGAGATATAGGAACATACCAATGCGCAAGGAAGTTTGCAGTATAGCTTGCTCAAGCTGACGCTCCTTCTCAAGGAGGTGTGTGTTCTCTGATTAAAAATCAGGAAAGGACTCAGAAGAGGCATCACGTGCTCACAAGTGACCAATGGTCACGTGTTGGCACATGACGTTTAAAGCAGCGGCACAAAGCGCATTCAAGAAAAAGCTCCAGAAAAGGTCACGTGCTCACACGTGACCAACGGTCACGTGTTGGCACGTGACGGCCGAGCAGCGGCCAGAGAACAGAGCGCGGAAGAAGAGAAGCCCATTCCAGGGGTCACGTGGCCACACGTGACCAGGGGTCACGTGGCCACACGTGACCAGGGGTCACGTGGCCACACGTGACCAGCTTTAAAAGCCTTATTATTTAACAGAATTAAATTCTGAGAAGAGATCATTCAAATCTTTCCAAAATAGAGAATGATTATTTGGAACCGTTGGATTAAAAATCTAAAGGTGATTAAATATCACCAATTTATGGAAAAATCTTAGACTTGGAAAGATTCCCCCCCCCCTAAATCTAACCGAGATAACAAAGGGATATGTTTGGATTTAAAATCCAATGGTGAATAAAATTCACTTAACAATCTAAAGGCTCAGATTAATGATGAATATAAATCAAATCTCTCAACATACAAATCAAATCTCTCAATGAGAGATTTACTAAGCAGATTGATTCTCTTCCTTCTCCTATAAATAGGAGCCAAGAAAAGAAGAAAGGGAGAACAATTTTTCGAAGACCTTTTTCTAAAACTTTTTTCTGAAACCTTGAGACCTTTGGATCTTTTTCTTTTGATACATAAAGAGAGAGAGAGCGAGCCTTTGATTCTCTGCAAAAAGGAAAACCTTAGGTAAGAAAGGAAAAGGGAGGCTTCAAAGGAGAATTTAATTCTCAAAAGAGTTTAACTCTTATATAAAAAAAAAGAACTTAGTTCTTTCTCTGGTTGAGGATCTGCAAAGTGCACATCTCCCCATGAGTTGAGAATTTAATTCTCATTGGGTTGAGATCCTGCCATGCAGATCTAAAACATAAAGGAGGAACTGAGTTTAGAGAATTTAATTCTCACAAAATGATAGGAATTCAATTCCTTTGAGATAAAGTTAGGGTTTAACCCTATATTATAGGAATTTAATTCCTTCAAAATGAACAGAACTAGGGTTTAACCCTAACTGAGAATATAAGTCTCTCATACTCACAGGAATTTAATTCCTTTAAAGAAAAGAAACTAGGGTTTAACCCTATTAAGAATATAATTCTTCAGAAGTTTAGGGTTTAACCCTATGAACAGAACTTTAAAACGTGCAGAGACCCACAAAATGAAACTCTGCAGTAGGCTCCTCACGTGTTACCACGTGACTCCCGCGAAGATATATAAAAGAGAGCTTTGAGGCAATGCCCCACGTGTCCCACGTGACCCCTGAAGCACATAAAGAAAAGGCAAAATAAACAGAGACTCTGGGGCGCCCTCACGTGTCACCACGTGACCCCTGAGGAATATTCTAATAAACCAGAGCATGAGCCCCCATCACGTTCCCACACGTGATAGCTTTCAGGACTAAAAGTGTTAAACACTTATCTATAGGACAAAATAAAGGAAAGCAGGGTGCTCTCACGTATGACCACGTGACCCCTCTTGCCTTAGTGTTCAACACTAAATTAAAACCTCTGTATCCAGTGTTTAACACTGATTTTTCATAGTGTTTAACACTAATTTGGAAAACTCTATTTGCGGTGTTTAACACTGGTTTTCTTAGTGTTTAACACTAATTTGGATTTGCTTAGTGTTTAACACTAATACTGAAAACTCTGTTCCCAGTATTCAACACTGATTATCTTTTAGTGTTTAACACTAACTTGTTAATCTTTTCCCAGTGTTCAACACTGTTGGTCTCTAGTGTTTAACACTAGCTTTAGCCCAATTGGCTAAGTTTCCAGAGGCAAAGCCTCTCCTTCAATGAACCAACAGAGGGCCAATATCCCAAACATGATTGGACTTAGCCCAAGCTGGCCATAAGTCCTCAATTCAAACTCAACTGGGCCAATGGGCTCATAATATAATAATTGATCTTAGTTTCCAAATTGGACTACAGATCACTTAATCTACCTTGGTGTAAGGGTACATCGCTTCACTCCTTTGATACATGTCGTTGTAATTCCTCAACGTCTTCAAAGAGGTGACGGGTCCCGATAACCACATACATTGATACGGACTGTAGGGTCCTTAAACTCATGGACTATGAGGTCATTAACCTTGACCGTAATGTCTTAAAACTAATATCGGACTGTGGAGTCCTTAAATCCACGGACTACGACATCCTTAACCTTGACCGGAATGTCTTAAAACTAACAACGGACTATGACGTCCTTAACCTTGACCGTGATGTCTTAAAACTAACATTGGACTGTGGAGTCCTTAAATCCACGGACTACGACGTCCTTAACCTTGACCGCAACGTCTTAAAACTAACAATGGACCGCAATATCCTTAAACTACCTATTGACCGCAATGTCACTAAACTAAACAACAGGGCTCCCCTAATCGCTCTCTTGTCGGATCTAAACGATCCTGTTAAGTTGATCTTAGTCTAAAACTAGACTAACGTATCCTTAACAAACGTTTAAGTTGATCTTAGTCTAAAACTAGACTAACGTATCCTTAACAAACGTTTAAGTCGATCTTAGTCTCAAACGAGACTAACGTATCCTTAAACACAACTCCCAAACCCAAATCTAAGATAATACGGATTTGGACTAGTCCACGCCCTACGGGCGACGACATAACTCAGTCTCCATATACAATCCATGGGCAACCAAACACAAAACAAACACCCACGACACGAAGTGACCATCTGGAGAAAGAGAAAGTTGTTACCGCCATGCGGTAGCGTAATTAACTTCAGGGCTTGCGCCTGCAGGGAAGAGCGTCCCCACAATCAAAACCCCCTCAAACGAGAGGGAATCTGACGAAGTCTGATACATCGGACGCATCCGTTTAAACCTTCGATACACGGTGCCATAAATCAACTTGGCATCTTCGAAGAGGTGGACGGATAGCACCAATTAGCATCTGCCCCGAATTTCAGCCAAGACGTCCACGTCGCGCCGTCTTTCGGAGGGGGAACTGATTCTGGCACGCCCGGTGGGACCTTTTCCTCTTTCCACTCCACACTTCGTGTGTCTTGATTCGCGAACCAATCGCGGTTCGCTAATGGTTGCCCTTGGGGTTCGAAGTACTAAGAGTTGGTGTTTCGTTTGCGAAAGGATCAATGGCTGGCAACTGCTCGAACTGCTTCAACTGCAAATGCAACCGACACTCCGCCTCACCTGGAGGTGTAGCATATGGACCCCAGGCTGCTTCCTTATTCACTATGCCTGTGGAGCAAGTGACTCAAGCTACCACCGGTCTTTTCTTCGGGACTATGCTCCCGCCTGTGAACATTAACATCCCAATGCCCGTACCGAAAGCGTCAAAGAAGTCGGTCTTTGATCGACTTGTTACTCCCACGGCCCCTCTCAGCGGGTCGTCCAACTCCTCGGTCTTCACTAGACTGAGCCTGAACTCTAAAGGGCCCGCCAAAAAGCCTATAATACCTGAGAAGGCCATCCCAAAGAAGACAACTGCCCCCGAAATCGTCAAGGCGGCTTCTCCTCGCAGAGGGTCAGTCTTCGCGTGACTGACTACCTCCATTCCCGCTCCTGCTCAGAAAACTGTAGCTTATCAACGAACGTCAGTCTTCAAGAAGCTGGCACCGGCAGCGGCCCTTCCCCAGAACAGGGGGCAAGACGCAGCCGTCCCTGAATCAATCCCAACAACCCGTCATGCCCGACGTCGCCACTGGCGCCGGATAAGGAAGACTGGGGGCAACTCCCCCTCCGGACAAACTCCACCAGCTCCAACGATGGAAATTGAGGCCGCTGTTCCAACCGAGAATAGCTTCGAGCTGCTGAACAGGATACGCAGAAATTCGCCAACTGCAGTTCTCAAAAGATCCCCTCCACCTGCGGAGAAGGTTATAGAGACAAAGCCGGAGCAGCCTCCTCAACGGCTGTCCTCCAAAATTTATAAAGTCTGGCGGAAGGTTCAAGACTCGGTAATTGACCAGGATCACTCTCGTCAACAACGAAGGACGACAACCGCTTGGGTGCCTACTACAACGGCTCCCTCCATGTCGACTACTCAAAAGAGAAGAAGGCCGGAGAAAGTCCCCACTCCTGCAGCAAATATCAAAGACAATAAGCCTAAACGCCCTAAGTCTGGGGGCATGATGGTGCATACAGTATACATGGCGCTTGGAAAAGAGGATAGCCGCGCATCCACGGGTCATAGACCGCTTACGCGGTCAGTGACCAAAGCTCAGGAGCAACAGTAGAAGCTCCAAGAAATGATGACCGCGATGGCCGCACTTACTGGGCCGAAAGAAAGCCCCGAAGCGTCATCTGATCAACGCCAGGAGCAAGAAACTGACGTTGAGTTCCTTCGTAGGATATTGGAGAAGAAGGATAAAGAGGCTGCCGAAAAAGCAGCCAATATACAACGAATGGCCCTCCTGTTCCAGGACATGGCAGGTATGATGATCCAACAAGAGCCTCCTACTAAAGATCCTCCAATCGTTCTTGAAGACGACATGGGAGAAACGTCAAATCCTCCACCCGCTCTGCCAACAGCCAAGGAGGAGACAATCTCCAAAGCTAACCTAGACGAATATATAGCTCAGCAGATACGGGTTCACCAGGAGACTGAGGCAGCTGGTCAAGTTGTCAGGACGGGACGACCATATCCGAGCTGGTATGACCAGATCAAGTACTCATCGGGCTACACAATACCGAAATTCCATGTCTATAAGGGGACGGGCAATCCCCATCAACATGTGGCCCAGTTCAGGGCGCTTTGTGGCAACACTGGTGGCGACGATAAGCTCTTGCTTCGCCAATTCGTCGGCAGCTTGTCAGAAACAGCGTTCGAATGGTATTCTGAGCACCCGAACGATTCCGTCAAGACGTTCGCTGAAATGGAGTTGCTATTCACTCAGCGGTTTGCGAGCGCCAGCGAACGTACCCCGATAACGGCATTGATTAAAGCCAGGGTGAAACCAGGCGAGACGTGGGTCCAGTACGCCATACGCTGGCGAAACTTGTGGTCGAAATGCGAACAACGCATCGAGGAAGCGCCCGCGGTGGGCATGTTCGTGGGTACCCTTGATCCTAATGCAACTATCTCACAGTTCATGATGTTTTTTAAGTCAACCACGTTCCAGGCTTTGATCGACAAGTTGGCCCAGATGGACCAGATGGGTCACAGACCGTCTCCCCCGAAGCCGGACCCTCGGAATGAAAAGGGTAAAGGGAAGGCAACCTTCGTTGCGAACGCTCAGCAGCATCCCAGTGCCCCAAAGCTGGCGGATCAACTGGAAGAAAGACGGCGGTATTATAATGAGAAAATGAAGCGCCCCTACTCATTCCCGCGGGATAAGACGAAGAGGCTATTCGAGCTGGCAGTATGCAATAGGCTTATCAACCTGCCAAATCCAAGGCGACCGCCGCAACCCAGTGAGGTGAATAACCCCAACTACTGCCCTTACCATCAAACGGTAAGCCGTCCGATTGAGGATTGCTTCATCTTCAAAGGATGGATTGAAGATCAATACCTACAGGGAAAGTTTGCACTGTCCGAAAAGTGGAAGGTGAACCCGCCACAACCTCACGCTGCTAAGAAGACGGACACACCGGGGGCAACTTGTTCTTTCATTGAAAAAGCTCCATGGGAGGTCGTGCTTTCAGCAAAAACCAAAAGAATGTTGAACGAGCTCTAAGCATGCCCGGCAGTCAGGTGGAAGAACCCGCTGGAACCCTAGATCATTGAAGGGATGCTGAAGCCGCGCCCAACTCCGAAGATCAGTGGTGATAGCCCGAGAACTCACAACAAGCCGTTGAAATCTTCAAAGAAAAAGAAGAAAAAATCGAAGAAGCCCGTGAAGCCTGGCAACGAGGGTACGGACTTGCAGAAACAAATTGACGTGCTGGAAGAATACAATCAAAAGGCGCGGACTCCCATTACACTCCAAGAGTTCCTCAACCATATCTTCCAAGAGGAAGATGAGAGGGAGAGTTCGTCGGATGAATCCGAGGGATACATGGCGAGTTGCAGTGTGATCTCCTACTCGTTTACCGACGATGAAAAAACTCCTGGCACTAAGAAACCGGGGGCAGAGCCTGAACCGGAGCTTGTGTGGCCGACAGACGAAATGATCGACGCCTTTCTAGATAAGATTCGTTTGAAAAGTAAAGCCGACCAAGAGCGTGAGATGGCCGCATCAGAAGGAACCAAACGCAAGCAATTAAACGAAAGAGTTAAGGTACTCCCGCCAGATCGAAAGGCACCCGACACGGATAAAAACATATTCAGGACGAGGAAAAGGTTTGCCAAACCCATGTCAATGGGAATGAAACTACCACCCTCGGAAGGAAACACGCTCGATGGGGCGGAGAGGCACCCTAATTACTGTTCATATCATCGGATGATTTCACACCCCACTGAGGAGTGCGGCGCTTTTATGACATGGTTGCAGGGATATGTTGCTCATCGGCAACATTTTAAGCGAATGAAACGCAAAAATCGTCGGGAGCAGAGAAGTACGATCGAAGGACACAAAAGAACTACCGGTAACTGTTACACGATCAACGCCGGGGGATCGCAAGTGCTCACATTCGGGAGCGATTCTAATGAGGAAATGGCTCTTAGCCCCCTCTTTAAAGAGTCCACCTCGGGAAAAGAGGAAGAACCAGAAGCCTGCAAAAACATTTAGCTGCGCAATCGCACGCTTCCGGAAAAGAATCTCGGACCCGCAACTAGAAAAGATAAGGGAAAGGAAAGGGTCGCTGAGGATATCACCTTAGATGACCAAGTTATGAAAGAGCTGACTGCCAAGGACCCGCCTAAGAAGGGTAGGGTGGACTACAACATCCTAGCGCACCTGAGGAAGCTACCCTCACAGCTCAGCCTTCTCGACGCCCCCCTATTATCAAAGGAAGCGAGAGATTCATTAATCAAGGCGCTGCAAGAGCACGAACAATTCCAAGCCTTCCTTGCCGAAGAAAGGATGAAGGATGAACTGGAAGAAGTGCACACGGCCGATATCACGTTCGGTGATGAAGACCTTCTCCTTGGGACGTGCGACCACAACCGCCCCTATATATCTCTGGATACTGCCACGATATCAAGATAGGCAAAATCCTGGTGGATAATGGGTCCTCCGTCAATCTCCTTAATGTTCGGGTGTTGAAAGAAATCTGCATGAGCGTGCAGCACCTCGCTCGTGACAAAATTACCATCTCCGGTTTCGACTCCCAGTCGTCACGGACTCTCGGATCTATAATACTAACATTACGCTTCGGACTGCTCGTCACGGACATCAAGTTTCACGTCATTGACGCGAAGACCTGCTACAACGCCTTACTCGGTCGTCCTTGGTTACACGAGTACAACATCATCCCTTCTACACAACACCAGTGTATGAAGTATTTCAAGGATGGTCTCGAGTACACCGTAACAGGTGAGCTGAACCCATTCTCCGTGAACGAAGTCCGCAAGTACGAAGATGCAAAGTACTTTTTGCCAGATTTCGAGGATACAGAAAGATGTCGCAAACCAGAGAACAAAGCCGCTGCCACCATCCCTGTGTTCGGGAGTGATACCGAAGAAGAAGAAGAGATAGTTTACTCTGGGCCGTCTCGACGCAACGACCCAGGGCCGTCCGCCCCCATATTGATCTTCGGAAGTGACTCGGAAGATGAGGTTAATGTTGTGTTCTCCAGTCGGCCGCCAATACAAGAATTCCTCGGTGATGATCAGAGTTTGCAGATCACCATGATTCCGCCGGAGCACTACAAAGATCTTGACGCGCTTGAAGCTCACGACGTGCAAGACCTGCAGACGTTTTACGTCCCTCCTAAGCGAAAGGGCGAAAAGGCGATCCTATTCTATCGGTCCTCGGAAGCAAGAGTGGAGAAAGAGATCTGGCATGGCGCAAATTCTACACTTGACAAGTTTCAACCCATCCGTTTGCCCAGATATTACACAAACGGACTGAAAAGGCTATTGAAGCGCCAAGGGGTACCCTTAAAACAGACTACTCGACAAGCCCGATTCTATAACAGGATTTGGGATGTCCCTGGGACTCAGCGCAAATTGCCCAATGGGAGAATGGAAACACTTGGGCTTGGATACGTGAGAGCCGGAAAACGGGAATGAGTCCACGGTAGCTATGCCATATATAACTTCGATGAAGAAGAGGACGCCCTGTCGGGAAATGCAAACCCCTCATCAAAGCTAGATCCCGCGATCGAAGTGCCGAGTCCGTCGTTTGAAGAACGAATGGATAAGCTTATCAGGAAAGTGGGTCAAAAAGCTCGGGAGGACCATAATCGCGAGATGGCCATCTATGAGAAAGCCAGGACACAACGTCTGTTTCAACAGGCTGCTAAAGACGAAAATACTTTTCCTTGTCAACCTGTTGTGCAAAAGGCCCAACGCAGAGGTAGAAACAAGTCAAAAAGCAGGAAAGGCGTTCAACAACGACAAGGTAGGACCGAGAAGTCATGTGATCGGGTATTGCGCGGTCCGGATTTGTCCCTCATGAAGAAGATGAGTCGGGCGTATTCTTTCCCTCAGAATAAAACACGGAAGATACTTGACCTCGCTTTAAAACACCGAATGATTACACTTCCGGAGTCTAAACACCCCGAGCAAGCTAACGAGGTCTCTCATCCGGGCTATTGCGCTTATCACCGAGCCATAGGACACCCTATCGAAGATTGCTTCACTTTCAAGAACTAGGTCGAATACCAATACCAGCAAGGCAGATTTGCTCTATCCGACAGCTGGAGGGTAACGCCACCACAAAACCATGAACCCAAAGCTACGAGAGTAGAACCAGATCCACATCAGTCTTGGAGACGAGCTCGTACCTGTCATATGATAACGATATCAAAAGAAGAGCCCGAGAATATGGATGACTTTCCCTGGTGCTTCGAAAACAATGACGACGAGGTAATCTCAGAATTTCCTCCAATGCCGAAAGAGCTGAAAGATGGCATACATACTACGGCCGATAACCTCAAGAAAATTGAGTTGGGGACGGCGAACGACCCACGACCGACATTCGTCAGCGAGTTGCTATTTGAAGAAAGGGTGGCCGCGTTAAAAGACGTACTCATGCAGCATAGAGATTGTTTCGCATGGAACTATTATGAAATGCCAGGACTAGATCCAGAAATTGCTGTGCATAAATTGGTAATATCCCCGGACGTCAAGCCAGTCAAACAGGCGCTGAGAAGAATGCGGCTCGAGCTTGAGATGAGCATCAACGCCGAAGTCAAGAAGCTGATCGATTCTGGGTTTATCCAAGAAGTTCAATATCCTGACTGGATCGCCAACATCGTCCCGGTAATGAAGAAAAATGGGACAGTGCGCATATGCGTGGACTTCCGGGATCTCAATAAAGCTTTCCCGAAAGACGACTTCCCCGTACCGGTCACCGAGCTGATGATAGATAATACGTCCACTCACGAAGTTTTCTCCTTCATGGACGGCTCATCAGGTTACAATCAGATAAAGATGCATCCCGAAGACCAGAAGCATACCACTTTCCGGACCCCTCTGGGAATATTCTGCTATAAGGTGATGCCCTTCGGTCTGAAGAACGCCGGTGCCACCTATCAAAAGGCCATGACGAGGATCTTTGATGATCTCATACATGAAATCGTCGAATACTATATCGACGACCTCATCGTGAAAAGCAAATCATACGAGGAACATCTCGAGCATCTGAAGACCATATTTCAATGCCTTCGGCAATACAACTTGAAGATGAACCCCCTCAAATGCGCGTTCCGGGTGTCCTCAGGCAAGTTCCTAGGATTCATTGTCCGCCACCGAGGCATTGAGATAGATCCGTCGAAGATCAAAGCGATCATAGAAATGCCACCGCCAAGGACTCTTAAACAATTGCGGTCTCTCCAAGGGAAGCTCGCGTATATCCGGCGATTTATAGCCAACCTTTCAGGCAAATGCCGCCCCTACAGTCACCTGATGAAGAAGGGAACCCCGTTCGTCTGGGACCAAAAATGCCAAAGCGCGCTAGACGAGATCAAGCAATACCTGCAGAATCCGCCAGTGTTGGCTGCTCCGGTCAAGGGAAAGCCCCTCATTCTTTATACAACCGCCCTCGAAGGTTCCTTAGGCGCATTATGGGCGCAAGAGAACGATCAAGGGAAAGAAAGAGCACTCTACTACTTAAGTCGAGTTCTACTGGGGGCAGAAAGCAACTACTCCCCCATTGAAAAACACTGCCTGGCGTTGATCTTTGCGATAACCAAGCTCAGGCACTATGCGTTGGCGCATAAAGTCCGTCTCATATCGAAGGTGGACCCCCTTAAGTATTTAATGTCGAAGGCCATACTGACTGGTCGACTCGCTAAATGGGCCTTGCTCGTGATGGAGTTCTCGATAACATATCAGCCTCTCAAGGCAGTGAAAGGCCAGGCCATCGCCGACTTCCTCGTTGAGCATTCGATACCGGCCGATTCCCCTCTGAATTGCGAACTACCAGACGAACACGCGTTTGATGCGATCGACGGTGGTAATATCCGATGGGAGCTTTATTTCGATGGAGCATCTTCCGTGAAGAAGCGCAAACAAAGCACCCCTATAATCAAATCAGGGGTGGGTCTCATCTTCGTAACTCCACAGGGAGGGATAATGCGCTTTGCTTTCTCCTTGACAGAGCCGAGGACGAACAACGAAGCTGAATACGAAGCTTTGATAGCAGGCCACAAAATCGCCATCGACATGGGAATTGAAAACCTTCTTATATACGGAGATTCCCAATTGGTCATCAGTCAAGTAAACGGCGATTACCAAACATGCAAGCCGGAATTGGTAAAGTATGGCGAGAGAGTACAGTGACTACTGACTCAAATCCCCTCCTACACCTTGGAAAGCATACCTCGTGCCGAAAATAGCAAAGCGGATGCATTAGCCAAGCTCGCTAAAGAACTGGCTGATGAGAACCTCGATGACGTCAGGATCGTGGTACAAAGCCGTCGAGTACTTGCCCCTGCAGAAATATCTCCGGAATCATCCGAGGAAAAGGAAGCGACCGAGCAGACGGCCATGCAAATAAAAGACCAAGAAACAGTTGAAGATTGGAGAGAAGTCTTCATAGACTACTTCAAATCCCGTCGAACGCCTGAAGATGCGTCCTCAAGACATCAGCTCATGAAACGAGCTCTGTCCTTCGCCTTCGTCAATAATACTCTATACAAGAGGTCATTTGACTCTCTGTGGTTGAGATGCCTGGGACCTAACGAAACGAAAAGAGTCGTTCAGGAAGTTCACAACGGACTCTGCGGTTCTCACCAAGCAGGCCCGAAAATGAAGTTGAAGATTAAACGAATGGGATACTATTGGCCCACGATGATCCAGGACTGCCTCGAGTATGCGAGGCAATGTCACTTGTGCCAAATCCATGGAGACTTTATCCATTAGCATCCAAATCCACTACATCCAACGGTGGCTAGTTGGCCGTTCGAAATATGGGGGACTGACGTAATCAGCCCCATCGAACCAGCATCATCCAGGGGACATCGTTTCATCCTGGCGACGACTGATTACTTCTCCAAATGGGCAGAAGCAGTACCGCTGAGGGAGGTGAAGACGGAAAATATTCTCCATTTCTTCAAGACACACGTCATTTATCGGTTTGGAACTCCGCGACGGATCATTTCCGATAACGGGCCAGCCTATAGAAGCTACAAGATTAGCCGCTTCGCGCAGCAACACAACATAGAGTGGAGATATTCCTCAGTTTATAATCCATGGGCTAACGGTCAAGCTGAGGCTTTCAATAAAACCTTGACAATGATCGTAAAGAAGACGGTGTCCCGAAACAAAAAGGACTGGCACGAGAGACTGCAAGAAGCTCTCTGGGCATATCGAACTATGTTCAAAACGGCCACGAACACAACGCCATACGCGTTGGTATGCGGTACAGAAGCAGTACTCCCCCTCGAGATAGAGTTACCCTCTCTACGAGTGGCAGACCACTATGAGCTGACGGACGAAGAAAATGCTCACCTTCGACTTGAGGAGCTTGATGCCCTTGACGAGACCCGGCTTATAGTGCAACAAAATCTGGAGGCTTACAAAGCAAATATGACACGCTCGTACGAAATATTGACCAGGACGAGGACATTCCGCCAAGGCGAACTCGTGCTAGTGGTCAAAAGACCTATGATCCCCAATCGTGCCAAGCGGGGAAAATTTGAGCCAAACTATGAAGGGCCGCACATCATAGACAAGGTCTTCCAGGGCGGAGCGTACCTACTTATAGATATGCACAGTGAAAGACCTTTCAGGCCAATAAACGGTCGCTTCCTGAAGAAATACTACGCTTAACGGGTTAAGGCCTATGTCAATGATAGATGACGACGACTATGTCCGCTCACTACCTTCCTAAGCCCGAACTCTGAGTAGTAACCGGTCTTCTTCAACAAAGGACAGAAATGTCCTTAAATTAACAACGGACCGAAATGTCCTTAAACTAACGAAGGACCGAAACGTCCTTAAACTAACGACGGACCGAAACGTCCTTAAACTAATGACGGACCGAAACGTCCTAAAACTAGTTGCTGACCGAGATGTCGATAAACTATGGTGGATTGCAATATCTCAAAGCCGATAATAAAAAAAGAAAAAAAAATGATAATAATAAAAAATAAAAACGGTATGTCCATAAGCAAAACGGGCACGGATGAAAACCCGAAAGGGCTCCGTGAGTAAAAACAGCAGGGCTACCGGCGAGTGTTTGTGAAAAGCTGTAACACCCGAGCCCAATACTACTATTTTCAGTTACTGTTTGAGCATAATGTGGTACTCATTTCTTTTAGCTTGCTTGTTTATTACTTATTGTAAAATTTTACCCGGTAGAGTCATTTCTGCATATAACAAATTTTGGTATCTAAAATAAAATTAAAAATATCCATCTTAGCCTACTTGACACCTCTAACCCCGTTATAGCGTCCGTGCATCGTGTTCTCATCCCGTTCGGTGAAACGGGCGAGTTTGAATGGCTACGCGCGCGTACATGTGTCCGTTTTGGGGGTATGCTTTTTAATCATAAGACACTTAATTTTAAAATTTGGAACCCGCTTAAAATCCTATTAAATGTTTTATTTAGCGCCAAAATCCCAAATTTTAATAATATTTAAACCATAATATATTTCGATAACTTATATATATTTCACTGTTACTTAATCTTTAAATCTTTTTATAATTTCTTTTCCTAACGCCTAATCTTGCCTCAACCAATCAACTCTCCCCATTTATTTACCGTGGGCCCCATCACAGTATTCTCTCTCTCTCTCTCCTTCATAAATCTCTCTATCTCTCATATCTGTCTCTCTATCTCTACCCCTCGAATCTCTCTCTCTCCCATAATCTTTCTCTCTCTCTTCTTTTAAATATTTCCCTCCTCACTTTTCTTTATCACGAGAACGAAACCCATCTCGAGCCAGCGAACCCCGGCCGCCTCGTCCCCGTCGCCGCTGCAACCCCGTCGCCGACACCACCGTCGCCTGCGCCCGTGCCTCCTCATCTCAACCACAGCCCTCGTCCTCCTTCCTGTGCGCCTGCACCCTCTCAGCGGCCTCGCCCTCGCCGCTGCAGCCGCCTGCTCACCACCCGCGACCACCTGAAACCGTTCCAACGTCTCGCCGCCGACGATCACCTCGTCGTCGTTCCCTCACCATCATCCTCCTTCTCCCGGTGCATCCCGACCAGACCCACGACCACCTGCACACCAACCGCAGCCACCCGCAGCCCCTGCACACTATCGGACCGCCGTCTGTCGCCGCCGACGACCCCGTCCTCTTGTCCCCGACCTCGTACGCTCCTCGATAAGATACTTCCCTCCTCCTTTCTCTGCTTCGTTCTTTCTCGGCTAATGCATTCTTAATCGGCAGTTTTTCCCCGCGATCACTGTTCACCGCCGGAGCACTGTCGTCGCAACCTACGATATCGACCCCTTTACCGATCATCGTAAGCACCCTCTCAGATCCTCCTCCCCCCTTTCTTTGTATTTTCCTTGAATTTCTTTGCTTTCTTGTTTCATACCCTGATGTTTCTTTCACTGTTCTCTTTCTCGCTGGAATCCGGCGATGCCGACGACGTGATCCGACATTCCAGCGAGGTACCCTGATCCGCGTGGTTCCATTGTTCGTTGTTTGGGTTCAATCCGTGAACCGTGCGTCCGTCGCGATTTTTCCCCGCCGACGTTTAGGTTCCGTTTTTCCCGGTTCGCGACCCGTCGAGGCAAGTACCCCTTGCTACATGCTATACAATATTTACATATATGGATTGACACCCTAAACCTGTAGAATTTAACTTGGTATAATCGTTTCCCATTTTCGGTTATAATATTGCATTATATCATTTTACTGTTAAACATGGAACCTACAGTTTGCAAATTGAACTTAATAATCATATCTACCTGTTCAATCACATTTTACTGTTAAAACAGCTGGTAGCATTTGTAAGGTTAGTATAGCACCCTATGAAGTGTTTTGAAGCATCAAATGACCCAAAGTTATAATTTTTAAGGTGCTAAACTAACATGCAAGTGGATCGATCCTAGAAAATTAGGGTTATTAAACTTTAAGCTAGAAAAGATTAGGGTTTGAAGGCTACAACCTTTGTAGCTCCCCTTTGCTAGACTCCTTGGTGTCTTGGGTGTTGAGTCGAGGTCCTCTCGATGTTCCCTTGCGTCCACGACGATCCACCACGGAGCACTCTGTCCAAGCTCGCAATTTCGACAAACCGAAAAGAACACTCTAAACAAAGCGGCTAAGCTTGTGTAGAATGATGTTGTGGTTGGGTTTCTCACTTCAAAAACCTTTCTTTTATTGTATTTCACTCACTAGAAAATACTAGAGAAGAAAAGATGAAGGAAGATGAAGATGGTGGCTAATATTAACAAGAGATAAAAGATAACCCTTGTAGTTAAAAAGGAGAAAGAAATATATATCACTATATATATTTTTATTCCTTCTTGACTTCAACCATGATTAAATAATAGATAGTTAATTTAACTTGGGTTTAGAATGATAAAGAGAAGGATAACCATAGTTTAGTGGTAGTTGAGATAGGTTAGGTTAGAAGAAGAATGTAGAAGCAAGAATGTTTATCCTTTCCTTTTTCATTTTACTTTAAAACCAAAATTAAATAATTATCCATTGTTTAATCTATGGTGTGAGGCTTATATTGCCACCATTTCCATATATAATCAACCATGATGGTTTGATGTATGTATGTGTACATGTATGCACATTTACATGTGCATGAAACTAGAAAAGAAGAAAGAAACACATGCATGCATGCATACATCCATCAAACCCTAGAAAGGTTTTAAGTGAGAAAACTAATGGTTAAATGATAAATCAACACTTGATTTATCAATCCGGTCATATCTCATATGACCCCACCAAAAGCAGTTCACCCGATCAATGTTCGGTATCATATACGCACATTTCGATCGGGTGCATGCGCATATCGCATATGCGCACCACAACGTTTCGCCTGGACTGGGTAACTCCTCTGTGGGACTCTAAGACTCGTCAATACGCCGGCAGAGGGTAATGATCATATCAAGTACCCTCAAGCCGCAAGCGGTCAGCTAAACGTAACGGCCACCCGGGTATTGAGCGATCAGAAGACAACAAGCGAACCTGCTATAACTCCCGTCGAGCCATCCGGCAACACTACCGTACAGTCCGGTCTCTTCGTCAGATATGCTGCATATCGAGCCTAGGGATGGTCACGTCGACCCCAATAACTCAATAAGTCGTGTCGGTGAATGGTCTATAACAGATCGAGAAACTACTGATAACACTTATCAGCAAATCTCAGCAGCCCTGGCCAGGGACTTGCTGTTATAACCAGTCGAGCACAGCACAGCATCAACTCCCAATACCGGGAGAGACGAAACCCCTCCTATCGCTCATCGTCTTCGTGTGTCTCGGGACTGTACCCAACGGCCACCTGTTTGCACGACTCAGTAGAGCCGTGGTAGGGTGGCAATCAAAGTGCAGTGGGAGAACACACAAGACTCCATGACGATCTCGGGTCTACAGACTAACCTGTACCAGTGTCACCTGAGAACTGCTATCCGACGATAGATATAATTCCATATAGGAGTTCTCGGTGAGTCCGTCCAGTGTACCCAGTCACCACTGAGCACCCGTATATGATCTTGATGTCAAACATCGATGAATGTGGGAATATCCATCGCCCATCGTATGGGTTTAGTATCATATACGCTAGTCTACTCTGGTATATCGATGCCCCATCTCGATATACCTACGACTAGGGACGTTCCAGGATATGCTTATAGACTACAGATGTCCCACTAGTATGATCTCCATCATAATCAGAGTAGTCAAGCCGATATCCTCAGGGCTTTATCAGCATGTATGAATGAATAAAAGCATGATCAATAAACATGTCAGATAAAGAAGAACCAGATAGCATACTATCATGTCGAGCAAGAATGCAAACTGAATATATATATACATGTATAGATACATCCACTATCACATAATGGCCTCTAGGGCATACATATATCCAACAATCTCTCACTTGCACTAAGGCCAGTTATTGGCGTATCTCATACCCAACATCTCAAAAAGTCGCTCATGCTGCGGCTGAGGGAGAGCCTTGGTGAATGGATCCGCGGCGTTGTTCTTTGTGTCTACTCTCTTAATCTCAATCTCGCGGCGATCTACAATCTCCCGGATCAAATGAAAGCGTTTCAGGATATGTCTGGACCGCTGATGGGATCTGGGCTCCTTGGCTAACGCCATTGCCCCATTATTGTCACAATACAAAGGTATTGGATCAATAATGGTTGGAACTACTCCTAGCTCCGAGACGAACTTCTTCATCCAGACGGCTTCCTTGGCGGCATCATTTGCAGCAATGTACTCAGCTTCCATCGTAGAGTCTGCAACGGTATCTTGTTTGGAACTCTTCCAACTTACCGCCCCTCCATTGAGGGTAAATACAAACCCTGAGATAGATTTGATGTCATCCTTATCGCTCTGGAAGCTCGAATCGGTAAAGGCCTCCATTTGGAGATCTTTATTACCATACACCAAGAACAATTCTTTAGTCCTTCGTAAGTACTTAAGAATGTTCTTCACAGCTGTCCAGTGGTTCTCCCCTGGGTTGGATTGATACCTGCTTACAACACTAAGTGCATAAGCTACATCTGGGCGTGTACATAACATCGCATACATTATAGATCCTACTGCCGAAGCATAAGGTATAATGCTCATGCGAGCTCTCTCTTCATCGGTCTTTGGACAAGAATCCTTGGAGAGAGTGACTCCATGGCAAGCGGGTAAGGCACCCCGCTTGGAGTCTTCCATACTAAATCTCTTTAGGATGGTGTTGATGTACCTGGTCTGGGACAGTCCCAATAACTTTTTGGATCTATCCCTATAGATCCTAATGCCCAGGATGTATGTGGCATCACCCAGGTCCTTTATGGAGAACCTCAGTGATAAGAATGATTTGACCGACTGTAGCATAGGAATATCATTTCCTATCAGAAGAATGTCATCAACGTACAATACGAGGAATGTGACAGCTCTTCCTACAGCCTTCCTATAAACACAAGGTTCATCTGGATTTTTGATGAAATCAAACTCTTTGATAACATCATCGAAACAGATGTTCCAACTCCGAGATGCCTGCTTTAACCCATATATGGATTTAAGCAATCTACATGCTTTCTCGCTGCTCCCACTGTCAATGAAGCCCTCTGGCTGATCCATATAAACGCATTCTTCTAAATCTCCATTTAGAAATGCTGTTTTAACGTCCATCTGCCAGATTTCTTAGTCGAAGTGAGCAGCAATAGCAAGTAGGATCCGAATGGATTTAAGCATGGCTACGGGCGAAAAAGTTTCGTCATAGTCCAGACCTGGTCTTTGACGAAAACCTTTTGCCACAAGTCTTGCTTTATAGGTCTCTACCTGCCCATCCACACCAATCTTTCTTTTAAAGATCCATTTGCACCCTACAGGTTTTACCCCAGGGGGTACAACGTCCAAAGTCCATACTTTGTTGGTGTACATAGACTCCATTTCGGATCTCATGGCATCCAGCCACTTCACAGAGTCACCACTCGTGATAGCTTGCTGAAAACTGGTAGGATCATCATCCTCCATGATACAGTCTTCTCTGTCACCATCAATGAGGAAACCGTAGTACCTCTCCGGTGGGCGAGAAGTCCTACCAGACCTACGGAGTGGCCGAGGTTCTTCAGTTTCTGCTGCAACAGTTGGTTCAACCAAATCGTCATTTGTAGTTTGTGTCTCTAGAACCTCTTCTAGATCCACCACTTTGCCATCATCTTTATCTGTGAAAAACTCTTTTTCCAAGAATGTGGCATGTTGAGAAACAAACACTTTTTGTTCCTCTTTGTGGTAGAACAGATATCCATAAGAATTCTTTGGATATCCCACAAAGTTACACATGACTGACCGTGTCTCGAGTTTGTCCGGATTTTGCTTTTTAACATAGGCCGGGCAACCACAAATCTTAATTCTCTTAAGAGATGGTCTCTTCCCATGCCATATCTCATATGGCGTGGTAGACACGGCTTTGGTTGGAACCCTGTTTAGTAGAAACGCTGCAGTCTCCAATGCATGCCCCCAAAACGAGACTGGTAACTCAACGTCACTCATCATGGACCAGACCATATCTAATAGGGTCCTATTCCGTCGTTCTGACACACCGTTGTGCTGTGGTGTGTAAGGAGGAGTGAGCTGAGAGAGAATCCCATTCTCTTTTAGGAAGTTTGCAAATTCTGTACTGAGACACTCTCCACCTCGATCTGATCGAAGCATCTTAATACTCAAGCCAGTTTGTTTTTCTACTTCTTGTTTATATTCAATGAATTTCTCGAAAGCGTCGGACTTGTGCTTTAATAAAAATACATGACCGAATCTTGAGAAATCATCAGTGAATGTAATGAAGTATGAAAAACCGCCTCTAACCTGTGTAGACATAGGCCCACATACATCACTATGTATGAGTCCCAGGAGCTGAGTGGCTCTTTCTCCGTGTCCGGTAAACGGAGTTTTGGTCATTTTACCCTTGATACAAGACTGACAAGTCGCATAAGATTTATATTCAAAAGGATTTAAATATCCATCTTTGTGTAACTTGTTTAGTCTTGTTTCGTTAATATGACCAAGTCTACAGTGCCAAAGAAAAGCTTCATTTAATTCTGAAAGTTTTCTTTTATTAGTGTGTTGTATACTGAAAACTGTGTGTTGATTTAGGACATATATTCCGTTATTAAGTGTACCATACCCAACCAACATTTGATTCAGGTGAATGTTCATAACATTGTTTTGCAATACAAAATTATATCCTTCATTGTCCAACAAAGAAACGGATCTTATATTACATAGCATATCAGGTACAAAATAACATGGATTCAAAATCAAAATACATCCAGACGGCAACCCCAAGTGATACTCTCCCACTGCGACTGTATGTACATTGGAACCATTTCCAACGCGGAGAGTATGGTCACCTGTCTTCAAAACCTTGCTATTTCTCAGCCCCTGCATAGAATTGCAAATGTGAGAACCTGAACCGGTATCCAATACCCAGGAAGCAGAGTTTATAGAAAAACAGTTTTTAGTCACAAACGCACCTGAAGCAGAAGCATCAACATGCTTCTTCTTGAGATTCAAGTATTCCGTGCAGTTGCGCTTCCAATGTCCTGTCTTGTGGCAATGAAAACATTCGCCCTTCCCCGAGTCTCCAGCCTTGGACTTTCCCTTTCCCTTCACCTTTTGAACTCCGCCTTTAGGATTAGTGGGTTTCTTCTTTTTCTTTCCCTTGGCTTTAGCTTTCGGGCGAGAAGAAGAAGACTGTCCAATAGTCATAACGGGAGTTCGAACTGACTTCATAGTGCTCTCTGCACTCCTTAACATGTTAAGGAGTTCAGGGAGATCCTTCTCCATGCCGTGCATGTTGAAGTTCACTATGAACTGAGCAAAGGTGGAGGGGAGGAACTGCAGAATAATATCAATATATTGTTCATTGTCCATTGTCCATCCCAGGTCCTCAAGCTCTTCTATAAGGGCTATCATCTTCAATACATGGTCACCTACTGGTGTGCCAGGGGCCATTCGCATGTGAAACAGTTTCTTTGATGCTTCGTATCGTAATACGCGGGACTGTTCCCCATACAACTCCTTTGTATGGAGTAGTATCCCGTGAATGTCCATGTCCTCGTGCTGCTTTTGATGTGTGTTGTCCATCGATGCAAGCGCGAGGCATTTTGCCGTGGCACAGTCAGCGTCCCATGTCTTGCGGACTTCAATGTCCGCAACTGAGGATTTTGGGCCTGGGACGGGCGGGGCTGAAGCCGTGAGGACATATGATACTTTATCATAAGTCAAGGCGATCTTCAGATTCCTTAGCCAGTCTTTATAGTTGGTCCCATTCAGTTTGTTTTTATCTAGTAGAAGCTTAAGTCCAGTTATTGGTATCTGCCATTAAGAGAGAGAAAAGAATACACTCAGCGAAAGCTCTTGCACAGATTAGATTGGTTTATTATCTTGTCTAATCGATGTTTCCCACTGCTTTTTATCAAGTTTTTCTTTCAAACCTTAAAAAGAAAAACTAGCCAGGATTAATTACAGTCTACAACTTCGCTAACCGTTCAGCCAGGCCAGTGTCGGTACTTTGAGGGAGGTTCCCCGTGCTTTCGCACGGACCTAATTAGAGTAAACCTCGTTTTCCCAGAGGCGGAGCCCCGTTAACACCTTTCTAGACACCTAATGAGTTAGCTAATTGTAAACTGTAAAACTCTCCTAGGAGCAACTATTGCCCACAGTGGGATCGGGATCCAACCATCATATGGAAGGTATGCAATCTCATTGCAAATTTCAACACTTGAAATTCCCGATGTGGTTTTTACCCCTAATACTCGTGACCTTGGCTAAGGTCAACAAATCACGAGCACTAGTCAAGCTCAACCCGTCATTTCTTGATTAATTAGACCCGTTCACATGACCCTTGGCTAAGGTCAACAAAGTCATATGCTCGTCCTAATTAATCTGCATCATATGCGTTTGTAGGAAGACATCACTTAGCTACCGTACACTACGCCTTGGCTAAGGTCAACAAACGTAGCACGAATACTAAGTACTCTACTTCCTAAAATGACGGAGGGTTGCGGATGATTTTTAAGAAAATCTTTAACGCTTTGAGCTTGATATCGTTGTAGAATCAAAAGGTTTTCAAAAGGAGTGGCTTAAGCTCCGCATTTTTGAAATATAGCTTTTTCATAAATAGCCGAGTAGTTTTTAAATCCGATTCTACAACATCTTTTAGGTTTATTTTCTTTACATTAATCACATTAATGTAATCCCATCATTTAAGTCCTTAAGCCAATCACAGAAAAGAAACGAAAATAACACGTACGCTTATGCCATCCGCATTCGCCACAATGTTCCGTTATGCACCGTTAGGTTACTTAACTAACGGCATACCGGGACGGGACTAGCGCGGGTGTAAAACATAAGCAACGTCTACTATATATCATATATATAATATGTCATTCGTCTCAGATATCACAGAACACAGGCAGCAGAAATATAGATATAACGTGGGATATACTAGGACGTCCGTATTTAGTATTTAGCCAGAATAGAAAATACGGATTCCACAGTCGCGATGAATAGCCAAGCCCACACCCTGGACCCCTACGAGAGCGGCAAGTGACCCTACCAATCCTGGAGTTTAGGAGACCCGGTCTCGACTCCTCGAGATGGCCTCCCACTGAACCCCAGAACCCGGTCACCTGTGCTCTCCTCCTTGGGTCCATCCTAATGCGGAAAAGTAAATAATATACAACACTGGTGACACAACCGCAACCTGGAAGTGCCCCAAATAAAAGAATATTACATTACATTTGAATTTACATGAATGAAAATATAAAACTCTCATCTCACAAAAAAACCCCGGCTATTCGATCGCGACAATCCTGCACATCATATCTTAGCAACACAAAATATCACATATCATCAACGTAAGTAAGTATGCGTACCCCGATTGTCGTTGATGTATAGCAACGAAACCGGCGATATCTAACATACTACACTTACGGTCACAGAAAAGAAAGTGTAAAACTACAATATTTGGAATCCAGATTCTCTTTAGACATCATAAATGCGAAATATCACATATTTCGTATTTCATGCCTATACTATATGAATTCCACATATTGTATCACATTCCAGACAAACAGACAGTATTAAAGTTTTCGAACGAACAATCAAGCACCCAAGATTCACTAGAGCTCAACACTTGAGCAGGGTTCAAAAAATCTGGAGAGTGACACAGTAGCGGCGGTCCAGCCGTAGAAGGGTCAAGCCAACGCCATACATGTGGCACGCCGTACTGCCCCAAACCCTAGGGTTCAAAGGGCAGTTCGAGACGATCACATAATCGAGTTAAGGTTTGTTGTCTTCTAGAGGGACCACCGCAAAAAGACTTGCACGTATCTCCAAACTATTTAAACCCCGTGAATATTGAGTAAATGATGTTCGTTCAAACACTTCAATACTTTCTAGTTTACCCGGAAAAGCTACGAAATAAAAGTCCCGATCGAAACGATGAATCCAAAAACATCTCCAGAATTTTTCAAAACTTTATTCAGTTTAAAAATACCCAAAACATTATACATGCAGAAAATAGAATTACTGTAGAAACAGTATACCCTATTTCATTTGTACGGCCGCGGAACAGTGGCCTAAGCAAGCTTAGGCCGCGTTTCCGCGGCTGTAACTACTGTTCATGGGATTATTTTTCTGCCGTAATTCTTATATTTTCCTGCTATGATTTTTACATATTTTTAATTCTGCAAAATGTCAAGTTTTAGAAAATTTCCAGAGAGCATCTAAAAATACGGTATTTTTGTCCGATCGGGGTTTTCACTTCGTCAAAACGTCGCCTAATGTTCTAGGTCGGCTCTGATACCAATGTAAGGTTAGTATAGCACCCTATGAAGTGTTTTGAAGCATCAAATGACCCAAAGTTATAATTTTTAAGGTGCTAAACTAACATGCAAGTGGATCGATCCTAGAAAATTAGGGTTATTAAACTTTAAGCTAGAAAAGATTAGGGTTTGAAGGCTACAACCTTTGTAGCTCCCCTTTGCTAGACTCCTTGGTGTCTTGGGTGTTGAGTCGAGGTCCTCTCGATGTTCCCTTGCGTCCACGACGATCCACCACGGAGCACTCCGTCCAAGCTCGCAATTTCGACAAACCGAAAAGAACACTCTAAACAAAGCGGCTAAGCTTGTGTAGAATGATGTTGTGGTTGGGTTTCTCACTTCAAAAACCTTTCTTTTATTGTATTTCACTCACTAGAAAATACTAGAGAAGAAAAGATGAAGGAAGATGAAGATGGTGGCTAATATTAACAAGAGATAAAAGATAACCCTTGTAGTTAAAAAGGAGAAAGAAATATATATCACTATATATATTTTTATTCCTTCTTGACTTCAACCATGATTAAATAATAGATAGTTAATTTAACTTGGGTTTAGAATGATAAAGAGAAGGATAACCATAGTTTAGTGGTAGTTGAGATAGGTTAGGTTAGAAGAAGAATGTAGAAGCAAGAATGTTTATCCTTTCCTTTTTCATTTTACTTTAAAACCAAAATTAAATAATTATCCATTGTTTAATCTATGGTGTGAGGCTTATATTGCCACCATTTCCATATATAATCAACCATAATGGTTTGATGTATGTATGTGTACATGTATGCACATTTACATGTGCATGAAACTAGAAAAGAAGAAAGAAACACATGCATGCATGCATACATCCATCAAACCCTAGAAAGGTTTTAAGTGAGAAAACTAATGGTTAAATGATAAATCAACACTTGATTTATCAATCCGGTCATATCTCATATGACCCCACCAAAAGCAGTTCACCCGATCAATGTTCGGTATCATATACGCACATTTCGATCGGGTGCATGCGCATATCGCATATGCGCACCACAACGTTTCGCCTGGACTGGGTAACTCCTCTGTGGGACTCTAAGACTCGTCAATACGCCGGCAGAGGGTAATGATCATATCAAGTACCCTCAAGCCGCAAGCGGTCAGCTAAACGTAACGGCCACCCGGGTATTGAGCGATCAGAAGACAACAAGCGAACCTGCTACAACTCCCGTCGAGCCATCCGGCAACACTACCGTACAGTCCGGTCTCTTCGTCAGATATGCTGCATATCGAGCCTAGGGATGGTCACGTCGACCCCAATAACTCAATAAGTCGTGTCGGTGAATGGTCTATAACAGATCGAGAAACTACTGATAACACTTATCAGCAAATCTCAGCAGCCCTGGCCAGGGACTTGCTGTTATAACCAGTCGAGCACAGCACAGCATCAACTCCCAATACCGGGAGAGACGAAACCCCTCCTATCGCTCATCGTCTTCGTGTGTCTCGGGACTGTACCCAACGGCCACCTGTTTGCACGACTCAGTAGAGCCGTGGTAGGGTGGCAATCAAAGTGCAGTGGGAGAACACACAAGACTCCATGACGATCTCGGGTCTACAGACTAACCTGTACCAGTGTCACCTGAGAACTGCTATCCGACGATAGATATAATTCCATATAGGAGTTCTCGGTGAGTCCGTCCAGTGTACCCAGTCACCACTGAGCACCCGTATATGATCTTGATGTCAAACATCGATGAATGTGGGAACATCCATCGCCCATCGTATGGGTCTAGTATCATATACGCTAGTCTACTCTGGTATATCGATGCCCCGTCTCGATATACCTACGACTAGGGACGTTCCAGGATATGCTTATAGACTACAGATGTCCCACTAGTATGATCTCCATCATAATCAGAGTAGTCAAGCCGATATCCTCAGGGCTTTATCAGCATGTATGAATGAATAAAAGCATGATCAATAAACATGTCAGATAAAGAAGAACCAGATAGCATACTATCATGTCGAGCAAGAATGCAAACTGAATATATATATACATGTATAGATACATCCACTATCACATAATGGCCTCTAGGGCATACATATATCCAACAGCATTTATCCCTGTAGTTCTGTTATATTCGGACACTCGCATGCATTTATCCTGAAATAACTGTATTGAACCGTTACATAAATTATTGCACCGCTAAGGGTGCTCAAACCTGTTAACATGACTAACGGCTATATCGTTTCACTGCACTCCTGTAATTTGAATGAAACTGCTTATTATGTAATTCATTGCTTATCTCATGTTGTGAATACCCATGTTTGATTATATATCTGATTGTGAGCACACCCACGAAATTGTTTAAATCTTGACCTGACATTGCTACACATGTATATATTGATATACCTGACATGGTACCGTATACTGTTGACTTGACCTGATGTACCATGACCCGACCCATTACCTGATCTTGTGTCTAATGCCAACAAACCTGACATGTAGTCCTCATGGACCGTTCCTGTTGTCTATCCAGACAAACCTGCTTTTACCTGATCCTGTATTGGCATTAGTTCTTGATTACTGAATACCTGACTCGACATACATTACTTGGGGGTATGGGGAAATCAAAGGTGAAACCGACTTGCAACTCAACAGTTCAATACCTGTTCTGATCAGTCTTACGGGCTAGGCCAGCCCCGGAGTGATGATGCTAACATCACTCGCCCATCCTGCTACCTGTTACTGCCTAGCGGCACGTCTCGGATTCAGCCCCGAGGATCTTGACCGTGGTTCCGGGCACGCACGGGATACTATTGAGTTACATCGACGATTCATCAATTGATTTCAAAGACTTTAGAATAGAAAACCTGATAGAACAGTTTAGTTACCCACTGCACACTACCCTGCACTGCTTGATTCACATTATTGCTACTCTCGTTTATTTTTGCATTGCCTGTTACATTGTTCATATTATATTACTTGTTGACATGACGCGCTGACGTCTGGGTTTTGCATAGCCCAGATCCTGTACCGCTGTCGCAGTCCGAGCAGGAGTACTTCAGCCAGCAGGCTGAGCTGTGAGTTCAGTAGTAGTTAGTTTTATTTCCTGCATTTATTTCATGATGTGAGCCCGCATTATGGGACATACTTTTCAGTTATGCGTATTGGATCATTTGCTTCCGCATTTATTTATTATTGACTCATGTTATTCTGGATTATGAACATGTTTTAGATATTTTATTTTTGTTCTTGATATCTCTACAGCCGTAATGTGACTGTGGATGGATACTTCCTACCCACAGGTAGCATGGTTCGCTATGTCACGTGCCCAATCTAGCGTACTCTGGGAAGCGGGGCGTGACATGGTTCTTTTGGTATCAGAGACATAGGTTAGTTGGGTTGATTCTTTTGTAGTTGGGTATTGTACCCAATACACGAATCAGAATACCCGTGTTTAGGAAACATGTCCTGCCATCTTGCCGTTTACCATTCTTGTATCACATTCTTCCTGATTATATCTTTTACGATGTGCAAACTTCCTTTGCATATCGACTCGAAAAACATGATTTCTTGTTATCTCTAGGACTTAGGCGACTTGGGTGGAGTTAAGTAATTGTGGCTATGATACCGCGGCATAGTTACAATGCGGTACTCTATTTAAGTATCTTGGAGTTCTAGCCTTGATCTATATATTGAATCTATCATCATGCTAATGTTGGGTGTTTTTGATTTCAGGAATATGGCAGATAAGAATTTCAAGACATACCAGAGGCGTATGGATGAAGCCGCCATGCTTGGAGTGATAAGGGGAATGCTAGAGAATCAAAAGAGGCAGACCGAGCTGATCCAGCAGCAGGAAGACTCGTTCCAGGAAGGTTTGCAAATCGTTCAGCAGTCTGTAAACAACGTTGGAGCTAAACCAGTTGACCGAGTAGGGACCGTGGCAGATTTCAGGCGTTTGGGTCCGTCTACATTTACTGGTTTGGAGGAGCCGTTGCCAGCCGAGCAGTGGCTAGTTGACACGGAGAATTTGTTAATTGTAGCACAGATTCCAGATGACAAAAGAGTTGATGTGGTACGCATTCAGCTAGTGGACTACGCCCGAGAATGGTGGCTTGTTGAGGAGACCCGCTTGCCCAAGCCGATCAAGTGGGCGGATTTTTCTAAGAGTTTCCTGGAGAAGTTCTTCCCGCGGACTGCACAGGAGGAAATGGAAGAGAAATTTATTGGGCTAAGGCAGAATGGAGCACCCGTGGACGTGCATGCAGCAGAGTGGACGAGACTCAGCAGGTTCGCTGGACCTTTAGTCGCCAACGATGCAGACAGGGCACGAAGGTTCATGCGCAGTTTGGATGTGGACATCCAGAGGCAGATTGTCTCCCTGGGTTTGACCACTTTCTCACAGGTTCTTACGGCAACTCGGGAACAGCAGAGTTTATCTGGGATGAAAGGTAGCTTGCAGCAGACAGCAGTTGCGGCAAGGAAGCCCGCATTTGTACCTAACAGAGCTCATGGTCGCAGAGGTATTCCAGTGGACCGTCGAGGTGTAGCACCCACGAAGAAGCCTGTGATCGTTGATCGAAAAAAGAGCATGATTTGTGACTACTGCCGTTTACCTGGGCACGTGCAGAAGGATTGTCGAAGAAGGCTGGGACTTTGTTTGGTTTGTGGAGCGGCTGATCACGCAGTTGGTGCCTGTCCGTCGAAGCTTCGTACAAGAGATGATATTCAGAAGCCTCCGCAGAGACCGTTCCAAGGGCAGAAACAGCTGACTCAAGGACCTAATCAGGCTCGAGCTTTTACCTTGACAGCTGAGGAAGCTAAAGCATCAGGAGAAGTTGTTTCAGGTATTCTACTCGTTCATGGTTTTCCCACATTGGCATTATTTGATTCTGGTGCATCACATTGTTTTATGTCATCCAAGTTTATGACTACACACTCGATTGCTTGCACGACCCTGTCTAGTTTCTGGGACATACACACTGGGAATGGGAAAATCATATCTAGTAGGGAATGTAAAGATTGTACAGTTGTTGTGTGCGGACGGGAGCTTTTTGCAGATTTCTTGGTGATTGATACGGGCAGTTATGAAGTCGTCTTGGGAATGGATTTTCTTGGAACTTTCCACGCTCACATTGACTGTAGGGCAAAAGAAGTAATTTTCCAGATTCCCGGACATCCTGAGTTTATCTTCACTAGAGGAAGCAGTTCTGTCGGGCCAGTCGAGTTTAGGGCTAGGCCGACAAACCATATTCTTGCAGCAATGGAAGTTGATAGTGGTGAAGAGACGGCGGTTGTTCGCGATTATATGGACGTATTTGAAGATATATCGGGTTTACCGCCGAAGCGAGATGTGGAGTTCGTAATTGATCTTATTCCTGGTGCAGCGCCAGTATCCAAAGCATATTATCCAATGGCACCAGTAGAGTTGGAAGAAGTTAAGAAACAGGTTGCTGAATTGCTTGAGAAAGGTTGGATTCGAAGCAGTAACTCGCCTTGGGGAGCTCCAGTTCTTCTAGTAAAGAAGAAGGATGGCACGAGAAGGATGTACATCGACTATCGAGAATTAAATCGGGTGACTATTAAGAACAAGTACCCTATCCCTCGCATTGGAGAACTTTTTGAGCAGCTTAGTGGCGCGAGGGTATTCTCGAAGCTGGATTTGCGATCCGGATATCATCAGGTTCGAGTGAAAATGGAAGATATTTGCAAGACGGCGTTCCGAACTCGGTATGGACATTACGAATACTTAGTGATGCCCTTCGGAGTAACAAATGCGCCGGCAGTATTCATGGACTTGATGAACCGAATCTTTTCACCGTTCTTGGATCAGTTCATTGTGGTATTCATTGACGATATTCTGGTTTACTCGAAGAGTTTTGAGGAGCATACTGAGCATTTAAAGATCGCACTGCAGACGTTGAGACAGGAGAAATTGTTTGCGAAGATGAGTAAGTGCGAGTTTTGGCTAGAGGAAGTGAAGTTTTTAGGGCATGTTGTATCTGGCGATGGAATTGCCGTCGATCCAGAAAAGATTGCAGCGGTTCGAGATTGGCCGATTCCAAAGAATGTTGCGGAGATAAGAAGCTTTCTTGGACTCGTCGGATACTACATAAGATTTGTGGAGAACTTTGCTCGTCTGGCAGAGCCGTTAACCAAGATTACGCGCAAGGAGGTACCTTTTGTATGGACGGATAAGTGTGCGTTATCTTTCGAGACGTTGAAGCAGAAGTTGATAACCGCCCCTATTCTGATCGTGCCAGACAATTCCGGAGGATTGGTGATTCACAGCGACGCATCTGGGAAAGGATTGGGATGTGTTTTGATGCAGCATTGGAAAGTTGTAGCGTACGCATCGAGACAATTGAAGACCCATGAGAAGAATAATCCAACTCATGACTTGGAGCTTGCGGCTGTGATTTTCGCTTTGAAGATTTGGAGACACTACCTTTTGGGCGAAAGAGTCGAAGTTTTTACAGATCATAAGAGCTTGAAGTACGTGTTCACGCAGAAGGAACTTAACATGAGGCAGCGTAGATGGTTGGAGCTGATGGCTGACTACGATCTTGATCTTAAGTACCATCCAGGGAAGGTCAATGTTGTGCCGGATGCACTTAGTCGGTTACCAGCAATTCAGGTGTTAACTACGCAGAAGGAGATCGTTGCAGATTTTCGAAGATTTGACTTGGAGGTTGTGCTACCGCGTTCTACGGGACAGTTGATATAGCTGCAAGTGCAGTCGTCTTTGATTGAGAAAATTAAAGCAGCACAATCGCAGGATCCTAGACTGCAAAAGTTTCGAGAGCAAGTTGAAGCCGGACTACGAACAGATTTACTGGTCCACGAAGATGGTTCGTTGAGGTATGGTAGCCGTTTATGTGTGCCAAAGGGAGATGTTCGTGAAGAGCTTATGAAGGAGGCACACAGTTCATCTTATTCTGTACATCCGGGAGGCACAAAGATGTACCGAGATATTCGACAGCATTTCTGGTGGGAAGGCATGAAACGGGAGATTGCTCGCTTTGTGGCTAAGTGCTTGGTGTGTCAGCAAGTTAAGGCTGAACATCAAAGGGTTGCTGGTTTATTGCAACCACTTCCGATTCCTCAATGGAAGTGGGAACATATAACCATGGATTTCGTGACGGCTTTACCGCGGAGTCCAAAAGGCAACAATGCAGTATGGGTAATTGTTGATCGTTTGACCAAGGCAGCTCACTTTATTCCTTTCCGGGTTGGTCAATAAACAGAGACTTTGGCAGAGCGGTACATGCAGGAGATTGTAAGATTGCATGGAGTACCAGTGAGCATCGTGTCCGATCGGGACACTCGGTTCTTATCACACTTCTGGAGGAGTTTACAGGAAAGTTTGGGGACTCGATTGAAGTTTAGCACAGCTTATCATCCTCAAACTGATGGTCAGTCGGAGAGAACGATCGAAACTCTTGAAGATATGTTGAGAGCATGCAAGTTGGATTTCAAGGGTTCGTGGGAGGATCATCTACATTTGGTGGAGTTTTCTTACAACAACAGTTTTCAGGCAACTATCCAGATGGCTCTGTTTGAAGCTTTGTATGGTCGTAAATGTCGTTCACCGGTTTGTTGGGATGATGTCGGTGAACGAAGATTGTTGGGACTAGATTTGGTTGTGCAGACAGTTGAGAAGGTTAACACCATCAGAAATCATATGAAGGCAGCACAAGACCGACAGAAGAGTTGGGCAGACACGTCAAGAAGACCTCTAGAGTTCGCCGTGGGTGATTTGGTGTTCTTGAAGATATCACCGACTAGAGAGGTGATTCGTTTTGGGAGTCGAGGAAAGCTTAGTCCTTGATTCGTTGGACCCTTTGAGATCTTGGAGCGTGTTGGTGAAGTAGCATACCGTTTGGCGTTACCGTAGTCCTTGGCAAATGTGCACGATGTGTTTCACGTATCTCAACTACGAAGGTATGTTCGTGATGAAACGCACGTATTGGATCATTCGGAGCTAACAGTACGAGAAGACTTGACTTTTGAGGAGCGACCGGTTGAAATTGTGGATCGAAGGGAAAAGGTTCTTAAGAACAAGGTTATCCCCCTTGTGCTTGTTTCTTGGGGTAATCGTTCGCATGGAGAATCCACTTGATTACGAGAAGATGAAATTCGGCAGAAGTTTCCTCACCTTTTATTGTAGTTATCTATCTTTGTATTCTGGGAATTTCGAGGACAAAATTCTTTTTGTAGTTGGGTATAATGTAACACCCGAGCCCAATACTACTATTTTCAGTTACTGTTTGAGCTTAATGTGGTACTCATTTCTTTTAGCTTGCTTGTTTATTACTTATTGTAAAATTTTACCCGGTAGAGTCATTTCTGAATATAACAAATTTTGGCATCTAAAATAAAATTAAAAATATCCATCTTAGCCTACTTGACACCCCTAACCCCGTTATAGCATCCGTGTATCGTATTCTCGTCCCGTTCGGTGAAACGGGCGAGTTTGGATGGCTACGCGCGCGTACATGTGTCCATTTTGGGGGTATGCTTTTTAATCATAAGACACATAATTTTAAAATTTGGAACCCGCTTAAAATCCTATTATTTCAATTTCGAATGTTTGGACCCGACCCGGGCGCGATTTGGAAATGTTTTATTTAGCGCCAAAATCCCAAATTTTAATAATATTTAAACCATAATATATTTTGATAACTTATATATATTTCACTGTTACTTAATCTTTAAATCTTTTTATAATTTCTTTTCCTAACGCCTAATCTTGCTTCAACCAATCAACTCTCCCCATTTATTTACCGTGGGCCCCATCACAGTATTCTCTCTCTCTCTTTCTCTCCTTCATAACTCTCTCTATCTCTCTTTCTCTCTACCCCTCAAATCTCTCTCTCTCCCATAATCTTTCTCTCTCTCTTCTTTTAAATCTTTCCCTCCTCACTTTTCTTTATCACGAGAACGAAACCCATCTCGAGCCAGCGAACCCCGGCCGCCTCGTCCCCGTCGCCGCTGCAACCCCGTCGCCGGCACCACCGTCGCCTGCGCTCACGCCTCCTCGTCTCAACCACAGCCCTCGTCCTCCTTCCCGTGCGCCTGCACCCTCTCAGCGGCCTCGCCCTCGCCGCTGCAGCCGCCTGTTCACCACCCGCGACCACCTGAAACCGTTCCAACGTCTCGCCGCCGACGATCACCTCGTCGTCTTTCCCTCACCATCATCCTCCTTCTCCCGGTGCACCCCGACCAGACCCACGACCACCTGCACACCAACCGCAGCCACCCGCAACCCCTGCACACCGTCGGACCGCCGTCTGTCACCGCCGACGACCCCGTCCTATTGTCCCCGACCTCGTACGCTCCTCGGTAAGATACTTCCCTCCTCTTTTCTCTTCTTCGTTCTTTCTCGGCTAATGCATTCTTAATCAGCAGTTTTTCCCCGCAATCACTGTTCACCGCCGGAGCACTGTCGTCGCGACCTACGATATCGACCCCTTTACCGATCATCGTAAGCACCCTCTCAGATCCTCCTCCCCCCTTTCTTTGTATTTTTCTTGTATTTCTTTGCTTTTCTGTTTCATACCCTGATGTTTCTTTCACTGTTCTCTTTCTCGCCGGAATCCGGCGATACCGACGACGTGATCCGACGTTCCAGCGAGGTACCCCGATCCGCGTGGTTCCATTGTTCGTTGTTTGGGTTCAATCCGTGAACCGTGCGTCCGTCGCGATTTTTCCCCGCCGACGTTTACGTTCCGTTTTTCCCGGTTCGCGACCCGTCGAGGCAAGTACCCCTTGCTACATGCTATACAATATTTACATATATGGATTGACACCCTAAACCTGTAGAATTTAACTTGGTATAATCGTTTCCCATTTTCGGTTACAATATTGCATTATATCATTTTACTGTTAAACATGGAACCTACAGTTTGCAAATTGAACCTAATAATCATATCTACCTGTTCAATCATATTTTACTGTTAAAACAGCTGGTAGCATTTATCCCTATAGTTCTGTTATATTCGGACACTCGCATGCATTTAACCTGAAATAACTGTATTGAACCGTTACATAAATTATTGCACCGCTAAGGGTGCTCAAACCTGTTAACATGACTAACGGCTATATCGTTTCACTGCACTCCTGTAATTTGAATGAAACTGCTTATTATGTAATTCATTGCTTATCTCATGTTGTTAATACCGATGTTTGATTATATATCTGATTGTGAGCACACCTACGAAATTGTTTACATCTTGACCTGACATTGCTACACATGTATATATTGATATACCTGACATGGTACCGTATACTGTTGACTTGACCTGATGTACAATGACCCGACCCGTTACCTGATCTTGTGTCTAATGCCAACAAATCTGACATGTAGTCCTCATGGACCGTTCCTGTTGTCTATCCAGACAAACCTGCTTTTACCTGATCCTGTGTTGGCATTAGTTCTTGATTACTGAATACATGACTCGACATACATAACTTGGGGGGTATGGGGAAATCAAAGGTGAAACCGACTTGTAACTCAACAGTTCGATACCTGTTCTGATCAGTCTTACGGGTTAGGCCACCCCCGGAATGATGATGCTGACATCACTCGCCCATCCTGCTACCTGTTACTGCCTAGCGGCACGTCTCGGATTCAGCCCCGAGGATCTTGACCGTGGTCCCGGGCACGCACGGGATACTATTGAGTTACATCGACGATTCATCAATTGATTTCAAAGACTTTAGAATAGAAAACCTGATAGAACAGTTTAGTTACCCACTGCACACTACCATGCACTGCTTGATTCACATTATTTCTACTCTCGTTTATTTTTGCATTGCCTGTTACATTGTTCATATTATATTACTTGTTGACATGACGCGCTGACGTCTGGGTTTTGCATGGCCCAGATCCTGTACCGCCGTCGCAGTCCGAGCAGGAGTACTTCAGCCAGCAGGCTGAGCTGTGAGTTCAGTAGTAGTTAGTTTTATTTCCTGCATTTATTTCATGATGTGAGCCCGCATTATGGGACATACTTTTCAGTTATGCGTATTGGATCATTTGCTTCCGCATTTATTTATTATTGACTCCTGTTATTCTGGATTATGGACATGTTTTAGATATTTTATTTTTGTTCTTGATATCTCTACAGCCGTAATGTGACTGTGGATGGATACTTCCTACCCACAGGTAGCATGGTTGGCTATGTCACGTGCCCAATCTAGCGTACTCTGGGAAGCGGGGCGTGACAAAAACCGAAAGGGCGCAACCTCGTTAAAGGACACTTGCAGGGTCCTCACGACCTTGTAAGGAGAAACCACCCGCGTGAGATCCTTACGACTCACAAGGGAGCAACACACTTAGGAGTCCTCACGATTCCTAGGGAGAAATTACACTTGCGAGATCCTCACGACTCATAAGGAGAACTCTCTTATGGGACCCTCACGGCTCATACGACTTGAAAGTCTTAAGTTACAGAGACCTGAACCTGTTCTTAAGAAACCCCCACAAACTTCGACATTGCCCTACAAGTGGCTCAATACTGACCCTTGTATACAATCCACGGGCGCGAATAAACATTTCCCTAACCAAGTCCCCTCCGTGACTAGGGATATGTTCATATGGCGAACAACCCTTGTAAATCCTCTCGACTTATAAGGAGAAAACCCTTTTGTAAGATCCTTGCGACTTACAAGGGAACATACACTTAGAAATCCTTACGATTCCTAAGAAGAAAACACACCTACGAGATCCTTACAACTTGTTGGGAGAAATACCTTTGTGGGACCCTTACGGCTCATGAAGTCAAAAGCCTTAGTCGACAGGACCCTTAACCCTGTTTACTAAGCCACCTTTGTTTAATATCGACAGAGGCAAATGATGATTCGCTCCTGGCAATATCCCAGTTGTAGCGGTGCTGATGACGAAACCGGTGTCTAAAATCCAAGCTTGCAGCAAAAAGGCTAGCGAGCCACACATGCATACGAAATAGCCGAAATGATGGGGCAACTTGCAATAAAAAGCAACAAGTAAAAATGTATGCATGAAAAATAGCCGAAATGATGGGGCAACTCACAGTAAAAAGCAGCGAGTAAAAATAAAATAAATAGACGAAATGATTGGGCATCGCGAAAAATAGCCGAAATGATGGGGCAATCGCGACCTTCGCGATATAAAAGCTGAAATGATAGAGCATCGCGGAAAAAGAAATAAAATAAAAATGAAATCCACGCCCTACAGGTGATGTTACATCTATCCCTGTAAACAATCCAGGGGCGCAAACAAGAAGGGATCATACTCCTCCCCCAGGTTTCATCATAAGAAGAAGCCAAATCTCGACGGTTCACAGAAAGCCTGGAGATCATCTTGACGTTCGTCTCATTGCAGAAGACACAACATCAAGTAAAGCGGAACAGCGACAACTCCCAGTTCCATGGCTCGCCGGCATACAACTGACCGAGAGTCAAATTCCGACTTCATGAAATACAGACAAAGTCAAAAAATTCCTGGTTATGTGGAACGCGGATAACATCACTCTTTGACCCCGTGAAAAATGTCCAGAGCGGATCCTGGTCCTCGCAGAGCATGGCAGTGAACCCGTGTGAAGCATCCAGAGCGGAGCCTAGTCCTCGCCGAGCACGGCAGTGAACCCGTGTGAAGCATCTAGTGCAAAATTCCTGGTTACGTGGAACGCGGATAACGTCACTCTTTGACCCCGTGGAAAACGTCCAGAGCAGATCCTGGTCCTCGCAGAGCATGGCAGTGAACCCGTGGGAAGCATCCAGAGCGGAGCCTAGTCCTCGCCGAGTACGGCAGTGAACCCGTGTGAAGCATCTAGTGCAAAATTCCTTGTCACGTGGAACGCGGATAACGTCACTCTTTGACCCCGTGGAAAACGTCCAGAGCGGATCCTGGTCCTCACAGAGCACGGCAGTGAACCCGTGTGAAGCATCTAGAGCGGAGCTTAGTCCACGCCGAGTACGGCAGTGAACCCGTGTGAAGCATCTAGTGCAAAATTCCTGGTTACGTGGAATGCGGATAACGTCACTTTTTGACCCCGTGGAAAACGTCCAGAGCGGATCCTGGTCCTCGCAGAGCACGGCAGTGAACCCGTGTGAAGCATCCAGAGCGGAGCCTAGTCCTCGCCGAGCACGGCAGTGAACCCGTGTGAAGTATCTAGTGCAAAAATTCCTGGTTACGTGGAACGCGGATAACGTCACTCTTTGACCCCACGGAAAACGCCCAGAGCAGAGCCTGGTCCTCGCCAAGCACGGCCGTGAACCCGTGTGAAGCATCCAGAGCAAACACCGGACTGTGGAGTCCTTAAAATCCACGGACTATGATGTCCTTAATCTCGACCGTGATGTCTTAAAACTAACGACCAACCACGATGATTCTAGACTGATTTTACCTTGGTTAAAGGGTACATCTCTTCACTCCTTTGATATCTGGCGTTGTAATTCCTCAACGTCTTCAAAGAGGTGACGGGTCCCGGTAACCATACATTTCGCGGACTATGGAGTCCTTAAACCCACGGACTATGAGGTCCTTGACCTTGACCGTGATGTCTTAAAACTAACATTGGACTGTGGAGTCCTTAAACCCAAGGACTATGAGGTCCTTAACCTTGACCGTGATGTCTTAAAACTAACATTGGACTGTGGAGTCCTTAAAATCCATGGACTATGAGGTCCTTAACCTCGACCGTGATGTCTTAAAACTAACATCGGACTGTGGGGTCCTTAAACCCATGGACTATGAGGTCCTTAACCTTGACCGTGACGTCTTAAAACTAACATTGGACTGTGGGGTCCTTAAACCCACGGACTATGAGGTCCTTAACCTTGACCGTGATGTCTTAAAACTAACATCGGACTGTGGGGTCCTTAAACCCACGGACTATGAGGTCCTTAACCTCGACCATGACGTCTTAAAACTAACATCGGACTGTGGGGTCCTTAAACCCACGGACTATGAGGTCCTTAACCTTGACCGTGACGTCTTAAAACTAACATTGGACTGTGGAGTCCTTAAATCCACGGACTATGAGGTCCTTAACCTTGACCGTGATGTCTTAAAACTAACGTTGGACTGTGGAGTCCTTAAACCCACGGACTATGAGGTCCTTAACCTTGACCGCGATGTCTTTAAACTACGATACCCTAGAAACCGTCCCAAACCAACCCCTGACTCCGTGAAATACGGATAAGGGTGACTGCACCCAGCACTTGCGGGTCCTCACGACCCGTAAGGAAGAAAACTCTCTTGTGAGATCCTTACAACTCCCAAGGGAAAACCCGCTTAAGAATCATCATGATTCTTAAGAAGAACTTACACCTACGGGATCCTCTCGACCTGTAAGGAGAAAAACTCTTTATGAGACCCTCACGACTCATAAAGCTCAAAAGTCTTAGGAGGCAGATCTTAACCCTGAATCCTAAGCCATCGTTGCCCTGCAAGAAGACCTAGATAAATTGTCCGCAGAACACATTCAAAGGGACACACCATTGAAAAGAAAAATATGTCTTCATTCATAAACCTCCCTTCGACCACAATACTCGATCTAAAGCCAGCACAAACCACCCGATATGGGAGATAACAAGGAAAGTTTCTGATCTATATCCTATCAGGCGCGCATTTGCAACTGTACGAATGTTTAAAAGGAAATGTTACCCGAGGCACTGATGTGCATGCAACGTAACGGTGGTGCTCGCAATTAAAGAAAATTCCCGTGAGAAAAACAAGCAGCTCATTTACGCAAGTAGGACACATGTACGACTATCTGACAAACATGAAAATTCAACAGAAAGCATGCAAACCGCCAATGATAAAAGGAGTACATTGATTCAAACACACTACACTACCAGGAAAAGATCACCAAACAAGGGATCAGAAATGCAAGGGTTAACAAAGCAAAACACAAAATTCTCCAGCTCCCTCTCCGCCCTCTCCAGCACGTCAAAACGATGGTTTTCGCGAGGAGTTGCTCCCCATCGGTTGGAGCCGTGCTCATCAGCGAAAGCAGACATGACAGCCCGACGGGCTCTTATCTGACTCAGTATATGAACTGAGTGATCCTTCAGAGCTTGAGTGATTAGACAAGCCTCGTGAAAGCACTCAAGCTTGTCCTCCACCGCGTCAAGGATCGCCGAAGTCATCTCCGCCGGATGAGGGGGTATATCGGCAAGCACAGACAGGAGGATCATCCGGAGCTAAATGGAGTCCATGGGAAGAGGAGAGCCCCGAAGAGCCAGTAGCTCGTACATCACCGTGTCACATTGAGCGTCGGTGAGAAGGGGATCTGCCAGCCGCGCAGCGAAGCAAGGGATTATCTCCTCAATGGGCACCTCCCATGGTTGCCGACGAGCATGGGGACGATTGCAAGCCATGGCGATTGATCGGGTTCTCAAAGATGATCACCTTAAGGTATAAATGGGTTTCTCTGTGAGGAAAAGAAGTAAGGCATGGGTTCAGACTATAAAGGGGAGCATTTAATGCTATGCACAAAAAATGTTGTGCATAGTGGGACTATTCTAAAAGCCCGGAAAGAAGGGGAGAGCGTTGGAAATGAAATCCAACGACGCATTGGAATCAGATCAGGGAAATGAAACGTCCCCATCAAGCAGAGCCCTGCATGCGCAACACGTGAGCACTAGCCTTTAATGGGAAGATAAAGCGGCACTGCACGGACACAACAGAGAACTAAGCTCTGAGAACGAGAATCAAAAGGTTTGAAAGGAAGGAGATAAAAAAGTGAAGGCGCTTTTGAAAGGAGATTTCATCTACCCTACTCCTAAGGCAGATCTAACGGTCACAAAAGTGACAGTGTTGCACTCACGTGCAGACACGTGAGAACAACGCTGTGGGGGAATTTGTTCCCTGATTAAAAATCAGGAAAGGAATCAGAAAAGGCATCACGTGCTCACACATGACCAATGGTCACGTGTTGGCACGTGACGTTTAAAGCAGCGGCACAAAGCACATTCAAGAAAAAGCTCCAGAAAAGGCAACGTGCTCACACGTGGCCAGCGGTTACGTGTTGGCACGTGACGGCCGAGCAGCGGCCAGAGAACAGAGCGCAGAAGAAGAGAAGCCCATTCCAGGGGTCACGTGCCTATACGTGACCAGGGGTCACGTGCCCACGCGTGACCGGCTTTAAAAGCCTTATTATTTAACAGAATTAAATTCTGAGAAGAGATCATTCAAATCTTTCCAAAATAGAGAATGATTATTTGGAACCGTTGGATTAAAAATCTAAAGGTGATTAAATATCACCAATTTATGGAAAAATCTTGGACTTGGAAAGATTCCCCCCTAAATCTAACCGAGTTAACAAAGGGATATCTTTGGATTTAAAATCCAATGGTGAATAAAATTCACTTAACAATCTAAAGGCTCAGATTAATGATGAATATAAATCAAATCTCTCAACATACAAATCAAATCTCTCAATGAGAGATTTACTAAGCAGATTGATTCTCTTCCTTCTCGTATAAATAGGAGCCAAGAAAAGAAGAGAGGGAGAACCCTTTTTCGAAGACCTTTTTCTAAAACTTTTTTCTGAAACCTTGAGACCTTTGGATCTTTTTCTTTTGATACATAGAGAGAGAGAGAGAGAGCCTTTGATTCTCTGCAAAAAGGAAAACCTTAGGTAAGAAAGGAAAAGGGAGGCTTCAAAGGAGAATTTAATTCTCAAAAGAGTTTAACACTTATATAAAAAAAAAGAACTTAGTTCTTTCTCTGGTTGAGGATCTGCAAAGTGCACATCTCCCCATAAGTTGAGAATTTAATTCTCATTGGGTTGAGATCCTGCCATGCAGATCTAAAACATAGAGGAGGAACTGAGTTTAGAGAATTTAATTCTCACAAAATGATAGGAATTCAATTCCTTTGAGATAAAGTTAGGGTTTAACCCTATAATATAGGAATTTAATTCCTTCAAAATGAACAGAACTAGGGTTTAACCCTAACTGAGAATATAATTCTCTCATACTCACAGGAATTTAATTCCTTTAAAGAAAAGAAACTAGGGTTTAACCCTATTAAGAATATAATTCTTCAGAAGTTTAGGGTTTAACCCTATGAACAGAACTTTAAAACGTGCAGAGACCCACAGAATGAAACTCTGCAGTAGGCTCCTCACGTGTTACCACGTGACTCCCGCGAAGATATATAAAAGAGAGCTTTGAGGCAATGCCCCACGTGCCCCACGTGACCCCTGAAGCACATAAAGAAAAGGCAAAATAAACAGAGACTCTGGGGCGCCCTCACGTGTCACCACGTGACCCCTGAGTATTCTAATAAACCAGAGCATGAGCCCCCATCACGTGCCCACACGTGATAGTTTTCAGGACTAAAAGTGTTAAACACTTATCTATAGGACAAAATAAAGGAAAGCAGGGTGCTCTCACGTATGACCACGTGACCCCTCTTGCCTTAGTGTTCCACACTAAATTAAAACCTCTGTATCCAGTGTTTAACACTGATTTTTCTTAGTGTTTAACACTAATTTGGAAAACTCTATTTGCGGTGTTTAACACTGGTTTTCTTAGTGTTTAACACTAATTTGGATTTGCTTAGTGTTTAACACTAATACTGAAAACTCTGTTCCCAGTATTCAACACTGATTATCTTTTAGTGTTTAACACTAACTTGTTAATCTTTTCCCAGTGTTCAACACTGTTGGTCTCTAGTGTTTAACACTAGCTTTAGCCCAATTGGCTAAGTTTCCAGAGGCAAAGCCTCTCCTTCAATGAATCAACAGAGGGCCAATATCCCAAACATGATTGGACCTAGCCCAAGCTGGCCATAAGTCCTCAATTCAAACTCAACTGGGCCAATGGGCTCATAATATAATAATTGATCTTAGTTTCCAAATTGGACTACAGATCACTTAATATACCTTGGTGTAAGGGTACATCTCTTCACTCCTTTGATACTTGTCGTTGTAATTCCTCAACGTCTTCAAAGAGGTGACGGGTCCCGATAACCACATACATTGATACGGACTGTGGGGTCCTTAAACTCATGGACTATGAGGTCCTTAACCTTGACCGTAATGTCTTAAAACTAACATCGGACTATGGAGTCCTTAAATCCACGGACTACAACGTCCTTAACCTTGACCGGAATGTCTTAAAACTAACAACGGACTATGACGTCCTTAACCTTGACCGTGATGTCTTAAAACTAACATTGGACTGTGGAGTCCTTAAATCCACGGACTACGATGTCCTTAACCTTGACCGCAACGTCTTAAAACTAACAATGGACCGCAATGTCCTTAAACTACCTATTGACCGCAATGTCACAAAACTAAACAACAGGGCTCCCCTAATCGCACTCTTGTCGGATCTAAACGATCCCGTTAAGTTGATCTTAGTCTAAAACTAGACTAACGTATCCTTAACAAATGTTTAAGTTGATCTTAGTCTAAAACTAGACTAACGTATCCTTAACAAATGTTTAAGTTGATCTTAGTCTAAAACTAGACTAACGTATCCTTAACAAACGTTTAAGTCGATCTTAGTCTCAAACGAGACTAACGTATCCTTAAACACAACCCCCAAACCCAAATCTAAGATAATACGGATTTGGACTAGTCCACGCCCTACGGGCGACGACATAACTCAGTCTCCGTATACAATCCACGGGCAACCAAACACAAAACAAACACCCACGACACGAAGTGACCATCTGGAGAAGGAGAAAGTTGTTACCGCCATGCGGTAGCGTAATTAACTGCAGGGGCTTGCGCCTGCAGGGAAGAGCGTCCCCACAATCAAAAACTCCTCAAACGAGGGGGAATCTGACGAAGTCTGCTACATCGGACGCATCCGTTTAAACCTTCGATACACGGTGCCATAAATCAACTTGGCATCTTCGAAGAGGTGGACGGATAGCACCAATTAGCATCTGCCCCGAATTTCAGGCAAGACGTCCATGTCGTACCGTCTTTCGGAGGGGAACAGTGTGCTCGCCGAGGTCCGAGGGTGGACTCGTGGCCGCCGGTCCACAGTGAAAGCGTGTCCACGGCATCTTCCGAAGCAGCCTGTTTAAGGGCCCTTTCGCCCCATTCCTCCAAAGGGCCGATGAATCGTCGCCGGATCCACGGAGGGTCTTCATAAAAAATGACGGCTGGGTAGGGCTTCTTCGGAATTCTTACGTTCTCCGACTCGTCTTGAGAACATCTTATAGACTCAGCCAATTGTGCGGCTTCCTCGGCAGTTGAACTTGGAAAAAGTAGGCCAGCATCCGACTCTTGCATGGCCAACGGTTCGTCCTGAAGAATGGGCTCAGACTCTACTAAAGAGTCGAGCAGGTTGGTAGCCACCTTCCTCTGCCATTTGGATCCAGAACCGACCGCTGAGAATGACCGTTTCCTCTCCCGTAGAGCCTTGGCACACGCCGACCCACCTCACCTTCAACACCCTCGTTACTGGCACCCTCGCTTAGCGGTGCTGCCAAGGACGACACGGCCATTGTCGACGCCGCCGATGGTGGTACTGCTACTGGAGCCCTTTTACCCCTCGATTGAGCCCGGGTATCCAATGGCATACCAATTGTGGGAGTAAGGTCCACCTCCGACTCTCCCTGAATTAGCGCAACACTGGTGTCCCTCAAAGGGAAGCGGACCGGTGCGCGCGGCCGCGGCGGAACTCCCGTGGCCTGAACCGGAGCAGGGGCACCATAACCAAGAAGCACCCTCTTCTCCTCAGCAATAATTGGGCTAACCCGATGAAGATACCAGCCCGTAAAGGACCCCACGCATCGGGGAATATGGTCAGCTTCAGGGATCATGAAGCGGGTACCAGTATTCAGCCTCACGAAATGATGAGCAGCATCACGAACAGCTTGGGGTGAAGGGACCGGCGCGACTGTAAAAGCCTCGAAAGGAACGCCCTGATCATATCCAAGCTGCCGGGCGAAGCGATGCAGATTATACCGCATAAAGAGAGCCGCACTGTTATGACGGAACACCAGATAACCTAGTCTGATCGTGTACAAATGCGTAGCCTCCCGGGGCTTCAGAGAAGGCACCTCATCTTTCGACTGGTCGCAGAGTTGTTGAATTGGACCTGAAGGAGAAGATAGGGCTCGGTCAACGAACACCAGTCCGCCTGATCTAGCGTAAGGAGCAATCAATACACGAATGGCCCCGGACTGAGTTGGGTTAGGAGCAGAAGCACCCACTAGCCGCATCAATCATGGGAAAGTGTAGGCATCGTAAAACTTAGGTCTTTGGTGTGCAGCAAAGGCCCCCAACACGTGCATCTCAATCCAGGATGTGAAGTAATGAAGGGAGAAGTTTACTGCGTCCACGCCGAGAGTTGAGGTATTAGCCACGGCGCCTAACCCATGATAGAGATGCGCTAGTGCCGGGATGCCTACGGCCAGCTGTATCCCCTCAGCGATACGATGAGCCGGATAGATAACCGAGACTCTCATGAAGCGGCGATGCATGGGGATGACGAACCAGCTAAGCCAGACACTGATGAAGCCTACAAAGAAAGTCTCATCATCCATGCCGGGAGCTGCAATCGATTCAAAAGATATCGCCGACATGATGGGAATGCAATACTGCGCAAATCCTCTTCCTTAGTCGGCCGCCTATCCAAACCAAACCCAAAGGGTTCATTGATGTTCGCAAACTTCGGAGCCGTCTTCGGCAGGACATCCTCGCGGAGGAAGCAAGCGATGAAACTTTTGAAAGTGACGCCCTACTCCTCTGACTCGGTTGACAGTTTGTCAAAAATGCCCAGGGTCTTGATCAAACTTGGACGCTTGTGGCGGACGGCATTCTCGGTAGACAGGCCGTCAAGCGTTGCGGGCTCAACTTCAAAGACATACTCGTCGGGAGGCGGCAGCTCTTTATAAAGTGTCCCCTTGATCGGCAGCCCCGAGATTTCGCGGAATTCTTCCAAAGAAATTGAAACTTCGTGATCCCCTAGAAGGAAAGTGTTGGTGGGGAGATTCCATTGGTTCAAGAACGCCTTAACCCACCAGACATGGGGAGATTGGTAGTGGAAGAGGGACGCATAGATCGCCTGATAAAGCCCAACCCTCTGTAGTCGCGCGCGATGGGCGGACAGGATGTAGCGATCCCAAAGAAGGTATCCCATGGGATGTCGAGGGGTGAGCCCTATCTTGTAGATCTGCCCCCATGGTTGAGCCTCGCCCTGGCAAATGCGGCGTCCCAGAATATCTATGGCCGGGATCGGATGGTTTGGGATGCCAGTCATCGAAGGCTCAAGCCGTCCCATCGGGGTCCAATTCGGCATCTCCACGGCAAAGACTGTCCTTGGAGGATCCATCGGCAGGAATGGAAAGGTAGGCTCCGTCGGTACTTCGCAAAGGAAACTCCGGCGACCCCGAATGATGTAACTGTACCAGGTTCCCCACAACAGAAAATTGGTGCGAGTCGGGTCGTGAGCCATGATCATTGCCATCACCTCCTCGTCAGATGGCGATTGGGGAAAAGCGGCTTTCGAGCGGGTGAAAGGGAAATACGGAACAGACGTCATTATACTTGAAATAAAATAAGGGGAAACTGTTAAAGCGAAGCCAACAATATATATATATGTTTATAAATGCATAAAAAGACAGTGGAAGAAAGCGACAGAGGACTCATTTTATGGGACCATTGGTTACAAAACACATGGGTCCCACAAAATCAGGATGACGGCTGGCTAATGATGAGGCAAAGCAATTACAATGAGACAAAAGGAAGATTCTCATTAAATAAGCAGTGGATTTCAAATGACCCTACACATTCCCCTAGGAGAAATCCATCTTGGACTCTGTAACAACTCAAACAGAATCAAGGGAATTAAATTCCCAGAAAAAGCACCACTGCAGGCCTCTTCCTCTTGGTTACAGAGAGACAACTCAGGGTAAGAAAAATCCAAGGAGTTCTCTGAGAAGAACTAAGTTCTTCGTAGGAATCAAATTCCTTTTGAAAAAGGGGAATTAAATTCCCAGAGACTTTTTTCAGAGCCAAAGCTCTTTGAGGACGGAATTAAATTCCAGGGGATAGACAAACAACACCGTCAACCCCCTGAAAATCAGAGAAACCCTAAAGGGCCTATTGATTAAAGAATGAATGGGTTTCTTGTTAAAGAACTTAAAGAAAAAATGGGTTCTTGTTAAAAGGGAAAACCCTTGGTGTGGATTTAAAATCCAGTGAAGGTTTCTGTGAAGGTTCTTCGATCGTTCAAAGATCATTACCTGAAGAAAGGGTCTTTTGAACAGAGTTAAACTCTGAAAATATTCAAGGCAGAGACCTAAGCTCTGGAAAGGAGAATTAAATTCTCAAAAAGAAAAAGTTTGCAAGGAAGAAGATGAAAGAGTGGAGGCGCTTCTGAAGAGACCCCTGCATTTATAGGATGTGATGGAAACGCTTCATCTCCCCGATGCCCTAGATGAATCCAACGGTCACAAAAGTGACAGCGTTGCACTCACGTGCAGACACATGAGAGCAACGCTGTGGGGGCATTTGTTTCCTGATTAAAAATCAGGAATTACGTCAATGAGGTATCACGTGTTCACACGTGACCAATGGTCACGTGATGACACGTGATGGTTAAAATCTAATTAAACAAAAATGAAAACAAACGGCTGAAAGATGACTCAATTGGGGGTCATGTGCTCCCACGTGACCAAGGGTCACGTGCCAGCACATGATAGGCTTTGAAAGCCTTACAGCTTAATAGAATTTAATTCTAAAAATCGGGAATCAGCTCAATGAGGTATCACGTGCTCACACATGACCAATGGTCACGTGATGGTTAAAATCAAATCAAACAGAAATGAAAACAAACGGCTGAAGAAAGACCCCAATTGGGGGTCACATGCTCACACGTGACCAAGGGTCACGTGCCAGCACGTGACAGGCTTTGAAAGCCTTATAACTGAATAGAATAAAATTCTAAATTCTTCTAAATCTTTCCAAATGGAAAAGGTTAGAGGGAACCGTTGGATTAAAAGTCCAAGGGTGATTAAAAAATCACCAATTTATGGAAAATCCTAAACAAGGAAAGATCTCCCCAAATCTCACCGAAATAACAAACAGAATATCTTTGAATTGAAAATCCAACGGTGAATAAAATTTACTGAATGATCTAAAGGATCATATTAATTATGAAAACAAATCAAATCTTTCAATGAAAGATTTACTCAACAAATTGATTCTTTTCCTTCTCCTATAAATAGGAGCCAAGAGAAAAGGAAAAGGGAGAGTTTTGGAATCTTGAAATTTCAGAGAGAAAAGAAAGGAGAATTTAATTATCAACAAAGAAAACCCTAAGTGAGAAAAGAAAGGGAATTAAAATTTCAAACAGAGAATTTAATTCTCAAAATCTAAGAGTTTAACTCTTCTGCAAAGAACTTAGTTCATCCTCTAGTTGAAGATCTGCAGAAGCACATCTCCCCATAGGTTGAGAATTTAATTCTCATCGGGTTGAGATCCTGCCATGCAGATATAAAACTTAGAGGGGGAATTGAGTTTAGAGAATTTAATTCTCTCAAAACAAAACTAGGGTTTAACCCTATATGAGAATTCAATTCTCCTAAGATTACAGAAATTTAATTCCTTCAAGATGGATAGAACTAGGGTTTAACCCTAATTGAGAATTTAATTCTTTTACATATATGGGAATTTAATTCCTTTAAAAAGAAATTAGGGTTTAACCCTACATAAAAATTTAATTCTTTCATAATAAGAATTTAATTCCTCCAAAATCATGATTGGGGTTTAACCCTACAGAGAATTTAATTCTCAAAATAAAATAAGGAGACTTAAAAGATCTCTGTGCATGAAAAGAACTAAGGTCACGTGTCCCCACGTGACCCCTGAAGAGATCCCCAGAAATGAGAAGCAGGAAGCTTTGAGGCAATGCCTCACATGCTCCTACGTGACTTACAAAATATAGAAAGAAAAAGCAAAGGAAATGAAGGCATTGGGCGCTCTCACGTGTTGCCACGTGACCTCTTGGCAAACGCTTTAACAGTCAGCGCATAAATCCCCATCACGTGTCAACACGTGATGCTCAAAATAAAAATATAAAAAGTGTTTAACACTTAATTGCAGAATCAAGAAAAGGAATCTGGTCCAACCTTTGGGCACCCTCACGTGTCCACACGTGGCCCTTTTTTCTTTAGTGTTTAACACTAATTCGAGAGCTTTATTCCCAGTGTTTAACACTGATTATCTTTTAGTGTTTAACACTAATTTGAAAATCTTATTTCCAGTGTTTAACACTGCTGGTCTTTTAGTGTTTAACACTAATTTGAGAGTTCTGTCTCCAATGTTTAACACTGTTGTTCTTTAGTGTTTAACACTACTTTTAGCCAAATTGGCGAATTTTCCAGTGGCAAAAGCCCCTCCTCCAAATGAATCTCAAAATTGAGGAAATCAAAGATGAAAATGTTTAGCATTTCTAAATAATGTGCGCTTAAACCAGAAAAATGTCTAATAGTCCAACAAAGGGCCAACATTTTGAATCTAATTGGACTTAGCCCAAGTTGGCCATAAGTTCTCAATTCAGACTTAACTGAGCCATTGTGCTCATAATATAATTAATTGATCTTAGTTCCAAACTGGACCACAGATCACTTAATTCACCTCGGTTCGAGGGTATATCTCTTCACTCCTCTGATATTTGTCGTTGTAATTCCTCAACGTTGTCAGAGAGGTGACGGGTCCCAACAACCACACATTACTACGGACTGTGGGGTCCCTAAACCCATGGACTATGATGTCCTTAACCTCGACCGTGATGTCTTTAAACTAACGTTGGACTGTGGGGTCCCTAAACCCATGGACTATGATGTCCTTAACCTCGACCGTGATGTCTTAAAACTAACAACGGACTGTGGGGTCCCTAAACCCATGGACTATGATGTCCTTAACCTCGACCGTGATGTCTTTAAACTAACGTTGGACTGTGAGATCCTTAAACTCACGGACTATGATGTCTTTAACCTCGACCGTGATGTCTTAAAACTAACAGCGGACTGTGGAGTCCTTAAATCCACGGACTATGATATCCTTAACCTCGACCGTGACGTCTTAAAACTAACAACGAACTGTGGAGTCCTTAAACCTACGGACTATGATGTCCTTAATCTCGACCGTGATGTCTTTAAACTAACAATGGACCGTAATGTCCTTAAACTAATTATCAACCGCAATGTCATTAAACTAAACAATAAAGTCCAATTGCTCTCTTGTCGGATCTAAACGATCCCGTTAAGTTGATCTTAGTCTAAAATGAGACTAACGTATCCTTAACAAACGTTTAAGTTGATCTTAGTCTCAAATGAGGCTAACGTATCCTTAAACCTAACCCCCAAACCCAAATCTAAGAAGATACGGATTTGGACTAATCCACATCCTACGGGCGACAACATAAATTAGTCTCCGTATACAATCCACGGGCAACCACAAACAAAACAAACACCCACGACATGAAATGACCATCTGGAGAAGGAGAAAGTTGTTACCGCGATGCGGTAGCGTAATTAACTGCAGGGGCTTGCGCCTGCAGGGAAGAGCGTCCCCACAATCAAAAACCCCTCAAATGAGGGGGGATCTGACGAAGTCTGCTACATCAGCCGCATCTGTTTAAACCTTCGATACATGGTGCCATAAATCAACTTGACATCTTCGGAGAGGTAGACGGATAGCACCAATTAGCATATGCCCCGAATTTCAGGCTAGACGGACCCGCGCGGTCGCGTCTCCGTGATTCGGAAGGGAACAGAGGCAAAATAATCATTGTAAGAATCAAAAAGGATTTTCATCAAGTAAACAGTGAAGTTTAAACTACTCTTAAAACGAGTTCTGTTGAAATGCACGACAGATTCAAATCTGTATTAGGGGCATTAAAACCCTAAAATACTCGAGATCAATAGGGAATAAAATTCCCAAAAGTGTCTGAGTCTTTCAGGGCTAAGCTCTGTAAATACGGAATTAAATTCCTTTAATAAAGGGATTAAATCCCATAAAACCCCCATGGAAAGGAGGCAAAGAAAATGGTATTAAATTCCAAAGATCCTTAAAGATCGGTGACAGGGTAAAACCCTAAGAGGAGGATTAACAATCCCCATTGATTCAAGACCTCAGAGTCTACAAAAAACAAAAAAAATGCGTTGGATCTTTAAGAAATCAATTCAAGAAAAGGGTAACGCTCTGTCGATGGATTTAAAATTCAGGGCAAAAACAAAAAAGGGTTCCGTTCATTATCCTTACCAAAGAAAAAGTTTTGACAGAGTTTAACTTTGAAATTCCAGCGGGCAGAGAACTAAGTTCTGAAGAAGAAAATTAAATTTTCAAGGAAAATAAGTAAGGAAGAAGATGAAAGAAAAGTGGTCATCCCAGAGGCCAAAACCTCTGCATTTATAAGACATGATGGGAAGCGGTTCATCTTCCCATTTCTCTAGGAAATCCAACGGCTGTAAGGGCAGACAGCGTTGCACTCACGTGTAAGCCACGTGAAAGCAACGCTGGAGGGCATTTGTTCCCTTATAAAAAAGGATAAGGGAAAGTTCCCCGCTATTCAAAGCCTCATGTGTTAAACACGTGGGCACCTATATGCAACGCATATAGGCACTGCAATCAAAGCAACTGTTAAACTAAAACAGCCTCACGTGTTTAACCGTGAGTGCCAATATGAAACGCATATAGGCACTGCGATTTAAACAACTGATAAACTAAAATAGCCTCATGTCTTTAACACGTGAGTGCCTATATGCAACGCATATAGGCACTGCAATTAAAATAACTACTAGGCTAATGGAGCCTCACGTGTTTAACACGTGAGTGCCTATATGCAACGCATATAGGCACTGCAGTGCAAACAAACTATAGGCTAATAATCCTCACGTGTTAAACACGTGAGCGCCTATATGCAAAGCATATAGGCTCTACAATCAAACAGCTAAAAAAATAAATAAGCCTTACGTGTTGAACACGTGAGAGCACTCCCTACGTAGAATTAAATTCTACTCAATAAGGAACCGTTGGATCAAAGATCCAAGGTAGTTAAGCATAGAATTAAATTCTATTGATCTTTTTAAGTGAGGAGTGATATTTTCTGTTAAACAAAAAGTTGGCGGATCAAAGATCCCATGAGATGGAAAATATTTTCCATATCATTCTAAACAAAGAGAGATTGTGCTCTCTTAAGCCGAGCACCCTTGGATTAAAAATCCAATGATAGTTTAAAATTTTACTATTTTACAAAATAAGATTCTGCATATTGGAAAATATTTCCCCAATCTTGTTAAAAACAAGAAAAATATGTTCTGTAAAACAGAAACCCTTGGATCAAAAATCCAATGGTGAGCAAAATTCCCCAAGTCAATTCTGGAACCAATTAAATCAATTAGGATATCTCAATGAGAGATTTTCTCAGAATTAAACAAACTTCTCTCCACTATATAAGGGACCAGAGACTTCAAGTCTCGAGATGACGGAGAGTGAAGGAAGATAGAGAAAGTGAACAAAGGAATCCCCTCAGAAGCTTAGAAAAAAGAGAGAAGCTTAAGAAAAGAAGAAAGAAAAGTTTCAAAAGAAATAGAGAATTTAATTCTCACAAAGGAAGATTTGTTTCATTAAAACCCTAGGTAAAAAGAAAACAAAAATCAGAGATCATCATGTCTCTCTTTTGCCTCTCTAAGGGTTTAACCCTTCATGCAAGAACTTAATTCTTCCTCTGGTTGAGATCTGCAGAAGCATATCTCCCCTCAAGTTGAGAATTTAATTCTCATCGGGGAGATTCTGTCATGCAGATTCAAAACCTAGGGGAAAGAATTAAGTTCAAAGAATTTGATTCTTACAAAACACATGAAAACTAGGGTTTAACCCTATAAAAAGAATTTAATTCTTACAAAACAAGAAGCATGAGATCCTCCAAACCCTAGGGTCATTAACATGAGATCAAAATCTCCAAACACCCAGAAGGAAAGACTGATGATTCATCAGTGTTTAAACACCATAACGAGGACCGCACGTGTTTCCCATGTGAGCGCTTAAAGGAAGAACGAGAAGAGCCTCTTAGGGCAATCACGTGTTTTGCACGCACTGACCTAAAAGGAGGGGATAAAAACCGAAAAGGCAGAACCCAACTTTGGGGCGCCTCACGTGTTTTACACGTGGGCGCTACAGAACTCTAGTGTTTAACACTAATCCGATGGCTCACGTGTGTCACGTGGGCGCCACAGAACTCTAGTGTTTAACACTAATCCGGTGCCTCACGTGTGTCACGTGAGCACCACAGAACTCTAGTGTTTAACACTAATCAGGTGCCTCACATGAAATGCACGTGAGTATTGTATGCCTCAGCACTTAGCTCTGTTGGGTAATTATGGAGATCCGGATCTAGTCCAAATTGACTAAATTCTTCCAATCAACTGAGCCCTTCTGCACTCATCATTCCCCAAATTGATCTTAGTCCCAAACATGACTAATGATCTTTTAACTGATGATATTCAAAATAATGTTCATCTCACATCTCCTAAGTTAATCTTAGTCTCAAAAATGACTAATGATTCTTAGATGATCCACCATGATCTTTTCCCTCAAATACAGGAATTGGTTCAAGGGTACATCTCTCTACACCTCTGATACATGTCGTTGTAATTCCTCAACGTCTTCAGAGAGGTGGTGGGTCCCGAAAACCCACTGCTTTTGGATGCACTTCCCAAGCAGACGTGCACACCTTAAACTAAACCACACCTTAAAATGGGTGTATCCCACATCATCGCCGTACATCTCGTCACGTAACAAATACATGTGCACGCAAGATGAACAACGGACCGAAACGTCCTTAAACTACAACGGACCGTAACGTCCTTAAACTAAAAACTCACCTCAAAAATGGTGATCAACGAACCGTAACGTCATTAAACTAAAACCTCACCTCAAAAATGGTGATCAACAGACCGAAATGTTCTCAAACTACAACTTCGCCTCCAAAATGGTGATAAGGGACCGAAATTACCTTAAATTAAAACAATAGAGCCCAAATGCTCTCTTGTTAGATCTAAAACAAAAATGATCCTAACACCTTGTTAAGTAGATATTAGTCTCAAATTAGACTAACGTATCCTTAACAAAAAACCAACCGAGCCCCAGCTGCTCACAAACATTTAAATTGATCTTAATCTCAAACTGGATTAACGATCCTTAAATAAAACAAACCCAAATCTAAGATATACGGGTTTGGACTAATCCACGCCCTACGGGTGACAACATAAATTAGTCTCCGTATACGATCCACGGGCAACCAAAAATAAAACAAACACATACGACACGAAGTGAACTTCTGGAGCAGGAGAAAGTAGTTACCGTGATACGGTATCGTAATTAACTGCAAGGGCTTGGGCCTGCAGGGAAGAGCGTCCCCACAATCAAAAACCCCTCGCAAACGAGGGGGGATCTGATGAAGTCTGCTACAACGGCCGCATCCGTCCAAACCTCCGATATACGGTGCCATAAATCAACTTAGCATCTTCGGAAAGGTGGACGGATAAATCCAAATAGCATCTGCCCCGAAAATTCAGGCCAGACGTCCCAACATCCCGTTCGCGTCTTTCGGCAGTGAACAGGCGAGAGCTCGGGTTCGCAAGAGATCTCTCCTTCACCGTCGTCTGAAGAAGCTCATGATGAGCAGTCCCATGATGTGGAGTATTTGCATGCTCGTGACCGATAGAGAAGGGACAATAGATTGTCACGGAGGTATAGCTATGATGACCTAGTGGCGTATGCGCTGTCTGTTGCAGAGACAGTTGATAGTAGCGAGTTGACAGGCTATAAAGAAGCCATCTCATCCGATAAAGCAACTTGTTGGCTAGTCGCTATGAACGAAGAGATTGAGTATCTTTATAAGAACCAACTTGGAAGCTCGTGAAGCCCGAAAGAGGAAAGAAGATAGTTGGTTGCAAGTGGGTTTTCAAGAAGAAAGAAGGTGGCCAAGGGACGATTGGTACGAGATATAAGGCGCAGTTGGTAGCTAAAGTCTATTCGCATGTGCGAAGAGTTGACTTCACTGAGGTATTTACTCTGGTTTTTAAACACACCTTGTTTACCGATGAAAACCGATCAGAGATGAACTGCTGTCGAACGACTTGCCTGAATTTAGGGGCAGATGCATAAGTATGATCCAACCACCTCTCCGAAGACACTAAGTTGATATATAGCGCCATATATCGGAGGTTTAGATAATGTGACCGATGTAAATGACTTCAGATTCTCTCTCAGGGTGAGAGGTTTATTGATTGTGATAGCGCTTTTGCGTTTAATTACATTATCGCAAAGCGATAACAACTTTCTGCACTACAGGTTACTTCTTCATGTGTCATGTTTTAGTTTATTTTGGGTTGAACTTGGATTGTATACGAAGACTAATTTATGTCGTTACCTGTAGGGTGTAGATTAGTCCAAATCCGTACATATCTTTTCATGATTTGGGTCAAGCACTTGCATGACAGGGCCCACGTTGATGTTTTGATTTTCCAACAGGGTAAACTTAGGATACATTTCCCACATTTGTGAGATACATGGGTTCATATGCTTACATGAGCCTTATCTAAAAATCGTTGGTCTTTTTTGAGAACTAAGATCAGACTTAGAACATTTTGAGCATATGGGCTCAACTGATTTTAAGATCAATGAAGCTTAAGTTTCAGGACTTAGCCGATTTGGGGCTAAGTATTGGGTTCTATTTGACACCAACATGTTTGGCGCATATGATATTGGCGCATGGCTCGGCTCAAGCCAACATAGGATACATGGCTATGGCTCTTGCTTACGTGCATATCAAGTGGCACATATAAGTTTAGCTCATGGTCCATAGCTCGAATAATGGCTCACGGCTCTGGCGCATGCCCAAGTGCATATCACGTAGCGCATGGTGGAACATTGGCTTGGCGCGGCTCGAGCGCACGTGCATATCACATAACGCTGGCACGGCCCACGCGTGAACGGAATAATCGTTGTGTCGTGGTCCCGTGGGGGTTTGAACGGGATATATACTGTTGGGTTACGTTGAGAATTATATTAATTGATTTCAAAGACTTGTAAAATAGATAACCTAGAATCACAGACTTTAGGATACACATCACATACCTATATCTCATTGTTTTATACCTGTGTTATTTATTTATATTCTTGTTTAATCATATCATTCTATCCTGGTTATTACTATTATTTGATATGATGACGCAAAGACGTCTGGGTTTTGCATGGCCCAGTTCCTCTAACTTTATCGCAGGCAGATCAAGAATATTTTAGCAAGCAAGCCGAGTGTAATAACCCTAAACTTTCTGTACGAATTTTTTCAAAAATACAGAAAGAGTACCTAAGCCTGAGCATAAGTTATATATTTGTTTTGCTTTTGAACAGTAAGAAAGCACTTGTAGCTCATTGGTAAGACCTTGCACTGTTGAGACATAGCACCTGAGTTCACATCCCATCAGCCATATATTATTTTTATTGTATTTTCTTTTAATATTTTAGAAGACCAAGGGTTTGCACGTGCACTACACATAGAATGAAGATTCACAGAATATTTAAACATGTGCACGAGGCTAGTTGAAGCGACGGGGACACATGGCGGCGATCCAAGCATCTACCGCCGGAAAATGACCGGCGAGATCAAGGAAAATGCCGGCACCGCCAGGCCCCCCCGTAGGTAATGCTCCCCATATTTTTTCCCCTGCACCTGTTCAGCTACCCCCACTAACCCCACATTGTTTATTCTCTCTGCATTCATCCAGAGAGCAATAGAACACCATTTAAATCCAAATTTTAATGCAATTTTTAATGCATTCTTTCACCCCCTAAACCCTAATTTTCCCTATAAATACCACACCATGTTTCATCCCTCCTCACTCAGAAATTCCCTGCCAAAACTCTCAAAAAATTCCCAAGTCCTAATAGTGTGCAAGTGAAGTTAGCGAAGAGCGAAGTTCCGGCGAAATTCCAAGGAGTTTCCGGCGACGAAACGATGCCCCGAATCCTTCCATAGTCTTCTAATCCCTCTTCTCTTGTTTTATAATTTGTAAGTCCCTTCTCCCCTTCTCTTCTTCTACTTTAAAAAGTTCTATTTCTAAAACCCGACGGAAGCGGAGTTAATCCGACTTTCGATTCGGTTTTTCTAGAAAACTCTACTTTTCTTAATAAATAAAATTCCATACTATCACATAATATTTTAAAAACATTAACAAATACTTTAAAACAAGTTTCATCTCAAAATATTCTTTTATGCAATTTTTATTCTATTTTTACGGTAAAATACCACATACTTCATTTACGACATAAAACAACACAAAACTTGTATTACCTTTAGATAACTCACGAGATAATGACCTACCTCATCACAACACACATCTTTGACATAGCACGATGAAGTTTTGGGAATATATTCATGGGATAAAACGACTTTACAAATAAATACCATCAACTTATAAAACCATTTATTTAAAAAGATGTATTAAACAATTCCTTACAATTGCGCCTCTACAACCAACTTTTAGGGACCCCGTTCGGGATGGTGCGGGTTATCGCACATTCTCAGGCCTAGTAGAGCAAGATGCAGACCTCCGAGCAGAGCATTCGATCTCGATAGAATTTTAATGCATTTTTCTTTAGAAAATGATATTTCTACAGGAAAATAAATAAAATTTATTTTCATTAAATATATATGTATATACCTATTATCAAAATATCTATTTTAATTATATTATATAAATATTCTAAGTTTTCCAAATCAAAAGAATCACCATTACATGAAAATACCATCCAAATACAAAACAATACCGATATCTCAATAAAATACCATATACTATGAAAACTAGGTTCTACTCACTAGAAATTTCATAATTATAAAATATACATCTATGAAAACCCTAAAAACGATAATTAAATACTTGGGGTGTATTTTGAAAAAACATATCAAAACTATTTTTATATAAAACCCCCTCAAATTATGCTAAATTACAATAAGGGCCCTAGTAAATATAGGTTTAAGCGGGACCAATTCTCTTGAGCCTCAGGAAGCCGGAGAATGTAGGTGCTTGCCTATTTAAGATAGAAAATCTAACAAACGGTGTTATCAACATGGTAATTGTCTTGGAAAAAGACACAAATCCTGCCGTCTATGTGTAGCAGTTACCGATAATATCAAAACTAATTCAGGATTTCAAGTTCTTTTCAAAGTATCTGACTCAGACTGAGTCTCAATCTAATCAATCTGACTTGAATGTGATTCAAGTATAAACTACAATACAACATGAATCCATGAATCCATCTATTCAATCTATATCAATTTATATTGACCGAACCGAACCATGGATATACTCCGTCTACATGACTCTCCATTTATATCCATTCCATTTACTGATATCATAGTTTCGGCAAGTCATCCATCTATATAACAAAACCATACAATCAATACAAAAGATATCGTGGGGTTTATAAGGGGTAGATTGGTACGGAAGGTGTTAAAAGTCGCACGAGACTGTAACCATAATATACCTAACCTGAATATCCATTGCCGTTGTACCGTAGCTGAACGGTTTCTTGTGCTCCGTATACCTTAGTCTCCGTAATAGTGGGACTCCTCTCATATACACTGGAATTTTCTGTACCAAGCAACAAACAACAGCGTTAACAATATAATCAAACATTATAAGTTATATTCTTTTTCTGTTTATTCTATCTCTACCCATCTTTGGGACTTACCGAGCGAATGTTCGCTGACGATATTTCTTTTCTTCTTTCTTTGGAATGTTGTCAGGAGGACCCGACTCTGAAGATCTCGAGACCAGCCAGGAGCACTTGGAGTAGTTCACAGAAGATCCTGAGCATTGACTTCACTTGTACATATTTATTTCATTTCAATTATGCCATTGTTTAGGCATCGCTTTCTACTCATGTATTTACATTTCAGTTGTACTTGTAAAAGAATGTTTAATAAATAACGTTGATGTTCGTTTACATTCTTGTCTCTTGTGTACTTTACTTTATATTGCTTAGATACGGTTAGCGTGTTTACTTCTGAGTAAATATGTCGCGTGACCCGTCGCGTCCTCTTGCCGTACACTGGGAAGCGAGGCGTGACACCGAGCAATGAGGAGCTAGCTATTTAGCTTAGAGATGATTCGTTTCTTTTACTTCCGTAGTTTTATTTCTTTTGATGTGAGCCCATATTGGGATATGATTCAGATACTATTGTTTATTGGATCTTGATTTGTTTCCGCTATATGCATTTCTTGATTTTATTTTTGCGGCAGATGGACATGTGTTAGCTAGATTTTATTTTATTATTCTTGATATCCGATTGACAGCCGTAATATAACTATGGAGGGATTATTCCTAACCATATGTAGCATGGTTGGCTCTATCACGTGCCGTGTTTATGTATTTTGGGAAGCGGGGCGTGACGAGGTTTGTTTGGTATCAGAACCCTAGGATTTAGGGTTAGTCGGGTTTGGTTCTTTTGTTGTTAGGTATTGAACCCAATACACTAACCAGGAAACCCGGAATTAGGAACATGTCCTGCCACATTACTATCTTGCCAGTCTTGAATCTATAGTTTTCTTGTTTATTGAATCATGTTTACCGTTACTAATTCTCTTTAGTGTCTTCACTTTAGAATTATGGTGGATAGAGATTTGCGGTCATACCATAGGCGTGTAGATAACGCCACATTGCTTGGAGTTGTACGTGGTATGCTTGAAAACCATAAGCGACAAACTGAGCTGAATCAGCGGCAGGCCGAGGCTTTCTAGGAGGGTCTGCAGACGGTCTAGCAGTCCGTAGTTGCAGCAGCACCCAAGCCAACACAGCATGAGGGCACCGTGGCGGACTTTAGAAAGCTCGGTCCGTCCACATTTACAGGATTGGAGGAGCCATTTCCGAAGGAGCAGTGGCTAGTTGATAAAGAGAACATGCTCGTTGCCGCGCAGATTCTAGATGAGAAAAAGATGGATGTAGTACACATCCAATTGGTGGATTACGCTCACGAGTGGTGGCTCCTAGAGGAGACCCGTCTGACTAAGCCGATCAGTTGGGCAATTTTTTCGCGTAGCTTCTTGGAAAAGTTCTTTCCGTAGTCTGCTCGGGAGGAAATTGAAGAGAAGTTCATTAGCTTGAAGCAGAATGGCGGATTCATTGATACACATGCGGCTGAGTGGACCCGGCTCATTCGATTTGCGGGGCCCTTAGTTGCCAATAAGGCAGATAGAGCACGGAGGTTTATACGTAGCTTGGATGTGGAGATTCAGAGACATATCATATCTCTGGGATTGACCACCGTCTCCTAAGTTCTCAGGGCAGTTAGAGAACAACAGAGTTTATCAGTGAGAGTAAAGGGTACTCAACAGCAAGCTATTGTAGTGAAGAAGCTGGCGTTTACGCCAAACAGAGCTCCTAGACATAGAGGCATTCTGATAAATAAACAGGGGACAATACCTATGAAAAGGACCTCTGTTTCAACGCAGAAAAAGGATGTGATGTGTGATTACTGCCAACGACTGGGTCATTTCCAGAGAGAGTGCCGGATGAGGCTTGGGCAGTGTCTGATTTGCGAAGCTGCTGATCATCGAATTAATGCTTGTCCGTCGAGAGTCCAGTTGAAGGGTGATGCTCCGAGAGCACAGCAGAAGCAAATTATTCAGGGGCCTAATCAAGCACGGGCCTTTACCTTGACGGCTGAGGATGCCAAAGCATCTGACAATATTGTTTCAGGTATCCTACTTGCTTATAATTTTCCCGCATTGGCATTATTCGATTCAGGTGCATCCCATTGCTTCATGTCGTCCAAGTTTATTAGTGCACACTCTATTCCACACACGGCCCTCTCTAGTTGCAGGGACATACACACTGGGAATGGTTGAATTATATCTAGTAGTGAGTGCAAGAGTTGCTCGATTGTTATTTGCGGACAAGAGTTACTCGCGAATTTCTTGGTGATTGATACTGGCAGCTATGATGTTGTCTTGGGAATAGATTTTGTCACGCCCCACTTCCCAATATATGGGGAAGTAGACATGGCGATACCGCGACATATTTACTCAGAAGTAAACACGTTAAGCATAAATAAGCAATATAAAAGTAAAGCATAAGAATAAAAAAAGATGTAATGAAACAACAACTTTTTATTTATATTCATTCTTTACATACAACTGGAAAGTAAAGTACAATAATGAAAAGCGATGCCTAAACAATGGCATATGAACTGAAAGTAAAGTAAGTACAAGTAGAAACTAGGACTCTGACTCCTCTGTGAAATTCTCCAAATTGTCTTGGCTGGGCTCGATCTCCTGAGAATCGGGTCCTCCTGAAAACATTCCAAAGAAAGAAGAAATAGGAATGTCGTCAGCGAACAATCACTCAGTAAGTCCCAAGAGAGGGATAGATCAAGTAAATGGAATAGGTCTGGTAATTTATCTGTTTTTGTTATACGCTATGTAGTTGTTTGTAGCTTGGTACAGAATATATCAGTGTATACGAGAGGAGTCCAACTATCCGTGGACTAAGCTATACGGAGCACAAGGACCCGTCAAGCCACGGGACAACGGCACGGATATTCAGGTTAGGTGTATTATGGTGACCGTCTCGTGCCGCTTCTAATACATTCCGTACCAATCTACCCCGTTAAAACCCCGTAATGCATACTGTATTGACTGTATTGATTTGTTGTATAAGACTTGCCTAAACCATGGTATAAGTTGTTCATGTAAACGATTCGGATGTAAACGGATAGTCATGTAGTCAAGTTCAAAATATACCCATGGTTCGGTCCAGTCAAGTCATGTTGCATGTTCATGTTCAAGTGTTCATGTTTTATATATTGGATTTATGTTGAAATGGAGTTATAGTTGGATTCATGTTTGGATTGTACTCAGATTAGACTGAGACTCAGATTGAGCCAGACACTTAAACGGATTTGAGTCCTGAGTTAGATTTAGGAGTTATCAGTAACTACTGCACATGGACAGCAAGATTTATGACTTTTTCCAAGCCAATTACCATTGATAACCCCATTTTAGTTTTCTACCTTAAATACACAAGCACCCACTTTCTCCGGCTCTCTGAGGATCAAGAGAATTGGTCCCGCTTTAACCTATATTTATTGGGGTCCTTATTGTAATTTAATATAACTTGAGGGGGTTTTATGAAAAATATTTTTAGTATACTTTCAAATTAAACCCCAAGTATTTATTTATCGTATTTAGGATTTTCATGGATGTAATTTTTAAAAGTGAGGTATTCTAGTGAATAAATACCTAACTTGAATAATACATGGTATTTTAGTGTAAAGTTGACTTGTATGGATTTTTGATGGTATTTTCATGAAACTTGTAATTTTTTTCTTTTGTTTAGAAAACATGAATTTATTATACATTTAAAATAGATGGTTTTATAATATTTATATATAATTATTAAAAATAAAATTTATTTATTAAATAGAAAATCAAGTTTTTCTTAAAAATTGCATTAAAAATTTCATCGAGATCGTATACTCCGTGAGAAGGTCTGCATCTCACCCTACTAGTCCAATGGATGTACGATAACCCGCACCAAGCGAATCGGATTCTCCAAAATGGGTTGTAGAGCCATAATTGCAAGGAATTTAAATAATACAATTTAAAGAATACGGTTTTAACAGTTTATGATATTTTAATGTAAAAATCGTATTTGTCCCAAAAATATTGTTAAAAGGAAATCGTGCTATGTCATGATGTGTGTTTGTGAGAGATAGGTCATTACCTCGTGAGATTTTCTAAAGGTAATACAAGCAAAAAATGATAAAAGATGTCATATGTAACTTTATGGTATTTAAACGTAAAAGTGTAATAAAAGTTGTTTTATATCGAGTTTTGAAATGAAACTTGTTTATAATTATTTTTTAATATTTAACAAATAAAGTATAATGTTTAGATAATTAGTTCTTAAGAAAAGTTGTTATTTTAAAAAGATTTAGAAATGAATGTCGGTATAACTCCACTTACTGACATCATTAAAAAGAAGAAGTTTTGAGATGTGAAAAGAAAAGAAGAGAGGGAACTTACTAGTTTAGGATTTAGAGGAGAGGTTGATGAAAGAATTGGGAGCTTCGTGGAGCCGCGGGGTCGCCGGAATCGTCTCGAATCGTCGCCGGAACTTGACATAGTGCTAACTCCACTTGTACTCTTCTTTGCCTTGGAAAATTTTGAGGATTTTTGACAATAGATTTCAGAATGAAGAGGGCTAGGATATGGTATTTACAGGATGAAATTAGGGTTTTGAGAATGAAGAGAGAATTAAAAATGTATTAAAAATAGGATTTATGAGTGAATTAACACTCTCTGGATAAATGCAGAGAATTCAAACAGTGCTGAAGCAGTGGGGTAGGCCAAAAGACTAGTGTGCAGGGTTTGGGGGCATTACTTACGGTTGAGCCCGGCGCCGCCAGCCTAAATGAAGATCTCGCCGGCCGTAGGGGTGAGGTGGGTATCTGGATCTTTGCCACGTGTCTAGGTCGGTTCATATATCATTCAGCATATGTTTGTTTTTCTCCGACTTTTCATTTTACGTGTGTTTCACATGTAAACTTTTGGGCTTCTAAAAAGTTTAAAAGAAAAATCGATAAAAATATATGTGGCTGATGGGATTCGAACACATGGGCTGTGTCACAGCAGTGTAAGGTTTTACCAATGAGCTACAAGTTGTTTCTTGCTGTTCTTAAACAAATTAAATTTATAACTTGTACTCAGGCTTACAACTCTATTCTGTACATTAACTTGAAAATTTTCATACAGTAAAATTTGAGTCGTTACATACTACCCTCCTTACAAAAATCTCATCCTCGAAATTTATAATTATTTAAGGACTAATTTACAAACAAGTAAGGGTATCTTACACGCATGTCATCTTCTCTTTCCCACGTTGATTCTCCTTATGAATCTTTTCTCCACATCACTCGGACCAAATTTACTTCCTTGTTCCTAAGTGACTTTACTTTTCTGTCCACAATCTCAACGGGTTGTTACTCACAAGATAGATCTGTCTGTACAGTGAGCTCGGAGTGATCAAGAATGTGGCTGGGGTCGCTCACATATCTTCGAAGCTGGGATATGTGGAATACATTGTGCACTCCTTTCAATGAGGGTGGAAGTGCCAAACGATATGCCACTTCTCTGACTCGTTCGAGTATGTCGAACGGTCTAATATATCTCGGACTGAGCTTACCCCTCTTGCTAAAGCGAATTACTCCACGGTTTGGAGAGATATTCAAGATCACATGATCTCCCAGCTGGAACTCCAGATGTCGGCGCTTTGCATCAGCCCAGTATTTCTGTCGGTCTTGGGCTATGCGCATTCTTTCCCTGATCATGTGAACTACGTCCACAGTCGCCACGATCATCTCTGGTCCAAGGAGTTCCCTATCTTTGATGTCATCCCAACTTAATGGTGAATGACACTTCCTTTCATAGAGAGCTGCAAAGGGTGCCATTCCAATACTCGCCTGGTAGCTTTTGTTGTATGAAAACTCCACAAGATGTAGATGATCTTCCCATGATCCTTCAAAGTCTAACATACACGCTCTTAGCAAATCTTCAAGGATTTGAATCGTTCGCTCAGACTGACCATCTGTTTGTGGATGATAAGCTGTGTTGAAGTTCAGACTCATTCTCAGTCTAGCTTGCAGACTCTGCCAAAACTGCGATCGGAATCTGGTGTCACGATCGGAGATAATGCAAACCGGTACTCTATGTAATCTCATGATCTCCTGCATGAGTTCATGGATATCAGAAATAGTACACTATGAAGAGTTAAATCTTACTTAGATTCAGACTTACTTCCATATACTTCTTTACTAGTGTCTCGGTAGATTGGCTAACTCGAAATGGGATGAAGTGAGTCGACTTTGTGAGTCGATCCACAATAACCCATACCGCATCGTTACCTTTCGTGTTGTGAGGAAGTGCAGTCACGAAGTCCATGGTGATGTGTTGTCACTTCCATTCTGGGATAAGTAACGGTTGAAGTAAACCAGCAGTCCTGTGATGTTCATCTTTTACTTGCTGACACACTAAGCATTTAGCTACGCTTCTCGCTACTTCACGCTTCATTTCATGCCACCAGTAATGTTGTCGTAGATCTTTTTACATCTTTGTACCACCAGGGTGTACTGAGTATGGAGTGTTGTGGGCTTCTTTCATCAACTCTTCCCGAACAGGACCTTGTGTTACACACAATCTGCTTCCGTATCTCAAAGATCCGTCTTCATGGATGATGAAGTCTGTTCTAAGTCCACTTTCTACTTGTTCTCTGATCTTTTGCAACTTGGCATCACTTGCTTGAGCTGCTTTGATCTGATTGACAATAGTAGACTGAACTTGTAAGTTCATCAACTTAAAAGTATTACCTGGCATAACCACTTCTGTCTCCATCTTGTGTAATTCTTGTTGAAGCTTCCACTGTGCAGTGAGATTCATTGATAGTGGTTGGCGACTAAGTGCATCAGGAACTACATTCACCTTCCCTGGATGATATTGTAGGTTGATGTCGAAGTCCGCCATAAGTTCTAGCCATCTTCTTTGCTGCATATTCAACTCTTTCTGAGTAAACACATATTTCAGATTTTTGTGGTTGTGTATATGTCCACTCGCTCTCCAAGTAGATAATGGCGACAGATCTTAAGTGCAAAGATAACGGCCGCCAACTCTAAATTATGTGTTGGATAATTGCACTCATGAATCTTCAGCTGTCTTGATGCATAAGATACAACTTTTCCCTGCTGGTGTAGAACACATCTTAATCCCTTACCGGATAAATCCCAATGCACAACGAAACCTCGAGATTGGTCCGGTATTACGAGAATAGGCGCTGATGTCAATCTTGACTTGAGTTCTACAAAATCTTGTTCACATGCTTCTGACCACACGAATGCTTCATCTTTACATATGAGCTTGGTCAGGGGTATTGCAATCTTCAAAAAGCCTTCTATGAATCTTCAGTAGTATCATGCTAAACCCAAGAAACTTCGAATGTCCTTCACTGTCTTTGGTGTCGGCCATTCGCTTACTGCTGATACTTTAGCTGGATCCACAGAGATTCCTTCGCTTGAAATGATATGCCTGAGAAATCTGACTTGATCTAGCCAAAACTCGCACTTACTATACTTGGCATAGAGTTGATGCTGTCGCAAAGTCTCCAAGACAATCCTCAAATGTTCAGCATGCTCTTTTTGATTCTTTGAATATACCAAGATGTCGTCGGTGAAAATGACAATGAACCTGTCTAAGTACTCTCAAAAAACCTGGTTCATCAGATTCATGAATATGGCTGGTGCATTGGTCACTCCAAATAGCATCATGAGAAATCCATAATGACCATAGCGAGTCCTGAATGCCGTCTTCGGAATATCAGACTCTTTGGCCTTCACCTGATGATAACCCGAACGAAAATCTAACTTTGAGAAAATGCAAGACCCACTTAGCTGATCGAACAAATTATCGATTCACGGTAGTGGATACTTATTCTTTATCGTGACTTCGTTCAGAGCTCGGTAGTCAATGCACATTCTGTATAAACCTTCCTTTTTCTTTACAAGCAAAACTGGAGATCCCCAACTTGAAGTACTGGGACGAATCCATCATTTCTTCAAAAGTTCGTCCAACTGAGTACGGATCTCCTTCAATCCTTCAGAACTTAAGCGATGTTTCCCCCAATCAGAGCAAAGCTCTGTTTGAATTTCAAAATTCAAAATTCGAAGCAACGCTTCAGATTCTTTGCGCTGCGAGCAACGCGCCACGTGTCAAAGCTGATATATCAGCGCAGCGCCCAAGGCAGCGCGCCCAATCAGAGCAGAGCTCTATTTAAAACAAAATTAAATAAAGCAACGCTTCAGTTATGCAAGCATTGCGCTGCGCGACACGTGTCAGCGCAGATGTGCAAGTGCAGTTGCGCTGCACCGTGCGCTGCATGACACGTGTCAGCGCAGATGCACTAGCGCAGATGCGCTGCTCCATGCGCTGCGCGACACGTGTCAGCGCAGTTGCGCTGCTTGACACGTGTCAGCGCAGATGCGCTGCGCTGTGCGCTGCGCGACACGTGTCAGCGCAGTTGCGCTGCGCTGTGCGCTGGGTGACACGTGTCACGCGCTGGGGCATTTGCGCCAAACAGAATTAAAATTTTAAAGAAATCTTTCTGGTCTTGTAAAAACAAGAAGATTTTCTTCTGTAAAACAAAAGCCCTTGGATCAAAGATCCAACAGTGGGAAAAATTCCCCAAATCACTCAGAGAAAGATCTCTTTAAGAAATTTAACTAATTTATGGGCACTATATAAAGGACCCTAGACCTCAATTCAAGATCATCAACATCATCATGGAGAACTCTGAAGAATTGGAGAGAATTCCTCAAGAACAAAAAAGGTAAAAAACCTTTAAGATGGAAGAATTTCTTCTAAATAGATCATTGATCTAAGAACAAGATCAATGATCTTCAATAAAAAAAATAATAGTGTTTTGCACTTATGAACCATTGGTTCTCTGAGATCGAGAAAAATAAGAAACGCTTGTTTTCTTTGATCTAAATTGGATCAAGAAATCAAAAAGTGCTTTGCACTTCTTTTATGAACCATTGGTTCTGGAATCTAGAAGATTCTCAAGTTAATAGTGCTTTGCACTTGCAAAACTGCACTGTTGCGCTCTTGGGTGGGCGCAAGCCACCAGAGAGCGCCACGTGTCAGCTCCAGAACAACTTGCGCTATGCACTTTTGAAATAGAGCCTTGCTCTCTGAAATTGGCGCAACTCACCAGAGCGCGCCACGTGTCAGCAGTGCACTGCGCTTGCGTGACACTTGTCGTCACCACAAGCACTTGCGCTCAGTGATTGGCGCAAAGCACCTGACAAATGCAGTGCATTTCTTTTACTAAAGGGGCCAGGCCCAAATCAGAAAGGCCTAGTAGGCCAAATTAAATTGCAATGCAATAAAAAGGGCAGAGCCCAAATAAAATTGATACTCTGCATCATTTGTAAATGGGCAGAGCCCAAACAAAATAATAAATAATGCAGTGCATTATTTTAAAAAGGGCAGAGCCCAAATAAAAGCCCAACAGAGTCCAAGAATAATGCAGTGCATTATTTTAAAAGGGGCCAAGCCCTAGCACAGGCCGAATAGGTCAAAAACAAATAAAAAAAAATGTTGAACATTCTTCAACTGGACTTAGCCCAATCGTAGCCGTAAGTCCTCAAATTAAATTGACTGAGCACAACTGCTCTCTTAAATAAATTTACAACCGGTTCGAGGGTACATCTCCGAACTCCTCTGACACCTATCGTTGTAATCCTTCAACGACGTCAGAGAGGTGACAGGTCCCGACAACCACACATCAATACGGACTGTGGGGTCCTTAAACCCATGGACTTAAGCGTCCTTAAACTAAAACATGGACTGTGGGGTCCTTAAACCCACGGACTTTGTAACACCCGAGCCCAATACTACTAATTTCAGTTACCGTTCGAACGTAGTGTGGCACTTATTTCATTTATCTTGCTTGATAGTTAATTATTGTAAATTCTACCCGGAAATTAATTTCTGCATATAAAAAATTTTGGCATCTAAAATAAAATTGAAAATATTCATCTTGGCATACTTGACACCCCTAGTCTCGTGGTAGCGTCCGTGCATCGTGTTCTCGTCCCGTTCAGTGAAACGGGCGAGTTTGGACGGCTACGTGCACGTACGTGTGTCCGTTTTGGGGATATGCTTTTTTGATCATAAAACACTTCATTTTAAATTTTGGATCCTGCCTAAAATTCTATTATTTCAATTTCAAATTTTTGGACTCGACCCGGACGCGATTTGGAAATATTTTATTTGGCGCCAAAATCCCAAATTTTAATATTATTAAAACCATCGCATATATTTTTCTAACTAACCTGATATCTTACTGTTCATTACCTATCTTTTAAATCTTTAAATTAACCTATATATATATCCTATTGTTCCTTAAAATATTTTGAATCTTTAATTAATATTTATCCCTAACTAACGATTCCCCTTTAGCCAATCGCGTTCCTTTTAATTCCGTGGGCCCCCACCTGCAGCTCTCTCTTTCTCTATCTCTCTCTCTCTCTCCCCCATAATCTCTCTCTCTCTCTCCACTTTTTCTCTCTCTCTCTCATATATTCTCTCGTACTTCTCTTTATCATTCTTTCTCTTCTTGCTTCATGTCTCGTTTCTCATTTTTTTAACTGTTCTTTTGTTGCCGGAATTCCGTCGTGCCGGTGACGCTTTTCGACGTTCCAGCAAGATACCCCGACCCGTGTGGTTCCTTTGTTCGTCGTTTGGGTTTATTCCGTGAACCGTGCGCCCGTCGCGAGTTTTCCCCGCCGACGGTTAACGTTCCGTTTTCCCGATTCGCGACCCATCGAGGCAAGTTAATCTTGCTACATTCTATATAATTCATTTTATACCTATTTAAATAAATACCATACCTATAGTTTAAATCTAGTGGCCCATGTTTAATTTTAAACGTTTCGATGTTCCGTTTGCATCCGTTTATATCGTATTAAATCTAGATCATGAAAACTTATCTTGTGACATACTAAAGTACATTATACTGCATCCATATCAACTAAAATATATATCGTCGTAATATTTCTTATTATTATATTTAATTATTTTATAATCTACATTTTATAATATTATATTTGAAAATATTATAGTTTACACATGAAACGTCGTTGAAAAAGCGGATACGACAAATCTGAAATTTACTGTACACCTTACCTTATAAAATTCATTATAAATCATAGAAAAATTATTAGTATACGTTCTTTAGTTCGTTATGAAGGTAACTCAGAATACTATAACTCTATAAAATATTTACTTGCAAAATAAATTGTTTAAATAACGTAAAATTTAAATGAAAATGTCTCCAAACTGCTGTCCAGGGAAATTCCAACAGCAAAGTTTCAACTTCGAATGTTCATAACTTTTTGTAGGGACAACCTGAGATGCTTATACTTATAAAACTGAAAATATTATTGAATTATCTTTGTTTTGGTATAAGACACGTCCCTTTTGGAGAACGTTTGTTATTTTTAAGCTATTTTACAAATTAGGGTGACGCTGAATTTCTGAACGGAACTTTCTTGTGCATGGTTAATCAATACCACTTTTATAGTTATTAATCGCTTTGAATATGCTATCCATATTAATATTATTATATCAATATTTATATCACATATTGCTTAGTTGTACATCCCACATTACCATTTTATAGTTTTATAACTTTTCGGATACCCGTTTGCATCCATCGCATTTAAGATACATATAATTGCATCCATAGATCACATTACTACATAATAATGTGATATTAACACTCCATATTTAATAAATTGCATCCTAATTAATATTGGAACTATAAATGTAACCATAATAGATAACTGTGCATCCATATCCTTGAAATTATATCTATTTGCATATCATATTACATGTTCCAGTTTATTGTTCTGATAGTATTCATGCTTGTTTATTTATACACATGCTTATGTTAGTTTGATTATGAGCACCCACATGATATCTTGTGCTTCCTGACATGACCTGTTACACTTCCTACTTGACATGATATAGTACCGTACACTCTTGACATGACATGACACCTTTATACATTACCTGGCTGGACCTGATGTACCATGGATTTACCTGTTACCTGATCTTGTGTCTAATGCCAACAAACATAACATGTAGTCCTCATGGACCGTTCCTGTTGTCTATCCAGACAAACCTGCTTTTACCTGATCCTGTGTTGGCGTTAGTTCTTGACTACTGAATACCTGACTTGACATACACAACTTGGGGGTATGGGGAAATCAAAGGTGAACCTGACTTGTAACTCAACAGTTCGATACCTGTTCTGATCAGTCTTACGGGCTAGGCCAGCCCCGGAGTGATGATGCTGACATCACTCGCCCATCCTGCTACCTGTTACTGCCTAGCGGCACGTCTCGGATTCAGCCCCGAGGGTCTTGACCGTGGTCCCGGGCATGCACGGGATACTATTGAGTTACATCGATGATTCATCAATTGATTTCAAAGACTTTAGAATAGAAAACCTGATAGAGCAGTTTAGTTTACCCACTGCACGCTACCCTGTACTGGTATGATTCATATTATTGTTATTCTTACTGTATTCATGTTTATATTACATTGCCTGCTACACTGTTCATATTATATTACTTGATGACATGACGCGCTGACGTCTGGGTTTTGCATGGCCCAGATTCCGTACCGCTGTTGCAGTCCGAGCAGGAGTACTTCAGCCAGCAGGCTGAGCTGTGAGTTCAGTAGTAGTTAGTTTTATTTCCTGCATTTATTTCCTGATGTGAGCCCGCATTATGGGACACACTTTTCAGTTATTTGTATTGGATCATTTGCTTCCGCATTTATTTATTATTGACTCTTGCTATTCTGGATTATGGACATGTTTTAGATAGTTTTATCTTGTTCTTGATATCTCTACAGCCGTAATGTGACTGTGGATGGATACTTCCTACCCACAGGTAGCATGGTTGGTTATGTCACGTTCCCAATCTAGCGTACTCTGGGAACCGGGGCGTGACAGACTTAAGCGTCCTTAAACTAAATCACGAACTGTGGGGGTCCTTAAACCCACGGACTTAAGCATCCTTAAACTATCTATGGACCCCTATGTCCCTAAACTGGAACAATAGAGTCCCCAAACGCTCTTTTGTTGGATCCAAACGATCCCGTTTAAGTTGATCTTAGCCTCAAATATGGCTAACGTATCCTTAAACCTTCAAACAGACTTTAGTCCCAAATTGGACTATAAATCCCCCAATCAACTTTGGTTCAAGGGTACATCTCCGAACTCCTCTGATACATATCGTTGTAATCCTTCAACGTCATCAGAGAGGTGACGGGTCCCGACGGCCATATATTAAATGGACCACCATGTCCCTAAACTGGAAATGGATCTAGACGATCCCGTTAAGTTGATCTTAGTCTGGAAATTAGACTAACGTATCCTTAACAAACGTTTAAGTTGATCTTAGCCTCAAAATTGGCTAACGTAACCTTAAACCAAAATCCAAATCTAAGAAAATACGGATTTGGACTAATCCACATCCTATGGGCGACGGCATCACTTAGTCTCTGTATACAATCCACGAGCAACCACAAACAAAACAAACACACACGACACGAAGTGAAATTCTGGAGAAGGAGAAAGTGGTTACCGCGATGCGGTAGCGTAATTAACTGCGGGGGCTTGCGCCTGCAGGGAAGAGCGTCCCCACAATCAAAAACCCCTCAAACGAGGGGGAATCTGACGAAGTCTGCTACATCGGCCACATCCGTCTAAACCTCCGATACACGGTGCCATAAATCAACTTGGCATCTTCGGAGAGGTAGACGGATAAAACCATATATCATCTGCCCCGAATCTCAGGCGAGACGCCCTAACGTCGCGGCCGCCGTTCGGAGGGGAACAGATTCTGGCACGCCCGGTGGGACCTTTTCCTTTTTCCACTCCACACTTCGTGTGTCGTGTTTTTCCCGCGATTAAATAATCGCGGAGTGTATGTTTTTGGTTGCCCTTAGGGGAGTGGAAATTGAAGCCGGCATTTCGTCTCTATAAAGAATGGCATTTGCTCCCACCCTAGCAACTCAGGCTCTGTCATATCCGGTGGAGTCAAGTATGGGTCACTTACAACCTCAAATCTCTGCAATCCAAATGCTCTTCAAGAAATCAATGGGCTTCTTTTTGGGTCGATGCTCCCACCTCCCACCCTCGGTGCCTCAACGCCGATGGAGGAAGCCCAGAGAATGTATGTCGTCCACGGGCAGGCTCCCCAAGCAGCAGCCTTGCCGACGGAATCGGTCCTCAAACAACTGGCACATGCCAAAGACCAAGGTCGATGCAGGGGGCAGAATATTCAAGCTCTTCAAGAAATCAATGGCTTCAAACTGCACTAACTGCAACAGCAACTCTCGCTCTGTCCCATCTGGAAGAGTAACCTACGGGCCCCAAGCGGCCTCCCTTTTCACTATACCAGTGGAGCAGGTAACTCAAGCCACCACTGGGCTATTCTTCGGGACCATGCTCCCGCCAACGAGTTTCAGCGCTCCTGTACCATCGCAAGAAGCTCCCAAGAAGTCATTTTTCAGCGTTCTTGTGCTTATTTACGCCCTACTTTGCATTATATAAGCACACACAAAATTGCGATAATAAAAGAGTAGAAAGTGAAAAATTATATTTAAAAGATAGGAATAGTTTAAGAAAAACAAGAAAATTAGAAGTTTTCTTAAATGAAACTAGTAATAAGTGGTTATGAGCTGTTGTCCCAAGGGTTAGTAAGATGAAGGAAATTACTAATCTGAGGATAAAAATAAGCCTGAAAAATAGTTCCTATTCTGGAAGCCAAACATTTGAACGTTTATACCCTACTATACGCACTTACACACATCTTGAAACTCGGGATAGTAGAGGATACCTTGAAATGCTCTTGTCTGAAAGCCAAAGTATAAAAAAAAATGAATAAAAGATAAAATGGTGAGAAAAATGAACACTGGTTTTGTTATCGCCAAGGCAGCAATAAAAAATATAGCGAGGGTGGCTCTTCACCTAGTGCCTTAGACCAACTGGTCTGGGAGTCACTGCTAAGCCTTAGGTGGTGCAAGACGAGGAAAAACACCGTATTAGCAAGCACATGAATAATCGGTCCGTTAGTACCTCAAGATGTATTAACGGTCGCATGAAGAATGTGTGAGCAAATTCCATCTAAATATCTATTAAAAAGTACTAAGGTAGATGGACAAGGATATGATTGCTTGAATTGAATTCTCTGAGTGTAGGGATGTCCAGTTCACACACGTAGGGGTATATGATCAATGTTTGGAAGAAAGGTAGGAATGAAAACTAAAGGCGATATTTTATTGAGGGATAATGTGATTTCTAACATTTTTTCATGACCATTAAAATAGGGCTCATAACAACTGAAAAGCTGGTATAGTTGAAAACTCTTATTTTCAAGTTCTTTCTCTTATAGTTATTATCTTTATATAACTTTCACCATCTCTCTTTTATTATACGATTTTGTGGGTGTAATCCGCTGAAAACCCTCAGGAGACAACACTCCTCCTACTAGGGATATGCCACTGGCGCCGAGTAAGGAAGGCTGGGGGCAACTCTCCTTCTAGACTGACTCCGCCGACTCCAACGGCGGAAATTAATGTTGCCGTTCTAACTGGGAACAGTTTTGAACCACTTAGGAAGGCCCACGAGAACTCTCCAACCGCTGTGCTGAAAAGATCTCCTCCACTTATGGAGAGCGCTACAAAAGTGAAGCCGGAACAGCCCCCTCAACGGCTGTCCTCTAAAATCTACATGGTCTGGCGTCAAGTCCCGTCGAATACCTGAAGATGTGTCCTCAAAACATCAGCTCATGAAGCGAGCCTTATCTTTTGCCTTCGTCAATGATACTCTGTACAAGAGGTCGTTCGATTCCCTGTGGTTAAGATGCCTGGGACCCGAAGAAGCAAAAAGAGTCATCCAAGAAGTTCACGACGGACTGTGCGGTTCTCACCAAGCAGGCCCAAAAATGAAGTTGAAGATTAAATGGATGGGGTACTATTGGCCCACGATGATTCAGGACTGCCTCGAATATGCGAAGCAATGCCACTCATGCCAGATTCATGGGGACTTTATCTATCAGCACCCAAATCCTCTACATCCAACAGTGGCTAGCTGGCTGTTCGAAATGTGGGGGACTGACGTAATCGGCCCCATCGAACCAGCATCGTCCAGGGGACATCAATTCATTTTGGCGACGACTGACTACTTCTCCAAATGGGCAGAAGCAGTACCGCTGAGGGAAGTGAAGACGGAGAATATCCCCCATTTCTTCAAGACGCAAGTCATTTATCGGTTTGGAACTCCACGACGGATCATCTCCGATAACGAGCCAGCCTACAGAAGCCACAAGATCAGTCGCTTCGCGCAACAACACAGTATAGACTGGAGATATTCCTCGGTTTATAATCCGCGAGCTAATGGTCTAGCCGAGGCCTTCAACAAAACCTTGACAAAGATCATGAAGAAAACGGTGTCCCGAAATAAGAAGGACTGGTACGAAAGACTGCAAGAAGCTCTTTAGGCGTATCGAACTACGTTCAAGACAGCCACAAACACAACGCCATATGCGCTGGTATTCGGTACAGAAGCAGTACTCCCCCTCGAGATAGAGTTACCCTCTCTACGAGTGGTAGTCCACTACGAGCTAACAGATGAAGAAAATGCTCACCTTCGGCTTGAGGAGCTCGATGCCCTTGATGAGACCCGGCTCATAACGCATCAAAATCTGGAGGCCTATAAAGCAAAGATGACTCGCTCATATGAAAGATTGACCCGGCCGAGGACATTCCGCTAAGGCGAACTCGTGCTAGTGGTCAAGAGGCCTATGATCCCCAATCGCGCCAAGCGGGGAAAATTCGAGCCGAACTATGAAGGCCCGTACATCATAGACTAGGTCTATCAAGGTGGAGCCTATCTACTTATGGATATGCACGGTGAAAGGCCTTTCAGGCCAATAAACGGCCGCTTCCTAAAGAAATACTACGCTTAATAAGCCACAGCCTAGGTCAACGATAGATGACGACGACTATGTCCGCTCGCTATCTTTTTAAGCTCAAACTTTATAAGCAGTAGCCAGCCTTCTCCAGGGAACGGACCGAAACGTCCTTAAACTAACGACGGACCGAAACGTCCTTAAAACTAATGACGGACCGAAACGTCCTTAAACTAATGACGGACCGAAACGTCCTGAAACTACTACCGCAGTATCTTTAGGCTGACGAGATGAATAACAAAAAAGTATATATAAAAAAATATATAAAAGAAAAAATATAATAAACGGTATGTCCATAAGCAAAATGGGCACGGATGAAAACCCGAAAGGGCTCCGTGAGTAAAAACAGCAGGGCTACCGGCGGATGTTCGTGAAAACCCGAAAGGGTGCGACCTCGTAAAAAAAAGAGAGAATAAAAAGAATTAAAAAAAACGGTATGTCCATAAGCAAAATGGGCACGGATGAAAACCCGAAAGGGCTCCGTGAGTAGAAACAGCAGGACTATCGGCGAGTGTTTGTGAAAATCCGAAAGGGCGCAACCTCGTTAAAGGACACTTACAGGGTCCTCTCGACCTTGTAAGGAGAAACCACCCGCGTGAGATCCTTACGACTCACAAGGGAGCAACACACTTAGGGATCCCCACGATTCCTAAGGAGAAAATACACTTGCGAGATCCTCACGACTCGTAAGGAGAACTCTCTTATAGGACCCTCACGGCTCATAAGATTTGAAAGTCTTAAGTTACAGAGACCTAAACCTGTGCTTAAGCAACCCCCACAACCTTCGATATTGCCCTACAAGTGGTTCAATACTGGCCCTTGTATACAATCCACGGGCGCGAATAAACATTTCCCTAACCAAATTTTATCCGTGATTGGGGATATGTGCGCGTGATGAACAACCCTTATAAGTCCTCTCGACTTACAAGGAGAAAACCCTCTTGTAGGATCCTTACGACTTGCAGAGGAACATACACTTAGGAATTCTCACGATTCCTAAGGAGAAAATACACCTACAAGATCCTCACGACTTGTAGGAAGAAATACCTTTGTGAGACCCTTACGGCTCATAAAGTTAAAAGCCTTAGTCGACAGGACCTTAACCCCGTTCGCTAAGACACCTTTGTTCGACATCGACAGAGGCAAATGATGATTTGCTCCTGGTAATATCCCAGTTGTAGCGGTGCTGATGCCGAAATCGGTGTCTGATTTCAAAGTTTACGGTGAAAAGCCGGTAGGCTGCACATGTATATGAAATAGCCGAAATGATAGGGCAGCTTGCAATAAAAAGCAGCAAGTAAAAACGTATGCATACAAAATAGCCAAAATGATTGGGCAACTCGCAATAAAAAATAGCGAGTAAAAATAAAATAAATAGCCGAAATGATTGGGCACCGCGAAAAATAGCCGAAATGATAGGGCAATCGCGACCTTCGTGATATAAAAGCTGAAATGATAGAGTATCGCAGAAATAAAACAAAAAAATGATGATAAAACTTTAGCCCTACAGTTAAGATCAAATCGATCCCTATATACAATCCAAGGGTGCAAACAAAGAGGGAACCATACTTTCCCAACAGGCTCCGCCAGAAAACGAAGCCAAATCTCGACGATTCGTCTCAACCCCGAAGAAACCAATGTCTTCGGCAAAATACCTCAATTCAGGGAAACTAGCGTCCTTGATGAGAGCCTCCTGATTCGCATCGGCTCGCAGAGAAACCAGTGTCTCCGCGGGAAATTCCCGGTTCGTTTCAACACCAGGGAAACAAATATCCTTGGCAAATACCTCAATTCAGGGAAACTAGCGTTCTTGATGAGAGCCTCCTGATTTGCATCGGCTCGCAGAGAAACCAGTGTCTCCGCGGGAAATTCCCGGTTCGTTTCAACACCAGGGAAACAAATATCCTTGGCAAATACCTCAATTCAGGGAAACTAGCGTTCTTGATGAGAGCCTCCTGATTCGCATCGGCTCGCAGAGAAACCAGTGTCTCCGCGGAAAATTCTCGATTCGTTTCAGCACCAGGGAAACAAATATCCTTGGCAAATACCTCAATTCAGGGAAACAAGCATCCTTGATGAGAGCCTCCTGATTCGCGTCGACTCGCAGAGAAACCAGTGCCTCCGTGGGAAATTCTCGATTCGTTTCAACACCAGAGAAACAAATATCCTTGGCAAATACCTCAATTCAGGGAAACAAGCATCCTTGATGAGAGCCTCCTGATTCGCGTCGACTCGCAGAGAAACCAGTGCCTCCGCGGGAAATTCTCGATTCGTTTCAACACCAGGGAAACAAATATCCTTGGCAAATACCTCAATTCAGGGAAACAAGCATCCTTGATGAGAGCCTCCTGATTCGCGTCGACTCGCAGAGAAACCAGCGTCTCCACGTGAAATTCTCGATTCGTTTCAACACCAGGGAAACAAATATCCTTGGCAAATACCTCAATTTAGGGAAACAAGCATCCTTGATGAGAGCCTCCTGATTCGCGTTGACTCGCAGAGAAACCAGTGTCTCCGCGGGAAATTCTCGATTCGTTTCAACACCAGGGAAACAAATATCTTTGGCAAATACCTCAATTCAGGGAAACAAGCATCCTTGATGAGAGCCTCCTGATTCGCGTCGACTCGCAGAGAAACCAGTGTCTCCGCGGGAAATTCTCGATTCGTTTCAACACCAGGGAAACAAATATCCTTGGCAAATATCTCAATTCAGGGAAACAAGCATCCTTGATGAGAGCCTCCTAACTCGCGTCGGCTCGCAGAGAAATCAATGTCTCCGCGGGAAATTCCCGATTCGTCTCAACTTGCAAGATGAAGCCTCAGGCAGCAGGGATTAAAAACTTGTTTCATGAACAATGGGACCCTGCAAGTCGGTCTAAAACGGTCTCTTGCATACTATTCAGGGGTCTCACTCTCCGAAGTCGAATTTCGACAAGGAGGGAAATAACCGCTTGCGGGTCCTCTCGACTCGTAAGAGGGAAAAATTCTCTTAAAAGATCCTTACGACTTATAAGAGAAAACGCGCTTAGGAATCCTCACGATTCCTAAGGGGAAAATACACCTACGAGATCCTCTCGATCCGTAGGGAGAAAAGTCTCTATGAGACCCTCACGGCTCATAAAGTTGAAAAGTCTTAAGCGGCAGATCTGAACCTGCGGACTAAGCCATCGCTATCTCTTAGAGAAATCTAGATGTTTACTTCATTATCGGTCAAATATGTTTATCAAGACAGCATGCTGATAATACGAGAAAGGAAAAAGCAGAGAAATAATACAAGACATTGCAAAGAAAATGTGTATCTTTATTGAATGTAATCAAGTACAAGGTGAAGCGTACAAAAGAATAAAGAATGCATACATATTATTTAAAAAGAAAAATTTTACAAGTATCTAGATACAAGGGGAATTACCGGAAAGGAAGCGTCTTGCATAGCTCTAGCAATTGTTCGCGCACTTCCTTCCCCACTTTCTCCTGATCGACCACCACTGCCAGCTCCGCCTCCACTCGAGCCCGTTGCTGCAAGACAGATGCAAGTTGCTCCCTGACGGCCTGATGAGCAGCTTCGCGGCCTGGAGTGTCACGCTCGGCAACATCAAGCTTTCGCTTCAAGTTTAGCCCATGAGAGATGCGCTCCAGGAGATCCTCAAAGATAGCCTTCACTTGGGCAGCATTCGCCTCAACCTCAGCACGCAGACGAGCCGTCTCGCTCGAGGTCTCTCGGCATTCCCTCAGCCTTAAAGCTGCTTCTTGTTCCAAGTGGTGGATGTAAGAAGCGCTTTCCTCGATCCATGCTACTCTTTCATTGCTCGTGGCTAAAGTCTCAGAGGCGGGACGCATCGACTCCAGCTGATGCAGGCGAGCCTCAATCTCCCTGCAATGGTTAACCCAAGATGCGATGATGCCCTCGTCATGGAAATTCACGAGTATCACCAGTATAGGGTTAACCTCCGTAGCGAAGTCTGCAGCAGATGTAGGAGTCTCGACGTCGAGTTCCTCGACGTAGTCGCTCAACATACGCAGACTATTCGCGGCGCCTTTCGAAGATGGACTCTCAGATAAGGACTTGCCGGCATTGTGATGCGAGGCTCGAAGGGCGCCGAAACCGGAACGACAGCTAAAAAAAAAATAAGATACGATCAGATAACAGTTCAAGAAATATGGAAAAAGTCATTGATGGGATAGTCTACTATACCAGTTGAAGCAGGTGGCAAAGCCGGAAGGGCCGGTGGCGCGACTGATCTTTCGTCTCCCCCTTCGATTCGTAGCACTGCAGTCAGGACGAGAAAAAGTTAAAAATAATTCCATCACTAAAAAAAGAAAGGTATCAGTCGGAAACTATACTCACCAGCGTCACTAGAGGGAGGAGCGAGTTCAGATGGGAAGGAGAAGTGTGGGAGCAACACCTGATAGAGATGGTCAAAAAGCACTCCTGAAAGACACAACAGTATGACTTTAGTACACAAATTATACGTCTGAAAGATAAGATTAATAAGTCGCAAACCCATACCTTCCAACATCTTCGATGGTATGAGAGAGGGCTGAGAGATGACCACCGCCAAGGCAGTAGTCGACGGCGCTCCCTCGAGCAGTGGAGCATCGGCGCTGGCCGCACCTGCGTTAAAAAACAAGGGTAAACCTGTCAGAAGCAATTGCGAGATAAAAAGAGGGAACGGTAATCCGAAATTTACCTGATGAGCCTCCAACCGAGATGGAGGCGTCTCCCTCCTCCATCGACACAAGACCACCACCCGTGGCCTCATCCCCAAACTCCACGGGGGCCGTTGTCGTACTCACAAGGTCGGGAGACAGCGGGGGACCATAGGCAGGGAGAGCTATGACCGAGACATTGCCAGACTCCTGAGAAAGAGAGGCTGGCTCGTCCTCAGGAATCATGTCTACTTCACCCGTTACTCCCTCGGGCTCAGCGGTAACGGTTGTCTCGTCCACCGTCACCACGAGGTCATCGGTCTCAGGCACTCCGCCCGCTGCCACCTCGGGCTCAGCAACAACCGCTTGCTCAGGCGTAATGGACGTAACCATTTCGTCAGCCACTATCTCGGGCTCAGCAATCCCAGCTGTGTCATCCGCCACCGGCTCGGGCTCGACCAATGCCTCTTTCCTTAGCCCCTCAGGTTCGACAGTCTCCGCCTCCCCCTCGGTTGGGCTTGGCCCTGCAAGGAAGAACATATGAGAACCGACAGCTTTATAATTCTTACAATAAAAACTCTGAAAGAAATATTACCTGAGGTGGACTTCTCGTTAGCCTCCCTATTGGCGCGAATCGCCTATCTATGAGCTGTAGACAGGGCGACCGGGGGCTCTTCTGACGGGGTATCGGCACGAGGAACGGTGCTTGGGCCCGCTCCAATGGCCAAGGCAGCTCTGCGTGCCTTTGCTTCGCGCCTCGACCGCTTCTTTTCCTCCCGGGCTGTCGCAATGGACCTCTTCGACGCTTCCTTCATTAAGGCGTCGTCGTCCTCGTTCAGAGATGCCTCCAGAGCCTTTAAGGCATCTCTCATCGGCTCTTCAAGACGGACCTCCCGCGATAGCCCTGAAGAAACAGGAACATCGGCAACTGGCAGAACATCTGCATCACTTGGCGGGAATGGCATTGAGGTTCCTGCGATAAAAAGGGGAGAGTTTAGATCGACCATAACACAAGGAAAATGAAAACTTGATGAATTGAAACTTACTAAGGCCTAAAGACGCTCTAAGGCGTTCCTCCTCTTGGAAGGTCTTGAGGGAAGCGGCAATGGCTTCTTCAGTGGTGATACCTGTTGGAAGAAAAGAAGGAAAAATGTTAGTCAAAAGCAATAATAAAAATATGATGCAATAAAAAAATGCGACTAGTGATTACCTGATGCTGCAAGCTTGGCCAGCCACGCGTCGCGTCTCGCCAACCGCTCCGAAGCTTCGAGGGCGGCCTCCAAGTCCGTGTCATCCGGCGGCATGACTAATCCCTCGTTAGTCCCATATTCACTCAGGCCCTCACCATAGGGAGCGTGGGGTTCCTGACCGAATGCGACGTCTACGGCAAAGAGCGACTTCTTTTTCTTCTGCCCGCCAACCCTAGGTGCACGCGGGATCGACTTGCGCTTGGCAGACACCTTGGGGCGGCGGGTCCCGATGTCCACACCCACGCCAGACTCCGGCGAGGCTACAACCACTGTCTCCACTGGAGCACAGGGCGCTGGAGGTGCATCCACAATATCGGGGAGCGGCAATCCGTGCGACGGTGGCCCGGCTCTAGCATCTTTTAGAGGGGCAACTACTGGGGTCCTTGGCACTAAAGGAGCATTGCGATCGCTACCTGGAGGCGCACCCTTACGATCGACCAGCAATCGCCTTTCCTCCTTGATGACGGCTCCCGTCGAATGACTGTACCATTCTGTATATACCTTGAGGAGTCGTGGGGCGCAAGCCGGTTCACTGATAAAGAAGTGGGAGCCCGTGTTTAGACGTATGAAATGATGCAGCGCACTCTCCATCCCTTCTTCGGTCGCAGCAGGTTCCGAAAGGAAGGCCTCCAGTGGTACCCCTTGATTGTAGCTCAGCTGCTGGGCGAAACGATGTGGGTTATATCTCATAAAAATCGCCGCACCGTTCTGTCGGAACACCAAGAAGCCCGGTCTGATGGAATATAAGTGGAGGGTCTCCCGGGCTGTTAAAACTGAGGCTCCATCTTTGAAAGTGTCTTGCAGTGGCCGCACTGCAGTGGTAGATGCCTTTCCAATGGTCAATACTTTTTCGATAAAAGACACCCCGTCTCCAACGGTGTGGGGGCGAAGGAGTAAACCCCTGGCATTTCGTGGCGATGGACTCACAATTGATGCGCCAATCAACTGTATGATGCGAGGGAAGCTGCACCTGTCGTAGAACGATGGCCTTTTATGCATGCCAAAAACACCCGATGTATGTAGCTCGAGCCACGATATGAAATAGTGCATCAGGAAAATCACGTGCAGTACCCTAGGCTCATTAGCATCCGCCGCTCGACTGAGGCCATGATACAAGTGTGCCAAGCCGGCTACCCCAACGGCTACTTTTACCCCGATGGTCATCCGATGAGCAGGGTAAAAGACGGAGGGCCGCATATGGCGAGAATGCATTTGGAGCGCAAACCAACTCAGCCATAGCCCAGGAAATCCTAAGAAAAAGGCCTCCTCGTCCATCCCGGGGGCCGCAATTTCCGCAAAAGACACAGTCGGGGAGTTAGGAAGGAAAAAACCCTTTTGGTCTATTTCCTTCGCCGGTAGGTTATCCAAACCTAGACCGAAAGGGTCCTCGAGGGTGGCGAACTTGGCGACTTCTGCCGAGAGGACGCTTGGGTGAAGGAACTGGGCAATGAAATCCTCAAAACTAACTCCGCGACTCCCACGCTCAATGAAAAGGGCCTCGTAGATGTTTAACACATTGATCAAACTTGGGAATTGGTGTTGAACAGCATTCTCCGGCGTGAGGCCCCTTACCATCGGCTTGGCACCGAAGACATACTCGTCTGTCGGAAGCAATTCCGCATAGTGCTCCCCTATAACCGATAAACCGGAGACCTCTGTGAACTCCTCCAGAGAAATCGACACTTCCTGATCCATCGTGAGGAAAGTGTGAGTGGGAATGTTCCACTGCTCCAAGAAAGCCTTGAACCACCAGGTGGGAAGTGTGGGATACTGAAAGAGGGAGACATAAACCGCGGTGTACAATCCTAATCTTATCAACTGCGACTTCTTCGCCGAAAGGATATACCGAGCCCACGGCAGGTAGCCAATCGGGTGGCGGGGGATCAGGCCTATGTTGTATGATTGCCCCCAAGGTCTCGCCTCGCCTTGACAGATACGGCGTCCTAAGATATCCAAAACCATAGAACGCTGGACCGGGATTGCATCTATGGCGGGATGAAGAAAGCCCTTCGATGTCCAATCAACCATCTCCACGGCATACTGCACCGGGGGTGGGCTGGCGTAGTGGATCGCCGTGATGGGTTCTGACGGTACTGCGCATGTGAAGCTCCGTCGACCCATGATAATCTGATTATACCACGACCCCCAAAGGTGGAGACTCTTATATTCTGGGTCGTGGTCCCTAATCATAGCCAGGACTTCGCGGTCCAAGGGCGCTTCAGGAAATCCCTCCTCCGAACGAGCAAACGGGAATGAGGTATCGAGAGACATAGTCGCTGCAAGGGAACAAAAGTAGCCGTTAGTGTTGCAACTCCAACGCTTGGCGTTTAAATTTTTTTAATTAATTAATTAATTAAATTAAAAATTAATTAAAATTAAATAATTACACCACACAGCAGTACAGTGGGTAGGAGACCAAAGGGTACCCACAAAATCTGGACGACAATACGTCAGTTAATAAGACAACTCCATCATTGGATGAGATTGTCAGTTGGTCCCCAAGAAAATATTCCCATTAATAATAAAAAAAATCCCTAGAGACAAGGAGAAAATCTCTTCTTTCAGAGCAAAGCTCTGTCACAGAGTGACACTTATCAAACTCTGGTCTCAGGGGAATAAGATTCCTTAAAAGAGCCTACCTCTGTGATGATGATGAGAAAATTTATTTAAACTCCTAAAGAAATTAAAATTTTGGAAGACTCTTAAGAGTTCTTCACTTTTAGATCAAAAAGATCTATTTTTGATCCATGAGCAAAACTCTGCTCATGGGTTAAAACCCATGAACAAGATCTCTGTAGATCTATGGATTCGTGAGAGCAAAGCTCTGTTGGTGAAACCCCAAAGGGGATTTCTTTAGATCAGAAGAGATCTATGAGAGCAAAGCTCTGTTGGTCAATTAAAATTAATTTAATCTAAGATTAATTTTACCTAAAGTTTTCTAACTTGGAAAATGAGAGTAAAGCTCTAAAGTTCTGGAAACAAGAGCAAAGCTCTGAAATTCTTAAGCAAGAGCAGAGCTCTATAAATCAAAAATCTAGAAAATGGTGAAGTTTTTCTAAAGGGCCGAAGGTCCTATTTATAAGGCGCTTGCGCCCCTTCAGCTCACCCGTTGATCCAACGGCCAAGATCTTGCCACCGCTGCACTCACGTGCACGCCACGTGAGCGCAACGGTGGGGGGCATTTTGAAATTCAATCAGAGCAAAGCTCTGTTTGAATTTCAAAATTCAAAATTCGAAGCAACGCTTCAGATTCTTTGCGCTGCGCGCAACGCGCCACGTGTCAAAGCTGATACATCAGCGCAGCGCCCAAGGCAGCGCGCGCAATCAGAGCAGAGCTCTATTTAAAACAAAATTAAAGGAAGCAACGCTTCAGTTGCGTAAGCACTGCGCTGCGCGACACGTGTCAGCACAGATGCGCTGCGCCGTGCGCTGCGCGACACGTGTCAGCGCAGTTGCGCTGCTTGACACGTGTCAGCGCAGATGCGCTGCGCTGTGCGCTGCGCGACACGTGTCAGCGCAGTTGCGCTGTGCGCTGCGTGACACGTGTGACACGCTGGGGCATTTGCGCCAAACAGAATTAAAATTTTAAAGAAATCTTTCTGGTCTTGTAAAGACAAGAAGATTTTCTTCTGTAAAACAAAAGCCCTTGGATCAAAGATCCAACGGTGGGGAAAATTCCCCAAATCACTCAGAGAAAAATCTCTTTAACAAATTTAACTAATTTATGGGCAATATATAAAGGACCCTAGACCTCAATTCAAGATCATCAACATCATCATGGAGAACTCTGAAGAATTGGAGAGAATTCCTCAAGAACAAAAAAGGTAAAAAACCTTTAAGATGGAAGAATTTCTTCTAAATAGATCATTGATCTAAGAACAAGATCAATGATCTTCAATAAAAAAAATAATAGTGTTTTGCACTTATGAACCATTGGTTCTCTGAGATCGAGAAAAATAAGAAACACTTGTTTTCTTTGATCTAAATTGGATCAAGAAATCAAAAAGTGCTTTGCACTTCTTTTATGAACCATTAGTTCTGGAATCTAGAAGATTCTCAAGTTAATAGTGCTTTGCACTTGCAAAACTGCACTGTTGCACTCTTGGGTGGGCGCAAGCCACCAGAGAGCGCCACGTGTCAGCTCCAGAACAACTTGCGCTATGCACTTTTGAAATAGAGCCTTCCTCTCTGAAATTGGCGCAACTCACCAGAGCGCGCCACGTGTCAGCAGCGCACTGCGCTTGCGTGACACTTGTCGTCACCACAAGCACTTGCGCTCAGTGATTGGCGCAAAGCGCCTGACAAATGCAGTGCATTTCTTTTACTAAAGGGGCCAGGCCCAAATCAGAAAGGCCTAGTAGGCCAAATTAAATTGCAATGCAATAAAAAGGGCAGAGCCCAAATAAAATTGATACTCTGCATCATTTGTAAATGGGCAGAGCCCAAACAAAATAATAAATAATGCAATGCATTATTTTAAAAAGGGCAGAACCCAAATAAAAGCCCAACAGAGTCCAAGAATAATGCAGTGCATTATTTTAAAAGGGGCCAAGCCTTAGCACAGGACAAATAGGTCAAAAACAAATTAAAAAAAATGTTGAACATTCTTCAATTGGACTTAGCCCAATCATAGCCGTAAGTCCTCAAATTAAATTGACTGAGCACAACTGCTCTCTTAAATCAATTTACAACCGGTTCGAGAGTACATCTCCGAACTCCTCTGACACCTATCGTTGTAATCCTTCAACGACGTCAGAGAGGTGACAGGTCCCGACAACCACACATCAATACGGACTGTGGGGTCCTTAAACCCATAGACTTAAGCGTCCTTAAACTAAAACATGGACTGTGGGTCCTTAAACCCACGGACTTTGTAACACCCGAGCCCAATACTACTAATTTCAGTTACCGTTCGAACGTAGTGTGGCACTTATTTCATTTATCTTGCTTGATGGTTAATTATTGTAAATTCTACCCGGAAATTAATTTCTGCATATAAAAAATTTTGGCATCTAAAATAAAATTGAAAATATTCATCTTGGCTTACTTGACACCCCTATCCTCGTGGTAGCGTCCGTGCATCGTGTTCTCGTCCCGTTCAGTGAAACGGGCGAGTTTGGACGGCTACGTGCACGTACGTGTGTCCGTTTTGGGGATATGCTTTTTTAATCATAAAACACTTCATTTTAAATTTTGGATCCCGCCTAAAATTCTATTATTTCAATTTCAAATTTTTGGACTCGACCCGGGCGCGATTTGGAAATATTTTATTTGGCGCCAAAATCCCAAATTTTAATATTATTAAAACCATCGCATATATTTTTCTAACTAACCTGATATCTTACTGTTCATTACCTATCTTTTAAATCTTTAAATTAACCTATATATATATCCTACTGTTCCTTAAAATGTTTTGAATCTTTAATTAATATTTATCCCTAACTAACGATTCCCCTTTAGCCAATCGCGTTCCTTTTAATTCCGTGGGCCCCCACCTGCAGCTCTCTCTTTCTCTCTCCCCCATAATCTCTCTCTCTCTCTCCACTTTTTCTCTCTCTCTCATATATTCTCCCGTACTTCTCTTTATCATTCTTTCTCTTCTTGCTTCATGTCTCGTTTCTCATTTTTTTAACTGTTTTTTTGTTCCCGGAATTCCGTCGTGCCGGTGACATTTCTCGACGTTCCAGCGAGATACCCCAACCCGTGTGGTTCCTTTGTTCATCGTTTGGGTTCATTCCGTGAACCGTGCGCCCGTCGCGAGTTTTCCCCGCCGACGGTTAACGTTCCGTTTTCCCGATTCGCGACCCATCGAGGCAAGTTAATCTTGCTACATGCTATATAATTCATTTTATACCTATTTAAATAAATACCATACCTATAGTTTAAATCTAGTGCCCCATGTTTAATTTTATAACGTTTCTATGTTCCGTTTGCATCCGTTTATATCGTATTAAATCTAGATCATGAAAACTTATCTTGTGACATACTAGAGTACATTATACTGCATCCATATCAATTAAAATATATATCTTCGTAATATTTCTTATTATTATCTTTACTTATTTTATAATCTACATTTTATAATATTATATTTGAAAATATTATAGTTTACACATGAAACGTCGTTGAAAAAGCGGATACGACAAATCTGAAATTTACTGTACACCTTACCTTATAAAATTCATTATAAATCATAGAAAAATCATTAGTATACGTTCTTTAGTTCGTTACGAAGGTAACTCAGAATACTATAACTCTATAAAATATTTACTTGCAAAATAAATTGTTTAAATAACGTAAAATTTAAATGAAAATGTCTCCAAACTGCTGTCCAGGGAAATTCCAGCAGCAAACTTTCAACTTCGAATGTTCATAAATTTTTGTAGGGACAACCTGAGATACTTATACTTATAAAACTGAAAACCTTATTGAATTATCTTTGTTTTGGTATAAGACACGTCCCTTTTGGAGAACGTTTGTTATTTTTAAGCTATTTTACAAATTAGGGTGACGCTGAATTTCTGAACGGAACTTTCTTGTGCATGGTTAATCAATACCACTTTTATAGTTATTAATCGCTTTGAATATGCTATCCATATTAATATTATTATATCAATATTTATATCACATATTGCTTAGTTGTACATCCCACATTACCATTTTATAGTTTTATAACTTTTCGGATACCCGTTTGCATCCATCGCATTTAAGATACATATAATTGCATCCATACATCACATTACTACATAATAATGTGATATTAACACTCCATGTTTAATAAATTGCATCCTAATTAATATTGGAACTATAAATGTAACCATAATCGATAACTGTGCATCCATATCCTTGAAATTATATCTATTTGCATATCATATTACATGTTCCAGTTTATTGTTCTGATAGTACTCATGCTTGTTTATTTATACACATGCTTATGTTAGTTTGATTATGAGCACCCACATGACATCTTGTGCTTCCTGACATGACCTGTTACACTTCCTACTTGACATGACATGGTACCGTACACTCTTGACATGACATGACACCTTTATACATTACCTGGCTGGACCTGATGTACCATGGCTTTACCTGTTACCTGATCTTGTGTCTAATGCCAACAAACATAACATGTAGTCCTCATGGACCGTTCCTGTTGTCTATCCAAACAAACCTGCTTTTACCTGATCCTGTGTTGGCGTTAGTTCTTGACTACTGAATACCTGACTTGACATACATAACTTGGGGGTATGGGGAAATCAAAGGTGAAACCTGACTTGTAACTCAACGGTTCGATACCTGTTCTGATCAGTCTTACGGGCTAAGCCAGCCCCGGAGTGATGATGCTGACATCACTCGCCCATCCTGCTACCTGTTACTGCCTAGCGGCACGTCTCGGATTCAGCCCCGAGGGTCTTGACCATGGTCCCGAGCATGCACGGGATACTATTGAGTTACATCAATGATTCGTCAATTGATTTCAAAGACTTTAGAATAGAAAACCTGATAGAACAGTTTAGTTTAACCACTGCACGCTACCCTGTACTGGTATGATTCATATTATTGTTATTCTTGCTGTATTCATGTTTATATTACATTGCCTGCTACACTGTTCATATTATATTACTTGATGACATGACGCCCTGACGTCTGGGTTTTGCATGGCCCAGATTCCGTACCGCTGTTGCAGTCCGAGCAGGAGTACTTCAGCCAGCAGGCTGAGCTGTGAGTTCAGTAGTAGTTAGTTTTATTTCCTGCATTTATTTCCTGATGTGAGCCCGCATTATGGGACACGCTTTTCAGTTATTTGTATTGGATCATTTGCTTCCGCATTTATTTATTATTGACTCCTGCTATTCTGGATTATGGACATGTTTTAGATAGTTTTATCTTGTTCTTGATATCTCTACAGCCGTAATGTGACTGTGGATGGATACTTCCTACCCACAGGTAGCATGGTTGGTTATGTCACGTGCCCAATCTAGCGTACTCTGGGAAGCGGGGCGTGACAGACTTAAGCGTCCTTAAACTAAATCACGGACTGTGGGGGTCCTTAAACCCACGGACTTAAGCGTCCTTAAACTACCTATGGACCCCTATGTCCCTAAACTGGAACAATAGAGCCTCCAAACGCTCTTTTGTTGGATCCAAACGATCCCGTTTAAGTTGATCTTAGCCTCAAATATGGCTAACGTATCTTTAAACCTTCAAACAGACTTTAGTCCCAAATTGGACTATAGATCTCCCAATCAACTTTGGTTCAAGGGTACATCTCCGAACTCCTCTGACACATGTCGTTGTAATCCTTCAACGTCGTCAGAGAGGTGACGGGTCCCGACGGCCATATATTAAATGGACCACCATGTCTCTAAACTGGAAATGGATCTAGACGATCCCGTTAAGTTGATCTTAGTCTGGAAATTAGACTAACGTATCCTTAACAAACGTTTAAGTTGATCTTAGCCTCGAAAATGGATAACGTATCCTTAAACCAAAACCCAAAACCCAAATCTAAGAAAATACGGATTTGGACTAATCCACGTCCTACGGGCGACGGCATCACTTAGTCTCCGTATACAATCCACGGGCAACCACAAACAAAACAAATACACACGACACGAAGTGAAATTCTGGAGAAGGAGAAAGTGGTTACCGCGATGCGGTAGCGTAATTAACTGCAGGGGCTTGCGCCTGTAGGGAAGAGCGTCCCCACAATCAAAAACCCCTCAAACGAGGGGGAATCTGACGAAGTCTGCTACATCGGCCGCATCCGTCTAAACCTCCATACACGGTGCCATAAATCAACTTGGCATCTTCGGAGAGGTAGACGGATAAAACCATATAGTATCTGCCCCAAATCTCAGGCGAGACGCCCTAACGTCGCGGCCGCCATTCGGAGGGAAACAAGCGATATAGTATTTTGATCACCGGTTGTGCACCAGGTACTAAATCAATACCGAATTCAAGAGCTCGATTGGGAGGCAAACCTGAGATGTCTTCAGGAAATACATCTTCGAACTCTCGAACTACTTCTGGCTTATCTTCTTCAGCTTGTATTGTTGCAACCACTGCCTTCTTTGGTTTAGCTTTGTAAGTACTGGGTTCCAGTGTACGGTCTCCACTCTTGAAATAAAAGACCGGATGGTCTGAAATCTCGAACACTACCCTCCTTTGACGACAGTCGATGGTAGCGAAGAAAGTTCCTAACCAGTCCATTCCCAAGAGTACATCAAAGCTCGGTATGTCCAGCACCTTGAAGTCAGCATAAAATTCTCTGCTGCAGACGACCACTGGACACATGTCGTATCCTAAAGCTGCCTTTAGAACGTCGTTCCCTGAACTGACATTCAAACTGGATACGAGCGGCTTTACTGGAATCGCATGAGTTCCAATGAACCGTTGCGACATAAAGCAATGTGATGCTCCAGTATCGAAAAGTGCTAGTGCAGAAAGTGAGGCTACTAAGATTGTACCTAAGTCGTGTGGAATATGTTTAGGTATAGGAATAGATATATGGATGTAAACAAGTATTGAACAGATTTGAAAGATGGGAAGTTACCAGTGATAACTTGGCCAGTGGATTCAGCTTCTTCCACGGTCATTATGAAAGTCTGACGCCTAGGTATGTTCCTCCTCGCTGGGAGAGCATTCCTCTGTCCGTTCCTCTATTTTAACACCCTAGTTTATTTATACCAATTCTATTTTGGGTATTTCTTTATTTATGGCTATTTCTTGATTTATTGCTGTTTGGGTGCGAATAGTGTATTTGGTATCCGTGTTTGCATCCGACCCGACCCGACCCGCTTGCTGGAAACCCATCTTAATTCCTGTTTATGATTTATCCCGGCTAGTTATGAGGATCCGTGCACTTTCATATTTTTTTTATACTGCATACTGGCATTATATCTGGCATCTACATTTTTTTAATAAAACAAATAAAGTCAAATAAAATATTTTTAAAATATCTAGCATGGCTTGCATCATACCTCTGACCCTGTGGTAGCATCCGTACATCATGTTCTCGTCCCGTTCAGTGAAACAGACTCGTTTGGATAGCTACGTGCACACTACGTGCATCCATTTTTGGGGTATGCATTTTCGTTACCCGGATATTCTATTTTGGTTTTGGTTGACACGTGTATTAACCATATTTTCAAACCATAATTTTAGACCCGACCCGGACATGTTTTTGACTATTTTTGTATTAACCAAAATCTCAAAATTTAACTAATATCTTATTCTAACTGTTACATACGAATATATATATTAATTGTTTCGTTTATTCTTTTAACAGTAAATCCTAACCACTATTCACCGGCCTCTCTCCCTCTCTCGTGACTCTCTCTCTCCTCTGCATATATATTTATATATTAATTTTCTTTAACCCTAATTTTATTTTTACCCACGTTCTCTTCTGCGTCTTCTTCTTTTCATTTTTTTTCCGCCGCCTCTCGCGAACGCGAGAACCCTACTCGTGCTCGTCGTCGCCACCACCGACCCCCCTCGCCTCAACATCCTCGTCACCGCCTTCTCTCCACCTTCCTCCACTCCTCTTCTCGCTGTTCCCGCCAAATTTCTGCGCAAAAGAGTCCAAGGTATCAAATGGCAGCGATACGCTTAAGAAAATGCGAACCAGTATCTTCCGGCCTGGATTTTGATAAACTCCCAAAGGAGAAACAACTAAATTCTGATGATATTGAAAGCATCTCGAAAAACCCTTCGATTTGAAATATTATAGGCTTCATAATTCATCCGGGATCAAAAGTTATGAGCAAATGTGCTATGCGCTGTTCCCTGATTAAAAATCAGGAATTATCTCAATGAGGTATCACGTGCTCACACGTGACCAATGGTCACGTGTTGACACGTGATGGTTAAAGCAGCGGCAAAGGACAGAGCGCAGAAGAGGAGCCCATTCAGGGGGTCACGTGCTCGCATGTGACCAAAGGTCACGTGCTCGCATGTGATCAAAGGTCACGTGGCAACACGTGACTGGCTATAAAAGCCTTGCTGTTCAACAGAATTAAATTCTGAAAAAGATCATTTAAATCTTTCCAAATAGAATTAAAATTCTAAATTTCTCTAAATCTTTCCAAATGAAAAAGGATTATGGGGACCGTTGGATTAAAGATCCAAGGGTGATTAAAAATCACCAATTTATGGAAAAATCTTAGACAAGGAAAGATTTCCTCTAAATCTCACCGAAAATAACAAACAGAATATCTTTTGGATTTAAAATCCAACGGTGAATAAAATTCACTGAATGATCTAAAGGATCATATTAATTATGAAAACAAATCAAATCTTTCAATGAAAGATTTGCTAAACAAATTGATTCATTTCCTCCTCCTATAAATAAGAGCCAAGGGGAGAATAGGAGATAGAATTTTGGAGAGAGAAAACTTTGGATAGAATTCTGGGATCTTGAAATTGCAGAGAGAAAAGAAGGGAGAATTTAATTCTCAACAAAGAAAACCTTAGGTGAGAAAAGGGAAAAAGATCAACTTCAAAAGAGAATTTAATTCTCAAAATCTAAGAGTTTAACTCTTCTGCAAATAAAGAACTTAGTTCTTCTTCTGGTTGAAGATCTGTACAGAGCACATCTCCCCATAGGATGAGAATTTAATTCTCATTGGGTTGAGATCCCGCCATGCAGATCTAAAACATAGAGGAGGAATTAAGTTTAGAGAATTTAATTCTCCCAAAACAAAACTAGGGTTTAACCCCTATCTGAGAATTTAATTCTCTCAAATTCACAGGAATTTAATTCCTCTTAAAATGAAATTAGGCTTCAACCCTACAGAGAATTTAATTCTTAAAATAAAGAGACTTGAAAGATCTCCATGCACATAAAGAATATTGGTCACGTGATGACACGTGACCCCAATCCGCAGTGATCAGAAAAGAAGGAATAAAACTAGGTCACGTGTCCCCACGTGACCCCTGAAAAGATCCCCAAAAATAAAGATGAAACAGCTTTGAGGCAATGCCTCACGTGCTCCCATGTGACTCCCAAAACGCAGAAAAGAAAAGCAAAGGAAATAAAAGCTTTGGGCACTCTCACGTTTCCCCACGTGACCCCTTAGCAGATGCGTTAACAATCAGTGCATAAATGTCCATCACGTGCCAACACGTGATACTCAAAATAAAAGTAAAAAGTGTTTAACACTTAATTGCAGAACGAAGAAAAGGGATCTGGGCCCACCTTTGGGCGCTCTCACGTGTCCACACGTGACCTCTCTTTCTTTAGTGCTTAACACTAATTTGGGGATTATATTTCCAGTATTTAACACTGATTGTTTCTAATGTTTAACACTAAATTGAAGATTATATCTCCAGTGTTTAACACTGATTGTCTTTTAGTATATAACACTAATTTGAGAGTTCTACCTCCAGTGTTTAACACTGTTGTTCTCTAGGGTTTAACACTACTTTTAGCCAAATTGGCTAATTTTCCAGAGGCAAAAGTCCCTCCTCCAAATGAATCTCAAAATTGAGGAAATCAAAGACAAAATGTGTCAGAACCCCCAAACCTCTGTTTAGCACTGCTGAATGATGAGGGGCTAAACCCAGACAAATGTCTAATGACCCAAAGGGCCAATATTTCAAACATAATTGGACTTAGCCCAAACTGGCCATAAGTCCTCAAATCATCTTGAACTGAGCACATCTGCTCTTTCAACCAACTCATTGGTTCAAGGGTACATCTCTGAACTCTTCTGATATTTGTCGTTGTAATCCTTCAACGTCTTCAGAGAGGTGATGGGTCCCGACAGCCATACATTTTATGGACCACTATGTCCTTAAACTGGTATTGGACCACTATGTCCCTAAACTGGAACATGGACCACCATGTCCCTAAACTGGCAATGGACCACTATGTCCCGAAACTAGAACAATGGAGCCCAAACGCTCTTTTGTTGGATCTAAACGATCCCGTTAAGTTGATCTTAGTCTCAAATTAGACTAACGTATCCTTAACAAATGTTTGAGTTGATCTTAGCCTCAAAAATGGCTAATGTATCCTTCAAACAGACATTAGTCCCAAATTGGACTATGAATCTCCCAACCAACATTGGTTCAAGGGTACATCTCCGAACTCCTCTGACATATGTCGTTGTAATCCTTCAACGTCGTCAGAAAAGTGACGGGTCCCGACGGCCATACATTCAATGGACCACAATGTCCCTAAACTGGAACAATAGAGCCCCCAAATGCTCTTTTGTTGGATCTAAACGATCCCGTTTAAGTTGATCTTAGCCTCAAATATGGCTAACGTATCCTTAAACCCTTAAACAGACTTTAGTCCCAAATTGGACTATAGATCTCCCAACCAACTTTGGTTCAAGGGTACATCTCTGAACTTCTCTGATATCTGTCGTTGTAATCCTTCAACGTCGTCAGAGAGGTGATGGGTCCCGACGGCCATACATTAAATGGACTACTATGTCCCTAAACTGAAACAATAGAGCTCCCAAATGCTCTTTTGTCAGATCTAAATGATCCCGTTAAGTTGATCTTAGTCTAAAATTAGACTAACGTATCATTAACAAACGTTTAAGTTGATCTTAGCCTCAAAAATGGCTAACGTATCCTTAAACCAAAACCCCCAAAACCAAATCTAAGAAAATACGGATTTGGATTAATCTACGTCCTACGGACGACGACATAACTTAGTCTCCGTATACAATCCACGGGCAACCAAACACAAAACAAACACACACGACACGAAGTGATCATCTGGAGAAGGAGAAAGTTGTTACCGCAATGTGGTAGCGTAATTAACTGCAGGGGCTTGATGCCTCGGCCGCATCCGTTTAAACCCTCGATACATGGTGCCATAAATCAACTTGGCATCTTCGGAGAGGTGGACGGATAGCACCAATTAGCATCTGCCCCGAATCTCAGGCAAGACAGTCCGTCTTGGCCGCCATTCGGAGGGGAACACTCGCCCTCTCTTTTCCCGAACCCAGAACCCACGACGAAGACAGAACCCATCAACCCGACCTCACCACCGGCGACCCTTCGTCGCCGTCACCCTCGTCCTCACTTCCACCTCTTCAGCATCACCTCTCCCTTCTCTTTTCCCCGTTGCAAACCTCGACCTTCTCTTCTTCCTGCACACGAAACCCTAGCACCCACTGCCCATCGTCGTCGTCGCAACCCCCATCGTCGGAGACCTCATCGTCACCCCTTGCCTCCTCACCCCAGAACCCCAAACCCAGAGCACCAAACCCACAGCCTCTTCTTCTTCTTTCTTCTTCTTCTTTCTTCTCTTTTCTTCTTTCTTGGTTCTTGTTTTCCGCTCGCCGCCGACGTCGTACCCGTCGCCGACGATCCGGACGACCCAGTGGACATCCTCAGCCAGCGTGGTCACCTTCTTGATTTGCTTGGTTTAGTTCTTTACGCCGTGTGTGCATTGCGACGGTTACCCGATGTCGGACGCTGCGTACGCACCCGTATTGAGATCCGATCAGGAAAGTTTACCTTGCTACATGCTATGATACATATTTTGCATCCATATGAATAAAAATATCACATGTTTACTGCAGTGTACATCCATATTATTGTTTTACTGTTTTCGGATAACCGTTCGTATCCGTATCATTTATCACATATATAGTCGCATGCAAGTTTACCTTGCTACATGCTATGATACATATTTTGCATCTATATGAATAAAAATATTACATGTTTATTACATTGTGCATCCATATTACAATTTTACTATTTTGCGATACCCGTTCGCATCCGTATTATTTATTGCATCTCTACTTACATGCCATATCATATTATTTCATGTTACGGTTATGTTAGTACCCCATGTTTGATAATGTACATCCTACGTAGTCATGAAGTTGTAGATGTGATCCCTGATAGACATTGTGCATCCGTGTTTTACCGTGATTCGATACTTGCTGCATTTTATTGTTAGGCATCCATTTGATACACTGTGCACCACCTAACATGACCTGATACACCACTGCTTGACTTGATACCTGATCTTGTTACTAATGCCGACAATCTTGACCTATTGTCCCGACGGACATATCATGTTGTCTATTCAGACAAAACTTGTACCTGCTTGATCCTGTGTTGGCATTAGCTCCAGATTTATCAATATCTGACTTGAACACATAACCTTGGGGGTAAGGGGAAATCAATGATGAAACCTGACTTGTAACTCAACAGTTCAATGCTTTTACTGATCAGTTTTTCGGGCTAGGCCAACCCCGGGATGATGCTGCTATCATCATTCATCTGTACATGTTTCCTGTTTAATGCCTAGCAGCATGTCTCGGTTTCAGCCCGAGAATCTGGACCGTAGTCCCGGGCATGCACGGGATACTACTGAGTTATATCGACGATTCCATTAAATTGATTTCAAAGACTTGAGAGTAATTAACCAGTAGCATAGATTACTCACCGCATGCACATACACTTCACTGTTCCATATTCGTGTTACTGTTATACACTCATTACTGTTCATACTCATGCCCGCATATCTTGTTACCTCCTGATTATATTTTTATTGTTTGATATTATGACGCACTGACGTCTGGGTTTTGAATGACCCAGTTCCTCTACCTTTGTCACAGGCTGATCAGGAGTATTTCAGCTGCCAGGCCGAGCAGTGAGGATTTTGTTAGTGTTTAGTTTTCTTTCCACACTTTCATTTCCTGATGTGAGCCTATATTTGGGACGTACTTTCCAGATGTTATTGCTCATTGGATATATTGCTTCCGCATATTATTTCTTGACTCGTTTATTCTGGCAGATGGACATGTATTAGTTAATTTTATATTTTTTCCTATTCTTGATATCTTATAAACAACTGTAATGTGACTGTGGAGGGATGTATCCTAGCTACAGGTAGCATGGTTGGCTCTGTCACATACTGATCGTAGCGCACTCTGGGAAGCGGGGTGTGACAGGGTTTGTTTGGTATCAGAGCCCATAGGATTTAGGTTAATCGGGTTTGATTCTTTTGTAGTTGGGTATTGGACCCAATACGCGAATCAGAAAACATGTAATTAGGAACATGTCCTGCCACATTGTTATCGTGATCCTTGAATCTTATCTTTCTCTTGACCCTTGTCTTGACGATATGCAAACAACTTTGCATCTCGGCTTGAAATCTTTTGGTTCCTTATTGTTTATCCTTTCCTTTTTTTTTTGAACATGATACTAGGATTTGGGCGACTTGAACGGAATTATGTGATTATAACTATGAACTGCAGCATGGTTACAATGCGGTACTCTATTTAAGTAACTTGGAGTCTTAGTTTTGATTCATTTCCTTGTTTTATGATCGTTATATTATTTCACTTCTCTCGGTTTCATTGCTGACCAGTTCATGTTTTATCGCAAGCTTGAATCCTATTTACCGTGCTTATCTTCTTCAGTATCTTGGTTTCAGATGAAGTCGTTGCAGGTATCCTACTTGTTCATGGTTTTTCCGCATTAGCATTATTCAATTCTGGTGCATCCCATTGTTTTATGTCATCCAAATTTATTGCTGCACATTCGATTTCTTGCACGACCCTGTCTTGTTGTTGGGACATACACACTGGGAACGGGAAAATCATATCTAGTAGTGAGTGCAAGGATTGTTCGGTTGTTATCTGCGGACAGGAGTTATTTGCAGATTTCTTGGTGATCGATACCGGCGGTTATGATGTTGTCTTAGGAATGGATTTTCTCGGCACTTTCCACGCTCACATTGATTGTAGGGCAAAGAAAGTGATTTTCTAGATTTCCGGACATTCGGAATTTGTTTTTGCTGGAGGTAGCAGTTCTGTCGAGCCAGTCGATTTTAGGGCTAGGCCGACAGGCGCCGTTCTTTCGTCGATGGAAGTTGATAAGGAGGAAGCGCCAGCTGTAGTTTGAGAGTTCATGAACGTGTTCGAGGACATCTCGGGTTTACCACCAAAACGAGATGTGGAGTTCGCGATCGATCTTATTCCTGGTGCAGCGCCAATCTCAAAGGCATACTATCTGATGGCACCAGTGGAGTTGGAAGAAGTCAAGAAGCAGGTTACCGAATTGCTAGAGAAGGGTTGGATTCGCAGCAGCAATTCACCTTGGGGAGCTCCAGTTCTTCTAGTCAAGAAGATAGATGGCACAAGGAGGATGTGCATCGATTATCGAGAATTAAACCGGGTGACTATTAAGAACAAGTACACGATCCTTCGCATTGGCGAATTATTCGAGCAACTTAGTGGCGCGAGGGTATTCTCGAAGCTGGATTTGCGATCCGGATATCATCAAGTTTGAGTTAAATCAGAGGATATTTGCAAGACTGCGTTCCGAACTCGATATGGACATTACGAGTATTTAGTGATGCCATTCGGAGTCACGAATGCACCGGCGATATTTATGAACTTGATGAACCGAATCTTTTCACCGTTCTTGGACCATTGTATAGTATTGTTTATCGATGATATTCTGGTCTACTCGAGGAGCCTAGAAGAGCATGCAGAACACTTGAAGATCGCACTGCAGACATTGAGGCATGAAAGATTGTATGCGAAGATGAGCAAGTGCGAGTTTTGGCTTGAAGAAGTGAAGTTTTTGGGGCATGTCGTATCCGGAGATGGAATCGCTGTTTATCCTGAAAAGATTGCAGCAGTTCATGATTGGCCGATTCCAAAGAACGTAGCGGAGATCGGAAGTTTTCTTGGAATTGCAGGATATTACAGAAGATTCATGGAGAATTTCGCTCGTTTGGCTGAGCCTTTAACCAAGCTTACACGAAAGGATGTACCGTTAGTATGGACGGATAGTTGTGCGTCAGCTTTTGAGGCGTTGAAGCAAAGGTTGATAACCGCTCCTATTTTGACCATACCAGACGGTTCTGGAGGATTGGTGATTCATAGTGACGCGTCTGGAAAAGGTTTGGGATGTGTTTTGATGCGGCATAGGAAGGTTATAGCCTACGCATCGAGACAGTTGAAGACCCATGAGAAGAATTACCCAACTCATGATTTGGAGCTTGCAGCTGTGATTTTCGTTTTGAAGATTTTGAGACACTACTTATTAGGCGAAAGGGTCGAGTATTCACCGATCACAAGAGCCTAAAGTACGTGTTCACGCAGAAAGAGCTCAACATGAGACAGCGTAGATGGTTAGAGCTGATGGCCGACTATGATCTTGATCTCAAGTACCATCCGGGAAAAGTTAATTTAATGCCGGATGCGCTTCGTCGGTTGCTAGAAATTCGGATGTTGACTACACCGAAGGAGCTTATCAATGATTTTCGGAGATTCGAGTTGGAGGTCGTGTTACCGCATTCTTTAGGACAGTTGATATAGCTGCAAGTACAGTCGTCGTTGATCGATAATATTAAACTAGCGCAGTCGCACGATCCAAGATTGCAGAAGTTTCGAGAATAGGTAGAAGCGAGACTTCGAACGGACTTGTTGATTCATGAGGATGGTTTGTTGCGATATGGTAGCCATTTGTGTATACCGAAAGGAAACATTCGCGAAGAAGTTATGAAGGAGGGGCACAGTTCCGCATATTCCGTACATCCAGGAGGCATGAAGATGTACCGAGATCTACGACAGCATTTCTGGTGGGAAAGCATGAAAAGGGAGATTGCCCACTTTGTAGCGAAGTGCTTGGAGTGTCAGCAAGTTAAGGCTGAACATCAAAGGGTAGCTGGTTTAATGCAACCACTTCTGATTCCTCAGTGGAAATGGGAACATATAACCATGGATTTCGTGACAGCTTTACCGCGGAGTCTAAAGCGCAACAATGCAATTTGGGTGATTGTTGATCGATTGACCAAGGCAGCTCATTTCATACCATTTCGAGTTGGTCAGTCGACGGAAGCGTTAGCAGAACGGTACATGCAGGAGAATGTGAGACTGCATGGAGTACCTGTGAGCATCGTTTCCGATCGTGATACCCGATTCTTATCACACTTCTGGAGGTGTTTACAGGAAAGTTTGGGGACGCGATTGAAGTTTAGCACTGCTTATCATCCTCAGACAGATGGACAGTCGGAGAGAACGATCCAAACTCTTGAAGACATGTTGAGAGCTTGCATGTTAGACTTCAAGGGCTCGTGGGAGGATCATCTACACCTGGTGGAGTTTTCTTACAATAACAGCTGTTAGGCGACTATTCAGATGGCTCCATTCGAAGCATTGTATGGTCTCAAATGTCGCTCACCCGTTTGTTGGGATGATGTTGGAGAACGAAGATTGTTGGAACCAGATTTGATCGTGCAAACAGTAGAGAAGGTTAATACTATCCGAAATCACATGAAGGCAGTACAGGATCGGCAGAAGAGTTAGGCCGATACATCGAGAAGACCTCTAGAGTTCGCTGTTGGTGATCTGGTATTCTTGAAGATATCACCGACTAGAGGAGTGATTCGTTTTGGGAGTCGAGGCAAGCTTAGTCCTCGATTCGTGGAGCCTTTCGAGATTATTGAGAGTGTTGGAGCAGTGGCTTATCGATAGGCGTTACCACCATCTTTGGTGAATGTTCATGACGTGTTTCATGTATCTCAACTCCGTAAGTATGTTCGAGATGAAACACGCGTGCTAGATCATTCGGAGCTAACTGTAAGGGTGGATTTGACTTATGAGGAATGACCGATATTGATTGTTGATCGAAGAGAAAAGGTCCTTAAGAACAAGGTTATCCCTCTCGTACTTGTTTCTTGGGGGAGTCGCTCGCACGGAGAATCGACTTAGGAACGAGGAGACGAGATTCGACAGAAGTTTCCACACCTCTTCTCGTAGATTCATGTTTGTTTGTCTTTTCTTGTTCCGGGAATTTCAAGGACGAAATTCTTTTTGTAGTTGGGTATAATGTAACACCCTAGTTCATTTATACCAATTCTATTTTGGGTATTTCTTTATTTATGGCTATTTCTCGATTTATTGTTGTTTGGGTGTGAATAGTGTATTTGGTATCTGTGTTTGCATCCGACCCGACCCGACCAGCTTGCTGAAAACCCGTCTTGATTTCTGTTTATAATTTATCCCGGCTAGCTACGAGGATCCGTGCACTTTCATATTTTTTTTATACTGCATACTGGCATTATATCTGGCATTTACATTTTTTTTAATAAAACAAATAAAGTCGAATAAAATATTTTAAAAATATCTAGCATGGCTTGCATCATACCCCTGACCCTGTGGTAGCATCCGTACATCATGTTCTCGTCCCGTTCAGTGAAACAGACTCGTTTGGATAGCTACGTGCACACTGCGTGCATCCATTCTTGGGGGTATGCATTTTCGTTACCCGGATATCTTATTTTGGTTTTGGTTGACACGTGTATTAACCGTATTTTCAAACCATAATTTTAGACCCGACCCGGGCATGTTTTGGACTATTTTTGTATTAACCAAAATCTCAAAATTTAACTAATATCTTATTCTAACTGTTACATACGAATATATATATTAATTGTTTCGTTTATTCTTTTAACAGTAAATCCTAACCACTATTCATCGGCCTCTCTCTCTCTCGTGTCTCTCTCTCTCTCCTCTGCATATATATTTATATATTAATTTTCTTTAACCCTAATTTTATTTTTACCCACGTTCTCTTCTACGTCTTCTTCTCTTTTCATTTTTTTTCCGCCGCCTCTCACGAACGCGATAACCCTACTCGCGCTCATCGTCGCCACCGCCGACCCCCCTCGCCTCAACATCCTCGTCGTCGCCTCCTCTCCACCTTCCTCCACTCCTCTTCTCGCCCTCTCTTTTCCCGAACCCAGAACCCACGACGAGGACAGAACCCATCAACCTGACCTCACCGCCGGCGACCCCTCGTTGCCATCACCCCCGTCCTCACTTCCACCTCTTCAGCATCACCTCTCCCTTCTCTTTTCCCCGTTGCAGACCCCGAGCTTCTCTTCTTCCTGCACACGAAACCCTAGCACCCACTGCCCATCGTCGTCGTCGCAACCCCCATCGCCGGAGACCTCATCGTCACCCCTTGCCTCCTCGCCCCAGAACCCCAAACCCAGAGCACCAAACCCACAGGCTCTTCTTCTTCTCTCTTCTTCTTCTTTCTTCTCTTTTTTTCTTTCTTGGTTCTTGTTTTCCGCTCGCCGCCGAAGCCGTACCCGTCGCCGACGATCCGAACGACCCAGTGGACATCCCCAGCCAGCGTGGTCACCTTCTTGATTTGCTTGGTTCAGTTCTGTATGCCGTGTGTGCATTGCGACGGTTACCCGACATCGCACGCTACGTACGTACCCGTATTGAGATCCGATCAGGAAAGTTTACCTTGCTACATACTATGATACATATTTTGCATCCATATGAATAAAAATATCACATGTTTACTGCATTGTACATCCATGTTACTGTTTTACTATTTTCGGATAGTTGTTCGTATCCGTATCATTTATCACATATATAGTCGCATGCAAGTTTACCTTGCTACATGATATGATATATATTTTGCATCTATATGAATAAAAATATTACATGTTTATTACATTGTGCATCCATATTACAATTTTACTGTTTTGCGATACCCGTTCGCATTCGTATTATTTATTGCGTCTCTACTTACATGCCATATCATATTATATCATGTTACCGTTATGTTAGTACCCCATGTTTGATAATGTGCATCCTACGTAGTCATGGAGTTGTAGATGTGATCCCTGATAGACATTGTGCATCCGTATTTTACCGTGATTCGATACTTGCTATATTTTACTGTTAGGCATCCATTTGATACACTGTACACCACCTGACATGACCTGATATACCACTGCTTGACTTGATACCTGATCTTGTTACTAATGCCGACAATCTTGACCTGTTGTCCCGACGGACACATCATGTTGTCTATTCAGACAAAACTTGTACCTGCTTGATCCTGTGTTGGCATTAGCTCCAGATTTATCAATACCTGACTTGAACACATAACCTTGGGGGTAAGGGGAAATCAATGATGAAACCTGATTTGTAACTCAACAGTTCGACGCTTATACTGATCAATTTTACGGGCTAGGCCAGCCCCGGGATGATGCTGCTATCATCATTCATCTGTACATGTTTCCTGTTTAATGCCTAGCGGCATGTCTCGGTTTCAGCCCGAGAATCTGGACCGTGGTCCCGGGCATGCACGGGATACTATTGAGTTGCATCGACGATTCCATTAAATTGATTTCAAAGACTTGAGAGTAATTAACCAGTAGCATAGATTACTCACCGCATGCACATACACTTCACTTTCCATATTTGTGTTACTGTTATACACTCATTACTATTCATACTCTTGCTCGCATATCTTGTTACCTCCTGATTATATTTTTATTGTTTGATATTATGACGCACCGACGTCTGGGTTCTGCATGGCCCGGTTCCTCTACCTTTGTCGCAGGCTGATCAGGAGTATTTCAGCTGCCAGGCCGAGCAGTGAGGATCTTGTTAGTGTTTAGTTTTCTTTCTGCACTTTCATTTCCTGATGTGAGCCCGTATTTGGGACGTACTTTCCAGATGTTATTGCTCATTGGATATATTGCTTCCGCATATTATTTCTTGACTCGTTTATTCTGGCAGATAGACATGTATTAGTTAATTTTATATTTTTTCCTGTTCTTGATATCTTATAAACAACCGTAATGTGACTGTGGAGGGATGTTTCCTAGCCACAGGTAGCATGGTTGGCTCTATCACGTGCCGATCGTAGCGCACTCTGCGAAGTGGGGCGTGACATCTATCCTTGAGGTAGGTGTTCCCCTCCGAAGGACGGCGCAAGACATGACGTCTTGCCTGAAATTCGGGGCAGATGTTAATTGGTGCTATCCGTCCACCTCTCCGAAGATGCCAAGTTGATTTATGGCACCATGTATCGAAGGTTTAAACGGATGCGGCCGATGTAGCAGACTTCGTCAGATTCCCCCTCGTTCGAGGGGTTTTTGATTGTGGGGATGCTCTTCCCTGCAGGCGCAAGCCCCTGCAGTTAATTACGCTACCGCATCGCGGTAACAACTTTCTCCTTCTCCAGATGGTCACTTCGTGTCGTGGGTGTTTGTTTTGTTTGTGGTTGCCCATGGATTGTATACGGAGACTAAGTTATACCGTCGCCCGTAGGACGTGGATTAGTCCAAATCCGTATTTTCTTAGATTTGGGTTTGGAGTTTTGGTTTAAGGATACGTTAGCCTTATTTGAGACTAAGATCAACTTAAACGTTTGTTAAGGACACGTTATTCTAATTTAAGATTAAGATCGACTTAACGGGATCGTTTAGATCCGACAAGAGAGCATTTAGACTCTATTGTTTAGTTTAGAGACTTTGCGGTCGATTGCCGGTTTAGGGACATGGTGGTCCATGGAATGTATGGCCGTCGGGACCCGTCACCTCTCTGACGACGTTGAAGGATTACAACGACAGATATCAGAGGAGTTCAGAGATGTACCCTTGAACCAAAGTTGGTTGGGAGATTTATAGTCCAATTTGATACTAAAGCCTGTTTGAAGGTTTATGAGCATATGGGCTCAGTTGATATGAGTTGAACATTTTGTTGTTCTAGCTGTTGAGCTTTTATTTGGACTCGGCCCTTTTATAATGCATAGCATTAGGCTCTGTAATTAAATGCATCGCATTTATATTTGGTCTGTTAGACCTTTACTTGGGCTCTGCCCTTTTAAATAATGCACAGCATTTAAATTGGTCTGTTAGACTTTTTAATTGGGCTCTGCCCTTTTTTAATAATGCACAGTATTTAGTGGTCTGACAGTGCGCCACGTGGCTTGTCAGGCGCTTTGCGCCAATTAAAAAGCGCAAGGGGGCCAGCGCATGTGGAGGTGACAAGTGTCACGCTCTGCTGAGCACAAGTGTTAGCGCAGTGCGCTGCACCAGTGCGCTGCTAACACGTGGCGCACTCTGATGCAGTGCGCCAATCCAAAAGCACAGTGCGCTATATTTAGGAGCGCAAGGCGCAGATTGTGTCTGTGATTGACACATGGCGCGCTCTGGTGACTTGCGCTAGTCCAAGGAGCGCAAAGGCGCAGATCAAAAGTGCAAGGCACTGTCCAATAGCGCAGAGCGCATCTTGATCCAATTCAGATCAAAGAAACAAGTTTTTCTTGTTCTTAAAAGAGGTTTTACCTCAAGATTCAAGAACCAATGGTTCATCAAAAGGCTGTGCCTTTATATAGATCAAAAGATCTAAGAATGAAGTAAATTACTTCTTTAATCTTTTTATGATTGGATCTTTTTTTATCTTTTTCTTTTTTATATTGAAGATCTTGATCTTGTTCTTAGATCTTTGATCTTTTTAGAAGAAATTCTTATTTTTGTGAGGTGTTTTCATCTCTGTTCTTCAAGAATCAAATTCTTTACCTTGAAGAACATGATCTTCTTTCTTCAAAGGCTTGCCTTTCAAATTTTTTCAGAGAGTTCTCTCTTTTCTGTATGTGTGTATCTCTCTATCCCTGAGACTTGGAGTCTAAGGGTCTTTATATAGGGCCAATTGGTTTGTTGAGTTAGTTACAGAGATCTTTCTCTGATTGATTTGGGGATATTTCCCCACCGTTGGATCTTTGATCCTAAGGCTTCTGTTTTACAGAAGACAATATTCTTATTTTAATAAGATTGGAAAAATCTTTCTAGAATTTTAATTCTGATTAATTAAATAATTTATTATTTAAATTCCAGTGCTGGCGCAATTGGCGCCAGCGCACCTGCGCTTGACACGTATCGCGCAGCACAACTGCGCTAGCGCACCTGCGCTTGACACGTGTCGCGCAGCGCAGAGCGCAGCGCAACTGCGCTAGCGCACCTGCGCTGACACGTGGCGCGCAGAGCGCAGCGCAACTGCGCTAGTGCACCACTGTTTGACACGTGGCGCGCAGCGCAGAGCGCAAGTGATCTGAAGCGTTGCTTCTTTTATTTAAAATTTAAATTTTAAAACAGAGCCTTGCTCTGATTGGGGGTAACAGAAGCGTTGCTTCATTTCCAGCCTTGGAAGTTGAACAGAGCTTTGCTCTGATTGGGGAAACAGTAGGTTCCTTTGTGCTTGATGGAACTGACGAGGAGGAGGTGCAGTAGTTCCACGAGGAGGTGGAGCTGGGAGAGCAAGTCGAGGAGCAGGTTCCTGAATAGCTGGCCGCTGCGGATAAGTGATGGCTGGTCTGTGAGCTAGGTTCGGATTTAGTATACGAGGACATGCACCAATGTCGTGAGTGGATGAGCAGCAGACTAAGCACAGGCCGTTTGCACGCCTGCAGTCTTTCACCAAGTGTCCATTCCTCCTGCAGTAAGTGCAAAAGTTTGGACTGGGCCGGTTGAAAGTTACTCCCGGTCTCCTGGATACAAACGGTGGCCTGGAAGAGGCTCCTCCTGCCATCTGAGTAGCAGGGCGCTTCATACCGGCAGATTGAGATCTGCCCTTCTTCTTCACCACTGCCTCATTTCTTTGGGCAACCTTCAAAGCAAGGTCGTGGGTTGGAAAATCCCCTGTAGCTAATGCAGCTTGGATCTCCGGACCCAACCCCTGCTGAAATTATCGTGCTCTAATCTCAGCAGTCGGTATGAAATGTGCCGCGAACCTGTTACGGTCTTGTGTTAGCTGTATAGTATGTGATATTAGAAAACTTGAATATTTGAGACATCTCTTACCTGTTCAGCATGGTGAATTCAGCATCATACTCATCCACGGATCTGCTCCACATAGAGCCTTCTTGCGGGTGGATGAATTGCTGCTTCATGTCAAAGCGGGCAGTCTCGGGAAAATATTTCACGTCGAACATGTCGCGAAAATTTTCCATTCGATTGGCTGGGTAAGTCGGCTTTCTTCAGCCATCCACCATACTCTAGCGTTGTCAGTTAGTTACATCTTCGCAACTCTTACCCAAGAAATATCTGGCACTTGTGTTGCTGACAGATCGTCCTCAATCGACTGAGCTCATTCCTCTGCCTCCAAAGGGCTCTCTTTCCCAGAGAATTGTTTAGGGTGCAGTGCCCGGAATTGTTTCACACCGGGTGGCTCAGCTTCTGGGCGGTGTAATAGGATAGCAGTCTGGTGTCGCTGTCCCTCCAAGAGGCTCTTGATTGCCTCAAGCAATACCGTCTACTCGTTGATAGGAACGGCTACGGTATGTGTAAGTGGAAGATGTGGTGGTGGTGGGGTGTTGCCATTGACATTCGTACTGGTATTGTTGGGAGAATCCATAAACTTGAAAGAAAAATAAGGTTAGGATAAATTCAAGGAATATGAAATGTAAAGAATGTTTATTTGCTGATTCTTATAATTCTTGTGATATATATATATATATATATATATATATATATATATATTACTTAGTTTTCTATGCAGAACTAACCTGCATGGTAAAGTTCCATGCAGAACTGACCTATATGGGCCACCAACAAAACCTGTCACGCCCCGCTTCCCAATGTACGGGGAAGTAGACATGGCGAGGCTGTTGTTTCCTGATTTAAAATCAGGAAAGCCCACGGAAGAGGCTTCAGAAAAGGGTCACGTGCTTACACGTGACCAGCAGTCACGTGTTGGCACGTGACATCTAAAAGCATCGGCAAGGCAAATTCAGCTCCCCGACTACATCAAAGAAAAGGGCTTTAGAAAGGGTCACGTGCTCCCACGTGACCTGGGTCACGTGTTGGCACGTGACAATTACAAACGGCTTCAAAGGCAAACCGGTTCCCTGATCAAACCAAGGAAAAGGCTTCAGAAGAGGTCACGTGCTCCCACGTGACCAGGGTCACGTGTTGGCACGTGATACTCAAAAGCAGTAGACTTGTTCTCCGGTTAAATCAAGAAAAAGAGTCCAGACGAGGGTCACGTGCTCACACGTGACCAGGGGTCACGTGATGGCACGTGACGGTTAAGCAGCAACCAGAAGACAAAGTGCAAAAAGAAAGAAGAAGGCTCGTTCCAAGGGGGTCACGTGCCCACACGTGACCAAGGGTCACGTGGCCACACGTGACCGACTTCAAAGCCCATTTGTTAACAGAATTAAATTCTGAGAAAAGACCTCTCAAATCTTTCTAAAAGCAACCGATTGAATTAAAGATGATTAAATATCATCTATCTATGGGAAAATCTCGAATTTGGAAAGATTTCCCCGTAAAATCTAACCAAAATAACAGAGGAGAATCTCTGGATTTAAAATCCAATGGTGAGTAAAATTCACCTAATAATCCAAAGGTCCTAAACGAATGATGGATACAAATCAAATCTCCTAATGAAAGATCCACCAAAACTAATTGACTCGGCTGCTTCTCCTATAAATAGGAGCCAAGAGACATACAAGAGAAGGAGATATATGCAGAGGGAAGAAAAGAGAGAGAGCCTTGATACTTTAAAGGAATTTGGATCTTCTGCAAAAGAAAACCCTAGGTAAGAAAGGGAAGGTTTCATTGAAAGAAAAGAGAATTTAATTCTCAACAGAGTTTAACTCTGATATAAAACAGAAGGACATATTTCTTCTCTCTTTGATGGAGGATCTGTAAAGTGCACATCTCCTCTTGAGTTGAGAATTTAATTCTCAATGGGTTGAGATCCTGCGATGCAGATCCAAAGCATAGAGAGGGAATGGAAGCGCGAGAATTTAATTCTCACAGAACTATAGGAATTTAATTCCTTCAAAATAAAATTAGGGTTTGACCCTGTGTTATGGGAATTTAATTCCTTCAGAATGAAAAGAATCAGGGTTTAACCCTATTTAAGAACTTAGTTCTGTTAAAACAACAAGAATTTAATTCCCTTAATCTTATTCCCCAGAATAATTCTCTAACAGAGAGTGGGGGTTTAATTCCTTAAAGCTTTTATTAGGGTTTAACCCTATTCAGTTCTTCACATATATGAGGAATTTAATTCCTACAGAAAATTCAGAGTTCAACTCTTCAAAAGGAACTAGGAATTTAATTCCTCTGAAATTATTGTTAGGGTTCAACCCTACGAGGAATTTAATTCCTGAAAAGGATTAACAGATCTTCTAAACAACTACAGAAAAGCAGGGTCACGTGTCACCACGTGACCCCCCCAAAAGATCTACAGAAAGCCCTTTGAGGCAGTGCCTCACGTGACCCACGTGACCCTTGGCAGAGGCTTTAACATACTCCATTCAAACACCCGTCACGTGATGACACGTGATGCTCCAAAAGATACGATCTTCTCAGCAGAACAAACAAAGGGAGGGCACCCTCACGTGCTACCACGTGACCCCTCTTGCCCCAGCGTCTCACGCTAAATTGGAACCCCTGAATTCAGTGTTAAAACGTTGTTTGGCCTTAGTGTTCAACACTAAGCAAAGAACTTTATTTGCAGTGTTCAACACTGATTACCTTAGTGTTCAACACTAATTTGGGATTTCTGTTGCCAGTGCTTAACACTGGTCTGTTTTAGTGTTTAATACTAATTTGAAGGCCTTGTTGCTGGTGTTGACACCAACTATCTTCCAGTGTTAAACACTGACTTATCAACCTCATTCTCAGTGTTCAACACTGATTGGTCTTTAGTGTTTAACACTAGGCATTGGCCCAATTGGCTAAATGGCCAGAGGCAAAGCCTCTCCTTCAAGGGACCAACAGGAGGGCCGATGTCCCAGACATGATTGGACTTAGCCCAAGCTGGCCATAAGTCCTCAATTCGTAATTAACTGGGCTAATGGGCTCATAACATAATTAATTGGTCTTGATCCCAAATTGGGCCAAAGACTATTTAATCCACTCCGGTTCCAGGGTACATCTCTTCATTCCTTTGATACTTGGCGTTGTAATCCCTCAACGTCTTCAAAGAGGTGACGGGTCCCGATGACCACACATTGATATGGACTGTGGGGTCCTTAAACCCATGGACTACGACGTCCTTAACCTTGACCGAGATGTCTTAAAACTAACAATGGACTGTGGGGTCCTTAAACCCATGGACTACGACGTCCTTAACCTTGACCGAGATGTCTTAAAACTAACAATGGACTGTGGGGTCCTCAAACCCATGGACTACGACGTCCTTAACCTTGACCGAGATGTCTTAAAACTAACAATGGACCGTAATGTCCTTAAACTACCCATGGACCGCAATGTCCTTAAACTAACGACGGACCACCATGTCCCTAAACTGGAAAAATAGAGCCCCAAATGCTCTTTTGTGGGATTTAAACGATCCTGTTTAAGTTGATCTTAGCCTCAAATATGGCTAACGTATCCTTAAACCTTCAAACAGACTTTAGTCCCAAATTGGACTATAAATCCCCAAATCAACTCTGGTTCAAGGGTACATCTCTGAACTCCTCTGACATCTGTCGTTGTAATACTTCAACGTCGTCAGAGAGGTGATGGGTCCCGACGGCCATACATTAAATGGACCACCATGTCCCTAAACTGGAACAATCGAGCCCCCAAACGCTCTTTTGTCGGATCTAAACGGTCCCGTTAAGTTGATCTTAGTCTCAGGTTAGACTAACGTATCCTTAACAAACGTTTGAGTTGATCTTGGCCTTAAATATGGCTAACGTATCCTCAAACCAAACCCCCAAACCCAAATCTAAGATAATACGGATTTGGACTAGTCCACGCCCTACGGACGACGACATAACTCGGTCTCCATAAACAATCCACGGGCAACAAAACATAAAATAAACACACACGACACGAAGTGACCATCTGGAGAAGGAGAAAGTTGTTACCGCGACGCGGTAGCGTAATTAACTGCAGGGGCTTGCGCCTGCAGGGAAGAGCGTCCCCACAATCAAAAAACCCCTCAAGCGAGGGGGAATCTGACGAAGTCTGCTACATCGGACGCATCCGTTCAGACCTTCGATACACGGTGCCATAAATCAACTTGGCATCTTCGGAGAGATGGACGGATAGCACCTATTAGCATCTGCCTCGAACCTCAGGGAAGACAGCCCGCGTCTCGGCCGCCGTTCGGAGGGGAACAGATTCTGGAACGCCCGGTGGGACCTCTTCCTCTTTCCACTCCACACTTCGTGTGTCGTGATTCGCGAACCAATCGCGGTTCGCTAATGGTTGCCCTTGGGTTTCGAGATACTAAGACTTGGCGTCTTGCTCATTGCAGAAAGCAAAGGACCGATGGCTTCTACTTCTGCGAAATGCTCCAACTGCTAGGACTGCAATTGTGACCAATGCTCTGCCTCGCCAGGAGGTATAGCCTATGGACCCCAAGCCGCTTCGTTATTCACAATACCGGTGGATCAGGTGACTCAGGCCACTACCGGATTGTTCTTTGGGACTATGCTCCCACTGACAAGCTTCACCGCTCCGGTGCTGACAAAGGAGGCTCCCAAAAAGTCGGTCTTTGATCGCCTTACCCCTGCCGCGGCCCCTCTCAACGGGTCGCCCAACACCAGCGCCTCAGTCTTCTCTAGATTGGGCCAGAACTCCTGTGGACCCGCAATGGGGCCTGCAATCCCGGAGAAGGCTGATTCTAAGAAAGTGACCAGTCTTGCTCCTGAAGTCGTCAAGGCGGCTTCTCCTGCCAAAAAGTCGGTCTTTACAAGATTAACGGCTCCAGCTCCCACTCCTGTTACCCAAAGGACATCGGTCTTTGACAGGCTGACACCAGCAGCGACCCCCCACCTACGCAGGGGGCAAGACGAGGCTATCGCCCTCACCACGCCGTCCGCTCGACGCACTCGACGTCGCCATTGACGCCGAGTAAGGAAGGCTGGGGGAAACTCCCCCTCTGGGCTAACTCCATCAGCCCCGATGGCAGAAGTTAATGCTGCTGTTCCAACGAGAAACAGTTTCGAGATGCTAAATAAGGTGCGAAGGAATTCTCCTACTGCGATTCTAAAGAGGTCTCCTCCCCCACTAAAAAAGGTTGTGGAAATAAAGTCAGAACAGCCCCGATCCCCTCAACGGCTGTCTTCCAAAATCTATAAGGTTTGGAGGCAGGCCCGAGATTCGATGATCGATCCAAACTTCTCCCGCCAGCACAAGAAGCTGAAAATCCAATCGGAAGCCGGTCACCGGGCTAAACCACGAAAGGCTGTCTGGACGCCCACCTCAACGGACCCCTCAACCTCCACTGCTCATAAAAGGAGGAAGCCAGAGAAGATCCCCCAGCCTGCAACGACAGCCAAAGGCACTAAGCCCAGACGCCCTAAGTCTGGGGGCATGATGGTCGACACCGTATACATGGCGTCAGGAAAAGAAGACAGCCGTGCGTCTACAGGTCATAGACCGCTCACACGGTCGGTGACCAAAGCTCAGGAGCAACAGCAAAAGCTCCAGGAAATGATGAATGCTATGGCCGCACATATCGGGCCAAAAGAAAACCCAGAAACGTATTCGGACGAACGCCAGGAGGAAGAAACCGACGCTGAATTCCTTCGCCGAATATTGGAGAAGAAAGACAAAGAGGCTGCTGAACAAGCAGCCAACATACAGCGTATGGGCCTCCTCTTCCAAGATATGATAGGAATGATGATCCAACAGGATCCACCCGCTGAGGATCCCCCGATCGTCCTTGAAGACGACAGGGGAGAAACGTCAAATCCACTACCGGCCCTCTCAACGGCCAAGGAGGAGACAATCTCTAAGGCTGACTTGGTCGACTATATAGCCCAGCAAATCCGGGTTCATCATGCGACTAAGGCAGCTGGTCAAGTCATAAAAACGGGGCGGCCATATCCAAGCTGGTACGACCAAATCAAGTACCCGCCGGGTTACACAATTCCCAAGTTCCATGTTTACAAGGGGACCGGCAATCCCCACCAACATGTCGCCCAGTTCAGGGCCCTTTGCGGTAACACCGGCGGAGATGATAAACTGTTGCTTCGCCAGTTCGTGGGCAGCTTATCAGAAACAGCGTTCGAATGGTATTCGGAACTCCCGAACGATTCTATCAAGACGTTCGCTGAAATGGAGTTGCTATTCACTCAGCGATTCGCAAGTGCCAGCGAACGCACTCCAATAACGGCACTAATTAACGCCAGGGTAAAACCAGGAGAAACTTGGGTCCAGTATGCTATACGATGGCGGAATTTGTGGTCGAAATGCGAGCAACGCATTGAGGAAGCGCCCGCGATGGGCATGTTCGTGGGAACCCTAGACCCTCACGCAACTATCTCCCAGTTTATGATGTTCTTTAAGCCAACCACATTCCAGGCTTTAATCGACAAGTTGGCTCAGATGGACCAAATGGGTCATAGACCGTCTCCCCCGAAGCCAGAACCTCGGAATGACAAGGGTAAAGGAAAGGCCACCTTCGTCGTGAATGCCCAGCAGCAACCCAATGCCCCAAAGCTGACGGATCAACTGGAAGAAAGACGCCGGTATTATAATGAGAAGATGAAGCGTCCCTACTCGTTCTCACGGGACAAGACAAAACGGCTATTCGAGCTGGCAGTACGCAACAGACTTATAAACCTGCCAAATCCAAGGCGACCGCCACAACCCACTGAGGTGAACAACCCAAACTATTGCCCTTACCATCAAACGGTAAGCCATCCGATTGAGGATTGCTTCGTCTTCAAAGGATGGATTGAAGATCAATACCTCCAGGGAAAGTTTGCACTGTCCGAAAAGTGGAAGGTGAACCCGCCACAGCCGCATACTCCTAAGAAGACGGACGCACCGGGGGCGACTTGTTCCTTTATTGAAGAAGCTCCATGGGAAATCGTGCTATCTGCTAAAACCAAAAGGATGCTGAGTGACCTTCATGCGTGCCCAGCGGTTGAATGGAAGAACCCGCTTGAACCTCAAATCATCAAAGGGATGTTGAAGTCGCGCCCAACTACAAAGATTCGTGGTGATGGCCCAAATACTCACGCCCAACCGTCAAAATCTTCGAAGAAAAAGAAGAGGAAATCCAAAAGGCCCGTGAAGCCTGGAAACAAGCGTACGGATTTGCAGAAACAGATTGACGCGCTGGAGGAGTACAATCAAAAGGCACGAACTCCCGTCACACTGCAAGAGTTCCTCAACCACGTCTTTCAGAAAGAAGATGAGGAAGAGAGCTCATCGGATGAATCCGAGGGACATGTAGCGAGTTGTCATGTGATTTCCCACTCGGAAGATGAGAAAACTCCTGGCACCGAGAAACTGGGGGCACACCCTGAGCCAGGACTTGTATGGCTAACAGATGAAATGATCGACGCCTTTCTGGACGAGATTCGTCTAAAGAGTAAAGCATATCAGGAGCGTGAGATGGCCGCATCGGAAGGAGCCGAACGCAGGCGACTAAATGAAAGAGGTGAAGTACTCCCGCCAGATCGAAAGGCATCCGAGGCAGACAAGAAGATATTCAAGACGAGGAAACGGTTTGCCAAAGCCATGTCGATAGGAATGAAGCTACCACCCTCGGAAGAAAACACGCTCAATGGGGTAGAGAGGCACCCTAATTATTGCGCATATCATCGGAAAATTTCACACCCCACGGAGGAGTGCGACGCCTTTAAGATATGGTGGCAAGGATATGTTGCTCATCGGCAACATTTTAAGCGCATGAAACGCAAGACTCGTCGAGAACAAAGAAGTACTGCCGACGAGCACAGCAGGACCACTGGTAACTGTTACATGGTTAACACCGGAGGGTCATAAGTTCTCACCTTTGGGAGCGACTCCGATGAAGAAATGGCTCTGGGCCCTCTCTTTAAAGAATCCGTTTTAGGGAAAGAGGAGAAATCGGAGGCCTGCGAGAACATTCAGCTGCGCAATCGCACACTCCCAGAAAAGAATCTCGGGCCCGCGAGTAGAAAAGATAAGGGAAAGGAAAAGGTCACCGAAGATATCACTTTAGATGACCAAGTCATGAAAGAGCTGGTTGCCAAAGACCCTCCTAGGAAGGGTAAGGTGGACTATAACATCCTAGCGCACCTAAGGAAGCTACCTTCTCAGCTTAGCATTCTCGATGCCCTCCTATTATCAAAAGAAGCGCGAGACTCACTAATTAAGGCGTTACAAGAACCTGAGCAATTCCAAGCCTTCCTCGCCACTGAAAGGATAAAGGATGAATTGGAGGAAGTGCATACGGCCGACATCACTTTCGGTGACGAAGACCTCCTTCTCGGGACGTGCGACCACAACCGTCCCCTATATGTCTCTGGATACTGCCATGATATCAAGATAGGCAAGATCCTGGTGGATAATGGATCCTCCGTCAATCTCCTTAATGTTCGGGTGTTGAAGGAAATCTGCATGAGTGTGCAACACCTCGCTCGTGACAAAATTACTATCTCCGGTTTCGATTCACAATCGTCACGGACTCTCGGATCCGTGATACTAACATTACGCTTTGGACTCCTCGTCACAGACATCAAATTCCATGTCATTGACGCCAAGACCTGCTACAACGCCTTGCTCGGTCGTCCTTGGCTACATGAGTACAACATCATCCCTTCTACACAACATCAGTGTATGAAGTACTTTAAGGATGGTTTCGAGTATACCGTAACAGGTGAGTTGAACCCATTAACGAAGTCCGCAAATACGAAGATGCGAAGTACGTTTTGCCAGATTTCGAGGATACAGAAAGGTGTCGCAACCCGGAGAACAAAGCCGCCGCCACCATCCCTGTTTTCGGGAGCGATACCGAAGAAGAAGAAGAGATAGTTTATGCCGGGCCATCTCAACGCAACAACCCGGGGACGTCCGCCCCCATGTTGGTCTTCGGAAGTGACTCGGAAGATGAGGTTAATGCCGTGTTCTCCAATCGGCTGTCAATACAAGCACCCCCTAGCGATGATCAGAGTTTGCAAATCACCATGGTGCCGCGGGAACACTACAAGGATCTCGACACACTTCAAGCTCACAATGTGCAGGACCTGCAAACATTTTACATCCCTCCCAGGCAAAGGGGTGAGAAGTTAATTCTATTCTACCGATCCTCAGAGTCGAAAATAGAGAAAGAGATCTGGCATGGCACGGATGTTACACTCGACAGGCTCCAACCTATCCGTTTGCCCAGATACTACACAAATGGACTAAAGAGGCTATTGAAGCGCCAAGGAGTACCCTTAAAACAGACTGTTCGACAAGCTCGGTTCTACAACAGGATTTGGGATGTCCCTGGGACCCAACGCAAATTGCCCAACGGGAAAATGGAAACACTTGGGCTTGGATGCGCGAGAACCGGAAAACGGGAACGGGCCCACAGTAGCTACACCATATATACTTTTGATGAAGAAGAGGACGCCCCGTCAGGAAATGCCAACCCCTCATCAAAACTAGATCCCGCGATTGAAATGCCGAGTCCGTCGTTTGAAGAACGAATGGACAAGCCTATCAGGAAAGTGGATCAAAAAGCTCGGGAAGACCACAACCGTGAGATGGCCATCTACGAGAAGGCCAGGACGCAACGTCTATTTCAACGGGCTGCAAAAGACAAAGATGCTCATCCTTGTCAACCCGTTGTACGAAAGGCCCGACGCAGAGACGGAAATAAATCAAGAAGCGGAGAGAGGAGCCGACAACAACGACGCAGGATTAGAGAGTCACGTGAGCGGGCATTGCGCGGTCCGGATTTGTCCCTCAGGAAGAAGATGAGTCGAGCGTACTCCTTCCCCCGAGACAAGACGGAGAAGTTACTCGAGCTCGCTATAAAACATCAAATGATCGCGCTTTCAGAGTCTAAGCACCCTGAGCAAGCTAACAGGGCTTCTCATCTGAGCTATTGCTCTTATCACCAAGCCATAGGACATCCTACCGAAGACTGCTTCACCTTCAAGAACTGGGTCGAGGATCAGTACCAACAGGGCAGATTCGCTTTATCCGACGGCTGGAGGGTAACGCCGCCACAAAAGCACGAACCCAAAGCCGCAAAAGCAGAACCAGATCTACCTCAGTCCTGGAAGCGGATTCGCACCTGTTATACGATTACGATATTAAAAGAAGAGCCCGAGAACATGGATGACCTTCCCTGGTGCTTTGAGAACAGCGATGATGAGGTGGTCTCAGAATTTCCACCAGCTCCAAAAGAACTGGAAGACGGCATACATACTACTGCAGATAACCTCAAGAAGATTGAGTTGGGATCGGCAGATGACCCGCGACCGACATTTGTCAGCGAGCTGCTATCTGAAGAAAGAGTGACTGCGTTAAAGAACGTGGTTCTACGGCATAAAGACTGCTTCGCGTGGAACTACTCCGAGATGCCAGGATTAGATCCGGAGATTGCTGTGCATAAATTAGCGATATCCCCAGATATCAAGCCAGTCAAGCAGGCGCCAAGAAGGATGCGACTCGAGCTTGAAATGAGCATCAACGCCGAAGTCAAGAAGCTGATCGATTCTGGATTTATCCAAGAAGTCCAGTATCCCGACTGGATCGCCAATATCGTCCCGGTAATGAAGAAGAATGGGATGGTACGCATATGCGTGGATTTCAGGGATCTCAATAAAGCCTGTCAAAAGGACGATTTCCCAGTACCAGTAACCGAGCTAATGATAGATAACACGTCCACTCATGAGGTTTTCTCCTTTATGGACGGTTCGTCAGGATACAATCAGATAAAGATGCATCCCGAAGACCAGAAGCATACCGCTTTCCGGACCCCTTTGGGTATATTCTGCTACAGGGTTATGCCCTTTGGTCTAAAGAACGCCGGCGCTACCTATCAAAGGGCCATGACAAAAATCTTCGACGACCTCATACATGACATCGTCGAGTGCTATATCGATGACCTTGTAGTAAAGAGCATGTCATACGAAGAGCATTTAAAGCATCTGGAGACTGTATTTCAACGCCTTCGGCAATATAATTTGAAGATGAATCCCCTCAAATGCGCGTTTGGAGTCTCCTCGGGTAAATTCCTGGGATTCATCATCCGACATCGAGGTATCGAAATAGATCCATCTAAGATCAAGGCGATCATGAAAATGCCTCCGCCAAGAACCCTCAAACAGTTGCGGTCTCTCCAAGGGAAGCTCGCATACATCCGGCGATTTATCGCCAATCTTTCAGGCAAATGCCGTCCTTACAGCCACCTGATGAAGAAGGGAACTCCATTCGTTTGGGATCACAAATGCCAAGGTGCACTAGACGAGATCAAGCAGTACCTGCAGAACCCTTCGGTGTTGGCTGCGCCGGTCAAGGGAAAACCCTTCATTCTTTATACAACCGCCCTCGAAGGTTCCTTAGGCGCATTATGGGCACAAGAGAACAATCAAGGGAAAGAGAGAGCACTCTACTACTTAAGTCGAGTTCTGCTAGGGGCAGAAAACAACTACTCGCCCATTGAAAAACACTGCTTGGCGTTAATCTTCACGATAACAAAACTCAGACACTATGCGTTGGCGCACGAAGTCCGTCTCATCTCGAAGGTGGACCCTCTTAAATATTTGATGTTGAAGGCTATACTGACGGGTCGACTCGCTAAATGGGCTCTACTCCTGATGGAGTTCTCAATAACGTATCGACCTCTTAAGGAAGTGAAAGGCCATTGCCGACTTCCTTGCTGAGCATCCAGTACCTGCCGGTTCTCCTCTGAACTGCGATTTGCCGGATGAACATGCATTCGACGCGATCGGCGGCGGTGATACCCGATGGGAACTCTATTTTGACGGGGCATCTTCCATGAAGAAGCGCAAACAATGTACCCCCATAATCAAATCGGGAGTAGGCCTCATCTTCGTAACCCCACAAGGAGGGATAATGCGCTTTTCTTTCTCCTTAACGGAATCGAGGACGAACAATGAAGCCGAATACGAAGCTTTGATAGCGGGCCTCGAGATCGCCATTAACATGGGAATTGAAGACCTCTCTATATACGGGGATTCTCAATTGGTTGTTAGTCAAGTAAATGGTGACTACCAAACGTGCAAACCGGAGTTGGTGAAATACGGCGAAAAGGTGCAACAACTATTGACCCAAATTCCCTCCTACACTTTGGAAAGTATACCACGTGCGGAAAATAGCAAAGCAGACGCGTTAGCTAAGCTCGCTAAAGAACTGGCTGACGAGAACCTCGATGACGTCAGAATTGTGGTACAAAGCCGTCGAGTGCTTGCCCCGGCAGAAATATCTCCGGAATTGTACGAAGAAAAGGGGGCGACTGAGCAGATGACCCTACAAATAAAAGACCATGAGAAGGCCGAGGACTGGAGGGAAGTCTTCATAGACTACTTTAAGTCCCACCGAATGCCCGAAGAAGCGTCCTCAAGACATCAGCTCATGAAACGAGTATACAAGAGATCGTTTGATTCTCTGTGGCTGAGATGCTTAGGACCTGACGAAGCAGAAAGAGTCGTTCAGGAAGTTCACGACGGACTCTGCGGTTCTCACCAGGCAGGCCCGAAAATGAAATTGAAGATCAAACGGATGGGCTATTATTGGCCCACGATGGTCCAAGACTGCCTCGAGTATGCGAAGCAATGCCACTCGTGCCAGATTCATGGAGACTTTATCCACCAACATCCGAATCCACTACACCCAACGGTGGCTAGCTGGCCATTCGAAATGTGGGGGACTGACATAGTTGGCCCCATCGAGCCAGCATCGTCCCGGGGACATCGTTTCATCCTGGCGACAACTGATTACTTCTCCAAATGGGCAGAAGCAGTACCGCTGAGGGAAGTGAAGACGGAGAATATCCTCCACTTCTTCAAGACGCACGTCATCTATCGGTTTGGAACCCCACGGCGGATTATCTCCGATAATGGGCCAGCCTACAGAAGCCATAAGATTAGCCGCTTCGCGCAGCAGCACAATATAGATTGGAGATATTCTTCAGTTTACAATCCACGAGCTAACGGTCTGGCCGAGGCCTTCAATAAGACCTTGACGAAGATCATAAAAAAGACGGTGTCCCGAAATAAGAAAGACTGGCACGAGAGGCTGCAAGAGGCCCTTTGGGCCTATCGAACTACATTCAAGACGGCCACGAACACAACGCCGTACGCGTTGGTATTTGGGACGGAAGCAGTGCTCCCCGTCGAGATAGAGTTACCCTCTCTACGAGTGGCAGTCCACTACGAGCTGACAGACGAAGAAAATGCTCACCTTCGGCTTGAGGAGCTCGATGCCCTCGACGAAACCCGGCTCATAGCGCAACAAAATCTGGAAGCTTATAAAGCAAAGATGACGCGCTCATATGAAAGATTGACCCGACCGAGGACATTCCGCCAAGGCGAACTCGTGTTAGTGGTCAAAAGGCCTATGATCCCCAATCGAGCCAAGCGGGGAAAATTCGAGCCAAACTATGAAGGCCCGTACATCATAGATAAGGTCTACCAGGGTGGGGCCTATCTACTCATGGACATGCATGGTGAAAGGACTTTCAGGCCAATAAACGGTCGCTTCCTAAAGAGATACTACGCTTAATGAGCCACGGCCTAGGTCAATGATAGATGACGACGACTATGTCCGCTCGCTATCTTCCTAAGCTCGAGCTTTATAAGCAGTAGCCGGCCTTCTCCATGTCGGACTGAAATGTCCTTAAACTAATAACGGACCGAAATGTCCTTAAACTAACGACGGACCGAAACGTCCTTAAACTAACGACGGACCGAAACGTCCTTAAACTACTACCGCAGCATCCTTAGGCTGACACAAAAAAGGGAGAAAAAGAAAAATATATAAAAAAATGATGATAAAAAAAACGGTATGTCCATAAGCAAAATGGGCACGGATGAAAACCCGAAAGGGCTCCGTGAGTAAAAACAGCAGGGCTACCGGCGAGTGTTCGTGAAAACCCGAAAGGGCGCGACCTTGTAAAAAAAAAGAGAAAAAGAATAAAAAAACGGTATGTCCATAAGCAAAATGGGCACGGATGAAAACCCGAAAGGGTTCCGTGAGTAAAAACAGCAGGACTACCGGCGAGTGTTTGTGAAAACCCGAAAGGGCGCAACCTCGTTAAAAGACACTTACAGGGTCCTCTCGACCTTGTAAGGAGAAACCACCCGCGTGAGATCCTTACGACTCACAAAGGAGCAACACACTTAGGGATCCCCACGATTCCTAAGGAGAAAATACACTTGCGAGATCCTCACGACTCGTAAGGAGAATTCTCTTATGGGACTCTCACGGCTCATGAGATTTGAAAGTATTAAGTTACAGAAACCTAAACCTGTTCTTAAGCAAGTCCCCCACAACCTTCGATACTGCCCTACAAGAGGCTCAATACTGGCCCTTGTATACAATCCACGGGCGCGAATAAACATTTCCCCAGCAAAGTCACACCTGTGACTAGGGATATGTCCATATAATGAGCAACCCTTGTAGGTCCTCTCGACCCATAAGGAGAAAACCCTCTTGTAGGATCCTTAAGACTTACAGAGGAACATACACTTAGGAATCCTCACGATCCCTAGGGAGAAAATACACCTACAAGATGCTCACGACTTGTGGGGAGAAATACTTTTGTGAGACCCTTACGGCTCATGAAGTCAAAAGCCTTGGTCGACAGGACCCTTAACCCTGTTTGCTAAGCCACCTTTGTTCAACATCGACAGAGGCAGATGATGATTCGCTCCTGGCAATATTCCAGTTGTAGCGGTGCTGATGCCGAAATCGGTGTCTAAAACCCAAGCTTGCGGCGAAAAGGCTAGCAAGCCACACATGCCTACGAAATAGCCGAAATGATGGGGCAACTTGCAATAAAAAGCAGCACGTAAAAATGTATGCATGAAAAATAGCCGAAATGATGGGGCAACTCGCAATAAAAAGCAGCGAGTAAAAATTAAATAAATAGCCGAAATGATTGGGCACCGCGAAAAATAGCCGAAATGATGGGGCAATCGCGACCTTCGCGATATAAAATCTGAAATGATAGGCATCGCGGAAAGAGAAATAAAATAAAAAAAAGTTTTAATTTATGCCCTACAGGTGATGTTCCATCACACCCTGTACACAATCCAAGGGCGTAAACAAAAAAGGGAACATACCTCCCCCCAGGTTTCACCAAAGAAAGAAGCTAAATCTCGACGGTTCACAAGCGACCTAGAGATCATCCCAACACTCGTCTCGTAACGACAGACATAACTTCAAGCTAAGCGGAACAGCGGTAACTCCCAGTTCCATGGCTCGGTGGTATACATATCGCCAGCAGTCAAACCTCCATCCCGTGAAATGCGGATACAATCAGCGAAATTCCTGGTTACGTGGAACGCGGATAACGTCACTCTTTGACCCCGCGGAAAACGTCCAGAGCGGATCCTGGTCCTCGCAGAGCACGGCAGTGAACCCGTGTGAAGCATCCAGAGCGGAGCCTAGTCCTCGCCGAGCACGGCAGTGAACCCGTGTGAAGCATCTAGTGCAAAATTCCTGGTTACGTGGAACGCGGATAACGTCACTCTTTGACCCCGTGGAAAACGTCCAGAGCGGATCCTGGTCCTCGCAGAGCACGGCAGTGAACCCGTGTGAAGCATCCAGAGCGGAGCCTAGTCCTCGCCGAGCACGGCAGTGAACCCGTGTGAAGCATCTAGTGCAAAATTCCTGGTTACGTGGAACGCGGATAACGTCACTCTTTGACCCCGTGGAAAACGTCCAGAGCGGATCCTGGTCCTCGCAGAGCACGGCAGTGAACCCGTGTGAAGCATCCAGAGTGGAGCCTAGTCCTCGCCGAGCACGGCAGTGAACCCGTGTGAAGCATCTAGTGCAAAATTCCTGGTTACGTAGAACGCGGATAACGTCACTCTTTGACCCCGTGGAAAACGTCCAGAGCGGATCCTGGTCCTCGCAGAGCACGGCAGTGAACCCGTGTGAAGCATCCAGAGCGGAGCCTAGTCCTCGCCGAGCACGGCAGTGAACCCGTGTGAAGCATCTAGTGCAAAATTCCTGGTTACGTGGAACGCGGATAACGTCACTCTTTGACCCCGTGGAAAACGTCCAGAGCGGATCCTGGTCCTCGCAGAACACGGCAGTGAACCCGTGCGAAGCATCAAGAGCGGAGCCTAGTCCTCGCCGAGCACGGCAGTGAACCCGTGTGAAGCATCTAGTGCAAAATTCCTGGTTACGTGGAACGCGGATAACGTCACTCTTTGACCCCGTAGAAAACGTCCAGAGCAGATCCTGGTCCTCGCAGAGCACGGCAGTGAACCCGTGTGAAGCATCCAGAGCGGAGCCTAGTCCTCGCCAAGCATGGCAGTGAACCCGTGTGAAGCATCTAGTGCAAAATTCCTGGTTACGTGGAACGCGGATAACGTCACTCTTTGACCCCGTGGAAAACGTCCAGAGCGGATCCTGGTCCTCGCAGAGCACAACAGTGAACCCGTGTGAAGCATCCAAAGCGGAGCCTAGTCCTCGCCGAGCACGGCAGTGAACCCGTGTGAAGCATCTAGTGCAAAATTCCTGGTTACGTGGAACGCGGATAACGTCACTCTTTGACCCCGCGGAAAACGCCCAGAGCGGAGCCTGGTGCTCGCCAAGCACGGCAGTGAACCCGTGTGAAGTATCCAGAGCAAATACCGGACTGTGGAGTCCTTAAAATCCACGGACTATGATGTCCTTAACCTCGACCGTGATGTCTTAAAACTAACGATCAACCACCCCGATTCCCTACGGATTCTGCCTTGGTTTAAGGGTACATCTCTTCACTCCTTTGATACGTGGCGTTGTAATTCCTCAACGTCTTCAAAGAGGTGACGGGTCCCTGCAACCAAACATCGGACTGTGGAGTCCCTAAATCCATGGACTATGAGGTCCTTAACCTTGACCGCGATGTCTTTAAACTACGATGCCTTGGGAAACCCCTGACTCCGTGAAACACGGACGAGGGCGACCACATCCAGCACTTGCAGGTCCTCACGACCTGTAAGGAGGAAAAACTCTCTTGTGAAGTCCTTACGACTCTCAAGGGACAACCTACTTAAGAATTCTCACGATTCTTAAGAAGAACTTACACCTATGGGATCCTCTCGACCCATGGGGAGAAAAAACTCTTTATGAGACCCTCGTGGCTCATAAAGTGCAAAATTCTTAGGAAGCAGATCTTAACCCTGAATCCTAAGCTATCGCTGCCCTGCAAGGAGATCAAGATAAATTGTCCGCAAACGCATTCAATGAAAAAGAGACACGCCGTTGAGAAGAAAAATGTATCTTTTATTTCATAAACCAAAATGGATACAACGTACAATTCATGAAAGAAACAAAAAGAAGATACTCTCATCCATGAGTATGTACAAAAAAAAAGGGAAAAGATACAAGTCTTCAAACCGGCGGGCGATGTAGCAATCTTACCAGCTCATCTTTCTGTTGCTGAGCCACGGCTTCGTGACGTAAGATCTCCAGAAGACGAGCCTCCGCCTGAGACTGCTGGGCCTGATATGAAGCAAGACGAGATTCAAGCTCTTTCTTAGTGGCCTTATGGGCCTCAATCCTTTCACGAGTGAACGTAGCAGCTTTATCCAGAGCCGCCACCTCTTTGATGGACTCTTGAAGCATCCGCCAGAGCTCATACGCTTTGTTGTCCTTGGCAATAAGACTCGCCTGAAGCTCGCTCAGCGCCTTAGAAGCCAGCTCTCTCTCTCCGAGAATTTATGGCCGAGCCCTTTTTCTCGTACAACAATATGTTCGCCACGTGTCGCCCTATCAGGCCATGTAAGCTCACTTTCGTGACCGCAACCTTGGAAATGGGATATACACACTCAAGACCACATAAATGGGCTTCCGGTCGACAGCAATAATCGATCTAAAACGCGCTCACATCACCTGGTATGAAAAGCAACGAGAAAATTTCCGATGTTTATCCTATCGAGCATGTGTTCGCAATCATATGAACATCCGAAAAAGAAATAAAATTCGAGGCTTTAATGTGCATGCGACATGATGACAATGCTGATAATTAGAGGAAGTTTTCGTAAAAAGAACACAAAGTTTATTCATGCAAGCGAAAACATACATACGAGTACCGAGCCTACACGGAAGTTCAACATAAAGCATACAAAAAAAGGGACTAATTTAAATATTCTACGCTAGCAGGAAAAGGTCACCAAACAGGGGATCAGTAGCACAAGGGTTAACAAAGCAAAGAACAAAATTCTCCATCTCTCTCTCTGCTCTCTCCAGCACATCAAAGCGGCGGTTCTCGCGAGGAGTCGCTCCCCATCGATTGGTGCCATGTTCGTCCGCGAAAGCAAACATAATAGCTCGCCGGGCCCTTATTTGGCTCAACAGGTGAATCGAGCAGTCCTTCAAAGCCTGAGTAATCAGGCACGCTTCGTGAAAACCCTCGAGCTTCTCTTCAGCCGCATCAAGCATCGCCAGGGTCATCTCTGCCGGGTGAGGAGGAATGTCGGCAAGCACGGCCGTGAGGATCATCCGGAGCCAGAGGGAACCCATTGGGAAGGGAGACCCCCTACGGATCGAGAGTTCATACATCGACGAGTCGCATTCATCATCGGTAAGGAGTGGATCCACCAACCGGGCGGCAAAGCGGGGGATCATCTCCTCGATAGGAGCTTCCCATGGCTGCCGACGAGTGTGTGGACGGTTGCAGGCCATGGCACTCAGTTGTTCTCGAATTAAATCGCGTTAAAATGGGAATAAAAGTTCTCTGTGAAGAGAAAAGGAAAGCCACTGCCTCAGATATAAAAGGGTGCATTAAGTGCTGTGCGCGGAAAATCTTGCATGATGAAGCTATTTCCAAGGCCCAAAAAAGGAAAGGCATCGAAAATCAGGGAGATGGAACTATTTCCAAGCCCCTTTTTCTGCATCTGATATTGTGCACTGAAAATATGGCATGGGAAAATTTTGTGAACAGCCCCATCAAGGGACCCCCACGTGCAGAACACGTGAGGCCCAAACTTGATGTGCACTAAAAAAAATGGAGTAGCACCCTGCATATTAAAAGCATCAACAACAACAGTAGCAAAATGATGGAATCCCAGAGAAAGGCATGCGAACAGGGAAAAACCTAATAAAAACTTATCATTCATACTTTGAGAAATTCATACAAAATAAAGAGAACACAACTACAACGGTAAGACTTCAGACGCAGGATATGGATTGAGGAAATCGAAGGTGACTTTGTCCAAGATCTTCCAGGCATTTCGAACCTCCCGAGTATGCTTCCTCTCGCGGTCGCAAGCGTCGGGGTCCTCATGAATATCCTCCACCCTCCGATAGGCGGCAAGTATGGCTGACTGCTGAAAGGCTTGGTGTAAGAGATCAATGAGGTGATCTCGCCTCCTCTTTGAGATCAAGCCCATCAGGTACACCGAATGTACTTTATCCTCAGCAGTGTCCAAGGCTCTGAGCGGTATGCCGGTGCAAAAGAGAGGAAGTGCCTCCCGGATCGCCAGCACGATCAGCCTCAGAAGAGAAGAGCGACGGGGGAGTAGCCGATGGTTGTACTCGTCAAAGCGGCTCATGATCTCGGTACACTGAGCATCGGTGAACTCCTGGTTCTGACTGCGGCCCAGTGCACGAATATTCCCATAGGAAATGATCTCGTCAAGACCATACAGATGGGCATCCATGATACCTAAAATAAAGGTCATGACATCATTACAAAGCTCATGTTGCATTAATTGCAGAAGGACAACCCCGGGTCGAGAGCCCCCAAGAAGCCTCCATGTGAAGAAACTGAGTTCTTCATTGGAATTAAATTCCTTACTAAGAAAAGGGAATTAAATTCCCAGAAACATTTTTGGATGGAATTAAATTCCATGGAGTTGAAACGCCATCATCATCTCCCCAAAGATCATCTAAACCCTAAGAGAGCTACAATTCGAAGGTTAGGTGGTTTCCTGTTCTTATGGAAAAACTTGAAGAAAAATGGGTTCCTTGTTAAAAAAGAGTAAAAACCCTTGTTTTGGATTTAAAATCCAAAGGAATGTGGAAGTTCGCTGTTTGTCCAAGAACATTACCTGAGGAGGAAGAGTCCTTTTAAACAGAGTTAAACTCTGAAAATGTTTCAAGGCAGAGAACTAAGCTCTGGAAGAAGAGAATTAAATTCTCAGAAAAAGTTTGCAAGGAAGAAGATGAACAAAGTGGAGGCGTCTCTGAAATGACCCCAGTATTTATAGGGGGTGATGGAAATGTTTCATCTTCCAAAATCCCTAAAGGAATCCAACGGTCGCAAAAGGTGACAGCGTTGCACTCACGTGCGGACACGTGAGAACAACGCTGTGGGGGCATCTGTTTCCTGATTTAAAATCAGGAAAGCCCACGGAAGAGGCTTCAGAAAAGGGTCACGTGCTTACACGTGACCAGCAGTCACGTGTTGGCACGTGACATCTAAAAGCATCGGCAAAGCAAATTCAGCTCCCCGACTACATCAAAGAAAAGGGCTTCAGAAAGGGTCACGTGCTCCCACGTGACCTGGGTCACGTGTTGGCACGTAACAATTACAAACGGCTTCAAAGGCAAACCGGTTCCCTGATCAAACCAAGGAAAAGGCTTCAGAAGAGGTCACGTACTCCCACGTGACCAGGGTCACGTGTTGGCACGTGATACTCAAAAGCAGCAGACTTGTTCTCCGGTTAAATCAAGAAAAAGAGTCCAGACGAGGGTCACGTGCTCACACGTGACCAGGGGTCACGTGATGGCACGTGACGGTTAAGCAGCAACCAGAAGACAGAGCGCAAAAAGAAAGAAGAAGGCTTGTTCCAAGGGGGTCACGTGCCCACACGTGACCAAGGGTCACGTGGCCACACGTGACCGACTTCAAAGCCCATTTGTTAACAGAATTAAATTCTGAGAAAAGACCTCTCAAATCTTTCCAAAAGCAACCGATTGAATTAAAGATGATTAAATATCATCTATCTATAGGAAAATCTCGAATTTGGAAAGATTTCCCCGTAAAATCTAACCAAAATAACAGAGGAGAATCTCTGGATTTAAAATCCAATGGTGAGTAAAATTCACCTAATAATCCAAAGGTCCTAAACGAATGATGGATACAAATCAAATCTCCTAATGAAAGATCCACCAAAACAAATTGACTCGGCTGCTTCTCCTATAAATAGGAGCCAAGAGACACACAAGAGAAGGAGATATATGCAGAGGGAAGAAAAGAGAGAGAGCCTTGATACTTTAGAGGAATTTGGATCTTCTGCAAAAGAAAACCCTAGGTAAGAAAGGGAAGGTTTCATTGAAAGAAAAGAGAATTTAATTCTCAACAGAGTTTAACTCTGATATAAAACAGAAGGACATATTTCTTCTCTCTTTGATGGAGGATCTGTAAAGTGCACATCTCCCCTTGAGTTGAGAATTTAATTCTCAATGGGTTGAGATCCTGCGATGCAGATCCAAAGTATAGAGAGGGAATGGAAGCACGAGAATTTAATTCTCACAGAACTATAGGAATTTAATTCCTTCAAAATAAAATTAGGGTTTGACCCTGTGTTTTGGGAATTTAATTCCTTCAGAATGAAAAGAATCAGGGTTTAACCCTAGTTAAGAACTTAGTTCTGTTAAAACAACAAGAATTTAATTCCCTTAATCTTATTCCCCAGAATAATTCTCTAACAGAGAGTAGGGGTTTAATTCCTTAAAGCTTTTATTAGGGTTTAACCCTATTCAGTTCTTCACATATATGAGGAATTTAATTCCTACAGAAAATTCAGAGTTCAACTCTTCAAAAGGAACTAGGAATTTAATTCCTCTGAAATTATTGTTAGGGTTCAACCCTACGAGGAATTTAATTCCTGAAAGGGATTAACAGATCTTCTAAACAACTACAGAAAAGCAGGGTCACGTGTCACCACGTGACCACCCCCAAAAGATCTACAGAAAGCCCTTTGAGGCAGTGCCTCACGTGACCCACGTGACCCTTGGCAGAGGCTTTAACATACTCCATTCAAACACCCATCACGTGATGACACGTGATGCTCCAAAAGATGCGATCTTCTCAGCAGAACAAACAAAGGGAGGGCGCCCTCACGTGCTACCACGTGACCCCTCTTGCCCCAGCGTCTGACGCTAAATTGGAACCCCTGAATTCAGTGTTAAAACGTTGTTTGGCCTTAGTGTTCAACACTAAGCAAAGAACTTTATTTGCAGTGTTCAACACTGATTACCTTAGTGTTCAACACTAATTTGGGATTTCTGTTGCCAGTGCTTAACACTGGTCTGTTTTAGTGTTTAATACTAATTTGAAGGCCTTGTTGCTGGTGTTGACACCAACTATCTTCCAGTGTTAAACACTGACTTATCAACCTCATTCTCAGTGTTCAACACTGATTGGTCTTTAGTGTTTAACACTAGGCATTGGCCCAATTGGCTAAATGGCCAGAGGCAAAGCCTCTCCTTCAAGGGACCAACAGGAGGGTCGATGTCCCAGACATGATTGGACTTAGCCCAAGCTGGCCATAAGTCCTCAATTCGTAATTAACTGGGCTAATGGGCTCATAACATAATTAATTGGTCTTGATCCCAAATTGGGCCAAAGACTATTTAATCCACTCCGGTTCCAGGGTACATCTCTTCATTCCTTTGATACTTGGCGTTGTAATCCCTCAACGTCTTCAAAGAGGTGACGGGTCCCGATGACCACACATTGATATGGGCTGTGGGGTCCTTAAACCCATGGACTACGACGTCCTTAACCTTGACCGAGATGTCTTAAAACTAACAATGGACTGTGGGGTCCTTAAACCCATGGACTACGACATCCTTAACCTTGACCGAGATGTCTTAAAACTAACAATGGACTGTGGGGTCCTTAAACCCATGGACTACGACGTCCTTAACCTTGACCGAGATGTCTTAAAACTAACAATGGACCGTAATGTCCTTAAACTACCCATGGACCGCAATGTCCTTAAACTAACGACGGACCACCACGTCCCTAAACTGGAACAATAGAGCCCCAAATGCTCTTTTGTGGGATTTAAACGATCCCGTTTAAGTTGATCTTAGCCTCAAATATGGCTAACGTATCCTTAAACCTTCAAACAGACTTTAGTCCCAAATTGGACTATAAATCCCCAAATCAACTCTGGTTCAAGGGTACATCTCTGAACTCCTCTGACATCTTTCGTTGTAATCCTTCAACGTCGTCAGAGAGGTGATGGGTCCCGACGGCCATACATTAAATGGACCACCATGTCCCTAAACTGGAACAATCGAGCCCCCAAACGCTCTTTTGTCGGATCTAAACGGTCCCGTTAAGTTGATCTTAGTCTCAGGTTAGACTAACGTATCCTTAACAAACGTTTGAGTTGATCTTGGCCTTAAATATGGCTAACGTATCCTCAAACCAAACCCCCAAACCCAAATCTAAGATATACGGATTTGGACTAGTCCACGCTCTACGGGCGACGACATAACTCGGTCTCCGTAAACAATCCACGGGCAACAAAACATAAAATAAACACACACGACACGAAGTGACCATCTGGAGAAGGAGAAAGTTGTTACCGCGACGCGGTAGCGTAATTAACTGCAGGGGCTTGCGCCTGCAGGGAAGAGCGTCCCCACAATCAAAAAAACCCTCAAGCGAGGGGGAATCTGACGAAGTCTGCTACATCGGACGCATCCGTTCAGACCTTCGATACACGGTGGCATAAATCAACTTGGCATCTTCGGAGAGATGGACGGATAGCACCTATTAGCATCTGCCCCGAACCTCAGGCAAGACAGCCCGCGTCTCGGCCGCTGTTCGGAGGGGAACAGCTGTGACGTATTTACTCAGAAATAAACACGTTAAGCATAAATAAGCAATATAAAACTAAAGCACAAGAATAACAAGAGATGTAATGAAACAACAACTTTTTATTTATATTCATTCTTTACATACAACTGAAAAGTAAAGTACAATAATGGAAAGCGATGCCTAAACAATGGCATATGAACTGAAAGTAAAGTAAGTACAAGTAGAAACTAGAACTCTGACTCCTCTGTGAAATGCTCCAAGTCGTCTTGGCTGGGCTCGATCTCCTGAGAGTCAGGTCCTCCTGACAACATTCCAAAGAAAGAAGAAATAGGAATGTCGTCAGCGAACAATCGATCGGTAAGTCTTAAGAGAGAGAGAGAGATCAAGTAAATGGAATAGGCCTGGTAATTTATCTGTTTTTGTTATACTAGTATAGTTGTTTGTAACTTGGTACAGAATGCATCAGTGTATACGAGAAGAGTCCAACTATCCATGGACTAAGATATACGGAGCACAAGGACCCGTCAAGCCACAGGACAACGACACAGATATTTAGATTAGGTGTATTATGGTGACAGTCTTGTGCCACTTCTAATACATTCCGTACCAATCTACCCCGTTAAAACCCCGTAATGCATACTGTATTGAGTGTATTGATTTGTTGTATAAGACTTGCCGAAACTATGGTATAAGTTGTTCATGTAAACGATTCGGATGTAAACGGACAGTCATGTAGTCAAGTTCAAAATATACCCATAGTTCGGTCCAGTCAAGTCATGTTGCATGTTCATGTTCAAGTGTTCATGTTTTATACATTGGATTCATGTTGAAATGGAGTTATAGTTGGATTCATGTTTGGATTATACTCAGATTAGACTGAGGCTCAGATTGAGTCAGACACTTAAACAGATTTGAATCCTGAGTTAGGTTTAGGAGTTATCGGTAATTACTGCACATAGACGGCAGGATTTATGACTTTTTCCAAGCCAATTACCATTGATAACCCCATTTTAGTTTTCTATCTTAAATAGGCAAGCACCCATTTTCTCCGGCTCCATGAGACTCAAGAGAATTGGTCCCACTTTAACCTATATTTACTAGGGTCCTTATTGTAATTTAACATAACTTGAGGGGGTTTTATGAAAAATATTTTTAGTATACTTTCAAATTAAATCTCAATTATTTATTTATCGTATTTAGGATTTTCATGGATGTAATTTTTAAAAGTGAGGTATTCTGGTGAATAAATACCTAGCTTGAATAATACATGGTATTTTAGTGTAAAGTTGACTTATATAGATTCTTGATGATATTTTCATGAAACTTATAATTCTTTTCTTTTGTTTAGAAAATATGGAATTTATTATATATTTAAATTAGATGGTTTGATAATATTTATATATAATTATTAAAAATAAAATTTATTTATTAAATAGAAAATCACGTTTTTCTTAAAAATTGCATTAAAAATTCCATCAAGATCGTATGCTCTGTGAGGAGGTCTGCATCTCGCGCTACTAATCCAATGGATGTGCGATAACCCGCACCAACCGCATCGGATTCCCCAAAATGGCTTGTAGAGCCATAATTGCAAAGAATTTAAATAATACAATTTAAAGAATACAGTTCTTAATAGTTTATGGTGTTTTAATGTAAAAATCGTATTTATCCCAAAAATATTGTTAAAAAGAAATCGTGCTATATCATGATGCGTGTTTGTGAAAGGTAGGTTATTACCTCGTGAGATTTTCTAAAAGTAATACAAGCAAAAAAAATGATAAAAGATGTCATATTTAACTTTATGGTATTTAAACGTAAAAGTGTAATAAAAGTTGTTTTATATGGAGTTTTGAAATGAAACTTGTTTATAATTATTGTTTAATGTTTAACAAACAAAGTATAATGATTTAGATAATTAGTTCTTAAGAAAAGTTGTTATTTTAAAAAGTTTTAGAAATGAATGTCGGTATAACTCCACTTACCAACATCATTGAAAAGAAGAAGTTTTGAGATGTGAAAAGAAGAGAAGAGAGGGAACTTACTAGTTTAGGGTTTAGAGGAGAGGTTGATGAAAGAATTGGCAGCTTCGTGGAGTCGCGGGGTCGCCGGAACCATCTCGAATCATCGCCGGAACCTGACCTAGTGCTAACTCCACTTGTACTCTTCTTTGTCTTGGAAAATTTTGAGGATTTTTGACAATAGATTTCAGAATGAAGAGGGCTAAGATATGATGTGGTATTTATAGGATGGAATTAGGGTTTTGAGAATGAAGAGAGAATTAAAAATGTATTAAAAATAGGATTTATGAGTGAATTAACACTCTCTGGATAAATGCAGAGAATTCAAACAGTACTGGAATAATGGGGGTAGGCCAAAAGACTAGTGTGTAGGATTTGGGGGCATTACCTACAGTTGAGCCCAGCGGCGCTGACCCAAATGAAGATCTCGCCGGCCGTACGGGTGAGATGGGTCTCTGGATCTTTGCCACGTGTCTATGTCGGTTCATATATCATTCAGCACATATTTGTTTTTCTCAGACTTTTTATTTTACGTGTGTTGCACGTGTAAACTTTAGAGCTTCCAAAAAGTTTAAAAGAAAAATCAGTAAAAATATATGTGGCTGATGGGATTCGAACACATGGGCTATGTCACAGCAGTGCAAGGCTTTACCAATGAGGTATAAGTTGATTCTTGTTGTTCTTAAACAAATTAAATTTATAACTTGTTCTCGAGTTTACAACTCTATTCTGTACATTAACTTGAAAATTTTCGTACAGTAAAATTTGAGTCGTTACAGATTTTCTTAGTATTTTCCACACTCGCATTGATTGTAGGGCAAAGAAAGTGATTTTCCAGATTCCCGGACATCCGGAGTTCATATTTTTGGGAGCTAGCAGATTTGTCGGACCAGTCGAATTTAGGGCTAGGCCGACTAATCCTGTTCTTTCGTCGATGGAAGTAAACAAGGAAGAAGCACCGGCAGTTCGGGAGTTTATGGATGTGTTTGAGGACATCTCGGGTTTACCGCCAAAACGAGATGTGGAGTTTGCAATTGATCTTATTCCTGGAGCAGCGCCGATTTCAAAGGCTTATTATCCAATGGCGTCGGTGGAACTAGAAAAGGTAAAGAAACAGGTTGCCGAATTACTAGAGAAGAGTTGGATTTATAGCAGCGGTTCATCATGGGGAGCCTCAGTTCTTCTAGTCAAGAAGAAGGATGGCACGCGGAGGATGTGCATTGACTATCGAAAATTGAATCGGGTGACTATTAAGAATAAGTACCCAATCTCTCGCATCGGCGAATTATTTGATCAACTCAGTGGCGCGAGGGTATTCTCGAAATTGGATTTGCGATCCGGATATCATCAAGTTCGGATGAAATCGGAAGACATTTGCAAGACGACGTTCCGAACTCGATATGGGCATTACGAGTACTTAGTGATACCATTTGGAGTTACTAACGCACCGGCAATATTTATGGACTTGATGAACCGAATCTTTTTACCGTACCTGGACCAGTTCATAGTGGTATTTATTGATGATATTCTGGTCTATTCGAGGAGCAAAGAAGAGCATGAAGAACAGTTGAGGATCGCACTGCAAACGTTGAGACAAGAAAAGTTATATGCTAAGATGAGCAAGTGCGAGTTTTGGTTCGAAGAAGTGAGGTTCTTGGGTCATATCGTATCTGGAGATAGAAATGCCGTTGACCCTGAAAAAATTGCAGCTGTTCGTGATTGGCCAATTCCAAAGAACGTAGGGGAGATCAGAAGTTTTCTTAGGCTTGCCGGATACTATAGAAGGTTTGTGGAGAACTTCGCTCAAATAGCAGAACCATTGACCAAACTAACACGAAAGGAGGTACCATTCGTATGGACCGAGAAATGTGCGTCGGCTTTTGAAGCATTGAAGAAAAGATTGACCACTGCTCCTATTCTGACAGTGCCAGACGGTTCTGGAGGGCTGGTTATTCACAGCGACGCATATGGGAAAAGCTTAGGATGTGTTCTAATGCAGCAAGAGAAGGTCATAGTTTATGCGTCAAGACAATAGAACCCATGAGAAGAACTACCCAACTCATGATCTGGAGCTAGCAGCAGTGATTTTTGCTCTGAAGATTTGGAGACACTACTTATTGGGTGAAAGGGTAGAAGTATTTACCGATCACAAGAGCCTAAAGTACGTGTTCACACAGAAAGAGCTCAATATAAAGCAGGATAGATGGTTAGAGCTGATGACTGACTATGATCTTGATCTAAAATACCATCCGGGGAAAGTTAATGTAGTGCCGGATACTCTAAGTGGGTTGCCAGCGATACGGATGTTGACTGCACAGAAGGAGATTATAGCTAATTTTCAGAGATTCGAATTGAAGATTGTACTACTAAATTCTTCGGGACAGTTAATGCAGTTGCAAGTACAGTCATCCTTGATCGATAATATTAAAGCAGCACAGTCGCATGATCCAAGATTGCAAAAGTTTCGAGAACAAGTAGAAGCGGGACTTCGAACAGATTTGCTGATTCATGAAGATGGTTCATGGGAGGATCATTTGCACTTGGTGGAGTTTTCATACAATAACAGTTTTCAGGCGACTATACAGATGGCTCAATTCGAAGTATTATACAGTCGTAAGTATCACTCGCCTATCTGTTGGGACGATATTGGAGAAAGAAGATTATTGGGACCGGATCTTATTGTGCAAATACTGAAGAAAGTTAACGTGATCCGAAATCATATGAAAGTGGCACAAGATCGACAGAAAAGTTAGGCTGATACTGGACGAAGACATCTAGAGTTCGCAGTTAGTGATCTTGTATTCTTGAAGATATCATGGACTAGAGGAGTAATCCGATTTGGCAGTCGAGACAAGCTTAGTCCTCAATTCATGAGGCCTTTCGATATTATCGAGCTTGTTGGAGAAGTATCTTATCGATTGGGTTTACCACCATCCTTGACGGGTGTTCATGACGTGTTTCATGTATCTCAACTCTGCAAGTATGTTCGAGATGAGACGCACGTCCTAAATCACTCGGAACTGACTTGTTACTTGTTGTCTGCCAGACTTGTTACGTGGATCTTATTGCTAATGCCAACAATCTTGATTGTTGTCCTGATGGACGTAATTTATTGTCTGCATAGACAAGACATGTATCTTCTTGATCCTATGTTGGTATTAGATTTATATCGTCAATACCTGACTTGAACACAGAATTTTGAGGGAAAAGGGAAAATCAAGAATGTAACCGAAATGTAATTCAGGAAGATATTATTATTGTTTGCCGTGATTCCGGGCGTGAACGGAATAATCATTGTTTATTGTTTGACATGATTCTAGGCGTGAACGGAATAATCATTGTGCCGTGGTCCCGTGGGGGTTTGAATGGGATATATACTGTTGAGTTACGTTGAGAATTACATTAATTGATTTCAAAGACTTGTAGAATAGATAACCTAAAAGCACAGACTTGAGGATATACATCACATACATATATCTCATTGTTTTATACATGTGTTATTTATTTATATTCTTGTTTAATCATATCATCCTATCCTGGTTATTACTATTATTTGATATGATGACGCACTGACATCTGGGTTTTGCATGGCCCAGTTCCTCTAACTTTATCGCAGGCAGATCAAGAATATTTAAGCAAGTAAGCCGAGTAATGAAGAGCTAGCTATTTAGTTTAGAGATGATTAGTTTCTTTTACTTCCGTAGTTTTATTTTTTTTTATGTGAGCCCATATTGGGACGTGTTTCAGATACTATTGTTTATTGAATCTTGATTCGTTTTCACTATATGCATTACTTGATTTTATTTTTGCGGCAGATGGACATGTGTTAGCTAGATTTTATTTTATTATTCTTGATATCCGATTAACAGCCGTAATGTGACTATGGAGGGATTATTCTTAGCCATAGGTAGCATAGTTGGCTTTGCCACGTATCGTGTTTATGTATTTTGGGAAGCGGGGCATGACATATTTCATATGCGGGCGAGCACGCACACACAATACACTCTCACACATTCACATACGCGCGCGCGCTCAAACACTCATACATACACTTGCTCACACACACACACTCTCTCTCTCCCTCTCTCACATACGTTCGCGCGAACACACATTTACACATACTCACAAACATACATGCGCGCGCGCACCCTTTCAATTAACTATAATACATTTTACCCTAAATTCATCTAACATAATTCATCTTATCCTAAATTAATCTAACAAGTAAATTCATCGATTACCTATAATCCTTATATCTTCAACTCTAAATCTAAATTACCAAATTTATATTTCAATTTTTCATCTACAACCTACATTCTAATTTCAAACCCAGTATTCTACAACCGATTCAATTCCTTTTTATTCATATTTAATATATAAAACCAACAAAAATCAAAGAATATAATCACCAAATTTCATGATATAATAATCTAATTGAAAAAATTAAGGTTAGGAGAAGAAAACACTAACCTTGGTCCGGATTTGAAAAAGAAAAAAGCGATTGCAAGCTCCGACACCACCTACTGCAACAATAACACCTACAAAAAAAATTTGGGTAAGATTTGCTAATTTTTTCGAAATTTTTGAGAAAAAGGGAATGAGGAATATTACCTCTCTTAGGAAGAAAATTGGGAAATAAGGAGGAAGAAGGGCCATCGCGGTTCTGAACGACCTATTAGCGACCATTTAGAACGGCAGCTAATATTATATGAATTGTCTCCAAAATATTGGCGACCGTTTATTAGAGACCGTAAAATATATACGATCGCTAATAATTTATTATGGACCATATAAATTTACACGGTTCCTAGTAAACTAGTAAAGGGCCTCTATATATTGTAGATCAGTAATCAGCTTATTGCTAGGATTGAACAGAAGTACTTGAATATGGCATGGAATTTAATTTGGGATTGAATCCCAAGATGCGAATGACAGTGGATGGGTTTAGTTAAACGTCAGTGATGCTCTAAACACAAAGCAGAGACAATCATATGCATATCATGCACATTTTCTTTCACAAAAATCTAACTAGGTATCCTTATGCACTAAAATACAAATAAATTGGCCGGCTTAAAATTATTTTCAAAAAATATATTTGAACTATAATGCTACAACTTATATGATCTTAAACTCTATATATAGAGATATAAGCATATCGAGAGCTATATTAGGATTTAAAACACATAAGCTAGAACTGCCCAGAAATGATGTCTCCTAGTTTGAGGATGTTGATCATCATTGCGGCATCGATTCTCCTTACAAGAATGACTGTGGATGCCAATCACCACGAGTTGGTTTGTTCTCAGGCAGAGTCGGCACCTAACGAAAACACCGGCAAACGCTCTGCTTCCGATGTCGGTGCTTTTCTTGAACAACTTCAACACCTGGCGCCAACCGGCCGAAACTATTCGGTCGAGCTCACAGGGCCTAATAACGATATCGTAGGAGAAGCATCGTGCTCACGGAATACAACGGAATCAGAATGCTCTTCTTGTCTCTCTACGGCGATTAAGGATATAAAGAGGGCATGCACTAAACTCACCGGGGCGAGTTTTACTGGGAAAAGCTGCAGCATCGACTACCAACCAACAAAGTTTTGTTTTGTCTGTTGCCAACCAGCGGGTAGAAGAAACTGTCTTCGATGTTGCTGATCGCTATTGTTTCCTTTGTGTGTCGATGTGTCTCCGTCGACTAATTACTTGCAGCTATTGATCTCATGGTGTGAAAGTGTCTCAGTGTTATGTTTTGCTTTCTATTGTTGTTTGCTAAATTGTACCAGTACTCTGTTAGCTAATTAAACATTCCGCATACTACTGCTCCATTTTCTTGAAAACTATATATACATAATGCTAGACCCATTCATATACCTTTTTTTTCTTGAAAACTATATATATACATATATGGTTATTTGCATCGATCAAATATTCCGTATCTACTAAAATTATATGTGACACTCACTAGGTTCTATAGCTAGTTTGATGGAACACTCGCTAGGTTCTTCTTCATTATCAGAGCTATATTCGGTGATGGGACACTCGCTAAGTTCCAATTTGATGCAAGGTACACAGATGCCCCATCTTCGATACGTACATCCGTCTTTGTTTGCCGTGTTTAGATTGAAGGACAGTGCGGTCAATAGATTTTGGGGAATGTCAGGTTGGAAATGGAATTAAATTACTGAATTGGAAAGGCTTGAAGAGATGGAACTCAACCAAATTTGTTTAAACATTCATAATAAATCTCTACCAAAGAATCGTAATTGAACACAGATGGAAGGCTCTGAAGATTTGATCCATCAGGGATGTTTATTTCGTCGAGGGGTTTATTTCTTTGGTTATTATCCGACGAAATAAACCCTCCCATCGAAATGCTTTATTAATGTGTTGGGTTATTCCGTCGACTAGTACCCGACAGAATAACCCAATAAAATATAAAGCCTTTGGAATCTGATCCTCCATTTCCCAAACTAAAAAAAAGCCTAGAGCTCCGACCTCCTCCTCCGCCCATCGCCGACAACAATCGGCCCCAGAGCTTCGACCATCTCTTCCACCTCTTTCTCACAGCGCAGCCCCTACCCCGTCCCCCTCCAAGGCGTCGATCCCCTCCTCTTCCTCCTCCTCCTCCTCCAAGCCGTCTTCATCGTCAATTCCAAGCGCAGGCCGTCGCAACCTCCTCCTACTCCAAGCGCAAGTAAACCCCTCTCTCTCTCTCTCATCACTGTCCGTGGCCGTCATCGCCCTCTCTCTGTCCCCCCTCTCTCTATCACTCACACTATCTCTCTCTGCAGCAGCGTTTGGGAGTACAAGGATCGTCGATCGTCGCCGGATTTCGTCAATTTAGGTATTTTCCCCAATTTTGCTCTAGCTTCAAAATTTTACGATTTCTCTCGATTTTGCATGCAATTCTTGTCGTTTATGGTTGATTTGGGTAGTGTATGGTAGTTTTAATTGCATAGGATTGGTAGGAGTTGATTGGGATCAAAACTTGGGGGTTTCGTGAAGTATTTTTTTTTTGGGGTGAGTTGGGTTAAATTTGGGGAAGAAGATGATATTGGCGATGATGTGAGAATTGTGTTGGATTTTGGTGATGGTATTGACGATGGTGATGATGATGAAGTGGTCATGAATGAATGTTGGGTTCGCTTGAAGAGTACTAACTCGGTTTTAGGATATCAGAAACTTAGAATTGTTGAAAAATAGGATATAGTTTTGAAATAAATTTTATGTTTTGTGCATGTTATATTGGAAAAGTCGGATATTGTCTTTTACCAAACACCATCTGTTAACTATTCAGTGTGCCATGATAGTTACCTTATCTTGTATTTTAGGGCTTTCATATAGTTGCATTCCAATACTTGTTCTCACTTGATCCTTACATACATATTATTCACCGCATTTGATTTCATGGTATTTATCAAATTTAAACTAATCGATTTCTCTGTATGTATATTCTCCACCCAAGATTCATACTCACTCGATGGCGAAGGCTTTATTAATTTTTATAAAAAGATGAATTTGAATTCCAAGCTTGATGTGAAACCAAAATAATAACTTGAAAAACAAAACCATGAGTTGCAATGAAAAAAATTTAAAAACATATGAATTGAACCTTGAATTTCAAAATAATACGAAAATCTTATACTAAGTGTACGAAACTCGATAATAACATGAAATTTACATGTTATCATCGAGGATCTCATATTAAAAAAACGTAACGCGCCTTTGACCCTGTATATCAGGTTTATACGCAATGGTTTTCATCATGACATAAAACCAAGTGATGGTTGTCAAAACTAAGCATTTAATTGTTTGTTTCTGACAACCGTCATATAATTTATATGACAAGAAAACTGGTCGTACTATAACCGATAGATTTGTCCAGTGTGGACAAATTAAGAATTTATAACGCAAACACATCCTACATTTGTGTTTTCATTCGTCTCGAGATTAGTTTCGTCGACACTTTTTTGCTGGTTCTCCGTGTATAAATATAAAGGGGATGATCATTTCAGTGTTGATATTTAGTATTGAAATGATTATTGAAGTACAGTGTGGTCAATAGATTTTGGGGAATGTCATGTTAGAAATGGAATTAAATTACTAAATTGGAAAGGGTTGGAAAGGCAGAACTCAACCAATTTTTTTTAAACTTTCATAACACACCTCTGCCAATGAATCGGAATTGAACACAGATGGAAGGCTCTGCAGACTCTTCCTCCTCTTCCTCGCGGCGCAGCCCTTTCCCCGTCCCCCTCCATGCCGCCGACCCCCTCCTCTTCCTTCTCCTCCAAGCCGTCTTTGCCGTCAACTCCAAGCGCAGTCTGTCTCAACCTCCTCCAAGCGCAAGTAAACCCGTCTCTCTCACTCATCGCTGTCCGCGGTTGTCGTCGCCCTCTTCATTCTCTCTCTTTCTCTCTCTCACTCACACTCTCTCTCTCTGCAGCAGCGTTTGAGAGTGCGAGGATCGTCGATCATCGCCGGATTTCGTCAGTTTAGGTAATTCCCACCATTTTTGCTCTAGCTTCAAAATTTTATGATTTCTCTCGATTTTGCATGCAATTCTTTTTGTTTATGGTCGATTTGGGTTGTGTAGGGTAGTTTTAATTGTATAGGAATTGTCTAGGATCGAAACTTGAGGGTTTCGTGAAGGATTTTTTTATTTTGGGTGAGTCGAGTTAAATTTGGGGAAGAAGATGGTGTTGGCGATGATGTGAGAATTGTGTTGGATTTTGGTTGACGATGGTGATGATGATGAAGTGGTCGTGAATGAATGTCAGGTTGGCTTGACGGGTTTTTACTCGGTTTTAGAATTTCAGAAACTTAGAATTGTTGAAAAATAGGATATAGTTTTGAAATAAATTTTACATTTTGTGCGTGTTATGTTGGAAAACTCAGATATTGTCTGTTACCAAACATAATCTTTTATCTATTCATTGTGTTATGTTAGTTACCTTATCTTGTATTTTAGGACTTTCATGTAGTTACATTCCAATATTTGTTCGCATTTGATCCTTACCTATATTATTCACCGCATTTGATTTCATGATATTTATCAAATTTAAACCAATCGGTTTCTCTGTATGTATATTCTCCACTCAAGATTCATCCTAACTCAATGCCGAAGGCTTTATAAATTTTTCTTTCTAAGATGCAAGTTTGAGGGAATTTACTTTTATGCATCAATTCTTTAATCATCATCCAACTTGAAAGCCTTATTATGGCAACATTGCCTCGTCGAAGTCCGGTTTGTTTATAAATAAAAAGATGAATTTGAATCCCAAGCTTGATGTGAAACCAAAATAATAACTTGAGAAACAAAACCATAAGTTGCAAAGAAAAAATTAAAAAAACATATGTATTGAATCTTGAACTACAAAATAATACGAAAATCTTATACTAAATGTACGAAACTCGATGATAACATGAAATTTACATGTTATCATCAAAGATCTCACATTCAAAAAACGAAACGCGTCTTTGACCCTGTATATCAGTTATATACGCTATAGTTCTATCGTGACATAAAACTAAGTGATGGTTGTCAACTAAACGTTTAATTGTTTGTTTCTGACATCCGTCATGTAGTTCATATGACGAGAAAACTGGTCATACTATAACCGATAGATTTGTCCAGTATGGAAAAATTAAGAATTTATAACGCAAACGCATTCTGCATTTATGCTTTCATTTGTTTCGAGATTAGTTTCGTCGGCACCTTTTTACTGGTTCTCCGTGTATACATATAGAGAGGGTGATCATTTCAGTATTGATATTTAGTATTGAAAAAATTATTATCCGTTCTATTGTGGTGTACTCGGAGAATAACGAGGAGGTGCTACCGAAATTTTCTTGAAACGAATGAAAATACAAATGCAGGGGTGTATGCGTTTTAAATTCGTAATGGGATAGAAGTCTTACCCCCGACAGCCGATGTGATGTGTTGATGGATCAAACTGAAACATTAAACCTTAACTACAAGTCATAAACTAAATGTCAGAATGATATGCTAATTATGTAATACATGATGTCAGAAATCGAAGAATAATAGATAGGAGCTGGACACTGTCGAAATTTAGTGATGATTATAAGGCCGGCGTCGAAGAGTTTATTGAATTTGCATTAAGGGACCGATCCCCATGATTCAGGATATAAGGAGGGCGGGTTTTACTGGGGAAAGCTGCAGCATCGACTACCAACCAACGACGTTTTGTGTTGTCTGCTGCCAACCAGCGGGTAGAAGAAAGTGTCTTCGGTGTTGCTAATCGCTATTGTTTCCTTTATGTGTCGGTGTGTCTCCGTCGACTAATTGCTTGCAGCATCAACTTTCATAATACTATTCTTGGTTTCAATACATATTTCTTATAATTATCGACAATATTTTGTATTAATACTTGTTTATTGATAACAATATAGTACATCCTCGATTTCGAGGACTTTCCAGATGACGGCGGCGACCAGTGAGCTCGAGATGGAGTTGAAAGCCACAAAACGCGCATCAACGAATCACACTATTTCGTACGTTTTTTCGTTTTAAAAAGCTGTAAAATATGATTATATGAATGAATTTGATGTTTGAAATGGTCAAGAGAGGGAGCTGATTTTAGCATGGTTGGGTGTGCCGGTGTAATAAACCCGGATATGAGAGAGAAAGATATAGAGAAATTCGGATTTGGTGGGACCCGTGTGTTTATATCTTTCTCTCTTATAACCGGGTATATACGGCTGGCACACCGTAGAATTTTATGTTGGGGTGATCCTAACTAATGGTTATGATAGAGGTGGAAGGTAAATAAAAGTTTTAGTGTATTTTATTTTTTTTGATTAAACGAAGGCAAAGAATTGCTCATGCGTTTCCTTAAAAAAATTTTAACCAAACTACAATTTTTCTAAACAGAAAGACAAAAGAAGATTAAAAAAACAAGCATATAAAGTCATACAAGCACTGCTGAGCAATTTCATAAAAAAAATAATTAAAAAACCTAACCCAAGGCCATAAACAGGACCTTACGACCACGCATCTTGCTCTGCATCAACAAGGACCACTAGTAGTTGTTAAAGTCCTACTGGTACCGTGATAAGTAGTGCCTGTGCCTCTGCCTCTCTATCCTCCTGTGAAATCAGCCTGGCCTTCTTTCTTACTCTTGCCGCCGCCGCTGCACCTGTCCAGATCGAGATAGTGTATTGTTGCTGGCATGAAGGTAAAGCTAAGCCTTTTTCCCTTGAAAACTTTACGTGCATATATGGTTGTTTGCATGGAGCAAAAATTCCGCATCAACTAAAATTATATGTGAATTAATTGTTGCAGCGGCCATCTACAGCTAATTCGATACGGTCGCCACAACACGCATAAGGAGAAAACTATGAGTGGATCCCAATGATTTTTTTAGGAAAGGACCCATCCGGAGGTTGTGTCTGTCGACTGTAGTTCCACGATAAATAAATATTCATTAAGCATTGTAGATTAGTAATCAACTTATTGCTAGGATTGAACAGAAGTACTTGAATATGGCATGGAATTTAATTTGGGATGAAATCCCAAGAAGCCAATGACAGTGGATGGGTTAAGTTAATGGTCAATGATGCTCTAAACACAAGCAGAGACAATCATATGCATATCATGCACATTTCTTTCACAAAAATTTAACTAGGTATCCTTAAGCATTAAAATACAAATAAATTGGCCGGCTTAAAATTATTTTGAAAAAAAAAAACATTTGAACTATAATTCTACAACTTATATGCACTTAAATTCTATATATAGAGATATAAGCATGTCGAGAGCTATATTAGGATTTAAAACACATAAGCTAGAACTGCCCAGAAATGAGGTCTCCTAGTTTGAGGATGTTGATCATCATTGCGGCATCGATTCTCCTTACAAGAATGACTGTGGATGCCAATCACCACGAGTTGGTTTGTTCTCAGGCAGAGTCGGCGCCTAACGAAAACACCAGCAAACGCTCTGCTTCCGATGTCGGTGCTTTTCTTGAACAACTTCAACACCTGGCGCCAACCGGCCGAAACTATTCGGTCGAGCTCACAGGGCCTAATAACGATATCGTAGGAGAAGCATCGTGCTCACGGAATACCACGGAATCAGAATGCTCTTCTTGTCTCGCTACGGCGATTAAGGATATAAAGAAGGCATGCACTAGTCTTACCGGGGCGAGTTTTACTGGGAAAAGCTGCAGCATCGACTACCAACCAACAAAGTTTTGTTTTGTCTGTTGCCAACCAGCGGGTAGAAGAAACTGTCTTCGATGTTGCTGATCGCTATTGTTTCCTTTGTGTATCGATGTGTCTCCGTCGACTAATTACTTGCAGCTATTGATCTCATGGTGTGAAAGTGTCTCGGTGTTCTGTTTTGCTTTCTATTGTTGTTTGCTAAATTGTACCAGTACTCTGTTAGCTAATTAAACATTCCGCATACTACTACTCCATTTTCTTGAAAACTATATATACATAATGCTAGACCCATTCATATACCTTTTTTTCCTTGAAAACTATATATATACTTATATGGTTATTTGCATCGATCAAATATTCCGTTTCCGTATCTACTAAAATTATATGTGACACTCACTAGGTTCTATAGCTAGTTTGATGGAACACTTGCTAGGTTCTTCATTATCAGAGCTATATTCGGTGATGGGACACTCACTAAGTTCCGATTTGATGCAAGGTGCACAGATGCCCCATCTTCGATACTTACATCCGTCTTTGTTTGCCGTGTTTAGATTGAAGGACAGTGTGGTCAATAGATTTTGGGGAATGTCAGGTTGGAAATGGAATTAAATTACTGAATTGGAAAGGCTTGGAGAGATGGAACTCAACCAAATTTGTTTAAACTTTCATAATACACCTTTACCAACGAATCATAATTGAACACAGATGGAAGGCTTTAAAGATTTGATCCATCATGGGTGTTTATTTTGTCGAGGGGTTTATTTCTTCGGTTATTATCCGACGAAATAAACCCCCACTAAAGTAAACGTGCCATCGAAATGCTTTATTAATTGTGTTGGGTTATTCCGTCGATTAGTACCCGACGGAATAACCCAATAAAATATAAAGGCTCGGGTTGAAATCTGATCCTCCATTTCCCAAACAAAAAAAAGCTTGTTCCCCATAATCCCTCCTCATCCTCTCCGACCCTAGAGCTCCGACCTCCTCCTCCGCCCATCGCCGACAACAATCGGCCCCCGAGCTTCGACCATGTCTTCCTCCTCTTTCTCACAGCGCAGCCCCTACCCCGTCCCGCTCCAAGGCATCGATCCCCTCCTCTTCCTCCTCCTCCAAGCCGTCTTCATCGTCAATTCCAAGCGCAGGCCGTCGCAACCTCCTCATACTCCAAGCGCAAGTAAACCCCCCTTCTCTCTCATCACTGTCCGTGGCCGTCATCGCCCTCTCGCTCTCCCCCCTCTCTCTATCACTCACACTATCTCTCTCTGCAGCAGCGTTTGGGAGTACAAGGATCGTCGATCGTTGCCGGATTTCGTCAATTTAGGTATTTCCCCCAATTTTGCTCTAGCTTCAAAATTTTACGATTTCTCTCGATTTTGCATGCAATTCTTGTCGTTTATGGTTGATTTGGGTTGTGTATGGTAGTTTTAATTGCATAGGATTAGTAGGAGTTGATTGGGATCGAAACTTGGGGGTTTCGTGAAGTATTTTTTTTTGGGTGAGTTGGGTTAAATTTGGGGAAGAAGATGATATTGGCAATGATGTGAGAATTGTGTTGGATTTTGGTGATGGTATTGACGATGGTGATGATGATGAAGTGGTCATGAATGAATGTTGGGTTGGCTTGAAGAGTATTAACTCGGTTTTAGGATTTCAGAAACTTAGAATTGTTGAAAAATAGGATATAGTTTTGAAATAAATTTTACGTTTTTTGCATGTTATATTGGAAAAGTCGGATATTGTCTATTACCAAACACCATCTGTTAACTATTCATTGTGTTATGATAGTTACCTTATCTTGTATTTTAGGGCTTTCATGTAGTTGCATTCCAATACTTGTTCTCACTTGATCCTTACATACATATTATTCACCGCATTTGGTTTCATGGTATTTATCAAATTTAAACTAATCGATTTCTCTGTATGTATATTCTCCACCCAAGATTCATACTAACTCGATGGCGAAGGCTTTATTAATTTTTATTAAAAGATGAATTTGAATTCCAAGCTTGATGTGAAACCAAAATAATAACTTGAAAAACAAAACCATGAGTTGCAATGAAAAAAATTTAAAAACATATGAATTGAACCTTGAATTTCAAAATAATACAAAAATCTTATACTAAGTGTACGAAACTCGATAATAACATGAAATTTACATGTTATCATCGAGGATCTCATATTAAAAAAACGTAACGCGCCTTTGACCCTGTATATCAGGTATATACGCAATGGTTTTCATCATGACATAAAACCAAGTGATGGTTGTCAAAACTAAGCGTTTAATTGTTTGTTTCTGACAACCGTCATATAATTTATATGACAAGAAAACTGGTCGTACTATAACCGATAGATTTGCCCAGTGTGGACAAATTAAGAATTTATAATGCAAACACATCCTGCATTTGTGTTTTCATTCGTCTCGAGATTAGTTTCGTCGGCACTTTTTTGCTGGTTCTCCGTGTATAAATATAAAGGGGATGATCATTTCAGTGTTGATATTTAGTATTGAAATGATTATTGAAGTACAGTGTGGTCAATAGATTTTGGGGAATGTCAGGTTAGAAATGGAATTAAATTACTAAATTGGAAAGGGTAGGAAAGGTAGAACTCAACCAAATTTTTTTAAACTTTCATAACACACCTCTGCCAACGAATCGGAATTGAACACAGATGGAAGGCTCTGCAGACTCTTCCTCTTCCTCGCGGCGCAGCCCCTTCCCCGTCCCCCTCCATGCCGCCGACCCCCTCCTCTTCCTTCTCCTCCTCCAAGCCGTCTTTGCCGTCAACTCCAAGCGCAGTCTGTCTCAACCTCCTCCTCCAAGCGCAAGTAAACCCTTCTCACTCATCACTGTCCGCGGTTGTCGTCGCCCTCTTCACTCTCTCTTTTTCTCTCTCTCACTCACACTATCTCTTTCTGCAGCAGCGTTTGAGAGTGCGAGGATCGTCGATCATCGCCGGATTTCGTCAGTTTAGGTAATTCCCACCATTTTGCTCTAGCTTCAAAATTTTATGATTTCTCTCGATTTTGCATGCAATTCTTTTTGTTTATGGTTGATTTGGGTTGTGTAGGGTAGTTTTAATTGTATAGGAATTGTCTGGGATCGAAACTTGAGGGTTTCGTGAAGGATTTTTTTATTTTGGGTGAGTCGAGTTAAATTGGGGGAAGAAGATGGTGTTGGCGATGATGTGAGAATTGTGTTGGATTTTGGTGATGGTATTGACGATGGTGATGATGATGAAGTGGTTGTGAATGAATGTCAGGTTGGCTTGATGGGTTTTTACTCGGTTTTAGGATTTCAGAAACTTAGAATTGTTGAAAAATAGGATATAGTTTTGAAATAAATTTTACATTTTGTGCGTGTTATATTGGAAAACTCAGATATTGTCTGTTACCAAACATAATCTTTTATCTATTCATTGTGTTATGTTAGTTACCTTATCTTGTATTTTAGGACTTTCATGTAGTTACATTCCAATATTTGTTCTCATTTGATCCTTGCCTATATTATTCACCGCATTTGATTTCATGATATTTATCAAATTTAAACCAATCGGTTTCTCTGTATGTATATTCTCCACTCAAGATTCATCCTAACTCGATGCCGAAGGCTTTATAAATTTTTCTTTCTAAGATGCAAGTTTGAGGGAATTTACTTTTATGCATCAATTCTTTAATCATCATCCAACTTGAAAGCCTTATTATGGCAACATTGCCTCGTCGAAGTCCGGTTTGTTTATAAATAAAAAGATGAATTTGAATCCCAAGCTTGATGTGAAACCAAAATAATAACTTGAGAAACAAAACCATAAGTTGCAAAGAAAAAATTAAAAAAACATATGTATTGAATCTTGAACTACAAAATAATACGAAAATCTTATACTAAATGTACGAAACTCGATGATAACATGAAATTTACATGTTATCATCAAAGATCTCACATTCAAAAAACGAAACGCGTCTTTGACCCTGTATATCAGTTATATACGCTATAGTTCTATCGTGACATAAAACTAAGTGATGGTTGTCAACTAAACGTTTAATTGTTTGTTTCTGACATCCGTCATGTAGTTCATATGACGAGAAAACTGGTCATACTATAACCGATAGATTTGTCCAGTATGGAAAAATTAAGAATTTATAACGCAAACGCATTCTGCATTTATGCTTTCATTTGTTTCGAGATTAGTTTCGTCGGCACCTTTTTACTGGTTCTCCGTGTATACATATAGAGAGGGTGATCATTTCAGTATTGATATTTAGTATTGAAAAAATTATTATCCGTTCTATTGTGGTGTACTCGGAGAATAACGAGGAGGTGCTGCCGAAATTTTCTCGAAACGAATGAAAATACAAATGCAGGGGTGTATGCGTTTTAAATTCGTAATGGGATAGAAGTCTTTCCCCCGACAGCCGATGTGATGTGTTGATGGATCAAATTGAAACATTAAACCTTAACTACAAGTCATAAACTAAATGTCAGAATGATATGCTAATTATGTAATACATGATGTCAGAAATCGAAGAATAATAGATAGGAGTTGGACACTGTCGAAATTTAGTGATGATTATAAGGCCGGCGTCGAAGAGTTTATTGAATTTGCATTAAGGGACCGATCCCCATGATTCAGGATATAAGGAGGGCGGGTTTTACTGGGGAAAGCTGCAGCATCGACTACCAACCAACGACGTTTTGTGTTGTCTGCTGCCAACCAGCGGGTAGAAGAAAGTGTCTTCGGTATTGCTAATCGCTATTGTTTCCTTTATGTGTCGGTGTGTCTCCGTCGACTAATTTCTTGCAGCTATTGGTCTCATGGTGTGACGGTGTGACAGTGTCTCAGTGTTATGTTTTGCTTTCTATTGTTGTTTGCTAAATTGTTCCAGTTCTCTGTTAGCTAAATAAACATTCCGCATACTACTACATTTTCTTGAAAACTATATATACATAATGCTAGACTCATTATATATATATATATATATATATAAACGGTTAATGGAGGAAAAGTGCCATAAGAGGGTCGGAAAAATACATCCTTCATGATTTTTTTCGACGATCGGCATATATCACCTCCATCTTTATCATTTAAGATGTGGATACACCAAATTTCAGGTGTTATATCATTTTTCACCATTGATTTAGTTGGTGCAAAATTAATGGTTTACCGACAATAGAACTTCTTACATTGCTAATTTAACGGTGAAAAAGTGGTGCAATCACCATGAAATTTGGTGTACCTACATCTTAGATGATAACGATGATGATGATGGATGCCGATCGTCGGAAAAAATGGTGGGCTTGTATTTTTTCGATGCCATAGAAGGAAATCCCCTCCTATGGCCTCTTTCCTGTCTCTCTCTCCCCCCCTATATATATATATATATATATATATATATATATATATATATATATATATATATATATATATATATATATAGGGGAGAGATCTCCCTATATATATATATATGAGATTAATGGAGGAAAGAGGCCATAGGAGGGAATTTCCTCCTATGGCGTCGAAAATATAAACTCTCCCTCATTTTTTTCGACGATCGACACTCACCATTTTCATCGTTATCATCTAAGATATGGGTACACCAAATTTCATGTGATTCTACAACTTTTTCACCGTTGATTTAGTGGGTTCAAAATTAACGATTTTCCAACAATAGAACTTTTTACATTGCTAAATCAACGGTGAAAAGGTTGTAGAATTATATGAAATTTGGTATATCCATATCTTAGATGATAAAGATGAAGATGGTGGGTGCCGATCAGCAGAAAAAATGAGAGGGTGTATTTTTCCGACGCCATAGGAGGAAATTCCCTCCTATGGCACCATTCCTCCATTATATATATATATATATATATATATATATATATATATATAATGGAGGAATGGTGCCATAGGAGGGAATTTCCTCCTATGGCGTCGGAAAAATACATGTTCCATGATGTTTTTTGACGATCGGCATACATCACTTCCATTCTTATCATCTAAGATGTGGATACACCAAATTTGATGTGATTATACCAATTTTTCAGTGTTGATTTAGTTGGTGCAAAATTAATGGTTTACCGATAATAGAACTTTTTACATTGCTAATTCAACGGTGAAAAAGTGGTGGAATCATATGAAATTTGGTGTATGTACATCTTAGATGATGATGATGATGATGATGATGATGGATGCCGATCGTCGGAAAAAATGGTAAAGATTGTATTTTTTCGACGTCATTGGAGAAAATTCCCTGCTATGGCCTCTTTCCTCCATTATTCTCTCTCTCTCTATATATATATATATATAGAGAGAGTAAATATTCCGCATCAACTAAAATTATATGCGACACTCACTAGGTTGTATAGCTAGTTTGATGGAACACTTGCTAGGTTCTTCTTCATCAATACCAGGTGATGGGACACTCACTAAGTTTTGATTTGATGCATGGCGCACAGATGCCCCATCTAAAATAATTATATCCCTCTTTGTTTGACGTGTCTAAATTGAGGGCTTGTTTGGTTATCGGAATTTTGTGGATTTGGATTGTGGAATCCTAAGATTCCATAATCTTGTGTTTGGTTAAGAGATTTAGATTTTTAGGATTTCTTTGTTTTTTATGGAGGGCCCACCACAAAACAAGGTTTCTTGAATCCTAATTTTTTTTAAGGATTTGGCACTTTTTATTGTACTTTTAGATGGGACCCATGTACTTTATTTATTTAATAATTCTCTCTCTATCTCTCTCTCTCTAAAATTCTCAAATCCAAATCCCACTTTTTTTTCACCAACCAAATAAAAATTACAAGGATCTATAAATCCAATACTGGGAATCCAAAACCAACCAAACAACAAATTACCAAATCCAGAAATTTTCAACCGTACTATCTTGAAATCCAAATTTCTAAATCCTACAACCAAACAGGCCCTGAAGGACGATGTGGTCAGTAGATTTTGGGGAATGTCAGTTTGGAAATGGAATTAAATTACTGAATTGGAAAGGGCTGGTGAGGTGGAACTCGACCAAATTTGTTGAAACTTTCATAATACACCTCTGCCAACAGATCGGAGTTGAATACGGATGGAAGGCTCTGAAGACTTGATCCATCGGAGGTGTTTACCTTGTGTTCGGCATATGCGAGCTTTGGTGGCCTTAGCGGAGGATGCCCGAATATCATTTGGAGTACATTAGGACCGCTGAAGGTCCGGATTTTCCTTTGGTTGTGTGCACATGGTCCTACAATAACATGTGATAATATTCTTAAGAGTAATATTATTGTGCCAATTGCATACTTATTTTGCGGTGTCGGTAAGCATGTAGCATTTATTTTTGAATGTTCAAAGTCAACAAGGATGTGAAGTTGGATGATAAGGAAACTAAACATCAATGTCAACTTACAAGCGTGCAAGTTTCCATTTTGGTGGTGAGAGGCGAGGGTTTCTCTCTGGAATTCTGGTCGTCTGCGGGATAGGATACAACTGTGACCGCAACCATCAAGACAATTTGGTTGCATAGGAATGAAATTTGCTTTCGTGCTGTAGAGTTCTTTGAATGCAAACTTCGCAAGAAAATTGACGATATATTCTCTTTCTGGTTTAGCTTGAAAAAGTGTCAAGGTATTGCATGTGAGGGGTCTATCTTTATTAACAACACTTCATCACTGCATCCACAAAGTCGGAGGATCAATATTTTGGTTGTATTTATATAAGATGCGGAAAGAAAGACCTCGTTCAACAGAGCGGGATCTTTATTAAGAAGCGAGGGAGAGGGCAACGTGACTAGTCCGAGATTGGAGCATGGTTGCCGATGACGTAGACTTGAGGACTTCTCGTCTTGATCTACATTTGCTCTTTGATTCAGCTGTATCTTTTATAGGGATCGCTCTATATAAATGTTAGGATGGCTGTATTTTCTTTTAGTAGATCATGCATGAAACATGTTGATGCATTATTGTGTTGGGATTCCTGCACAACTTTTGTGGTCCATCGACTTTCTATTAATGAATTTTTGTGCAGTAGCACTGTAAAAAAACCCTAAAATTATATGTGAATTAATTGTAGCGTCAACTGCAGCTAATGCGATGTGTCTCCGCAACACACATAATGAGAAAATTAAGAGTAAGTCCCAAGGATTTTATAACGATAGGACCACACAAAAGTTGTGTCCGTCGAGTGCAGCTCCATTATAATAATTAATATATATTATAATAATAAATATATACTAACGACTGTAGCTTAGCAATCAACTTATGGCTACACTCCCTCTCATCAAGAAAGAGACTTTATGAGAAGAGTTGAACAGAAGTACTTGAATACGACGTGGATCCTAATTCGGATTAAATCCCAAGTGAATGATAGTGAATGGGTTATAAGTTGAAGGTATCTAGTGATGCTAACACAAGCAGAGACAATCATATGCAACATGCACATTTCTTTCAAAAAAACTTAACCAAGTCTCCTTATGCACTACAATACAGATCAATTGGCCAGCTTAAAATTATTTTCAAAAATATTTGAACTATAATGCTACAACTTGTATGCATTTAAACTCTCTATATAGATATATAAGCATGTCGAAATGAAGTTTAGAAATGAAGTCTCCTACTTTGAGGACGTTGATCATCATTGAGACATCGATTCTTCTCACAAGAATGGTTGTGAATGCCGATGATCACCACGAATTGGTTTGCTCTCAGGCAGAGCCGGCACCGAAAGAAATCACTGGCAAATACTTAATTTCGATGTCGATGCTTAATTTCCTTGGGCAACTTCAACTCCTGGCGCCAACCGGCCGCAACTATTCGGTCTGGCTCACAGGGCCGGACAATATTGTTGGCCAAGCATTGTGCTCGCGGAATGCAATGGAATCAGAATGATCCTCTTGTATTGCTACGGCGGTTCAGGATATAAAGTGGACATGAACTAATCTTACTGGGGCTAGCTTTACTGGGAAAAGTTGCAGCATCCACTACCAACCAACAGGCGAGCTGTGTTGTCTGTTGGCAACCGAAGACTGGTAAGAAATGGTGTCTTCGGTGGTGTTGATCACAATCGCATCCTTTGCATGTCGGTGTGTTTCCCTCCAATTACTTACAGCTATTGGTCTCATGGTGAGACAGTGTCGCAATGTATGATTAAATCTTGTTTTTCATATATATTAGCTAAATAAACATATTTCAGCGAGATTTCAAAGGTTCGTGGCTTCCATTAACCGTTGTGGAATCTCAAAGACATGAAGACATGAAAGCATATGCTGCTCCATACATATATTCAGCAAATATGATTTTAAGCTAATATATACAAACTATAAAATCTTCAGGCTAGCTGACATTTTACACCTCATATTCAAGGCATCCTCAACTTCACTTTCCATCCATTTTGCATATGTTATTCCTTCACAATTAGAGGTGAGAATATCGAAATAAGGGGCTTAATAAACCGACAAACTTCACGTATTTACAACTAAATCAAAGAAAAAACATGCGGGAACTCTAGATGTTGTGTCACAAATCCAAGTTAGGATCAAGCAACTCCATCCATGCCTGACCTGCTTCGGCCTCATTCCTCCTGGCGACAAATGGGTGCCTAATCAGCTCCACAACCGACCCTCTCTTCCCTGCCTCCCTATTCAAACAACATTCAACAAACCCCTTAAACTCATCCGACGCAGTTTCGGGTACTGGCGGGTTTTCCCCGAAACAAATCGCCCACATTAACGCAGACCAATCGGGTCTCTGACCTGCAGGCAACAGAGGGAAATGCCCTAAATGGAGCTCCATTAAGGTGAGGCCCAAGCTCCAGACATCGGCTGCGTAGCCGTCGTACTCTCCCCCATGAGCATCGGAGTCGAAACGTTCCGGGCTCATGTATGCGCACGTACCCACATAGGATACGCATGTGTCAAGGGATCGGTGCATTAGTTTGCTGACTCCAAAGTCAGCGATCTTGATCTGGCCCTTGGAGTTGATGAGGAGGTTGGAGGGCTTGATGTCGCGGTGGGCAATCTTTTGAGAGTGGAGATAGGAGAGTCCATGGAGAACCTAAAGAAATTTCAAAAAAAAAAATTAAGTATTGCATTTGGACAATTCAGTTTGCAAAACCGAGCATGGGCAATTCTGTTTGCCACAATAAACAATTATGGATTAAATTGGTACCTCATCTTAACTTGATTTCATTTTTGATTTCTTAAAAGGGTAGTCCTACTATAATTTGATTTGATTCACTATTCCTGGTCCTCAATGGAAATTTACATAAAAGTTTTAAATGGCAATGGAGGTAAACTTATTGAATTTAACTTAAATTAATTTTTGTTTAATTGGAAATGATGAGTATTGCTTTTATGGGATTCGCCGACGAGGGTAAAGAAGAATGTGTCGGATGGAGTCGAAGGAGGTGATGTGAGTGGGAAAAAAAAGTAATGGAGCATGCGGAACAGACATGATATGAAGGAAGAAGAAGAAGGATTAAGCATTCATGTAAATTACAAAAAGTAGGAAAGAAAGATTAATAAAAAGCTTTATATACTTTAATGGACGCCATTTGGCTCTTTCTTATTGGTTGTAGCGCAACGGTTCATCTCCTGAGCCCAGACTAGTTATAATGTTACCGTCATGAAATTTCTCCTCCTTTTTTCCGGAACCAAAAAGGGGAGGAAAATACTTAACCGCTAACTACTACATTTTCTATGGATTCGGATTTCCTGGTCTGTTTTTCCGCTGTTGCGAAGATCCAAACACCCGTATTCATGCACAACCTTGGGGAAGGGAAGGAGGGGGATGGTTGTGTGGGGTCACGAAGGAGATACCAAGGAGCAGTGGATCCTGATCCATTTCCTCCCTTTCTCCCTCCCCCCACACCCTTTTGGGGCTATTCTCTCTCTTATCTTTCAAAAGCAAACCACGTGCTTAGAAATCTAGTTGATTTTAAAAAATTAAAGCTTGCAATATGAAGTCGGTTTTATACATTGAATTTGGTTTTTTGCCCCTTTTATGTAAGAGATATCGAAATTTGTGAATAAAAGAGTAAGTGTTGAAAATTGGGAATTCATGGTGAAAAATAAATCTAGTGGTTCTATAGGGCTATCGGGAAATTTAGGAACTTATATAATTGAAGTAACAAATTAATTTCTTCTAAGAATACATAGTAATTCGATAGAGAAATTAGAATCCAATCTCAATTTGTTTGCGACAAAAACCAACTTTTGCCTGGAGAAACTTCATCTTAGAAATATCAAAAAAAAAAAATTCTGCTTTCAATAATTGATCGTAAATTTTATTAAACAATCAAAAATTTTGCAATCCTCAGCTGAAAAGTCAAATAGCATAAAAATCACAAAACATTTTTGGTGTAAATACATTAGTTCTTGCCATAAAGAATGACATATAAAAATTGAAAATTGGATTATTATTATTTTTAATGAATATTGGCCGTGTTGAAATCGAGAAATAATTTGGTGTACCCAATGCGATATGTCTGGGCAAGAAAAAGTAAGACAGGAAACTTTTCGGGCACGCCCCAGGTCGAAATTCAATTTCTCTATCTCTCATGGCACATATGATCCCGTAAATAGAAGAATTTTTTTTTTACAAAATCAAGTCGGACTTATTACTCGACAGCAAGAGCGTTTACTACTATGGTACAGTGGCACCCACGAATTGGACTTTCATCTGTTAATTTTCTGTCGTACTATTTGCAATAATAATAGGGTAAATTACAATAAAATACCCTTTTAACTTTAGTAGTTTTTTCACTAAAATACCTTAAAGTATTTTTAGTACGCTAAAAACGTTTAATTATGATCTGAAATGAAAACACAAATAATTAATAAAAATCATATAAAACATCCTGGAAGAAACTAAGCAATTCAAATTTCAATCAAAATTTCTAACAAGAATCAGAAGAAGAAAAACCTACCTGACGAGCGATTTCAGCAAGCGCCGGCTCGGAGAAGCACTTATGCCTTCTCAACAGCGAGTCAAGCGATCCCGAATCCATGAGCTCAAGCAAAAGCGCGACATCCCCCGACGGCGTATAAAACGAGGCGTGCAGCCTCACAACCGAATCGGAATCGGAATCGGAATCGGAATCGCTCACCCTCTTCAGAACCTCGACCTCACGGCGCCTGAGCGACGCCGGAGTCGAGTCGGAGTGGTTCAGGATCTTGAGCGCGTAGGCTGCGGCGGTCCTCCGATGGCGGACTTTGTAGACGGTTCCGCCGCTGCCGTGGCCGAGGACGGCGATCTTGTCGAAGTCGGAAAGGCGGTGGTCGCCACCGCCGCCGCCGCCGGCTGAGGATGTGGCGGCTGTGGTGGGGAGAGGGGGTAGGGAGAAGCGGGTTCCGGCGGCGGCGGAGGAGGAGGGGAGAGGGGGATCGAGGGTCAGGGTTAGGTGAGGGAGGCGGCGGTCGCGGACTGCTGCCATGAGAGGGAGTGGGGGAGCGAGAGAGGGAGGGAGTTGTTTTTTTATGAATTGGGGATTTGGATTTGATTTATATATATGGAGAGGAGAACAAGCGGATGAATTGTGGATGGGAGTGAGAAGGCTATGAAATGATCGTTGCCCACTGAGAAAAAAAAAGGTTTTTTTTTTATGAATTAGAGTATCCACAGCACTGCAGCACACCCACTCGGGACAGCACACACGTTGTATCTTTTTTTGCCCATGCTGTGATGATCCGGATTTGGAACTCCGGGTATTTTCCTCCATGCTATCATGATGCTTTGAGAACATCCTCACCGCACGTCACACGTGCAAAATACGTAAAAAACACCACCACCAAAATCTCATATTTTACACTGTTTAGCAGCCGACCGTGACCGTTGATTTTAAGATCAAAAAATTCTTGACCGTTGATCTTAATAGCAAGAAATAGCATGGGGTGAAAATAGCAGGAACTCTGGATCCTGATAATCCTAACCTTTAATCACAAGGTGAAGATCGGTTTCATGGTCCACTAACCTTCCCCGTTGATTCCGCTATCTGATTACTATCTTGAACTTACCATCAATCATCGGTTTTGGTTTTTAAGTGGTCATATGACCGGTCACACAACAATTTTATGATTATTTTTTTTCCTCTCAACCATCTCTCTTTATTTTTTAAACAGCACCCGACGCTTTCCTGTTTTGTATCAAACACTAGAAATAATAAACGTTTATTCTTGTAAACTCCTTAAAGGTTTTAACATTTGGAAAGAAGAGTTTATAATCTTTAGTTCTATGTACCTTGACTAACAGTCAATGAACATTAATGCTTAATGGTGTTAAGCTGTGTATATTAAATCATATAATTTTGTCCTTTTATTAGATATAATTAATTAAATTTATATTTATTAGTTAATTTATTAACAATTTTTAAATGACACTGGCAGTGGCGGCATGGCAACCGATCGATGACAGCGGCGAGGGAGTGCCGGCTAGGGTTAGGGTAAAGATTAGAATGAAGATGAGAAGTTGATGAAGAGGTGGTGATGGCGATGAGAACAGAACACTAGTACAAAAATGGCTTGTCCCTATGGATGGGAAAATCCATAAGGGCAATTTTAGGTTGTCCCTACGGAAAGACAACTAATGCCTCCACTGTCATATGTAAATAAAATTTTGTAATAATTTAACATATGCAGTTCCACCTACGGTGCCGCAAGAGAAGATTCTACGGTTGTCACCGTAAAGGCAAAATCGAGCATTTAAAAAAAAATAAAAACCAAATGTTTCCCCTCCCCGTTCCTACAGTACCTTAATATTCCCTAAATTTATTTCCCCTCAAAATTTTCCTGCTCTCGTCGCCTCCTCCGACCTCCAGCGCCGTCTCCATCACCTCCAGCGTCTTTTCTCCGATCCTCTAGCGTTGTCGAAGCCCTCCTCCTCCTTCCCGGCGTAGCCTCGTCAAGCAAGAGCTGTTGATTCCTCACCGCGTCGCCGTCTAGTCGGCCGTCAATTCCTCCACAGGTTAGTTATTTATTCCATTTTGAATTTTGATTTTCCTAATTAATTTTGATTTTGATTTCTTTAATTGTAGGAATTAATTTATTATTTGGTTGTTTTGATTGTTAATATTGTCGAATTTAGGGCTAAGAGTATGTGGTCGGTTATGGGTTAATTAGGGTGATTACGGTTAGGGTTAGTGTTAATTATAAGGTTGGGGTTAGGAATATGGATAGGATTATGGTTAGGGTTAGGATGGCAGGGAAGTGGATACGGTAATGAGGTCAGGGTTAGAGTCAGGAGTTGTATGATGATGATGATGATAAAGAGGCTAGGAGCTGAGATGGGACGGTGGAGTTGGAGGCCAAGATGAGGTAGGGATGAGATGGGGAGGGATGAGGAGTGCAGGGTTAGGATGAGATTAGAAGAATGGTTAAGATTTTGTGATGAAGAAGCAGCTAGGTTAGTGTAACGACCCTAGTATTACTGTACCTTCGTGTTTTCTTTCTTTAGTAAAATATTGTATTTATTTATTCTTAATATTTTCTGTATATTTTGTTTTATATATATATATATATATATATATATATATATATATATATATATATATTATTTTATTCTTCTATCTATTTTTCCCAAACACATTTCTTTAAAACTAAATTTTAACCTTTTTTCAAATTAAACATAAGACCTAAGCCAGCCTATAACTCAAATTCAATTTCTTTTTCTTTTTCTTTAATAAAACTATGAGCCCAAAAGCCCATTTTTTTTAAGCAACATCATATATTTAATTCTTATTAAATATGTGTATGAACAACCTTATAGCACATTAGTTAAGTCCTTACATTGTTATTCCATAAATCACATGTTCAAATCTCCATTCTTTCAATTATTTTTTTTATCAATTTTTTATTCTTTTCATAACTTACAAATGAGAACTTTCATTTCCAAAATGAATGGTGACCTTTCATTTCTCTTTTAATTCCCATATTGAATGCATATATTATTATATATAATTCACCATTACACCATCTTTATTTGTCCTCCTCTATTTTTTCCTTCCTCACATTTTTCTATCTCTCACTTCTCCCTCTTCATCCAGAGTCCAAGAAGAAGAATATGAAGAAGTCTTCAAGAAGGTCTCGCTAGTAACGCGAGACTATCGGCGGATAGACAAGTCCGGTGACAATACCGGCTTGTGTATGTAGGTCCCTTCTCTCTCTCCCTCTCCATCTCTTTATTCTCCTTTTGTCATATCTCGTAAATCCGCTATTCTTTTCATAACGTAATCCATAAGAGAAGATAAACATAAACATATACATATACATAAGTCTAGATATATATGGTTCTATATGGTTTAATAATATCTTATTGCCTCTTGTTCAAATTAAAGTGTTTTCAATTCTTTGTTTATGAATGTTTATTATGAGTTATGAGAACATAAATTTCATGCCACAATATATATCTACGATATCTCATGGAATCGGTTTGATTATTAAAATAAAAGGAGAAGCTTGCATAAAAAAATACTAGTTAATTTTTTTGCCAATTTTAGCATAAATATCAATACCTTTACTTTTAAAATAATTATTAGAAATTAATTTTTACTTCTGAAAATTTCAGAAAATTTACATATGATAGAGAATATTATTTTGTACATGCTGTAAAAAATTTAGATCGAATCACTTAACGGTTTATGAATTATATCGTTTTTATTCACTGTTCGTAAAATAGAAAACTGCAGTTATTGGTCAACTTCTAGGACACATAACTTGGTATATCGATATCCAAATTGAGCAAACTCAAGGTTTTAAATATCTACATCGAATAATCTAGATTTTATTAGTTTTAAGTTTTTACTGAAAACCAACGTAAGATAAAGAAAACTGTGTTACAATATTAAGCGACGAATCTGGACAGAATATGCCCTGATTCGCACACTATTTTTAAATAGGACATAACTCGAAATCCCGATATCCGTTCGTGACAAAATTTAGATGTATAGATGTATAAATGATAAAGCTATAATTTTCTGTATATTAGATTACTTAGAAATGTATGAAACAACCCGATATAGGCTTTGCAATATAACATATAATTACTTTCCAGAAATCTGAATTTCTGTTTTAAACGCTGATATTAAAATGATCATAACTAGAGTTTAACAAATCCAAATCGTGCGGATCTTGGTGTTTTGGATAAGTACATCGAAAGACCTACAATTTTCTAATAATTTTTGTAACCTGAAACCCGATAAAAATTAACTCAAATTGTGTTTTAAAAATATGCGATGGTGCTGGACAGATTCTGATCTGTTCTGCGCGACAAAACGAAAATGAATGTATCTCCCAAACCGGTAGTCGTATTTAGGCGCGACTGGAGCTCATACGTGCAAAACACTCAGAACCATATTTCTGTTTATATTCCGCATTCGTTTGACTTGATTAATTAGTCGTACATAATATTTCTTTACAGCATTGTTTATTGTAGTTACTCGAATAATATACTTGATTCATTTCATGCTATTCGAACATGTATACATATTTATCGTGATCATTAAATTGTTGTATGTACATAAAGACGATAATTAAATACTTGAGTTGTATTTTGAAAACTATACAAAATTATTTTTACATAAAACCCCCTCAAGTTATATAAATTACAATAAGGACTCTAGTAAATATAGGTTTAAGTGAGACCAAGCTCTTGAGCCTCGGGGAGCCGGAGAAGTGGGTGCTTGCCTATTTAAGGTAGACAACTTAATAACGGTGTTATCAACACGGTAATCGTCTTTGAAAAAGACACAAATCCTGCCGCCCATGTGCAGTGGTTACCGATAATATCAAAACCTAATTCAGGACTTCAATTTCTCTTTCTAATTATTCTGACTCAGACCGAGTCTCATTATAATAATCTAACTTGAATATGATTCAAGTACAATCTACAATATTACAATTCAACGTGAATCCATGAATCCGTATATTCAAACTATTCAATCTATATTGACTGAACCGAACCATGGATATACTTCCATTTACATGATTCTCCAGTTACATCCATGATTCTCCAGTACATCCATTTTACTGATATCATGGTTTCGGCAAGTCATCCAAATATACAATCTATATTACAATTCAACTACAAGTTGAAATACAATATAAACAATACAATCAAGACATCACGGGGTTTAAAGGATAGATTGGTACGGAAGGTGTTAAAAGTGGTACGAGACTGCAAGATTAAGACACCTAACCTGAATCCAATTGCCGTTGTTCCGGGTTGTATAACGGAGCCTTGTACATTCCGTTTGCCCCAGTCTTTAGCATATAGAGACTCCTCTCGTATACACTGGGATCCTTCTGTACCAAGCTACAAATAACAGCGTTAATACTAAATACAACATTATAACAATATAATACAACTTTAAAAGCTACTCTCTCCTTCTGTCTATTCTATTTATTCCTTATCTTTGGGACTTACCGAGCGATTGTTCGCTGACGACATTCTTTCTCTTTCTTCTTTGGAATGTTGTCAGGTGATCTGGACACTCAGGAGATCGAGCCTACTAGTGAGGACTTGGACCAGCTTTCCTACGACCCAGAGCTCTAGCTTCATTGTACACATTTTTATTTCAGTACTTTTCTTTTCTGTTTTGCCACTGTTTAGGCATTGATTTCATCAGATGTATTTATGTTCCATGCATTGTACAAAAGAATGTGAATAAATAAAGAAGTTGTTTTATTATATCTTGTCTCTTATGCATTTATAATTAAATTGCTTAGTTACGCTTAGCGTATTTACTTCAGAGTAAATACGTAGCGGCCTCATCGCGTCCTCTGCCCGTATACTGGAAAGCGGGGCGTGACAGTTAGGATTTGAATTAAGGAAGAAGAAGAACAAGAAATGGAGGGCGATAGGCGTCGCCAGCAGTGGGAGGGCGGAGGATGGATGTGCTTAGCATAGGTAAGGATCAGGGTTAAGAGGATAGGAAAGAAAAAAAATATTTTTGTCATTATGAAAACAAACCGTTCCAACTTATTGAATAAAGGAATTGAAGTTCATGATGCTAATTGGGTAATGGCAGTATAGCTGGGGTTGAATGGACAATATGCCCGACTTCTACTCTAGTTACTGTCGTTGTTACCACCGGTGTTGTCTTCTACTTTAGTTATCGCTGCCTCCTCCTCTGTACCACCCTCCTCTACTTCATCTTCTTCTTTCTTTTTCCACGACCACCTCCACTTCATCATCTCCTCTAAACACTAACCATCTCGTCCTCATCACCACGTCCTACCCACCTTGCCATTGTCCTATAAAACTCACCGTCGCCGACGTCAGCATGGCCTCTCCTATCATGTTTTTCTTCTTCCTTAAACTAACCCTAACCCTAGTACCAGCATCATATTGTTAGTTATGTGTATGCCCTAGAGGCCATTATTGTACGTATGATGTATATTATGGATATGTATATACTGAGAAGACTTTCTTGCTCGACATGATAGTATGCTATCTGGTTACCTTTATCTAAACATGTAGACTTGTATTGTGATACTGTCGTACTCTCACGTGTTGATAAAGCACTTAGAATATGTACTTGACTACCAGGACTATGATGTTGATCATACTAGTGGGGCCATGGTAGTTCACAAGTACATCCTTCAATTGTTCCTAGTCGAGGGAATATCGAGACAGGGCATCGATATTCCAGAGTAGACTGGCGTATACGCTTCTTGACCCATATGATGGGCGATGGATGATCCCACATCCATTAGTGTTTGACATCAAAGATCGTATACGGGTGCTCAGTGGAAACTGGGTACACTGAACAGGACTCACCGAGGACTCCTATGTGGTAGGATACCTATCGTCAGATAGTAGTCCTCTGGTGACACTGGTACAGGTTAGTCTGTAGACCCGAGATCATCATAGAGTCTTATATGACTCCCACTGTGCTTTGATTTCCTCCCTACCACGCTCAAGAGGAGTCGTGCAAACAGGTGGATTTTAGGTACAGTCCCGAGTCGTATGGAGGCAATGAGCGATAGGAGGGGTTTCGTCTCTCCCGGTATTGGGGGTTGATATTGCGCTATGTTCGAATGGCAATAACTGGAAGTCCCTGGCCAGGGCTGATTTGGAGATCTACTGATAAGTGTTATCGGTAGTTTCTCGACCTGTTATGAGCCTCACATCGACATGACTTATCACGTTGCTAGGGTTTGACGATTTCCACCCCTAGACATGATATGCGACATATCAGACGAAGAGACCGGACTGTACGGTAGTGTTACTGATAGGCTTCATGGAGACTGTGGACAGGCTTGCTTGTTGACCTTCATATCGCTCAATACCCGGGTAGCCGTTATGTCCAGGTAGTACCGCTGACGGCTTGTAGGTGACTGATATGATCATCACCTACTGCCGGCGTATTGACGAGTCTTTAGAGTCCCACACAGAAGTTTCCTGGTTCAAGCGAAATAAGGTAGGACACATATGTGATATATGTGTGGGCCTGATTAAATACGAGTATGTGATACCGTATTGTAATCTGGCAGTCATCTGTTATCAATTCAGTTATATGTGATATAACCAAATTGTCGAATCAAGCGTTGATTCGATAATGTGATATACAGATAAATGATATTAAACGGTCGTATATAATATAACCGTATTATTAGATCAAGTGTTGATTTAATAATGTAATATAAATTATATGTGATATAATTTTATATATTAACTAATATCATTAGCTCACTAATTAATCTTCATTAAATATATATTAATATATATATGATATATATATATATATATATATATATATTAAAATGAAGCATGGCATTTTCTTTTCTATTTTGTGAAAATAGAAATGAGGTGTAAAATGAAGCATGGTTGCAAGCATGGGTTAAATACTTGTTTATTGATTCTTGACTCACTATTCAAGCATGGCTGCAATTTAATATTGCATAATTCCATACTTGAATGAGTGAGGAGTCTTTGCTTAGCTCCCATTATTCTTGTTCATTCCAAAAGAGTTAGCCATTTTATTTGCTCATGCTTGCTCTTGCTTCTTCTTCCTCATCTTGCTTTTTCTCAAGCTTCAACCCTCACATGAGATGTGAATCATGAAGCTTGAGCACAAATTAGTGAGCTTTTAACATCCCCTACTTCATCATCTCACACCTTTTAGCAAATTAGTGTGATGTATTTCATGCACTAAAGGGTTTAGTGCGATGGTAGCTTGAACTAGTAGGAGCTTCGGGGTGGATCATCATTGGCGCGAAGGCTACGAAGGGAGCTTGTTCAAAGTCTCAAGAGAAGCCTTGTGGAGTCGTGGGACTACTACACGGAGCATATAGAAGAGAAGGACTTGATTCTACCAAGGTATAAACATCTCTCCTTCTCTCTAGTTGACATATCATCTAAAAATAACCCTAATAATCTAGTTAAGATCTTGTTAGTCTAGCTTAGCACCAATAAAAATTTGAATTTGGCATGGTAGATTCTTCTACAACCTCATCATGGTGCTAAGGTAGTCCTTCATGGTATCAGAGCCGAACTAGATCATCGGGGAAGGTCGTTACGAAATTAAAAAGTTCGATCGGTTTTCAAAACCCGTATTTTTGCAAGTTTCTGTCGATTTTTCCAAAAGTTGGAATTTTTGAAATTAAAAATATCCAAAAAATCGTGCAGGGTTTTCTATGGACCCACAAGAAATTTGGTCCCCTGAATCGACTGTACGACCGCGGATCCGCGGCCTAACCTTGGTTCTGGCGGCGGATCCGCGGCGCAGTAGATGAGTCAGGGGGTATATTTTCTTGTGTAGGTCCGTAGGTGATATTTGCACTGTTTGGGTATTTTTAACTGTGATTCTCAAGTTGTTGAGTTCTCTGGATTTTGTAAAACTGATCGATATATTTGGCGTCGTATAGATCTTGATGATATGTGATATAATTGTTAGAATCCGGCTTATTGGTTTTGTGAAAACTGGTAATGTATATAGTATATTGTGAATCTAGTATGTTAGTCTCGATTAATCGGTTGCCACGAAGTTTTGATTCGGATCAAAACTCCGTCACAATCGCGTATTGTACATGAACACTCGCCGGGTAACTCTAGTAGACAGCCACGCCCCATAGCCGCGACCAAGTGACTGTAGGAGAACCTACGTTGATGATATGTGATGTCATGTGTTGCTGATATGTCTTATTGGATCGTCATGAAAGAATAGCCGGGAGTTTTATGTGAGATGAGAGTTTTCTTTTTCATTCATGTAAAATTTGTATGTAATATTCTTTTATTGGGGCACTTCCAGGATGAGGATGATGTCACTATTGTTGTATATTATTTATTTTTCCGCATTAGGATAGACCCAAGGTGAGGAGCACAAGTAACCGAGTTCTAAAGTCCAGTGGGAGACCATCTCAAGGAGTTGAGACCGGGTCTCCTAACTCTAGAATTGGCAGGGTTACTTGCCGCTCTCGTATGGGTCTATGGGATGTGGGTTTGGCTATTCTTCACGACCGTGGAATCCGTGTTTTACATTACTGGCTAAATTTAAAACACGGACATCCTAGTATATCCAATATTTCATATGTTTATCTTCTGCTGCTGTGTTATGTGATGTTGATCATATAACTGCGTGAGAAGAATGTAATATTATATATATAAGATATATATTAAACGTTGCTTATGTTTTGCACCCGCGCTAGTCCAGCCCCCGCTCTGCCGGTAGTTAAGTAACCTAACGGTGCATGACGGGGCCCCGTGGTGAATGCGGATGGCATAAGCGTACGTTCTATTTTCGTTTCATTTCTTCTGTGATATTTAGGGAAACATTAATTGATGGGACTTCATTAAAAAGATTAATGAAAGAAAAGAAACCTAAAGATGTTGTAGAATCAAAATTTCAAAGCAGGTAGCTCTAGTTCTTACTTTGCATAGCGGTGTTCCTTGTAGAACATCCAGCACCTTATTCGATAAGGAAAGAGCCGAGATCCCTTCACCGGGAGTGATCTCTTTAGCGAAACTAGCAGCTGCTACAAACTCGGTTTGTCTTTTGATTGTTTTTATAGTTTTTGCTTTACATAGTGATATTTGTGAAATATCCTGCAACTTATTCGATGAGGAAAGAACCGAGATCCCTTCACCGGGAGTGACCTCTTTAGCAAATATAGAAAAGGCCTCAAAAACATTCCATTTAAAATCACTCGATTCTACAACGATATCAAGTTCATTATGCAAAGGGTTTTCTTAAAAACCTGTCGTAGCCCTCCGTCATTTCAGATAAGTAATAGTTAGTATTCGTGCTGCGTTTGTTGACCTCTGTTAAGGCGTAGTGTGCGGTAGCTGATTAGTACTTATCTGTATAAACATATGATGTGATTGATTTAGGGTAGTCGTGCGACCTTGTTGACCTCTGTCAAGGGTCGTGCGGGTGGGTTTACTTCAATCAGGAAATGACGGGTTGAACTTGACTAGCAGTCTATGATTTGTTGACCTCTGTCAAGGTCATAGGATGCTAGGGGTAAAATATTATCGGGAATTTCAAGTGTTGAAATTTGCAATGAGATTGCATACCTTCTATGAGATAGTTGGATCCCGATACCCACTGCGAGTAAGAGTTACTCCTGGGAGAGTTTTACACATTACAATTAGCCGATCAAGTAGGTGTCTAGAAAGGTGTTAACGGGGTTACGCCCCTGGGAAAACGAGGTTTATTTTAATTCGGTCCGTGCGAAAGCGCGAGGAACCTCCCTCAAAGTACCGGCACTGGCCTGGCTGAAAGATTGGCGAACTTGTAGAGTGTAATTAATCCCGGCTACTCTTTCCTTTTAGAGTTTGAAGGAAGATTTGACTAAAATAGTGGGAGACGTCCTGATTAGATATATTAATAACCAATCTAATCTTGCAAGAGCATACGGTAGAGTGTTTTCTTCTCTCTCTCTCCAAGTAGCAACCATGTCACACTTTAATCAAAATAAATAATACGGATGTATTGACCGAACCCGCTTGTTATACTGCGCTAGGGAACGTTGGTCCCGCTCCAACTTGTAATTGTTATAAGACAGAGCAGGAAATAGGGGATTACCAGAATTCCCGTGCCACCCAAACGAAGAAAGTGCATGCTGATGCATCATCTTCGGGTGTGTTCATTACCGAGAACTGTTTCTCAGTATCCTGTACGTCCTTGATATGAGATACCGGATCAGGATCCCGCAAATGTAATTTGTTACATGGACTACAGATAGGTAGAGAACTGAGAACGGGTGATAAGTTTCAAAAGTTGGAAATGGTGCAAAGTGTTGCAGCCAAGTTTGTTGACAGTTATCACCCTGTATTACCAAATACATTGATTCTGAAAAAATGTTATTAGATACCGAACCTGATATACAACATCATATCAGTTTCTTTATTAGTAAAGAAGGATATAATTTTGTACTATTGGAAAATGTTTTGAACAATTCCTATATCAAAAGTTGATCAGTTCAGGCACGTTATCTAAAAGCATAGACGTTCTAAATCAAACCACAGTTCTTAACGTACAGAACACATACAAGAGAAAGAGTTCAGAAATGAATAAATCCTTCTTGAGGTATTGTAGACTAGGTCATATCAATGCGACCCGACTAGCTCAAGTTACATAAAGATGCATATTTAAATCAGTTTGGATTTATATCTTGTGAAACTTGCCAGTCATGTCACAAAGATAAGATGACCATAGCTCCATTTATTGGAAACAGAGAAAGAGTTAATGAACTCTTGGGATTGATACATGATGATGTATGTGGGTCCCTTGTCTACACATGCCAGGACTGGTTCTTTATAGTTCATTACATTCACTGATTATCTCTCAAGATTCGAACATATGTTCTTGTTGAAACACAAGTCTGAACCTTTTGAGAAATTCAATGAATATAAGTTAGAAGTAGAGAACCAAAAAGGGTATAAGTATTATGTCCTATGATGAGATCAGGGAGGAGAATACTTGAACACGGAGATCCTGGATTATTCTAAAGGAGAATGAGATTCTCTCTCAGTATTACTCCTTCGAATACACCACATCACGTCGGTGTATCGGGGCGGAACAATCACACCCTATGTGATATGGTGTGCTCTATGATGAGTACTACTGAATTGCCTATTTTCTTTTGGAATTATGCACTTGAGAAGTTGCATACCTATTGAATAGGGTTCCAACCAAAATCAGATGCCTACCACTCCATATGTGATATGGTATGGGAAGAGCCCATCTCATAAAGATGTTAAGGTTTGGGTTGTCCGGCCTATGTCAAATGCAAAATCCGGACAAGCTCGAGGCAAGGTCAGTTCTGTAGAAGTTTGTTGGATATCCCAAGTATTCGCAAGGGAATATCTTCTACCACACCGAGGAACAAAAGATGTTTTATTTCTCGGCATACCACTTTTTGAGAAAAAGGGAATTACTTGTGAAGAAATTAGTGGTCATAAGGTAGAACTGGAAGGAGTTCCAGCTATACAAACTGCAGCTGATGATTTGGTAAACTCGGAGGATTCAATAGTTTCCAACGAACCTCAGCCTCTCCGCCGATCTGGTAGGGTTCCTCATCCATCTGAGAGATACTTCAGTTTCTCTATGACAGTGGGAGCGAGGATTGCATCATGAGATGACGACCCAACTAGTTTCGAGCAGGCCATCAGGAGTGGGACTCTGTAAAAATGGCTGGATGCTTAGCGATCTGAGATGGAATCCTTATACACCAACAAAATATGGAGTTTGGTTGCTTTATCTGAAGGGTTAAATCCCCATCAGGAGCAAGTATATTTTAAGAAGATTACTTGGTGTACATGGAAAAGTTGAGACTTTCAAAGCTATGCTTAAGTCCATCCAGATCCTACTTGCCACGGCTACATACCATGACTACGATATCTGGCGGTTGGGTGTCATGACTACTTTTCTAAATATTGATTTGGAAGAGAGCGTCTATAAGTACACAGCCAGAGGGCTTCGTAGACAGTGGGAGCAGCGGAAACGTGAGCATGATGTTTTATGGGATAAATCAGGCATCGCGGAGTTGGAACGCCTGTTTTGATATAGTAGTCAAAGAGTTTGACTTCATCAAAATGGAAGATGAACCTTGTATATACAAAAAAGTAGTAGAGAGTATGGTGGTGATCCTCGTAGAGTACGTGGATGACATACTCTTAATAGGGAAGGAGTTTCCTATACTATGCTCGGTCAATCTCCGCTTATCCCAAAGATTCTTTATAGGATCAAGGTGATACCTCCTAAATCCTGGGTTATGGATCTATGAGATAGATCTAATTGGATGTTAGGATTCTCACTAGTTGTAGTGAGATGGTATCAATCGATCCTGGGGAGAATCACTGGAAAGGTTCCAGGATGATAAGGACGACTGAATGTCAGTCGCAGGCATTGTCTTTACCCTCAGTGGAGGGACGGTATGTTGGAAGAGTTCCAAGTTAGATACCGTGACATACTAGACGATTAAAGACAAGATACATCGTTACTAAAAATGCTACCAAAGAGACAGTCTGGATATATTTTAGTTCATGAGATGAACTTAGTTCCTACCATTGTGTGACAATGGAGTTATGGCTTTGGCCAAGGAACCCCGTCCCGTCTGTAGTCCAGACATATTCTTAGGCAGTATCACCTGATCATGAAGATGGTTGATCTCCAGGGAGATAGAGGTCAGGAGAGTTGACACGAAGGATAACGTAGCGGATCCACTCACGAAGGCCACCCCTCAGACGCAATTTGAGAGACTTTTTGGGATGTTGGGTATAAGATACTACAACACATGGCCTTAGTGCAAGTGGGAGATTGTTAGTTATGTGTATGCCCGAGAGGCCATTATTGTACATATGATGTATATTATGGATATGTATATACTGAGAAGACTTTCTTACTCGACATGATAGTATGCTATCTGGTTACCTTTATCTAAACATATAGACTTGTATTGTGATACTGTCATGCTCTCACGTGTTGATAAAGCCCTTAGGATATGTACTTGACTACCAGGACTATGATGTTGATCATACTAGTGGGGCCATGGTAGTTCACAAGTACATCCTTCAATTGTTCCTAGTCGAGAGAATATCGAGACAGGGCATCGATATTCCAGAGTAGACTAGCGTATACGCTTCTTGACCCATATGATGGGCGATGGATGATCCCACATCCATTAGTGATTGACATCAAAGATCGTATACGGGTGCTCAGTGGAAACTGGGTACACTGAACAGGACTCACCGAGGACTCCTATGTGGTAGGATACCTATCGTCAGATAGCAGTCCTCTGGTGACACTGGTACAGGTTAGTCTGTAGACCCGAGATCGTCATAGAGTCTTATGCGACTCCCACTGTGTTTTGATTTCCTCCCTACCACGCTCAAGAGGAGTCGTGCAAACAGGTGGATTTAGGGTACAGTCCCGAGTCGTATGGAGGAAATGAGCGATAGGATGGGTTTCGTCTCTTCCGGTATTGGGGGTTGATGTTGCGCTATGTTCGATTGGCAATAACTGGAAGTCCCTGGCCAGGGCTGATTTGGAGATCTACTGATAAATGTTATCGGTAGTTTCTCGACCTGTTATGAGCCTCACATCGACATGACTTATCACGTTGCTAGGGTTTGACGATTTCCACCCCTAGATATGATATGCGACATATCAGACGAAGAGACTGGACTGTACGGTAGTATTACTAATAGGCTTCATGGAGACTGTGGACAGGCTTGCTTGTTGACCTTCATATCGCTCAATACCCGGATAGCCGTTACGTCCAGGTAGTACCGCTGACGGCTTGTAGGTGACTGATATGATCATCACCTACTGCCGGCGTATTGACGAGTCTTTAGAGTCCCACACAGAAGTTCCCTGGTTCAAGCGAAACGAGGTAGGACACATATGTGATATGTGTGTGGGCCTGATTAAATACAAGTATGTGATACCGTATTGTAATCTGGCAGTCATCTGTTATCAGTTCAGTTATATGTGATATAACCAAATTGTCGAATCAAGCGTTAATTCGATAATGTGATATACAGATAAATGATATTAGACGGTCGTATATAATATAACCGTATTATTAGATCAAGTGTTGATTTAATAATGTAATATAAATTATATGTGATATAATTTTATATATTAACTAATATCATTAGCTCACTAATTAATCTTCTTTAAATATATATTAATATATATATATATATATATATATGATATATATGATATATATATATATATTAAAATGAAGCATGGCATTTTCTTTTCTATTTTGTGAAATTAGAAATGAGATGTAAAATGAAGCATGGTTGCAAGGATGGGTTAATACTTGTTTATTGATTCTTGACTCGCTATTCAAGTATGATTGCAATTTAATATTGCATAATTCCATGCTTGAATGAGTGAGGGGTCTTTGCTTAGCTCTCATTATTCTTGTTCATTCCAAAAGAGTTAGCCATTTTATTTTCTCATGCTTGCTCTTGCTTCTTCTTCCTCCTCTTGTTTTTTCTCAAGCTTCAACCCTCACATGAGATGTGAATCATGAAACTTGAGCACAAATTAGTGAGCTCTTAACATCCCCTACTTCATCATCTCATACCTTTTAGCAAATTAGTGTGATGTGTTTCATGCACTAAAGGGTTTAGTGCAATGATAGCTTGAACTAGTAGGAGCTTCGGGGTGGATCATCATTGGCGCGAAGGCTACGAAGAGAGCTTGTTCAAAGTCTTAAGAGAAGCCTTGTGGAGTCGCGGGACTACTACACGGAGCATATAGAAGAGAAGGACTTGGTTCTACCAAGGTATAAACATCTCTCCTTCTCTCTAGTTGACATATCATCTAAAACTAACCCTAATAATCTAGTTAAGATCTTGTTAGTCTAGCTTAGCACCAAGAAAAATTTGAATTTGGCATGGTAGATGCTTCTACAACCTCATCATGGTGCTAAGGTAGTCCTTCACATATCTCCTTTCTCTCTTGTTGCAGCCGCCACCCTAGACAGCTTCTCTATCGCTGCCTCCCTAATCATCTTTTTCTTCTTCTGTCTTAACTAATCCTAACCCTAGCCACCCTCTCTAACCATCGCCCTTGTTGGAAATTTAGTGTAGGAATTGAAAAAATGATGGGTACAAGTAAATGACTTTATTGACTCTCAAGGATTTACTTGACCCCACTCAAATTGAGTGTACTAAAGGGTTGCAGATAAGTATCTCTCAGGATACGACAAGGTCTGAAGTTTCTGTGATCAGCAAAAATTGAAGAAACTTCGAAATTCTATTCGAAACAGTAATGGAATAGTATGGAAGAAGAAGTTGTTATTCTTTTTAAGAAATTGGTCCTATTTATATATTATCAAGGGTTATTTAAACCAACAGTTGCAACTTTTCGAAATTCAAAATCCACAACTGCTCAAAACGAACCATTCAAATTTAAATTTCGAAGTTCAAATTTCCCGCTCAAAAATTCCTGCGTAAAAACTGAATTTTCGATATTCAAATTTCCCGCTCAAAAACTCCAACAATCCCCCACTTTCTGAGCTAATATATTTTCTTCTCATCTATATTCTGTATTGATATAATAATGTATAGTTAAAGCTTCCTTTCGGTTTAAACTTTTAGTTAGTGTAAATATTATAAGGTGATACGAAGTTTCTAGTTGCTAAGTATTAAACTAGCCACTCCTTGATGTATAACCAGTAACATAACACACATATTTATATCATGTTTCCTTAAGAATTTCATTCTCACTCAACACTATTAATGGCCTTGTATTATCCTTATTCAGAAAACAATCCCGGAATTAAATCATAAACTTCCATGAGAAGCTGCACCACTTTTATATTTTCATAAGTGAAGTTCTTCTTGCGTTTCTGTCTCCAAACACATTTCCTACACAGAAGAACTTCATTAAAAGATATAAACTCATCTCTCAATTTTGATGGCATCACTAATTTCCAACTGTGAGACTTAAATAACTAGTGGTCATAGTTATATAGTAACTTTGTTTTTACTCATTAAATTTTATACTAGTAGAATTCTAGTTGAAGGTTGGGTTACCATCACTATTAACTTTTATTTATTGGATTTCAATCTCATATCAATTGATGTCGTCCTTAACAAGTCTCTAGTCGGTCCTTTGGTAAAAGGATCTGCCAAGATTTTAGTTGACTTTATATATGTAATTATGATAACCCTTTCATTAATTAATTGTCTCACATACTCATGTATCAAGCTTATATGTCTTGATTTTCTATTATAAATACTATTGTAAGCTCTTGACAATTTTGCCTCGTTATCACAGTATATGGATATTGGAGGTATAGGATTAGGCCAAAATTTAATATCCAATAATATATCTCTAATCCATTCAGCCTCTTTGTCGGCTGATGCCAATGCAATAAATTCAGATTTTATGGTTAAATGAGATAAACATGTTTGTTCTTTGAAGCCAATGAAATGGCACATCCTCCAAGGGTGAATACATATCTAGATGTAGATTTATTATCTCCTGAATCAGTTATCCAATTTGCGTCAGAGTATCCTTCTAATACCGCTGGAAATTTATTATAAAATAACATATATTTCAACGTTCCCTTCAGATATCCAAATATTCTGCCAATAGCTTTCCAATGTTCTGCTCCTGAATTATTAGTATATCTACTAAGTTTAGAAACAGTAAAAGCTGTATCTGGTCTTGTGCAATATGTTGTATACATTAAACACCCAATAGCACTTGTATATTCAAGTTGTGCTATTTCTTTATAAGGGTTCTCTTTTAGTGCAACACTAGAATCAAAAGGAGTATTATACGTCTTGAAATCAAGATGATTAAATTTGGAGATTATCTTCTCAATATAATGAGATTGAGATTATGCATAACCCCCACTATATTTTACCACCATAATTCCTAAGATTATATCAATTTCTCCTAAATCTTTCATTTTAAATATAGAAATTAGATACACTTTAGTTTCAGTTACACCCGATATGTTGTTACTGATAATTAATAAATCATCTATGTATAAGCATATAACTATACTATACTCTTTAGTATATTTCATGTATATATATTTATCAGCGCTATTGTGATGGAAACCATTCGATAGTATAACCGAATCAAATTTTTTATGCCACTATTTGGGTGCCTGTTTTAACCCATAAAGAGTTTTAACTAATTTTCAAGCTTTGTTTTCATTTTCTGAAAGTACAAACCCTTTGAGTTGCTCCATGTATACGTCTTCTTCTAACTTGTCATTTAAGAATGCGGTTTTCATGTCCATTTGATGAATATACAAATTATATATAGAGATTAGAGCAAATAATATTTGTAAGTTGTTTTTCGTCACCTCATTAAGATAGGAATGCGCGTGCTTATCAGGCGTATACAGATTCCCCCTGCCTATGGTAGGCCGGGGTTTATTGATTGTGGGGGTCCGAATCTCCGCAGCCGTGGACTAAACTGTCGTTAATTACCCTTCACTTTTGGAGTGAGAGAACCTCTGATTGACGGGTCGAACTGGTCATACGAACTCAATGTGTCATGTACGTGTGTTGTGTTTTGAAGAGTTTTGGATATATCGAGGGCCTCGTAGAGCTTACGGGGTCCCACTACCTGGATAGCGGACTGGGGGTCAAAGGAGCTAGCGGCCTCCTTGCGAGGTGCGGAACAACACCCCGTTAGAAATTTTTTCTAACGAAAGACGTGTTTTGAGTATGGAGTGTATAGGAAACGAAGGGTGGGTAGCGTCATAAGGATGCATGGCCACTGGGCGCATGCAGAAAGGAGAGGCTTAGCCCTGGAATTAGGAGTTAAATTCCCGAGGGATTTTGGAAACTCCCAGAAAAGGGAAGGATTTTTATCTTTATGAAGTTAAACTCCCAAAAGGATTTTGAGTGAAGTTAAACTTCCAAAAGAATTTTATTTATGGAGTTAAACTCTAAAATATTTTGAATGGATTTAAACTCCTAAAAAGATTTTATTTATGGAGTTAAACTCCAAAAGATTTTAACAAATTGAGTCGAACTCCCAGAAATCTTTGGAAATGATCGAAGGGGACCCCTTTCTTCTCCTCTTTATCCCTAAATCTTCTTTTGAGCCTTGAATCTTTCCAAAGTGGGATTTTTGGAGATGTGACTCCTTCATCCTCCTCTCTGTTGGCTGAATCTTGGAGAAATAGGGGTGAGACTTAAAAATCTCCCCTTTTAGGGATTTGATGGGAGATCCGAGCTCCTCTTCATTGGTTTTGTGGTGAAAAACTATTTCTTTTTCGGAAAAGAAGAGTTAAACTCTTAATTTAATTCAAAAAAGAAGAAGATTTAGAACCTTGAGTTGGGGAAGGAGAAAGAGGCACATAACCCTAATTTTTGAGAGAATGAAAACTTCTTTTTTATTTCATTATCATATTTGCATTTATAGGCTACACATTTTAAATAGAGCCCTCTTAGGCTTTACCAAATGACACTTGTGTCACCCATGCCTTATGTGCTTATTTCTTTTTGCACATAAGCCATGGGGTTTACAAAATTTTGGTTTTCTGCATATTTTTCATACATTTATTTCTAAAAAATTGCATTAAACAAATTTATTGATTCATTCTTAGCATGGAGCCGGCCCCTTCCATGCTTGGTCCTGACTTAGGCATGGGCCCACTTAGCTTGGGGGTTGATTGATTTTGACTTGGTCGATCGGGGTGTAACTTTTAACCCCAACAATATTCTGATATATGTTATTCGTACTACAGATGCATAAGTGTAGAAATAATCAACACCATATATTTTTTGAACCTTTTCGCCACGAGTCTAGCCTTAAACGTTTGCAAAGATCCATCAGATTTGAACTTTCTTTTAAATACCCAATTATATCACATAGCCTTAGATCCTAGAAGTAAATTAGTAAACACTCAAGTGTTATTGGACATAATGGAATCCATTTCATCATTTATGGCTTCTTCCCAAAATGTGGAGTCTCTCGAAGCCATTGTCCCGCTATTATTTTTAGGATCATCATCTATATGGATAACAATATGTATTTTATCAATCTCCATATTTCTATCTCCTTCTACTAGAAAAACAATAGAATTAGGATCAACAAAATCAGAATCTAGTATTTTCTCTTTTCTTATTTTTTGATTTTTTCTAGGTTCTATTGGAGGGTCAATAAATTTCTCTTTTATTATCGTTTTTTTTCTCTAGATGTCTTATGTTGAACATCATCTAACTTGAAATTTGTTTCTAAAAATTCAGCATATCTAAATTCAACTATTACATTAGATTCCAAATTAAGAAGTCTATAAGCTTTACTATGTTCGGTATATCATATAAATACACTTTTGAGTGCTTTAGAACCTAATTAAGTCCGTTTAGGTGCAGAAACCCTATAGTATGCCAAACACACCCACACATTTAAATAAGCCAAATTTGGCGTTCTTTTCTTCCATAATGCGTATAGATTGATTTTTGACTTCTTTGATAGAATTCTATTATGTAAATGGCAAGCCGTCAATAAAACCTTAAAGGAAATTTTGCATTTAACAACATAAAATTCACAATTTCCATAAGAGAACGATTTTTCCTTTCCGCTAAACCATTCTGTTGAAGAGTATATGGTGCTGTCATTTCATGCACTATACCATATTGCTTACAGAAATTTATAAATTCGTGTGAAAAATATGCTTCTCCTCTATCACTGTGAAAAACTTTAATCTTCTTACTAAATTGATTTTCAACTTCTGCCTTATAAATTTTAACATAGAGAATATCTCGTCTTTACTTTTCATTAAATATACATACATATATTTAGTGTCACGCCCCGCTTCCCAGTGTACGGAGAAGTAGACGTGACGTGACGGGACGCGGCTTATTTACTCAGAAATAAACACGTTAAGCGTAAATAAGCAATATAAATGAATACACAAAAATAACAAGAGATGTAATAATAACAACAACTTTTATTAAAATTCTTTCTTTACATACAACTAAACAGAAAAGTTCAATGATAGAAAGCGATGCCTAAACAGTGGCATATGAACTGAAAAGAAAATAAGTACAAGTAAAAGCCTAGAAGTCTGGCTCCTCTGTGAACTGCTCCAAATCGTTCTGACTAGGCTCGGTCTCCTAAGAGTCGGGTCCTTCTGACGAACATTCCAAAGAAAGAAGAGACAGAAATGTCGTTAGCGAACTAGCGCTCGGTAAGTCCCAAATGATAGAATGGAATAGACAATTAAAGAGAATAGAACTGGTAAATCATCTGTTTGTTATGCTAACGTAGTTATTTGTAGCTTGGTACAGAATATATCAGTGTATATGAGAGGAGTCCAACTATCCCATGGACTATGGTAACATATAAGTACAAAGCCCCGTCAAAACCCACGGGACAACAACACAAGATGTTCATGTAGGTGTCTTTTAGTGTTCATCATCATGCCACTTTTAACACATTCCGTACCAGTCTATCCCGTTAAACCCCGTAATGTATATTGTATCGATTGGTAATTATCAAACTTGTCGAGACCATGGTATAAGTTGTTCATGTAAATAGTTTTAGGGTGTATCAAGTAGTCATGTAATGAAGTCAAGTCATAGCCATGGATTGGTCAAGTCAAGTCATGTTTGCATGTTTGGTATTGTTCTCGTATTCAAGTTCATATTTGGTATATTGGATTCATGTTGAATTGGATTCATGATTGAGACTTGGACTCAGACTTGAGTCAGACACTTTAAACAGAATTTGGATTTGAATTAGGTTTAGGAGTTATCGGTAACTGCTGCACATGGACGGCATGATTTGTGTCTTTTTCCAAGACAATTACCCTTGATAACCCCATTTTAGTTTTCTACCTTAAATAGGCAAGCACCCACTTTCTCCGGCTCCCTGAGCCTCAAGAGAATTGGTCCCGCTTAAACATTTATTTACTAAGCTCCTTAATGTAATTCTATATATCTTAAGGGGGTTTTATGAAAAATATTTTATATACTTTCAAAATAAATCTCGAGTGGTTATTTATGTTCTTTAAGGTTTCCATGAATGTGAATTTTTAAAGAGTGGGATATATTAGTGAATAGTAATTTATCTTGAATAGTTCATTGTATTTTAGTGTAACTTGTTTTGGATTGATACTTGATGGTATTTTAATGAAACCTGTCATTCTTTTATTTTCTAGAAAATATAGAATTTTATTATATATTAAAAATATATGATTTGATAATATTTATATAATTATTAAAAATTAATTTTATTTATTAAGTAGAAAATCTCGTTTTTCTTAAAAATCGTATTAAAATTTTTTCGAGATCGTATGCTCCGTGAGGAGGTCTGCATCTCACTCTATTAGCCTAAGAATGTGCGATAATACGCACCATCCAATAACGGGTTTTCCAAAGTGGGTTGTAGAGGTATAATCGCAAAGAATTTGATAACACCATTTAAAGTAAACCGAGATTTTATAGTTCAATGTATTTTGATGAAAGTCGAATTTTGCCTTAAAAGTTATGTTTCAAGAGAATCGTGCTATGTCAATATGTGTGTGTGTGTGAGGTATGTCATTACCTCATGAAGTTTTCTAAAGGTATGCTAAGCAAAAATGTTTAAAAGATAACGTATATAAACTTCATGGTAAAAGTAAAAGTTTAATTAAAGTTAATTAATATGGAGTTTTAGAGTGAAAGTTATTTCTAAACCTTATAATAGTGTTACAAATATTGTGTAAAAGTTTGTTGAACAATATGTAAATGAAAAGTGAGATTATAGAGTTTAGAAGATTTACATCGGTAATAACTCCACTTACCGATACTTTGTTTTGAAAAGAGAAATTAGCGAAAAGAAGGAGGAAATAGAAGTAACTTACAAGCTAGGAGGAGAGAGGAGAGGTGGCGTAAGATGTCGTATCCTTCATGACGTCGTGGGGTTGCCGAAATCGCCTCTAATTCTCGCCGGAATTTGACCTTGGGCAAACTCCACTTGTACTCTTCTTGGACTTAATGATTTTTGATAATTTTGACTAGAGATTTCAGAATGAGGAGGGGATAGGGTATGGGGTTGTATTTATAGGGTGAAATTAGGGTTTTGGAATTGAAAAATTGAATTAAAAAGTATTAAAAATGAAATTAAAGATGAATTTTAATTCTTTGTTAAATTGCAGAGAAAAAAAACAGAACAGGGATAGTGGGGTAGGCCAAAGGGTGTTGTGTGTAAAGCACGGGCACTTTTCCCTATGGGGGGACCCGTCGCCGCTTGCTATAAGGCCGATCTCGCCGGTCGAATTAGAGGTAAGGGCCGGTGGATTGTGTGCACGTGTCCCTCTCTATATAAATATCATTTTACACATGTTTATTTTTTCTGTCTTTTCATTTTTACGTGTATTTCACGTGTAAACTTTTAGGCTTTTAAAAATTTAAAAGAAAAATTCAGAAAAAATATATGTGGCTGATATGATTCGAACTTTGTCACGACCCGGAAATGGCACGTGACTGGCACTTGAATCATATGAAGTCTATAGGACCCCATCTAATTCAAGTAAGCCAAAAATCCCAGAAATCTAAACCATTTTAAATAGAAGTGAAGAAAACTTATTTTAAAACAAGTGGTTTTAATATCATAAGCCGAAATATGCATTTTTAAAATCTCAAGTCTTTTCTGAAAATTTCGGCAGAGTTTCATTTGTAAATACTGGCCCCAAAAAGGTACAACATGCATAATATGAATAGAGACATCCCCAAGCGGCAGCTAGCTCTTCGTCAATTGACGGTCACAACCACGCAAGCAATATAATATACAACGCCAAAGGGCGAGGATCAAAACTCAAAAGGAAACTCGAATCATCAAGAGAACCTATAATAATACAAGCGCGACTGTAAGCTCAAAATAATACAACTGGTGTTCTAAGTCTAATAAATAATATAAGTCTGGTTGATGGAGTTTTACTAGATACAACTGAATATAAATAAAAGATACAATGGTTGTCACGATGCAAATGAACCCACCTACCAAAACAATCACCCGGAATGAAGCAGTGTACCAGCAAAGCCGCAATAAAATAGGTACGGCAAACCCTGCAAGAAACTATGGCACAACGGGGGTGAGTTGCCAACTCGTAAGTAGAAAATATCACAGAGCAGAAATCGTATGTATGACTCAATCCTAGGTCAATACGATCATAATATATATCCTCAAAATGATAAAGTCTGAAGCATGATAAGGTGGTAAGGGTAAACATCTATACATAAGTGTAATACTATGTGCTCGTGCCAGTGCCTCAGATAGCAACATATCATAAATATGAGGTATGAATGCAATAAATGAAAACAGAATACATCATAATGAGAAAACTGTTTTCTTTATATAGTGAGATTTTTGTATAAATAAATCGAGATATCATCAATAAAATCAACAGGAAATCAGTGTCTAGCAACGACACAAAATATATATAAATCCTAATATCTCAATATCTCAGGCTTCAGCTATCCGGACTGGCATGTATCCTCGAATCTCAATATATAGGGCTCTGGCTATCCGGACTGGCCCAAATCATCAAATCTCAATATTTAGGGCTCCGGCTATCCGGACTGGTCCATACTCCAATCGGTATCATCCGGATATCCGTCGAGTCACAATACAATCACCGGTCAGTAGTGCACCCCTGTCACAGGCTCAACGCCATTATCTGCGACCTTCTCGCTCTGGGTACCGCACCGGTTCCACCATTCACCCACAGATGGCTCCTCCTCCTCGAATCGGTTGTATGATATCGCTCAAGAGCCGAGAAAACTCATGGTGGATATATCTCATATCATATCATGAGAAAACCGCAACTTTCATTTAAAATGATAATCGGTTTATAAAATCTTTGCGGTTTCTCTAAATCCAGAAATCTCATGGAAATCCGAAATCATAAATCACGATGTAAATAAATAATAAATACTGGGCTCCGGCAATCCGGACTGGCCCAAACTATCGCATGGTAAATAAATATATGGATATACATGCATGAGATAACACAGTAAATAAATGCAAAATTTAATTTAGCACACTAATAATATATCGAACTTATCAGCTAACAAGCGATATCAATGAATCAATATTCTCTAAAGTGTGCGTGACATGGCAATTACCGATGATAATGTGTGTGAGCCGGCAAGCAGGTGTACGTAGAGTATACGCATCATCGGTAACGGTGCTGGTGTCCTGACAGCATGATGTTGATAATAACTAACGAAAAACACAATATAAGCATGCGATACGATGCGAACAGCATGAAAATGTAGAACAAGAATGACAATGCAACATGTACGAATATACAGAAATGAATAGTAAATGCAATAATAAGGGATCTACATTAATACATATGGGTCATACAGTTTTGCCGTTTGAAATAACACGAATCGTGGTGTTTAGAAAATAGGGCTACGGTGTTTTTAAGAAAAGGTACGTCCTTTGAAATATCCGTAGAATTTCTTGGCCTGTCTTTAAAATACTCACGATTCGTTAGTTTTGAAAAAGGTATGACCCAAGTTTAGTCTAACATCTACAAGTAAACTGTTGAACTAAACTAAAAGACTAATCGAAAAGGTAAGGAAACCACCTAAATCTGAGTCGATATATATAAAACATATAATAGTCGGTGATCCCGCTTTAATAGTATCACATATGATACAATATATAACATGACATCCTCGAGTCAAGAGTGCGGATCTATCATCAATATATAGCTCATACAATAAATCCGTCGTACGGCATCCCAAATCTGGGTACAGGTCAATATCACATTTATCTCATTATTCAACTGGTATCTTTATCATCATATCATAATCTGGGTACTGATCTAACGTCTAGTACATACTGATATCATCTACACACACACACACACACACACACACACACACATATATATATATATGCATGTGTATGAAAACACATCGCCCTAAAGACCCGCTATAATATCATATCGTATCTCAAATACGAACCATGTCTCATCACCGATCTCATGGCATCATGCCCAATCTCATCGACTCATCTCTAAATACCATGTACTATCCTCATCATCCATGTATATATATACGTATATATATATATATACATAGTCCCATACCTATGTGTATTTATATATACATACATATCCCAATATACGCACAAGTAATAAAATGTATGCAAGTGTGTGTATGTGCGTGTATGAAATTCTTAACTCTATGGTTTCGCGACTAAGAAGCTAAACTAAGTTACTTCTAAATACACTAAACTATCCCACGAACACATAAGCTTATTTAGATAGTCATTAATCTCACAATACACATAATTATATATATAGGTATACGTATTCGTATACTACACTTCGAACTGCGGGGGTGCTATACGCCATCCATCCGACTTCCCCCGTAGATATATATCTACTCACCTTGATCTTCGCTTGCCGATGCCGATATCGCCACGTGCTCGCTTGTCGTCTCGAAGTCTTCGCAGGGGTACCTGCATATCATAACATATCATGCCGCATTAAAGTCCAATCCAAAACCAAAACAACACACGAATCTCACATAGGTCAAAACCTATGGTCTACTCACACAAAAGAGCCCAAAAATACTCGATATCAACGTACAAACGTCAAGTGACTGATACCAAACACAAATATCAAAACTTAAATTCATAAACTTCACGAAATACAAGGCAGCAACCCATAAAAGTGTTCCCAGATTTTAGTTCAGGTCAAATTAGCTTAAACAAACAATACCGGGGTGATGTATAGGGTGTATATGACCTACAGTAGAAATCTGGCTAGCCACTATCCCCCCAGATCCGGCCTCCTCGGTTTTCTAGGCTAGGTTGGGGTTCATATTGGTAGGGTGGCCTCGGAGTGTCCAATTTAGGTCAATAGTCTTGTTTGTTTTTCTCAAAAATGCTCCAGATCACTCCAGATTTCATGCACCCTCTAATTTAAACACAAACCGATATTCGATTTCTAAAATTCTGTGTTTGGGTTCTAGCTCTGGTTTGGTCCAAGTTAAACACAAAAAGGAGGGTTTCTAGTCACTGATACACTTATAAACAACATCACAACTCAAGAATCCCACAACCCTCTTCTAGGAATTTTCTAAGTTCATTAAACTACACAAAAACTTAAATAGAGGCTATAGGAATTCAAATTCTACACTAATTGTGAAGAAGGTATCTCATTTGGCAACTCAAGAAATTTCTTGAGTTGCCTCAAGTGTCCAAAATCCTTGCCTTCTTGGTCCAAAGTGCTTGTGAGGAGCTTGTGCATGTTTTTTATGAAATGGAAATGATGTTTTGAGTTGTTTTTCATGGGGTTGTGAGGAGGTAGAGAAGGGGGAGGGAGTGAGCTGCCATGGTGATGAAGGAGACAAGAAGAATGATGAAGATGAAGGAAATGGCTAAGGTCAAAGAAACCCCCTCTCTCTCTCTCTCTCTCTCTCTTGCCCATACCCCTCACCATGCCAAATTGTTTAATGTTTTCATTTTCTTTTTTTTTTCTTTCTTTTGTTCTCTTTTTAAAAAAACCCAAAAAAAATAAACCATACACAAAAGAATCATGGTAGGAAAAATATAACAAGGTGAAATTTGACATGGTGCATGTCATGTGCACAAACCCGGCTTAATACACGATTAGTGATATTTAATCGCGAATAGCATTAAAATGGAATATAATTAATCATAAAAATTTATAATTTGCTTAAATCATATAAAACGCCCTCATTTTGGTAATTCCTATAATTTTCCAAAATTTTCCCAATTTATCGGTATTTAATTATACCGTATCATCAAAATATTCTTAATATTTATTATTTAATTATAAAATTCCCAAAAAATAATATTTTATTTTTCTGAAATGTTATAGTCTTCCCCCTTTAAAGAAATTCGGTCCCCGAATTTAAATTTAAACCCCTCAATACTAAAACATTTCAGTAAAAATGGTCAAGTCGTCGGGGCTCCGAAATCATAAATACATAAAACACATCGTAGCGCAATGAATGCTCATGAAAAATGAGTAGATAACTCAAAATCAAAACTCCATCAAGTATCCCGCAATTATCGGAGTTATGGCGAAGACACCAATGTCAAAACCCAAAACGAAAATCAACATGATATACATCAAAACTATAACACGTACATAGTACGCGTCGGTGTAAACTCGCCAAAACCTCTGAAAGAAAAACATGCCAAACCTTTCATGTTGTTGTGCGATGCACATATCACGGCACAGTGGCGGACGTTTATTGTAAGAAAATAACTATATATATATCCTTTGTTTAACATACACGTCCCGCCGTTTTGAGATAATTTAGAAGGGTTTCCTTTATAAAATATTTCGTGTCATCCCGGACACGTAGGTAAATACTGAGACTATAGCTCCTTTTTGGAAATCCCTTCGATAACTATCAATACATGCAAAAACATATTCAGGTACTGTCCTCTGACTAGTCCTACTCAGCTACTATATCAAATAGTAAATATCATAAAACATGCTGCTCAAGGGAAATCAATCCTAAAATGTATATAGAATGCCCCGTGCGTCTGGTGCGTACGGAAATCGAAATCCATGAATGTGCCATACATGTGCACAGAAACAAAATCCAAGTGCAACGAGTGTGCACGAAACACCTGTCAAAGGCAACGGGTGTGCCTGACAGCAATATCTGATATGCACAAAGAATCTCGATTTAGTGCATCTGATATGCACCGAAATCGCATCAAGCGCGTCAAGTATGCGCAAGAATCCAAATCAAGTGCATAAGGTGCACAAAAACAAATATCGAGTATCACAATCGAAATCAACGGTATACAACACATTTCAATCCAAATGCAAATCAGGTATACCGTGGTATATAATCTCACAACCATGTGTATCAGTGTGCACAAATCGAATCACAATACTAAAGGTGTATGAAAACTGTGCCGAAGCACAAGTCAAATCATATGCATACCATAGGCATGAAATCAAAATCAACATCTCGAATGACATCAAATCGAAGTCAAGTGCAATTGTAGTGCACAAAATCTCAATCATGCAAATAAATCGCCCAAAATACCGAAATCAAAGATGGCGGGAACAGTTCCGCTCTAGTACATCCTCTAAAGATCTCTGGCCAACTGTCATGGTCACTCATAACATGTCTCGTCGACGATGCCGAACTCTGGTCTGCTGGGTGTGCGCAATATGACCGATCCTGGGTCCAAGTCTCCTCGTATAGTATTCCAGAAAGGTTCTATCGAAGTCTCCCCCAAATCTCATTCATGCCGAACTGCTCGGAAGTTATCCTCTTTTACTAAATCTATTTCTTGTTTCGGAATGGCTGCGTACTCATCGCGACTCCTCCTGGAAGATATATATCCATATACAACGCCTCTGCATGCGTACCACACCTCTGATGTCAGTGGAGTGGAACGCCATCTCATCAAGATCTCGTATGAACCGCTTACTCTACTTTCCTCTAATGTCGACTAATTCGGACTCATCTCATTGTGGCTGCATGGACTGCGCTCCAACGGCTATACTCGTATCTGGAGTCTCCCAAGCAATGTATCCAATCACATGATATCCGAATGACGTCAAACTTTTCAATCGATTCGTCAAGGTTCCATAAGCCCCCAAGAGCTCAACATCTTGAGTACAGTTTAATAGTATTACGGTACATGCCACAGTACCTATGGACCAACCGTAGAAGGGCAAACCCAAGCCTCATTAATGGCACCGCTGAACTACTATAAACCCTAAGGTTTCAGAGCGTTCTTATGGTCATTATATCGAATTAGGGTTTCATTCTTCTTGAGGGTCCACGGAAATACTTGCACGTTTTTCCGAATACTTTAAACTTGGAAAATGGTTTTCTGACATTCGATCGTCTTCTAGCGACTCTCAACGTACCTACATGAAGTCGTCTCTAACTGGAATCAATCAATCTGATGACCTCGTATCGGGATAGGCAACGAATCATATGTCCTAGTCATTCCTCCCTGGGTGACTGCGACTTTCTATCATATCTCTAAGTACAACTTGTGCGACATTAGCTTCAAACATCTGGGCGACATCTCATCAGTCACAGCAGCAACTGAATCATTCGTCCGCGCGCTGAATAGTGCCTCAATCATCAAAATAATCGGTGCATTGATGGTCATCACAATCTGGCTGGCCTCTAGCAGTGGCCCAATCCTCTGGTGCTGATCTGCACGTCCGAGAAATCTTGTCAAAGGGATCTATCAAATGCTCATGGCGCGAAAAAACAATAAAACGACGCATCTATGCAAATCGTATGCCCCTGAAATCACGCCCTGGTCAGTCCTCGTCCGTGACGAGTTCATGCTAACGCAACTCTAACCGTAGCACTCTCTCTGCCCGTGTATTCGTGGTAGTAAAAACTATAAACCAATATCGATGAAGATAGATCATAAGAATGAATATAATACTGTGCAAGGAAATGTACATCCTAAGAATTCTTAAGCAGAGTAGCGTATCGTAAGTATGCCGCGGAACATACACACGGTACGTCACTCTCCTTAAGTCACTTACTCCATCAACCAAGGTCAACCTACACAATGAAAGTTCGGGTCTAATACCTCCTCGACTAAGTCTAAGTTCCGTAAGGTCAAGCCTAGATTCCGTATATATACAAACGCCCTAGGCTCCGCATAGTCAAACATAGACTCGAACCAAGGTTAACCTAGCGCTCTGATACCAATTTTGTCACGACTCGGAAATGGCACGTGGCTGGCACTTGAATCATATGAAGTCTATAGGACCCCATCTAATTCAAGTAAGCCAAAAATCCCAGAAATCTAAACCATTTTAAATAGAAGCGAATAAAACTTATTTTAAAACAAGTGGTTTTAATATCATAAGCCGAAATATGCATTTTTAAAATCTCAAGTCTTTTCTGAAAAATTCGGCAGAGTTTTCTCTATAAATACTGGCCCCAAAAGGGTACAACATACATAATATGAATAAAGGCATCCCCAAGCGGGAGCTAGCTCTTCATCAATTGACGGTCACAACCACGCAAGCAATATAATATACAACGCCGAAGGGCGAGAATCAAAACTCAAAAGGAAACTCGAATCATCAAGAGAACCTATAATAATACAAGCGCGACTCTAAGGTCGAAATTGTACAACCGATCTTCTAAGTCTAATAAATAATACAAGTCTGATTGATGGAGTTTTACTAGATACAACTGAATATAAATAAAAGGTACAATGGTGGTCACGATGCAAGTGAACCCACCTACCAAAGCAATCACCCGGAATGAAGCAGTGTGCCAGCAAAGCCATGAAACCTGTACGGCAAACCCTGCAAGAAACTGTGGCACAACGGGGGTGAGTTGCCAACTCGTGAGTAGAAAACATCACAGAGCAGAAATCGTATGTATGACTCAATCGTAGGTCAATACGATCATAATATATATCCTCAAAATGATAAAGTCTGAAGCATGATAATGTGGTAAGGGTAAAAATCTATACATAAGTGTAATACCATGTGCTCGTGTCAGTGCCTCGGATAGCAAAATATCATAAATATGAGGTATGAATGCATTAAATGAAAACAGAATATATCATAATGAGAATACTGTTTTCTTCATATAGTGAGATTTCTGTATAAATAAATCGAGGTATCATTAATAAAATCAACAGGAAATCGGTGTCTAGTATCAACACAAAATATATATAAATCCCAATATCTCAATATCTCAGGCTCCGGCTATCCGGACTGGCCTATATCTTCGAATCTCAATATATAGGGCTCCGGCTATCCGGACTGGCCCAAATCATCAAATCTCAATATCTGGGGCTTCGGCTATCCGGACTAGCCCATACTCCGATCGGTATCCTCCGGATATCCATCGAGTCACAATACAATCACCGGTCAGTAGTGCTCCCCTGTCACAGGCTCAACGCCATCATCTGCGACCTTCTCGTCCCGGGGTACCGCAGCGGGTCCACCATGCACCAACAGACGGTTCCTCCTCCTCCTCGAATCGGGTGTATGATATCGCTCAAGAGCTGAGAAAACTCATGGTGGACATATCTCATATCATATCATGAGAAAACCGCAACTTTCATTTAAAATGATAATCAGTTTATAAAATCTTTGCGGTTTCTCTAAATCCAGAAATCTCATGGAAATCCGAAATCATAAATCACAATATAAATAAATAATGAATACTGGGCTCCGGCAATCCGGACTGGCCCAAACTATCGCATGGCAAATAAATATATGGATATACATGCATGAGATAACACAGTAAATAAATGCAAAATTTAATCTAGCACACTAATAATATATTGGAACTATCAGCTAACAAGCGATATCAATGAATCAATGTTCTCTAAAGTGTGCATGACATGACAATTATCGATGATGATGTGTGTGAGCCGGCAAGCAGGTGTACGTGGAGCATACGCATCATCGGTAATGGTGTTGGTGTCCTGATAGCATGATGTTGATAATAACTAACGAAAAACACAATATAAGCATGCGATGCGATGCGAACAGCATGAAAATGCAGAACATGAATAACAACGCAACATGTACGAATATACAGAAATGAATAGTAAATGCAACAATAAGGGATCTACATTAATACATATGGGTCATACAGTTTTGCCGTTTGAAATAACACGAATCGTGGTGTTTAGAAAATAGGGCTACGGTGTTTTTAAGAAAAGGCATGTCCTTTGAAATATCCGTAGAATCTCTTGGCCTGTCTTTAAAATACTCACGATTCGTTAGTTTTGAAATAGGTATGACCCGAGTCTAGTCTAACATCTACAAGTAAACTATTGGACTAAACTAACAGACTAATCGAAAAGGTAAGGAAACTACCTAAATCTGAATCGATATATATATAACATATAATAGTCAGTGATCCTACCTCAATAGTATCACATATGATACAATATATAACATGATATCATCGAGTCAAGAGTGCGGATCTATCATCAATATATAGCACGTACGGTAAATCCGTCATACGGAATCCCAAATCTGGGTACGGGTCAATATCACATTTATCTCATTATTCAACTGGTATCCTTATCATCATATCATGATCTGGGTACTGATCTAACGTCTAATACATACTGATATCATCTACATATATATATGCGTGTGTATGAAAACACATCGCCCTAAAGACCCGCTATAATATCATGTCGTATCTCAAATACGAACCATGTCTCATCACCGATCTCATGGCATCATGCCCAATCTCATCGAATCATCTCCAAATACCATGTACTATCCTCATCATCCATGTATATGTATACGTATATATATAAATAGTCCCATACCAATGTGTATTTATATATACATACATATCCCCATATACGCATAAGTAATAAAATGTATGCAAGTGTGTGTGTGCGCGTGTATGAAATTCTTAACTCTATGGTTTCGCGACTAAGATGCTAAACTAAGTTATTTCTAAATACACTAAACTATCCCACGAACACATAAGCCTATCTAGATAGTCATTAATCTCACAATACACATAATTATATGTATAGGTATACGTATTCGTATACTACACTTCGAACTGCAGGGGTGCTATACGCCATCCACCCGACTTCCCCCGTAAATATATATCTACTCACCTTGATCTTCGCTTGCCGATACCGATGTCGCCATGTGCTCGATTGTCGTCTCGAAGTCTTCGTGAGGGTACCTACATATCATAACATATCGCGTCGCATTAAAGTCCAATCCAAAACCAAAACGACACACGAATCTCACATAGGTCAAAACATATGGTCTACTCATACAAAAGAGCCCAAAAATATCTGATATCGGCGTACAAACGTCAAGTGACCGATACTAAACACAAATATCAAAACTTAAATTCATAAACTTCACGAAATACAAGGCAGCAACCCATAAAAGTGTTCTCAAATTTTAGTTCAGGTCAAATTAGCTTAAACAACAATACTGGGGTGATGTATAGGGTGTATATGACCTACAGAAGAAACCTGGGCACCAAATTTTACAGAGTGGCCGGCCACTACCCCCTCAGATCCAGCCTCCTCGGTTTTCTAGGTTAGGTTGGGGTTCGTATTGGTAGGGTGGCCTCGGAGTGTCCAATCTAGGTCAATGGTCTTGTTTATTTTTCTCAAAAATGCTCCAGATCACTCCAGATTTCGTGCACCCTCTAATTTAAACATAAACCGACATTCGATTTCTAAAATTTTGTGTTTGGGTTCTAGCTCTGGTTTGGTCCAAGTTAAACACAAAAAGGGAGGTTTCTAGTCACTAATACACTCATAAACAACATCACAACTCAAGAATCCCACAACCCTCTTCTAGGAATTTTCTAAGTTCATTAAACTACACAAAATCGGTTTTAAACTTAAATAGAGGCTATAGGAATTCAAATGCTACACTAATTGTGAAGAAGGTATCTCATTTGGCAACTCAAGAAATTTCTTGAGTTGCCCCAAGTGTCCAAAAACCTTGTTTTCTTGGTCCAAAGTGCTTGTGAGGAGCTTATGCAGGTTTTTTGTGAAATGGAGATAATGTTTTGAGTTGTTTTTCATGGGGTTGTGAGATGGTAGAGAAGGGGGAGGGAGTGAGCTGCCATGGTGATGAAGGAGAGAAGAAGAATGATGAAGATGAAGGAAATGGCTAAGGTCAAAGAAACCTCTCTCACTCTCTCTCTCTCTCTTGCCCATACCCCTCACCATGCCAAATTGTTTAATATTTTCATTTTCTTTTCTTTTTCTTTCTTTTGTTCTCTTTTTAAAAAAACCCAAAACAAATAAACCATACACAAAAGAATCATGGTAGGAAAAATCTAACAAGGTGAAATTTGACTTGGTGCATGTCATATGTACAAATCCGGTTTAATACACGATTAGTGATATTTAATCACGATTAGCATTAAAATGGAATATAATTAATCATAAAAATTTATAATTTTCTTAAATCATATAAAACACCCTCATTTCGGTAATTCCTATAATTTTCCAAATTTCCCCCAATTTATCGGTATTTAATTATACCGTATCATTAAAATATTCTTAATATTTGTTATTTAATTATAAAATTTCCAAAAATAATATTTTATTTTTCTGAAATGTTACAAAACACAGGATCTATGTCACAGCAGTTTAAAACTTTACCAATGAGCTACAAGTTATTTTTTACTGTTCTTGAACAAAAATAACATTTAAATTGTAGTCAGGATCGCGAATTCCATTTTGTACATTAACTTTAAAAAATTTCGTACAGTAAAATTAAAGTCGTTACATTCTACCCTCCTTACAAAAATTTCATTATCGAAATTTATAATTATATAAGGACTAATTTACAAATAAGTAAGGGTATCTTACACGCATGTCATCTTTTCGCTCCCAAGTTGATTCTCCTGGCGAATCTTTTCTCCACATCACTTGGACCAAATTTACTTCCTTGTTCCTCAGTGACTTTACCTTTCGGTCCAGGATTTCAACAGGTCGCTGCTTATAAGATAGATCTGTCTATACAGTGAGCTCGGAGTGATCGAGGATGTGGCTGAGATCGCTCACATATCTTCAAAACTGGGACATGTGAAACACATTATGCACTCCTTCCAATGAGGGGTGGTAAAGCTAAATGATATGTTACTTCTTCGACTCGTTCGAGAATGTCGAACGGTCCAATATATCTCAGACTGAGCTTACCCCTCTTGCCAAAGCGAATTACTCCACGGTTTGGAGAGATCTTTAAGAACACATGATCTCCAGGTTGGAACTCCAGGTGTCGACGCTTTGCATCAGCCTAGTGCTTCTGTCTGTCTTGGGCTATTCGCATTCTTTCCCTGATCGTGGGAACTACGTCCACAGTTGCCACGATCATCTCTAGTCCAAGGAGTTCCCGATATCCGATGTCGTCCCAACTTAGTGGTGAACGACACTTTCTTCCATAGAGCGCTGCAAATGGTGCCATTCCAATACTCGCCTGGTAGCTGTTGTTGTATGAAAACTCCATAAGATGCAAGTGATCTTCTCACAATCCTCCGAAGTCTAACATACAAGCTCGTAGCATGTCTTCTAGAATCTGAATTGTTCGCTCAGACTGTCCATCTGTTTGTGGATGGTAAGCTGTGCTGAAGTTCAGACTCATTCCTAGGATAGCTTACAGACTTTGCCAAAACTGCGATCGGAATCTGGTGTCACGATCGGAGACGATGCAAACTGGTACTCCATGTAATCTCACAATCTCCTGTATGAGTTCATGGGTATCAGAAATAGTATATCATGAGGTTAAATCTTACGATTCATGCTTAGCTCAATGTACTTCTTTGATAGCGTCTCGGTAGATTGGCTAACTCGAAATGGGATGAAGTGAGCCGACTTGGTGAGTCGATCCACAATAACCCATACCACATCGTTACCTTTCGTGCTGCGAGGAAGTGCAGTCATGAAGTCCATGGTGATGTGTTGCCATTTCCATTCTGGGATAGGTAACGGTTGAAGTAACCCAGCAGTCCTGTGATGTTCAGCCTTTACTTGCTGACGCACCAAACATTTGGCTACGCTTCTGGCCATTTCATGCTTCATTCCATGCCACCAGTAATGTTGTTGTAGATCTTTGTACATCTTTGTACCACCAGGGTGTACTGAGTACGGAGAGCTGTGAGCTTCTTTCATCAACTCTTCTCGAACAGGACCTTGTGGTACACACAATCTACTTTCATATCTTAAAGATCCATCTTCGTGGATGATGAATTCTGTTCGAAGTCCACTTTCTACTTGTTCTCGGATCTTTTGCAACTTGGCATCACAGCTTGAGATGTTTTGATCTGATTGACAATAGTAGACTGAACTTGTAAGTTCATCAACTCTGAAGTATTACCTGGCATAACCACTTCTATATCCATCCCGTGCAATTCCTGATGTAGTTTCCACTGTGCGGTGAGATTCATTGATAACGGCTGGCGAATAAGTGCATCAGGAACTACATTCACCTTCCCTGGATGATATTGTAGGTTGATGTCGAAGTCCGCCATAAGTTCTAGTCATCTTCTCTGCCGCATATTCAACTCCTTCTGAATAAACACATACTTCAGACTATTGTGGTCCGTGTATATATCCACTCGTTCTCCAAGAAGATAATGGCGCCAAATCTTAAGTGCAAAGATAATGGCCTCCAACTCCAAGTCATGTGTTGGGTAGTTGCACTCATGAATTTTCAGCTGTCTTGATACAAAGGCTACAACTTTTCCATACTGGTGTAGAACACATCCTAATCCCTTACTGAATGTATCGCAATGCACAACGAAATCTCCAGATTGATCCGGTATTATGAGAATAGGCGTTGATGTCAATCTTGACTTGAGTTCTACAAAAGCTTGTTCACATACTTCTGACCGCACGAATGCTTCATCTTTATATGTGAGCTTGGTCAGGGGTGTTGCAATCTTCGAAAAGTCTTCTATGAATTTTCGGTAGTATCCTGCTAATTCCAAGAAACTTCGAATGTTTTTCACCGTCTTTGGTGTCGGCCATTCGCTGACAGCTGATATTTTAGCTGGATCTACTGAGATTTCTTCGCCCAAAATAATGTGCCCGAGAAATCCGACTTGATCTAGCCAAAATTCGCACTTGCTGTACTTGGCATATAGTTGATGCTGTCGCAATGTCTTCAGGACAATCCGCAAATGCTCAACGTGTTCTTTCCGATTCTTTGAATATACCAGGATGTCGTCGATGAAAATAACAACAAACCTGTCTAGGTACTCTCTAAAAACCTGGTTCATCAGATTCATGAAAATAGCAGGTGCATTGGTCACTCCAAATTGTATTACGAGAAACTCATAATGACCATAGCGAGTCCTGAATGTCGTTTTAGGAATATCAGACTCTTTGACCTTCACCTGATAATAACCCGAACGAAGATCTAGTCTTGAGAAAACACAAGACCCACTTAGCAAATCGAACAGATCATCGATGCGCGGTAGTGGATACTTGTTCTTTATCGTCACTTCGTTCAGAACTCGGTAGTCTATACACATTCTGTATGGACTTTCTTTCTTCTTCACGAGCAAAACTAGAGATCCCCAACTTGAAGTACTGGGATGAATCCATCCTTTCTTCAAAAGTTCGTCCAATTGAGTACGGATCTCCTTCAATCCTTCAGGGCTTAACCAATATGATGCTTTGATCACCGGTTGCGCACCAGGTACTAAGTCAATGCTGAATTCAAGAGCTCGATCGGGAGGCAAATTTGAGATGTCTTCAGGGAATACATCCTCAAACTCTTGAACTACCTCTGGCTTGTCTTCTTCCGCTTGTATTATTGCAATCACTGCCTTCCTTAGTTTAGCCTTGTAGGTGCTAGGTTCTAGGGTACGGTCTCCACTCTTGAAATAAAAGACCGGATGATCTGGTATCTCGAACACCACCCTCCTTTAACGACAATCGATGGTAGCAAAGAAAGTTCATACCCAGTCCATTCCCAAGACTATGTCGAAGTTCGGTATGTCCAGCACCTTGAAGTCCGCATAAAATTCTCTGCTGCAGACGACCACTGGACATAGATCATATCCTATAGTTGCCATTAGAACGTCGTTCCCTGAACTGACATTTCAGATGGATACGGGCGGTTTAACTGGAATTGCATGAGTTCGAATGAACCGTTGCGACATAAAGCAATGTGATGCTCCAGTATCGAAGAGTGCTAAGACAGGTAGGGAGGCTACTAAGATTGTACCTAAATTGTGTGGGATATGTTTAGGTATATAAAAAGAATATATTGATGTAAACAAGGTTTGAAAGAGTGGAAGTTACCAGTGATGATTTGGCCGGTGGCTTCAGCTTCTTCCACAGTCATTGTGAAAGCCTGACACCTATGTACATTCCTCCTTGCCGGAGGCACATTCCTCTGTCCGTTCCTCTGGCCGTGAGGCATGTTCTTCTGTGCCTAATGGAACTGACAAGGAGGCTGTGCAGGAGGTCCATGAGGAGGTGGAGCTGGAAGAGCAAGACGAGGTGCAGCAGCCTGGATAGCTGGCCGCTGCAGAAAGGTGAGTGCTGGTCGCGGTGTAGGAGCTGGGATGAGACGATGGGGACAATCTCCAATGGCGTGAGTGGATGCGCCACAAACTAAGCATAGGCGGTTAGAAAGTCTGCAGTCCTTAGCCAGGTATCCATTCCTTTTGCAATAGAAGCAAAAGTCTGGACTGGGCCGGTTAAATGGTACTCCCGGTCTCCTGGGTACAAAAGGTGGCCTGGAAGAGGCTCCTCCTTCCATCTGAGTGGCAGGATGCTTCACACCGGCAGTCTGAGGTCTGCCCTTCTTCTTCACTACTGCTTCATATCGTCGGGCAGCCTTCAGCACAAGATCATGGATTGGGAAATCCCCTGAAGCTAGTGCATCTTGGATCTCCGGGTCCAACCCTTGCTGAAATCTTCGAGGCCGGATCTCAGCAGTCGGGATCAGGTGTGCAGCGAACCTGTTACGACCTTATGTTAGCAAAGTAGTATGTGATACTAGGAAATTGAATATTGAGACATATCTTACCTACTAAGTACGGTAAACTCAGTATCGTATTCATCCACAAATTTGTTCCACATTGAACCTTGCTGTAAGTGGATGAACTGTTGTTCCATATCGAAACAGGCATTCTCAGGGAAATATTTCGCGTCGAACATGTCGCGAAAAGTCTTCCATTCAATCGGCTGAGCAGGACGGCTTTCTTCAGCCTTCCACCATACTCTGGCATAATCTGTGAGTTACAGCTTCGCAACTCTCACCCAAGTAATCTATGGAATTTGTGTTGTTGCCAGGTCATCTTCAATGGACTAAGCTCATTCCTATGCCTCTAATGGGCTCTCTTTCCCAGAAAAGTGCTTAAGGTGCAATGCCCGGAATTGCTTGATTCCAAGTGCCTCAGTCTCTGGGCGGTGCAAGAGGATAGCAGTCTGCGGCTGCTGACCCTCCAAAAGGCTCTTTATTGCCTCAAAAAATACCGTATGCTCGTTGATAGGAGCTGCTACAGTAAGTGGTGGTGGTAGAGGAGGTAGAATGTTTCTATTCACGTTGGTGCTCGTATTGTTCGGGAAATCCATAATCTTGAAAGAAAAGAAAGGGTTAGGATAGATTCAAAAGATTAAAAATATAAGGAATGTTTAGTTGCTGATTATTATAGTTCTTGTGACATATTGCTTAGATTTCTATGCAGAACTGACCAGCATGGGCCGCCAACAAAACATGTCACGTCCCGCTTCCCAGTGTACGGAGAAGCAGACGTGACGAGTCGCGACGTATTTACTCAGAAGTAAACATGTTAAGCGTAAATAAGCAATATAAATAAATACACAAGAATAACAAGAGATGTAATAATAACAGCAACTTTTATTAAAATTCTTTCTTTACATACAACTAAACAGAAAAGTTCAATGATAGAAAGCGATGCCTATACAGTGGCATATAAACTGAAATGAAAATAAGTACAAGTAAAAGCCTAGAAGTCTGGCGCCTCTGTGAACTGCTCCAAATCGTTCTGACTAGGCTCGGTCTCCTAAGAGTCAGGTCCTTCTGACGAACATTCCAAAGAAAGAAGAGACAGAAATGTCGTCAGCGAACTAGCGCTCGGTAAGTCCCAAATGATAGAATGGAATAGACAATTAAAGAGAATAGAACTGGTAAATCATCTGTTTGTTATGCTAATGTAGTTATTTGTAGCTTGGTACAGAATATATCAGTGTATATGAGAGGAGTCCAACTATCCCATGGACTATGGTAACATATAAGTACAAAGCCCCGTCAAAACCCACGGGACAACAACACAAGATGTTCATGTAGGTGTCTTTTAGTGTTCATCATCATGCCACTTTTAACACATTCCGTACCAGTCTATCCCGTTAAACCCCGTAATGTATATTGTATCGATTGGTAATTATCAAACTTGTCGAGACCATGGTATAAGTTGTTCATGTAAATAGTTTTAGGGTGTATTAAGTAGTCATGTAATGAAGTCAAGTCATAGCCATGGATTGGTCAAGTCAAGTCATGTTTGCATGTTTGGTATTGTTCTCGTATTCAAGTTCATATTTGGTATATTGGATTCATGTTGAATTGGATTCATGATTGAGACTTGGACTCAGACTTGAGTCAGACACTTTAAACAGAATTTGGATTTGAATTAGGTTTAGGAGTTATCGGTAACTGCTGCACATGGACGGCATGATTTGTGTCTTTTTCCAAGACAATTACCCTTGATAACCCCATTTTAGTTTTCTACCTTAAATAGGCAAGCACCCACTTTCTCCGGCTCCCTGAGCCTCAAGAGAATTGGTCCCGCTTAAACATTTATTTACTAAGCTCCTTAATGTAATTCTATATATCTTAAGGGGGTTTTATGAAAAATATTTTATATACTTTCAAAATAAATCTCGAGTGGTTATTTATGTTCTTTAAGGTTTCCATGAATGTGAATTTTTAAAGAGTGGGATATATTAGTGAATAGTAATTTATCTTGAATAGTTCATTGTATTTTAGTGTAACTTGTTTTGGATTGATACTTGATGGTATTTTAATGAAACCTGTCATTCTTTTATTTTCTAGAAAATATAGAATTTTATTATATATTAAAAATATATGATTTGATAATATTTATATAATTATTAAAAATTAATTTTATTTATGAAGTAGAAAATCTCGTTTTTCTTAAAAATCGTATTAAAATTTTTTCGAGATCGTATGCTCCGTGAGGAGGTCTGCATCTCACTCTATTAGCCTAAGAATGTGCGATAATACGCACCATCCAATAACGGGTTTCCCAAAGTGGGTTGTAGAGGTATAATCGCAAAGAATTTGATAACACCATTTAAAGTAAACCGAGATTTTATAGTTCAATGTATTTTGATGAAAGTCGAATTTTGCCTTAAAAGTTATGTTTCAAGAGAATCGTGCTATGTCAATATGTGTGTGTGTGTGAGGTATGTCATTACCTCATGAAGTTTTCTAAAGGTATGCTAAGCAAAAATGTTTAAAAGATAACGTATATAAACTTCATGGTAAAAGTAAAAGTTTAATTAAAGTTAATTAATATGGAGTTTTAGAGTGAAAGTTATTTCTAAACCTTATAATAGTGTTACAAATATTGTGTAAAAGTTTGTTGAACAATATGTAAATGAAAAGTGAGATTATAGAGTTTAGAAGATTTACATCGGTAATAACTCCACTTACCGATACTTTGTTTTGAAAAGAGAAATTAGCGAAAAGAAGGAGGAAATAGAAGTAACTTACAAGCTAGGAGGAGAGAGGAGAGGTGGCGTAAGATGTCGTATCCTTCATGACGTCGTGGGGTTGCCGAAATCGCCTCTAATTCTCGCCGGAATTTGACCTTGGGCAAACTCCACTTGTACTCTTCTTGGACTTAATGATTTTTGATAATTTTGACTAGAGATTTCAGAATGAGGAGGAGATAGGGTATGGGGTTGTATTTATAGGGTGAAATTAGGGTTTTGGAATTGAAAAATTGAATTAAAAAGTATTAAAAATGAAATTAAAGATGAATTTTAATTCTTTGTTAAATTGCAGAGAAAAAAAACAGAACAGGGATAGTGGGGTAGGCCAAAGGGTGTTGTGTGTAAAGCACGGGCACTTTTCCCTATGGAGGGACCCGTCGCCGCTTGCTATAAGGCCGATCTCGCCGGTCGAATTAGAGGTAAGGGCCGGTGGATTGTGTGCACGTGTCCCTCTCTATATAAATATCATTTTACACATGTTTATTTTTTCTGTCTTTTCATTTTTACGTGTATTTCACGTGTAAACTTTTAGGCTTTTAAAAATTTAAAAGAAAAATTCAGAAAAAATATATGCGGCTGATATGATTCGAACTTTGTCACGACCCGGAAATGGCACGTGACTGGCACTTGAATCATATGAAGTCTATAGGACCCCATCTAATTCAAGTAAGCCAAAAATCCCAGAAATCTAAACCATTTTAAATAGAAGTGAAGAAAACTTATTTTAAAACAAGTGGTTTTAATATCATAAGCCGAAATATGCATTTTTAAAATCTCAAGTCTTTTCTGAAAATTTCGGCAGAGTTTCATTTGTAAATACTGGCCCCAAAAAGGTACAACATGCATAATATGAATAGAGACATCCCCAAGCGGCAGCTAGCTCTTCGTCAATTGACGGTCACAACCACGCAAGCAATATAATATACAACGCCAAAGGGCGAGGATCAAAACTCAAAAGGAAACTCGAATCATCAAGAGAACCTATAATAATACAAGCGCGACTGTAAGCTCAAAATAATACAACTGGTGTTCTAAGTCTAATAAATAATACAAGTCTGGTGGATGGAGTTTTACTAGATACAACTGAATATAAATAAAAGATACAATGGTTGTCACGATGCAAATGAACCCACCTACCAAAACAATCACCCGGAATGAAGCAGTGTACCAGCAAAGCCGCAATAAAATAGGTACGGCAAACCCTGCAAGAAACTATGGCACAACGGGGGTGAGTTGCCAACTCGTAAGTAGAAAACATCACAGAGCAGAAATCGTATGTATGACTCAATCCTAGGTCAATACGATCATAATATATATCCTCAAAATGATAAAGTCTGAAGCATGATAAGGTGGTAAGGGTAAACATCTATACATAAGTGTAATACTATGTGCTCGTGCCAGTGCCTCAGATAGCAACATATCATAAATATGAGGTATGAATGCAATAAATGAAAACAGAATACATCATAATGAGAAAACTGTTTTCTTTATATAGTGAGATTTTTGTATAAATAAATCGAGATATCATCAATAAAATCAACAGGAAATCAGTGTCTAGCATCGACACAAAATATATATAAATCCTAATATCTCAATATCTCAGGCTTCAGCTATCCGGACTGGCATGTATCCTCGAATCTCAATATATAGGGCTCTGGCTATCCGGACTGGCCCAAATCATCAAATCTCAATATTTAGGGCTCCGGCTATCCGGACTGGTCTATACTCCAATCGGTATCATCCGGATATCCGTCGAGTCACAATACAATCACCGGTCAGTAGTGCACCCCTGTCACAGGCTCAACGCCATTATCTGCGACCTTCTCGCTCTGGGTACCGCACCGGTTCCACCATTCACCCACAGACGGCTCCTCCTCCTCGAATCGGGTGTATGATATCGCTCAAGAGCCGAGAAAACTCATGGTGGACATATCTCATATCATATCATGAGAAAACCGCAACTTTCATTTAAAATGATAATCAGTTTATAAAATCTTTGCGGTTTCTCTAAATCCAGAAATCTCATGGAAATCCGAAATCATAAATCACGATGTAAATAAATAATAAATACTGGGCTCCGGCAATCCGGACTGGCCCAAACTATCGCATGGCAAATAAATATATGGATATACATGCATGAGATAACACAGTAAATAAATGCAAAATTTAATTTAGCACACTAATAATATATCGAACTTATCAGCTAACAAGCGATATCAATGAATCAATATTCTCTAAAGTGTGCGTGACATGGCAATTACCGATGATAATGTGTGTGAGCCGGCAAGCAGGTGTACGTAGAGTATACGCATCATCGGTAACGGTGCTGGTGTCCTGACAGCATGATGTTGATAATAACTAACGAAAAACACAATATAAGCATGCGATGCGATGCGAACAGCATGAAAATGTAGAACAAGAATGACAATGCAACATGTACGAATATACAGAAATGAATAGTAAATGCAATAATAAGGGATCTACATTAATACATATGGGTCATACAGTTTTGCCGTTTGAAATAACACGAATCGTGGTGTTTAGAAAATAGGGCTACGGTGTTTTTAAGAAAAGGTACGTCCTTTGAAATATCCGTAGAATTTCTTGGCCTGTCTTTAAAATACTCACGATTCGTTAGTTTTGAAATAGGTATGACCCAAGTTTAGTCTAACATCTACAAGTAAACTGTTGAACTAAACTAAAAGACTAATCGAAAAGGTAAGGAAACCACCTAAATCTGAGTCGATATATATAAAACATATAATAGTCGGTGATCCCGCCTTAATAGTATCACATATGATACAATATATAACATGACATCCTCGAGTCAAGAGTGCGGATCTATCATCAATATATAGCTCATACAGTAAATCCGTCGTACGGCATCCCAAATCTGGGTACAGGTCAATATCACATTTATCTCATTATTCAACTGGTATCCTTATCATCATATCATAATCTGGGTACTGATCTAACGTCTAGTACATACTGATATCATCTACACACACACACACACACACACACACACACACACACACACACACACACATATATATATATATGCATGTGTATGAAAACACATCGCCCCAAAGACCCGCTATAATATCATATCGTATCTCAAATACGAACCATGTCTCATCACCGATCTCATGACATCATGCCCAATCTCATCGACTCATCTCTAAATACCATGTACTATCCTCATCATCCATGTATATGTATACGTATATATATATATATATATATACATAGTCCCATACCTATGTGTATTTATATATACATACATATCCCCATATACGCACAAGTAATAAAATGTATGCAAGTGTGTGTGTGTGCGTGTATGCAATTCTTAACTCTATGGTTTCGCGACTAAGAAGCTAAACTAAGTTACTTCTAAATACACTAAACTATCCCACGAACACATAAGCTTATTTAGATAGTCATTAATCTCACAATACACATAATTATATATATAGGTATACGTATTCGTATACTACACTTCGAACTGCGGGGGTGCTATACGCCATCCATCCGACTTCCCCCGTAGATATATATCTACTCACCTTGATCTTCGCCTGCCGATGCCGATATCGCCACGTGCTCGCTTGTCGTCTCGAAGTCTTTGCAGGGGTACCTGCATATCATAACATATCATGCCGCATTAAAGTCCAATTTGGGTTAATTGTGTTAATTTTGGGTTAATTGGTTTAATTTTGGGTTAATTAGGGATAATTTGAGTTGGGGTGAAGATTGGGCTTAATTTGGGTTAATTAGGTTAATTTGGGTTAATTAGGGTTAGGGTTTAGGGTGCACTAGTTCCTTCACGACAATACTCAATGATAACGTAAACGTACAATTTTACCGTAAAAGCAGTAAAAATTTACCCTAAACTAAAAACTTCGAACCCTTAATAATGAAACGTAAATGTAAAACCAATTCAAGCTAAATGTTTAAGTTAAAACCAATATATGATACTCGATGATAATATGAAACTTTCATATTCTCATCGATACTCATATGTGAAAATCAAAGCGCGATTTAGTCCCCGTGTATCGGTTAATATACGTTCGATGTTCGTCGTAACATAGAATTATACGAAATTTGTTAAATATCGGACGGTATAGCTCGGTACTAACATCCGTCGTGTAGTCTATGTAACGAGAAGATTCAATCGTATGCTAACCGATAGATTTGTCCAATGTGGACAAATTAGGAATGTATAAAGCAAACACCTGCATTCACTTGTGTTTTCATTCGTTTCGAATTATTTCGTCGGTACTTTTTTACTGGTTCTCCATGTACAAAGATAAATTAGATGTTCATTTCAACGTTGTTTCATAGCATTGAAATTATTATCTATTCTATTACAGTGTACTCGGAGAACAGCGAAGAGGTACTGCCGAAATTTACTCGAAACGGATGAAAGCACAAGCGAATGAGTGTCTGCTCTATACATTCTTAATGGGATAAAAGCCTTACCCACGATAACCGAAACACACACATACAACACAAATACACAACAAACGCACACACAAAGCACATACACACTAACAACCCTACACTTAAGCGAAATTATAAATTGAAACACACATACACAGAATATAACTCATACTTAGGTATCTTCAAATCTAATTTTGTTTATCAATAATTTATTCTTTTTAATGACAAACTTGCATCTACAGATTTTCTTCTTTGTCAGTAACCATCCCGTTCTTAAATTTCTCAATATGGTCACCATAACCTACAATTTATATGTTATACAGTCTAACATGGCCCATGAGTACATCAGAGTTAAAGACTGGATGTACGTGGATTGGCAACAATGCATGCAATCTAAGTTTGTCACAGGAGTTGCTGCTTTCATTGAATTTTGCATGCGCACATAATAAGATTGTATTAGAGAAGATTCTCTGCCCGTGCGATAGATGTGGGAATAAATACTGGCAGAAGGTAGAAATCGTAGAGCTTCGTATCGTTAAACATGGTTTTACTAGACTTTATACAATTTGGCTATATCATGGAGAAGGACAAGAAGAAGACAGTAATACGATAAAAGAAGAAGGAGAAAACGGTAATGCGGCAGAAGAAGAAGACGGTAACTTCTTTTCAGGAGAAGAAATGGAGGATATGGTAGAGGCTGCCCTAGATGATAGTATTCCAACCGAAGATGACATTCCTTCCGGTCAAGGACCGCGTGCGGATAAGTATGAAAAGTTCATGAATGATGCTAGAAAACCAATTTATGAGAATGCAAAGTATTCTACCCTATCATGGTTCTTCCAACTTTTCCAGATTAAGTGCCTAAATGGATGGAACAACATGTCATTCACGATACTTCTGAAGTTCCTGAAAAATTCTATACCCCCGGGAAATAACGTGCCCGACAGCTGGTACGGAGCCTAGAATATGATGTCTGATTTGGGTCTGAAGTGTGAGAAGATTTATGCATGTTCCAAAAATTGCGTGTTATACCGGAAAGAGAATTCAGATTTGAAAAAGTGTCCAACATGCGGAGAGGCCAGGTATAATACGAAAGAATCCGATAAGAAGCCTGATATACCTATCAAGATAGCACGATACTTTCCCATAACAGAGGCTGCAGAGGCCATTCAGGTGCAAGTAAACAGCCGAGGTAATGATTTGGCATCACCGTGCTGCTCCAAGCGAAGATGGAAAAATGAGTCATCTAAGAAATTCACTGGCATTGAAGGATTTCGATAGGAGGTATGAAATATTCAGTAGCGATCTTCCCAATGTCAGGCTCAGACTCGCTAGTGATGGCTTCTGCCCATTCAATTATATGGCTGGAAGCCACAGCACATGGCCCGTTGTAATGATGGTTTATAATCTGCCGTCTTGGTTGGTGATGAATCAATCCTACTTTATGATGCCTCTTCTTATTGACGGACCAAACTAACCGGGAAACAATATCGACGTCTATCTCCGACCTTTGATCGATGAGTTAAAATCTTTATTCATTGATGGTGTAGAGACTTACGATGCAAACACAGATACAACCTTCACACTGCGTACGGTTTTAATATGGACAATTAATGACTTTCATGAGTATGGAATACTATCAGGTTGGTCTGTACATGGTCACAAAGCATGCCCTTATTGCCATCAATATACAACATCGAAATTCTTGAATTTTAGCAGGAAAGTTTTTTATTGCGGTCATCGGCATTTCCTGCCACTAGACCATCCCTACATGTTAGACATTGCTCACTTTAATGGTCATCAGAAGCTTTTTGGGCCTCCAGCCTCATTGTCCGGAAAGAACATGACTGCTCAATGGGATGGTTACAATAATGTGACCTTCGGGATAAATCCGGCAAAACAGGTCAAATCACCATACTGGAACAAGTTAAGCATTTTCTACGAGCTTCCGTACTAGTCGACAAATTTAGTGCATCATTGCCTGGACGTCATGCACATAGAGAAGGGAGTATCCGAGCACGTACTCAACTTGCTTTTTTATAAAGACGGAAAATCGAAAGACAGTTTCCGTGCTCGGATGGATCTTCAGGACTGGGAAATTAGAATTGAATTGAATCCTAACCGATAGCGGGTAAACCGGGCAAGTTTGTACTTCCCAATACCGCGTATCATATGTCACAACCGGAGAAGAAAAAGTTTCTGCAGGTGTTGCATGATTTGAAAGTTCCTACAGGTTTCTCAGGATCATTTAGTAAGAAGATAAAAATTGTGAAAGACAAGATCGATGGGCTGAAAAGTCATGATCGCCATGTTATTATGGAGCACCTTCTCCCATTAGCCCTCAGTACTTCCCTTCCCGAATCGGTTGGTCTAGTAATCAATGACCTTTGTTGCTTTTTTAGAGAATTGTGCGCTAAAACCCTAGATGTTGTGACGCTGGAGAATCTAGAAAATTCTATTTCATTGATATTTTGCAAACTTGAGCATATTTTCTCACCGTCATTCTTCGATATCATAATACACCTGATGGTTCATCTTGCAACCGAGGCTAAGTTAGCCGGACCGGTACAATATCGATGGATGTATCACATCGAAAGGTACGTGGAATTTTTCGTTTCACGCAATTTGTAATATTATTGTTGTTCTATATGTCCATATTTATTTTTTTAACATATTTTTGTTTAGGTATCTCTATACTCTAAAAAGTATATACGCAATAGAAATCGACCAGAGGGTTCTATCATGCAAGGTTATCTTCTAGATGAAGTAATCATATTTTGTTCCCGCTATTTGGACGAGAACATTGAGACGAAACTTAACCAGCCTCGGAGAATTCAGGATGGGCCATATGGTAAAGCTGATTATAAGAGAGTAGACACTATGTTTATCAATAAGATATATCAGTTTATCCTCCTCAATAGCGTATGTCTTGAAGAAATTAGAGAGTAAATTTTTTTGGATTAATTGTTATATTTATGTTTGTATGTGTGTGAAATGATATAATATTAATGCCATAATTTATTGTTGAGAACAGAATTCATTTTAATAAGGTACGTGAGGGGCATCCTGATTGGAATGATGAACAATTGGAAAAATGTCAACAGGATAATTTTTGCGATTGGGTTGCAGATCATATAATTTGTCCGAATAACATGTTATCGCTACCAGTCTTAATCTAAACTTATATCGTTATGTATTTGTCATAAAATTTGTTTTGTCTGATCCACGATCCGAACTTGTTTGCATCATTAGAGATAGATTCAAGATGTTTGGCTCAGTTTCCTAGTATGGAGGTTGCATATTATAAAGGATTCGATATCCTTGGATACAAATTTGAAGTTAAGAAAATAGAAATATCTCGAACCACTCAGAATAGTGGGATTACGACGGTAGGATCGGATGGTATGCTTTATTATGGATACTTAAATTGCATACTTGGCATCCAATATCCCGGACGATCAGAACCGTTTTATATATTTTAATGTACTTGGTACGATACACGAACTGATACGGATAAGTGGAGAAACAATCTTGAGACTTGGAAAGATGAATATTGATTGACTAATATGAACACACTTCGATTTTATGGTCAGGACGATCCATTTATCTTTCCGAACCAAGCGTTCCAAATATACTGCTCACAGTGCTTGAAGCATCCGGGATGGAGTGTCGTATGCCGTTGGAAACCCAGGGATGTTTACGATGTCCCAGAATTCTAGAACAGCGATGAGGAAAAAGAAGAGAGAAGGCTTAAAGTGCCCCGACCGTTTGTTTCAAAAGACGGGTTGTCTTTGGCTGATCGTGAAGTTACGTGGATTAGAAATGATATCGATGATGAAATCCAAGTAAATATGTCTAATGCGTCCACGAAACGAAAAAGGTTATCAGTAATATTATATTATTACTTCACATTTCTACGATCTATACATATATTGCATGCATATGTAATGATTATACTCTTATCTCGGTTTGATGACGACGACCGGAGCAGCGAGGGGCGGAAGGAGCACCAGCCGCAGCAGAGGTAGAGGCAGAGCGGTTCTACTACCTGGAGAGCTGCGTAGGGAGCTTCAGAGGGTCGGTCTTACACCACGATCGGAGACCCCTTCGGATGACTCCTTCCGTGTGGACTTTGCTACACCTCCAGATATATTGCACGCATATTCATTTTGAATGTAATATTACACACACGCGCGCGCGCGCATATTTATTTCAAAATTACTTATATAGTCAATGTTTAATTGTCTAGCTGTTGGTGGTGCGTCCACATCAGAGGCGAGGGTTACTACTGCACCTGCAGGTATGTTTATATATCCTATAGTGCATGCATATTGATTTAGAATGTTATATCATAAATATAAAATCATTTTTTTTGCTCTTATTTAGATAATCATTTTTTGATTATCTAGCTGTAGGTGGTGCCTCCACATCTCGGGCAAAGGCCACCACCGCACCTGCGGATATGTTTATAAATATACACACATTCTTTTTGCAATTACTTATATAATCTATTTTTAATTGTCTAATTATAGGTGGTGCGTCCACATCTGGCGCAGAGGCCACGCCCGCCACTTCCGTACCCTCCGCTCAGTCTACAAGTTTGTATGAATAAATATAAAATATTTATTCATTTTACATATCCTCTAAGAATAAACATGAACTTCATGTAATTTTATCATCAATGTTTATTTTCTAATTGGAGGGGATGCGTCCACGTCCGGGTCACCGGCTATTCTTCACCGGAGTAACTATCGTCCCACTCGTGCTGCTGCCGGGGCCCAGGCTCGTGCTGCTGTCGCCAGAGGTATATATCGCACTTCAATTTTCATTGATACTTGATTTTTTAATACCACTTTGTCTTAATATTGCTTGTCTTGATATTTCTTGTAGATGCAGTGCAACCCTATCCCGAGAGGGGGACTCGAGGGCCGAATCAGTCCCACAGGCTAAGGCCCGACAGAGCTAGGGGAGAGGGACCATTCCCCATCTTCTTTACCCCCGATTATCACTATACCGGCGATTATGCCGAGAGTTTCGGCCGGTATATGGGGGATGGGAGCCGCATCCTAAAGAAGTATCTACTTCACGTTGAGTGGGGCAATCAACACCGACGCTCATTTGCCCTCTTTCGGGATCAGGCTCGGGTATTAATATATATTTTCATTTGACTTATCCAATATATTTATTATTATTTAACACTTGCAATTTAAATACATTGTTTTTTGGTATTTGTAGTTGGATTACGACTTTCAGCCTATACCCGAACCTGATCATCCTGAGAGAGTACTCGATCTTCACGCTCTGTACCAGGGCCTGGTGAAGAACATGCAATCAAAGGTCCAATACAATAGGAACGAGCAGAAGATCGACTGCTATTCTCTATGGATGGCGACCCCCAAGGCAGAGAGAAAGGCTCTCCTACATATTCCGGCCTTTGCGAGAGTCGACGTAGATACATAGCCTCTCTTGTGCCAATATTTCGACTCTCAGCGCAAACAGGTTTGTAATTTAAATGTAATTCATTGTTTAGTATATAATTTATTTATTTTGTTTCTTAATTAGAAAACTAAATCTGAATGTGTTGTACAGAAACAGGCCGATCAAAATAAGGAGAATAAGAAGTCGGCGAAAAGAGGTCGCCCCACTTATACAAATGGCTCGAGGAACATTGTTCCCCTCCGAAAGACGGCGCACAAGACTGCGGTGTCCTGACGCTGAGATTCGGGGCAGATGCTATTTGGTTTTATCCGTCCACCTCTCCGAAGATGCCAAGTTGATTTATGGCACCGTGTTTCTGAGGTTTAGACGGATGCGGCCGATGTAGCAGACTTCGTCAGATTCCCCCTCGCTTGAAGGTTTTTGATTGTGGGGACGCTCTTCCCTGCAGGCGCAAGCTCCTGCAGTTAATTACGCTACCGCATCGCGGTAACAACTTTCTCCTTCTCCAGAATTTCACTTCGTGTCGTGGATATTTGTTTTGTTTGTGGTTGCCCGTGGATTGTATACGGAGACTAAGTTAAGCCGTCGTCCGTAGGACGTGGATTAGTCCAAATCCGTATTTACTTAGATTTGGGTTTGGTGTTTTTAGTTTAAGGATGCATTAGTCGCGTTGCGGCTAAGATCAACTTAAACGTTCGTTAAGGATACGATAGTCCTGTTTGAGATTAGGATCAACTTAACGTGATAATCCATTTAATATCTGGCCATCGGGACTCGTCACCTCTCTAACGTCGTTGAAGGATTACAACGGCAGATGTCAGAGGAGTTCAGAGATGTACCCTTGAACCAAAGTCAATTTGGATTTTTACAGTCCATTTGAATGTTTAAGGATACGTTAGCCGTGTTTAGGGCTAAGATCAACTTAAACGGGATCATTTAGATCCGGCAAAAGAGCATTTGGAGGCTCTATTGTTCCGGTTTAGAGACGTGGTGGTCCATCGCCAGTTTAGGGACGTGGTGGTCCATATTCCAGTTTAGGGACGTGGAGGTCCATTATTAGTTTAAGGACGTTTCGGTCCAACATTAGTTTAAGGACGTTCCGGTCCAACATTAGTTTAAGGACGTTCCGGTCCAACATTAGTTTAAGGACGTCTCGGTCCGATATTAGTTTAGGGACGTCTCGGTCCAACATTAGTTTAGGGACGTTTCGGTCCACGAGTTTAAGGAACCCGCAGTCCATATTCATGTGTGGTCGTTGGGACCCGTCACCTCTCTGACGTCGTTGAGGAATTACAACGATAGGTGTCAGAGGAGTTCGGAGATGTACCCTTGAACCGGATGTAAATTGATTTAGGAAGCAGCCGTGCTCAGTCAATTTAATTTGAGGACTTATGGCCACGACTGGGCTAAGTCCAGTTTCAATATTCTTTTGTCTTTGGTCTATTGGACTTGTGCTAGGGCTTTGCCCCTTCACTGCATTATTTTCTTTTGTTTTGGTTGGGCTCTGCCCTTTATAAATGATGCAGAGCATCTATTTTGTTTGGGCTCTGCCCTTTTTAAAATGCATAGCATGTTTGATTAGGCCTGTTAAGCCTTTTAATTGGGCTCTGTCCCTTTTCTTTAATAATGCAGAGCATTAAGTACTCTGACAGTGCCCCACGTGGCTTGTCAGGCGCTTTGCGCCAAGTAATGAGCGCAAGCTCATATGGTGGTGACACGTGTCACGCTCTGGCGAGCACAAGCGCAACAGCGCAGTGCGCTGTGTCAGTGCGCTGCGCTGCTGCGCTACTGACACGTGGCGCTTCCTGGTGGCTTGCGCCAATACAGGAGCGCAACAGCGCAATTCTTGCAAGTGCAGAGCACTGTTTTATCTTTGATCGATTTTAAATCAAAGAAAATAAGTTTTTTCTTGTTTTCAAGGAACCAATGGTTCATAAAAGAAGTGCAAAGCACTATTTTTATTTTTGTTGTTTTTTTTTATTAAAGATCTATGATCTGTTCATAAGAGAACTTTCTCTTTTTCTAAAGGTCTTTACCTTTTTTTGTTCTTGAGGAGTTCTTCAGAGTTCTCTCTCTCTTTTTTTTTTAGAAAATGTTCATGCCCTTGAAATGAGGTCTGGGGTCCTTTTTATAGTACCCATAAATTAGTTAAATTTGTTAATGAGATCTTTTTCTGAGTGATTTGGGGAATTTTACCCACCGTTGGATCTTTGATCCAAGGGCTTCTGTTTTACAGAAGAAAATCTTCTTGTTTTAACAAGAACAGAAAGATTTCTTTAAAATCTTAATTCTGTTTGGCGCAAATGCCCCAGCGCGTGACACGTGTCACGCAGCGCACAGCGCAGCGCAACTGCGCTAGCGCATCTGCGCTGACACGTGTCACGCAGCACAAAGCGCAGCGTAACTGCGCTGGCGCATCTGCGCTGACACGTGTCGCGCAGCGCAAAGCGCAGCACAACTGCGCTGGCGCATCTGCGCTGACACGTGTCGCGCAGCGCCGTGCTTGCGCAATTGGACGTTGCCTCTTTTACTTTTTGTTTTTAAAAGAGCCCTGCTCTAATTGGACGCACTGCCTTGGGCGTTGCGCTGACGTATCAACTTCTGACACGTGGCGCGTTGCGCGCAGCGCACAGGATTTGAAGCGTTGCTTCAAAATTTGAATTTTTAAAATTCAAACAGAGTCTTGCTCTGATTGGGGGGAAACAAATGCCCCCCCACCGTTGCGCTCATGTGGCGCGCACGTGAGTGCAGCGGTGGCAAGATCCTGGCTGTTGGATCAAACGGGGTAAGTTGAAGGGGCGCAGGCGCCTATAAATAGGACCCTTGGTCCTTTAATTCTTTACCACTTCAAGAACTTTGATTCAGAGCCTTGCTCTCTTGTTTAGACACTTTTTAAAAGTTCAAACTTTAGAGAATTTTAGGTAAAAATATTAATTTTGATTAAATTAAATCAGCTTTAAGAGCCTTGCTCTCAATAGATCCCTGATCTAAAGAAGACCCATTTAGGGTTTCACTTAGCAGAGCTTTGCTCTAAAGGGGTCTAAAGAGAACTAAAGGGAACCCTATTAGGGTTCCATTAATAGAGCTCTGCTCTCCAAAAGGTTTCCCTTGGATTTTTTTAATTAATGGAGCTTTGCTCCTAACAAATCATATAGAAGAACTCTTAAGAGTTCTTCATGGCATTTGATACTATTATTATTATTATATCATTTTTTCTCAGAGCAAATCTCTCAATGTTCTTAGGGAATTTTCCTTAAATTCTCCTCATAACTGGTTTTTTTTTTGACAGGTGTCACTCCTGTCTATAGAGCATTGCTCTCGAGGAGTTTTAACTCCCTATACCTTTTCCTCATTGCTAATCTTCCAATGTTGCTTCCTTCAGGCATTATGGCGGTGCATCTATACAGTCTGCACGAGTTCATTACCTACGAGGATATTTGTGCACAGGGCCGTCAACAAAACCAAGAGTTTACAAACGCCCAATGTGTAGAGGTCATGGGTCGTCTGAACGCAAGCGGTGGTTGGCTGCTACCTCGTCGTTCGGCTCTTTTGAAAGTCGTGCTGGGAGCAATATGGAGAGCACTTCCGGGTCTTCATGAGGCCCTACCGCTCAATGCGCTGGATGATGCCGAAGATAAGGTGCATTCAGTGTTCCTGACGGGGCTGATTTCGAAGAAACGGCGGGACAGCCTCATTGACATCCTACATCAAGTCTTCCAACAGACGACGATAGTTGCTGCTTATCGAAGGCCGGAAGGGCTTGCCAAGGATCTCGACACAGAGGAGCGCGAGAGGCTGCGCATAAGAATAATTAGAAAGGCCAGAAGAACTCTGGATGGCCTTACTTTTGAATTCCTCAATCCGTGCCCCGGATCTGAGGTTATACCGTTGTAATAATTTGAATAATGTCTCTTATTCATTGCTCTGATGATTGTAAGAATTTTTAGCAATATGAATGGAAACCCCTTTTTTATTTTAGCTTGTCTTATTTCTCGTCCTGAATCTTCTGCCCATGCATAATTGAGTGCGTCTCAAACGCTTGATCAAACGTTAATCGGATGCTCTTTCTGTCATTTTCCTCTTTCTTTTATTGTTAGCAGGCTGTTTTAATAATCGTTGTTGACAGATAATAGAACATGCATCTTGACTTTCTTAAGAATCAGCGATGGCTTAGGCCATAGGTTCAGATCTGCTGCCTAAGACTTTTCAACTCTATGAGCCGTGAGGGTCTCGTAGAGATTTTTCTCCCTACGGATCGAGAGGATCTCGTAGGTGGGTTTTTCTCCTTAGGAATCGTGAGGATTCCTAAGTGTGATTTTCTCTTATAAGTCGTAAGGATCCTATAAGAGAATTTTTCCCTCTTACGAGTCGAGAGGACTCGTAAGCGGTTGTTTTCCTTCTCGTCGAAATTCGACTTTGAAGAGTGAGACCCGTGAATAGTATACAAGAGACCGTCTTAGATCGACTTGTAGGGTCCCATTGTTCAGGAAGCAAGTTTTTTAATCCCTGCTGCCTGAGGCTTCATCTTGCAATTTGAGACGAATCGGGAATTTTCTCACGGAGACGCTGGTTTCTCTGCGAGCCGACGCGAATCAGGAGGCTCTCGTCAAGGAGTGTTTGTATCCGTAAGTCGAGGAATTTGCTAGGGATTATTTGTTTCCCAAGCGCCAAGGATTATTTGTTTCCTTGGGGTTTGAAACGAGTCGAGAATTTCCCACGGAGGTACTGGTGGCTCTGGGAGTCGACGCGGATCAGGAGGCTCTCGTCAAGGAGTGTTTGTATCCGTGAGTCGAGGAATTTGCTAGGGATTATTTGTTTCCCAAGCGCCAAGGATTATTTGTTTCCTTGGGGTTTGAAACGAGTCGAGAATTTCCCACGGAGGCACTGGTGGCTCTGCGAGTCGACGCGGATCAGGAGGCTCTCGTCAAGGAGTGTTTGTATCCGTGAGTCGAGGAATTTGCTAGGGATTATTTGTTTCCCAAGCGCCAAGGATTATTTGTTTCCTTGGGGTTTAAAATGAGTCGAGAATTTCCCACGGAGGCACTGGTGGCTCTGCGAGTCGACGCGGATCAGGAGGCTCTCGTCAAGGAGTGTTTGTATCCGTGAGTCAAGGAATTTGCTAGGGATTATTTGTTTCCTTGGGGTTTGAAACGAGTCGAGAATTTCCCACGGAGGCACTGGTGGCTCTGCAAGTCGACGCGGATCAGGAGCTCTCGTCAAGGAGTGTTTGTATCCGTGAGTCGAGGAATTTGCTAGGGATTATTTGTTTCCCAAGCGCCAAGGATTATTTGTTTCCTTGGGGTTTGAAACGAGTCGAGAATTTCCCACGGAGGCACTGGTGGCTCTGTGAGTCGACGCGGATCAGGAGGCTCTCGTCAAGGAGTGTTTGTATCCGTGAGTCGAGGAGTTTTGCTAGGGATTATTTGTTTCCCAAGCGCCAAGGATTATTTGTTTCCTTCGGGTTTGAAACGAGTCGAAGATTTCCCACGGAGGCACTGGTGGCTCTGCGAGTCGACGCGGATCAGGAGGCTCTCGTCAAGGAGTGTTTGTATCCGTGAGTCGAGGAGTTTGCTAGGGATTATTTGTTTCCCAAGCGCCAATGATTATTTGTTTCCTTGGGGTTTGAAACGAGTCGAGGATTTCCCACGGAGGCACTGGTGGCTCTGCGAGTCGACGCGGATCAGGAGGCTCTCGTCAAGGAGTGTTTGTATCCGTGAGTCGAGGAGTTTGCTAGGGATTATTTGTTTCCCAAGCGCCAAGGATTATTTGTTTCCTTGGGGTTTGAAACGAGTCGAGAATTTCCCACGGAGGCACTGGTGGCTCTGCGAGTCGACGCGGATCAGGAGGCTCTCGTCAAAGAGTGTTTGTATCCGTGAGTCAAGGAATTTGCTAGGGATTATTTGTTTCCTTAGGGTTTGAAACGAGTCGAGAATTTCCCACGGAGGCACTGGTGGCTCTGCGAGTCGACGCGGATCAGGAGGCTCTCGTCAAGGAGTGTTTGTATCCGTGAGTCGAGGAATTTGCTAGGGATTATTTGTTTCCCAAGCGCCAAGGATTATTTGTTTTCTTGGGGTTTGAAACGAGTCGAGAATTTCCCACGGAGGCACTGGTGGCTCTGCGAGTCGACGCGGATCAGGAGGCTCTCATCAAGGAGTGTTTGTATCCGTGAGTCGAGGAGTTTTGCTAGGGATTATTTGTTTCCCAAGCGCCAAGGATTATTTGTTTCCTTGGGGTTTGAAACGAGTCGAGGATTTCCCACGGAGGCACTGGTGGCTCTGCAAGTCGACGCGGATCAGGAGGCTCTCGTCAAGGAGTGTTTGTATCCGTGAGTCGAGGAGTTTGCTAGGGATTATTTGTTTCCCAAGCGCCAATGATTATTTGTTTCCTTGGGGTTTGAAACGAGTCGAGGATTTCCCACGGAGGCACTGGTGGCTCTGCGAGTCGACGCGGATCAGGAGGCTCTCGTCAAGGAGTGTTTGTATCCGTGAGTCGAGGAGTTTGCTAGGGATTATTTGTTTCCCAAGCGCCAAGGATTATTTGTTTCCTTGGGGTTTGAAACGAGTCAAGGATTTCCCACGGAGGCACTGGTGGCTCTACGAGTCGACGCGGATCAGGAGGCTCTCGTCAAGGAGTGTTTGTATCCGTGAGTCGAGGAGTTTGCTAGGGATTATTTGTTTCCCAAGCGCCAAGGATTATTTGTTTCCTTGGGGTTTGAAAACGAGTCGAGGATTTCCCACGGAGGCACTGGTGGCTCTGCGAGTCGACGCAGATCAGAAGACTCTCGTCAAGAAGTGTTTGTATCCGTGAGCCGAGGAGTTTTGCTGAAGACACTGGTTTCTTCAGAGTTGGACTGAACCGTCGAGGTTTGGCTTTGTCTTCTGACGGAGTCTGTTGGGAAAGTATGGTTCCCTCTTTGTTTACGTCCTTGGATTGTATACAGTGATCGACGTGATCTTAACTGTAGGGCCAAAGTTTTATCATCATTTTTTTTGTTTTATCTCCGCGATGCTCTATCATTTCAGCTTTTATATCGCGAAGGTCGCGATTGCCCAATCATTTCGGCTATTTTTCGCGGTGCCCAATCATTTCGGCTTTTATTTTATTTTTACTCGCTGCTTTTTATTGCGAGTTGCCCAATCATTTCGACTATTTTTTATTTTTACTCGCTGCTTTTTATTGCGAGTTGCCCAATCATTTCGACTATTTTTTATTTTTACTCGCTGCTTTTTATTGCGAGTTGCCCAATCATTTCGGCTATTTTGCATGCATACATTTTTACTTGCTGCTTTTTATTGCAAGTTGCCCAATCATTTCGGCTATTCCGTATGCATGTGTGGCCTACTGGCTTTCCGCCGTAAACCTGACATTAAACACCGATTTCGGCATCAGCACCGCTACAACTGGGATATTGCCAGGAGCGAATCATCATCTGCCTCTGTCATTGTCGAACAAAGGAGGCTTAGCGACCAGGGTTAAGGTCCTGTCGACTAAGGCTTTTGACTTCATGAGCCGTAAGGGTCTCACAAAGGTATTTCTCCCTACAAGTCGTAAGGATCTTGCAGATGTATTTTCTCCTTAGGAATCGTGAGGGTTCCTAAGTGTTTTGTTCCTCTGTAGGTCGTAAGGATCCTACAGGAGGGTTTTCTCCTTGTAAGTCGAGAGGATTTACAAGGGTTGTTCACCATGCAAACATATCCCTAGTCTCGGATGGGACTTGGTTAGGGAAATGTTTATTCGCGTCCGTGGATTGTATACAAGGGCCAATATAGGACCACTCGTAGAGCAATGTCGGAAGTTGTGGGAGTTGCTTAAGCACAGGTTTAGGTCTCTGTAACTTAAGACTTCCAAATCTTATGAGCCGTGAGGGTCCCATGAGAGAGTTCTCCTTACGAGTCGTGAGGATCTCGCAAGTGTATTTTCTCCTTAGGAATCGTGAGGATTCCTAAGTGTGTTACTCCCTTGTGAGTCGTAAGGATCTCACGCGGGTGGTTTCTCCTTACAAGGTCGAGAGGACCCCATAAGTGTTTCTTAACGAGGTTGCGCCCTTTCGGGTTTTCACAAACACTCGCCGGTAGCCCTGCTGTTTTTACTTACGGAGCCCTTTCGGGTTTTCATCCGTGCCCATTTTGCTTATGGACATACTGTTTTTTTTTATTCTTTTTATTCTTTTTTTTTACGAGGTCACGCCCTTCCAGGTTTTCACGAACACTCGCCGATAGCCCTGCTGTTTTTACTCAGGAGCCCTTTCGGGTATTCATCCGTGCCCATTTTGCTTATGGACATACCGTTTTTATATTTTTTTTTCTTTTTCTTTTATTCATATCGTCAGCCTGAAGATGCTGCGGTAGTAGTTTAAGGGCGTTTCGGTCCGTTATTAGTTTAAGGACATTTCGGTCCAACATTGAGAGGCTAGCTACTGTTTATAAAACTTGAGCTTAGGAAGATAGCGAGCGGGCATGGTCGTCGTCACCTATCATTGTCCTAGGCTGTGGCTCATTAAGCGTAGTATTTCTTTAGGAAGCGACCGTTTATTGGCCTGAAAGGCTTTTCACCGTGCATGTCCATGAGTAAATAGGCCCCACCCTGGTAGACCTTATCTATGATATACGGGCCTTCGTAGTTTGGCTCGAATTTTCCTCGCTTGGCGTGATTGGGAATCATAGGCCTTTTGACCACTAGCACAAGTTCGCCTTGGCGGAATGTCCTCGGTCGGGTCAATCTTTCATATGAGCGCGTCATCTTTGCTTTATAAGCTTCCAGATTTTGCTGTGCTATGAGCCGGGTTTCATCAAGGGCGTCAAGCTCCTCAAGCCGAAGGTGAGCATTTTCTTCGTCCGTTAGGTCGTAGTGGACTGCCACTCATAGAGAGGGTAATTCTACCTCGAGAGGGAGTACTGCTTCTGTGTCGAACACCAACGCGTAGGGCGTTGTGTTCGTGGCTGTCTTGAATGTAGTTCGATACGCCCAAAGAGCCTCTTGCAGCCTCTCATGCCAGTCTTTCTTACTTTGGGACACCGTTTTCTTCATGATCTTCGTCAAGGTCTTGTTGAAGGCTTCAGCTAGACCGTTAGCTCGCGGATTATAAATTGAGGAATATCTCCAATCTATATTATGCTGTTGCGCGAAGCGGCTGATTTTGTGGCTTCTGTAGGCTGGCCCGTTATCGGAGATGACTCGTCTTGGAGTTCCAAACCGATATATGACATGCGTTTTGAAGAAATGGAGGATATTCTCTGTCTTCACTTCTCTCAACGGTACTGCTTCTGCCCATTTGGAGAAGTAGTCAGTCGTCGCCAGGATGAAACGATGTCCTCTAGACGATGCTGGTTCGATGGGGCCGACTATGTCAGTTCCCCACATTTCGAACGGCCAGCTAGCCACCGTTGGATGTAATGGATTTGGATGTTGATGGATGAAGTCCCCATAAATTTGGCATGAGTGACATTGCTTCGTATATTCGAGGCAATCCTGAATCATCGTGGGCCAGTAGTAGCCCATTCGTTTAGATTTTAACTTCATCTTTGGGCCCGCTTGGTGAGAACCGCAGAGTCTGTCATGAACCTCCTGGACGACCCTTCTCGCTTCGTCAGGTCCTAGGCATCTCAGCCACAGAGAATCAAATGACCTCTTGTATAGAGTATCATTGACGAAGGCGAAAGATAGAGCTCGCTTCATGAGCTGATGTCTTGTGGACGCTTCTTCGGGCATTCGGTGGGACTTAAAGTAGTCTATAAAGACTTCCCTCCAATCCTCAACCTTTTCTCGTTCTTTTACTTGTAAGGTCATCTGCTCAGTCGCTCCCTTCTCTTCGGATGATTCCGGAGATATTTCTGCTGGGGCAAGCACTTGACGGCTTTGTACCATGATTCTAACGTCATCGAGATTCTCGTCAGCCAGTTCTTTAGCAAGTTTGGCCAATGCGTCTGCTTTGCTGTTTTCCGCGCGCGGTATCTTTTCCAAAGTATAAGAGGGAATTTGGGTCAACAATTGTTGCACCTTTTCGCCGTACCACACCAACTCCGGTTTGCACGTTTGGTAGTCACCGTTTACTTGACTAACGACCAGCTGGGAGTCTCCGTATATGAGGAGGTTTTCAATTCACATGTCGATGGCGATCTCGAGGCCTGCTATCAAAGCTTCGTATTAGGCTTCATTGTTTGTCCTCGGCTCTGTTAGGGAGAAAGAAAAGCGCATTATCCCTCCTTGTGGAGTTACAAAGATGAGCCCTACGCCCGATTTGATTATAGGGGTGCTTTGTTTGCGCTTCTTCATGGAAGATGCGCCATCGAAATAAAGCTTCCATCGAGTATCATCACCGTCGACCGCATCAAACGCATGTTCGTCTGGAAGATCGCAGTTTAAAGGGGAGTCGGCCGGTATCGGGTGCTCAGCGAGGAAATCGGCGATGGCCTGGCCTTTCACTGCCTTGAGAGGTTGATACGTTATCGCGAACTCCATCAAGAGCAGGGCCCATTTAGCGAGTCGACCTGTCAATATGGCCTTTGACATTAGATATTTGAGAGGGTCTACCTTCGAAATGAGACGGACCTCATGTGCCAACGCATAGTGCCTGAGCTTTGTTATCGCGAAGATCAACGCTAAGCAGTGTTTTTCAATGGGGGAGTAGTTGCTTTCTGCCCCCAGTAGAACTCGACTTAAGTAGTAGAATGCTCTTTCTTTCCCTTGATCGTTCTCTTGTGCCCATAATGCGCCCAAGGAACCTTCGAGGGCGGTTGTATAAAGAATGAGGGGTTTTCCCTTGACCGGAGCAGCCAACACCGGCAGGTTCTGCAGGTATTGCTTGATCTCATCTAGTGCGCTTTGGCATTTTTAGTCCCAGATGAACGGGGTTTCCTTCTTCATCAGGTGGCTGTAAGGACGGCACTTGCTAGAGAGGTTGGCTATAAATCGCCGAATATATGCGAGCTTTCCTTGGAGAGATCGCAACTGTTTGAGAGTTCTCGGCGGAGGCATTTCCATGATCGCTTTGATCTTTGACGGATCTATTTCAATACCTCGGTGTCGAACAATGAATCCCAGGAATTTGCCTGAGGAAACTCCGAATGCACACTTGAGCGGGTTCATCTTCAAGTTGTATTGCCGAAGGCGTTGAAATACGGTATTCAAATGCTCGAGATGTTCCTCGTATGATTTGCTTTTAACCACGAGATCGTCGATATAGCATTCGACAATTTCGTGTATAAGGTCATCGAAGATCTTTGTCATGGCCCTTTGATAAGTAGCACCGGCGTTCTTTAAACCGAAGGGCATCACTTTATAACAGAATATACCTAGAGGGGTCCTGAAGGCAGTGTGCTTCTGGTCTTCGGGATGCATTTTTAGCTGATTATACCCTGACGAGCCGTCCATGAAGGAGAAAACCTCATGAGTGGATGTATTGTCTATCATCAGTTCGGTGACTGGTACTGGGAAATCATCCTTCGGGCAAGCTTTATTGAGATCCCGAAAGTCCACGCATATGCGCACCGTCCCATTTTTCTTCATCACCGGGACGATGTTAGCGATCCATTCAGGATATTGAACTTCCTGGATGAAGCCAGAGTCGATCAGCTTTTTGACCTCGGCATTGATGCTCATCTCAAGCTCGAGCCGCATTCTCCTCGGCGCCTGTTTGACTGGCTTGATGTCCGGGGATATCGCTAATCTGTGTACAGCAATTTCTGGATCTAGTCCCGGCATTTCGGAATAGTTCCATGCGAAGCAATCTCTATGCTGTAGAAGCACGTCCTTTAACGCAGCCACCCTTTCTTCAGATAGCAGCTCGCTGATGAATGTCGGTCGCGGATCATCTGCCGATCCCAACTCAATCTTCTTGAGGTTATCTGCAGTAGTATGTATGCCATCCTTCAGTTCTTTCGGAGCTGGCGGAAATTCTGAGATCACCTCATCATTGCTGTTTTCAAGGCACCAGGGAAGGCTGTCCATGTTCTCGGATTCTTCATTTAGTATTGTTATCACGTGACAAGTACGAATTCGTTTCCAATCCCAATGTGGAACTGGCTTTTCTTTCGTGGCCTTGAGCTCGTGCTTTTGTGGTGGCGCTACCCTCCAGTTGTCGGACAGAGCGAATTTGCCAAGCTGATACTGATCTTCGACCCAATTCTTGAAGGTGAAGCGATCTTCAAGAGAATGCCCTATTACTCGATGGTAAGAGCAATAGTCCGGGTGTGAGACTTCGCCCGTTTGTTCGGGATATTTAGATTCCGGCAGTGTAAGCATCTAATGTTTTAGAGCGAGGTCAAGTATCTTCTTCGTCTTGTCTCGCGGAAACGAGTATGCTCGACCCATTTTCTTCATAAGGGATAGATCAATAACGCTCGACTCCCGTTTGCATGGCTTCTTAGCCATGCTTTGTTGTTGTTGAGCGCCTTTTTGGCTTTTCGACTTATTTCTGCTTTTACGCCGAGCCTTCTTTATAACAGGTTGACAAGGAGCGGCATTTTCATCTTTTACGGCCTGTTGGAGAAGGCGTTGCGTCTTGGCTTTCTCGTAGATGGCCGTCTCACGGTTGTGATCATCTCGGACTTTTCGACCAGCTTTCTTTATAAGTCTGTCCATTCGTTCCTCGAACGACGGACTGGGCTCCTTTGCATCTGGAACTTTCACTGGCTTAGGATTAGCGTCCTCCCATTGAGCATCCGCTTCTTCATCAAGGTCATACACGACGTAGCAGCCGTGTAGTAACTCTCGTTTCTTTGATAGGATGTATCCAAGCCCTTTTGTTTCCATTCTCCCGTTAGGCAGTTTGTGTTGAGTCCCGGGAACGTTCCAAACTTTGTCATAGAAGTTGGCTTTTCGAACGGTCTGTTTGAAGGATATCCCCTAGCGTTTCAGTAGCTTTTTCAAACCTTCCGTATAATATCTGGGGAGACGGATAGGCTGAAGCCTGTCGAGCGTAGAATCCGCGCCATGCCAGATTTCTTTTTCTACCTTGGTTTCTTCAGAGCGGTAAAACAGAATTGCTTTCTCGCTCTCTCGCCTGGGAGGGATATAGAATGTCCGCAACTCTTCTACACTGTAGATATTAAGTGCATCCAGTTCTTTATGGTGTTTAAGCGGCACTATGGCGACTTGTAGACTTTGCTCTTCGTCAGCGGACGTTTGTATTGAAGGTCGAGCAGAGAATACAGTATGGACTTCATCTTCCGAGTCGCTGCCAAAGATCAATATAGGAGCCGATGGTCCCGGCTTGTTGTGCTGGGGAGGACCCGAATAAACTCTCTCCTCTTCCTCCTCGGTATCACTGCCGAAGACAAGGATGGTGGCATTAGCTTTATTCTCCGGCTTGTGACACTTCTCCGTATCTTCGAAATCCGGTAAGAAGTATTTGGCGTCTTCATATTTGCGGACCTCGTTTACAGAGAACGGGTTCAGTTCTCCCATCACGGTATACTCGAAACCATCCTTAAAATATTTCATACACTGATGCTGTGTAGAAGGGATGATGTTGTACTCGTATAACCATGGTCGGCCGAGCAAAGCGTTGTAGCATGTCTTGGCGTCTATGACGTGGAACTTAATGTCCGTGACGAGTAGCCCGAAGCGTAGCGTCAGTATCACAGATCCAAGAGTCTTTGACGATTGGGAATCGAACCCGGAGATGGTGATCTTGTCCCGAGCAAGGTGCTGGACGCTCATGCAGATTTCCTTCAACACCCGCACGTTGAGTAGGTTAACAGACGACCCGTTATCGATCAGGATTTTGCCTATCTTTATATCATGGCAGTATCCCGAGACATAGAGAGGGCGATTGTATTCGTACGTCCCAAGTAGAAGGTCTTCATCGCCAAAAGTGACATCGGCCGTGTGCACTTCCTCCAATTCATCCTTCATCTTTTCCTCGGCCAGGCATGCTTGGAATTGTTCTGGGTCTTGGAGTGCCTTAATCAACGAATCCCTCGCCTCTTTTGATAGCAAAAGGGCGTCAAGAATGCTGAGCTGTGAGGGCAGCTTCCTCAGATGTGCTAAGACGTTGTAATCCACCTTATTCTTCTTTGGTGGGTCTTTGGCAGCTAGCTCTTCCACCACTTGGTCATCTAAGACGATATCTTCAGTGGCCTTTTCTTTCCCTTTATCTTTTTTGTTCGAGGGTCCGAGGTTCTTTTCGGGCAGCGTGCGATTACGTAGCCGGATATTTTCGCAAACCTTCGGTTCTTCTTCTTTTCTCGAGGCGGACTCTTTAAAGAGAGGGGAAAGTTCTAGTTCTTCATCAGAATCACTCCCGAATGTGGGCACTTGTGATTTACCGGTATTAACCATGCAATAATCGCCAGCAGTTCTTTTAAGCCCTTCGGTCATATTTCTTTGCTCTCGACGAGTTTTACGCTTTTCCCGCTTAAAGTGTTGTCGATGAGCAACATATCCTTGCCACCATCTATCGAAAGCTTTGCACTCTTGAGTGGGGTGCGAAATCTTTTGATGATATAAGCAATAGAAGGGGTGCGTTTCCATTTCACCAGTGATGTTTCCTTCAGAGGATGGTAGCTTCATGCCCATTGATATGGCCTTAGCAAACTTTTTCCTCATCTTGAATTGGCTTTTGTCGGTAGCTGGGGTGTTTTGCTCCAGCGGGATCGTCTCAGCTCCCTCATCAAGTAGCTGGCGTGTGGCCCCTTCAAATATAGCCGCCTCGCGCTCCCTATCAGCTTTACTTTTCAACCGAGCTTCATTAAGGAATGCGTCAATTACTTCATCTGATGGCCCCAGAACTTTTGGTTCAGGATCTGCCCCCATCTTTTCGGTGCAAGGAGTCTCCTCATCGTTCGTGATCGAATGGGAAATCATATGACAGCTCGCCACATATTCCTCGGATTCATCCGATGAACTTTCTCCTTCATATTCTTCTTGAAAGACATGATTGAGGAACTCTTGGAATGTAATGGGAGTCCATGCCTTCTGGTTGTATTCCTTCAGCGCATCAATTTGTTTTTGTAGGTCTGTGCGCTTGTCACCAGGCTTCACGGGCTTCTTTGACTTCTTTTTCTTCTTTTTAGAAGATTTTGACGACTGGTTGCGAGTGCTTGAGCCACCACCATCGGTCTTTGGAGTTGGACGCGGTTTCAACATCCCTTCAATGACCTGCGGTTCAACGGGTTCTTCCACTCGATCGCTGGACATGCCTGAAGATCGTTTAGCATCCTCTTTGTCTTGGCTGATAATACAACCTCCCAAGAAGCTTCTTCAATGACGGAGCATGTTGCCCCCGGCGTATTCGTCCCCTTAGAGGTGTGGGGCTGCGGGGGATTCACCTTCCATTTGTCAGATAACGCGAACTTGCCCTGTCGGTACTGGTTTTCAAGCCAATTCTTGAAAACGTAGCAATCTTCGATCGGATGGCCTAGTACTCGATGATAAGGACAGTAGTTGGGCTCGTTGACGTCATTTGGTTGCCATGGACGTTTTGGATCCGGCAGATTTATGAGTCTGTTGCGCAACGCCAGCTCGAATAACCTCCTCATTTTATCGCGGGGAAAGGAATAAGGACGTCCCATCCTATCTTCAAGGGACACGTAGGGGCGTATATTACTTTGACGAGCAACCGGCTTCGAGTCGCTCGGTTGTTGTTGAGCATTAGCGACGACGATCGCTTTTCCTTTCCCTTTGTCATTTCGGGAGTCCGGCCTTGGAAGAGGGGGTTTATGGCCCATTTGATCCATTTGCGCTAGTTTGTCAATCAAGGCCTGGAAGGTAGTTGGCTTGAAAAACATCATAAATTGTGAGATGGTTGCTTGCGGATCAAGGGTTCCCACAAACATACCCACCGCGGGAGCGTCTTCAATGCGCTGCTCACACTTCGACCATAAGTTCTGCCATCGTATAGCGTACTGAACCCACGTCTCGCCGGGTTTTACCCTGGCGTTAATCGGTGCCGTCATCGGGGTACGTTCACTGGCGCTTGCAAAACGCTGAGTAAACAGCAGCTCTATCTCCGCGAAGGTTTTAATAGAGTCGTTCGGGAGCTCAGAGTACCATTCAAACGCCGTATCTGATAAGCTTCCAACAAACTGGCGAAGCAACAGCTTGTCATCACCGCCGGTGTTGCCGCAGAGTGCCCTGAACTGGGAAACATGCTGGTGAGGATTGCCCGTCCCCTTGTAGACATGGAACTTGGGAATTGTGTAACCGGGTGGGTACTTGATTTGATCGTACCAACTTGGATATGGCCGCCCCGTTTTTACGACCTGACCGGCCGCTTCGGTCGCATGATGAACCCGTATTTGCTAGGCGATGTACTCATCCAAATCAGCTTTGGAGATTGTATCCTCCTTGGCCATCGACAGAGCTGGTAGAGGATTTGATGTTTCTCCCCTATCGTCTCCAAGGACGATCGGGGGCTCTTCAGCCGGAGGATGTTGTTGTATCATCATCCCTATCATGTCTTGGAAGAGGAGGCCCATACGCTGTATGTTGGCTGCTTGTTCAGCAGCCGCTTTTTCCTTCTTCTCCAATATCCGACGAAGGAATTCGGTGTCGGTTTCTTCCTCTTGGCGTTCATCCGAGGACGTTTCAAGGTTTTATTTTGGCCCTGTAAGTGCGGCCATAGCGTTCATCATTTCTTGGAGCTTCTGCTGCTGCTCCTGAGCCTTGGTCACCGACCTCGTGTGCGATCTATGACCTGTTGATATGCGGCTATCCTCCTTTCCCGATGCCACATAAACTGTATGAACTATCATGCCCCCGGACTTAGGGCGTTTAGGCTCACCACCTTTGGCATTTGCCGCGGGCGCGGGGGTTTTCTCCGGCCTTCTTCTTTTGTGGGCCGTTGAGGTTGGAGGGGCCGTTGCAGTAGGCACCCTAGCGACTGTCATCCTTTCCTGTTTGATCGAACGGTCCTTTTCTTTTTCCACTTTCGCCTTTTTCTGTTGACGAGAGCGACCTGGGTCAATCACGGAGTCTTGAACTCTCCGCCAAACTTTATAAATTTTTTAGGACAGCCGTTGAGGGGGCTGTTCTTGCTTCGTTTCCGGAACTCTCTCCACGGGCGGAGGAGATCTTTTCAATGTAGCGGTTGGAGAGTTCTTCCGTACCCTTCTCAGCAGTTCAAAGCTTTTCCCAGTTAGAACAGCAGCGTTGACTTCCACCACTTGAGCCGGTGGAGTTAGCCCTGAGGGAGAGTTGCCCCCTGCCTTTCTTACCCGTTGCCAGTGGCGACGTCGAGCATGACGAGCCGTTGGGACTGGCTCGGAGATAGAGGTTGCTTCTTTTTGCCCCCTGTCTGAATGAGGCGCGGCTGGTGTTAACCTCTTAAAGACTGAGGTTGTCTTTTGAGGGGTGATATTCAACCTGTCGAAGACGGATCCTCGAGTAGGGGCAGGAGCAGGAATCGTCGGTCTTGAAAAGACTGACTCTTTGACAGGGGAAGCCGCCTTGACGACTTCTGGAGCAGCAGTTATTGCTTTCCTTGAGACAGCCAATTTAGAGTTCTGATTTATCCTGGTGAAAACAGAGGCTGTCGGTTTGGTAGTGGGCGACCCGTTGACAGGGGTCGTTGTAGCAGTAAGCCGGTCGAAGACCGACTTCTTGTTCACTTCCGGTGCAGGTATTGGCTCAGAGATGCTTGTAGGTGGGATCATGGTTCCGAAGAACAGGCCAGTGGTGGCCTGGGTCACCTGGTCTACTGGCAGAGTGAGGAAGGAAGCCGCTTGGGGCCCATATGCTACACCTCCCAGTGAGGTGAAGCGTCCGTTGCAGTGGAACTTCGAGCAGTTGGTGCAATTAGAGGCCATTGAATTTTGAGTTCTGCGCCAGGCAAAAGACCAAATCTTAGTAACTTGAAATCCGAAGGCAACCATTTAACAAACCGCGATTGGTTCGCGAAGACGACACACGAAGTGTGGAGTGGAAAGAGGAAAAGGTCCCACCGGGCATGCCAGAATCTGTTCCCCTCCGAAAGGCGGCGCACAAGACTGCGGTGTCCTGACGCTGAGATTCGGGGCAGATGCTATTTGGTTTTATCCGTCCACCTCTCCGAAGATGCCAAGTTGATTTATGGCACCGTGTATCGGAGTTTTAGACGGATGCGGCCGATGTAGCAGACTTCGTCAGATTCCCCCTCGCTTGAGGGGTTTTTGATTGTGGGGACGCTCTTCCCTGCAGGCGCAAGCCCCTGCAGTTAATTACGCTACCGCATCGCGGTAACAACTTTCTCCTTCTCCAGAATTTCACTTCGTGTCGTGGATGTTTGTTTTGTTTGTGGTTGCCCGTGGATTGTATACGGAGACTAAGTTAAGCCGTTGTCCGTAGGACGTGGATTAGTCCAAATCCGTATTTACTTAGATTTGGGTTTGGTGTTTTTAGTTTAAGGATGCATTAGTCGCGTTGCGGCTAAGATCAACTTAAACGTTCGTTAAGGATACGATAGTCCTGTTTGAGACTAGGATCAACTTAACGTGATAATCCATTTAATATCTGGCCATCGGGACTCGTCACCTCTCTAACGTCGTTGAAGGATTACAACGGCAGATGTCAGAGGGGTTCAGAGATGTACCCTTGAACCAAAGTCAATTTAGATTTTTACAGTCCATTTGAATGTTTAAGGATACATTAGCCGTGTTTGGGGCTAAGATCAACTTAAACGGGATCATTTAGATCCGGCAAAAGAGCATTTGGAGGCTCTATTGTTCCAGTTTAGGGACGTGGTGGTCCATCGCCAGTTTAGGGACGTGGTGGTCCATATTCCAGTTTAGGGACGTGGAGGTCCATTATTAGTTTAAGGACGTTCCGGTCCAATATTAGTTTAAGGACGTCTCGGTCCAATATTAGTTTAGGGACGTTTCGGTCCGACATTAGTTTAGGGACGTTTCGGTCCACGAGTTTAAGGACCCCGCAGTCCATATTCATGTGTGGTCGTTGGGACCCGTCACCTCTCTGACGTCGTTGAAGAATTACAACGATAGGTGTCAGAGGAGTTCGGAGATGTACCCTCGAACCGGATGTAAATTGATTTAGAAAGCAGCCGTGCTCAGTCAATTTAATTTGAGGACTTATGGCCACGACTGGGCTAAGTCCAGTTTCAATATTCTTTTGTCTTTGGTCTATTGGACTTGTGCTAGGGCTTTGCCCCTTCACTGCATTATTTTCCTTTGTTTTGGTTGGGCTCTGCCCTTTATAAATGATGCAGAGCATCTATTTTGTTTGGGCTCTGCCCTTTTTAAAATGCATAGCATGTTTGATTAGGCCTGTTAGGCCTTTTAATTGAGCTCTGTCTCTTTTCTTTAATAATGCAGAGCATTAAGTACTCTGACAGTGCCCCACGTGGCTTGTCAGGCGTTTTGCGCCAAGTAATGAGCGCAAGCTCATATGGTGGCGACACGTGTCATGCTCTGGCGAGCGCAGTGCGCTGTGTCAGTGCGCTGCGCTGCTGCGCTACTGACACGTGGCGCTTCCTGGTGGCTTGCGCCAATACAGGAGCGCAACAGCGCAGTTCTTGCAAGTGCAGAGCACTGTTTATCTTTGATCGATTTTAAATCAAAGAAAACAAGTTTTTTCTTGTTTTCAAGGAACCAATGGTTCATAAAAGAAGTGCAAAGCACTATTTTTATTTTTGTTGTTTTTTTTTATTAAAGATCTATGATCTGTTCATAAGAGAACTTTCTCTTTTTCTAAAGGTCTTTACCTTTTTTTGTTCTTGAGGAGTTCTTCAGAGTTCTCTTTCTCTCTTTTTTTTTTAGAAAATGTTCATGCCCTTGAAATGAGGTCTGGGGTCCTTTTTATAGTGCCCATAAATTAGTTAAATTGTTAAAGAGATCTTTTTCTGAGTGATTTGGGGAATTTTCCCCACCGTTGGATCTTTGATCCAAGGGCTTCTGTTTTACAGAAGAAAATCTTCTTGTTTTAATAAGAACAGAAAGATTTCTTTAAAATCTTAATTCTGTTTGGCGCAAATGCCCCAGCGCGTGACACGTGTCACGCAGCGCACAGCGCAGCGCAACTGCGCTAGCGCATCTGCAGTGACACGTGTCGCACAGCGCAAAGCGCAGCGCAACTGCGCTAATTCATCTGCGCTGACACGTGTCGCGCAGCACAATTGCGCTGGCGCATCTGCGCTGACACGTGTCCCGCAGCGCTGTGCTTGCGCAATTGGACGTTGCCTCTTTTACTTTTTGTTTTTAAAAGAGCCCTGCTCTGGTTGGACGCACTGCTTTGGGCGTTGCGCTGACGTATCAATTTCTGACACGTGGCGCGTTGCGCGCAGCGCACAGGATTTGAAGCGTTGCTTCAAAATTTGAATTTTTAAAATTCAAACAGAGCTTTGCTCTGATTGGGGGGAAACAAACATTACTCGTGCCATGGATGCATCGGTAAATTACAATAGATCTATTTTGATATAATGTAAACATAAGAGTTATTTTATAATATATGTAAATTTTTGGTGAATTGCAGGTAGCTCAGACCCTGGCGTGGGATGGTATACCGAGCGTGCTGACCGCGTATCTTGCCGTCCACGGCACCTTGACAAATCCCGCGACGGGTGAGCTTCGATTCCTCGACACCGCTACCCAGGAGTATTGCGTAAGTGTTAATATTTATTCTAACACTTTTGAATTTTTTTCAAATTTAAATGATATACTTATAATTTAATGGTTAATGTGGGTGTAGGAGTGGGTGGTGGAGTAGGCGGAGGCATCGAGGATCGATTTTACTAGACAGACCGATCCGATGCTACTGACCCCAGTCCTAGACGCCGCACACGGAGGGCACCACAGAGGTTGGGAAAGAGGCCGGGGACTGGATCCTAGCAGGGCCCATATGAGGTTGGACTCTACGCCGGCGGTTACTTCCCCTGCCTCCCGTGAGCGACGTCTAGAGCATGATGTTGCCGTCTTGAAGACCACCGTCGAGGAGTTGAAGAAGATGGTACGTATACTACTTAATAGTAAAATATTATATCACATTATAAATAGTAACATATGATACGAATTCGACTAGAATCTAATACACCGCCTAAGTCCCTAAGTATTCTTAGATTGGGGTTTCGCAATAACCTGATAATGATACAAATTCGACTACGATCTAATACACCGTTCTTACTCGTTTATTACACACAATTTAACAGATGCGACAAGATACTTCGGCTGTGGATCCACATGCATCTCCTTCGGCTGCGGCTCCGCAAGCCACTACCTCGACTGTGGTTGCGCAGACCACTCCTGCAGCTCCGCAGCTCGCTCAAACTCCCGCACGGTCCGCTCCTTCATTAGAAGAGTTTTTGATGACTCAGGGCTGCACCGAGAAGTAGATGCGCCAGATTACGGCGTTTATCAGAGGTAGAGGAGCTGGACCGAGCTAGGGTAGATTTTTTTATATTTTTGAGTATGTATATACTTATCTGATATATATCGTATATTTTTTAGATGATATTGGTGGTTGTTTGCTTGTTCACGATAATTTAAATTGATATCGTATTCTGTTTGTTTATTTCTTTTATATACTATGCGTAAGATGTTGATTATGAATATTTATGTATTTGGTTATATGATGTATATATTATTGTGCACAGGACGGGGAAAAAACAAGAAGCCCCTTTTAAAAAAAAACTGAAATTTTGTCCCTACGGATTAATCCGTAGGGCCATCTGTTGCACCTACAGATTAATCCGTAGGTGCAAGATTTGCCCCTACACATTTAGCCGTAGGGAAAAAATATCAGGATATCTGATATTTTGCCACTATGGACTCAGTAACAGGAGTAAAACCTGCCCCTACGAAGTAATCCGTAGGGGCATTTATCAGGCCCTACGGATTAAACCGTAGGGGCAAATATTTTATTTTATAAACCAATAAATTAAATAAATAATATGTCCCTACGGAGTAATCCGTAGGGATACATGTCCCTACGGAGTAAGGCGTATGGGCAATTATTACTCCGTAGGGGCATGTTCAAGACGAATACTTGCACCTGCGGCCTTTGCACCTACGGGGGAATTTTTTGTCCTTACGAACATATCCGTAGGGGCAGTGGTTTGCCCCTACAGCTAAATCCGTAGGGACAACCCATTATTGTAGTAGTGTTAGAGTGAAAATTGTTTCTAAAACTTTATAATAGTGTTACAAATATTGTGTAAAAGTTTGTTGAATAATATGTAAATGAAAAGTTTGATTATAGAGTTTAGAACATTTACATCAGTAATAACTCCACTTACCGATACTTTATTTTGAAAAGAGAAATTAGCGAAAAGAGAGAGGAAATAGAAGGAACTTACAAGCTAGGAGAAGAGAGGAGAGGTAGAGGAAGATATCGTATCCTTCATGACGTCGTGGGTTGCCGGAATCGCCTCTAACCCTCGCCGGAATTTGACTTGAGCTAAATCCACTTGTACTCTTCTTGGACTTGAGAATTTTTGATAATTTGACTAGAGATTTCAGAATGAGGAGGGCTAGGGTATGGAGTTGTATTTATAAGGTGAAATTAGGGTTTTGGAATTGAAAAATTGAATTAAAAAGCATTAAAAATGAGATTAAAGATGAATTTTAATTTTCTGTTATATTGCAAAGAAAACAAATAGAACAGGGATAGTGGGGTAGGCTTAAGGGTGTTGTGTGCAAAGCACGGGCACTTTTCCCTACGGGGGACTCATCGCCGCCAGCTATAAGGCCGATCTCACCGGTCAAATTAGGGGTAAGGGCCGGTGGATGTGTGCACGTGTCCCTCTCTATATAAATATCATTTTTATCACGCCCCGCTTCCCAGTGTATGGGTAAGGAGATGCGATGAGGCCGCTACGTATTTACTCAGAAGTAAACACGCAAAGCGTATCTAAGCAATATAAAGTAAAAGTACATAAGAGACAGGAATATAAATAAACAGCAGCTTTATTTATTAAATATTCTTTTACAGGTACAACTGGAATATAAATACATGAATAGAAAGCAATACCTAAACAATGGCATAACTGAAAAGAAAAGTATGTACAAGTGCCTACAGCTCTGGGTCAAATGCTAATTGCTCCAAATCTTCAGTGTTGGGCTCGATCTCCAGTGAGTCCGATCCACCTGACAACATTCCAAAGAAAGAAGAAAAGGAATGTCGTCAGCGAACAATCGCTCGGTAAGTCCCAAAGATAGGTAGAAATAGAATAGACAAGAATAGGGTAGAACTAGTAATGTTTGATTATATTATTAACGCGGTTGTTTGTAGCTTGGTACAGAATATGCCAGTGTATACGAGAGGAGTCCTACTATTCCGGAGACTAAGGTATACGGAACACAAGGAACCATTCAGTCACGATACAACGGCAATGGATATTCAGGTTAGGTGTATTAAGGTTACAGTCTCGTACCACTTTTAACACACTCCGTACCAATCTACCCCCTTATAAACCCCGCGATGTCTTTTGTATTGATTGTATTGTTCTGTTATATATATGGATGACTTGTCGAAACCATGATATGGTAAATAGAATGGATATAAATGGATAGTCATGTAAACGGAGTATATCCATGGTTCGGTTCGGTCAATATAGATTGATATAGGTTGAATAAACGGGTTCATGGATTCATATTGTATTGTAGTTTATACTTGAATCATATTCAAGTCAGATTGATTAGATTGAGACTCGGTCTGAGTCAGACACTTTGAAAAAAAAATTGAAATCCTGAATTAGTTTTGATTTTATCGGTAACTGCTGCACATGGACGGCACGATTTGTGTCTTTTTCCAAGACAATTACCGTGTTGATAACACCGTTTTTTAGATTGTCTACCTTAGATAGGTAATCACCCACATTCTCTGGCTCCCTGAGGCTCAAGAGAATTGATCCCGCTTAAACCTATATTTACTATGGTCATTATTGTAATTTAGTATAACTTGAGGGTTTTTATGTAAAATAGTTTTGATACATTTTCAAAATACACATTAAGTATTTAATTATCGTCTTTAGGGTTTTCATAGATGTATATTTTATAAAAGTGAACTTTCTAGTGAGTAGAACCTAGTTTTCATTGTATATGGTATTTTATTGAAATATCGGTATTTTGCATTGAATTGTAATGGTATTTTCCTATAAGGGTAATTTCTTTGATTTAGAAAACTTGGAATATTTATATAATATAATTAAAATAGTTTTGATAATATAATATAATGGTATTTTCCTATAAGCGTAATTTAGTATAACTTGAGGGGGTTTTATGTAAAAATAGTTTTGATACATTTTCAAAATACACCTCAAGTATTTAATTATCGTCTTTAGGGTTTTCATAGATGTATATTTTATAAAAGTGAACTTTCTAGTCAGTAGAACCTAGTTTTCATTGTATATGGTATTTTATTGAAATATCGGTATTTTGCATTGAATTGTAATGGTATTTTCCTATAAGGGTAATTTCTTTGATTTAGAAAACTTGGAATATTTATATAATATAATTAAAATAGATATTTTGATAGTAGTTGTGTGTGTGTGTATATATATATATATATACATATATATATATATATTATTTATTTTTATAAAAAATCTCATTTTCTAAAGAAAAATGTATTAAAATTACATCGAGATCGAATGCTCCTTTCGGAAGTCTGCATCTCGCTCTACTAGGCCCAAGGATGTGCGATAATCTGCACCATCTCGAATGGGGTCTCTAAAAGTGGGTTGTAGAGACGCAATTGTAAAGAATTGATTAACACACTTTTTAAAGAAAGGGTTTTGCAAGTTTGATGGTATTTATTTGTAATGTCGTATTATCCCACAACTAAAGTTCCAAAATTTTATCCTGCTATGTCAAAGATGTGTGTTTTAATGAGGTAGGTCATTATCTCGTGAGTTGTCTAAAGGTAATACAAGTATTATATTGATTTGTGTCGAAACTAAAGTATAAGGTATTTTACCGTAAAAACACGATAAAAGTTGCATAAAAAATTCTTTTGAGATGAAACTTGTTTTAATGTGTCTGTTACTGTTTGTTAAATATTATATGAGAGTATGGTATTTATTGATTAAGAAAAATAGAATTTTAAAAGGAAAACCGAATCGGAAGTCGGATTAACTCCGCTTCCGTCGGGTTTTAGAAATGAAACATTTTATAATAGGAGAAGAGATGGGGAGAGGGGACTTACTGGCTATCGGGAAATAAGAGAGGTAGGGGAAGACAAGGGAAGCGTCAGGGCGTCGTTATGTCGCCGGAATCACCTCGAAACTTCGTCGGAATTTTGCCCTTCGCTAACTCCACTTGCACACTATAAGGGCTTGAGAATTTTTGAGAATTTTAGCACTTGATTTCAGAATGAGGAGTGCCAAAGGATAGGGTTGTATATATGAGGTAGGATTAGGGTTTAGAGGGTTAAAGAGTGCATTAAAAACTGGATTAAAGGGAATTAAAATTCTCTGGAAAATATGCAAAGAAAACAAACAGTCTAGGAGAAGTGGGGTAGACCAAGAGGTGCACTTTACCGACGGGCAAACCCGGCAGTGCCGGTCTTTTTGCAAGCCTTGCCGGTCATTCTCCGGTGGAATGGGCTTGGATTAGTGCCACGTGTCCCTCACGCTTCATATACCCTCGGGCACATATTTATTTATTCTGTAACTTATCATCTTACGTGTAATGCACGTGCAAACCCTTGGGCTTCTAAAAAATTAAAAGAAAATTTAATAAAAAGATAATGTGGCTGGGGGGATTCGATCACAGAGGCTACGACATAGCAGTGCAAGGCTTTACCAATGTGCTATAAGTGTTTTCTTGCTGTTCAAAATGAAAATCAAATACTTACAGTGTACACAGGATTGCAAATACTCCATTTGTATATTAACTTTTAAACAATTTTCTGTACATTGAAATTGGAGTTGTTACAATTTTACACATGTTTATTTTTTCTATCTTTTTATTTTTATGTGTATTGCACGTGTAAACTTTTGCGCTTCCAAAAATTTAAAAGAAAATTCAGAAAAAATATATGTTGCTGATGGGATTCGAACACAGAGGTTATGTCACAACAGTGCAAGGCTTTACCAATGAGCTATAAGTTATTTCTTGTTGTTCTTAAATAAAAATAACTTTTAAATTGTAGTCAGACTTGCAAACTCCATTCTCAACATTAAGTTTAAAAAATTTCGTACTGTAAAATTAGAGTCGTTACATTTAGAGTAGTCATATATAAAAGTAATGAAACACTCACTTTCTCTTTTACTAACCATTCCATTAAGTTCACATATATCATAATGGATTAAGTCCAAAATTCCCGAATTTCTTTCAACTCTTGGAAAAGATCTTTTAGACATTTTTGACTGTATATAAATCCCGCATTTATGATCACTACTGAAATCATAATAAATTAAACCAAGTTTCTGCATATTCTTTAAATATCGAAAATTTAAATGTCCTAATCTATGATGCCATAAATTAAAAGATTCCGAAACATAAGCATAAATCACTTTATTTTCCTTAATGCTAAAGGCAAACATTCCATTACAAGAGTGGCTCTTTCCTACAAAAGTCTCATTCTTCGACAAATTTAATTTGTCGAATACAATTACAACATTAAAGCTCCTTTTACATAACAAATCAGCAGACACTAAATTCTCTCTCATATCAAGAACATAGAGAACATTCAATAGTATAAATTTCTTTCTAGAGGTGAAGTTATCAACAGAACAATTTCTTATACAGGTGCACGGTTCTGATTGCTTATTAAGATTTCTTGGCCATCAATTGTCTCGTCAAAATTCTTAAACATTGACTTATCTTTACAAATGTGGATTGTTGCCCCGGAGTCGAGCCACCACCCAGAATCTGGGTCCGCCATTTCACTTCTGTGATCATACCGCTATTTACAACAGTAATCATGGCACAGTAAGCCTCCTCAACAATTTTTGCATGCTTGATCTCCTAATTTCCTCCTTTGTTAAAAACAGTTTTGTGGTACCTGCATTTACGAGCAAAATCCTCTTCCTTATCGTAAATATAACAACCTTTATTTTTTTAGGGTTGTTATTGAATTTTCCTTTATTGGGCTTGGAATAGTTTGGATTAGCCTTTTTCTAAACAACACTCTCTATATGGTTAACCCTAGAATCGTTCTCGGTCTCATCTTTCTTGTCTCTTAGATGAGCTTCCTCTTCAATTCGCAAATTTCTTTGAATTTGCTCGAGAGCGAAGTTTTCTGTCTTATGAAGCAATTTCATTTGGTAAACTTTCCAAGTATGGGATAGTTTCAATATGATTGCTCCAACTTGGAAGGTTTCAGGCAATTTTATATCCAAAGCATTCATTTAATTGACAGGTAATTAAAGTTCATGACATTGGTCTATGTAACACCCTAGTTCATTTCTACCAGTTCTATTTTGGGTATTCCTTTATTTATGGCTATTTCTTGATTTATTGTATTTTGAGTGCGAATAGTGTAACTGGTATCCGTATTTGCATCCGACCCGACCCGCATGCTGGAAACCCATCTTGATTCCTGTTTTGGATCCATCCTGGCTAGTTATGAAGATCCATGCATTTTCATGTTGTATACCCTGTTCATCTGTATTATATCTGGCATCTGCATTTTTTTAATATAACATATAAAATCTAATAAAATATTTTTAAAATATCTAGAATGACCTGTATCATACCCCTAACCCTGTTGTAACATTCGTACATCTTGTTCTCGTCCCGTTCAGTGAAATGAACTCGTTTGGATAGCTACGTGCACACTGCGTGCATCCGTTCTTGGGGGTATGCATTTTCGTTATCCGGATATCCTATTTTGGTTTTGGTAGATACGTATATTATCCGTATTTTCAAATCGTAATTTTAGACCCGACCCGGACGTGTTTTGGACTATTTTTGTATTAGCCAGAAGACTCAAATTTTCCTAATATTTTATTCATTTAGTTTTAATTGTTTATATATATTTTTAACTGTTGAATATATTATTATATGTGTTTATAATTTTTTTTATTTTAAAAAGATTTTTCACATATAATATCCTAACACTCAAACCCTCACAGATCCCTGCCTCTCTCTCCTCCTTTATTATATATATTCTTTATAATTTTACAAACCCTTTTTCCCATACCTCACCCAAGTTATCTCTCTCTCTTCTCCTTCTTCCTCGTTTTCCCGCCTCGTCATCGCGAGAACCCACGCCGCGCCTCTCGCCTTCCCTAGTTGCCGTCGTCACCACCGCAGCCAACGCCTACACCTCCTCACCCTCATCCACACCACCACCCCGGGCCTTCACCCATCCCCGACGACCTCAGCCCAAGAACCCAACCTTCACCATGCACCTCGCGGCCTCGCCTCGCCGTCGTCGACTCCATCTCGCCGCCACCACCTCTTCTCCCTGAGCACCCCGACCATGAAAACCCTGCAAGAACCGAGCCCCAAGAACCCACAGCCTTCACCTCATCCTCGCCTGCACGCCCACGTCGTCGGAGCTCCGACCTCCGTCGTCGCCATCCCCATCATCACGACCTCCTCTCCTCCTCCCTGCACCCCGACCAGAACCTGCACACCCCGACAGAGCCCCTGCAGCCCTCGTCACCTGCCTTGCGGGCAAACCTCCTCGCCGGAGCTCGCCTCACCTCTGTCTCCAATCACCAACCGAGAGCACCGGCCTCTTCTTCTACTTCTTCTTCTTCTTGTTCTTCTCTTCTTCTTGTTCTTGATTCCGTATTTTTCCGGTGATCGCCGGAGCCGTACCGTCACCGACGATCCGGACGACCCAGTGGACGTTTCCAGACAGCATGGTCACTTTCTTGCTTAGCCTGGTCTTGTCCCGTGCGCGCGTGTACATTGCGACGTTTACCTGACGTCGGACTCAGCGTACGCATCCCGGATTGAGATCCGATCAGGCAAGTTTATCTTGCTACATGCTATGCTATTATATTTGTATCTATATGAATAAAACTATCACATATTTACTGCATTGTACATCCATGTTACTATTTTACTATTTTTGGATAGCCGTTCGTATCCGTATCATTTATCATATGTATAATCGCATGCAAGTTTATCTTGCTACATACTATGATACATATTTTGCATCCATATTAATAATAATGTTACATGTTTACTGCATTGTGCATCCTATGTTACAGTTTTACAGTTTTACAATATCCGTTCATATCCGTACAGCTTATTACATATCTAGTCGTATGCAATTTTATCTCGTTACAGGTTGTGCAACGTATTTTACATCCATAGGTATAAAATTATTACATGTTCATTGCATTTCACATCCATGTTACAGTTTACCGTTTCTCCGATATCCGTTCGTATCCGTGTTATTGATTATATATCTAGTTCTATTACGTGTCATATTATATAATGTTACCGTTATGTTAGCACCATATGCTTGATAATGTGCATCATATTTAGTCATGGAGTTGTAGATGTGATCCCTGATAAACACTTGTGCATCCGTATTTTGCTGTGCATCCGTACTTGCTACTTGTTACTGTTGGGCATCCACTTGATACATATGCACCACATGATATGACCTGATACACTACTGCTTGACTTGATACCTGATCTTATTACTAATGCTGACAATCCTGACTTGTTGTCCCGATGGACGTTACTGTTGTCTGTATAGACAAAACATGTACCTGCTTGATCATGTGTCGGCATTAGCTCCAGATTTATCAATACCTGACTTGAACGCATAACCTTGGGGGTAAGGGAAAATCAATAATGAAACCTGACTTGTAACTCAACAGTTCGACGCTTATACTGATCAGTTTTAGGGGCTAGGCCAGTCCCGGAATGATGCTGTTGACATCATTCGTCTGTACATGTTTCATGTTTTGTGCTTAGAGGCACGTCTCGGATTCAGCCCCGAGAGTCTGGACCGTGGTCCCGGGTATGCACGGGATACTATTGAGTTACATCGACGATTCATTAAATTGATTTCAAAGACTTGAGAGTAATTAACCCAGTAGCATAGATTACTCACCGCATGCACATACACTTCTCTGTTCCATATTCGTGTTACTGTTATAAACCCATTACTGTTCATACTCATGCCTGCATATCTTGTTACCTCCTGATTATATTCTATTATTTTGTTATTATGACGCATTGACGTCTGGGTTTTGCATGGCCCAGATCCTTTATCTCTTTCACAGGCCGACCAGGAGTATTTCAGCCGACAAGCCGAACAGTGAGGAGAATATTGGTGTTTAGTTTAGTTAGTTTAGTTTTCTTTCAGCATTTCCATTTCCTGATGTGAGCCCATATTTGGGACGTACTTTCCAGATGTTATTGCTTATTGGATTTATTGCTTCCGCACATTTATATTTCTTGACACGTCTATTTTGGCATATGGACATGTACTAGATAGATTATTTATTTCTACTTTTCTTGATATCTTGTAAACAGCCGTAATGTGACTGTAGAGGGTTGTTTGCTAGCCACAGGTAGCATGGTTGGCTCTGTCACGTGCCGATCGTAGCGCACTCTGGGAAGCGGGACGTGACAGGGTTTGTTTGGTATCAGAGCCATATGATTTAGGCTCATCGGGTTTAATTCTTTTATAGTTGGGTATTGGACCAAATATATGAACCAGAAAACCCGTAATTAGGAACATGTCCAGCCATATTGTTGTCGGGATCCTTGAATCTTATCTTTCTCTTGACCCTTGTCTTGATGATATGCAAATGACCTTGCATCTCGGCTTGAAATATTTTGGTTCCCTATTGTTTCTCCCTTCCTATTCCTTTGATTCTGATTCTAGGATTTGGGCGACTTGAACGGAGTTATGTGATTGTAACTATGAACTGCAGCATGGTTACAATGCGGTACTCTATTTAAGTAACTTGGAGTCCTAGCCTTGATTCATCTCCTTGTTTTATGTCGTCATATTACCTTGCTTCTCTCAGTTTCATTACTTACCAGTTTATCTTTTATCGCAAACTTGAATCCTGTTTACCGTGCTAATCTTCTTCAGTGTCTTGGCTTCAGGTGAAGTCATTTCGGATATCCTACTTGTTCATGATTTTCCTGCATTAGCATTATTCGATTCTGGTGTATCCCATTGTTGTATGTCGTCCAAGTTTATTGCTGCACATTCGATTGCATGCACGACCCTGTCTTGTTGTTGGGACATACACACTGGGAACGGGAAAATCATATCTAGTGGTGAATGCAAGGATTGTTCAGTTGTTATCTGCGGACGGGAGTTATTTGCAGATTTCTTGGTGATCAATACTGGCAGTTATGATATTGTCTTGGGAATGGACTTTCTCGACATTTTCTATGCTCACATTAATTGTAGGGCAAAGAAAGTGATTTTCCAGATTTCCGGACATCCGGAGTTTGTCTTTGCTGGAGGTAGCAGTTCCGTCGGTCCAGTCGAGTATAGGGCTAGGCCGACAAGCGCCATTTTTTCATCGATGGAAGTTGATAAGGAGGAAGCGCCGGGTGTAGTTCGAGAGTTCATGGACGTGTTCGAGGACATCTCGGGTTTACCGCCAAAACGAGATGTGGAGTGAGTTCGTGATCGACCTTGTTCCTGGTGCAACGCCAATTTCAAAGGCGTACTATCCGATGGCACCAGTAGATTCGAAAGAAGTAAAGAAGCAGGTTACCAAATTGCTAGAAAAGGGTTGGATTCGTAGCAGCAATTCGCCTTGGGGGCTCCAGTTCTTCTAGTCAAGAAGAAAGATGGCATAAGAAGAATGTGCATCGATTATCGAGAATTAAACCGGGTGACTATTAAGAACAAGTACCCGATCTCTCATATTGGCGAATTGTTCGAGCAACTCAGTGGCGCGAGGGTATTCTCGAAGCTGGATTTGCAATCCGGATATCATCAAGTTCGAGTTAAATCAGAGGATATCTGCAAGACTGCGTTCCGAACTCGATATGGACATTATGAGTATTTAGTGATGCCACTCGAAGTCACGAATGCACCGGCGATATTTATGGACTTGATGAACCGAATATTTTCACCGTTCTTGGACCAATTTATAGTGGTGTTCATCGATGATATTCCGGTCTCCTCGAAGAGCCTAGAAGAGTATGCTGAACACTTGAGAATCGCACTGCAGACATTGAGGCATGAAAGATTGTATGCAAAGATGAGCAAGTGCGAGTTTTGGCTTGAAGAAGTGAAGTTCTTGGGACACGTCGTATCTGGAGATGGAATCACCGTTGACCCTGAGAAGATTGCAGCAGTTCAAGATTGGCCGATTCTGAGGAATGTAGCGGAGATCGGAAGTTTTCTAGGACTTGCTGGATACTACAGAAGATTCGTGGAGAATTTTGCTCGATTGGCTGAGCCTTTGACCAAGCTTACACGGAAGAAGGTACCGTTCGTATGGACGGATAGTTGTGCGTCAGATTTTGAGGCGTTAAAGCAAAGGTTGATAACCGCTCCTATTTTGACCGTACCAGACGGTTCCGGAGGATTGGTGATTTACAGCGACGCGTCTGGGAAAGGTTTGGGATGTGTTTTGATGCAGCATGGGAAGATTATAGCCTACGCATCGAAACAGTTGAAGACCCATGAGAAGAATTACCCAACTCATAATTTGGAGCTTGCGGCAGTGATTTTCACTTTGAAGATTTGGAGACACTACTTATTGGGCGAAAGGATTGAAGTATTCACCGATCACAAAAGCCTAAACTATGTGTTCACGCAGAAAGAGCTTAACATGAGACAGCGTAGATGGTTGGGGCTGATGGCTGACTATGATCTTGATCTCAAGTACCATCCCGGGAAAGTTAATGTAATACCGGATGCGCTTAGTCGGTTGCCAGCAATTTGAATGTTGACTGCACAGAAGGAGCTTATCAATGATTTTCGGAGATTCGAGTTGGAGATTGTGTTACCGCATTCTTCAGGACAGTTGATGCAGCTGCAAGTACAGTCATCGTTGATCGATAATATTAAAGAAGCCCAGTCGCACAATCCAAGATTGCAGAAGTTTCGAAAACAGGTTGAATAGGGACTTCAAACGAACTTGTTGATTCATGAAGATATTGTTAGTGTATATGCCCTAGAGGCCATTACTGTATCATACTAGTTTGTATATTACTTAATGGAAGCTTGGGATATTCACCTTGTATATACAATCTTGCTCAAAATAGTAGTATGCTACTTGGTTTGTTTCTACTTCAATGTGTACATATGTTTATTTTATTATATCGCCTATACGCATTAGTGGAGCCCTTAGGATCTTTGCTTGATTACCAGCGTTGTGATGGCAGTCATACTAGTGGGGGCTGGGTAATCTATAAGCACATCCTTATGCAGGTCCCTAGTCGCAGGACTATCGAGACAGGGCATCGATACTCCGGAGTAGACTAGCGCATGCGCTTCTCATCCCAGTGTGGGAGATGGTCTGTCCCACAGCCATCAGTACGTCGTACTGGAGATAGTATGCGGGTGCTCGTTAGGTTACAAGTACACTGGACAGGACTCGTCGGGAACTGACCGGTTGGTATTATACCTATCGTCGGTTATCAGTTCCCAGGTGACATGAGTACAGCTTAGTCCGCTGACTTGACACTGTCACTTCGCCTCGAGTGTGTTCCCACTGTACTTTGATTACTACCCTACCACGGCTCAAAGGAGTCGTGCAAACAGGTAGTAGTTGGGTGCAGTCCCGAAGCACTTGGAGGCAGTGACGGTTAGACAGGATTCGTCTCTCCCGGTATACGGGGTTGACATCGCGCTGTGTCTAGGAGAGCCATTACACGAGTAGTCCCTGGCCAGGGCAAGCGAGATATACTGGTAGGCTTCCAGTGTTATCTCAGGGTGTATTGGGCTTCACTCCGACACGACTTGTACCGCTATTAGGGGACTGACGTTTACCGCCCCCCTAGGCCCGCCATGCGATGTATCAGACGAACAGACCGGACTGTACGGAGATTGTCACATTCAAGCTCAGTAGGAGTTCAGATGGGTTTCACCTCGTCAGTCTTCTTGTCGGCATCTACCTGGGGACCGTTACGCACAGCTAGTGCCGCTTGCGGTCTGTGGTTAAACCCACTGCCAGCGTAGTGTCGAGTCTTTAGAGTCCCACACAGAAAGCTATTCGCCTTTAGGCAAAAGAGTAGAGGTCGCATGGTTTTGCGACAGGGTCCGGTCACATCCGTGCACTTGTGCACGTACAGTGTCCGGACAGTTAACACTAGCGGGCTTTGGTTTAAGCCAGATCCTAGTGTACATTTTGGGATTGGTTTTATCCAGTATGTATTCGTGTTCCTCGGAACGCGAATGCGGGTGTGTATGCACAGTTGACGGAGAGACAGAGGCAGAGGATTCTCATTAGGGTTGTTGACCGTTGACTGTTGACTATTGACTTTTCGCTCAACCCTAATGAGAATATGATATATGATTAACAATAATATTAATTAAGTATTGTGGTGACATGGTTGTTGAGGGGTTGACTTTGTTGACTTGTTGACTTTGTTGACCGGTTGACTAGATTGGACTAGTTGACCATCATGATGGCAATGGCTATCATTTCATGGCAAAGACTTTTCACTTGCTTGTTCTCTTGTGCAATATGAGTGCATGAAATGATATAGCCATTTTGACTTAAAGCATTTACACAATACTTGATTACTATTTTTGTGATGATGGTTTTGGATTATGAGAGCCTAGTGAGAAAAGTCTTGCTCATTCTATCATTTTCATTCTCTCTCTTGTGTTCTTGAGCTCTCATCTCCTTCCTCTTGCTCTCCCTCTCTTTAGTCTATGGTTCACTTGTCTCATGTGTTGAGAACCAAGAACCATAGAGAAAATCCCAACACACTCTCCTCTACTCACTCTAGTTCACAAGGTTTGGCAAACCGAGTGAACTAGTTTCTTCAAAGACCGAAGAAGAAGCCAAAGGTAGAAGCTTTCAGGTGGATCGATCTTCGGCGCAAGGAGACGACGGGGTGAAGCCGATCCGGACAACCATCGAGGCTTGAAGACGAAGGAGTTCAAGAAAGAAATGTATAATCCCCTAACCGAGTAGATAACAACTCCTAGTTAGGTTGTTAGTTAGATGTTTAACAAAGATCCGGTTTTGAGTCCATGTTACCACCTCTAGAAAATTGTTTTTCACCAAATTCCGCATGCCCGAAAGTACCGGGAGAGGTAGCATGGACTTACAGTGGTATCAGAGCCTAGTTAAACTCTATCTAACATGTTAGCATAGTAACTAGAAATTCGATCGGAGAAAAAGTCGCGAAATACACCCGGATTTCAAACTTTCTGTCGATTTTCAAAGTGCTGCAAAAATTATTTGAGATATACCAAAAATCGACTCAGGGTTTTTAGAAGAAACTGCAAAAATTCGACCTACTGAATCGATCAACGCGCCGCGTTTCCGCGGCTGAGTTGACTCGGTCGTGGGGTTTTATTTTTGCAGTTTGTTCATAGGGGTATTTTGGGATTTTTAGAATATATATTTTCTGCCCAGATTTTCCAGAACGAAAATTTTGTGTTTGGGGCCTGAAAATCCGTATTTTTGATCGAACTTCTAAAAGACTTAAGCTGACGGGTTTTTCTGTGATGTGACATTTGTATTGAACGTCTGCTAATCGCTATATGTCGATTAGTGGGGGTTATACAAATCTGTGATCTGTAATGTTATTGGAATGTGTATATGAATTCATTGGATTGTCGCGGGTGAATAGCCGGGGGTTGTGAGATGAGAGTTTTCTTTTCTTTCAATTCATGTAAATTTGTAAATTGATGTAATTATTATTTGTATGGCCGCACAACCGGGTCGGGGTTGTAGCCGTCATTGTATAATTTCTTTTTACTGTTTTTGCTCCCAGGATAGACCCATGGAGGGGGTGAACAAACTACCGGGTATGCCGAAGTGCCGAGTGGCCTACTCACGGAGTTGAGAGAGGTTGCTTCGCTTCGGGTACTTGGCGGGTAGTTTGCCGCACCCGTAGGGGTCTTGGGTGGGGTATTGGCTATTCACCGCGACCGTGTAATCTGCTTTTCGTTACAGGCTCGTACGAATTGCGGGTTCCTAGTATATCCAATGTGTTCATCTGTGATCTGAAATGGCTATCATTGCAATATATCTATATATGATATTATTTAGGCGTTGCTTATGTTTTACAGCCGCGCTAGCCCAGCCCCCGCTCTGTCGTTAGTTAAGTAACCTAACGGGTAATGACGGGGCCCCGTGGCGAATGCGAATGGCATAAGCGTACGTCATATTTTGGTTGTTTTCTGCAATGGTAGGATTAAATGATGGGACGCATTAAAAGAACTAATGCAAGAATATCACGCATTAAAAGAACTAATGCAAGAAAATAAACCAAGTTAAAGTCGTTGGAACACTTTCGAAAAACCACTCGGTTCTTTTCAAAACTAACTTTTAAATGCGGAGCTTGAGCCACTCCTTTTAAAAGCTATCTTGTTCCATCGATTATATCAAGTTCACTACGTTCACGGTTTAGCCAAAACCATTCGTAGCCCTCCATCATTTCAGTTAAAAATTCGGTAGTATTCAAGCTATGTATTTTGACCTCACGCCAAGGCATAGTGATTGGTAGCTGCCGGATATTTATCTGTTGCATAGATAGAATGCGTTGGTTTGGGACAGCCGTACTGCCATTTTGGCCTACGTCAAGGGTAGGTACGGGTGGGTTCAAATTAACCTGGATAATGATGGGAAGAACTTGACATGTGACTTATGACATTTTGACCTCACCCCAAGGTCATAAGAGCATGGGGCAAAAATCCACATCGGGAGTTTCATAAGTACTGAAACTTGCTAGAGTTGCATACCATTTGGAGTGTGATAATTCTGGTAGGATTCCTTCAGTTTCGTCACGCGATGATATTTGGATCCCAATCCTACTGTGAGTATATGCTACTCCTCGGGAAATTTCTCACTTAACGATCAATGCTATAAACCAAGTAGGTGTCTAGAAAGGTGTTAGCGAGGCTACGCCCCCAGGGAAAAGAGGTTATTTAATTAAGGAACTTCGCGAAAGCGTTGGAAAACCTCCCTCGAAGTACCGACACCAGCCTGGCCGAACGGTTAAGCAAGTATTGTACGGTGAGATTGATCCTGACTAATTCTTCCTTTTTGGTTTGAGGAGGGATTCGAGAAACAGTGGGAGCCATCCTGTTTAGACAAACTAAAAACCATTCTAAACTTGCAAGAGCATCATGCTGAGTGTTTCTTCTCTCTCCTAATTGCAGCGACCAATCGACATAACTGGACTTAAGTTACTCCTAGATAAAAACATACTGACAGGGCCAAACTACAAAGATTGGCTCAGGAATGTCAAGATGGCAATCACTTACGACAAGCTGGGGTATCTTCTTACCACCAAAGCTCCCCCTGTCCTAGGTCCCAAAACCAGCGTCGCGGATAAGGAAATCCGTAAGACCTGGGAATTAGACTGCGCGAAGGCCAAGTGCCTCGTGCTTGCCTCTATGGACAATGAACATCAGAGGAGGCACGAGAATATGGACCTGGAATCCATATTTCTTCATACAAAAGAACTGTATGGAGAGCAATCTCGTATCGCAAGATACGAAGTGTCGAAGAAGTTATTTTCGGCAAGATTGGCCGTCGGATCATCGGTAGCGGAACACGTGCTTAAGATGATTGGCTACATTGAGGAGCTCGCGGACCTTGGGACCACGTTGGAGAATGAGCTCTATACGGACTTGATTCTCCAGTCCCTTCCTTCCACTTACGCCCAGTTCATACTGAACTTCAACTTACAAGAAAAGGAAGTTGAACTTTCATAACTCTTCAACATGCTGAGGAGCGCAGAGGGCACCCTACAGAAAGGTAGGGAAACATCCACTTTGTTTGTAGGAGGATCTTCTTCTTATAGGTCCAAGGCGAAAGCCAAGGGAAAGAAGAAGAAAGCCCCCGCCAAACTAAGGGGCGGTGTTAGTAAAGTGGATACGAAGGGGAAGGCAAAAGCAACAAAGAAAGTGGGAAAGCTTGTGGATAAGGAAGAATGCTTCTATTGTCATAAGAAGGGATACTGGAAGAATGATTGCAGGGCTTGGAAAGCCAGAACACAGAAACTGAAGCAGGTTGCGGCTTCAGCTTCAGGTGTGTATGTTATTGAAAACTGTCTTTCAATAAACTCTACTTCCTGGGTATTGGATACCGGATCAGGATCTCATATCTGTAAATCTTTGCAGGCGTTGAGAAACCATAGGGTTTTGAAGGCAGGTGGCATGACCCTCAAAGTTGCAAACGGAGCTAGCATGGATGCTAAGGCCGTGGGGGACTATCACCTGGGAATGTCAGATAGACATGTTTTGGTTTTGCGTAATTGCTCTTTTGTACCCAACGCAACTTGTAATATCATTTCTGTATCTTTGGTTTCTAAAGAAGGTTATGAATTTGCGTTTGTAAGTAATGTTGTAAACATTCACCTTAATCAAGTTCTGATTGGGTCAGGTACATTGAGCAATGGTATATACGTATTAAACCAACCACAGATTTTCAATGTCCAGAATACACACAAAAGAAAGTCTCCGGAAATCAATCAGACTTTCTTATGGCATTGTAGACTGGGTCACATCAATGAGAGAAGGTTGACGAAGTTACATACAGAAGGATATTTGAATCCGTTCGAATATCAATCGTATGCCACTTGTCAATCCTGTCTTAAAGGAAAGATGACAAAGACTCCGTTCACTGGACACGGAGTAAGAGCGAGCGAGCTCTTGGGACTCGTACACAGCGACGTGTGCGGTCCAATGTCTACACATGCGCGAAGCGGTTTTTCTTACTTCATTACTTTTTCAGATGATTTTTCAAGATTCGGACATGTCTTCTTAATGAAACATAAGTCCGAAGCCTTTGGAAAATTCCAGGAATATAAGAATGAAGTAGAAAAACAAACCGGCAAAGGTATCAAGATCCTAAGATCGGATCGAGGTGGTGAATACTTGAGTGCCGAGTTCCTGGACTATTTAAAAGAGAACGGAATTCTCTCTCAGCTTACTCCTCCATACACTCCGCAACATAACGGTGTATCGGAGAGACGGAACCGAACCCTATTGGATATGGTATGGTCCATGATGAGTAACGCTGAGTTACCGTGATCATTCTGGGGATATGCACTAGAATCAGCTGCATACCTTTTGAACCGAGTTCCGACTAAGACTGTGCCTACCACACCATATGAGTTATGGAGTGGGAAGAAACCCTATCTTCAATATCTGAAGATCTGGGGATGTCCAGCTTTTGTCAAAAAGCAGCATGCGGACAAACTCGAGGCACGCTCAGTACTGTGCAAGTTTGTGGGATACCAAAAGAATACCAGGGGGTATCTTTTCTACCACGCAGAGGAACAAAAAGTCCTTGTTTCACGTAATGCCCATTTTCTAGAACACCAGTTCTTGGAAAAGGAAATTAGTGGGAGCGCAGTAGAACTGGAAGAAATTCCAGAACCACAGACTATTACTGAAAGCTTAGTGGAACCAGAGGGTTCAAAAGAACAGGACATTCCTACGCCGCTCCGCAGGAGTAGTAGGCAGTCTCATCCGTCCGAGAGATACTGCGGTTTTCTCATAGACGGGGATAGAGAGGATTGCATCATAGATTATGATGAGCCTACTAGCTTCCAGCAGGCCGTTCAGAGCGTTGACTCACTAAAATGGCTGAATGCAATGGAGACCGAAATGGAGTCCATGTACACCAACAAGGTATGGACGTTGGACATTGCTCCAGACGGGGTAAAACCCGTAGGATGCAAGTGGATCTTCAAAAGGAAGATTGGTGTAGATGGACAGGTTGAGACCTATAAAGCTAGACTGGTTGCAAAGGGTTTTCGTAAAAGACCTGGTTTGGACTATGACGAAACCTTTTCTCCAGTAGCTATGCTGAAATCCATTCGGATCCTTCTTGCCATTGCTGCCTTCCACGATTATGAGATCTGGCAAATGGACTAAAGACAGCTTTTCTAAATGGAAATTTAGAGAAGTGTGTCTATATGGACCAACCAGAGGGTTTCATTCAGAGTGGGAGCAGCGGAAAGGTGTGCAAGTTGCTTAAGTCTATCTATGGACTAAAGCAGGCATCGCGGAGTTGGAACATCTGTTTTGATGAGACGGTCAAGGAATTTGGCTTTATCAAAAATCCAGATGAACCATGCATCTACAGTAGATTTGTAGCGAGAACTGTAGTATTCCTCATTTTGTACGTGGATGATATTCTCTTAATAGGAAATGACATTCCTATGCTACAATCTGTCAAGGGGTTCTTGTCATACAGGTTCTCCATGAAAGACCCGGGTGATGCCTCATACATCTTGGGGATCCGGATCCATCGTGATAGATCCAAGAGGATATTAGGACTTTCACAGTCCAGGTACATCGACACCATACTGAAGAGATTCAGTATGGAAGATTCCAAGCGCGGTAACCTACCGGCTTGTCACGGGATCACCCTCTCTAAAGAGATGTCTCCCAAGACTGATTTGGAGAGGGATCGCATGTCTATTATACCCTACGCTTCTGCGGTAGGCTCTATAATGTATGCGATGTTGTGTACCAGACCGGATGTAGCTTATGCACTGAGTGTGGTAAGCCGGTATCAGTCAAACCCTGGGGAGAAACACTGGATAGCGGTAAAGAACATTCTCAAGTACCTGAGAAGGACTAAGGAGATGTTCTTGGTGTATGGCGGAAAAGACCTCCAGATCGAGGCCTTTGCTGACTCCAGCTTCCAGAATGACAAGGATGATTCCAAGTCCATGTCGGGTTTTGTCTTTACCCTCAATAGAGGGGCGGTGTGTTGGAAGAGTTTCAAACAGAAACCGTTGCAGACTCGACGATGGAAGCGGAATACATCGCTGCATCTGATGCCGCAAAAGAAGCTGTCTGGATGAGGAAGTTCTTGAAAGAACTTCAGGTGGTTCCGTCCATTGTTGATCCAATACCTCTGTATTGCGACAACAACGGGGCTATAGCTTTAGCGAAGGAACCCAGGTCCCATCAGAGATCCAGACACATCTTGAGGCGGTATCACCTGATCAGGGAGATCGTGGATCGCCAGGAGATCGAGGTTCGGAGGGTTGCTTCAGAAGATAACACTGCAGATCCATTCACCAAGGCCTTGCCCCAGACTCAGTTCGAGCGGCTGATCGAGATGATAGGTCTTCGATACGCCAGTACATGGCCTTAGTGCAAGTGGGAGATTGTTAGTGTATATGCCCTAGAGGCCATTACTGTATCATACTAGTTTGTATATTACTTAATGGACGCTTGGGATATTCACCTTGTATATACAATCTTGCTCAAAATAGTAGTATGCTACTTGGTTTGTTTCTACTTCAATGTGTACATGTGTTTATTTATTATATCACCTATACGCATTAGTGGAGCCCTTAGGATCTTTGCTTGATTACCAGCGTTGTGATGGCAGTCACACTAGTGGGGGCTGGGTAATCTATAAGCACATCCTTATGCAGGTCCCTAGTCGCAGGACTATCGAGACAGGGCATCGATACTCCGGAGTAGACTAGCGCATGCGCTTCTCATCCCAGTGTGGGAGATGGTCTGTCCCACAGCCATCAGTACGTCGTACTGGAGATAGTATGCGGGTGCTCGTTAGATTACGAATACACTGGACATGACTCGTCGGGAACTGACCGGTTGGTATTATACCTATCGTCAGTTATCAGTTCCCAGGTGACATGAGTACAGCTTAGTCCGCTGACTTGACACTGTCACTTCGCCTCGAGTGTGTTCCCACTGTACTTTGATTACTACCCTACCACGGCTCAAAGGAGTCGTGCAAACAGGTAGTAGTTGGGTGCAGTCCCGAAGCACTTGGAGGCAGTGACGGTTAGACAGGATTCGTCTCTCCCGGTATTGGGGGTTGATATCGCGCTGTGTCTAGGAGAGCCATTACACGAGTAGTCCCTGGCCAGGGCAAGCGAGATATACTGGTAGGCTTCCAGTGTTATCTCAGGGTGTATTGGGCTTCACTCCGACACGACTTGTACCGCTATTAGGGGACTGACGTTTACCGCCCTCCTAAGCCCGCCATGCGATGTATCAGACGAACAGACCAGACTGTACGGAGATTGTCACATTCAGGCTCAGTAGGAGTTCAGATGGGTTTCACCTCGTCAGTCTTCTTGTCGGCATCTACCTGGGGACCGTTACGCACAGCTAGTGCTGCTTGCGGTCTGTGGTTAAACCCACTGCCAGCGTAGTGTCGAGTCTTTAGAGTCCCACACAGAAAGCTATTCGTCTTTAGGCAAAAGAGTAGAGGTCGCATGGTTTTGCGACAGGTCGCATGGTTTTGCGACAGGGTCCGGTCACATCCGTGCACTTGTGCACGTACAGTATCCGGACAGTTAACACTAGCGGGCTTTGGTTTAAGCTAGATCCTAGTGTACGTTTTGAGATTGGTTTTATCCAGTATGTATTCGTGTTCCTCGGAACGCGAATGCGGGTGTGTATGCACAGTTGACGGAGAGACAGAGGCAGAGGATTCTCATTAGGGTTGTTGACCGTTGACTGTTGACTATTGACTTTTTGCTCAACCCTAATGAGAATATGATATATGATTAACAATAATATTAATTAAGTATTATGGTGACATGGTTGTTGAGGGGTTGACTTTGTTGACTTTGTTGACCGGTTGACTAGGTTGGACTAGTTGACTATCATGATGGCAATGGCTATCATTTCATGGCAAAGACTTTTCACTTGCTTGTTCTCTTGTGCAATATGAGTGCATGAAATGATATAGCCATTTTGACTTAAACCATTTACACAATACTTGATTACTATTTTTGTGATGATGGTTTTGGATTATGAGAGCCTGGTGAGAAAAGTCTTGCTCATTCTATCATTTTCATTCTCTCTCTTGTGTTCTTGAGCTCTCATCTCCTTCCTCTTGCTCTCCCTCTCTTTAGTCTATGGTTCACTTGTCTCATGTGTTGAGAACCAAGAACCATAGAGAAAATCCCAACACACTCTCCTCTACTCACTCTAGTTCACAAGGTTTGGCAAACCGAGTGAACTAGTTTCTTCAAAGACCGAAGAAGAAGCCAAAGGTAGAAGCTTTCAGGTGGATCGATCTTCGGCGCAAGGAGATGACGGGGTGAAGCCGATCCGGACAACCATCGAGGCTTGAAGACGAAGGAGTTCAAGAAAGAAAGGTATAACCCCCTAACCGAGTAGATAACAACTCCTAGTTAGGTTGTTAGTTAGATGTTTAACAAAGATCCGGTTTTGAGTCCATGTTACCACCTCTAGAAAATTGTTTTTCACCAAATTCCGCATACCCGAAAGTACCGGGAGAGGTAGCATGGACTTACAGATATTTCGTTGCGTTATGGTAGACGTTTGTGTGTGCCGAAAGAAAACATTCGCGAAGAAGTTATGAAGGAGGCGCATAGTTCCGCATATTCCGTACATCCAGGAAGCACGAAGATGTACCGTGATCTACGACAGCATTTCTGGTGGGAAGACATGAAAAGGGAGATTGCCCGCTTTGTAGCGAAGTGCTTGGTGTGTCAACAAGTTAAGGCTGAAAATCAAAGGGTAGCTGGTTTATTGCAACCACTTCCGATTCCTCAATGGAAGTGGGAACATATAACCATGGATTTTGTGACTGCTTTACCGCAGAGTCCAAAGGGCAACAATGCAGTTTGGGTGATTGTTGATTGATTAACCAAGGCAGCTCATTTCATACCGTTTCGAGTTGGTCAGTCGACGGAACCGTTAGCAGAATGGTACATGCAGTAGATTGTGAGATTGCATGGAGTACCTGTAAGCATCGTTTCCGACCGTGATACCCGATTCTTATCGCACTTCTGGAGGAGTCTACAGGAAAGTTTAGGAACACGATTGAAGTTTAGCACTGCTTATCATCCCCAGACAGATGGTCAGTCTGAGAGAACGATCCAAACTCTTGAAGACATGTTGAGAGCTTGTATGTTGGACTTTATGGGTTCGTGGGAGGATCATCTACACTTGGTGGAGTTTTCGTACAATAACAGCTTTCAGGCGACTATTCAGATGTCTCCATTCAAAGCATTGTATGGCCGCAAGTGTCGCTCACCCGTCTGTTGGGACGGTGTTGGAGAACGAAGATTGTTGGGACCAGATTTGATCGTGCAAACAATAGAGAAGATTAATACTATTCGGAATTACATGAAGGCAGCACAGGATCGGCAGAAGAGTTGGGTCGATACATCGAGAAGACCTCTAGAATTCGTTGTTGGTGATCTTGTATTCTTGAAGATATCACCGACTAGAGGAGTGATTCGTTTTGGGAGTCGATGCAAGTTTAGTCCTTGATTCGTGGGGCCTTTCGAAATTATTGAGCGTGTTGGAGAAGTGGCTTACCGATTGGCTTTACCACCATCTTTGACGAGTGTTTATGACGTGTTTCATGTATCTCAACTCCGTAAGTATGTTCGAGATGAGATGCACGTGTTGGATCATTCGGAGCTGACAGTAAGGGAGGACCTGACATATGAAGAACGTACGATGTCGATTGTTGATCGAAGAGAAAAGGTCCTCAAGAACAAGATTATCCCTCTAGTACTTGTTTCATGGGGGAATCGCTCGCATGGAGAATCGACTTAGGAACGAGAAGATGAGATTCAACAGAAGTTTCCACACCTCTTTTCCTATATTCATGCTTATTTTTCTTTTCTTGTTCCGGGAATTTCGAGGACGAAATTCTTTTTGTAGTTGGGTATAATATAACACCCTAGTTCATTTCTACCAGTTCTATTTTGGGTATTCCTTTATTTATGGTTATTTCTTGATTTATTGTGTTTTGGGTGCGAATAGTGTAATTGGTATCCGTATTTGCATCCGACCCGACCCGTATGCTGGAAACCCATCTTAATTCCTGTTTTGGATCCATCCCGGCTAGTTATGAGGATCCGTGCATTTTCATGTTGTATACCCTGTTCATATGTATTATATCTGGCATCTGCATTTTTTTAATATAACATATAAAGTCTAATAAAATATTTTTAAAATACCTAGCATGGCCTGCATCATACCCCTAACCCTGTTGTAGCATCCGTACATCCGTACATCTTGTTCTCGTCCCGTTCAGTGAAATGAACTCGTTTGGATAGCTACGTGCACACTGCGTGCATCTGTTCTTGGGGGTATGCATTTTCGTTATCCAGATATACTATTTTGGTATTGGTTGATACGTATATTATCCGTATTTTCAAATCATAATTTTAGAACCGACCCGGACGTGTTTTGAACTATTTTTGTATTAACCAGAAAACTCAAATTTTCCTAATATTTTATTCATTTAGTTTTAACTGTTTATATATATTTTTAACTGTTGAATAAATTATTATATGTGTTAACAAATTTTTTTATTTTAAAAAGATTTTTCACATATAATATCCTAACACTCAAACCCTCATAGATCCCTGCCTCTCTCTCTCCCCCCTCCTTTATTATATATATTCTTTATAATTTAACAAACCCTTTTTCCCATACCTTACCCATGTTCTCTCTCTCTTCTCTTTCTTCCTCGTTTTCCCGCCTCGTCATCGCGAGAACCCACACCATGCCTCTCGCCTGCCCTCATCGCCGTCGTCGCCACCGCAGCCAACGCCTCCACCTCCTCACCCTCATCTACACCACCACCCCGGGCCTTCACCCATCCCCGATGACCTCAGCCCAAGAACCCAACATTCACTATGCACCTCGCGACCTTGCCTCACCATCGTCGCCTCACCCCGACGACCTCGCGTCGTCGACTCCATCTCGCCGCCACCACCTCTTCTCCCTGAGCACCCCGACCACGAAAACCCTGCAAGAACCGAGACCCAAGAACCCGCAGCCTTCACCTCATCCTCGCCTGCACGCCCACGTCGCCGGAGCTCCGACCTCCGTCGTCGCCATCCCCATCATCACGACCTCCTCTCCTCCTCCTTGCACCCCGACCAGAACCTGCACACCTCGACAGAGCCCCTACAGCCCTTGTCACCTGCCTCGCCGACAAACCTCCTCACCAGAGCCCGCCTCGCCTCTGTCTCCAATCACCAACCTAGAGCACCAGCCTCTTCTTCTACTTCTTCTTCTTCTTGTTCTTCTCTTCTTCTTGTTCTTGATTCCGTATTTTTCCGGTGATCGTCGGAGCCGTGACGTCGCCGACGATCCGGACGACCCAGTGGACGTTTCCATATAGCGTGGTCACTTTCTTGCTTTGCCTGGTTCTGTCCAGTGCGTGCGTATACATTGCGACGTTTACCCGACGTCGGACGCAGCGTACACATCCTGGCTTGAGATCCGATCAGGCAAGTTTATCTTGCTACATGTTATGCTATTATATTTGTATCTATATGAATAAAACTATCACATATTTACTGCATTGTACATCCATATTACTTTTTTACTGTTTTTGGATAACCGTTCGTATCCGTATCATTTATCACATATATAGTCGCATGCAAGTTTATCTTGCTACATGCTATGATACATATTTTGCATCCATATTAATAATAATGTTACATGTTTACTTCATTATGCATCCTATGTTACAGTTTTGCAGTTTTGCAATATCCGTTCGCATCCGTGCAGCTTATTACATATCTGTTCGCATGCAATTTTATCTCGTTACAGGTTATGCAACGTATTTTACATACATAGGTATAGAATTATTACATGTTCATTGCATTTCACATCCATGTTACAGTTTACCGTTTCTCCGATATCCGTTCGTATCCGTGTTATTGATTAAATGTCTAGTTATATGCCATGTTATATTATATCATGTTACCGTTATGTTAGCACCCCATGCTTGATAATGTGCATCATACTTAGTCATAGAGTTGTGATGTGATCCCTGATAAAAACTTGTGCATCCGTACTTGCTACTTGTTACTGTTGGGCATCCACTTGATACATATGCACCACATGACATGACCTGATACACTACTGCTTGACTTGATACATGATCCTGTTACTAATGCCGACAATCCTGACTTGTTGTCCCGATGGACGTTACTGTTGTCTGTATAGACAAAACCTGTACCTGCTTGATCCTGTGTCGGCATTAGCTCCAGATTTATCAATACCTGACTTGAACACATAACCTTGGGGGTAAGGGGAAATCAATAATGAAACCTGACTTGTAACTCAACAGTTCGACGCTTATACTGATCAGTTTTGGGGGTTAGGCCGGTCCCGGAATGATACTGCTGACATCATTCGTCTGTACATGTTTCCTGTTTTGTGCTTAGCGGCACATCTCGGATTCAGCCCCGAGTGTCTGGACCGTGGTCCCGGGTATGCACGGTATACTATTAAGTTACATCGGTGATTCATTAAATTGATTTCAAAGACTTGAGAGTAATTAACCCAGTAGCATAGATTACTCACCGCATGCACATACACTTCTCTGTTCCATATTCGTGTTACTGTTATAAACCCATTACTGTTCATACTCATGCCTGCATATCTTGTTCCTTCCTGATTATATTCTATTATTTTGTTATTATGACGCACTGACGTCTGGGTTTTGCATGGCCCAGATCCTTTTTCTCTTTCACAGGCCGACCAGGAGTATTTCAGCCGACAGGCCGAACAGTGAGGAGCATATTGGTGTTTAGTTTAGTTAGTTTAGTTTTCTTTCAGCATTTCCATTTCCTGATGTGAGCCCATATTTGGGACGTACTTTCCAGATGTTATTGCTTATTGGATTTATTGCTTCCTCACATTTATATTTCTTGACACGTTTATTTTGGCATATGGACATATAATAGATAGATTATTTATTTCTATTGTTCTTGATATCTTGTTAACAGCCGTAATGTGACTGTGAAGGGATGTTTCCTAACCACAGGTAGCATGGTTGGCTCTGTCACGTGCCGATCGTAGCGCACTCTGGGAAGCGGGGCGTGACAGTCTAAAATAGACTTTTTGTCAACCACACGATACTCAAAATATTTAGAAATTAAATACTTATTTATACCTTGCTCTTCCACTTTGTATTTGAACTTCAGAGACTTCCAAATTTCTTTTCCTAAAGTCATCTTCGTGTAGTTATCAAATAGGCGATCCGACAGGGTGTTCACAATGTGACCTCTACATAGACATTCATCCTCTTTTCGTTTCTTTCTTTCCTTCACAACCGCTTCGCTGTCAATATCCTTAGGCGCCGGAATCGGTGTAACATTGCTGTCGAGTACATAAAATATCTTTAGCGCCGTTAGGATGTGCATTTTGCCTGCTCATCGGGTGTGGTTTATCCCGTCAAACCAATTAAGTTTGATAAGGTCTTGGTTCATAATTTTAACCAAGATTAGACTCGATTCCGACTCAATTATAGATGAAATAAATCCTTGAATTGTTGGAAATTTTGTGTAGGAATCAAAAAAATGATGGATACAAGTAAATGAATTTATTGAATCTGAGGCGCAATAGGTTTTCTTCAAAGATTTACTTGTCCCTACTCAAATTGAGTTTGCTAAAGGGTTGTAGACAAAGATCACTCAGGATACAATAGAGTCTGAAGTTCCTGCGATCAGCAAAAATCGAAGAAACTTCGAAATTCTATTCGAAACAGTAATGGAATAGTGGTGAAGAAAAAGTTGTTGTTTTTAAGAAATTGGTCATATTTACGGATTCCCAAAGGTCACCTAAAATCATCGGTTGCAGTTTTTCAAAATTCAAAATCTACAACCGTTCAAAATCAACTGCTAAAATTTAAATTTCGAAGTTTAAATTTCCGGCTCAAAAATTAAATTTTCGAAATTCAAATTTCCTGCTCAAAAACTCCAACAACCACCACCTCTACCATTTGCTACTTAATTGTTAAATTAATAGTTATTAATATAATACTTAGGCGAATATTTATTTTATTAATCATATTTATTTAAAAGTCCAAAACGTCATTTTATATGCTGTTAAGTTTAGTTATGATAATTTTCTGGAGATTCCAAGCTTTTTGGTAGCTTATAACCAAATGTCCAAACCTTTGGAGAGTTTTACGAAGTAAGCTAGCCTTAAAAAATGGTGTGTTTCTAAGTGTACCTTAGGCCTGTTGGGTCGATCAAATCATTTATTAAAGATTGATTCTTAAAATAACAATGGTTCTATTTTTGAAGAATAAGTTTTTTTTTTCTCCTTTCCCAAAAGGCATTATCAATAAATTAAACTCCTAGCCTTTCGAATCAAACGATGATTAATATGATCCATATGAAGAGCCCTGGCCATTATTGAGTGCAAACGAAGGGCTGGGGCCAAGTGGAGACGAGAAGAGAGAAAGGGGTGATGAGGGAGCTTGGCACCAAAAATGGCTGGAGGGAAAACGACGGCTTTAAAAAGGAGTGGGGCCCCACTGAGTAGGTGGATCATTTATTTTTAATTAATTAATTTGGCTAGATGTAATGATGGATGGATGATGATGAGGAAGTTGAGATTAGTTGATCATCTCTCCCTTTCCGTGATAACCACAGGTGCTTCGTATGGGGTCTCATATCGTTGTGTGATGTTTCTATTTCACTAGTTTCGGGTAGGGTTTGTGTGTAGGTTACAACTATTACAAATCCCTCCCCAAAAAAAAAAATAAGGGGGAAAAAATGTAAAGTTAAATATCACAATATCGCTTTTTGGGTAAATTGCTTTAAGAAAAAAAACCTGGCCGACTTTCCCGTTGTCAAAAACCCCCTGATCCAAATAATCTTGTCAAACCCCATCCCACCCCGCCGTCAAAAAAACCCTGACAGCAATTATCTAGCTAATTTGCATATATGTAGAGTTTCATGCGATATATAAGCAGCTAACTTACAAATCTGTATAGTTTCATGTATACAGCTAACTAGATATTGCAGGAAACTATGCAGATACTGTAGCCGGAGGTTTTTTACTGTGGAACTAGAGAAATTTCTTACTGATGATGAGGCAATGAGCTATGCGCAATTGGTATCGTTTCCTTTTTGAATTACAAAATGATTTATTTATTTATATCTATATATAAGATAGGAAATTTTTCCTTTTACTAATAATCCATAAAAAATATTCCATTACATTACATAAGCTTTTAGCTAGCAATCCCAAAGCTCGATCAACATGTGCGCATATATGCTAGTTGTCTATTTCCATTTTCGTTATAGACAAAAACATTTTGTTTATAGGCACATGCTCCAGCAACAGCTCAAGTTTCTAAAAGAGAAATTTTAATTTTTGTTGCCATCACTTTCACACTTTTAATTAATTTTTCCTTCTTTCTGTCATGTCATATAGCAAGGGCCGTGTCAATTATTATTGTGAATATCAACAACAACAAGGCAATTAATGGACAAAAAACTTGTTTCTTGTTTTTATTCCTTGCAATAACATTTCAAGTTCCGTCGATTTTCTGGCACAATCTCGAGTAAAAGCATAATGTTGGGAAGATGCTTGCAAAATTCGAAACCCTTATAAAGTTCTGGAATTTGCAGCTAAATAATTAATTCATGCATATATGTGAGGAGATTTACAAAGAGAGATGTTTTGTCAAATGAACATTGTTGCAAACAAAGTGACGAACTAACAAGAGCACCAACCTCGAAACATGAGCTGGTGTGAACAAGGAAAGAGAGATCTTCCTACCCCAATTCATTAAGAATTCAAGTTCAAATTCTATAAGGAAGTTTCATTTGAAAATAACATGTCTCGAGTTTGCTAGAATTTTTTTTAAGTTGGGTAAATTGTCAAAAAAAAACCAAACATTTTTTCCAACTGACAAAAACCCCTTGACCTCAAAACGGTTGTCAAACACCCTATAGAAAATTTTCATGCAGTATCTATATAGGTGTCTGCTATATCTAAATAGGTCATACATATCGCAAGCAGCTGTACAAATATCGCATAATAACTTGTTATAACAGGCAACTATACAGATACAATTTTCTAACCTTTGGGATCATTTCATCATCGTGGAGATCTCCTATCAATAGAAGTATTTTTCATACAAGAGATGTATTTAAAGATAGAGTTGAATATCGAATTCATGATGTGACTTCAGTCTATCCTTTTCTAGACCCTTGGATCGAAGGAAGATATCTTTTTGATATTATTGGAGAGCAATTGGCATATGATATTAATGTTCCTCTTGAAGTCAAGATTTCTGTCCTTGTTCAAAATAGGGGATGAATTTTACCTCATTCTAGTTCACCACAAATGATTGATGTATGGAGGTTGATTTGATCGATTAACATTGATGGATTTATCACCGGCGATATTCTATTTTGGAAACCATCTCATTTTGGAATATTCACCATAAAATCGGCAAAAACATCTCTTCTACCACAACCTTCCTTAATATATTCTTGGGCTAAATTTGTTTGCTTTCACTATTCCAATCCAAAAAAAACTCTTTTTGTCTATGACAATCCATTCTTCGAAAATTGAAGACCCTTGATTTACTTTATGTAAAGGGTATAAGTGAAGGAAGACAACGCATTCTGTGCAAAGCTTAATCCGAAAGGCATAAGCATCCCTTTTTTGAGTGTGAATTCTCCAATTGGTTAGTCCGAGCATCATTAGCGCGTTGCAATCTTTACAATCCATCATCTAATCTACATGACATTATAGATTTTATTCAAATGAAGGTTTCATATAAAAAACCAATTGGAGCACTCATTTGTATTGTGGTTACAAATATCGTTTGGCATATTTGGAAAGAATGAAACTATAGAATTTTTAGGTCTCAATTAGGATCTAAAGAGATTGTTCTTCGGGATGTTATCTCCGATATTTCAAGGGCGACTAAATTTTTAGATGCTACGGATCTTGGCAGTGGATCAATTACGTGTAATTGGAATACACCGCCTTCTTTTTTAAAAGTGTGATCTTGAGCTATTGTCTTATAATAGCCTTGATTTTGTCCTCTTGTATTTTGTTTTCATTTTGTAATTATCTTATTTTAAATATATATTAATTTGGGCTTTTTGCCCTCGCCTTTAGCAAAAGAAAACTCCATAGATACCACAGGTAGGGCGTTTTTGACAACTGAAAAATATTTCGAAGGGTTTTGGAGGTTTCCTTAGGGGAAAAGCTACTTGGGCTTTTTTTTTAACAATTTACCCTAAAAAAATGTTAGTACCAAGTTATTTATAGCCAATCTTTTAAAATAAAGTGTTGTTCATAATATATAGTTAAGTTGCTAGAATTAGATTTTTAAAATTCTTAATGTAAAATATAATATGCACATGCTCAAATTCACTAATACTCTCTCGATATTTGTCATGCCCCGCTTCCCAAAGAACTGAAGCAGTGACGTGGCATGATCCTGTTAGTTATATGTATGCCCTAGAGGCCATTACTGTACATTGGATATATATTGTAGTGGATGCTGGGACATATATAGGGAGGACTTTCTTGCTCGACATGATAGTATGCTATCTGGTTGATCTTTACCTTAACGTGTACACTGATTGTCTCTCTGTTACATGTTGGTAAAGCCCTTAGGATGTGTACTTGACTACCTGGACTGTGATGCGGATCATACTAGTGGGGACATGGTAGTCCATAAGTACATCCTTCAAAGTCCCTAGTCGTGGGTGTATCGAGACGGGGCATCGATATACCAGAGTAGACTAGCGTGTACCTTCTCGACCCATACAGATGGGCGATGGATGATCCCATATCCATTGGTGTTTAACATCAGAGATGATATACGGGTGCTCAGTAGAGACTGGGTACACTGGACGGACTCGCCGAGAACTCCCAGATGGTATTATACCTCACGTCAGATGGCAGTTCTCTGGTGACACTGGTACAGAGTAGTCTGTTGACCCGAGATCGTCATAGAGTCTTGTGTGGTTCCCACTGTGCTTTGATTTCCATCTTACCACGTCCAAGAGGGCGTGCAAAACGGTGGTTTTTGGGTACAGTCCCGAGTCACATGGAGGCAATGAGCGATAGGAGGGGATTCGTCTCTCCCGGTATAGGGGGTTGATGTTGCGCTGTGTTCGATTGGCTATAACAGGAAATCCCTGGCCAGGCTTGCTGAGATTTACTGGTAAGTGTTACCAGTAGTTTCTCGAATAGTTATAGACCTCATATCGACACGACTTATCGAGCTATTTGGGTCTGACGTTTACCACCCCTAGACGAGATATGCGACATATCAGACGATCAGACCGGACTGTACGGTAGTGTTACTGGTTGGATTCACAGGAGTGTGAGCGGGCTTGCTCTTCGATCTTCTGATCGCTCAATACCCGGGTGGCCGTTACGTTTAGCAGACCGCTTGCGGCTTGTGGGTGCTTGATATGATCATCATCTGCTGCCGGCGTATTGACGAGTCTTTAGAGTCCTACACAGAGGTTTCCTGGCTCAAGCGAAACGAAATAGGAGCGCATATGAGATATGTGCGGGACCGAGAATAATACGTGTATATGATACCGTATTCCATTCTCGCGATGAATGTGTCGAATGGTTGTATGCGATATAACCTAGTTATCGAATCAAGGATTGATTCGATAAGCCGATACATTGTATACTAGTCGGTTGTGTGCGACATGACCGGATCATTGAATCAAGTGTTGATTTAATTATTTAATGCATAATTATATATTTGATATATTACTTTGCATTAACTAGTATCGGTTCACTTTAAATGGATTTTCTCACTCGGATGTGCGCATTGCATATGCGATATGATTTTGTGCACTTGCTTGTATCATGTTTGATGATACATGCCTTTTGGTTAAGTGTAAAGAATTAAACCTTGGTTAATGAAATGGTTAGGGTTTACTATTTCCTTATTCATTTATTTATCTATTTATTTTTTTTGGAAAATGATTTGCATAAAGATTAAATGGTGGCTTTCTTTGTTGTTTTCATGAAGCTTCATGAACACTTTGACTAAGTGACCATTTTGTCTCTAGCTTGACCCTAACCATTCCTTTAACCATGATTGATTCTCTACACATTACCATGGTTAAAGATTATGATAAGTATTCTTTTATTTTATATTTTATATTTACTTATCATAACATTTACCTTCTTCTTCTTCATTTCTTCAAGTGAAGAAAGCTTGCCTCCTTCAATGGCAAGTGATGAAAAAGAGTGTGAAATCCAATTCTAAAGTCTACCCACTTCCTATTTCTTCATCCTCTACCTCTTGCCAAGTAGTAGAGTGTGTTTTCTTCACAAGTTTCTTGACTTGGTGAAGTCGGAGCTTGATTTAGCGATGCCTCGACGTAGATCATCTTCGGCATGGACATCGATGACCTAGCCCGTCCATTCTCCGATGAAGCCGACGCTAGAGCCCGGGACTTGTTATGGACAGCGAGGAGACTTCATTGCGGAGCTATGGAGGTGGAGAACCGGATCTACAAAGGTTGTATTTCCGTATCTCTTAGTTAAGTGTTAACTAGTTTACTTTTCGCCTAGAAATCTAGCCAACGATCCGTACACTAGGGTTTCTCGGCACCATAATTTTCGAAATTGGCATGGTTGATGCCCTGTGAGACCTCTTGAGAGTGCCTAGGAACCCTACAGTGGTATCAGAACCTAGCTAGAGCCTTAGGCGAAGTCTAGACGCAATTTGAAGTCCGAACGAACCCGAAACCCGATCACAAACTTGCTCTCTGTCCTTTTTTGAAAATTGTGAATTTTTCGGAATTAAAAATATGCAGAAAATCAAGCAGGGTTTTCTAGGAATTACTGTAAATTTCGTGGACCTAATTCAACTATTCCACCGCGGTTCCGCGGCATGAGCAAGGCTCATGCGGCGGATCCGCGGCCGTACGGCCACAGTATTAAATTTAGTTTGCACAGTAACTCCTATTTAACAGTGCTGGTTTTTCTGGATATTTTTAATATTTTTTCCAGAGTTTGCATTTTCTGTATTGTTTTGGGGATTCGAATGTTCGATCGGATTATCAAATTTTGTCTGTGTGGCTTTCCGGATAAATTTTTGAATATGTTAAAAAGTTCGACCGGATATAAATACCCAACTTTTCCCCTGTCGGGAAATTTCCAAGTGTTGGATTTTTCTGTAGTTTAACGACGTTCTAAGTAGTGCAAGTAACGCGATGGACCCTCTAGAAGACAACAAACCTTAACTCGATTATGTGACCGTCTTGAACTGCCCTTTGAACCTTAGGGTTTAGGGCAGTACGGCGTGCCACATGTGAGGCGTTGGCTTGACCCTTCTACGGCTGGACCGTTGGTACTGAGGCACGAACTGAATGTTGTTAGACTTATTTCATGTGTTGAGCTGTATCGGGAAAACTTGGGTGTTTGACTGTTCGATCGAAAAGTTTAACATTTTCTGTTTATCTGGAATGGGATACAATAATTGGAATTCACAAGTAGTTATGTGATAACTGAATGAATGTTATAAACACAGCAGTTTAGTCTCACTTGATCGGTTGCCACGGAATTTTGATGTGATCAAAAGTCCGTCGCAATCACGTAGCGTACGCGGATACTCGCCGGGTAAACTTAATAGACAGCCTCACTCCATAGCCCCGACCAAGTGACTGTAGGAGAACCCCGTCGCCGAAAGCATCCGTTTGGGTGCTCGCGGTAGCGGTGTTCCGCCTTGGTGCACTTCGTCGACGGTATCAGGGGTGCAGCCGTCTACTGAAGTTTGCGACGAGCATTCGATCAGTATGTCGGGAATCTTGTTGAATTGCCGACTTGATATTGAAAAGTGTTTTCGATAATGAGACTAAAATGCGGGGTTTATAATTGTTAGGCATGCGATGTCTAAGTAATTCATTTGGTCAGGCATGCGATGTCTGAGGTGGTTGCGGATTCCAACTGTTGTAGTTTTACACTTTATTTTCTGTGACCGTAAGTGTAATATGTGATATCGCCGGTTTCGTTGCTATATGTCAACGACAATTGGGATGTGCATATTTACTTACGATGATGACATGTGATGTTATGTGTTGCTGGATATGTTATATTGGATCGTCGTGTTTGAATAGCCGGGGGTTTTTATGTGAGATGAGTGTTTTTCATTTTCATTCATGTAAAAACTTGTATGTAATATTCTTTTATTGGGGCACTTCCAGGTTGCGGAAGATGTCACCGTTTGTATATTATTTACTTTTCCGCACTAGGATAGACCCAAGGAGGGGAGCACAAGTAACCGGGTTCTGGAGTCCAGTGGGAGACCAACTCGAGGAGTCGAGTCCGGGTCTCCTAACTCCAGAATTGGTAGGGTTGCTTGCCGCTCTCGTAGAGGTCTAGGGGTGTGGGTTTGGCTATTCATCACGACCGTGGAATCCGTGTTTTATACTGGCTCGTATTGAAAACACGGACGTCCTAGTATATCCAATATTTCATATGATTCTTCTGCTGCGATATCTGTGATGTGATCATGTGATATTCTGTGATAGATACAGTATATAGTATATATGATATATTATATAGGCGTTACTTATGTTTTACACCCGCGCTAGCCCTGCCCCGCTCTGCCGTTAGTCACCTAACCTAACGGTGCACGAGGGGACATCGAGGCGAATGCGGATGGCATAAGTGTACGTCGTATTTATCTGTGATGTTTAGGTACTTAAATGATGGGACTTCATTAATGTGATTAATGAAATAAAAGAAACCTAAGATGTTGTAGAATCGAATTTCAAAATAAAACAGGTAGCTACAGTTCTTGCTTTGCACAGCGGTATATGTGATATATCCTGCACCTTATTCGATGAGGAAAGGACCGAGATCCCTTCACCGGGAGTGACTCCTTTAGCAATAACTGGCAGATGCTACACACTCGGTTTGTCTTTTGATTGCTTTTAAGAGTTTTTGCTTTGCACAGTGATATATATGATATATCCCGCACCTCATTCGACGAGGAAAGGACCGACGATCCCTTCACCGGGAGTGACTCCTTTAGCAAAACTAGAAAAGCCTCAAAAACACTCCATTTCAAAATTCATTTGATCCTACAACGATATAAAGTTCATTACGCAAAAGGTTTTCTTAAAAACCTGTCGTAGCCCTCCGTCATTTCAGATAGGTAATAGTTAGTATTCGTGCTGCGTTTGTTGACTCAGTCAAGGCGTAGTGTGCGGTAGCTGATTATTGCTTATCTGCAAAGTATATGATGCGATTGGATTAGGGTAGTCGTGCGGCCTTGTTGACTCAGTCAAGGGTCGTGCGGGTGGGTTTAATTCAATCGAGAAATGACGGGTTGAACTTTACTTGCGGTCTATGGTTTGTTGACTCAGTCAAGGTCATAGATCGCATGGGGCAAAATATTATCGGGAATTTCAAGTGTTGAAATTTGCAATGAGATTGCATACCTTCCATGAGATAGTTGGATCCCGATACCCGCTGTGAGCAAGAGTTACTCCTGGGAGAGTTTTATACATTACAATTAGCCGATCAAGTAGGTGTCTAGAAAGGTGTCAACGGGGTTACGCCTCTGGGAAAACGAGGTTTACATTAATTAGGTTCGTGCGAAAGCACGGGGGACCTCCCTCAAAGTACCGACACTGGCCTGGCTGAAAGATTGGCGAACTTGTAGTGTGTAATTAATCCCGGCTAGTCTTTCCTTTTAGGGTTTGAAGGAAGATTTGATAAAAAGCAGTGGGAGCCATCCTGATTAGATAAAATAATAACCAATCTATTCTTGCAAGAGCGCACGCTGAGTGTTTTCTTCTCTCTCTCTCCAGGTAGCGACCATATCACGCCTTAATCAAGATAATAATACGGATTTTTGACCGAACCCGCTTGTTATACTGAGCTGGGGAACGTTGGTCCCGCTCCAACTTATAATTGTTATAAGACAGAGCAGGAAATTGGGGAATACCAGATTTCCCGTGCCGCCCAAACGAGGAGAGTGCATGATGATGCATCATCTTCGGGTGTGTTCATTATATAGAACTGTTTCTCAGTGTCCTTTACGTCCTGGGTATGTGATACCAGATCAGGATCCCCGATATGTAATCTGTTACATAGGGCTACAGAAAGGTAGAGAACTGAGAACGGGTGATAAGTTTCATGAGGCAAAAAACGGGGCAAGAGTTGCAGCCAAGTCTGTCGGTCACTGTCACCCTGTATTCCAAATACATTGACTCTGAACGAATGTTATTAGATACCGAACCTGATATACAAAATCATATCAGTCTCTTTATTAGTAAAGAAATGATAAAATTTTGTATTGTTGGATAATGTTTTGAACATTTCCTATATCAAAAGTTGATCGGTTCAGGCACGTTGTCTAAAAGCATTGAAGTTCTAAATCAAACTACAGTTCTTAGTATACGGATCACACACAAGAGGAAGAGTTCAGAAATGAACGAATTCTTCTTGAGGCATTGTAGACTAGGTCAGATCAATGTGACCCGACTAGCTAGAGTTACATAAAGATGCATATTTAAATCAGTTTGAATTTACATCTTGTGAAACTCGCCAGTCATGTCACAGAGATAAGATGACCATAGCTCTGTTTACTGGAAACAGAGAAAGAGTTAGTGAACTCTTGGGATGATACATGTTGATGTATGTAGATCCCCAGTCTACATATGCCAAGACCGGTTCTTTGTACTTCATTACATTCTCTGATAATCTCTCGAGATTCAGACATATGTTCCTGTTGAAACACAAGTCCGAACCTTTTGAGATATTCACAGAATATAAGTTAGAAGTAGAGATCCAATACGGGTATAAGTATTATGTCCTATGATGAGATCAAGGAGGAGAATACTTGTGCACGGAAATCCTGGATTATTCTAAAGGAGAATGAGATTCTCTCTCAGCATTACTCCTCCATATACACCATAGCACGATGGTATATCGGGGCGGAGCGATCACACCCTATATGATAAGGTGTGCTCTATGATGAGTACTACTGAGTTACCTATTTCCTTTTTGGGAGTTATGCACTTGAGAAGCTGCATACCTATTGAATAGGGTTCAAATCAAATCAGTTGCCTACCGCTCCATATGAGATATGGTATGGGAAGAGCCCATGTCTTAAGCTAGTTAAGATTTGGGGTTGTCCGGCCTATGTCTAAAAGCAAAATCCGGACAAGCTCAAGGCAAGGTCTGTTATGTAGAACTGGAAAGGTTCCAGCTATACAAACTACAGCAGATGATTTGGTAAAACCAAATGATTCAATAGTTACCAACGAACCTCAGCCTCTCCGCCGATCTAGTAGGGTTCCTCACCCACCTGAGAGATACTTCGGTTTCTCTATAACAGTGGGAGCGAGGACTGCATCATGAGATGATGACCCAACTAGTTTCGAGCTGGCCATCAGGAGTGAGACTCTGTAAGAATGGCTAGATGCTTAGCGATCTGAGATGGAATCCTTATACACCAACAAAGTATGGACTTTGGTTGCTATATCTGAAGGGTTAAATTCCCATCGGGAGCAAGTATATCTTGAGAAGATTACTTGGTGTACATCGAAAAGTTGAGACTTTCAAAGCTATACTTGTTAAAAGTTTGCATCATTGACCAGCTGTGGATAATGATGAAACATTTTCAAGTACCTGTGCTTAAGTCCATCCAGATCCTACTTGTCATGGCTACATACCATGACTGCGATATCTGGTGGTTGGGTATCTTGACTGCTTTTCTAAATGATGATTTAGAAGAGAGCGTCTATAAGTGCACAGCCAGAGGGCTTCGTAGACAGTGGGAGCAGCGGAAACGTGTGCAAGATGCTTTATTTGATAAAGCAGGCATCGCGGAGTTGGAACATCTGTTTTGATGAATTAGTCAAAGAAGTTGACATCATCAAAATGGTAGATGAACCTTGTATAAACAAAAAGGTAGTAGGGAGTATGGTGACGATCCTCGTAGAGTACGTGGATGACATACTCTTGATAAGAAAAGAGTTTCTTATGCTACGCTCGGTCAATCTCCGCTTATCACTAGGATTCTCCATATAGAATCAAAGTGATACCTACTAAATCCTGGATTTTGGATCTATGAGATAGATTTAATTGGATGTTAGGATTCTCACTAGTTGTAGTGAGATGGTATCAATCGATCCTGGGGAGAATCACTGGAAGTGTTCCAGGGTGATAAAGACGACTGAATGTCAGTCGCGGGCATTGTCTTTACCCTCAATCGAGGGACGGTATGTTGGAAGAGTTCCAAGCTAGATACCGTGGCATACTAGACAATAAAGGCAGGATACATCGCTACTTAAGATGCTACCAAAGTGGCTGTCTGGGTGTATATTGGTTCATGAGATGAACTTAGTTCCTCCCATTGTTTGACAATAGAGTTGTGGCTTATGCCAAGGAACGTCAGTCCCATCAGTGATCCAGACATATTCTAAGGCAGTATCACCTGATCATGGAGATAGTTGATCTCCAGGGTGATCGAGGTTTGGAGAGTAGACTCAGAGGACAACACAGCGGATCCACTCACAAAGGCCTGTTCCCAGAGAGAGATTTTTATGGGATGGTTGAGTATGAGATACTGCAACCACTGCTACAGATGGCCCTAGTGCAAGTGGGAGATTGTTAGTTATATGTATGCCCTAGAGGCCATTACTGTACATTGGATGTATATTGTAGTGGATGCTGGGACATATATAGGGAGGACTTTCTTGCTCGACATGATAGTATGCTATCTGGTTGATCTTTACCTTAACGTGTACACTGATTGTCTCTCTGTTACATGTTGGTAAAGCCCTTAGGATGTGTACTTGACTACCTGGACTGTGATGCGGATCATACTAGTGGGGACATGGTAGTCCATAAGTACATCCTTCAAAGTCCCTAGTCGTGGGTGTATCGAGACGGGGCATCGATATACCAGAGTAGACTAGCGTGTACCTTCTCGACCCATACAGATGGGCGATGGATGATCCCATATCCATTGGTGTTTAACATCAGAGATGATATATGGGTGCTCAGTAGAGACTGGGTACACTGGACGGACTCGCCGAGAACTCCCAGATGGTATTATACCTCACGTCAGATGGCAGTTCTCTGGTGACACTGGTACAGAGTAGTCTGTTGACCCGAGATCGTCATAGAGTCTTGTATGGTTCCCACTGTGCTTTGATTTCCATCTTACCACGTCCAAGAGGGCGTGCAAAACGGTGGTTTTTGGGTACAGTCCCGAGTCACATGGAGGCAATGAGCGATAGGAGGGGATTCGTCTCTCCCGGTATAGGGGGTTGATGTTGCGCTGTGTTCGATTGGCTATAACAGGAAATCCCTGGCCAGGCTTGCTGAGATTTACTGGTAAGTGTTACCAGTAGTTTCTCGAATAGTTATAGACCTCATATCGACACGACTTATCGAGCTATTGGGGTCTGACGTTTACCACCCCTAGGCGAGATATGCGACATATCAGACGATCAGACCGGACTATACGGTAGTGTTACTGGTTGGATTCACAGGAGTGTGAGCGGGCTTGCTCGTCGATCTTCTGATCGCTCAATACCCGGGTGGCCGTTACGTTTAGCAGACCGCTTGCGGCTTGTGGGTGCTTGATATGATCATCATCTGCTGCCGGCGTATTGACGAGTCTTTAGAGTCCTACACAGAGGTTTCCTGGCTCAAGCGAAACGAAATAGGAGCGCATATGAGATATGTGCGGGACCGAGAATAATACGTGTATGTGATACCGTATTCCATTCTCGCGATGAATGTGTCGAATGGTTGTATGCGATATAACCTAGTTATCGAATCAAGGATTGATTCGATAAGCCGATACATTGTATACTAGTCGGTTGTGTGCGACATGACCGGATCATTGAATCAAGTGTTGATTTAATTATTTAATGCATAATTATATATTTGATATATTACTTTGCATTAACTAGTATCGGTTCACTTTAAATGGATTTTCTCACTCGGATGTGCGCATTGCATATGCGATATGATTTTGTGCACTTGCTTGTATCATGTTTGATGATACATGCCTTTTGGTTAAGTGTAAAGAATTAAACCTTGGTTAATGAAATGGTTAGGGTTTACTATTTCCTTATTCATTTATTTATCTATTTATTCTTTTTGGAAAATGATTTGCATAAAGATTAAATGGTGGCTTTCTTTGTTGTTTTCATGAAGCTTCATGAACACTTTGACTAAGTGACCATTTTGTCTCTAGCTTGACCCTAATCATTCCTTTAACCATGATTGATTCTCTACACATTACCATGGTTAAAGATTATGATAAGTATTCTTTTATTTTATATTTTCTATTTACTTATCATAACATTTACCTTCTTCTTCTTCATTTCTTCAAGTGAAGAAAGCTTGCCTCCTTCAATGGCAAGTGATGAAAAAGAGTGTGAAATCCAATTCTAAAGTCTACCCACTTCCTATTTCTTCATCCTCTACCTCTTGCCAAGTAGTAGAGTGTGTTTTCTTCACAAGTTTCTTGACTTGGTGAAGTCGGAGCTTGATTTAGCGATGCCTCGACGTAGATCATCTTCGGCATGGACATCGATGACCTAGCCCGTCCATTCTCCGATGAAGCCGACGCTAGAGCCCGGGACTTGTTATGGACAGCGAGGAGACTTCATTGCGGAGCTATGGAGGTGGAGAACCGGATCTACAAAGGTTGTATTTCCGTATCTCTTAGTTAAGTGTTAACTAGTTTACTTTTCGCCTAGAAATCTAGCCAACGATCCGTACACTAGGGTTTCTCGGCACCATAATTTTCGAAATTGGCATGGTTGATGCCCTGTGAGACCTCTTGAGAGTGCCTAGGAACCCTACAGATCCGCAACCTAACTTTACTAAGGGTGGTCTCACTCGATACAATTACGTTAAGCGTGAAAATAACATGCAGGCAATGTACCAAAACAACAAATAAAAGCAAAAGAAATCATTCTCATTAACTAAAATCTTTATTACATCATAGGTACCAAATTGAAACTGAGTTTATTACAGCTAAAACAGAAGACAAGCCCTAAACAGGTGGGTAACTAGAAAGAAAAGAAAACTAATTCTAATATTATGTCGATAGCTCCGCATGGTCCTCATCTGTGAGTTCCATGCCTTCGGCTCGCTCAGGTGCGTCATCCTTATCTAACGGACGTTTCAGGAAGAGATAGAAGGAAAGGACATCCGTCAGCGAGTTAAACTCAGATAGGATGTCTTATAAGGAAAGGCAGGTAAGGAAACGTTTGTGTACGATACATGATGTCATATATGTATGGTAGAAAACAATATTAGGTATTTACTAAGTATTATGAACGTCTTAGTTTGGTAGTGGTACAGATTGGTGTTAGCACATAGTTCTACTACACATGGAATTTCCATAGCATAAGATCACATCCATATATCGAAGTCATCAACAGTATAAGTTTGCATCCGTATAACGGAGTCATCAATAAGTATTACATACCTAGGATTCGCGTGTCTTACCCTAACCGTATCAGATAGAATGTCATTTAGGGTATCATGTGTTGGGTTATGTGTAGAACAATACTCATGCAATTTGGTTCTCATAAAATTCATGGTATTTTAGGGACATGTAAGCTTGGGGAAGTTGTTTTACAGATGTCTCTTGATTATTAAATCCCTACATTATAGAAGCGGGTGTGGGATGTCTTATCTCTAGCTTCGGCTCCCTCAGACACAAGAGATAAGATACCACGTAAACCCATCAGCTGTCTAATTAATTGAAAATACTAGTTGTTCCCGCCAAAAAATTTCTGCGCAAAAGAGCCCAAGCTATCTAATGGCTGCGATACGTTTAAGAAAATGTGAACCAGTATTTTTCGGGCTGTATTTTGACAAACTCACGAATGTGAAACAGCTAAATTCTGATGATATCGAAAGCTTCTCAAAAAAGCCTTCTATTTGATATATTATGGGCTTCATAATTCATCCGGGATCAAAAGTTATGAGCAAATATCCTATGCACGTGTAATCTAAGGAAGAAAATGCGAACCAGTATTTTCCGGGCTGCATTTCGACAAACTCCCGAATGAGAAACAGCTAAATTCTGATGGTATCAAAAATGTCTTGAAAAATCCTTCGATTTGATATATTATGAGCCTCATAATTTATCCGGGATCAATAGTTATGAGGCATCACGTGCCCACACGTGACCGGGCATCACGTGCAGACATGTGACCATTTACAGGCAAATCTTGTAGGCACTGAATAAAATAAATAATTGGAAATAATTAATCGGTGGGGTCACGTGCCAACACGTGATGGGCCTTTAAACCCACTGAAAAGAATTAAAGATATAATAAAATAATAAGGAAAAACCCCAATGGGGCATCACGTGCCAACACGTGACCATGGGTCGCGTACTGACACGTGATAATTCCTGAGTTCTTTAAAACAACAGAATTAAATTCTGGTCAAATGCTTAATCAGGGGGTCACGTGCCAACACGTGATGGGTTCCTAAAGATGTATGAATTAATAGAATTAAATTCTAATTAAGAGGGAATCAAAAACCCTAACTGGAAAAATATTTCTCTAAATCTTTCCAAACAAAAAAGATGGTGCTCTGTAAAATGGAGTATCGTTGGATTAAAAATCCAATGGTGATTAAAAATCACCAATTTATGGAAAAATTTTATACAAGGAAAGATTTCCCTGAAATTTGCCAGGAATAACAGATAAAAGATCTTTTGGATTAAAAATCCAATGGTGAATAAAATTCACTGAGTGATCTAAAATATCATGTTGATTACAAAATCAATTAAAATGTTTCAATGAAAAATTGACAAAACAAATTGATTCTTTTCTTTCTCCTATAAATAGGAGCCAAGAAGAGAAGAGAAAAGATCTATTTTTTTTTTTTTAGGATACAACAACAACAGAGAGAAAAGAGAGGAGAATTTAATTCTCGAGAAAAGAAACCCTAGGTGAGAAAGGGGAAAGAGATCTAAGCTCCATAAAATAAAAGGGAATTTAATTCTCAAATTTAAGAGTTTAACTCTTCTTATTAAGAACTTAGTTCTTCCTTTGATTGAAAATCTGCAGAAGCAAATCTCCCCAGAAGTTGAGAATTTAATTCTCATCGGGGAGATTCTGCCATGCAGATCCAAAACTTAGAGGGAGAATTGAGTTTAAGGAATTTAATTCTCCCAAATACATAGGAATTAAATTCCTCCAAATGAAACTAGGGTTTAACCCTATATGAAAATTTAATTCTTCCAAATTCATAGAAATTTAATTCCTACCAAATAAAACTAGGGTTTAACCCTATATGAGAATTTAATTCTCACAAATTCATAGGAATTTAATTCCTCCAAATAAAACTAGGGTTTAACCCAATATGAGAATTTAATTATCTCAATTTCATAGGAATTTAATTCCTCCAAATAAAACTAGGGTTCAACCCTGCATGAGAATTTAATTCTCCCAAATTCATAGGAATTTAATTTCTCTAAAACAGAATTAGGGTTTAACCCTACAAAGAATTTAATTCTTAAAACAAGAGACTTGAAACTCTCCATGCACGTAAAGAACTTGGTCACGTGGTAACACGTGACCCTTCTCCTCAATGAATTAAAAAGAAAGAACAAGACTAGGTCACGTGACCCCACGTGACCCCCTAAACAGATCCCTTAAAATGAGAAAGAAAAACTTGGAGGCAATGCCTCACGTGCTCCCACGTGACCCTCAAAATAAAGGCAACAAAGCCGAAGGCAGAATCAATTTTGGGTGTCCTCACGTGTCCTCACGTGACCCCTAATAAACACTTTAATAATCAATGCATGGGAACCCATCACGTGCCCACACGTGATGGCCATTAAGATTAAGTGTTTAACACTTCTGTGAATATTCTGAGAACAAATAAAGGAGGTTTGGCCCAATTCGCAGGCGCCTCACGTGACCCGACGTGACCACCCCACTTTTAGTGTTTAACACTATTTTGAGCATTTTGTCCCCAGTGTTTAACAATGTTTTAAAGCGCATCACGTGGGAACACGTGATAGCCAAATATATGTTAGTGTTTAACACTATTCTCAAACCGGCCTTAGCCCAAAGTGGCTAAGTCTTTCTGAGTCAAGACTCCCCTCTGATTAAACCCCGACTACATTCTTTCAAACTTGATCATTTCATATGACATTCAAAGAAAACTCCAGAGCCATAATGAATGGTCAATACCCAATAAAAGAAAAAATGGTGTCAGAGCCCCCAAACCCCTGTTTAGCATGGGGGGCTGAACCCAGACAAATGTTCAATAGTCCAACAAAGGGCCAACATTTCAAACTTAATTGGACTTAGCCCAAATTGGCCATAAGTCATCAATTCAGATTTAACTGAGCCAATGTGCTCATAATCTAATTAATTGATCTTAGTTCCAAATTAGACTACAGATCTCCCAATCAACTTTGGTTCAAGGGTACATCTCTTCACTCCTCTGATATTTGTCGTTGTAATCCTTCAACGTCTTCAGAGAGGTGGCGGGTCCCGATAACCAATCATTCCACGGACTGTGGGGTCCTTAAGCCCATGGACTATGATGTCCTTAACCTCGGACTGTGGGGTCCCTTTAAACCCACGGACTATGACGTCCTTAACCTCGGACTGTGGGGTCCTTAAACCCATGGACTATGATGTCCTTAACCTCGGACTGTATGGTCCCTTTAAACCCACGGACTATGATATCCTTAACCTTGGACCACCATGTCCTTAAACTGGTAATTGACCACAAAGTCCCTAAACTAAAACAATAGAGCCCAAATGCTCTTTTGTCGGATCTAAATGATCCTGTTAAGTAGATCTTAGTCTAAAATTAGACTAACGTATCATTAACAAATGGTTAAGTTGAGCTTAGTCTAAAATTAGACTAACGTGTCCTTAACAAACCGTTAAGTTGATCTTAGTCTAAAATTAGACTAACGTATCCTTAACAAACGTTTAAGTTGATCTTACTCTCAAATGAGACTAACGTATCCTTAAACCCAACCCCCAAACCCAAATCTAAAAAAATACGGATTTAGACTAATCCACGCCCTACAGGCGACAACATAAATTAGTCTCCGTATACAATCTACGGGTAACCAAAAAACAAAACAAACAAACACGACGCGAAGTGATCATCTGGAGAAGGAGAAAGTTGTTACCGCGACGCGGTAGCGTAATTAACTGCAGGGGCTTGCGCCTGCAGGGAAGAGCGTCCCCACAATCAAAAAACCCTCAAATGAGGGGGAATCTGACGAAATCTGCTACATCGGCCGCATCCGTTTAAACCTTCGATACACGATGTCATAAATCAACTTGGCATCTTCGGAGAGGTGGACGGATAGCACCAATTAGCATCTGCCCCGAAATTCAGGCGAGACGGACCTGCGCGGTCGCATCTCCGTTTCTCGGCGGGGAACACTAGTCTTGGTAATCCAAGAGCATTTATGTAAAGTATGACATTTGGAAACTTTAGAATATTTATGTAAAAATACTACATTCGAAAACTTTAGGATGTTTATGTGAAAATACGACAATTAGAAACTTTAGGGTATTTATGTGAAAATACGGCAATTAGAAACTTTAGGGTATTTATGTAAAAGTACTTCATTTTAAACGTTTAGGGTATTTTGGAAACTCGATGGGGTCTTATGTAGGAAAAATACTCTATTTAAATTCTCGATGGTGTTTTGTGTAAAAATGCGCTATTTAAAGTCTTAAGAGGGTTTTATGTAAAAATAAGCTATTTGGAAATTTTAGGATATTCGTATGAAAAATACGAGTTTTGGAAACATATATTATTTAAATGAAAATATGATGTTTAGAAAACTTGTGATATTTGCATGACAATATGGACATCGGGAAACATTGAAGTATTTATGCGCCAGTACGAATTTATAAGACTATGGTTCTTAAGGGAAAACGTTCATTAGCATCTTCAAAGTATTTTCGCGTTAATGATCATATATATATTTTTGGCAGCATTTCGGCTTGTTAAAAGGCATTTTAATAACATAGAATCGGGAATTACAACAATTTACTCAGGGGTTATAGCATGAGTATGAAAGAGTGGGGTAGGTCATTACCCAATGCGTAACTATCTACCAGTGCAAAGTATGGTAATTAGATGTTTAGTGATGACGGTTCAATATTTCGGAGTTCATATAATTAGTTCAAATAGTTGCTATTTGAAATAAAAACATGAAAAAATAGTTTATTTCAATTTAAGCATAGATTAAGAAGGCGACGGGATCAAGTGTGTAGCAACCCTAAATTCCTATACAACTTTCTGTACAAAATTTTCAAAAAATACAAAAACGGGTATTTTTGCCTGAGCACAAGTTATAAATTTGTTTTGCTTTTTAATAGCAAGAAGGAGCTTGTAGCTTATTGGTAAGACCTTGTACTGCTGAACCAAAGCACCAGAGTTCAAATTCCATCACCCACATTATTTTTATTATTGATTTCTTTTAAATTTTTTAGAAGCCCAAGAGTATACACGTGCATAACTCATGAAAACCAAAAGTCACAAATAAAACAAACTGACCCGGGAGCTACACCAACCGACGGTGGACACGTGGCGACGAGCCTCGTCCCGACTCGGTCGGCGAGGCCTGGTTGATTCGGCTGAATTCGAGTTGACCCTTCTGTGAACTTTACCTCTTTGTATCCCTGAATCCCCTGTACACTTTATTTCACCTGCACATTTACAGAGTCAATAAAATCTCATTAATCTATTTTTTAATACAAATTTAATACATTTTCTTTCACACCCTTTCACCTACCCTAACCTTAGTTTTACCCTATAAATAACATCCCTAAACACACCAACCTCACTCACAAATTCTGTCCAAAACTCTCAAGAAAATCCCTAGAACTTTTGTGTGCAATTGGAGTTAGCAAAGGGCGAAGCTCCGGCGATTTTCCGACGACGATCCGAGAAGCTTCCGGCGACGAAACGACGCACCGACAACTCCTACGTCCTCCTCTCCCTCTTCTCTTGACCCTAGTCTCGTAAGTCCCACCTCACCCTTCTCTAATCTATTCTTAAAACTTCTTTTACTAAAACCCGACTTCCGATTCGGTTTTTTTTTTATAAAGTTCAATTTTTCCTAACACAACCATATTAAACTCTTACATATTGACTATTAATCATTAACAAAATATGTTGAACAAGTTTCATAGCAAAATATTTTATTTTGTAACTTTTACCGCTCTTTTTCAGTAAAATACCATGCAGTATAGTTTCGACTTTAAAACATCATTAATCTTACTATACCTTTAAATAGATCATGAGCTAATGACCTACCTCTTCACAACACTCATATGCAACATAACACAATACCTTTTGGGAAATATATATTCGGGAAATACCGTTTTACACAAAACTACCTTTAACTTATAAAAAAAACTTTTTATAAGATTACGTATTTTTACAAATCTTTTCAAAGCGCCGCTACAACCCATTTTTGGGAACCCGACTGGGATGATGTGGATTATCGCACATCCCTGAGTTTAGTAGTGCGAGATGCAAACCTCCGCAAGGAGCATTCGGTCTCGAAAGATTTGAAATACAAATATCTTAAGAAAATGAGATTTCTAAAAAATAATAAAATTATTTTTATAAATATATATATATATATATATTATCAAAATATCTATTTTTGATATAATATAAATATTCCAATTTTTCTAAATCAAAAGGATCACTTTACATGAAGACACCATGAAATTCCATACAAGTTCAATATTACAATTAAATACCCTATATTATGAAAAAATATGTTTATTCACTAGAAATGTAACAAATATAAAATCCACAACCATGAAAACTCTAAAGAGGATAATTAAATACTTGAAGTGTATTTTGTAAGTTATACAAAATTATTTTATATAAAACCCCCTCAAGTTTTATAAATTACAATAAGGACCCTAGTAAATATAGGTTTAAGCGGGACCAATCTCTTGAGTCTCAGGGAGACGGAGAAGTGGGTGCTTGCCTATCTAAGGTAGACAACTTAACAACGATGTCATCAACACGGTAATCGTCTTTGAAAAAGACACAAATCCTGCCGCCCATGTGCAGCGGTTACCGATAACATTAAAACCTAATCCAGGACTTCAATTTCTCTTTCTAATTGTTCTGACTCAGACCGAGTCTCATTATAATAATCTGATTTGAATATGATTCAAATACAATCTACAATATTACAATTCAATATGAATCCATGAATGCATATATTCAATCTATATTGACTCAACCGAACCATGGATATACTTCCATTTATATGATTCTCCAGTTACATCCATGATTCTCCAGTTACATCCATTTACTGATATTATGGTTTCGGCAAGTCATCCAATTATACAATCCATATTACAAGACAATATAAGTCTTCCATTTACATTTACAAAACGGTACAAACAACACATTTACAAACCATCTATACAAGACAATACAATTTATAATACAATATAACAATGCAATCAAGACATCGCGGGATTTTTAAGGGGTAGATTGGTACGGAAAGTGTTATAGGTGGCATGAGACTGTAAAATTTAAGACACCTAACCTGTATTTCCGTTGCTGTTGTACCGTGGCATAAACGGTTCCTTGTACTACACTTGCCTCTAGTCTTTGGCATATAGAGACTCCTCTCGTATACAATGGCATTCTTTTGTACCAAGCTACAAACAATAGCGTTAACACTAAATACAACATTATAACAATATAATACAACTTTAAAAGTTACACTCTCTCTCTCTGTCTATCCTACTTCTCCCTTATCTTTAGGACTTATCGAGTGATTTGTTCGCTGACGACATTCCTTCTCTTTCTTCTTTGAAATGTTGTCAGGTGGATCGGACGCACTAGAGCACGAGACCATTCAGGAGCATTCGGAGCAGGCCCTTGAGCAGTACACCGAAGACCCAGAGCTGTAGCCACTTGTACCTATTTCATTTCAGTACTTTCCATTTCTGTTATGCCACCGTTTAGGCATTGCTTTCATTCAGATGTATTTACTTTTCCATGCATTGAAAAAGAATGTTAATAAATAAAGTTGTTGTTTCATTACATTTGTCTCTTGTGTATATTTCTTTTGTATTGCTTAGTTAAGCTTAGCGTCTGAGTAAATACGTAGCGGCCAGTCCCGTCCCCTTCGTCGTACACCGGGAAGCGGGGCGTGACAAAGTGAGAGCGAGACGAATCCTACCTTTTGAGACAAGTGAAAGGAACGGGTTGAAATTGTCGAGCGGCGCCTTAACGCGAATATCTCCTTTCTCAGATTTTTCTTGAGCACTTGGGTGGCACCGTAGGGTAGGTGACGAAGAGACGAAGACAACGATAATTTTTTCAGAATTTTTGGCCAATTAGATTGTGAGAAATTCGAATTCGGGTATTTATAGGGCTGAAAAATTTAAACCAAGCCGGATCATGCACCGCCGTTACGCCAAACACACGGCCATTACGCGCGTTCATCTCGACCGTTGGATCAAAGGATCCAATGGTCCCCGCTCATGCATGTGGGCGTAAGTCGCCAATATGGGCACACACGCCTGGACGTGCAGGCGCGTAGTCCCCACGAGGCCCCACACGTACGGCGTCCTCAGATCCAACGGCCCCCGTTTTCCCTCACATTTCCCCCCCCCCTTTTTTTTAAAAACAAAATTGTTTTCTTAAAAAAGGATTTTTATTTAGAAAAATTATTTTAAAATAGTTAAAAATATTTGGGAAATTAGGAAAAAATTTAGAAAAATCTATATTAATGGTTTCTCCCTTTTGTAATAAGATTTGGTCAAAAATAACTTTCTTTTTCCGGTATTAAAAATATCCCATAAATCTTTATCCTTTTCTAAAACTTCAAATTAAATATTTAAAAATTATAATTATTAGTCTTAAATATAGAACAACCTTCTAAAAGTGTTTTCCAACAAATGCAGTATTAAAAAAAATATCTTGACTCAGGTAAAATTTTTATAAGAAGCTTTATTATATATTTGAAAAACATAGACGTTACATATTTATTATCTCTATATATCTCTATATATAATGCAAATATCCATGGTAAGAGGTCTACCCTTCTCCTTTTTCCTAGAAAAATATAAAAAATGCAAAAAAAAAATCATCATCTCTCAAGCCTTCCACATCATCTCTCTCATCTTTCAAACGCTCCACCTCATTCCCTTTTTTAAAAATAAATAAATAAGACTTTAGAACCCTTCACATTTCTCTCTCTTCCCTTCTCAAATTTTTTTAATCACACTGCATAAATTCTAGTGTTTTTAATTGTAACATGCAATATGACACATGCTTGAATAGGATTGAAAATTGGGAAATTTCATCAAAACCACCCTGTACTAAGGTCTATATGCTCAAAGTCACCCCGCCGCCAATTTTGTACAAAGAAACCCTTGTCGTTTTCCTTCGACACGCATGGTCTCCCTTCGACCCTCTGCCGTTAAAATTTAAATTTTTTAAGTTAAAATCTTATTTTTTTTCCTCCCAAAAATGTCATTTTATCCCCTTTTAACAGTCCGCTATATTACATGGTATTTTAGTCGTTCCATAATTGAAATTAACAGCAGGGGTTGCGTGCAACAGAGTAAAACGCCGCCGGGGGGTTCTGTACACAAAATCAACGCCATGATAGTTTTGGGCCCATAGAGCATATATAATACAATATGGTTTTGGTGAAATTTCCCTTGAAAATTTGTGTGGACCCTTCATCAACAAAATTTAATTATCTTTCTTGAAAATGCCATTATGTACTAATGATGTTTGGTGAATATGAATATGATTGGGTCATGTAATTTTGATTTAATTCAGCTCCAAAAATACAACGTAAGTTTGGCAATTTTATAGTTTTGCTTAGCAAGTTTGAATTCTGGTGTCACTTTCTTCTCTTAATTAAGGGGGAAAAAATTAGTTGAAAAATTACAAATGCTACCCCTTTTGGTTTATGAAGACTTAAATGAACAATCTCAATATTTATGCATCGCATAAAGATGATAAATTAGATATGCCCAATTTCACTATCTATTGACACATTTTTATTCTACTCAACGCGGTGCATTTTACATATCGATGCTATTTATTTATAATTTATATACAAGTCCGATATATTTAACAAATTTTACTCTTCCCAAAATAATTAAACAACGTTTTAGTTATACATATGGTGCAAAAAAAAATTAATTTTTAATATAGGCCTATAATGATTTCATCCTTGAACTAGTGCACGTGCAATATACTATTTTTGAATATAAGCTGAAAATTCTCTTTTAATAGGAAAATAGTTAACCTATAAAAATATTTTGGCTTCGATCCCTTTTTGTAATAATTAGAAACTAGCAAGCTCATCTGGAAACTGGAAAGGATAATGGCTCCTATGTTTGCAATTATTAATATTTCAAATACAAGTGAGTTGCAAACTAAAAATATTGGAGTCTGTTGTCATCTTGAAGCATATATATTTTTGTTTTTTAAAGAGGATTTGAAAAGTTTTTTTGGTCGGTGGTGGTGATGTGAGCACGAGCTGGCTACCAATTTCCCATTTGATAATTTTTTGTCATAAAGAAAAATAAATAAATATTCCCATTTGATTTAAATTATTAAAATTAAAGTTCTGTAGCTCAGCAGTCACCTTCATTTGTTCAGTGTTGGTAAACGCTACTGTATAACAAAATGGGTTTAAATCTAAATTTTTGTGTACCTTTAGATATGATCCAATAAGTTTGGCCCTACTCAAATTATTCATCATTCCATGAGTTACTCAAAATTAAAATTTGGTTTTCCGCTTTGTTTATTTTTTCAATTCCATTTCTGATATATATATATATATATATATATGAGATTAATCGAGGGAAGATGCCATAGGAGGGGGAAAAAATACACCCTCCATCGTGTTTTCCGACGATCGGCACTCACCATCTTCATCGTTATCATCTAAGATGTGCGTGCACTAAATTTCATGTGATTCGACAACTTTTTCACCGTAGATTTAGCAATGTAAAATGTTCTGTTGTCGGTAAACCGTTAATTTTGAACCCACTAAATCAACGGTGAAAAGGTTGTAGAATCTCATGAAATTTGGTGTACCCACATCTTAGATGATGACAATGAAGATGGTGGGTGCCGATCGTCGGAAAAAACTAGGGAGGGGGTATTTTTGCGACGCCATAGGAGCGAATCCCCTCCTATGGCATCTTCCCTCCATTAATCTTATAGAGAGAGAGAGAGAGAATAATGGAGAAAAGACGCGATAAGAGGGAATTTCCTCCTATGGCATCGAAAAAATACGCCCTCCGTCGTGTTTTCCGACGATCGGAACCCATCATCTTCATCGTTATCATCTAAGATGTGAGTACGCCAAATTTCATGTGATTCTACAACTTTTTCACCGTTGAATTAGTGGGTTCAAAATTAACGGTTTACCGGCAATAAAACTTTTTACATTGCTAAATCAACGGTGAAAAAGTTGTAGAATCACATGAAATTTGGCGTATCCACATCTTAGATGATAACGATCAAGTTGATAGATTCCGATTGTCGGAAAACACGATGGAGGGCGTACGTTTTCGACGCCATAGGAGGAAATTCCCTCCAATGGCCTCCATTATACTCTCTCATACACACACACACATCCATATATATTCACTAATTGCTCCAGAAGTTCTGAAGTATTGAAGTTTTGTAGAGAAAAAGACTGATTAGAATTGAGTTTTCAAAATTATTTTTTACGGAGTTGAAGCAAACAATAAACAGTTTCAAACCACAGTTTCTATGACTACAACGGTATTTATTAGATGTTTTAAATGTTACTCCCACTTATATCGGTTCATCTGACATGAAAATATATAATGTTTATAACGAATTAATTTATATGTTTATGCAATACAGTCATGGATGTTTTAAATTAGAGCTTTTTACTAAAAAGCCCCATCATACTTCGCTAATTACTACAAAGTATCTCCATATTTCGTATTTGCTTAAAAGACCCCCGTACATTTAAATTGCACTGCCTCCTAACAGGACAAAAAGAGAACCTTTTTGGTATCTCCCACTATTCTGTTAGTAGGCTAACGGTGAGTATCAGGTTAGGGTTTTAAAACCATCACAACCCTTCTTCTTTTCTCAAAATTCCTAAATTTTTCGTCAAATTGGCTTTAGGATTAGGGTTTCTATGAAATATCTCTCAAATTGATCATGGAAATCGGTTCATCTTTCTCAACCTTTTCCAGCAACGAGATTGTCGAGTGTCATTGTCCATTCAATTGCAAGTTTTGAGTTCATGAACAATCTCATTAGAAAGGTGAGCGATTTTTGAGTTGCGCTAAATCACAATCTCCAACCAAGCGATAATGTAGCTTGTTTTTATGAGAAAAATACCTAACTAAATTGTAATGGAACAGCTCAAACACATGTTACATCTCCATCTTTCTAAAGGGATGCTAACTTCTGATGAAAAACTAGTAAGAGGGGGGTTTTAGTGCAATTTAAATGTATGGGGGGCTTTTATGTAGATAGAAAGTATATATGAGCATTTTTGTAATTAACAAAGTTTGAGGGGGCTTTTTAGTAAAAGAAACACTTTAAATTATTTATGTTTATCATCAATAATTGTTCCTTACTGTCATACTTATCATGTGTGATTGAAACCCAAAACTTTATGGATGCACTCCAGGATATTTTCCACCCTATTAAATGAAATCCTACTGGTTCTAATCATAATAATGGATGGTTGCATGACTTTTTCCCTGCTTAATTTGTCAATCATGGATCTATATTTAAGTAATTTTTGAAATTTAATAAATAATCATATAGAGGTCGATTTCCCAGCTTAATTTGTCGATCATGGATCTATATTTAAGTAATTTTTGAAATTTAATAAATAATTATATAAAAGTAGATTAAAATTGACAAAACCTATCTTGCATTATCTGTTATGACAATAGTATTGACACGGTCGCAATGATGCATGTGATTAAATTAATAAAATTTAAAATAAGATTTTATTAGGTTTTAGAGAAGTTTGATGAGGGTGGATTTCCAATTTGTCATAATTGTTGATGTTTTCCCCTAAATAATTGCTTTTAGATATTTTTGTTTTGAAGCTATTTTTCAGCCTTTCACATATTGATTTTAAAGGACTTTCTAATATCACAGGAGTTGGTGACGTGGACCATAAAAGATCCAAGGATATTTCTAGGTTTCCTAAATATTCATTTGAATCAAACTTGAAAACTCTTGATATAAACAGACAAAGGTGGTCGTAGATCATGTATTCACTCCTCCCTTGCCGCTACTGCCAGGTCGAGGCCTATTGTCCACGAAGGCTGATCTCTTAACTGGCTTTGGAAAGGCATACCTTGACTATTCGAAGACAATGGATTGGTTCTCTTACCGTTCAATTCTAGGTGAAAAAGAAAGCCCATTACTCCTTCCAATATTCATTGCCTCTAGACATTATTTACTTCTAGCTTAGGCGTTTGAAATATCTTAATATGAGAGCGTGGTCGCTTTCTCTATTTCGCAGCATACACAGCGCATATACGTCTTGCCACATTGTATATGGTAGCCATAAGCAAATTCGAATGTGTATATGGACAGTTATTGGGAGCGAAAAATACTATGCGTATTTGATAAAAGACAAATACGGATACGGATATAAAATCAATGTTCAAAAAAATATACATAATCAATTCATTACTATATCTGTTTGCGATATGGAACAAATATAGGTGTTCCCGTACCCATATCCTGTTGCTATTGGCGAACGCGCATATGGATAGTTATCAGAAATACAAAATCGCTATCCGTGAATCAGCTTGGATTATTTGTATACCGAATACTTTCCAACCACATATCCTGCTATTTTTCTAATTATAATAATAAATCGGTTCCACTCATTTCTATAATAATAAGTTTGACAGGCTATCACTGCTGGAGGCCCAAATGAAGGCGAGTTAAAACAATATACAAAGCCCAGACTGGATCTATATCGCCAAGCCCATGTCTTTAGACCCAAGACAACCCATCTTCAAATTGTGTGGCCCACACCTTGCTCTAATTTGCATAACACGATTCTTTTAGTCCCACATCGGAATTTTAAGGAGATTGCAAGGGCTCAAGGATGATTGATATTTATCGAAAGGTATGACCTTATTTGAAGCTGTATCCTTTAAGCTTATACGATCACTAAAAATCACTAAATCAATTGTGATCTGTAGGCATTGAATTTCTATTATTGGATTTGTTATTGTAGATCCTTCTACTATTGGGTTTGGACTTGGATGGTGCCCAAATCCATAGTGTATTTTTATTTAAAGATCCAAAAAAAATTGGTTTTCGTTATCGGCTAAGATAGGTTTGAGTTGTCTGACAGACCTTTAAACCTAAATTTCTTAATTAACGTTAATCTCGATTCCAAAGCTTGGGTAAAATTTCATGTCTTTTTTTAAGCGGGCATCCTTATGGCCTCCATCCCAGAGCTTGGTTAAAAATTTATGTCTTTTTTTCGGCGGGCACCCTTATCGAACTTGCACAGGTTGAATTAAGTTATACAATATAGTCAAGTTAACCACACTTTACATAGAAAAACCAATTACTTAATCATCATACTCAAAAAATAGGGACCACAATGACAAAAAAAAAATCTTTTTATTTGCAAAGAGAAGAATAATTTCTTCTTCCTTTTTTTTTTGTGGGGGTGGGGGAGGAGAGCAGGGGGATATAGAATAACTAAGTTGATTGTAGGGATGGACTCCATATACAATACCACTTAGACAAGACTATATCAATGGAAAATTATAGAAAAAATATATGTACAATGATATATTTTAAGCTTCCAACATTCATCTGCAACAGATATTAATCCTACTTTTTTCAATGTGCCCCCTCGATCTCTTATTGATTTCGTCCCGTCGGTAATTTGGAGACGAAAGTTTTGCCACACGAGCTGTGTTCAGTTGGTAAGCATCTGGCCACAAGTTGACACATATCCTATTTCTCAAACACGAGGCTAATTCTTTCCTCGTATTCAATAACTCAATATGCATATTGAGTGGAGCAAATTAACACTTTAATTATAAAGACAAGATGAGAAGCAGCCCATGGATACAACCAAGTGATCCTCAACGCATTACCCACTTAATCGAAACAGAAATTAATTAAGAATATGTAAATTAATAATAATTCAGTGCATGGTGCACCAAACTTGTGCACGGCTTTTCAAGCTTAATTACTAGTATACTTTACATATAGAACTAATTAAAACAAGTGTATAATTCATTGGTATAAGATAAATATTTCAAAATTATAAAAAGTGCATGCATATGCGCTTATTTGATGTACACCACAAGCATTCATGGGTTTAGCTCAAAAAGGGGCAGCAAGTGGTAAAATAAGAGGCTTGCGCCTACATGCATGCTGCTGATTATTAGGGCGAAGCCCAAGTGTTCACTGTGAACTTTTTGGTAGATAAGGGGAAACTTCTTCTTTCTCGTGATAGCTCATCCTTTTTCTAATTTTTTTTGGGGGGAAATGGACTTGATGTTGGGGAACTCGATCCCCGCAAATCATCAAGAACACAAGATAGCATACAGAATATAACAAAGAAAAAGAAATAGCACACCGGATATAACGTATTTCCGCCATTTCGGCATAGTCCATGAGGCAATTGCAATCATCTCACTTGAGATTTCATTATAATTAGAGAATAACATACAAGAGAGAGCGGGAGCCACAAGAAACCCTCTTTGATTCTACATTTTAGTACACCCACAACAACTCCTTTCAATAAGAGTAAATATAGTGTTAACAACCGAACATTATCCACCATCCATTGGTAGCCCGTACCAATGGATGTCCCGGCCCATAAGGCCCGAGACCAAGCCGGACCGAGACAGATCCCAACACATGACTCTATTCCAAGTTAAATTATTTAAAGTCAATTGATCTACCGAAAATTACATGGGTAGCTTTTTATTGGCATCAGAAACAAATTACATTATGCCCAGGTAATATTGTTTCATAATTTTAACTAATTTCCATAAATCAAATTAGCTGTTAATTATTGAAACTATTTGGTACCTTTCTATAATTAAGCCTATTTTGCAAGTAAATTTACCAAATATCTAGTCGTATAGGGTACGTGAAAAGAATCATGATATCACTATTTGGAAAGTGGAAGCAAAATTAGTGGATATATTGATTCCAAGTTGAGCTCAAGCTATAATCAGATTGATTATCAAAATGTGCATGCCTTTGATAAGAGCCAAAGGCAAGAGAAATATTATAATCGAGGGCACTAATTAATCTGGGTGCTTGTCTTAGGTACATTGCTCTATCATATATATGTAGTTTAGTCAATCTGTCATAACATTGAACTATAAGTTAATTTGGTGCATTCTTTTAAATTCTCGACTTTTGCCAAAATTATACTTGTACCTAGAGCTTCTCCTTTTAAATGAAAGTACTTTTTGTACCGGCCTGCAAAAAGCACTTGGCATTCTATAATTACCCTAGGTTAGTAGGAAAAGTATTACTCTCCATTCAAGCTATACATATCGTCGTCGTCTCGTCGTCGTATTTGACATCTTGCTCCCATCTTTTATTTAAAGAATCCTCAAATTAATACTTAGGCATCTTATACATTCTTCTTTTCTTTTTCCTTTTTTTGGTTTTGAGTAAACTTAGCATATCCATGTTTAAGAGATTTTCTTTATATTGAGAAATTTTGAATTCGATTAATTCTGAAATTAGTACATATGCTGCTCCTTCTTTTTCGTAATAATAATCAAGGGATTCATTCATTATTATTTCCAATCATTTATGATCTTTAAATCATAAATTCTGACCCTTTCTCCCATGATAAATTATTCAGGAAAAGACTCTTCTCTAATTAGTCTTCTTCCTCAGCTCTCTAATCTCTCTCTTTTTGTTTCACGTTCCTCCTTTGATAAAACACAAGTATACATACCGAGACAAAACAAGTTATTATACCCGTCATATGTGACTGTACATCTATGACGAGAAAACCAAACTATCTTGGAAATCAGACCACGACCAAAGGGCGGAAACCTAGCTAACTTAAAAGACCACGATATATTACACTACCATTCGGTCGGTAACTTTTTCTATTCGTCTAATCTCATAATATTCTCCAGCATAGATAACTCTAACAGTTACACAAAACATTATCATTCTAAATCCTAGCCACATAATTAAGTATATAATCTTAGTGGCAATAGACATCAACACACGTACAATTCATCAACTGACCCATGAAAGGGCATTTGAACTGCATGGATGACAACTGCATTTCTCAATCGATCAACTAAGCATCTCTAGGTAATTAATTAGAGCAAGTTGCTTTTGATAAGAGGCATCCTATATCACTTGAAAAGGTAGCCTCCCCATTCAAAGCCCTCAACTTGGCCATTTTATTTTATTTTGTTATTATTCTTGAATTATATTATTTTGGTTTTCTTAATCACGGACTCGGATACTCTCCAGTAATTGAATTGGTCAGGTGACTCAATTCTTAAATAGGAGCCATCCGTTTTATATGGACGGTAAAGATGCAAATGTGTCTGCAAGTCTTGGTTTTGCTTGTTATTAATCCTTCTACCAATAGCGGGATTTGGTTTGCCAAATATAATGAGATCCTGTCTTTTCACATTCATATTTATGAATTGGCCTCTCCAATAATCGAAAAGGATCCGAATCCGCATCATGCCACTTGTGGGGGCTAAAAAAATTTTTAGCGCAAAGTTAAGGTTAAGGATTAGGATAATTAACCACATTAATTATAATTTCAACTAAAATAAAATTTATTCAAGCCCTGATTTTTTTTAAAAATCTTTTTCTTTAGTGGTGGTACGTGTGAACAAACTTCGGTATATAGTTTTTTCCTCAAAAAAAAATTAGGTACATAGTCTGTGCATCTGACTCTGATTCATACGATGCCTTTTTTTTCTGAAGGTAAAGCACTGGTGATACCAACATGTTTCCACTAAGCATCAATAGTTTAAGCTAATTAAGCTAATACTTGAAGTTTTCTTCCTACAGGGCCGGAATGCTGTATAAAGAGCTAGTATTAAGTATCCTAGATTTTTGCACATACGAATGATGCACATACATATAAATTAGAATATCTATTGTCTTTTTTTAGTATATGCTCTTGTACTTTACTTGTTATATTGGTTGCATATTCGAATTTATTACCTTCTTAAATTTCAAGCAAATAAGGAATGAAATAGAATATAATAAAATTAAAGGATACCTATTAAATTTTAAAAATTTAGGAGGTTATATGTAAGTTTTGCACTTAATTTCCCTTTATTAAGGAGGAGGGAGGGAGGATACTATGTGATGTGAATACTCGCATGAACAGAGAAATTGTCTATTTTTGAATTTTTTCCTTGGAAAAACGAGATCGGGACACGTGGCATCCGGTTTCAAGTTATAACATTAAAGATACTCGTGTTTTGATACATGCAAAGCACGTGATCATATTAGAAAAAATATTGAAAAGATAAATGGATTTTTTGTAATATAACTGTCACGCCCCACTTTCCAAAATGCGGAATACGAGGGGTGACAAGGTCAGCTATACTCCTACGGTCAAGAAAATATCCTGCCGTAGTCACACTTCGGTTTCTAGTATTACGTGGTAGTCAGTAATCATAGCACAAATAATGAGAAATGCAGTCACTAATTCTATCAAAACAGATGTAAAACTAACCAGATAGAGTTAAAGAAAAGGATAGCGCTGATGTCGCTAATCTAGATGTCCGCAGTATTCTCGAGGTAAGACAGATCCTGATTCGAGCTAAGTCCACTTCTTACTCTGAGAATGCATACTCAGGTCGTCAGAGCGACACAATAGCAATATATACATATATAAGGTGCAACAATGATAAACATAAAGCAGTAAGCATAGAGTAATGACGCGGGCATGAAATAACCAATACATGTAACGTTAAAACAGGTGTATCAGATCAGTAATCAATGCAATGTCCATGTCACTAAAACTATCAGTCTCTAAGTCCATGTCACTAAATTTATTGTCAGTCCAAGTGTGAGCGTCAACCACCGCAGAGGTATCCCCAACCCAAGGGTAAGCCCCAGGGACAAGGGAACACGGGCCTAAATCACGATCAGTAAGAATCAGAAACACTAACAGTAACAAATCCCGAAATCACTAAATATGCCGTCAGTGGGACTCCTGAGATTCCGTTGATCAAACTCACACTCAAACTACCCCACACCCCGCGGTCTACATCAAACACCGAGCATGAATCCAAATACTAGTCGCTCAATGACAAGTCTGCACGAGAACTGGAGACAGGGTCTCCATCAAGCATGTCTCGACCGGTATCCAAGATAAAATGGACAGTGCTCGAGGCCTTACTTATGATACTAATATAAGTGCTTCCACACTCGTCCCATACCAGTTATAGTTACACTCATATATATCCCATAGACGTCGACAATGCAATAACTAACTGGTTCCGCTGATTGTGTACAAGTACGTATCACTTCCTTTATTCAATCACGCTTTTACACTAGTGTACTTGCCACAATCCAATCACTAGCATTTATCAGTGGGTAAGGTAACACGGTCACTAGGATATCGAGGCAAATGAACACTATTTACATGGGTATAACAGTCATGCAACATGATGGGGATACAGTAAATGCACTACTGAATACATATGAGCAGCCGGTATCGGTTGGATTAGAAAAATCATATAAAATCACACGTACATTATTTGGCGAAACAATATAAAAAGCGTAAATAGTGTATTAAATTATCTCTACAGCAAAATTGGTTTCGAGTCAATCGGGTTTTAGATTTGCGAGTTATGATCATTCCATTTTAAGTGTTTACTGCTGGAAATCCAATTTCTGAACTGGAAGTCCGTTTCGTAACATGTTTTACTCCCTGATGATAATTAGGCAACGCTACTGTTCAACTAACTGTAGAGCTATGAGTTAACTTTATAGCGCAGGATACGGATCAACAGCAGTCATCTCAGTTTAGGAGTTATGATCATATTACTGATGAAGGGTGCAAGCAGAAATGACAGAAATCTGCCGTACATGTCATCCGTTTAAAATATGATTTAAATACCAAATGATACTGAAATTTAGTGAAACTGGTATCATTGGAAAGCTAAAACAATTTTATACGAATCGGTAATTGGCTGTGCACACTATCACAATTAAACATTAAAATTTCAGGTGTATAAATGCATGTCAAGGGGTAAGTCCTGCTCTAGACTGCAGTCCAAGGTCAGGTAAGTTCTTTGTTTTCGATATTCACAGAATATATCTAATAGTAAACCTATACGTTGTGTTAAATATTATGCAGTATCTTTCGCAACGAACCCAGGCACGCTGCGATTGGATTTTTCTGGAATTAATTATGAATTTAACAATGTCAAATGTTCGGTAATACGCGAGTTTCGGTATGGGCGTCACCTTAGGTGCGAAACGATGTCAGTTTGCAGTCAATTTTCTACAGAGTGTTTGTTGACAGTATTAGGGTCTAAATATTATGGGCTCTGCCATTTTGATTATGTTTTCGCATACGGTTTGTATCGAGCACTTAGCACGTCATTTCAAACTACAGCGGATTTGGTTTATCTCACGGATATGAACAGGGTTCGACCCCTGTGAACTTTATATATCAACCACGGGATATTAGACTCATTATTTGTTCAGTTCGTCGTGCAACGCACGAATACGGGTCGCCACATATATCAGACTCCATGAAATATAATTAAGTTTCGATCGTTACTAAAGGTTGTGTGTGTGTGCGTGGGCGCACGCGCGCATAGATAGCATGTAAAGCAAGAATTTAACTTGCCTGGAGATGATCGGGGATACAACCGTGATGACGACGATGACAGCGACGACAAGATTACGGTGCAACGACACAACGCAAGTAGCAGCAGCAGCGACAGCAACAACAAGCTTGGGCTCGGCTCTAGCCCGAGCTCGTGGTGCGGCCTCGATGATTTGTGACGGGATGGTTGCAGAGGTTGATGGTGTTGGGGCTCCGGTAAGGTCGAGGAATCTGGTGATGGTCGGAGGTGATGTGGCTGCAGTGTGGAAGTAGGGAGGAGGTGACCGAAGGTGAAGCAGGTGCTGGTGGTGGTGCTGAGCTCGTCGGGGAGCTAGGCGGTTACCGTGGTCACTGGGGCTTGTCGGGCCGGAGCTAGATGAGGGTCTCACAGAGGAAGAAGGCGATGTGGAGCTTGAATGATGGAGGGCTAAGGTGGCGGTGCAGCGAGGCGATGCGGTGGTTGTTGGAAGTGATGGCGTGGAGTTGTGGAGGAGGGAGGCAACGATGGTGGCAAGGAGCTCGGATGAGGGGGTGTTGGTGGAGATGGGAGGTAGAGAGTGATGAGGGAGGGGGTCGTTATGAGAGAGGGGGAAACGGGTGAGGGTTCCTCGGGGAGACATTGGGCGCATGACTGAGTCATAGCCGTTGGGGGGCACGGGTCTCGCGGAGGCAGCGCGTTGAAAGGGAAAGGAGTCGTTGGGGAAAGAGAGAGGTGGCGTGGGTCGTTTCGCCCAAGGCAAGGTCGTTGCGGAGGTGGCGCGGGTCTTGAGGCGGCGTCGCGACGAAGGAGGAGAGGGACATGGGAAAGAGGCGGGAAATAAAAGGGAAGGAGAAGAAGAAGAAGGGGACGTGGGCTTAGGAGTCGGGTCGGGTCGGGTAAGTTTGTGGGCTTTAGGATGGGCTAGGAAAAGGGTTGGGGTTTAATAGTTGGGGTTAGGAAAATAAAAAGGTTTAGGGCTTGGGTTTAAGATTTAGGTTAAAAATTGAAATTATATTTAGAAAAATATAGGAAACATTAATTGCAAAATTTTAAATAGAAATTTTTTGGGAAAAACATTTATTTAAAATACAGAAGATATTTATAGGGGAACTGGGTATTACAATAATTATACCTATAATGTACCTATTACTTTAATTTACTATTGATGTATTAGATATTTTTTAATTGTACTAGAAAGATCAATTAAATTAGTTAAAACCATTGAACTTTTTGATAACTATATAATCTCTTTAGTTATATACTTTTAAAACTATTTATAAAGATTTTACAATTGTTGATTCCATAGGATATCTTAACAAAAAAAGTCCATGGCCTGTATTTTTCTCGTTTTTTTGAATATTTTTTCCCCTCTGAATAAAAGCAATGTTATAATTAATTAGTTAATAGCTGGTATCTGCTGCTCAAATGCAAAGGGGACGTGTGTGTGGAGCTAATTTTTCCTCATCTGGTACACGGAAGAATTTTTCCGAGCTGATGGAGCTCCTTTTCGGGCCTCTGTCAGATGTTGTCTTCCGTTGATCTCGCGATGAACTTGACTGATTATCCTTCGTTGCGTGCGAGTCTCAATGGGTTTTTGGAGGAAGATGTGAGGGAGGTGTTGCCGAGTACCTGCAAAGAAGTTCCAGGGTGGTTTGGTACCACCAAGGACCCTCCGACGCTCAAGTTAGTGATGAGATCCGAGCAGAGTAACGGCATAAAAGTGTAAAAAATGGTTTACTTGACCCCTCTGTGATGGGGGTTTATATAGCGGTGGTGTCATGCAGCAGCAGGCGCAAGAATCTCGCCGGCAGTTACGCTCCTGACGTCACGCCCGCGTAAAGAGGGGATCGCCCGTTAATGGGGATCGTGATGGCGTGGAACGTGGGATGTTGCCGGCGGAGAATCTGCGCATGGCGAGATTTGCGGAGCGGCGGTTACGCCTGTGAGTGGTGGAGTTGGTCGGTCGGAGGGACCGAGGAAGACGGCCTTGGCTGGGGAGCTCAGAGGCGAGCACGAGGGCCGACGAGTCTCGGTCTTGCGGCAGCTCGGGACGAGCTGAGAGGCCGAGGAGGCCAATTTGCAAGGGGTCTGAGGAGAGCCAGCTTGGGCTTGCAGGCCGGGTACGGGGGTGGCCTAGTCGGCCACTGTGGGCCCCCTCTTCTTAGTTCTGGGACACGTCATCTGCCACGTGTCCTAATCATGGAGATCGCCAATATTGAGTATCATCATTAGCCCCCCACTCTTGTCCCGACCATCTAGTGGGTCGGGTCAAGAGCGGACTGCCGAGCCATCTGGGGTAAGCTCCCTCCTAAGGTTTCGTCAGGACGCGTCCCCAGGCTATCAGCTGTCTTTTCTGCCAGCTTATCGGGGCGAGATCTCTACATTTAGGGAAGGTGCATCGGTTCGAGCATCCTGCCACTGAAGTGACGGTCCACGTGTCGAGCACCGGTTGGCCGACGCGACGTGTGCAGACTTGTGGACTGATGGGGCGTAGCCCAGTGTAGGCATGGCATGTGGAGTGATCGGTCGTCGAGTTGATTTCGATCACTTGCCGAGTGTGCCAAGCGCTGCTGAGAAGGAGGCATCTCCATGGCCTCGAAGTCGATGAGAATTACTCAGATTTGGATAGACTTGATGTCTCCTGTTGGGGCTTCGGATCCGCTGCATGTGATGGGCTCAGTGGCCTCATTATGAGGGCTACAAACCCGCAGCGTCTGTTGGGCAGGAGGATGCCTGCTGGGGATGATCGAGTAAGGAAGCTGCTCGGTTGATCTTGGCGAGGGTCTTGACCCCTAGCGTTGCGAGTAGGGAAGCTACCGGCCAGGGATAGTCGAGTCTGGAAGGACTTTGATCCTTGTCTTTGTTGGGTGGGAAGCTACCCCCCGGGATGCGCCGAGTAGGAAGGGGCTCGGCGGCCTCGCGAAGAGGGATTCAGATCCTCAGCGTTTAATGGGCAGGAAGACGCCCGCTGGGGATGCGCCGAGCAGGAAGGAACTCGGTGGCCTTGCGATAAGGGCTTCAGACCATCAGCGTCTGATGGGCAGAAGGATGCCCGCTGGGATGCGCTAAGTGGGAAGGAACTCGGCGGCCTCATGATGAGGGCTTGAGATCCTCAGCATCTGATGGGCAGGAGGATGCCTGCTGGGGATACTCCGAGCAGGAAGGGACTCGGCGGCCTCGCGATGAAGGCTTCAGACCATCAGCGTCTGTTGGACATGAGGATGCCCACTGGGGATGTGCAGAGCAGGAAGGAACTCGACGGCCTCGTGATGAGGGCTTCAGACTATCAGCGTCTGATGGGCAGGAGGATGCCCGCTGGGGATGCGCCGAGCAGGAAGGAACTCGGCGGCCTCGCGATGAGGGCTTCAGACCATCAGTGTCTGTTGGGCAGGAGGATGCCCGCAGGGGATGCGTCGAGCAGGAAGGAACTCGACGGCTTCGTGATGAGGGCTTCAGACCATCAGCATCTGATGGGCAGGAGGATGCCCGCTGGGATGCACCGAGCAGGAAGGAACTCGGCGGCCTTACGATGAGGGCTTGAGATCCTCAGCATCTGATGGGCAGGAGGATGCCCGCTGGGGATGCGCCGGGCAGGAAGGAACTCGGCGGCCTTACGATGAGGGCTTGAGATCCTCAGCATCTGATGGGCAGGAGGATGCCCGCTGGGGATGCGTCGAGCAGAAGGAACTCGGCGGCCTCACGGTGAGGGCTAGAGATCCTCAGCGTCTGATGGGCAGGAGGATGCTCGCTGGGGATACACCGAGCAGAAGGAACTCGGCGGCCTCACGGTGAGGGCTTGAGATCTTCAGCGTCTGATGGGCAGGAGGATGCCCGCTGGGGATGCACCGAGCGGAAGGAACTCGACGGCCTCATGATGAGGGCTTGAGATCCTCAGCGTCTGATGGGCAGGAGGATGTCCGCTGGGGATGCGCCGAGCAGAAGGAACTCGACGACCACGCGATGAGGGCTTTAGACCATCAACGTCGAAGGGGACGTAGGAGGCCTGCTAAGGATGGCCGAGCAGGGTAGCTGCTCGGTGCCTCTTTCCGAGGGCTTTGACCTTTAGCGCTGGAAGGGCTGTGAGAGGCCTGCTAAGGATGGCCGGGCAGTGAAGCTGCACAGTTGCCTCTTGGCGAGGGCTTTGATCTCTGGCGTCGTGGGTAGGAAACTACCAGCCTGGGATGACCGAGTGGGGTAACCGCTCGGATGCCTCTTACGAGGGCTTCGATCCCTGGCGTCATGGGCAGGGAGCTACCAGCCGGAGATGACCGAGCAGGGCAGCTGGTCGGTTGCCTCTTGCGAGGGCTTTTGATCCTTAAGGACGGGGACCGAGCAGGGTTGCTGCCCAGTGCCTCTTGGCGAGGACTTTGATCCCTGTCGGTTGTGGTAGGAAGCTACCAGCCGGGGATAGCCGAGCAAGGACCCGACTGCCTCTGGGAGGACTTTGGTTCTTGGCGCGGGAAGAGCTATAGGGCTGTAAGAAGCCTACCAAGGACCCTTGGCCGGGCAGGGTTACTGCCCGGTGCCTCTTGGCGAGGGCTTTTTTCCTGAAGGATAGCCGAGCGAGGGATCCTCGGGCTCGACTGCCTCTGGGAGGGCTTTCTGATCCCTGGCATTGCGGTAGGAAAGCTACCCGCCAGGGATAGCCGAGCGAGGGATCCTCGGGCTCGACTGCCTCTGGGAGGGCTTTCTGATCTCTGGCGTTGCGTTAGGGAAGCTACCCGCCAGGGATAGCCGAGCGAGGGATCCTCGGGCTTGACTGCCTCTGGGAGGACTTTCTGATCCCTGGCGTTGCGGTAGGGAAGCTACCCGCCAGGGATAGCCGAGCGAGGGATTCTCGGGCTCGACTGTCTCTGGGAGGACTTTTTGATCCCTGGCGTTGCGGTGGGGAAGCTACCCGCCAGGGATAGCCGAGCGAGGGATTCTCGGGCTCGACTGCCTCTGGGAGGGCTTTCTGATCCCTGGCGTTGCGGTAGGGAAGCTGCCCACCAAGGATAGCCGAGCGAGGGATTCTCGGGCTCGACTGCCTCTGGGAGGGCTTTCTGATCCCTGGCGTTGCGGTAGGGAAGCTACCCGCCAAGGATAGCCGAGCGAGGGATCCTCGGGCTCGACTGCCTCTGGGAGGACTTTCTGATCCCTGGCGTTGCGGTAGGGAAGCTACCCGCCAGGGATAGCTGAGCGAGGGATCCTAGGGCTCGACTGCCTCTGGGAGGGCTTTCTGATCCTGTTGAAGTCGAAAATTGCACCCCGGTTGACCAAGTCAAAGTCAAAGTCAACCCCAAGCCAAGTGAGCCCATGCCCAGGTCGAGTCTGAACATGAAGCGGCCGGCTCTCCCCCATGCCAAAATGAAATCATGCAATAAATAATTTTTATGTAATACTTTTATGCATGAATGTAAACAAAATGGGCATAAAGCCAAATTTTTGTAAGCCTATGGCTTATGTGCAAAAAGAAATAGCACATGAGACATGAGATGGGCAAAATGCCATTTTGTAAAGCCCAAGGGGCTATATATAAATATGTAAGCCTGTATAAGGCAACATGATGATGAATAAACCAATATACTTTTCATCCCCTCAAAAAAAATTTGGGTCGGGACGCTGCCCCGCACCCCACAAGGGGGCTGCTAGCCCTCTTGACCCCCAGCCTGCTATCCGGGTAGCGGGACCCCCGTAAAAACTCTGCCGGGCCCCCGATATATCCGAAACCCCCTCAAAACACAACACTGCATATTGAGTTCGCATGACAAGTTTAACCCGTTAATTGGAGGTTCCCTTGCTCCAAAGGCGAGGGGTAATTAACGGCAGCTTAGTCTGCGGCTGCCGGAGATTCGGATCCCCACAATCAATAAACCCCAGCCTACCCTAGGCAGGGGGATCTGTAGTACGCCTGACAAGCGCGCGCGTATTCCCAAATCAATGGGGTGACGAAAAACACCCTACAGATCCCTGGCGTTGCGGTAGGGAAGCTACCCGCCAAGGATAGCCGAGCGAGGGATCCTCGGGCTCGACTGCCTCTGGGAGGACTTTCTGATCCCTGGCGTTGCGGTAGGGAAGCTACCCGCCAGGGATAGCCGAGTGAGGGATTCTCGGGCTCGACTGCCTCTGGGAGGACTTTCTGATCCCTGGCGTTGCGGTAGGGAAGCTACCCACCAAGGATAGCCGAGTGAGAGATTCTCGGGCTCGACTGCCTCTGGAAGGGCTTTCTGATCCCTGGCGTTGCGGTAGGGAAGCTACCCGCCAAGGATAGCCGAGCGAGGGATCCTCGGGCTCGACTGCCTCTGGGAGGACTTTCTGATCCCTGGCGTTGCGGTAGGGAAGCTACCCACCAGGAATAGCCGAGCGAGGGATCCTCTGGCTCGACTGCCTCTGGGAGGGCTTTCTGATCCTGTTGAAATCGAAAATTGCACCCCGGTTGACCAAGTCAAAGTCAAAGTCAACCCCAAGCCAAGTAGGCCCATGCCCAGGTCGAGTCTGAACATGAAGCGGCCGGCCCTCCCCCATGCCAAAATGAAATCATGCAATAAATAATTTTTATGTAATATTTTTATGCATGAATGTAAACAAAATGGGCATAAAGCCAAATTTTTGTAAGCCCATGGCATATGTGCAAAAAAAAATAGCACATGAGACATGGGATGGGCAAAATGCCATTTTGTAAAGCCCAAGGGGCTATATATAAATATGTAAGCCTATATAAGGCAACATGATGATGAATAAACCAATATACTTTTCATCCCCTCAAAAAAAATTTTGGGCCGGGGCGCTGCCCCGCACCTCGCAAGGGGGCTGTTAGCCTCCTTGACCCCCAGCCTGTTATCCGGATAGCGGGACCCCCGTAAAAACTCTGCGGGGCCCCCGATATATCCGAAACCCCCTCAAAACACAACACTTCATATTGAGTTCGCATGACCAGTCTAACCTGTTAATTGGAGGTTCTTTCGCTCCAAAGGCGAGGGGTAATTAACGACAGCTTAGTCTGCGGCTGCTGGAGATTCGGATCCCCACAATCAATAAACCCCAGCCAATCCTAGGCAGGGGGAATCTGTAGTACGCCTGACAAGCGCGCGCGTATTCCCAGATCAATAGGGTGACGAAAAACACCCTACAGATCCCTAGCGTTGCGGTAGGGAAGCTACCCGCCAAGGATAGCCGAGCGAGGGATCCTCGGGCTCGACTGCCTCTGGGAGGACTTTCCGATCCTTGGCGTTGCGGTAGGGAAGCTACCCGTCAGGGATAGCCGAGCAGGGTAGCCGCTGGGCTACCTCTTAGTGAGGGCTTAGATCCTTGGGCGAGGTGGCCCTCGAGCCGCCGTGGCGAGCCCCTGTTCCCCTCCGAACGGCGGCCTGGACTTCGCGTCCGTGCCTCCGGGGTTCGGTGCAGATGCTATATGGTTTTATCCGTCTACCTCTCCGAAGATGCCAAGTTGATTTATGGCACCGTGGATCGGAGGTTTAGACGGATGCGGCCGATGTAGCAGACTTCGTCAGATTCCCCCTCAGGGTGAGGGGTTTTTGATTGTGGGGACACTCTTCCCTGCAGGCGCAAGCCCCTGCAGTTAATTACGCTACCGCGTCGCGGTAACAACTTTCTCCTTCTCCAGAATTTCACTTCGTGTCGTGTGTGTTTGTCTTGTTTGTGGTTGCCCGTGGATTGTATACGGAGACTGAGTAATGCCGTCGCCCGTAGGACGTGGATTAGTCCAAATCCGTATTTATTTAGATTTGGGTTTAGTGTTTTCAGTTTAAGGATGCATTAGTCGCGTTGCGGCTAAGATCAACTTAAACGTTCGTTAAGGATACGTTAGTCTTATTTTAGACTAAGATCAACTTAACGTAGTGATTAATTTAATGTATGGCCATCGGGACTCGTCACCTCTCTGACGTCGTTGAAGGATTACAACGACATGTATCAGAGGAGCTCGGAGATGTACCCTCAAACCAGAGTTGATTGGGAGTTTTATAATCCATTTGAATGTTTTAAGGATACGTTAGCCGCGTTGCGGCTAAGATCAACTTAAACGGGACCGTTTAGATCCGGCAAAAGAGCGTTTGGAGGCTCTATTGTTCCAGTTTAGGGATGTAGTGGTCCGCTCGCCAGTTTAGGGACGTAGTGGTCCGTTCGCCAGTTTAGGGACGTGGAGGTCCGTTCGCCAGTTTAGGGACGTTTCGGTCCGATATTAGTTTAGGGACGTTTCGGTCCAATATTAGTTTAGGGACGTTTCGGTCCACGAGTTTAAGGACCCCGCAGTCCATATGGGTGTGTGGTCGTTGGGACCCGTCACCTCTTTGACGTCGTTGAGGAATTACAATGATAGATGTCAAAGGAGTTCAGAGATGTACCCTCGAACCGGACGTAAATTGATTTAGGAGAGCCATTTTGCTCAGTCAATTTAATTTAAGGACTTACGGCCAAAATTGGGCTAAGTCCAGTTGAAAATGTTCAACACCATCATTTATTATATATTTTTTATTAGACCTGTGCTAGGGCTTTGCCCGTACTTAAATAATGCATTGCATTACTTCAGGCCATTTATGCCCATTTTGATTGGGATCTGCCCTTTTTATTATGACGCAGATCGTTTATTTTGGTCCATTGGACCTTTCAATTGGGCTCTGCCCTTCCAAATAATGCACAGCATTTTATTTATTAGGCTTGTTAAGCCTTTTAATTGGGCTTGGCCCTTCAGGAAGTGAAATGCATTGCATTTGTCAGGCGCTTTGCGCCAATCACTGAGCGCAAGTTCATATGGTGAGGACATGTGTCATGCTCTGGCGAGCGCAAGCGCAAACAGCGCAGCGCGGGACACGTGTCATGCTCTGGCGAGCGCAAGCGCAACAGTGCAGCGCGCTGCGCTGTTTGCGCTGCGCTGTTTGCGCTGGCGACACGTGGCGTGCTCTCAGGGAGTTGCGCCAATTCCAGAGAGCAAAGCTCTATCTTAAGGGCACTTAGCGCAAGTGGTTTTATAGCCGACACGTGGCGCTCTCTCAAGAGCGCAACGGCGCAGTTTGGAAGTGCAAAGCACTAAGAATCTTTTAGATTCAAGAAGGGAAGTGCAAAGCACTGTTTAATTTCTTGATCTGAATTAGATCAAAGAAAAATAAATTTTTCTTTATTTGAAGAACCAGAGGTTCATAAAAGTGCAAAGCACTACTATTATATATTATTTTTTTTTTATTGTTTTTTAAAGAACCAGGGGTTCACAAGAAGTGCAAAGCACTGTTTATTATGTAAAGATCATTGGTCTTGTTTTTAGACCAATGATCTATTAGAAGGAATTTCTTCTAATCCATGAAGGTCCTTTACCTTTTTCTTGAAATCTTCTCAGAGTTCTCTCTGTTTAAAGTTCTCGAGTTCTCAAAAAAAATTAAAAATGTTGATGCCTTTGAATTGAGGCTTAGGGTCCTTTTTATAGTGCTCACAAATTAGTTAAATTTGTTAAAGAGATCATTCTCTGAGTGATTTGGGGAATTTTCCCCACCGTTGGATCTTTGATCCAAGGGCTTCTGCTTTGCAGAAGAAAATCTTCTTGTTTTAACAAGAACAGAAAAGATTTCTTAAAATCTTAATTCAGTTTTGGCGCAGATGCCCCAGCGTGTGACACGTGTCGCGCAGCGCAGAGCGCAGCGCAACTGCGCTAGCGCATCTGCGCTGACACGTGTCGCGCAGCGCAGAGCGCAGCGCAACTGCGCTAGCGCATCTGCGCTGACATGTGTCGCGCAGCGCAGAGCGCAGCGCAACTGAAGCATTGCTTCAGGCAAATAGAGCTCTGCTCTGATTGGGCGCGCCTTCTTGGGCGCTGCGCTGACGTATTAGCGCCAGACACGCGGCGCGTTGCGCCCGAGACTTGAAGCGTTGCTTCAAAATTCAAATTTTGAATTCAAACAGAGCTTTGCTCTGATTGGGCGAAACAAATGCCCCCCCACCGTTGCGCTCACGTGGCGTACACGTGAGTGCAGCGGTGGCAACCCCCCTGACCGTTAGATCAAGGGGGAATCTCAAGAGGCGCAAGCGCCTTATAAATAGGGCCTCTGGCCCTTAAAAAATTCTCCACCATTTTCTAGGTTTAGATTTTCAGAGCTCTGCTCTTGCTTAAGAATTTCAGAGCTTTGCTCTTGCTTTCAGAACTCTAGAGCTTTGCTCTCATTTCCCAAAGTTTTTAGAAAACTTTAGGTAATATTTAATTTAAAATTAAGTTAAATTAATTTAAGTCAATTTTAACCAACAGAGCTTTGCTCTCATAGATCTTTTGATCTGAAGAAATTCCCTTTGGGGTTTCATCAACAGAGCTTTGCTCTCACAAATCCATAGATCTACATAGATCTTGTTCATGGGTTCTACCCATGAACAGAGCTTTGCTCTTGAATCAAATGTAGATCTTTTAGATCTGAAAAAAAAAATGAAGAATTTTTCTATAAGCTTTCATGGATCTTTTTTTTTTTAGGATTCCAGAAATTTTAGTTTTAAATTTCTTTTCAAAAACTTTCTTTTTGATGGAATATTATAGAGCTAAGCTCTTTCTTAAGGAATTTTAATTCTTTTGAGACCAGAATTTGACAAGTGTCATTCTGTGACAGAGCTTTGCTCTGAAAGAGGAGATTTTCTCCTTGTCTCTAGGGATTCTTCCCCCCCTTTTTTATTATGGGAATGTTCCCCCCAAGGACCAACTGACAATCTCATCCAATGATGAGTTTGTCTTCTTAATTGACGTATTATCATTTAGATTTTGTGGGTCCCTCTTTGGTCCCCTACTCACCGCACTGTGGTGCGGTGTAATTAATTAATTTTGATTTTAATTTAATTAATGCATTTTCTTCTTTCAATGCCCAACGTTGGGATTACAATACTGACGGCTACATTGCTCTTTTTGCAGCGATCATGTCTGAAGACACTTCATTCCCGTTTGTCCGCTCGGAGGAGGGATTTCCAGAGGCGCCTTTGGACCGTGAGGTCCTGGCCATGATCAAGGCATACGACCCGGAGTACAAGAGTCTCCACCTTTGGGGGTCGTGGTACAATCAGATCATTATGGGCCGACGGATCTTTACATGCGCGGTGCCGTCGGAGCCCATAACGGCGATTCATTACGCCAGCCCACCCCCGGTGCAGTATGCCGCGGAGATGACGGATTGGACATCGAAGGGTTTTCTTCATCCGGCCATAGATGCCATCCCGGTCCAGCGTCCTATGGTTTTGGATATCCTAGGACGCCGTATCTGTCAGGGCGAGGCGAGACCTTGGGGGCAATCATATAACATTGGTCTGATCCCCCGCCACCCGGTTGGCTATCTGCCGTGGGCCCGGTATATCCTGTCGACGAAGAAGTCACAGTTGATAAGATTAGGACTGTACACCGCAGTCTATGTCTCTCTCTTCCAGTATCCTACGCTTCCCACTTGGTGGTTCAAGGCCTTCCTGGAGCAGTGGAACATTCCTACTCATACTTTCCTTGCCATGGATCGGGAAGTGTCCATCTCGCTGGAAGAGTTTACGGAGGTGTCTGGTCTACCGGCTATGGGGGAACATTATGAAGAGTTGCTCCCGCCGGATGAGTACATCTTTGGTGCCAAGCCGATGATAAGGGAGCTTACGCCGGAGAACGCTGTTCAACATCAGTTTCCAAGTCTGATCAAGGTGTTGAACATCTACGAGGCCTTTTTCGTTGAGCATGGGAGCCGTGGAGTTAATTTTGAAGATTTTATTGCTCGGTTCCTTCATCCAAACGTCCTCTCGGCGAAGACTGCCAAGTTTGCCAACCTTGAGGATCCTTTCGGCTTAGGTTTGGATAACCTGCCAGCGAAAGACATAGATCAAAAGAACTTTTTTCTTCCCAACTCCTCAACCATGTCTTTTGCAGAAGTCGCAGCCCCCGAGATGGACGAGGAGGCCTTCTTTTTGGGATTTCTTGGGCTTTGGCTGAGTTGGTTTGCACTTCCAATGCACTCTCACCGCATGCGGCCCTCTGTTTTTTACCCGGCCCACCGAATGACTATCGGGGTAAAGGTGGCCGTTGGGATCGCCGGCTTGGCGCATTTATATCACGGCCTTAGCCGAGCAGCGGATGCTAATGAGCCTGGGGTGTTGCACGTGGTTTTCCCAATGCACTACTTCATGTCGTGGCTCGAACTACATACAGCGGGTGTTTTCGGCATGCATAAAAGGCCCTCATTCTACGAAAGGTGCATTTTTCCTCGCCTTCTACAGTTGATCGGCGCATCAATTGTAAATCCATCGCCGCGAGATGCCAGGAGTTTACTCCTTCGCTCCCACACCGTTGGAACCGGTGTGTCTTTCATTGACAAGGTGTTGACCATTGGAAAAACGTCCACCACTGCAGTACGGCCATTGCAAGACACTTTCAAGGATGGCGCTTCGGTTTTAACGGCTCGGGAGACCCTTCACTTATATTCTATCAGACCGGGCTTTTTGGTGTTTAGGCAGGACGGGGGAGCGATCTTCATGAGATATAACCCGCATCGTTTCGCCCAACAGCTGAGCTATAACCAAGGGGTACCGCTGGAGGCCTTTTTATCGGAACCTGCCGCGACCGAAGAAGGGATGGAGAGAGCGCTGCATCACTTCATGCGTCTAAACACGGGCTCTCACTTCTTTATCAGTGAGCCGGCTTGTGCTCCCCGACTTCTTAGGGTATACACCGAATGGTATAGTCATTCGACGGGAGCGGTGATAAAGGAGGAAAGGCGGTTGCTGATCGATCGTAAGGTTGCACCCCCAGGTAGCGATCACAACGCTCCTCTGGTGCCTAGGACTCCAGTGGTCGCTCCCTTAAAAGATGCCGGGGGCATACCATCACGTGTGCAAAGTCCTCCACGTGAATTGCCGCTCCCTGATATCGCGGATGCACTTCCCGCACCCCGTGCTCAGGCGGAAACAGTGGTTGTACCCTCACCGGAGTCCGGCGTGGGTGCGGACATCGGGACCCGTCGTCCCAAAGCGGCTGCCAAGCGTAAGTCGCTTCTCCGTGAGCCTAGGGTTGGAGGGCAAAAGAAAAAGAAGTCACTCTTTGCCGCGGACATTGCGTTCGGCCAGGAACCCCATGCTCCCTATTCCGAGGGTCTGCTCGAATATGGGACTAACGCCGGGTTGGTGATGCCGCCGCCGGACGATACAGACTTGGAGACTGCTCTTAGAGCTTCGGCATGGTTGGTGAGGCGTGACGCGTGGCTGGCTAAGCTTGCGCAATCAGGTAACTACTAGTCGCCTTTTCTTTATTGCAACATATCCTCTTCATTATTTTTGACTAACGCTTTTCTTTCTTTTCTTTCAACAGGCATCACTGATGAAGAAGCCATTGCTGCTTCTCTGAGGACTTTTCAGGAGGAGGAACGTCTCAGGGCATCTATGGGCCTTAGTAAGTTTCAACTCATCAAGTTTTTCATTTTCCTTGTGTTATGGTCGATCTAACCCTTCCCTTTTAATTACAGGGACTTCAATGCCGTTCCCTCCTAGCGACGCAGATGTTGTACCAGTTGCCAACGTTCCTGCTTCTTCTGGGCCACCGCAGGAGGTTCGTCTTGGAGAGCCGATGAGAGATGCCTTAAAGGCTCTGGAGGCATCCCTGAATGAAGACGATGATGCCTTGAAGGAGGCATCACGGAGGTCCCTCATGACCGCTCGGGAGGAGAGGAAACGGTTGAGGCGTGAGGCGAAGGCGCGCAGGGCTGCCTTGGCTATGGGAGCGGGCCCCAGCACCGCTCCTCGAGCTGATACTCCCTCTGAAGAGGCCCCTGTCGCCCTATCCACTGCCCGCAGAGAGATGGCTCGAGCAGTTCGGAGCGCAAACGGTAAATCCGCTTCAGGTAATATTTCTCTCAGAGTTTTTTGTTATAAGGATTTTAATGTCATTGGTCCTTATATCTCTTACCTTTGCAGGGCCAAGTCCGATTGAGGGAGAGGCGGAAGCCATTGATCCCAAAGAAATAGAGGAGGCGGTGCCTGCCGAACTCGAGCCGACAGTGGGTAATATCGTTGAGGCCATGGAGCCTGAAGTAGAGGTCGAGGGGCCTACCGCCGAGAAGGTCATTGATGCCGAACCTAAAGCGGTGGCAGATGATATGATCATTATAACTGAGTCCAGGGTGGCGGCGGCTGAGGCGCTCGAGGTCGGCGGTCCCCTGGCGACGGTAGACGATACAACTGCAGCTACTGAACCTGAGAGAGTAGTGGGTGAGGTGGCCACGATTCCTGAGGACGAGCCAACCGCTCCCTCTCTGGAATCTGGCAATACTCCAATCGTAGCCCTTCCCGTCCATGGCCCTCCGCCGTCCCCAGGTCTTGCTAGCATGACGACGGTCCCCATCGAGTCGGGTGACGAGGCCACAGGCGGTGGCCTCATGTCGGTAGAGGAGGGAGTCGTCTCCGTTTCAGCCGGGAGCTCCTCAGGTAAACCCCTAAGTGGCTGCTTTCCTTTACTTTACAACCTTTTCTGACAAGTTCACCTTTTCGTAATGCAGGTGCAGCTAGTGCCGATGCCCCACCGCTCGAGGGAGCGCCTTCGATGACTGCTTTGGCGGTGGTCACCTCTCAACCTTCTCTCATACCCTTGAAGATGTTGGAAGGTCTGTGTTTACGATTTATTAATCTTGTTTTCCAGACATATAATTCGCGTACTAAAGTGACACTGTTGTGTTTTCAGGAGTGCTTTTTGATCATGTATATCAGATGTTGCTCCTACACTTTTCCTTCCCATCTGTGCTTGCTTCTTCGTCTGGTGGCGTTGGTGAGTATGATTTCCGTTGACATCCTTCCTCTCTTTCTTTCTTATTGACGGAATTGTCTCTAACCTCTTTTTCTCATCTCACTTGCAGTGCTACAGATTGAAGGAGGGAATGAAAGATCAGCTGCGCCACCAGCCCTTCCGACCTTGCCACCTGTCTCAACTGGTACAATGACCATCATATTGGTAACTTTCCTCTCTCTATTTTCTGTACTGTTATCTGATCGCATCCTGTTTCTTTCAGCTGTCGTTCTGGCTTCGGCGTCCTTCGAACCTCGCGTCACAATGCCGGCGGGTCCTTATCTGAGGAGTCCGTCTTCAAAAGGCGCCGCGAATAGTCTGCGCATGTTGAGTGACTACGTCGAGGAACTCGACGTTGAAACTCCTACATCTGCCGCAGACTTCGCTATGGTGGTTAACCCGATGCTAGCAATACTCGTGAATTTTCATGATGAGGGCATCATTGCATCCTGGGTTAACCATTGTAAGGAGATCGAGGGTCACCTATATCAGTTGGAGTCGCTGCGTCCCGCTCCCGAGACCGTGGCTGCCAGTAATCAAAGGATAGCGTGGATTGAGCAGAGCGCTCCTTATTTCCGCCATCTCGAACAAGAAGTCATTTTAAGGCGTAAGGAGCGTGGTGAGGCTTCGAGCAAGTCTGCTCAACTGCATGCTCGGGTGGAGGCCAATGCTGCACGGCTGAAGGTTATCTTTGAGGGCCTCCTGCAATGCCTCTCCGAAGGATTATCATTGAGGCAAAAACTTGACGTTGTCGAGCGAGCTGCAGCCAGCCAGGAAGCAGCCCAGAAGGCGGCAGAGGAGCAACTTTCATCCTTCTTGCAGCAGCGGGCTCAGGTGGAGGCGGAGGTGGCCGCGGCTGTCACTCGAGAGGAAGCGCTGAAGGAAGTGCGAGAGCAGCTTGTGAACTTAGTAAAGACACTTCCTCCTCAGTAGCTATCCACTTTTGTATCGTTCGTACTTATAGATAAAAGAATGTATATGTATATTTTTTATCCTTTGACATAATGTATCCTGTATCCGATCAAGTTTATGAATAAAAGATACACCTTTTTTTTTGTAATGTGTCATTTCCTGGTCTTTCCCTTCTTTTATTATCTGCATATCACCTTAGCGAACATGGTTGACGGATAGTAGGGCACGCATCTTGACTTTCCTTAGAATCAGCAATGGCTTAGGCCGCAGGTTCAGATCTGCTGCCTAAGACTTTTCAACTCCATAAGCCGTGAGGGTCTCATAGAGGCTTTTCTCCCTACGGATCGAGAGGATCTCGTAAGTGGATTTTCTCCTTAGGAATCGTGAGGATTCCCAAGTGTGGTTTTCTCTCATAAGTCGAAAGGATCCTATAAGAGAATTTCTCCCTCTTACGAGTCGAGAGGGCTCGTAAGCGGTTGTTTCCCTCTTTGTCGAGAATCGACTTCAGAGAGTGAGACCCGTGAATAGTATGCAAGAGACCATTTAGGATTGACTTGCAGGGTCCCATTGCTCAGGAAGCAAGTTTTTGAATCCTTACTGCCCGAGATGTGAGTCAAAGAGGCTCTCGTCACGGAGTGTTTGTATCCGTGAGTTGAGAAGTTTTGCGAGGGATTATTTGTTTCCCAAGCGCCAAGGATTATTTGTGTCCTTGGGGTTTGAAACGAGTCGAGGGTTCCCACGGAGGCACTGGTGGCTCTGCGAGTCGACGCGGATCAGAAGGCTCTCGTCAAGGAGTGTTTGTATCCGTGAGTCGAGGATTTTGCGAGGGATTATTTGTTTCCCAAGCGCCAAGGATTATTTGTGTCCTTGGGGTTTGAAACGAGTCGAGGGTTCCCACGGAGGCGCTGGTGGCTCTGCGAGTTGACGCGGATCAGAAGGCTCTCGTCAAGGAGTGTTTGTATCCGTGAGTCGAGGATTTTGCGAGGGATTATTTGTTTCCCAAGCGCCAAGGATTATTTGTGTCCTTGGGGTTTGAAACGAGTCGAGGGTTCCCACGGAGGCGCTGGTGGCTCTGCGAGTCGACGCGGATCAGAAGGCTCTCGTCAAGGAGTGTTTGTATCCGTGAGTCGAGGATTTTGCGAGGGATTATTTGTTTCCCAAGCGCCAAGGATTATTTGTGTCCTTGGGGTTTGAAACGAGTCGAGGGTTCCCACGGAGGCGCTGGTGGCTCTGCGAGTCGACGCGGATCAGAAGGCTCTCGTCAAGGAGTGTTTGTATCCGTGAGTCGAGGAATTTTTTGTTGAAGTCACTGGCTTCTTCGGTTGAAATGAACCGTTGAGGTTTGGCTTCGTCGTTTGACGGAATCCACTGGGGAAGTATGGTTCCTTCTTTGTTTACGCCCTTGGATTGTATACAGGGATCGATGTGATCTTAACTGTAGGGCCGAAGTTTTATCATTTCTTCTTTTTATTTTATTTTATCTCCGCGATGCTCTATCATTTCAGCTTTTATATCGCGAAGGTCGCGATTGCCCAATCATTTCGGCTATTTTTCGCGGTGCCCAATCATTTCGGCTATTTATTTTATTTTCACTGGCTACTTTTATTGTGAGTTGCCCAATCATTTCGGCTATTTTGCATGCATACATTTTACTTGCTGCTTTTTATTGCAAGTTGCCCTAGCATTTCGGCTATTTCGCATGTATGAGCGGCCTACTGGCTTTCGCCGTAAACCTGAAATTGGACACCGATTTCGGCATCAGCACCGCTACAACTGGGATATTACCAGGAGCGAATCATCATTTGCCTCTGTCGTTGTCGAACAAAGGGGGCTTAGCGACCAGGGTTAGGGTCCTGTCGACTAAGGCTTTTGATTTCATGAGCCGTAAGGGTCTCGTGAAGGTATTTCTCCCTACAAGTCGTGAGGATCTTGTAGGTGTATTTTCTCCTTAGGAATCGTGAGGGTTCCTAAGTGTTTTGTTCCTCTGTAAGTCGTAAGGATCCTACAGGAGGGTTTTCTCCTCATAAATCGAGGGGATTTACAAGGGTTGTTCACCATACAAACATATCCCTAGCCTCGAATGGGACTAAGTTAGGGAAATGTTTATTCACGCCCGTGGATTGTATACAAGGGTCAATATTGAGCCACTTGTAGGGCAATATTGAAAGTTTGTGGGGGTTTGCTTAAGCACAGGTTTAGGTCTCTGTGACTTAAGACTTTCAAATCCTATGAGCCGTGAGGGTCCCATAAGAGAGTTCTCCTTACGAGTCGTGAGGATCTCGCAAGTGTGTTTTCTCCTTAGGAATCGTGGGGATCCCTAAGTGTGTTGCTCCTTTGTGAGTCGTAAGGATCTCACGCAGGTGGTTTCTCCTTATAAGGTCGAGAGGATCCTATAAGTGTCTTTTAACGAGGTTGCGCCCTTTCGGGTTTTCACAAACACTCGCCGGTAGCCATGTTGTTTTTACTCACGGAGCCCTTTCGGGTTTTCATCCGTGCCCTTTTTTGCTTACGGACATACCGTTTTTTTTTGTTTTTTTTTTTTTATCTCGTCAGCCTAAGGATGCTGCGGTAGTAGTTTAAAGACGTTTCGGTCTGCTATTAGTTTAAGAACATTTCGGTCCACTGTTAGTTTAAGGACATTTCGGTCCATTATTGAGAAGCTGGCTACTGCTTATACAGTTTGAGCCTAGGAAGATAGCGAGCGGACATAGTCGTCGTCATCTATCGTTGACCTAGGCTGTGGCTCATTAAGCGTAGTATTTCTTTAGGAAGCGACCGTTTATTGGTCTGAAAGGCCTTTCACCGTGCATGTCGATGAGTAGATAGGCTCCACCTTGGTAGACTTTATCTATGATGTACGGGCCTTCATAGTTCGGCTCGAATTTTCCCCGCTTCGCGCGATTGGGGATCATAGGTCTTTTGACCACTAGAACGAGTTCGCCTTGGCGGAATGTCCTCGGTCGAGTCAGTCTTTCATATGAGCGCGTCATCTTTGCTTTGTAGGCTTCCAGATTTTGTTGCGCTAGGAGCCGGGCTTCATCAAGGGCGTCAAGCTCCTCAAGCCGAAGGTGAGCATTTTCTTCGTCCGTTAGCTCGTGGTGAACTGCCACTCGTAGAGAAGGTAACTCTATCTCTAGAGGGAGTACTGCTTCCGTACCGAACACCAACGCGTATGGCGTTGTGTTTGTGGCCGTTTTAAATGTAGTTCGATATGCCTAAATAGCCTCTTGCAATCTTTCGTGCCAATCTCTCTTATTTCGTGACACTGTTTTCTTCATGATCTTCGTCAAGGTCTTGTTGAAGGCCTCAGCTAAACCGTTAGCTCGCGGATTATAAACTGAGGAATATCTCCAGTCTATATTGTGCTGCTGTGCGAAGCGGCTAATTTTATGACTTCGGTAGGCTGGCCCATTATCAGAGATGATCCTTCTTGGGGTTCCAAACCGGTATATGACATGCGTTTTGAAGAAATGGAGAATATTCTCCGTCTTCACTTCCCTCAACGGTACCGCCTCTGCCCATTTGGAGAAGTAATCAGTCGTCGCCAAGATGAAACGATGTCCCTTGGACGATGCTGGTTCGATGGGGCCGACTATGTCAGTTCCCCACATTTCGAACGGCCAGCTAGCCACTGTCGGGTGTAGCGGATTTGGATGTTGATGGATGAAGTCCCCATGAATTTGGATGAGTGGCATTGCTTCGCATATTCGATGCAGTCCTGAATCATCGTGGGCCAGTAGTAGCCCATCCGTTTTATTTTTAACTTCATCTTTGGGCCCGCTTGATGAGAACCGCAGATTCCGTCATGAACTTCCTGAACGACTCTTTCCGCTTCGTCTGGTCCTAAGCATCTCAGCCACAGAGAATCAAATGACCTCTTGTATAGAGTATCATTGACGAAGGCAAAAGACAGAGCTCGTTTCGTGAGCTGATGTCTTGCGGACGCATCTTCAGACATTTGGTGGGACTTGAAGTAGTCTATAAAGACTTCCCTCCAATCCTCAACCTTCTCATGGTCTTTTATTTGTAAGGTCGCTCGTTCAGTCACTCCCTTCTCTTCGGGTGATTTCGAAGGTATTTCTGCGGGGGCGAGCACCCGACGGCTTTGTATCATGATTCTAACGTTGTCGAGGTTCTCGTCAGCCAATTCTTTAGCAAGTTTGGCCAGTGCGTCCGCTTTGCTGTTTTCCGCGCGCGGTATACTTTCCAACGTGCAGGAGGGAATTTGGGTTAGCAGTTGCTGCACTTTTTCACCGTATTTTACCAATCCCGGTTTGCATGTTTGGTAATCGCCGTTCACTTGACTGACGACCAGTTGGGAGTCTCCATATATGAGGAGGCTTTCAATTCCCATGTCAATGGCGATCTCGAGGCCTGCTATCAAAGCTTCATATTCAGCTTCATTATTCGTTCTCGGCTCTGTTAAGGAGAAGGCGAAGCGCATTATTCCTCCTTGTGGAGTCATAAAGATGAGTCCTACCCCCGATTTGATCGTTGGCGTACTTTGTTTGTGCTTTTTCATGGAAGATGCTCCATCGAAATAAAGCTCCCAATGGGTATCACCACTGTCGATTGTGTCAAACGCATGTCTGTCTGGCAAATCGCAATTCAAAGGAGAATCGGCAGGTATGGGATGCTCAGCAAGGAAGTCGGCGATGGCCTGGCCTTTTACTGCCCTGAGAGATTGATATGTTATCGAAAATTCCATCAAGAGCAGGGCCCATTTAGCGAGCCGCCCTGTCAATATGGCTTTTGACATTAGATATTTGAGAGGGTCCACTTTTGAAATAAGACGGACTTCGTGCGCCAACGCATAGTGCCTAAGCTTTGTTATTGCGAAGATCAACGCCAGGCAGTGTTTTTCAATGGGAGAGTAGTTGCTTTCTGCCCCCAGCAGAACTCGACTTAAGTAGTAGAGTGCTCTTTCTTTCCCTTGATCGTTCTCTTGTGCCCATAATGCGCCTAAGGAACCTTCGAGGGCGGTTGTATAAAGAATGAGAGGCTTCCCCTTAACCGGAGCAGCCAACACTGGCGGGTTCTGCAGGTATTGCTTGATCTCATCCAGTGCGCCTTGGCATTTTTGATCCCAAACGAATGGGGTTCCCTTCTTCATCAGGTGACTATAAGGACGGCACTTTCCTGAAAGGTTGGTTATAAATCGCCGTATGTATGCGAGTTTCCCTTGGAGAGACCGCAGCTGTTTGAGAGTCCTCGGCGGAGGCATTTCCATGATCGCTTTAATCTTTGACGGATCTATTTCAATACCTCGGTGTCGAACAACGAATCCCAGGAATTTGCCCGAGGAAACCCCGAACGCACATTTAAGAGGATTCATCTTCAAGTTGTATTGCCGAAGGCGTTGAAATACAGTCTTCAGATGCTCGAGATGTTCCTCGTATGATTTGCTTTTAACCACGAGATCGTCGATATAGCATTCAACGATTTCGTGTATAAGGTCGTCAAAGATCTTTGTCATGGCCCTCTGATAAGTAGCACCGGCGTTCTTCAAACCGAAGGGCATCACTTTATAACAAAATATACCAAGAGGAGTCCTGAAGGCTGTGTGTTTCTGGTCTTCTGGATGCATTCTTATTTGATTATACCCTGACGAGCCGTCCATGAAGGAGAAAACCTCATGAGTGGATGTATTGTCTATCATCAATTCAGTGACTGGCACTGGGAAATCATCCTTCGGGCAAGCTTTATTAAGATCCCGGAAGTCTACGCATATGCGCACTGTCCCATTTTTCTTCATCACTGGGACGATGTTGGCGATCCATTCAGGGTACTGAACTTCCTGGATGAAGCCAGAGTCGATTAACTTTTTGACTTCGGTATTTATGCTCATCTCAAGCTCGAGTCGCATTCTTCTCGGCGCCTGTTTGACTGGCTTGATGTTCGGGGATATTGCTAGTCTATGTACAGCAACTTCTGGATCTAGTCCCGGCATCTCGGAATAGTTCCATGCGAAGCAATCTTTATGCTGCACAAGGACATCTTTTAACGCAGCCACCCTCTCTTCAGACAGCAGCTCACTGACGAATGTCGGTCGCGGATCATTTATTGTCCCCAACTCGATTTTCTTAAGGTTATCTGCAGTAGTATGGATTCCATCTTCTAGCTCTTTTGGCGCTGGGGGAAATTCTGAGATTACCTCATCGCTGCTGTTTTCAAAGCACCAAGGAAGGCTGTTCATGTCCTCGGACTCTTCTTTTAATATTGTTACCATATGGCAGGTGCGAATTTTCTGCCAATCCCAATGCGGAGTTGGTTCTATCCTTGTGTTTTCGGGTTCGTGTTTTTGCGGCGGCGCTACCCTCCAACTGTCAGACAACGCGAATTTGCCAAGCTGATATTGGTCCTCAACCCAATTCTTAAAGGTGAAGCAATCTTCAAGCGGATGCCCTACTACTCGATGGTAAGAGCAATAATTTGGGTTGGAGACTTCGCCTGCTTGCTCAAGGTGTTTGGACTCTGGCAGAGTAAGCATTTGATGTTTTAGAGCAAGATCAAGTATTTTCCTTGTTTTGTTCCGAGGAAATGAGTATGCTCGACCCATTTTCTTCATGAGGGCTAAGTCAATAACGCTCGACTCTCGGATGCGTGGCTTCTTAGCTCTGCTTTGTGGTTGTCGAGCGCCTTTCTTGCCTTTCGACTTGCTTTTGCTTTTGCGTCGAACCTCTTTTGTAGCAGGTTGACAGGGAGCGGCATTTTCATCCTTCACCGCCTGTTGAAGGAGGCGCTGTGTCTTGGCTTTCTCATAGATTGCCATTTCACGATCGTGATCATCTCGGGCTTTTTGACCCGCACTCCTTATAAGTTTGCCCATCTGGTCTTCAAATGATGGACTGGGCTGTTTTGCATCAGGAACTTTTGCTGGCTCAGGATTAGCGTCCTCCCATTGAGCGTCCGCCTCTTCATCGAAGTCATACATGACATAACAGCTGTTTACCAGTTCCCGTTTCTTTGACCGGATGTACCCAAGCCCTTTTGTTTCCGTTTTCCCGTTAGGCAGTTTGCATTGAGTCCCGGGAATGTTCCAAACCTTGTCATAGAATTTGGCTTTTCTAACGGTCTGTGTGAAAGACATCCCCTGGCGTTTCAGCAGTTTCTTCAAACCTTCGGTATAATATCTGGGAAGACGGATAGGCTGAAGCCCGTCGAGCGTGGGATCTGCGCCATGCCAAATTTCTTTTTCCACCTTGTTTTCTTCAGAGCGGTAAAATAGGATTGCCTTCTCGCCTTTTCGTCTGGGAGGGATATAGAATATCTGCAATTCTTCTACGCTGTTGGTGTCGAGTGCATCCAGTTCTTTGTAATGTTCAAGCGGCACCATGGTTATCTGTAGACTTCGCTCTTCATCAGCGGAGACTCGTATTGAAGGCCGAGCAGGGAATACAGCATGAACTTCATCCTCTGAATCACTACCGAAGATCAATGAAGGAACGGATGGTCCTGGCCTGGTGGATTGGGATGGACCTGAATAAATTATATCCTCCTCCTCCTCGGTGTCACTGCCGAAGACAGGGATGGTAGAGTTAGTTTTGTTCTCCGGTTTGTGACACCTTTCCTCGTCTTCGAAATTCGGTAAGAAGTACTTGGCATCTTCATACTTGCGAACTTCGTTCACGGAAAACGGATTCAACTCTCCCGCCACAGTGTACTCAAGGCCATCCCTAGAATACTTCATGCACTGATGTTGTGTAGAAGGGATGATATTGTACTCGTGTAGCCATGGTCGGCCGAGCAGAGCATTGTAGCACGTCTTGGCATCTATAATATGGAATTTGATGTCTGTGACGAGCAACCCGAAGCGTAGCGTCAATATCACAGATCCAAGAGTTTTTGATGATTGAGAGTCGAAACCGGAGATGGTGATTTTTTCTCGGGCGAGGTGTTGGACACTCATGCAAATCTCCTTTAACACTCGCACATTGAGTAAATTAACAGACGATCCGTTATCGACCAAGATTTTACCTATCTTTATGTCATGGCAGTATCCTGAGACATAAAGGGGACGATTGTGTTCGCACGTCCCAAGGAGAAGGTCTTCATCGCCGAAAGCAACGTCGGCTGTGTGCACCTCTTCCAATTCATCCTTCATCTTTTGTTCGGCCAGGAAAGCTTGGAATTGGTCCGGATCTTGTAGGGCCTTAATCAAAGAATCCCTCGCCTCTTTTGATAGTAATAGGGCATAGAGAATGCTGAGTTGTGAGGGTAGCTTTCTCAGATGCGCCAAAACATTGTAATCCACTCTACTCCTCTTCGGCGGGTTCTTGGCGGTTAACTCTTCCGCAACTTGGTCATCCAAAGCGATGTCTTCAGAAACCTTCTCTTTCCCTTTGTCTTTCTTGTTTAAGGGTCCGAGATTCTTTTCGGGTAATGTTCGATTGCGTAGCTGTATATTTTCGCAAGCCTTCGGTTCTTCTTCTTTTCCCGAAGTGGATTCTTTGAAGAGGGGGCCAAGCTCTAGCTCCTCATCGGAATCGCTCCCAAATGTAGGCACTTGTGACCCGGCAGTGTTAACCATGTGACAATTGCTGGCAGTTCTTTCAAGCTCTTTGGTCGTGTTTCTTTGCTCCCGACGAATTTTACACTTTTCCCGTTTAAAGCGTTGTTGATTAGCGACGTATCCTTGCCACCATCTATCGAAAGCCTTGCACTCTTGAGTGGGATGCGAGACCTTCTGATGATATAAGCAATAAGAGGGGTGCATTTCTGCCACACCAGTCATTTTTCCTTCAGAGGATGGTAGCTTCATGCCCATCGATATGGCCTTAGCAAACCTCTTTTTTATCTTGAATTGGCTTTTGTCAGCGGTGGAGGCATTTTGCTCCAGCGGGATCATCTCAGCTCTTTCCTCAAGTCGCTGGCGCTTGGCCCTTTCGAATATAGCCGTCTCACGTTCTCGATCAGCTTTGCTTTTCAACCGAGCTTCATTAAGAAACGCGCTAATCATTTCAACTGATAACCCTGGGGCTCTTGATTCGGCATTTGCCCCCAGCGTTTCAGTGCCAGAAGTCCCTTCATCGTTCGTGGTCGAATGGGAGATCATATGACAGCTCGCCACATATTCCTCAGATTCATCCGATGAACTTTCTCCCTCATCTTCTTTTTGGAAGACGTGATCAAGGAAATCTTGGAGCGTAATGGGAGTCCACGCCTTTTGGTTGTACTCATCCAGCGCATCGATCTGCTTTTGTAGGTCCGTGCGCTTGTCGCTAGGCTTCACGGGCTTCTTAGATTTCTTCTTCTTCTTTTTCGAAGATTTTGACGGCTGACTATGAGCGCTTGATCTACCACCATCGGTCTTCGGAGTCGGTCGTGGCTTCAACATCCCCTCAATAACCTGCGGTTCCAAGGGGTTCTTCCACTTGACCGCTGGACAGGTCTGAAGATCATTTAGCATTCTCCTCGTTTTGGCTGATAATACAACCTCCCAGGGAGTTTCTTCAATAACGGAGCATGTTGCCCCCGGCGTATTCGTCCCCTTAGAGGTGTGGGGCTGCGGAGGATTCACCTTCCATTTGTCAGATAGCGTAAATTTGCCCTGACGGTACTGGTTCTCAAGCCAATTCTTGAAAACGTAGCAATCCTCAATCGGATGGCCTAGCACTCGATGATAAGGGCGGTAATTGGGCTCGTTGGCGTCGTTCGGTTGCAACGGACGTTTTGGATCTGGCAGATTTATGAGTCTGTTGCGCAGCGCCAGCTCGAATAGCCTCCTCGTTATATCACGGGGGAAAGAGTAAGGGCGTCCCATCCTGTCCTCAAGGGGTACGTATGGGCGTGTATTGTTTGGACGAGCAACCGGCTTCGAGTCGCTCGGTTGTTGTTGGGCATTAGCGACAATGATCGCTTTTCCCTTTCCTTTATCGATTCGGGAGTCCGGTTTCGGGAGAGGGGGTTTATGGCCCATCTGGTCCATCTGCGCTAATTTGTCGATCAAAGCCTGGAAGGAAGTCGGCTTGAAGAACATCATGAACTGCGAGATGGTTGCCTGTAGATCAAGGGTTCCAACAAACATTCCCACCGCTGGAGCTTCTTCTATGCGCTGTTCGCACTTCGACCATAGATTTCGCCACCGTATAGCGTACTGAACCCATGTCTCGCCGGGTTTTACCCTGGCGTTAATCAGCGCCGTCATCGGGGTACGCTCACTGGCACTTGCAAAACGTTGGGTGAAGAGCAGCTCCATCTTCGCAAAGGTTTTAATAGAGTCGTTGGGAAGCTCAGAATACCATTCGAACGCCGTATCTGATAGGCTTCCAACGAACTGGCGAAGCAAAAGCTTGTCGTCGCCGCCGGTGTTACCGCAAAGCGCCTTGAACTGGGCAACATGTTGATGGGGATTGCCGGTCCCTTTGTAAACATGAAACTTGGGAATCGTGTAACCCGGCGAGTACTTGATTTGGTCATACCAGCCCGGATATGGCCGCCCCGTTTTTACGATCTGACCGGCTGCTTCAGTCGCCTGATGCACCCGTATTTGTTGGGCAATATATTCATCCAAATCAGCTTTTGATATGGTATCCTCTTTAGCTGCGGATAGAGCCGGTGGAGGATTCGATGTCTCTCCCCTATCATCTTCAAGAATGATCGGGGGATCCCCAGCAGGTGGGTCTTGTTGAATCATCATACCCACCATATCCTGGAACAGGAGGGCTATTTTCTTTATGTTGGCTGCCTGTTCCGCAACCTCTTTATCTTTCTTCTCTAGCACGCGCCGAAGGAATTCGGCGTCCGTTTCTTGTTCTTGACGTTCTTCTGAGGATGTTTCCGGGGTTTCTTTCGGCCCAGTGAGTGCAGCCATTGTGGTCATCATCTCCTGGAGCTTTTGTTGCTGCTCCTGAGCCTTGGTCACTGATCGGGTGAGCGGTCGGTGACCCGTAGAAGTACGGCTTTCTTCCTTTCCAGAAGCCATATAAACCGTATGAACCATTATGCCCCCTGACTTGGGGCGTTTAGGTTCACCGCTTTCAAACTTTGCCGCTGACGCGGGAGCTTTCCCTGGCCTCCTTCTTTTGTTGTCCATCGAGGTTAAAGGAGCCGTTGGAGTGGGCATCCTAGCAACTGTCACCCCCTGCTGTTTAATGGGGCAGTTTTTGTTATTTTCCACCTTCGCCTTTTTCTGGTGACGCAAGTGGTCTGGATCGATCACGGAGTCTTGAACCCTCCGCCATACTTTATAAACTTTTGAGGATAGCCGTTGAGGGGGCTGTTCTTGTTTTATTTCTGGAACTCTCTCCGCAGGTGGAGGAGATCTTTTCAACGTAGCAATTGGAGAGTTCTTTCTCACCTTCCTCAGCAATTCAAAGCTGTTCCCAGTTGGAACAGCAGTGTTGACCTCCACCACTGGAGCAGATGGGGTTAGCCCTGAGGGAGAGTTGCCCCCTGCTTTTCTCACTCGTCGCCAATGGCGACGTCGCGCACGACGAGCCGTTGGGACTGGCTCGGAAATCGAGATGGTTTCTTGTTGCCCCCTGTTTGAGTGTGGGGTAACTGCCGATGTCAGCCTATCGAAGACTGATGCCTTTTGACCAGCCGGGGGAGGATTGGGAGCCGTCAATCTTGTGAAGACCGACTCTCTGATGGGAGAAGCCGCTTTAATGACTTCCAAAGCAGCGGCCGTTGCCCTCTTTGGGACGGCCACTTTATAGTTCTGACCTAGCCTGGTGAAAACGGAGGCTGTCGGTTTAGTAGCGGGCGACCCGTTGACAGGGGTCGTGGTAGCAGTGAGCCGGTCGAACACCGACTTCTTGTTCGCTTCCGGTGCGGATATCGGCATAGAGAAGCTTGCAGGTGGGACCATGGTCCCGAAAAACAGGCCGGTGGTGGCCTGGGTCACCTGCTCTACCGGCAGAGCAAGGAAAGAGGCCGCTTGGGGCCCATATGTTACACCTCTCGGTGAGATGGAGCGTCCGTTGCAGTGGTGCTTCGCGCATTTGGTGCAGTGAGAATCCATGGATGCTTGAGTTCTGCGCCAGACAAAAAACCAAATCTTAGCAACTTGAAATCCGAAGGCAACCATTTAACAAACCGCGATGGGTTCGCGAAGACGACACACGAAGTGTGGAGTGGAAAGAGGAAAAGGTCCCACCGGGCGTGCCAGAATCTGTTCCCCTCCGAACGGCGGCCTGGACTTCGCGTCCGTGCCTCCGGGGTTCGGGGCAGATGCTATATGGTTTTATCCGTCTACCTCTCCGAAGATGCCAAGTTGATTTATGGCACCGTGGATCGGAGGTTTAGACGGATGCGGCCGATGTAGCAGACTTCGTCAGATTCCCCCTCAGGGTGAGGGGTTTTTGATTGTGGGGACACTCTTCCCTGCAGGCGCAAGCCCCTGCAGTTAATTACGCTACCGCGTCGCGGTAACAATTTTCTCCTTCTCCAGAATTTCACTTCGTGTCGTGTGTGTTTGTCTTGTTTGTGGTTGCCCGTGGATTGTATACGGAGACTGAGTAATGCCGTCGCCCGTAGGACGTGGATTAGTCCAAATCCGTATTTATTTAGATTTGGGTTTGGTGTTTTCAGTTTAAGGATGCATTAGTCGCGTTGCGGCTAAGATCAACTTAAACGTTTGTTAAGGATACGTTAGTCTTGTTTTAGACTAAGATCAACTTAACGTAGTGATTAATTTAATGTATGGCCATCGGGACTCGTCACCTCTCTGACGTCGTTGAAGGATTACAACGACATGTATCAGAGGAGCTCGGAGATGTACCCTCAAACCAGAGTTGATTGGGAGTTTTATAATCCATTTGAATGTTTTAAGGATACGTTAGCCGCGTTGCGGCTAAGATCAACTTAAACGGGACCGTTTAGATCCGGCAAAAGAGCGTTTGGAGGCTCTATTGTTCCAGTTTAGGGACGTAGTGGTCCGCTCGCCAGTTTAGGGACGTAGTGGTCCGTTCGCCAGTTTAGGGACGTGGAGGTCAATTATTAGTTTAGGGACGTTTCGGTCCGATATTAGTTTAGGGACGTTTCGGTCCAATATTGGTTTGGGGACATTTCGGTCCACGAGTTTAAGGACCCCGCAGTCCATATGGGTGTGTGGTCGTTGGGACCCGTCACCTCTTTGACGTCGTTGAGGAATTACAACGATAGATGTCAAAGGAGTTCAGAGATGTACCCTCGAACCGGACGTAAATTGATTTAGGAGAGCCATTTTGCTCAGTCAATTTAATTTAAGGACTTACGGCCAAAATTGGGCTAAGTCCAGTTGAAAATGTTCAACACCATCATTTATTATATTTTTTTTATTAGACCTGTGCTAGGGCTTTGCCCGTACTTAAATAATGCATTGCATTACTTCAGGCCATTTATGCCCATTTTGATTGGGATCTGCCCTTTTTATTATGATGCAGATCGTTTATTTTGGTCCATTGGACCTTTCAATTGGGCTCTGCCCTTCCAAATAATGCACAGCATTTTATTTATTAGGCTTGTTAAGCCTTTTAATTGGGCTTGGCCCTTCAGGAAGTGAAATGCATTGCATTTGTCAGGCGCTTTGCGCCAATCACTGAGCGCAAGTTCATATGGTGAGGACACGTGTCATGATCTGGCGAGCGCAAGCGCAACAGTGCAGCGTGCTGCGCTGTTTGCGCTGCGCTATTGCGCTGGCGACACGTGGCGTGCTCTCAGGGAGTTGCGCCAATTCCAGAGAGCAAAGCTCTATCTTAAGGGCACTTAGCGCAAGTGGTTTTATAGCCGACACGTGGCGCTCTCTCAAGAGCGCAACGGCGCAGTTTGGAAGTGCAAAGCACTAAGATTCTTTTAGATTCAAGAAGGGAAGTGCAAAGCACTGTTTAATTTCTTGATCTGAATTAGATCAAAGAAAAATAAATTTTTCTTTATTTGAAGAACCAGAGGTTCATAAAAGTGCAAAGCACTACTATTATATATATATATATATATTTTTTTTTTTTGTTTTTTAAAGAACCAGGGGTTCACAAGAAGTGTAAAGCACTGTTTATTATGTAAAGATCATTGGTCTTGTTTTTAGACCAATGATCTATTAGAAGGAATTTCTTCTAATCCATGAAGGTCCTTTATCTTTTTCTTGAAATCTTCTCAGAGTTCTCTCTGTTTAAAGTTCTCGAGTTCTAAAAAAAAATAAAAAATGTTGATGCCTTTGAATTGAGGCTTAGGGTCCTTTTTATAGTGCTCACAAATTAGTTAAATTTGTTAAAGAGATCATTCTCTGAGTGATTTGGGGAATTTTCCCCACCGTTGGATCTTTGATCCAAGGGCTTCTGCTTTGCAGAAGAAAATCTTCTTGTTTTAACAAGAACAGAAAAGATTTCTTAAAATCTTAATTCAGTTTTGGCGCAGATGCCTCAGCGTGTGACACGTGTCGCGCAGCGCAGAGCGCAGCGCAACTGCGCTAGCGCATCTGCGCTGACACGTGTCGCGCAGCGCAGAGCGCAGCGCAACTGAACCGTTGCTTCAGGCAAATAGAGCTCTGCTCTGATTGGGCGCGCCTTCTTGGGCGCTGCGCTGACGTATTAGCGCCAGACACGCGGCGCGTTGCGCCCGAGACTTGAAGCGTTGCTTCAAAATTCGAATTTTGAATTCAAACAGAGCTTTGCTCTGATTGGGCGAAACAGCCCCCTCTGTGCGACCCTGTCAAGGGAGGGGGTGTCGGTCTATTCGGCCGACGGGGGCGTTGATGATGGTCGCCGGAGGAGGTTCACCCGCGCCTCCGGTGAGGGGGAGGCGGCGGCTGGTATCTGGATCTTTAGGGTGATCGCTTGCCATGGGGATGGAGATCGGAAGGCCAACTTTGTTTTTTTTTTTGTGGAGTTTCGTTCCCACAGACGGTGTAACACCCGAGCCCAATGCTACTATTTTCAGTTACTGTTTGAGCATAATGTGGTACTCATTTCATTTAACTTGGTTGTTTGTTGCTTACTGTAAAATTTACCCGGTAAAGTCATTTCTACATATAACAAATTTTGGCATTTAAAATAAAATTGAAAATATTCATCTTGGCCTACTTGACACCCCTAGTCTCGTGGTAGCGTCCGTGCATTGTGTTCTCGTCCCGTTCAGTGAAACGGGCGAGTTTGGACGGCTACGCTCGCGTACATGTGTCCGTTTTGGGGGTATGCTTTTTAATCATAAAACACTTAATTTTAAAATTTGGATCCCGCTTAAAATCCTATTATTTCAATTTCAAATTTTTGGACTCGACCCGGGCGCGATTTGAAAATGTTTTATTTGGCGCCAAAATCCCAAATTTTAATATTATTAAAACCATCGCACATATTTTTCTAACTAACCTGATATCTTACTGTTCATTACCTATCTTTTAAATCTTTAAATTAACCTATATATATATTCTACTGTTCCTTAAAATGTTTTGAATCTTTAATTAATATTTATCCCTAACTAACGATTCCCCTTTAGCCAATCGCGTTCCTTTTAATTCCGTGGGCCCCCACCCGCAGCTCTCTCTCTTTCTCTCTCTCTCTCATATATTCTCGCATACTTCTCTTTATCATTCTTTCTCTTCTTGCTTCATGTCTCGTTTCTCATTTTTTTTAACTGTTCTTTTGTTGCCGGAATTCCGTCGTGCCGGTGACGCTTCTCGACGTTCCAGCGAGGTACCCCGACCCGTGTGGTTCCTTTGTTCGTCGTTTGGGTTCATTCCGTGAACCGTGCGTCCGTCGCGAGTTTCCCCCGCCGGCAGTTAACGTTCCGTTTTCCCGATTCGCGACCCATCGAGGCAAGTTAATCTTGCTACATACTATATAATTCATTTTATACCTATTTAAATAAATACCATACCTATAGTTTAAATCTAGTGCCCCATGTTTAATTTTATAACGTTTCGATGTTCCGTTTACATCCGTTTATATCATATTAAATCTAGATCATGAAAACTTATCTTGTGACATACTAGATTACATTATACTGCATCCATATCAATTAAAATATACATCGTCGTAATATTTCTTATTATTATCTTTAATTAGTTTATAATCTGCATTTTATGATATTATATATTTAAAATATTATAGTTTACACATGAAACGTCGTTGAAAAAGCGGATACGACAAATCTGAAATTTACTGTACACCTTACCGTATAAAATTCATTATAAATCATAGAAAAATCATTAGCATACGTTCTTTAGTTCGTTACGAAGCTAACTCAGAATACTATAACTCTATGAAATATTTACTTGCAAAATAAATTATTTAAATAACATAAAATGCAAATGAAAATGTCTCCAAACTGCTGTCCAGGGAAATTTCAGCAGCATACTTTCAATTTCGAATATTCATAACTTTTTGTAGGGACAATCTGAGATGCTTATACTTATAAAACTGAAAACCTTATTGAATTATCTTTGTTTTGGTATAAGACACGTCCCTTTTGGAGAACGTTTGTTATTTTTAAGCTATTTTACAAATTAGGATGACGCTGAATTTCTGAACGGAACTTTCTTGTGCATGGTTAATCAGTACCACTTTTAAAGTTATTAATCGCTTTGAATATACTATCCATATTAATATTATTATATCAATATTTATATCACATATTGCTTAGTTGTACATCCCACATTACTATTTTATAGTTTTATAACTTTTCGGATACCCGTTTGCATCCATCGCATTTAAGATACATATAATTGCATCCATAGATCACATTACTACATAATAATGTGATATTAACACTCTATGTTTAATAAACTGCATCCTAATTAATATTGGAACTATAAATGTAACCCTAATCGATAACTGTGCATCCATATCCTTAAAATTATATCTATTTGCATATTATATTACATGTTCCAGTTTATTGTTCTGATAGTACTCATGCTTGTTTATTTATACACATGCTTATGTTAGTTTGATTATGAGCACCCACATGACATCTTGTGCTTCCTGACATGACCTGTTACACTTCCTACTTGATATGACATGGTACCGTACACTCTTGACATGACATGACACCTTTATACATTATCTGGCTTGACCTGATGTACCATGGCTTTACCTGTTACCTGATCTTGTGTCTAATGCCAACAAACATAACATGTAGTCCTCATGGACCGTTCCTGTTGTCTATCCAGACAAACCTGCTTTTACCTGATCCTGTGTTGGCATTAGTTCTTGACTACTGAATACCTGACTTGACATACATAACTTGGGGGTATGGGGAAATCAAAGGTGAAACCTGACTTGTAACTCAACAGTTCGATACCTGTTCTGATCAGTCTTACGGGCCAGGCCAGCCCGGAGTGATGATGCTGACATCACTCATCCATCCTGCTACCTGTTACTGCCTAGCGGCACGTCTCGGATTCAGTCCCGAGGGTCTTGACCGTGGTCCCGGGCATGCACAGGGTACTATTAAGTTACATCGATGATTCATCAATTGATTTCAAAGACTTTAGAATAGAAAACCTGATAGAACGGTTTAGTTTACCCACTGCACGCTACCCTGTACTGGTATGATTCATATTATTGTTATTCTTGCTGTATTCATGTTTATATTATATTGCCTGCTACACTGTTCATATTATATTACTTGATGACATGACGCGCTGACGTCTGGGTTTTGCATGGCCCAGATTCCGTACCGCTGTTGCAGTCCGAGCAGGAGTATTTCAGCCAGCAGGCTGAGCTGTGAGTTCAGTAGTAGTTGGTTTTATTTCCTGCATTTATTTCCTGATGTGAGCCCGCATTATGGGACACACTTTTCAGTTATTTGTATTGGATCATTTGCTTCCGCATTTATTTATTATTGACTCCTGTTATTCTGGATTATGGACATGTTTTAGATAGTTTTATCTTGTTCTTGATATCTCTACAGCCGTAATGTGACTGTGGATGGACACTTCCTACCCACAGGTAGCATGGTTGGCTATGTCATGTGCCCAATCAGCGTATTCTGGGAAGCGGGGCGTAACAGACGGCGTCAACTGATGGAGCTCCTTTTCGGGCCTCCGTCAGATGTTGTCTTCCGTTGATCTCGCGATGAACTTGACTGATTATCCTTCGTTGCGTGCGGGTCTCAATGGGTTTTTGGAGGAAGAGGTGAGGTGAGGGAGGTGTTTCCGAGTACCTGCAAAGAAGTTCCGGGGTGGTTTGGTACCACCAAGGACCCTCCGACGCTCAAGTTAGTGATGAGATCCGAGCAGAGTAACGACATAAAAGTGTAAAAAATGGCTTACTTGACCCCTCTGTGATGGGGGTTTATATAGCGGTGGTGGCATGCAGCAGCAGGCGCAAGAATCTCGCCGGCAGTTACGCTCCCGACGTCACGCCTGCGTAAAGAGCGGATCGCCCGTTAATTGGGATCGTGATGGCGTGGAACGTGGGATGTTGCCGACGGAGAATCTGTGCATGGCGAGATTTGCGGAGCGGCGGTTACGCCTGTGAGTGGTGGAGTTGGTCGGTCGGAAGGACCGAGGAAGACGGCCTCGGCTGGGGAGCTCAAAGACGAGCACGAGGGCCGAGGAGTCTCGGTCTTGCGGCAGCTCGGGGCGAGCTGAGAGGCCGAGGAGGCCAATTTGCAAGGGGTCTAAGGAGAGCCAGCTTGGGCTTGCAGGCTGGGTATGGGGGTGGCCGGGTCGGCCCCTGTGGGCTCTCTCTTCTGAGTTCTGGGACACGTCATCTGCCACGTGTCCTAATCTTGTAGATCGCCAATATTGAGCATCATCACGAGCGATGGACTTTTCATGACCTAAACCAATACATATAGCTCCGATTATCCAGGCATACATATATTTCAGTAATTGGGTGCCAGCATTTGGAGTTAATTGGTAGTTTTCTTCTTAAGAACTCCCATCAATTCATTTGGCTAACATAGGCATCCTACATTTACCTTCATTAGTTTTTATGTAGGGTTTATAAATTATTTATATTATATAATGATTTTTTCCAACTTATATATAGTCTAAATAGTAGGAAATCCTCCTTTCGATCAAAAAGCTGCGGTTCAATGTCCTTGATTTTAGAAATTTTATATCTTTCATTTTTCTTTCTAGAAATACCCTTTCAGCCAACTCTTTTAACTGGTCATATCTACAAATATAAGCGGATCCTGATTAAAAAGGATCAAAAGATAGAAAATTTGAAAAATATGAATGAGATATATATATCATGTTAGAGTCAAAAGGACAAACCACAACCACTGTTTCTTATTAAGAGAGGGTTTTCCTACAAGACTATAGTTTTCACCCTTCCTTTTTTTTGTCTGTTGCATTTTAAATTTTTTATAGGATTTTTAATTTCTTATATTATTTCCCCATCTATTCACTTAATTGCTCGAGATAATAAAACTTTTTAGAATTGAGATAATAAAACTTTTTAGGTAATACGTAAATCAGCTAATATTAGCAAACGATAAAAGAAGGTTAAGCTAAATTAGTAAATTTCTTTAATTGCGTTCGATACAAGAGACCGGCTCCTTATTAAAGACCGGTTTTTTCATCAAGAAAATGAAAATAAAAATTGAGTTATATATTACCAACCAATTCAGTATGCACTGCATATGGATATATTAAAAGTTGTGCATAAAGAATAAAGGCATATTATCTTTATATGATTACTTTTGCAACACATGCGAAAAGAAATATGATTTTTTTAAATATATTTTCATAAGCAAAGAGTGTTGCCAGCATGCTGGTCTATTTACTAGAAGCATTTTAGTCTATTTACTAGAAGCATTTCAAAATTGGTGCAAGAATGTGGATCTGTTAAGAACCACTTTACTCATATTAAAACAACATATTCTGTATTTTAATAAATTAATATGATTTAAATTGGCAATGACGAGATTGGATTACTTGATTTTTTGAACTTGTAGCCTGCTCTGATACGATTTAAAAATCCACTTTACCTAAAAGTTTAAGCTGTTAGACGTGGTATAATGATACATACCGGGACAAGATAATGATTTAATGGATCTAAACATAATTTTTTTTCCAAAACTGGGGCTGGAAAGTGCTTTTCTCTCCTTGTGACAAAAAGAGCAACAAGGGATGATCGAAGCCACAACTTTTTTTAAAAAGCCAAGCCTCCCCACCCCTCGGCCAGGGTTTCATCCCTGCTTCCATTCCCCTATATAAATCTCACCCCCCTTCTCTCCATCTCTAAACTCTTCTCTGTCTCCCTCTCTCACGTGATATCCTCCGGCGATCACATGGCGCCGGCGGACTCAAACTCAACTTCACATTCAAATTTGAACTCAAACTCCGACAAGGAGAATGAATACGAGATCGATGAGCTGACGGAGCAAATCGAATGCTCACGTGCCAGCCGTCTCTCGATCTTCACCTGTGAGTTCGGGCCGAGGCGGTTTCGAAGGTGGAGCGGGCGGAGCTGGCTTGCCCGTCTCGTTATATATCCCGATAACAAGTAAGTTCCGATCACCGTGTCTGCTTGTGTCTGATTTTTATTATTTTTGAATACGGCAATTGAAACCGATAACGAAATTTGAATTGATAGTCTTGAATATATATATATATATATATATATATATATATATATATATATATATATATATAAAAACTGATAATGATAGTTGAGCAAGGACAAAACATTTGGATACAAGAAATGATTCCATATATTTAGATGATTTTCTTGGCAATTAGCAGTATCCACATGAAGATATGTTTGTTTCTTTATAGAATTAATTATGACTGCATAAAATCTTTGCATGATTACAGATCTTAATCGGTTAGATAAAAGTCACTTTAGTTAGGGTGAAATTATTCAAATCATAGGTTTAATGGATAAAATTTAGGTAAATCTGGACGAATGAAAGATAGACATGCTCGTCTATTTATTTGAATTAATTTTTAGTGGAATTGTTTTACTAGATTTCAGTTTCAGGGTGGGGTATAACATATAAGATTTTGATACCATTTCCAAAGCTATTATGATTTATAAATAGTTTTGGGGAAAAAAATTTGAGAAAATGATATATTATGAAATTGTATTGCTCTAGCTAAAAAGGTGCTTGGTTAAAAAAGTTTACTGCTAGTTAATGATAGATTTCATTGCTTTCATGTGACGGCCATTATCACTATAGAAAGTTTACCACTAAATAAATGAAATTGTTGTCATTAATATTGGTCATGCATACATATTATAAATTAGGAAGTGCAATTAACTAATTATATTTGTAAATGTAATCATATCATGGTCTTCCATAATTTTATACAAGGTTCTAGTGTTTGAAGCTACTACTTTCTTGTGATGTTGTTTTAAGTTACCTGTCCTTTTAATTTAAAAATCGAATTAAAGAAAACAGTCAGCTCATTTGATTTGGACAAAGATTGATTAATTAATAAACTAAGGAAACGATAAGTGATAGGTTATCGTAGACAATGACTCAGACAATGATTTCGTAATGCATACCTGTCTTACCTGCAAATCCGGTTAAATTGACAAATTATTTAATTTACATGGTTTATTTTATACATGTGCATGGCAAGCTGCAATATATGTATATGTTGACTTCATGGGCAAAATATTTGTGAAGTTGTTTAATGAATTTTAGTTTTAATATTAAAGTATCTCAGCAGAGATTTCTTAAGATTTCTTATATAACCATTTTGTGGCAATATTTTATACTTTCTTATAAAAAAATCTAATATTATAACAATAACACATGTGCGTCATATGTACGAAAGGAAACGGATAGAATACAGAGACGGATACAAGTGCTGTCATATCTGTATTCGACAGTCGTAAATGGTTTCGAATACTTACATGGATAGTTATTTGAAAATGAGAATTGCTATCGCAAAGGTCGGATATGGATTACGAATATGAAAATAAATATTAGTAAAAGCAATGTTTTCTTATAAATCTCGGAGCTTGGAAAACCCTTTTTTTTTTGCACTGGCTCATAAGTCCTAATTTATGTTTACAAGACACATAAACACACCCACTTACACGCCCGGTTGATTTGTGGCCACGTTCGAACCCCACAAACAGTCCCCAGGAAAGAAAGTGCCCATGCCAACCGAGCCATTGGTCAGTTTTGGAGTTTGGAAAACATAGTATAGTAAACTCAGGCCTTTAGAGTTTATGAAACTAGGGTTGTGCACTTGGGAAAAAACTACTATGTAAGGGCTTGCATGGTGCAAGTCTTTGCATAGCCCTTGGATGAGCTCCCCAACTTGCAAGACGAGACCATCCAAGGGCTTTAGAGGTGCCTGACCCATGCAAGCCTTTCTAGAATAGTTTTTGCCGTGCACCAGGGTGTATGGGGCCCACCCCATTACGAAGAAGTGGATGGAGGCCTTAGCTGGAAAAAGGAATGATACGAAGGGTGAGAGGGGTTGATTGATGGATGCAGGTGGTACCGGCTGTGGAGGCACTTCATCCTGGGATGGGCGATCTACTCCTCCTTCTTCACCCCTCTGGAGTTCGGCTTCTTCCGGGGCCTCCCCTACAAGCTCTTCTGGCTGGACAGCGCCGGCCAGCTGGCGTTCCTCATCGACATCGTCCTACAGTTCCTCGTCGCCTATAGGGACAACCACACCTATCGCATCATCTACAACCCTTCCTCCATCGCGCTCAGGTTTTTTCTTTTTCTTTTTGTCTTGTGCATTTTGCTTCTTCTTGCTGTTGTTGATGATGATGATTGGTTTTATTCGATGATGATTGGATGATTGGGTGCAGATATGTGAAGTCTGGGTTTGTTATTGACTTGCTTGGTTGCCTCCCATGGGATGCCATCTACAAGGTTTGCTCTCTCTCTCTCTCTCTCCCTCTCGTGCTTAAATTAATCAAGCGTGCATTTGATGTGTGGTTCCCATATTGCCAATTTTAGATTTTTGTTCTTGCATAGATAAAGTGATTGCATTCATGGATCAGACCAAATGTGGAATCTTTTGTGCAAGTTAGGTTTGCAATTCATTTTCTTTCTTTCTTTTGGGTAAAATCATTTTTGCCTAATTTGGCCAAGTAGTCATAACCATTAGTGCAAAACTATAAATGTTAGCTGTATAAGATAGCACATCTTAGGCCCTGTTTGGGAATGGAGTAGAGTTTACTAAACTGGAGTTTCATAAAGCAAGAATGCTTTTAGTCCAAAATGCTAACTTTTCCCAATCATTTTGGAGTTGAGATAACTGATAACCGCAGTTATCTCAGCTCTAGAGCTGATCTAAGTTATCTGAACTCCATCTTTGGAGTTTGGGGCTTGCAAACTACAATCTGCATATCTCCTACCTCTACTTAAAAATAAACTACAGTTATCCTAACTCCATATCCAAACAGGGCCTTAGGGAATTGAAGGAGATGGGGTGGGACTTTGGAGCGATGATATAGCATGAGGATCATGATAAGGTCACTAGTTCATAACATGCAAACAACCAAGGAGGAGAGGAGGCGGTATTTTAAAAGCGAATGGCAACGTCAAGGAGACGAATCATGTCTATTGCTTTAGGTGAGAGGCGCAAAACAGTTGACCGCCTGAGTGAAGTGCGGCGATAAACATTTAAACCACCTATAAGATTTTCCTAGGTCGGTTTGAGGGGTAAGGGGTAAGGAAAGAATGCGAAAGAAAGAAATAAAAGACTTCTTTTGTTTGGAATTAAAAACCTAATTTTTCATCAGTTTTGGTTCAATTCTATTCTCATAGAAGACTTCTTTATAATTATGGAGAAAGCAATTATACATAAACAAAAAGAAGAGCAAATAACATGAATTTATTTTATTTTTATTTTTTAAATAAAAATCACTCCGACGCTCGCCTCAAAGCCTCGCCTTGGACGCCTAAGGGGACAATGCGGGAACCTGAGGCGATAGCAGCTCAGATCGTCTCTCTCGGACGCATGAGGCGCCGAAGCGCCTCGCCTTTCAAACGCTGAGAGGAGGCCAACCTTATATAATACAATAAGGGGCATGGGGTCTTTGCATAATTTTAAAAAAAGATATTGTATCCCACCCTTTGTTCCTCTTAGATTCACTGGAAATCGACTGATTGTGATAATGAATATCAACATTACGTCATACTTGGATTGTTGGCTTGTTAACGCAGGCTTTAAAGTCCTTTGGGTCAAAATCTACTTTCATGCCACCAGCTACTTGTTTAGTTTGACGTAGGGCTTTGACAACGGTTGGCGATGCTTTCGATAAAATAAAACCACTAGGTTTTGGATCTAATAAAAAAAATATATCAAATCCATCATTTTCCCATTATCATCTAATAATGAACACGTGTGAACTATTGAAGGCTAGTTTGGTACCTTTTTTCCATCTTGTCTTGTGCTTCAAAGTTTTGCATTCTCGCATTCTAGATCATTAGTCCTTTACTTGATAATATAATTCAGCATTGTGGTCATTTAGACCAAAGGAAGGATGCATTATTCTTTTTCCATCATCTTGATGGTTGTTTAACATTGACATATAAATTCATTGTGGGGCGCCTTAGATTTGTCCTATCATGTGGTTTAAGGTTATCAATAAGAAATGTGCGGAGGCTCACTATATGTGTACTCATAATTCTACTAATAGTGTGCATGTGTGTGAAGCGTCCCTGGGTACTAAGATCAAAATCAAGTCAAAGTAAGATAATAAAAATCTCATGTTTGGGATGTGAGAGTGCAATTGAACGCTTCATTGGATATTAGACAAGATGGTGATTTGATTTATGTCAAATATCTTCCATTCTGTAAGTCTTTAACTGGGTTATACAAGATGACTTTAGGCATGTATAAAAGTTTAAATCAGTTTGGATTCAAGACTCTGATAGGGTTTTCTTTTTTGGATCATATAGGTTCCAAGCTTGTTACCTATTAAATTTCAAATTTGGCGAGGCCTTTATCATAACTAACCAGCAGCATATTACATGGACTAAATGTATGGGTTCAAATCCACTATACCAATTGCTAAAGGGAAAAAATATAGAAAATCCAAAGGCGGTGTCGAATGTTGCAGTTAAAACAATGGTTGGCGCACGACCCATCATGGTAGGTTTTTGGGTGGTGCACAACTCATCAACTTAGTTTTATGAGTCTGGTGGTTGCCAATAGTGGAATTTAGTCAGATGGAGGGAAAAAAGAAAAATGTTGAAAAAGCCATTTGGAATTTAGTCCTGTAACTGAGAGTAAAAGGGAAAACATTGTTGGAGGTTTGGGTTTCTATGTAGTAACTAGTAAGTGATAGATCTCAAACAACTTCATTTATCTTCATGGGTACATTTTATAAATTTTGTCATGAGAAAAATTAAAGAATTTGGGTGGTTCTGTTTTCTGAAAAATCTATGTATCGATCAAGTTGGTTAAAGCACGCATCCTTCTGAATCTCCACTGTCCATTTTAAATCCAAATATAAATAAATAGATAGCAGATAATCAAATACAGAGAGGGGAGGAAGGGAGGGAGTTGGGAGTTTTCGATGTTTCTTGTCATTAGTGTTCTTTAATGCCTTTTATTTTTATTTCTTTTGCTAAGCATGCATTATTCTTGCTTATTAATGCCATATGAATTATCCATGGTAATGGTACTAATATAAGTTGTTGTAAGGACATTCACGCAACTGGTGACTTTGTGAACTTTTCTGTAACTCTTGAATTCTTCCGCCAGTCAAATCATCATTGCACAGGAGTTCTTTCTCCCCAGTTTGTTCAAATGGCATACACAATTCAATTTCCTTTCAAATTACATAATATGGCTCCATAGGCAGTTTAATATTTTTCTCTTTTCACTAAAATAGTTATCTAATAATTTTCTGTTGATGCTCGAAACTAGGCCTGTGGTCACAAGGAAGAAGTGAGATATCTCTTATGGATTCGTCTAAGCCGGGTGCAGAAAGTCACGGTTTTTTTCCAGGATCTAGAGAAGAACATACGAATTAACTATTTATTTACTCGTATAGTGAAACTCATTGTAGTTGAGCTCTATTGCACCCACACAGCCGCATGCATCTTTTACTACTTAGCAACAACTCTGCCTTCATCAGAAGAGGGTTATACTTGGATAGGGAGCTTGAAGCTTGGTGACTACAGCTATTCACATTTCAGGGATTTGGATCTCTCAAAGCGTTACTTGACATCACTGTATTTTGCCATAGTCACCATGGCCACCGTAGGTAAATTTCTTTGAAAGTTTCATTTAGTGTAAGCATCTAGTCTTTATTTTATACGGTAAACTACATAAAGATACCCTTTAATAATGCTGTTTTCACGAATTAACTATCTGTTCCTACTTTACCCTGGTTTGTGTGCCCATTGAACTTCATTATTTACTTTGCCCCTCTTCTTATAGAGTAATAAAAGCGTAAAATGAAAAGAGATTTCATATTCCAAACATCCATTTGAGAAACCCAAGTGTTGCATGCCTTTCAAAACCTAATATTATCAATGAGATTTACGTAAGCTACGGCCGTTCAGACATATGTACTAATACCATTTTCAGATGAAATCACATATCAACATGTATTGGCACAATATGAGTAATATACCCATGCCATGATTCATGCCTCGAAAAAAATAAAAGAATCCCTTAGTTTGTTTTCAATATTAGAATATTATGTAGATAATAAGATATGTATTCATTATTTGTTCAAATTAATCATTATAATCTTCTAACAAATGAAATATTTAACGCCCCAATTCCCGGAATACGGGAATATCGACTGAAACCGTCAGTGCTTTTAGACAAGGGGAAACTGCTTTGCCATAGTCACACCTAAGGCTCTAGCTAAACCTGTACGATAATATCCAAGATATAATACTAACATCATACTGCATAAATAACAAATAATACTGATGAATCCACGAGATAAAGATATGGTCAATAAAAGATCCAAATAATAAAGGGTTCCGAATAAACGAAGTATAAGATCCAAAAAGAAAGATATATTATTCCTATCGTCCCACGAGGGATGCACATTCTAATCGCAACTGAAATAAAATAGAAATAAACCTACAAATACCACTGATCTTCGACAAACTCCTGATAGTCACTCTGGTCCTGCTTTACCTGTGAATCGGTCTCTAAACCTAAGATGACAAGTCTCAGGGATGTCAGAACATCCCAACAAGTACTCAATACAAAAAGTGTATGTATGTGGTGTGATAGCATGAATATGTGAGTGTTGTGAAGCCCGTGTGCGCATGTTTATATATATATGGATATAGTAATAATATGAAACATACATGTAAACAGATCAAGTTGGTCAAGTCGTATCCTAACCGGTCACTAAAAGGTAATCTATCCTACGTGAGTTCAAGTGTGTACGTCAACCTCTGCAGGAGTATTCCTAACAAATGGTAGGGCATCAGGGGTTAGGGAACACGAGCCCAAATGTGGAATGAACAAGCGACCGATATAGCCCGGTACGAGCTGTAGTAATAAGCGACCGACATAGCCCGGTACGAGCTCCAATGACCGGTATAGCCCGGTACGAGTTGTAGTAACAAGCGACCAATATAGCCCGGTATGAGCTGCCGACAATGAGACTCCTGAGTTTCTGTTGAACGAACGCACACTCAAACTATCTCAACACCCCGCGTATCTATAACTAATATGGTAATGAACTCAACCGCTAATCAAAATGCCGACTGAACTGAAACTTGTAATATCATGTTAATTGTATTGAAATGAAATATGTAAATAGTATAGATTGTGCATGGTATGTAATTCAGCATTCTAATTAGAGATCTCATTTTAATATAAGGAAACAATAGTCGTGAACAAGCATGCCATGTCAAGGTGTTTTCGTACACGTCAATCAATAATGATCTCGCATATATAAAGCATATTAAAAATGTTCTCGTGCACGTCAATGATAACAATAAGCATGTCATAGTATCAATATTTAACAAGATGATTTACGCAACATCATTTTAAAGAGGGTTCAAATCTAATCGAACAATTCCAATAGCTGTGGCATTTAACAAAAAATATTTGTAATTAAATATGAATGTATTATTATAATATACTATATAACTATTTGAATTAACTAAAACTGAGACTTGAACTGTTATATTTATAATATTTGTTTATATATACCCCTACTTAATATATAAATATCATTATCTGTAATACTCCGTGTGTTGTGTTCATAATTACTAATGCTGTACACCTATATACATAAAATATATTATACTGTTTTAGTGTATTATATATGACTATCATCAATATGTACTAATAATCTATGTATGTTATAAATTATCATATCCATAACTATTCTAACTAAATATATTAATAACTTATCTACTATATTAACATATTATTTATAACTACATTTCATATTGTATATTTAAATGTATTATACACACACACACAAACTTATTTATGCCATATGATAGTTACAATAAATAAAATCACATCAGACAATTATATACATGAGTATGAATAATTAATAGCACATACCAGCAGTATGAGTTTAAATTTACATTATATATTAGTTAAGTAAATATGATCACATGATATTTTTATATAAAACAATAATAACACATCAAGATATAATATATCAATATGAACGAAAATTATATATACATACAGTGTGGATACAAATAGTTATATACATAATTTGTATGATAATATTATTTATCAGCAATACTTGAGAGATTCGCCGATATTGTATCGACTAAAAATAAAGGAGAGAGAGTACTTGCCTCGGAGACGGTTAAACACGACGACACGAAACGCAACTCCAAGTTTTGATGGCTCGGCTAATTTTGACGAAGAAAATATTGTGATGGGAAAGAGAGAAGGTTGATTTATATAAGGAGAGAGATGATGATAATGAATATATGTAAAGTTGTTATAAGGTAAGAGAATAAAATATCGAGGAGAGAAATATATTTGAAGAGAGATCCAAATACTGTTAAAGAGATTAAATTATGTGGGGGTTTGTAAAGATTGTTTGGTATAAGATATATATATATATATATATATATATATATATATATATAGTTAAAATAGGTGTAGAGTTTGTTATTATACAGGATAATAGAAAAATATTCATATAAATATATATAGGGTTTTAAATAGATATGATGTATATAAATTAGTTTAAATGTATAAGATTAAAATAGGTATAGATTTGTTTGGAGAGATAAAATATATTTGGAGAGAGAGAGATAAGAAAATATATATAAGTTTAGGAAAATAATTCTTATAACTTTCAATAGTTTAATTTGAAAGATTTAAAATAATATTTAAAAATTAAAAGATTATTAATCATATATCATAGTAAACAAAATATTGTACTAGAATATAAATAAGATATTATTAGATTTAGTAAAACAAAACTTTAAAAGTAAAATATCACTTAATTAATTTAGATAACCATAATATATTTGTTTGCATATTTAGTATTTGAAAATATATTAGATACAAATTAAAATAAGATATTAATAAATTATCAAACAACATTAAATACTAAATATTTTTTGTTAAAACAACCATACTAATATTATCTTTATAGTTACGAACCTAATGTTAGACAAATAAATATTATATGTATAGAAATTTAAGATATTAATCAAATAATAAACAAACATAAATACTAATAATATACTTATTTAACAAACTTGGAAAATCATAAGTATAACAAATTTAAAGCAAACATAATAATATGTTCTATCTTAATTAGAAAGTATTAAACTCCAACTTATAACACCAACATAACAAAACCCAATATATTCAAAAGAAAAAGAACAGAAAAAACTTACCATCGGGTTAGGGTGTTACAAAATAACTGGCTACAAGCTTATAGTATGTTAGATATCACTATTAGACATAATATTTTTCTATTTGATTGACCGTCGGGATAAAACAATTATATTTTAAGCTTACTTCTGAAAAAACCCGAAACCTTTTTAGCTAAATTACGAGAAACCTCCAAAAACTTTCAAAATTACGAGAGACTGTCTTGGTACAAAACAATTTCAGTATTTTTTGGCAGTTTCGTGCAATTTATTGATGATGTGGCACCTTATTTCTGGTAGTTTCTCGTATATTTTGAAAGTTTTGTGGGGTTTCTCGTAGCTTAGCTAAAAGTTTTTTTTTGTTGGAATTAAGCCAATTTTTAAATATATCTCATATTCTATTTTTGTTATAATCTTCTCATAAAAAAATTCATCGGGTGATGTGCTACTGTTAAATTGAAAAGTGTATATAATTTATAGATTTATTATGAGTTAAATGTTTTGCTGTAAGATGTTTAGTTCCTGTGAACAGGTTACGGAGATATACATGCAGTCAATACCAGGGAAATGATATTCATCATGATTTATGTTTCTTTTGATATGATTCTGGGCGCTTACCTGATTGGTAACATGACTGCCCTAATTGTGAAAGGATCAAAAACAGAAAGATTCAGGGACAAAATGAAGGATCTGATTAAATATATGAATAGGAACAGACTTGGTAGAGATATACGAGGCCAGATTAAAGGGCATGTGCGCTTACAATACGAGAGCAATTATACAGAGGCTTCTGTTCTTCAAGATATCCCTGTATCAATTCGTGCTAAGGTATGCGACCATTAAAAAGTTTGAAGTTTGATATTTGAACGGTAGCATTACCAAAATAAATGTCAAACGAGGAGTTCTCATTTAAGATTAGTAGTGTCATATTTTTCAGTAAGCTAAAATTACACAAAAATACTCTTACTATTGTTGTTTTTCAATAAACAATCTTGAAGTAATTTTAATTGGAGTAAACTTCCTTCAAATACTTCATATAAGGGTATTTTAATTTAAAAACCTCCCTTAAAACCAACATTAAGGGAGTTTATTGTAATAAGAGAACCTTTAAGGTATTTATGTGAAATTGAACGGCAGTTAAGGGCAGTTTAGTGCAATTTAGCCTTTTCATTATTTTTCTTACTCTAATAAGCTAACGATTAAAACGATCAAATGTTGCTCCATTCTGTAAATGTTTTTATTGGATAATAATTGTTCTGTAAATGTTGCAAAAGCTTAGTTAAAAATGATAGAATGCTAAAAGCATGAAAAGGCCCCAGACTTCTGTTGTATTTTTGGGTGCAACATTATTTCCAGAAGTCTGCTTCAGAATGTTGATGACGGTATTGTGTTAGCCTTTTTCTCCAATGTACCCTGAATAAGTGTCACCGACTTTCCTTTTACAGATTTCGGAAAGCTTATACAAACCCTACATTGAAAATATTCCTCTGTTTAAAGGATGCTCTTCAGAATTTATTCATCAGATTGTAAGTGCATCTTATGCCCTCTACATCTCACTTTTCAAAATAAACTTTTGTATGGATATATTTACTTTGACCCAATCTTATGTATCTAGGCTCCCATTTCTATAATAAACTTTGTTTTTACTTGGCCTTTCCATGCCCATGGGGAGGCAATGACTCACTGTGTATGCAGCATGGATTCTATATTTTATATCCATATTGGATTTGTATTCCTATATGATTCGTCGAGGATACTGGAGACTCTTTTTGACACAGATGTATCAAACATGCATCAACAACTAAGACCCTAGTAATTTATTCTTGTTGCATGCTTAGAGTAGTGATATTATTTGTGTTTTTTAGTTTAAATTTGCTGTGTGTATAAACAATAAGAAAATTAGTGTATCCCAATTAGTTTTTCTTTAAAAGGAAAAGTAAGGCAAGATGCCCTACTCATAAAAATATATAAAACATAAAACCGTACCGGTACAAGAATGATCATCCTCTCGGCCAAAGTAATAGATATTAATGTTTGCAAATTATCATGGAGCTGGCTAATAGAATGGGGAGTGGACATTGTCGTCGTCACCCATTACTATTAACAACAGTTCTCTGATAATAAGCCTACACTAAACCCAAAGAGCCGAGGAAAACAAGTGCTTATAATATCCTTGTTAGTTGTATCCTATACTTCTAGAAAATTTCATGGGCAAATCTGATTTGTATCATGATCTGTCTCCATATTCGGATCGGTTCTATTAGCTCACCGTGGCTGTATAAGCAAACATCCTTTTTACTTGATCCGTGTTGTTACTATAAAAATCCGGAGTAGACTTGAGAGTTGAGACACTGTTTAATCTTTTTAGAAGAGAAGTGGGCCTTGTGCTGTCCATAAGTGCATTTAATAAGATCTCAGGCATCATTAGTCGTCTTGTGCTTTGGGCATGTGCTCTTTACTTTATTTCACATGCTACATGTACTCACATTAGGAAGTCAGAAGGCTGTTCTTCTTTGTTGTGTATGAACTATTTGTTTTGATGAATCATGATTCAATTCATAGTTTATTGTGTATTGAAATGCTAGAATATTTCAAATCAATACATTGGATTGACTTTGCAGGTGATTAGGCTGCAAGAAGAATTTTTCCTTCCGGGGGAACTGATCTTGGAAAAAGGCAATGCTGTAGATCAACTTTATTTCATCTGCCATGGCGTTTTGGTATGATGCTTGTCTCATCATAACGTGATCTTTTGTAAACTTGAGCACGTGAAATAGAGCATATCTTACTTTACATACATACATACGTACATACATACATACATGGATATGCATACGTTACATGCATGCTAGATGGAACAAGGAATCAATCTAGGAAACACGTATGATTTGTGCGGGAAAAAAATTCATATAAGACAACAAAAATGAACAGAACATATGGATCAATTTGTTTTAATTACAACTTAGAGAGGTTTGGATGTTCATCAATAATCGATTCCATTTTTTTTTATCTCCACTGAACTTTACATTTGTCATCAGAGTTGCTTAATATTTTTTGTTGCAGGAAGGTGTTGGGATCGGTGAAGATGGAACAGATGAGACTATTTTAATGTTGGAGCCCAATAGCTCCTTTGGAGAAATTGCCATTCTTTGCAACATTCCCCAGCCGTATACTGTACGTGTTTGTGAACTCTGCAGACTCTTACGGATCGATAAACAACTCTTTACAAATATCTTAGAGATATATTATGTTGATGGACGAACAGTCTTAAGCAACCTTTTGGAGGTATATTCCATATTTATAAACATCCTTTGCTCATCTTGTTTAGATTTTGATTTGCAGCCAATTTCTTCTATTTTTGCTTAAAATGTCTACCCTGTGGAGCAATGCATATCGACACATCTCTTTCTTCACTGCAGACTAATGAATCCAATATCCGCATCAAGCAACTTGAATCTGATATCGCATTCCATATTGGAAAGAAAGAGGCTGAGCTTGCTTTAAGAGTAAACAGTGCTGCTTATAATGGAGATTTGAATCATCTAAAGGGTTTGATTCGAGCTGGAGCTGACCCTCGGAAGACTGATTATGATGGACGTACTCCTCTGGTATGATGTGATGTATCATATATTTGAATTATATGTTAGCTTAGTTTAGTAATTTTAATCTTCTTGCGCTGAATTCTTTAAAACAAATGTTACAGATCTGTGTTATGTTAGAGATACAAACTGCTAATAAGCTGAATTATTATGGAAAACCTTCTTTAATCAATTATCTAATGATGGTTCATCAATCCAGTTATATTACAAAGCTTACAGTTCACATGTATGTGTATGTATGTTTGTGTATGTAGCTTAATCTGTCTGTACTGCCTAAACCTACTTTTGGTGTTTTAACATAGTTAATATTACTTGACTTGGTTTTTTTTTTATTAGGTAGCTTGCAAACAGAGTGATGAATATTGAACATGTAGATATTTGAACCATTTCTTGGCACTGACATAACAAATATGTGATGGATCACATGAGCTAAGAGAAATGGGGAGTGTACTCTGTTTCAAATTTTGCATATAAATGACCTGAGAAAAACACTGCACATCCCAGTTTGCTAAAGCTCTCCTTTCATATTTTCATAACAAACCCTTTTATTTTTTTAATATAACATAATAGATCATTTTGCCATAGAATCATCTAGATTGCATTGCATAAAGCCATATATTGAGTAGTTTTCTCTATTGCCCGACATCTATTCCTTTGCTTTCAAGTTAATAAATTTCAATCATAATATTATGTGCATCTATAGCCACGTTTAGCAGTCATTTATCTAAAGCTTAGTAACAGTTGTTTATTTACCATGATATTTCATGTCAATATTCTTTAAAAATTATTATAACTAAATATCTTAGTCTCGTTTACATAACAGCAAATACTAATTTTGTTGAGGCTACACTCGTTCCTCGGAATGAAAAGAACTATAATCTATGAACTCTATCAAAATTACTTATTTAACAAGTTTATTTAGAAATTGAACTTAAAATAACTTTCTAAGATAAATTTTGAAAATGTATTTAAATTTACATAATGAAGAAACTAACAGGACTGTTTACTATGCCCAAACCTGAAACCGTTGGAAGGAAAGGGGATAAATTATTTCCAAACGGAGCATTAGATTTAGCGGTTTAAGTTTTCTGTTAAAGCCTTTAAGAACAGCTAATACCACAAAAACCAATTGAACAATACCAGGTCATCAGGTTTTCTGTTAAAGCCTTTAAGAGCAGTTAATACCACAAATACTAATTGAACAATACCAGGTCATCACTACTTTTTATAACTGCAATATTGTGATCTTGTTTTTTTCCATTCCTTTCAGCACCTTGCAGCATCCACAGGTTATGGGGATGTCACTTTATTTCTCATTCAAGAAGGTGTGGACATCAATGCTGCAGGTACCATTCTTTTGGTGTTCGCTATTTAAATTTGGGTTAATTGCACAAAACACCCCTGAAGGGGTACCTTGTATAGGAATTATAACCACTCTATTGATTTATTAGCGCGTCATCGCCAAAACCGTATAAACCACTCAAATTCTATTCTAAACAATAGGAAGAAGTTTTAATGTAATATTAAACAATCATTTGAGTTATTTAGAATTAAATTTGAGTGTTTTTAATGGTTTTAGTCGATGAGAGTGATTTGCACTAATAAATCACTAAGGGGTATAACTGTATAAGTCCTATACAGGATAAACTACTGGGTTGTTTTGTGCAATTAGCCCTTTAAATTTTCATGTTACATCATGTAGCATCTTGTTAACAAGCTTATGATGCGTTTTAAGTTTTAACATTTATACTGATATGTGCATGCGGATTAGATAAATTTGGGAACACAGCATTATTGGAGGCCATCAAGTATGGACATGACAGAGTGGCTTCATTGCTTTCCAAAAATGGAGCAACCCTAAGCCTAAGCGATGCAGGAAGCAAACTATGTGCTGCTGTTGCAAGGGGAGACACAGATTTTATAAAGAGAGTTTTATCTTATGGCATCGATCCAAATTTAAAAGATTATGATCACCGTACACCGCTTCATATAGCTGCAGCTGAGGGGATATATTTGATTGCGAAAATGCTTTTAGAGAATGGTGCAAGTGTTTTCTCCACTGACAGGTAAGATATAATTCTTATTGTGAATTGTGTTTATTTTTTGTATGGCTAAATTACACCAAACTATTCTTTACTATCATTGTTTTTCCAGTGAACTACCTTTTTAAAAAATGGCTTAATTCCACAAAACAGAACTACCAAACCTTTTGTCTCAGTTACGAGAAACTACCAAATTCTCTCAAAATTACAAGAAACTACCATGTTTTGAAAGCCTTGTCGTAGTTTTTTGCAATTATTGCTGACGTGACACCTTATTTATGGTACTTTTTTGTAGTTTTTGAAAGGGTTGTGGTAGTTTTATGTAGTATTTTGAAAGTTTTGCGGTAGTATTTTGTGTATTTAACAAGAATTTGGTAGTCTCATAATTCTGCCAAAGTATTTGGTAGTTTTTTGGAATTAAGCTAATTTTTTTTATATCAAAGCAAGCTCCATTAACGTTCTACATTTAAGGGCTTTTTGGAGGAAAAGATAGATCAGTAAAAGACCGTGATGATTAAAGGTACATTAGTGGAATTTAGCCTTTTTGCAATTTTAAGCCTATGTTTTTCTTCAGTAAGGATTTTAGTTCACTTAGATATTGAATGCTTCAGATCTACACTGTTCTAAGATTAACTAGTAGCAAGATAATATGATATTGTTGTTTCATTCAAAATATTTATAAAAAATTTGATTCATTACCTGTTTATGCCTCGTTGCCCATGACACCCATGCCTCGTTAAGGAAGAAAATTTGTCTGACATATTTTTGGTAAAGAAATCTTTAGCATTTTGGCAGCCACCATCAGTACCTGTGACATCTCCCATTACAGTCAAGCACTCTACCAAATTTCAAAGTTTCTCAGTTGTATAAATAAAATTGGAAGTGAATTACCGATAAATTAGAATGGTTTGATGAAAATATTTACAGCATGATCCACTATATAATGTTTGCTTCTCTAGTTCTTTCTTGTAAGATGTCTGTAGTTATTAGAGATAATTTCCTTGGCTCGTATTAACATAAATAGAGGTGTTGAGTTTCATGGATCTAGTATCTCAAAGAGACTTTGCGGAATGTTATGCATTAATGGCACCATACTAGAAACTCTATGCAGCTTGGCTTGCTCAATCCTTTTTCCCAAGCTTTGTTCTATAACATGAATTTATGATATTAGAATTTCATTTATAATTGTTAAACATAACTATTAATGTTCTAAGGCTTAGAAAATATTAGGCTCATTCTTCCGTTGAAAAATTAATTTGATAGCGTTTCCCCGTTTTAGTTACTAGTTAACTCACAATGGGAGGGGTCTCAAATTTATCTTTTAATTTCATTTCCAGCATGACATGTGGCCTAGGCAGCACGGGTTCGGATACGGGATATAATACGATACGGATTTGCGGATTCACAATTTTTCAAAAACCTAGGATATGAGATACATTTTTATATCGATTTTAAATTAACTAAATATGCATATATATTAAGATATACATACCAATATTTAATAATATAAATAAATAATGGTATTATGTTAGATATTCAATTCACTTTTAAACTTTTGAATGCCTTAATTTTCGAGAGAAAGAGAAGATGTGTCTATCTGAGAGAGGTTGATGAGACATTTACAAGTTCGAGTGAATCCTAAAGAATCCGAGAGTTTCGGAATCCGATACGCAATCGGGGACGATTCACGAGGCATATACAAGTATCCGTGCTTCATAGCATGTGGCAAGCAACTCTCTTAATTTTGAGGAAAGACTAACGTTTTCATTTCTAATTGTTCGAATCTCTTAAAAATCTTTTAAAATCCATACTGTTTCCACCAAAGAACCTTTTCAATTCCTATAAAATATTTTCCGTAAATTAGCTGCTATTTGTCCATCTTACATCAAATTACTAGTTATCAACGCTGCTAACATGTTTGTACAAAATGTGCAATCAATATGTCTACTTCATCCTAGAAGTCTGGTCTTATCCTTCAATCCAGCATATTGAAATGTACAGGGCCACATTTCATCCTTTTTTCAAACAGTCATCTATTTAGTCAGATTAACTATTTTTAAAATTACAGATGGGGAACTACATCATTAGATGAAGCACGAAAAAGTGGAAGCCGGCCCTTGATAAGGTTGATGGAAGAAGCCAAATCTGAAGAGCTGTCCAAATACCCAAAACAACGAGGTCAAGAAATTCAAGGTACATATTGATAAAATCCGTCTGTTCTTTGATTCATGCACTCTTAATTTACTTAATTGTTCTATCTTATGGTTGGATGATACTAAGCTAAGTGATGGAACGTGAGGTAAAGAATTGCTTTATCATTTTAAGGAGCTAAGAATACTAACTTTCTGCTTAGTTGTTAGTATATGAACTTCGGTAGAAGTTGATCGGGATTTAAATTTTTAATCTATTTACTACTTTTTGAATAAGGCTAAATCACACCAAACTACCCTTAATTATCAATGTTTTTTCGCTAAGCTAACTTAAAGTTTTTTTTTTCAATTACTGTAAGCTCCCTTAAAGTGCTACGTTCAAGAGCAGTTTAGTGGAAAAACTTGCTTAGTTTCAAAGAAAACTCTAGGCAGTTTAGTGAGAAATAGCTACAGTTCAGGGTAATTTTGCGTAATTTAGCCTTTAAATAAGCCACATATATGGCATACAATATTATGAGTTCTCTATATTTGCTGATTAACTGCTCCTTTTGCTGCAATAGATAAAATGCATCCACGGAAATGCACAATCTTCCCCTTCCATCCTTGGGGCGCCGAGGGAAAGAAAAGAGAAGGCGTCGTTCTGTGGGTCCCACAAACGATGGACGGGCTAATTCAATCTGCTCAAGAGAAACTAAAATGCAGTGGCACATTCATTCTTTCAGAAGACGGAGGAAGGATACTTTATGTCGACATGATTTCTGAAAGTCAGAAACTTTACTTGGTTAGCAGTACAGATACAGATACAGATACAAACTCAACTTAGTATGATGAATGGTTCGATTATTTTTCGAGGTCGCTTGATCTCAAAGTATATGTATGAGTATGAAAGCATGCCAAGCTCTGTAAGCAGTGCATGTCCATTGTAAATAAGCTTGCATCATAGTTGAAATGGAATCAATGGTACTCTTCGTACTAGAATGTCATGGCAGTGCTAACAAGGTATATATTTCACGGAGATAGGGACTGCAATCTTTCCCTAGTCCAGAGAGAATGCTTCATTGCAGTATCTTTAAGAAATTATGGAAAGGATGAGAGAACACAGGTAAAGGGATTATAGCTTCTGAACATATATTTTATCAATATAGAAACTTTATGATATGCTGCCTCTTTTTTTCGAGTATAGGTTGTGACGTGACGCAATCAGTATTTGAACCCAAACCTCTTGCTCGATCATATGTACTACTGCGTTGCTTTTCCAAATGCGGTAAAAGAATTTAATATCAAAGGCATCTTTGTTTAGTTTAGTTTTATATGTTTATTCTGTTAGGTTCCATTTCTCGTCACAAATGTAAGATGTGAATCACCATCTAGCGGATTTGGTCAACAAATCCTTGATGTATAAACATATTGGGAGGATTAACGGAGGTGGTTGAAAGATTATATTTTTTTTATAATGGTTTATAAACATCTGAACAAGCTGCGCCATGCACGTGTGCGCTATAGTTATTGGAGTTCTTGTGGCATTCATCATAAATGGCTGCAAAGAGTGTTGATCTATTGATGAAAGATAAATTAAGGCTAATAATGATACCATGACTGTCATATATCAAATATTTCTTATGGTGTATACTTTTTTAATTATAGACTGGACACATGCAGGATCTAATCCCTTTAAAAAACTAAAGCTGGTATCCTCTTCTTCCATTGTTTATAACCGTATGTCTTGAACTTCTCATGAACTTGTGATCTCCTAGTCACAATTTTTATGCTATTCTAACTCTTCCAAACCTGTAGGTTTCTTGTGGGGAGTATATATGTTTTTAAACCTCAACAGTGACATATCTTCAGTTTTGGAGTACCTGTTGCTCGGAAACATGAATAGTAACACATGACCCTAATATAATATAATATGACATGACAGAACAAAGCCCAACCCCCTTGCTTACTATTTTTGTTAGCTTTATTACTGGTTGTTTGCTCCATGTATTTTTGAACCCACGAGCTATATTAATTCTATATCAGAGTTATTTACATGCTTCTTTTATCGTTACCATGTTTGATTTTGGTTATTTTTTATCTGTTGGTATTTTAAGGAGTCTACTTAAATAAGGATTGGGATCTTTATAGAATAGGGAATCATTATTTGAATAGGAGTGTATCTTATTCTATCATTCTATGCTATAATCTTTATAGAATAGGGAATCATTATTTGAATAGGAGTGTATCTTATTCTATCATTCTATGTTATAAATAAAGATGGCTCTCTTCTAAGGTTTTATAGAGAAGCATGAGGAGAAGTTTCGCTACATGATGTAGAGAGAGGTTTGGAATAAACAGGCATAAGGTCCGGTTCTCATAGAGTTGAAGGTCGAGGCAAGGGTTGGTGTATTGTCGTCATAAGGGCTTTGTATAAGAATCTAGAGAAGGCATACAGTGAAATACTCTTGGAGTCTTACCCTTATACATATCATCATCATCATCCTCTTCTGTGGTTCTCCTTGTGGATTAGGTATATTGCCGGATCACGTTAAATATCGTTGTCTCTGTCATTTGTTTATTTTCCTTGTGTTTCGGTTTGCTTAAATTTTACTAAACCCTGTCCACCTTTTAGGTTTTTTGATATAACCCCATTTAACTTAAAAAATGCTATAAAACCCCACTAAACTTCCAATATTGAATGCGATCGCTAGTTTGATTAACTCGTGCAAGCTACGATTGGACTGCATTTCTCTTCTCGATCATCGGGCTTCTTTCTTCGTTGCTCCGGGATATGTGCATATGCGATGCATCCGAACACCTTTAGATGGTTGGCACTTGGTTTGAGACTGCTCCATTTCTTCAATGGTGTCATGAACTTGACACTCTTTGTTGAACAGCGGTTGATAAGGTACATTGTGCAATCTACGGCTTCGGTCCAGAAAGTCTTTGCCAGGTACTTAGTCTTGAGCATGCTTCTCGTCATGTTGAGTATTGTACGGTTCTTCCACTCCGCTACATTATTCTGTTGTGGAGTGTAGACAGTAGTGAGTTGGTGGATTATCCTGTGCTGATTGTTGAACTCTTCGAATGTCTTTGAATTGTATTCGCTTCCCCAATCGGATCGGAGTACCTTGATGTTGTGCCCACTTTGGTTATCCACCGTCTCTTTAAACTCTTTGAATTTCTCCAGCGTCTCTGATTTCTCATTCAAAAAATAGATCCACGTTTTTTCTGCTATAATCATCAATGAATGTAATGAAGTATCTATTACCTCCAAGCGAAACCACTTCAAATGGCCCTGCAATGTCTGTGTGCACCAATTCTAACAGCTGTGTTGCTCTTCGAGATTTGCCAACTTTGAAACTTCGTCTGTTTGCTTACCTCTCATACAACCTTTGCATGGCTGATTTGGCAGAGCAATTTGAGGTAAGCCTTTCACCATCTTTTCTTTCCATAGGAGATTTAGGTCACTCAATACCAAATGCCCGAATCGTAGACGCTAGAGCCAACACTCATCGTTTAAGAGGGACATTTGGAAGACTATGGTGGAGTTAAGACACTGCGGTGACTCGATGAGATTTCTTGTTAATAGTAATTTTGTAACCGTGCAAAAATATATAGTGGATATCGTAGAGAGCCTCTATAACGCAGAAGTAGCATGTGTTGGGTGAACTGCGAAAATAAATCTTCTGTGTTCTCTTGTTGTGCCAGTTATTTAATTTTATCGCTCCGTACCGTATTCATTTCTCATTTGAGCGAGGACTTATTTCCTAACAAGTGGTATCAGAGCTTGGGGAATCAAAGGATCTTCGATTTTACGGTCTAAGTTTATGGCGGGTAACGACGCCTATGTCCTCTTTTCCACTTAGATCATAGTTTTGAAGGTGTTGGTTCAGATCTAAGGAAAAGTTAAATTTGCGAGGCAAGCGAAAATCTCGGAGGATAAAATTAAAATTGAGAAATTTGATGTCCATGATTTTGCATGGTGGAAACTTCAAATGGAAGATTATCTATATTAAAAAGATCTACACGAACCGAAATTAGGTTTGATGCCAGTCACAAAAAAAGGTGAAAAGGTTGATGCGGCCGTAAAGGACAATACGTTCTTTTGGATAGAAAAGCTTTTGGTGCTATTCGTCTCGGCTTGACAAAGAAGACCGGATTCCACATTGCAAAAGCTAAAACTGCAAAAGAAGCCATGGAGTTACTTTCAAATATATATGAGAAGCCGTCGACATCCAATAAAATCTTCTTGTTACAGAAGTTGGTGAACATGAAGTTATCCGAGAAGAGTACCGTTGCTGATCACATGAATAACTCCACACAAATTGTAAATCAATTGGAAAGCATGGGAATGAAATTGGAAGTAAAATTACAAGCTCTTTTATTTCTATATTTATTACCAGATTCTTTTAATATCGCTGTACAAACTATCTCCGGTACCATGAAAGAATCCTCACTTTAGATGATGCTGTGAGTTGCATCATGGATGAGGAAATGAGGAGGAAAGTTTCGGAAGAAAATCCTTCAAGTTCTTCATCCACTACCGCTCTAGCTGTGGAGGGTAGAGGCAGGAGTAAAAGTAGAGGGATATAGTGCGGGAGATCAAAATCAAGAGGTAAGAGTAGAGATGACAGAAATAATGAATGTTGGTATTGCCACAAACCAGGCCATAAAAAGGCGGGTTGTGAGCAATACAAAAATGAGAAGCAAGGTGACAATTATGATGGTGCACGTGTTGTAAGTAACGAGTAGTTCTGCAATTTGTGCTTGTCTGCTTGCAAGGCCGTGGAGACTATAGGCTGGTTCTTAGATTTTGGCGCTTTTCATTGCACATCTAGACGATGTGAATTTCTTGAGTACAAGAGCGATGATTTTGGTCAGGTGACCGTGGGTAATGGTGAGCAATGTTTGGAAAATGAGTCGTGAAGGTGAAAACTAATGATGATACTTGTCTAGCGTTGCGTGAGACACGACATTCCTAAGTTGAAGAAAAATCTTATCTCCGCTAGCGTGTTGGACCAAGAAGGGTATGTTACCTCTTTTGGTAATGGAGATTACTTCTGGGTCACGCGTTGCTAAGGGAAAGCGTGCTGACACGCTTTATATGCTCAAAAGCGTGAGCTCAGAGTACTTGGCGGCTTCCACTCTTCTTCATGCAGTGATGTTACTCTCTGGCATAACCGATTGGAACATCTTGGCAAGAAAGGTATACAGGAGTTACATCGTCGAGAGTTCCTGCTCGGTTTACAGAACTTCGAGATAGATTTTTATGAAGATTGTATTCTTGGAAAGAAAAAGACGGCTAGTTTTCGAATTGATGGCGTGAAGCTCAAAGTAGAGCGTTTGAAGTTGGTGCACACATGTGTCTGGGGTCCAGCTCAACAAGTTTCAATGGGATGAAATAAATACTCTGTGACCTTTATTGATAATTCCACGAGGAAGAACTTGGGTGTTTCTTATCAGAGAGGTCTGAAGATTTTGAGACATTCAAACATTGGAAGGCTATGGTGGAGTTTGATACGGATTGCAAAGTCAGAGCATTGAAATCTGACAACGGTGGTGAATATATAAATTTGGCATTCGCTAAGTTCTTAAGAGAAGAAGGCATTCATGGAGTGAGAACCGTTCCAAGAACTCCATCAGAGAACGGTGTTGCCGAGCTGATGAACCGGACCATCTTGGAGCGTGCAAAAGGCATGAGGCTACATGCATAACTCCCTATTTATCTTTGGGCATAGTCAACAAGGCCGTTTAGTTGATCAATTGCAGTTCATCTAATGCGTTGGATGAAAAGATTCCAGAAGAAATATGGTCAGGAAAACTGATTAATTACTCGTATTTAAGAGTATTCGGTTGTTTGGCATATTCTTACTTGACGGTGACTCAGGAAAGAATCTCGATGCAAAGTCACGCAAGTGTGTGTTCCTTGGTTATAGTGGTGACGAGTACGGGTACCGTGTTTGGGATTATGAGCTCAACAAAGTCATTTGAGTTCAGAATGTGATGTTCAACGAGAATGAGATGTATAAGGATCGAAAGCAAGTTGAAGAGCTAACAACCAAGTCTGACATGGTGGAGTTAGATACCGAGCCAGTACAGAATGCGCCATTGCCGCAAGAGCATGAGGTTCATGAAGAACCTGCTACTGGTGATGATGAGAAAGTTCCCACTGTAGGGTGTTTTTCGTCACCCCATTGAGATAGGAATACGCGTCGCTTGTCAGCCGTATACAGATTCCTCTTGCCTAAGGTAGGCCAGGGTTTATTAATTGTGGGGATCTGAATCTCCGGCAGCCGCGGACCAAGCTGCCGTTAATTACCCCTCGCCTTTGGAGCGAAAGAACCTTCGATTGATGCGTCAACTAATCATGCGAACTCAGTGTGCAGTGTGCGTTTGTTGTGTTTTGAAAGGGGTTTGGATATATCGGGGGCCTCGCAGAGTTTACGGGGGTTCCGTTATCCGGATAGCGGGCTGAGGATCAAAGAGGCTTGCGGGATGCGGGGCAGCGCCCCGTTAGAAAAATTTTCCTAACGGGGGACGTGTTTCTGGTATGGAGTGCATGGAAGATGAGGGGTGAGGAGCCTCTTAGAGACGCGTGCATGGCACGTGGACGTTGGGCGCCCACGGGTCATGTGCGCGGTGCGCGGGCGCCTACGGTTCACGTGTTGTGCACTCGACCGCTGGGCGCCCGCGGGTCACGTGGGCGGCAAGCGACCGCTGGGCGTCCGTGGGTCACATGCACGGCACGCGACCGCTGGAAATACCAGCGGAAAAGGGGCTTAGCCCCTGAGTTAGAAGTTGAACTCCCAGGGGTTTTTGGAGTTGAACTCCTAACAAGGATTTTGTATAGATTTGGAGTTAAACTCCTAAAAAAGGGTTTTATTTATGGAGTTAAAACTCCAACAGATCTTGAATGGAGTTGAACTCCTAGAAATCTTTGGATCTTCTTTTGAGCCTCGGATCTTCCCGGAATGGTATTTTTGGAGATGGGTATCCTTATTCTTCCTCTCTGTGGGCTGGATCTTAGGGGAAAAAGGGGAGGTGAGACTTAAAATCTCATCTTTTAGGGATTTGATGGCAGATTCAAGCTCCCCTTCGAGGGGTTTATGGTGTAAACTATTTATTTTTGGAAAAGGAAGAGTTAAACTCTTGATTTAATTCAAAAGAAAAGAAAAAGGTTTAGAACCTTGAGAAAGGAGGAGGAGGTACATTCTAGAGAATGGAAAAGTTGTTGAGATATTTTCATCATCTTTGCTTTTATAGGCTACACACTTTACATATAGCCCCTTGGGCTTTGGCAAATGGCGTTTGTTGCCACCCCATGCCTTATATGCTTGCTTCTTTTTGCACGTAAGCCACGAATTTTACAAAATTTCGGCTTTCTGTCCATTTACATACATTTATTTCTAAAAAAAGAATTACATTAAAACTAATTTATGGCTTCATTCCTTTTGTCATGGGGCCGGTCCCTTCCATGCTCTGTTCTGACCTGGGCTTGGGCCCACTTGGTTTGGGGTTGACTTTGATTTTGACTTGGTGAACCGGGGTGTTAATTTTGACCCCAACAAATTGCCCCATTAATAAATGCACACCACATATGTGGGTTGTGTGCATGAAATTGATAGATCTTTCGCGTGGAGGTTGATTTACTCTGGTTCCCATTTTGACGACGCGGAGGTCGATGCAGCCCTTTTTGTGAAGTGGATGGTCGGTTCTGCCCTTTTTACGACTTGGACGGTCAGTGCTGCCAGTTTTGCGACATGGACGGCCGGTGCTGCCCTTTTTGCGACGTGGGCGGCCGGTGCTGCCCTTTTTGCGACTTGGACGGTCGGTGCTGCCATTTTAGCGACGTTGATGGTCGATGCTGCCCTTTTTGCAACGTGGACGGTCGGTGCTGCCATTTTAGCGACGTGGACGGTCGGTGCTGCCCTTTTTGCGACGTGGACGGTCGGTGCTGTACTTGATTTGACTTGCTCCGCTTCTTGCGGTATCGGGGTTGATTTGTTTGATTTGATTTATTTTGGGAGTTCCCTACCCGTCCAGCCGGACTTTTGAGCTTGGAAGCGCTACCGGGTGGGACGTTGATTTGATCTGTTTGATTTTTTCCTTGTTCGGCGGGATTTTTGAATTTTAGAGGAACTTGGAATTTGGATTTTGTTTGGCATCAGCATTGCTGTACTGGGATAATGCCAGGAGCAACTCATCATTTGCCCCGGAAGTACTTGGGATTTGGTTTTTGGGTCGGTATCAGCATTGTTGCATTAGAATAATGCCAGGAGCAACTCATCATTTGACCCGGGAGGACTTGGGATTTGGTTTTTGGGTCGGTATCAGCATTGCTGCACTAGAATAATGCCAGGAGCAACTCATCATTTTCCCCGGGAGGACTTGGGATTTGGTCATTTGCCGTTGCCCGTTAAGGAGCGGTGGCTCAGGAGAGGTTTAGATCCCTATCACCCAAGGCTTTTCAATTTTATGAGCCGTAAGAGTCTCATAAAAGCACTTTCTCCCTACGAGTCGAGAGGATCTCGCAGGTGTATTTTCTTCCTAGGAATCGTAGGGATTCCTATTTGTGAGTCGTAAGGATCTCAGGCAGGGATTTTCTCCTCACAAAGTCAAGAGGACTTTGCGAGTGTATTTCATCTCATTTTTTACGAGTTTGCGCTCTTTCGGGTTTTCACAAGCTCGCCGGCAGTCCTGCTGTTTTTACTCACGGAGCCCTTTCGGGTTTTCATCCGCGTCTGTTTTGCTTATGGACAAACCCTTTTTTTGTCGCTGGTAGGACTTTAAAAGTAGTCTCGCTGGCAGGACTTGGGAGAGGTAGGGGTCGTTTACGCCCGTGGATTGTATACGGTTTTACAAGATGTATGATCCAGATCGTAGGGCCGGTGTACTCAATTCGCCTGCGACTTGGAACATTCACACGTAGTATTTCTTGAGATATCGGCCGTTGATGGGTGGCATGGGCTTTTCTCCCTCGGTATTTATCAGCTGGTAGGATCCTCCATCAAACACTTTCTCGATGACGTATGGTCCTTCCCAGTTTGGCTCGAATTTTCCCTTGGCATGTTGATTGGGGATAATCGGTCTTTTGAGGACCAACACCAATTCGCCTTTCTTAAAAGCGCGGAGACGGGTCATCTTGTCATAGGCCCGTGGCATTTGGGCTCGGTACAGCTCTAGATTTTGCTGTCTTCGAGGGCGTCGAGCTCTTCGAGCCGAAGGAGCACGTTTTCCTCCTCCGTCAACTCGTGCTGAACAGCCATTCTTAAGCTTGGAACTTCGACTTCGAGGGGGAGGATCACCTCCACTCCGAAGAGTAATGAGTATGGAGTGGACTGAGTTGGAGTACGGTGCGTGGTACGATATGCCCACAATGCCTCATGAAGTTTGAGATTCCAGTCTCTCTTGTTGGCTGAGGCATTTTTCCTCAGGATCTTGTATAGAGTCTTATTGAAGGCTTCGACTAGCCCGTTGGCTCTTGAATTATAGATGGAGGAATATCTCCGGTCTATGTTGTGCTGAGTAGCGAACCTTGAGACTTTGAAGCTCTTGAAAGAAGGCCCGTTGTCAGATATGATTCTTCTCGGTGTACCAAAGCGGTATAGAATATTATGCCGGAAGAACGCCAGAATATCTTCTGTCTTGACTTTTAGCGGGACAGCTTCAGCTCATCTGGAAAAATAGTCAGTTGCAGCCAATATGAACGGGTGGCCTTTGGATGACGGAGGATCAATTGGACCAACTGTATCGGTGCCCCAAACTTCGAAGGGCCACGACGCCACCGTAGGATGCAACGGATTGGGATGCTTGTGAATGAAACCACCGTGAATTTGACAGACATGACATTTCTTTGCAATCCCTTATCATGGTGGGCCAGTAATATCCAAGCCGTTTGATCTGAAGCCGCATTTTGGGGCCAGACTGGTGAGCCCCGCAGACGCTCGAGTGAACTTCTGTCATGACTTTTTGGGCTTCGGCCAATGACAGACATCTGAGCCAAAGTTGGTCATATGATCTGCGGTATAACGTGTTATTTACAAACACATATCGGAGAGCTCTCTTTTTCAGCAGAACCCTCGCAGATTTTTCTTCGGGCAGCTTGTCGTATCGGAGGTACTCTATGAAGGGCTCTCTCCAATCGGGCTCCTCTTGAATGATCAGAACTTCTTCGGCAGGATTGCTCTTTTGTTCTGCACTTCCCTTTTCTCGTAAAGAGACTGGGGGCAAAATTTGCCGGTTCCTGACTGTGATCAGAATTTCATCCATGTCGGGATCAGCCAGCTCTTTGGCTAGGCGAGCGAGTACGTCGGCTTTTCCGTTCAACGTCCTAGGGACTCTCATTAGTTCAATGTGAGTGAACCTTTTCATGAGTTCCACCACCCGTCCTCTATATCGAGCTAACTCGGGCTTATATATCTTGTAGTCGCTGCTTAGTTGACGACAAGCTGGGAATCACCGTAAACTCGTAGTCGAGAGATTTCCATTTCTATGGCGAGCTCTAGACCAGCTATCAGAGCTTCGTACCCAGCCTCATTGTTTGTGCGAGGTTCGGTGAGAGCGAAGGAACGTCGTAGGGTTCCCGATGGCGTGACGAACACCAGCCCTATCCTTGCTTTTATCTCCGGGACGCTTGATTTGCTAGAGATCCTTATTGACGAGGCTCCGTCGAAGTAGAGCTCCCAACATGGCTCATCATTCTCGAGGTGCAGCACTTGTTCGTCGGGTAACTCGCAATTGAGCGGCGACCCTTCTGGTATGGGATGAGCAGCGAGAAAGTCGGCGAGGGCTTGCCCTTTTACTGCTTTCCGAGAAGTATAAATTATGTCAAATTCAAGAAGCATAATAGCCCATCTCGCCATTCTGCCGGCTAGGCTTACTTTGGTCATTAAGTGTTTGAGCGGGGCGACCTTAGAGATCAGCATAACCCGATGAGCAAGCAGATAGTGCCTCAGATTCTTCACAGCAAATATCAGAGCCACGCATTGCTTTTCGATCGGGGAATAGTTGTGTTTCGCCCCAACTAAAGTTTGACTGAGGTAGTAGAGGGCATTTTCTTTTCCCTCCTCATTGTTCTGGGCAAGAAGTGCACCGAGTGATTAATCTAGCACGACAGTGTAGAGAATCAGCGGTTTATTTGGAATGGGAGCGGCCAGCACTGGAGGGTGCAACAAGTACTGTTTAATGCTTTCGAACGCTTCTTGACATTCGGCATCACGGACAAAAGGAGCTCCTTTCTTCATGAGCTTTGAGAAGGGCCTACATCTTCCCGATAAATTTGAGATAAACCTTCGTATATAAGCAAGCTTGTCTTGAAAAGATCTCAGCTACGTCAGATTCTTCGGAGGGGGCATCTCCATGATGGCCTTTATCTTTGATGGGTCAACTTCGATCCCTTGATGTCGGACTATGAAACCTAGGAATTTTCCCGATGACACTCCAAAAGCGCACTTTAGAGGATTCATCTTCAGATCGTATATCCTCAATCTGGTGAAAATGGTCTTAAGATCTTGGATGTGATCGGCCTTGGTTTTAGTCTTGATGACCAAATCATCAACATAACATTCAACGACTTTATGGATTAGGTCATCAAAGATATTGGTTATTGCCCTTTGATATGTAGCACCTGCGTTCTCTAGTCCAAACGGTATCACTTTGTAACAATATATGCCGATCGGGGTTCGAAATGCTGTATGCTTCTTGTCCTCAGACGACATTTTTATCTGATTGTGCCCAGATGAACCGTCCATGAAGGTGAACAGCTCGTAATTTGAGGTGTCATCGACCATCATTTCCATGACCAGAAGCGGGAAATCATCTTTAGGGCATACCTTTTTAAGGTTCCTGAAATCGACGCAAACCCGGATCTGCTCATTTTTCTTCTTTACTGGAACAATGCATGCGATCCAGGCTGCGTATTTCTCTTCCCTGATGAAGCCAGCATCGATAAGTTTTTTGGAGCTTTTTCCTTCTCGAGCTTTTTGGATTTTGAGCTTGATTGAGCCGAATTGGCAGCTAGAATGGTGGGCTTCTTCTGCCTTTCCCATTCTGTTCTGGGCTCTTTCCGAAGTTGCTTTATCATCTTTTTCGTCTTATTAGATATGTGCGTTCTCCACGGAGGCTGCAGTGAGTCGGTTTCATTTCTCAGGGCAGCGGGTTCAGCTGTCTGCTCTCAGAAGGCTTCATCTTGTGTCTGTATGAAGTTGGTTGTTGCAGCTTGGTTGTTTTCCAACACACTCTTGGACAGCTCAATCTCTCCAGTCTTGTACTGCTTCTCGACCCAGTCTTTGAAAATATAACAATTCTTGATCGCGTGGCTCACTACTCTGTGGTACGGGCAATACAGGGGATTGTCGGTCATTTTTGCTTCATGCGGTCTCTTCGACTCCGACAATTGTAGGCCGTTGTTCAAGGCATCTTTGAATATCTTGCGAATCTTGTCCCTTCTGAAAGAGTAAATCTTGTTCTTTTTCTCCTCTAGGGAAGGCCCTTCTCCTCCCAGCACTGGCTTTCGAGACCGATTGGTTTTAGATTCGCCTGCCTTTCGTTTGTCTTCATTATCTGACGCATTGAAGACATTGGTATTGCTGGAATTCCCGCTCTTACGGTTGTCGTCCCGCTTGCTTTTCCAAGTCTTGTCTTTCTGAGAGTCCGGGGTAGACTCTTGCTTCGAGCGTTCCAGCATTTGGACTTTCTTGGTCAGCTCCTGAAACGTCTTAAGGCCTGCTGTACATAAGAATGGGTCCATCCAATTGCTGAGGTTCCCAATGAGGAGGCTGACGGACTGGTCTTGCTCTAGCGGCGGTTCGCACTTGACAGTGAGGTTGCGCCATCGGGCAATAAAGTCCGTGTTGCTTTCATTTTTCCCCGGCTTGGTTCTCACAAGGTCAGCGATGGAGATTTTGTCACCGACACTCATGAATCTTTGCCGAAACAGAGACTCCATTTGGGAAAAAGTAATGACGGACCCGTCTGGTATGCTTGCGTACCAGTCGAAACAACACCGGTCAAGCTATTGACAAACTGACGAAGGAGCGCATCATTGCCCTCTGTATTTTCGCACGACGCTTTAAAGTGGGCGACGTGCTGATTTGTATTTCCCGTCCCGTCAAATCTTCCGAACTTAGGAATGACGTAGCCGCTGGGGAACTCAATCAGATCGTACTGTGCGGGATATGGTCGTCCGCTACTGCCAATTTCTTTCTGAGTTTCGGCTTCGGCCATCAATGTTTTAACCTTGCTGGTGACCAAATCCATTATCCGATCTTGTGTTAGCGGGATGATGCTATCTGGGGCCAAGGCGTCCCCAGAAGCGGAATGTGGCCGGCTTTCGTGCATCTCGCCCAATCTTTGGACCTAAAGGGACATGCATCGATTGCTTCAGGTTGTCATCACCCTGCTCATGAGTAGAGACTTGTGCTTAATTGGGAGGCGCCCGAGCAATTTGAGCCGTAAGCTGCATCACAACATTCGTCAGGCGTCGATTTTGGAGTAAAGCTTGGTCATTTCTTTATCTTTGCTCCTGAGCTATTTTCGAACCTCTTGAAGCAGCTCTTGCTCTGCGGTCCTGGGGCAGAAAGTCGGCTCTTCTTCGCTGTCCGAGCTTGACTCTACATGGACTGAGGGATCTTTCTGCCTATCGGATTCATCGAGAGAGTTTTCCTCATCCACTGGAGGCGGCTGATCTTGGGAAGCGGCAACCACATTCAAGCCAGATTGGGCTTGGGATGTGGTAGCCCCATCCTTACTCTTGCTGCGCAGGTTGTCGCTGGGACGCCCGCCCGCCATATAGACTGTATGGATAACATATCCGGCCATCATTTCATTATTGATAGCTAATTTTGTAGACCACCGTCTTGGCCCTTCTGTTTTGGTAGCAGACAATCGATTGGAGATGGCTGGCTTGACCGGATTCATGAGTGGCGCTGGCACTTCCTTTCTGGATTTGCCCAGCTGTTTTCGCGCGGCGCAGAGCGCCTGATAGACTCTTGAAGAGATGGTGTCATGCTTTCTCTTTTGGGGCTGGGACACGTCCCTTTGTGGCATTGTTCGGACCGCTGTTTTCTTGATTCTGGCGGTCATGGCATTTTTCTGAACCCACTTAAGAGGTTCAAAGGAATTGCTGACTTTTACAGCCGACTCAGCCGTCGTCACGGAGTAACCCTGCTCTTGGAACCTCACAAGATTCTACATGGCCGAAGTCCTGGCCATCTTGTTGGCTCGATACCTGAGCCGCTTCTGCCTTAACTTTTCTGTCTTAAGCACTTAGCAAACTTCGGCTCTTCGGGAAGACGCCGTAGACCGATTGACCGAGAGCCCAGAGAAGATGCCTGCTCGCGCGATTGTCAAGGGCACCATCTGAGTTTGCTGGAGCTGCTTTGTGGCCCCATTGGTGTTGACGGCCTTGCCCCCAGTTGGAACAGTGGAGAGCCGTTCGAATACGGATTTGCATTTGGGGTGGGATGCTCTAGCGACCACGACGTTCGGCCTCTTGTCCCTCGAGGTTGGTTTGACCGCTTGGTTTGTCGGGACCTCCGCCAGATAAGCGCTTCCAGCAGTGTAGATGATGACCGAACCAAATTGACGGGGTGGCTCCTCCCATTGCCGGCTGAGACTGGCAGGAAGAACCACACGGGCATTGATCTTGACTACTTACGAGATCGGGGTTGTGTCGGAAGCTGAATTCATCTTAGGAGACATCGTCGTTGAAAGTTGATTGCTGCACGAAAGGAACATCACTTCAGTACAAACGTCGATATATATGTTAAATGAGTTCGCATGAACACTTGACTCGAGATATGGGAGGAGAGAAAGGGTCCCACCGGACGTGCCGGAATCTGTAGGGTGTTTTTCGTCACCCCATTGAGATGGGAATACGCACGCTCTCGTCAGGCGTATACAGATTCCCCCTGCCTAAGGTAGACCGGGGTTTATTAATTGTGGGGATCTGAATCTCCGGCAGCCACGGACTAAGCTGTCGTTAATTAGCCCTCGCCTTTGGAGCGAAGGAACCTCCGATTGATGGGTCAACCAGTCATGCGAACTCTGTGTGCAGTGTGGGTGTGTTGTGTTTTGAAAGGGGTTTGGATATATCGGGGGCTTCGCAGAGTTTACGGGGGTCCCGCTATCCGGATAGCGGGCTGGGGTTCAAGGGGGCTAGCAGCCCCCTTGCGGAGTGCGGGGGCAGCGCACTGTTAGAAAATTTTTCCTAACGGGGGATGTGTTTTTGGTGTGGAGTGCATGGAAGATGAGGGGTGAGGAGCGTCTTAAAGACGCGTGCATGGCACGTGGGAGCGCCCACGAGTCATGTGCCTGGCGTGTGGACGCTAGGTGCCTGCGGGTCACGTGCCGGGCGCGTGGGTGCTGGGAGCCCGTGGGTCACGTACGCAGCACGCGACCGCTGGTCGCTAGCGGGTCACGTACGCAGCACGCGACCGCTGGGCGCCAACGGGTCATGTGACCGCTAGGCGTTGAGTGCCTGTGGGTCACGTGTCGTGCACGCGACAGCTGGGCGCCCGCGGGTCACGTGCGCGGCACGCGACCGCTGGGAGTCCGTGGGTCACGTGCGCGGCACACGCTCGCTGGAAACACCAGCGGAAAAGAGGCTTAGCCCCTGGGTTAGAAGTTGAACTCCCAAGAGGTTTTTGGAGTTGAACTCCTAGCAAGGTGTATGTATAGATTTGGAGTTAAACTCCTAAAATGGGGTTTGATTTATGGAGTTAAACTCCAACAGATCTTGAATGGAGATAAACTCCTAGAAATCTTTGTATCTTCTTTTGAGCCTCGGATCTTCCTGAAATGGGATTTTTGGAGATGAGTATCCTTCTTCTTCCTCTCTGTGGGCTGGATCTTAGGGGAAAAAGGGGAGGTGAGACTTAAAATCTCCCCTTTTAGGGATTTGATGGCAGATCCGAGCTCCCCTTCAAGGGTTTCATGGTGAAAAACTATTTATTTTTGGAAAAGAAAGAGTTAAACTCTTGATTTAATTCAAAAGAAAAGAAGAAGGTTTAGAAGCTTGAGGAAGGAGGAGGAGGTACAAACCCTAGAATTCTAGAAAATGGAAAAGTTGTTGAAATATTTTCATCATTTTTGCCTTTATAGGCTACACACTTTACATATAGCCCCTTCGGCTTTTGCCAAATGGCGCTTGTGCCACCCCATGCCTTATATGCTTGTTTCTTTTTGCACATAAGCCATGGGTTTTACAAAATTTTGGGTTTCTGCCCATTTACATACATTTATTTCTAAAAAAGAATTACATTAAAACTAATTTATGGCTTCATTCCTTTTGTCACAGGGCCGGTCCCTTCCATGCTCGGTTCTGACATGGGCTTGGGCCCACTTGGCTTGGGGTTGACTTTGATTTTGACTTGGTTAACCGGGGTGTAAATTTTGACCCTAACACCCACATAGATCGGTGATCCGGAACCGACCGGTAAACCGGTGATTTCAGAGCCCACACCTGCAGAGATTCCAGAGTTGAGAAGTACTCGCATGAGAAGATCCAGAGTCATTTTTATCCATCGGCGAATACTGTTTATCATCACATCTTGTATACGGATTCGGATGAGCCGGAGATTCTTGAAGTGGGAGCATGCCATGAAGGAAATGAATTCGTTGATGCTCAACAAGACTTGGGAGTTAACCAAGTTACTCGCTGGAAAGAAAGCCTTGTTGAATAAGTGGGTATACCGAATCAAGGATGAGGCACATGAAATAAAGCGACACAAGACGAGGCTTGTTGTCAAAGGGTATTCTCAAAAGGAGAGAATTGACTATAATGAAATATTTTTCCCAGTTTTGAAGATGACTTTAATAAGAGTTTTGTTGAGCATAGTAGCGGTATAAAATCTTCGTCTTGAGCAATTAGATGTGAAAACGGTATTTTTACATGGTGATCTCGAAGAACTATACATGGTGCAACCTAAAGGTTTTGAAGCTAAAGGCAAAGAAGATATGGTATGCAAATTGAGTAAGAGCTTATATGGTTTGAAGCAAGCTCATCGTCAATGGTATCTCAAGTCTGATGGATTCACGAGGGAAAAAAGCTTTACATATTGCAAGTCAGATCATTATGTCTACGTGAAGAAGTTCAATGATGGCGATGTCATGTATCTATCTCTATATGTGGATGATATGCTTTTGGCATATAGGAGTATGGAGAAAATCAATGTGGTGAAGCATGTTTTGGCGTCACAATTTTCTATGAAAGAATTGGGTGCGGCAAAGCAAATTCTTGGCGTGAAGATCACCAGAGATAGAAAGGAGAGGAAGTTGTTGCTTTCTCAAAAAGACTATATCAAGAAGTTGTTGAAGCTATTCAATATAGAGCAAGCAAAACCAGTGAGGACCTCTCTTGCAAGTCACTTTAAACTATCAAAGGAGCACACTCCTAAGAGGCAAGGTGAAATTTGTTAGTTATATGTATGCCCTAGAGGCCATTATTGTACATGTGATGTATATTATAGTGGATGCTTGGATATATATAGAGAGGACTTTCTTGCTCGACATGATAGTATGCAAACTGGTAGCTCTAGTTCTTACTTTGCATAGCGGTATTCCTTGTAGTTTTTCATTTTCATTCATGTAAAAGCTTGTATGTAATATTCTTTTATTGTGGCATTTCCGGGTTGAGGATGATGTCACCATTGATGTATATTATTTACTTTTCAGCATTAGGATAGACCTAAGGAGGAGAGCACAAGTAACCGGGTTCTAGGGTCCAGTGGGAGACCATCTCGAGGAGTCGAGACCGGGTCTCCTAACTCTAGAATTGGTAGATTGTTAGTTATATGTATGTCCTAGAGGCCATTATTGTACATGTGATGTATATTATAGTGGATGCTTTGATATATATAGAGAGGACTTTCTTTCTCGACATGATAGTATGCTATCTGGTTGCTCTTTGTCTTAACATGTTAACTTGTATAAGTGATGCTGTCTTGCTCTCACATGTTGATTGTCAGGCCTCGCTTCCCAAAATACGGAAAACGAGGGGGTGACTAGGCCAGCCATGCTCCTACGGTCAAGGAATAATCCCGCCGTAGTCACACTTCGGCTTCTAGCATTACATGGTAATCAGTAAATAAAGTACAGCAGTAAAGGAAACACATCACTAAAATATTACATCAAATTCCATTGTTCATAAATTACAAATAAATAAGAAGAGCTACTAACCAAGTTCGAATACACGATCTCTTTAGGGAAAGCAGAAAAGAAGAAAAAGTTACTCCAGTCTAGATCTCCGCCAGCTCGAAAGGTAAATCCGACTCCTGCGTTGGTTCTTCCTCGAGGTCCGAGCATGCATACTCCGGTCGTCAGAGCGACGTAATAGCAATTTTATAATAATGTCATGAAACATGCAAATAAGGTAGTAACAGTGAAAGTAAAATGCTGATAATCGCTATGTCACTAAATGATGCAAAGTATGATCTGTGTCCCTATCAGTCTCTAAGTCATGTTTGAAATCGTATAGTGGAAAGGAGGATCATGTTTAACAGGAGTCTCGTACATACCCGAGACAACGGCCCATACGCCCGGGACATAACCCTGTCAGCCGGATCGCTAGATCCTACCTAATATATATAAGAATCACTGTTCGAATGATCATCCTCTAAAACACGGTCCCGCTAAATACGATACTCTTTCCACTTCGATTTCCCCTTTTCCCCAGGTTTACACCATTGATGATTATGATTTAGTCGTGTACAAGTATGCACCAATAGCACGGTTTTATCACTGTTCACTGTATTAATCACTGTCACGAATCATTCACTTTTCCATTGGCGTACATGACACTCCTAAACCAATATCATTCACGCACGATAATGCAATGTCCACTGAATAATAACGCGCACTATCACTATGTATATGGCAGTTGGGTAAGGTATGTGCATTTATGCAGTTAACAAGTCATGTGTAATATGAACTATTATGCACGTCATAAGCTTACAAAAATTACAGTAATTCATATGCTCAGAATTCAGCGAAATGATACAAATACGGTAACAAGTACACTCTGTCGGCAGTTCAGCAAAATTGGTTTCAGTACAATCGTATTTCTGGTATTCAAGTTACAGCCATTTCAATTTAAGTGCTCGCTGCAGGAAATTCAGTTTCTGAACTGAACGTCCGTTTCGCGGCATAATTTTCACCCAGTTAGGCTCAGAATTTAGCGACGCTACAGTTGAATGAAATCTAGGGTTTTCAACGCAACAGACGGATTCTCAATCGCGTCTCTGCGTCAGAAGTTATGCGCTGTTCAACACTAGTGTATCAATTCTGTTTCTGTTTGGGACTGCTATGCGTTCTGATCTTTTAAATTGCAGTTTAAATAGTAAACGACGATGAAATGGGGTGAAATCACTTGCGTTATTTAGCTAACAGTTTCATCTTCAATAAAATGCAGGGTTCCGCAACAAACAAGTTTAGGAAGCGAAGGGGTAAGCATCATGAGACATAAAACAACAACCAGAGCTGCTCTGGACTGCAGTCCAGAGCAGCTCTCCGAACCAATTCTCGTCATAATTTCAGTACAGAAACAATTAAGAACTTGCATAGGGTTACAGGTCGTCGAGTCGGCTTCGATTTGAGCCCTCGAACGCATCATTTCAATATGTACACAATTAATTGTGATTTTAACAAATTTCAGGTGCGGGAAATTCCCAGTTTTTACAGGTGTAATTGGGGGGTGTTCGTTTAAGCCATTAACAATTGTATTTTCCAGTAAAATTTCTACACAGTGCTCATTACCATACGGGCCAGAATATGCAATCGAGTTCCGTCAAATTAAATGAAGGTTTTCATTTGGATCTTGCATCAAACACTTATGTCATTTAAGTTTTCATGAATCGCAAATATGGAATTAATACGGTTTTGATTTGTAACGGAAATAATCTAGCATGTAGCAAGTAGGGTACTTGCCTGGAGATGCTTTGGTGACCCACGGCTGCGGCGGCGGCACGAACGCGTGACGAATCGGCACGGTTTGGATTCACGGCCTCGGCTCGCGTTTCGGGTTCGTCGTCGGAGTTGCCCGGAGGTGTCTCGCGATCACCGGAGGCGGAGTGTGGTGCTGTGGATCTCCAGGGGCGTGCCGGGATCGGCGATGGTCGGCGGTGATGCTCCGACGATGGGCAGCAGGGGGTGTTGCAGTGTGTTGGAGTTGGTGGTTTTAGAGAGAGAGAGAGCAGGTAGTGGGGGCTCGGTTTGGAGGTAAGGCGATGATGTTGAGGATGTAGGGGTGTCGACGAGTTGGTTCAGGTCAGTGGGGGCTCGCCGGCGTCGAGGTGCAGGGGGTGGCTGTGGTGGTGCGGGTGAGGCAGTGGGGTCTCTGTTGATGGAGAGAAGAGGGCGAGGGAGGAAGGATGATGGCTTTAGGAGGAGGCTAGGGTGCTCGGTGATGAAGGAGGAGGTCGGTCGTCGTCGTCGGGGGTGAGCGGCTGCAGTGGGTTCGAAGTTGGGAGTTGGAGGATGTTTGAGAGTATGGGTTGGAGAGTGAGAGGGAGAGAGGAGTTTGAGACGAGGAGAGGTTTGAGGGGCTCGCGAGGGGTGCGCGGCGTGGGGCAACGGCGCGGGCGACGTGGGCGCGAGGGGGACGTGGGTGCAACGGGAAAAGAAGCGGGAAAGTTTTAGAAGTGGGGAAGAGGGAGTTAAAGAAGCGGGTCGGGTCGGGTTCGCTGCGGCGCGGGTAAGGGGAAAGGCTGGGCTTGGGGAGCTTGGGCTGGGCCGAGGTAAGTATAAATATAGTTTTAATTAACCTTTTTATTTTTCTTGGGCTGAGGAGGGGATGAGTTAGTGTTGGGCTGTGGAGTATTGGGCTGGGGAATTATAAAAATATAATTTGTTTTAATTTTCAGTTGGGCTGGGGGATGTGTATAAGTATATATAGTTTTGGTTTTAAAGTGTTTAGAAGGATTTAAAATATTACGAATCTAGCAACCAATTTCTTATAAAAATACGAGGGAAAAAGCGGGGAACTAGGAAAAATATAGAAGGATTTTCATTGATGGAAACTGGGATTTACATTGATAAAGCCCTTGGGATGTGTACTTGACTACCAGGAATATGATGGAGATCATACTAGTGGGGCCAAGGGTATTCCACAAGTACACCCTATAATTGGTCCTAGTCGAGGGTGTATCGAGACAGGGCATCTTTATTCCACAGTAGACCAGCGTATACGCATCTTGACCCATATGATGGGCGATGGATGATCCCATATCCATTGGTGTTTGACATCAGAGATGGTATACGGGTATTCAGTGGAGACTGGGTATACTGAACGGACTCGCCGAGAACTCCTAGATGGTATCATACCAATCGTTAGATGGCAGTTCTCTGGTGACACTGGTACAAGTTAGTCTGTCGACCCGAGATCGTCATAGAGTCTTGTGTGATTCCCACTGTGCTTTGATTTCCACCATACCACGGTCAATAGATCATGCAAAAAGGTGGTTTTTGGGTACAGTCCCGAGTCACATGGAGGCAATGAGCGATGGGAGGGGATTCGTCTTTCCCAGTATTGGGGATGGATGTTGCGCTATGCTCGATTGGCCATAACAGGAATTCCCTGGCCAGAGTTGTTGAGATTTACTGGTAAGTATTATCAGTAGTTTCTCGAACCGTTATGGACCTTGCATCGACATGACTTATCAGGCTATTGGGGTCTGACGTTATACCATCCCCAGGCTGCGATATGCGGCATATCTGACGAAGAGACCGGACTGTATGGTAGTGTTACTGATTGGATTCGCAGGAGTATGAGCAGGCTTACTTGTTGATCTTCTGATCGCTCAATACTCGGGTGGCCGTTACGTTTAGCAGACCGCTTGCGGCTTGTGGGTGTTTGATATGATCATCACTTACTGCCGGCGTATTGACGAGTCTTTAGAGTCCTACACAGAGGTTTCCTGGTTCATGCGAAACGAAGTAGTAGCACATATGTGATATATGCGGGACCCAGATTAATATGCGTATGTGATACCGTATTCTATTATCTCGATATGTGATATCGGTCGGTTATATGAGATATAGCTGGGTTATCGGATCAAGTGTTGATTCGATAAGATGATACATTCGATATTAGCCGGTTGTATGTGATATAGCCGGATTATTAAATCAAGTGTTGATTTGATAATTTAATATATAATTATATATGTGATATATTAATGTATATTAACTAATAATAGCTCACTCAAACATTTCTTTTTCTCACCTGTGTGCATATAGTATATATGTGATATATATTAATGTACATTATTTTGTGTCATGCTAGATGCCACATGCTACATGGGTGTATGAGACTCACACCATGCTTATAATAATGTGAGGTTTTATTTATTTAAAGTAATTCAATATTAGTTGGAAATTGTCATGCTTGGAAGCTTGGAGAAGCTTGAAACATCTTTGACTCAGTCCATTAGTTTTGTTTTACTTGTAGATATTTATTAACCTAACCATTATTGTTAGCCATGGTTTATTCTCTACATGAGTTCGTGTATGACACCAATTCATCCATGGTTGCTATTCTCACCTCATGAGTTCATTCTCTCATCTTGATTCTTCATCTTCTTCTTTATTGAGAAAGCTTGCTAGCTTTTCTCAAGGTGAGAAAATATTGTGAGAAAAACAAATCTAAAGTGAGCCCATTTCCTAATTCATCATCCTCTACTATTAGCCATTTAGTTTAGGGTGTTTGTTTCACTAAACCCTAATTTAGTGAAGAGGTAGCATGAGCTTGAGTCTCCTCGACGTAGATCATCTTCGGCCTCGAAGATTTCGAGCAAGAATGTTCATTTCTTCATGTGAACCCTTATTAGAGTTCGGGTGTTCACTACTTGGAGCAAAAGGACTACTACACGGAGCTTTAGAAGTGAAGGACCGGTCTACAAAGGTTGTATTCCTCATTCACTTAGTATGTAAAGATGTTTGCATGTTGTTTCGTCTAAATCTCTAGTTAAGATTCTAGGGTTAGGGTTCTTTAGTACGGCAAAAATTTGAAAACGGCATGGACGATGCCTTCCTAAACCTTGATGCCGCGCGCCTAGGAACCCTACAAAATTGATATGATGTAGAAAGTTCCTTATGCGTTGGCGGTGAGTAGTTTAATGTATGTTATGATTTGCACAAGACCAGATATTGCTCAAGCAGTGGGAGTGGTGAGCCGCTATATGCAAAATCCAGGTAATGACACATTGGGAAGCAGTAAAATGGATTTTTCGATATTTAGTTGGTACTTTTAATTATTCCTTATGTTATGGAAGAGATTCACTTGAGGTGAATGGTATGTAGATGCTGATCTAGCGGGAGATCGAGACACATATAGAAGTCAACCGACTATGTATTCATTGTTGGAGGAACAACGGTAGTTGGTTATCAAAACTCCAATCAATTGTTGCATTATCTACTACAGAATCAGAATATGTAGCAATAACGGAAGCGTCCAAGGAGATGTTGCAAGATCTCATGATAGAACTTTATAAGAAGCAAGAGTTGGAGACACTTCAGAGCGACAGTCAAAGTGCGATAAAGTTGGCCAAGAATGCCGTGTTTCATGCTAGGACTTGGCATATCAACAAGAAGTATCACTTTGTACGGGGATTATTGGAGAAGAAACAACTGAAACTGGAAAAGATTGATGGCGTCAAAAATCCCGCGGATATGTTGACGAAGATGGTAGTTACGGCAAATCTTGTATTTTGCTTAACCTTTGTTGGCCTTGATTCAAGATGAACAAGGTAAGGGTCGTAGAGGTTCGTGCACATGATACATTTATCCGCTAAATTACTCGGTAAAAATAAAATGATGAAAAGTTGGTGAAGAACTTGAGCATTGTCTTCAAGTGGGAGATTGTTGATTATGGAGCCTATGCTAAAGAAAGACAGCCCAAGAATGAAGCCCAGCCCGGTCCAGGGAGCTAACGCATGCGCTGACGTACGCATGGTCAACGCACATGGACGGCAGTTGGTGGCGGACTCATAGGAAACCCATACTCTGAACAAACTTCACATAGACAGATTGATCCGACTTGCAATGTGTAAAGTTTTTTTTCCTCATAAATCTATCAGACTTAACATACCATTGACGAGAAACTTGCTTCAAACCATACAAGCTCTTCCTCAATTTGCATATCATATTTATTTGCCTTTAACTTCAAAAACTTTAGGTTTCACCGTGTATTCATCGAGATCATCATGTAAAAACGTCGTTCCCTCCACCGTTGTCCTCGTAATCAATGCCTCTGTCGTAAACTCAAGAAACAACTTGGCATGAAAAAACATTTTTAGGGGGAGTGTTAAAAGTTAAAGTGTTTTTCATATGAGATTCTTTAGAAGCTCATATATTTTGACCAATTAAGTAGGAGCTCATATTTGTTTGGAAAAGGAAACATAAACTGCCCAAATGTTTTACTCACAAGGGCTGCTAGCATGTTGCATTTATATCATGCATGTATGTGTAGCTTAGTTCATCTATAAATAGAAGTATTCCTTGTAGTGTTAAATCAAGCAAAACTAAGAGCAAAACAAAGAGAAAAGAAGTAAAGAGAGTTTGTAAGAGTTTTAAAGAGATTTTGAAATACCGAAGGGAGAAAAGAGCGAGTTGTATTTGTAGCAACAATACTATTATTAAATAAAGAGTGCTTGAGTTAACTTCGGATTGTTGCCGGTGAATTCGTACCTACGTAAAGATATACATTCATAATATCACCATCATTCTGCTCGGTGTACAGCGCATACTCGTATAGGCTCTTCTGAAAGCCGTTCTTCTGGAAATACGTATCATTCTCATATTCCATGCTCTGGGCGCTTACTTCAGACCGTACAACGCCTTCTTCAACTTGTACACTTTGTCTTCTTGACCTCGCTTGATATACCCGGCGACTGTTCAATGTATATTTCTTCTAAGTAACCATTGAAGAGCGTGGACTTCACATCCATTTGGTATATCTTTCACTGGTTTTGTGCTGCCAGTGCGATGATAAGCCTGATGGTGTCGATTCTTGCCACCGGTGCATATACTTCTTTGTAATCAATGCCTTGTCGTTGACTATAGCCTTTAGTTACTAGTCTCGACTTGTATTTGTCGACCTTCCCCTCTTGATTGGTCTTTGTTTTGTATACCCATTTCACACCAATGGGTTTGTGGCCTTCGGGCAGAGCAGCGAGCTTCCATGTATCATTCTTTCGTATCGTCTTAATTTCGTCGTCCATCGTTTTTTGCCACTTTTCTTCTTGAGAGCGTCTTCAAAGGCGACAAGATCATATTCTGCAAGTAAACAGAATAATGTAAAATCCTCCACCAGCTTGACAGGTTCTGTATCATCATACAGATCCCGCAGACTTCTCACTCTTCTATGAGCTTCTTTCACTTGAACTTGAAGACGATGTTGGTGGTGTTGAAGTGGTCGTCGCTGGAGTTGGCGTAGTTGGTGGGGTTTGATTTGGATCTTCAATTTTCTCGAACTTTTCGTCTTTATCTTTAAAGAATAAGCCTTGGGTGCTTTTCTCCCTACACTCCAGCTCTAGTAATCTTCTTCGTCAAACTCTATATCTTTAGAAATAATAATTTTCTTCGAGATTGGATTGTAGAGTTTGTATACTATGGTTCTTTTGTGATAAACGACGAAGATGCATATCTCTCCTCGATCATCGAGCCTCTTTCTCCGTTGCTCCGGGATATGTGTAGATGTGATGCACTCGAACACCTTCAGATGGTTGGCACTTGGTTTGAGACAGCTCCATGTCTCCAATGGTGTTATGAATTTGACACTCTTTGTTGGACAACGGTTGAGAAGGTACACTGCGCAATCTACGATTTCGGCCCAGAAAGTTTTTGGCAATTATCTTGAGCATGCTTCTTTCCATGTTGAGTATTGTACGGTTCTTCCGTTTCGCTATGTCATTCTGTTGTGGAGTGTAGGCAGCAGTGAGTTGGTGGATTATCCTGTACTGATTGTTGAACTATTCGATCACTTTTAAATTGTACTCGCCACCCCGATCGAACTGGAGCACTTTGATGTGGTGCCCCGCTTTGGTTCTCCACCATCGCTTTGAACTTTTTGAATTTCTCCGGCGCTTTTGATTTCTCCTTCATGAAATAAATCCACGTTTTTCTCCTATAATCATCAATAAAAGTAATGAAGTATCGGTTACGTCCAAGAGAAACTACTTCAAATGGTCCCGCAATATTTGTGTGCATCCGCTCTAAAAGCTGTGTTGCTTTTCGAGATTTGCCGACCTCGAAACTTCGTCTGTGTTGCTTGTCATTCATACAGCCTTCGCATAGGTGATTTGGCTAAGCGGTTTGAGATAAGCCTTTTACCATCTTCTCTTTCCACAGAAAATTTAGGCCGCTGAATACAAGTGTTCGAATCGTAGATGCCAGAGCCAAGACTCATCTTGTATAATGGACTTTAGGCACTTTGCAGAATCATGATTAATGTTTAAGGTAAATAGTATATTTTTAGACATCCATATTTGCAATTAATTCATTTTCATTCTTGATTGTTGTAGAAAAATCTTTAAGACGAATATCATAACCTTTTTCAACAAGCTGTCCTAGGCAAGGATGCATGGATACGAGAATACGGACATGACACGATGCGACACGACGATACGGAAAATCCTAAAAAATAGGATACGGGGACACATCTTCATATTTTTAAATATTTTAAATTATATATATATATATATAGTGGTGTGGTCTCGATGCATTCCCTCATGAGCTGGAGAGTCCAGTATGTTCTTTAAATATTTTGGCTTTCATTAAAGTCAAGCCCTCCATTTAAGCTCAAGTGGATTCGCTGATGATGTATGAAGTGATGTCATAACCCAAAAAACAGCCCAGTGGCTATTCTATCTCTCGTTAAAACCCAAAAAACAGTCTAGTGGCTCTGCAACTAAAGTCACATCAATTCAGTGTTTGTCCCTTTTCACACACCAAAAAAGAAAAAGGAAAAGAAAGAAACAGATAACAATAATTGACCCTTCCTCTCCCCAAGCGCACTTCATGAACCTTTAAAAACCTCCTTTTCTCCCTCCACCGTCTTCCCTCACCTTCCTCCACCGCCACTAACACTTCTATCTCCCTAACCTTGTCGTCCTCAACCACTTCTTTGATGACCTCTCCAGCAATCCGTCCCAATTATCTATGCTTATCTCGACGTCATTGAACTGCAATCTAATCGAACGTCTCTCTTGCATAATCCCAAATCATTATAGTGAGGTTGTGAGGCATTCCATATGTCGTCACCGTCGCAAAAGCCTCGAGTCGAAATCGAAGTCGCCTGGATCTGGGAGAAATCTCGAACTCGATGCCGCCTCTGGGAAAAATTGGGGTCGAACTCTAATGCAGGTATGTATTTCTACCAGGTCAAAACCCACAAAACAATCCCAAACATGTCCTGCCGTGCCCCTATCAATTCGAGCTGGATTTGGTCACGAACACGAATTTTACGTGTCCGACACGTGTCGGGCCCGAATCCGTGTCCGATTCGACTCCGACATGAATTCGGCATCAATTTTGACGTGTCCGTGCATTCTTGGTCCTAGACTTATAATATTGTTACGAAGCGCAGGAACATAGTAAACATGAGAGATGTACCTATGAACTATGTTCGTCTGTATCATTATGTTGCCTTTGCCTTTGACGACAATTTTTGATTGATCACCAAATGTAACTTCGGCATTCATCGATTCATTCAACTCGGTTAAGAACTCCTTGATGCCGCACATATGGTTGCTTGCAGCGGAGTCCAAGTACCATACATTTTGATGCTTGTTGTCACCGTCCTTGTATTCCAGCAGGACAGCTGAGTTTTCGAACTCAATCTTTTCTGCGAAGTTGCTTCTCTTTGCGACATTTTCTTCTAGTTTATAGGTACAGTCAAAGTTGAATTGATCGTACGTCTTGCAATTGTAACATTGTATGCAAGATCGATCTGGTTGATAAAATCCTCCTCGGTCTCGTCCTCCACGGTTTCTGCCGTAGATGGTTAATCGTTGACGATCGCCTTCACGATTTTGATTTTCGCAGTTGTTTTGGTATTGCTGCTTGCCACGGCCTCTTTGAAAATTTGGGCCGCCGCTATTGCTTCCTCTGCCTTTGTAACCGCCTCGGCTTCTTTGAGCGCCTTTGCCGATTGTGAGCTTATTTTGCAAAACCTGCTCAAGTTTTTCACTTTAATTTTTTCTGCTCTTTCTCTGCTCGTATACTTGCAACGAGTCTTGTAGTTCATCAATAGAAAGTTGAGAATGATCTTTCGATTCTTCAATAGCAGAGACTATGTAATTAAATTTCGGAGTTAATGATCTTAGAATTTTTTCGATAATTCTAACATCATCAAACTCCTCTCCATTTCTCTTCATTTGATTCGAAATGGTTTGGACTTTATTAAAATAGTCTGAAACCGTTTCACTATCTTTCATCTCCAGAGTTTCGAACTATGCTCTCAAAGCTTGAAGGCGTACCTTTTTCGCTTTATCCGCGTCTCGATAAGCCTTCTGTAAGATATCCGATGCTTGTTTGGAGAATTTTGCATTTGAAATTTTTTCGAATGCAGACTCCTCCACATCTTGATAAATTAAGAACGCTTGTCTTTTTTTCTTGACTCTCTTAATTCATTCTTCTGCGTATTATTAAGCACCGCTTTTGCAACCAACGATTCGGTTTCTGTATGACCATTTTCGACTACCTCTCACAACTCTTGCGAACCAAGCAATACTTTCATTTGTATGCTCCAGTTGTCGTAGATTGTTTTCGTCGGCTTCGGAATTTGGGGCTGGGTCATGTTGGCCATTTCTGTGACTTCGATTGGTGCGATTTGATTGACTCGCTCTGATACCAATTTGATGAAAAAAAGAAAAATAGTGAATGCAAATTGTGGATAAAATTGCACTCCTTTAATCAAAGATAACTCGAGCACGCTTTATTTAATAATAGTATTGTTGCTACAAATACAACCTTTCTTTTCTCGTTTCGGTGTTTTAACACTTCTTTAAAACTCTCATGCAAACTCTCTCTACTTCTTTTCTCTTTGTTTTTCTCTTGCTCTTGCTTGTTTTGACACTACAAGGAATATTTTTATTTATAAATGAACTAAGCTGCACTATGCATGCATGATATAAATGCAACATGCTAGCAACCATTGTGAGTAAAACATTTGGGCAGCTCATATTTTCTTTTCCAAACAAACGTGGGTTGCTACTTAATTGGTCAAAATATGTGAGTTTCTAAAGAAGCTCACATGAAAAACATTTTGATTTTTAACACTCCCTCTTAAAGTGTTTTTTCATATTGAGTTGTTTCTTGAGTTTCTCATGAAAAACACTTTAACTTTTAACATTCCCCCTTAAAGTGTTTTTTCAAGTCGAGTTGTTTTTTGAGTTTCGATCTTCAGAGCTTTCGTAAAAATGCAGGCGACCTGATTCTCTTTCCGACAGTATGCCGGCTTCACATTCTTTTCTTTCACTTGGTACCTGAGAAAATGATATCGCGTCTCGATATGTTTGTTCCTTCCATGCGCTACTGGATTCTTCGCTAGTGCTATCGCCGACTTGTTATCATTGTTTATCTCTGTCGGTTCTTCTTGTGCATGATGCAACTCCATCAGATTTCGGAGCCATATAGCTTGACAGGCATACGCTGCTGCTGCAATGTATTTTGCTTCACAGGATGAGAGGGCAACGACTGACTGTTTTTTAGGACCATGAAAATGCTGCAGATCCAATGCTGAACATATACCCTGATGTGCTCATTCTTTCGTCTAGATCACCACCGTAGCCACTGTCGGTGTAACCTACCAGCTTCATATTTGTACTTTGTCTATAGAGTAAACCATGATTAATACTTCCTTTCACGGACCTTAGAATTCTTTTGGCTGCCGTGAAGTGTTCCTGTTTGGGTTCCTCCATATATTTGCTGACCAGTCCAACAACGTACATAATGTCGGGCCTTGTGATGGTCAAGTATCGTAAACTCCTGACTAAACTTTTATACGTTGGATCGACAGGTTTACCTGGCGAGTCTCTCCAGAGCTTTATGCATGTCTCTGCTGGTGTTCCAACTGACTTACAATTGCTCATGTTGAACTTCGTAAGGATCTGGTTTGCATACTTCTTTTGCGAGATGAAAATGTCATTTTCGGATTGTATCACCTCCACGCCAAGAAAGTATGACATCTCTCCGATGTCGGTCATCTCGAACTCTTTGATCATGACCTTCTTGAAGTCATCAAACATCTTTGTATTGTTGCCGGTAAATGTCATATCATCTACATAAAGACATAGTTAATAATATCGTTATCATTCTGCTTGGTGTACAACACATACTCGTATGAGCTCTTCTAAAAGCCGTTCTCCGGGAAATACGTATCGATTCTTGTATTCCAAGCTCCGGGCATTTGCTTCAGACCGTACAACACCCTTTTCAACTTTTACACTGTCTTGACCTCGCTAGATATACCCCGGCGGCTGATCAATGTATACTTTTTCTAAGTAACCATTGAGGAACGCTGACTTCACATCTATTTGCTATATCATCCATTGGTTTTGTGCTGCTAGTGCGATAAACCTGATGGTGTCGATTCTTGCCACTGGTGCATATACTTCTTCGTAATCAATTCATTGTCGTTGACTATAGCCTTTAGCTACTCTTTATTTAAAAATTCTTTATGAAAAGAGAAGATGGTGAAAGGCTGCTAAACTCAAAAAACAACTCGGCAAGAGAAAAACTTTAAGGGGGAGTGTTAAAAGTTAGTGTTTTTCATGTGAGTTTTTTTAGAATCTCATATATTTTGACCAATTAAGCAGCAGCACACGTTTGTTTGAAAAAAAAACATGGGTTGCCCAAATGTTTCTTACAAAGGCTGCTAGCATGTTGCATTTATATCATGCATGCATATTGTAGCTTAGTTCGTTATAAATAGAAGCATTCCTTGTAGTATTAAATCAAGGAAAAACAAAAGCAAACAAAGAGAAAAGTAGAGATAGGGAATTGACTACAATGAAATAGTTACAAATCACAGACCCAATTGCATACATTTTTATGAAAGCTCTGAAGACTGAAGTTTATGAGAGATTGAAGAAACAACTTGGCATGATGAAACAAAATTGAGGGGGAGTGTTGAACACTATTTTGTTTTTTATGCCTAAACTATTGCACCTACCATCAATCCCACCTACTGCCATATGTCCACTTACAAAATTAAGACTTTTTTTTACAATGCAACGTGCATGAGTACTATATACATAGGAGTATGGTTCATGGAGAAAATCATCAAGAAAAAAAGAAACAAGCCAAAGCAACGTTTGCACACAAACGTTGAGAAAAATATAGAGAGGGTTAAGAGAATGGTGTTGAAACACTGATAAAAGAGAGTTGTATTTGCAGTAACAATATTATTAAATAAAGAGTGTCTGTGTTATTTTTTATATAAAGAGTATAATTTATTCGTAATTTGCATTCTCTATATCTCCGACTTCCAACAAATTGGTATCAGAGCCGGTCGTTCAAATCGGACCAATCGAAGTCGACGAAATGGCGAATATGATCCAACCGCAAATTCGGAAGCTGACGAAAACAAACTACGACAACTGGAGTATACAAATGAAAGTATTGCTCGGTTCGCAAGAGCTGTAGGAGCTTGTCGAAAACGGTTATGCCGAAACCGAGCCGCCGGCCTCAGAAGCGGCGCTTAACAATATGCAAAAGAATGAATTGAGCGAGTCAAGAAAAAATGACAAGAAAGCGTTCTTAATTTATCAAGGTGTGGAGGAGTCTGTATTCGAAAAAAATCTCAAATGCAAAATTCTCCAAACAAGCTTGGGATATTTTACAAAAGGCTTATCGAGGCATCGATAAAGCGAAAAAGGTACGCCTTCAGGCTTTGAAAGCAAAGTTCAAAGCTCTGGTGATGAAATCTAGTGAAACGGTTTCGGACTATTTTAATAAATCCCAAACCATTTCAAATCAAATGAAAAGAAATGGAGAGGAGGTTGATGATATTAGAATTATGGAGAAAATTCTAAGATCATTAACTCTGAAATTTAATTACATAGTTCCTGCTATTGAAGAATCCAAAGATCTTTCCTAAATTTTATTGACGAATTACAAAGCTCGTTGCAAGCATTTGAGCAAAGAATTACCAGGAAAAATCAAAGTGAGAATCTTGAGTAAGCTTTGCTCACAATCGGCAAAGGCGCTCAAAGAAGTAGAGGCGGTTACAGAGGCCGAGAAGGCAATAGAGACGGCCTAAGTTTTCAAAGAGGTCGTGGCAAGTAGCCATATCAAAACAACTACAAAAATCAAAACCGTAAAGACGATCGTCAACGATCAACCATCTACGGTAGAGGCCGTGGACCAGGAGGATTTTATCAAACAGATCGTTCTCATATCCGGTGTTACAACTGCAAGAAGCACGGTCACTTCAGCTATGACTGTAATTATAAGCCAGAAGAAAATGTCGCGGAGACAAACAACTATGCAGAGAAGAATGAGTTCGAAAACTCAGCTGTCTTACTAGAATACAAGAATGGTGACAACAAGCAACAGAATGTTTGGTATCTGGACTCCGGTGCTAGCAACCATATGTGCGGCATCAAGGAGTTCTTACCGAGTTGAATGAATTAGTTAATGGCGAAGTCACATTCGGTGATCAATCAAAAGTGGTCGTCAAAGGCAAAGGCAACATAATGATCCAGACGAAGAACGGAGATCATAGGTACATCTTTGATATTTACTGTTTCTGCGCTCCGTAACAATATTATAAGCCTAGAACAGCTTGTTGGAAAAGGCTATGATAGTCGTCTTAAAGATTTTTCTTTAACAATAAAAAATGGAAATGAATTAATTGCAAATGTGGATATGTCTAGAAATAGACTATTTACCTTAAATATTAATCATGATTCTGCAAAGTGCTTAAAGTCCGTTATAAAAGATGAGTCCTGGTTTTGGCATCTACTATTCAAACATTTGGCATTCAGCGGCCCAAATCTCCTGTGGAAGGAGAAGATGATGAAATGCTTACCTCAAATAGCTTAGCCAAATTAACTATGCGAAGGCGGTAAGAGAGGAAAGCAACACAGACAAAGTTTTGAGGTTGGCAAATCTCGAAGAGCAACACAGCTGTTAGAACTGATGCACAGAGATATTGCGGGGCCATTTGAAGTGGTTTCGTTTAGAGGTAACCGATACTTCATACTTTTGTTGATGATTATAGCAGAAAAATGTGGATCTATTTTTTGAAGGAGAAATCAAATACGTTGGAGAAATTCAAAGAGTTCAAAGCGATGATGGAGAACCAAAGTGGGCACCACATCAAAGTGCTCCGATCCGATCGGGATGACGAGTATAATTCAAAAGTGTTTAAAGAGTTCAACAATCAGCACGGGATAATCCACCAACTCACTGCTGCCTACACTCCACAACAAAATGGCATAGCGGAGCGGAAGAACCGTACAAAACTCAATATAACGAGAAGTACTCAAGACCAAATACCTGCCAAAGACTTTCTGGGCCGAAACCGTAGATTGCGCAATATACCTTCTCAACCGTTGTCCAACAAAATGTCAAATTCATGACACCATTGGAGGCATGGAGCAGCCTCAAACCAAGTGCCAACCATCTGAAGGTGTTCGGGTGCATGCATATACATATATCCCGGAGCAACGGAGAAAGAAGCTCAATGATCGAGGGGAGAAATGCATCATCGTCGGTTACCACAGAAGAACCAAAGCATACAAACTCTGCAATCCAATCTCGAAGAAAATTATTATTTCTAGAGATGTAGAGTTTGACGAAGAAGATTACTGGAGATAGAGTGATGAGGAGAAAAGTGGCCAACGACGAAATGGGCACATGGGGTTAATGCAATGGATGCCGAAATTAAGGCGATACAAAAGAATGATATATGGGAGCTCACTGATCTGCCCGAAAGCCACAAACCCATTAGTATGAAATGGGTATACAAAACAAGGACCAATCAAGAAGAGAAGGTCTACAAATATGGCAGCCCTTTTTGATTCATGCATTAGACAAGGCATTAATGTCCTTGGAATTTAGCAGCTTGTCTTGTAAGCTTTGGAATTTAGCAGCCATATCAAAACAACTACTATCGAAGAAAGTGGGGAAGAGGACAGGCGCTGGTTCAAAACTCTTATAGAAGTCATTTTCACAACTGCGATTGATCAAGTGAACGACCATGTTGACTATTTCGACCCAAAAGTAATAGGGAGCCCATCAGTTCGATAGGTTCTATATCATCATACAGATCCCGCAGACTTCTCACTCTTCTACGAGCTCCCTCTGGAGAGCTTCCTTCACTTGAACTTGAAGAGGGTGTTGTTGGTGTTGATGTGGTCGTCGCTGGAGCGGGCGTAGTTGGTGGGGTTTGATTTGGATCTTCAATTTCCTCGAACTCTTCGCCTTTATCTCCAAAGAATAAGCTTTCGGTACTTTCTCTTCAAAGGGTAGTACTCATGCACGTTGCATCGTGTGCCAGTCAAGCTATATGATTCCGGTGCAAATGACAATCGGAGCGATAAAAGCATATCATGTGACTTCGCCATTCACCGTTCAGATAAACGTCAATTCCCTCCTTTTGAGAATACCCTCTGATACCAATTTGATGGAAGTAGGAGAGATAGAGAATGCAAATTACGAATAAATTGCACTCTTTATATGAAAAATAACTCAAGCACTCTTTATTTAATAATATTATTGCTACAAAATACAACTCTCTTATCGGTGTTTCAACACCTTTCTCTTAACCCTCTCTATTGTTCTCTCTACGTTTGTGAGCAAACGTTGCTTTGGCTTGCTTCTCTTTTTCTTGATGATTTTCTCCATGAACCATACCCCTCTATATACAGTACTCATGCACGTTGCATTGTACAAAAAGTCTTAATTTTGTAGGTGAACATATAGCAGTAGGTAGGATTGGTTGTAGGTGATTTGTGGTAGGTGGGAATTGTAGGTGCAATAGTTTAGGTATTAAAAAACAAAATTGTCTTCAACACTCCCCCTCAATTTTGTTTCATCATGCTAAGTTGTTTTTTCAGCCTCTCATGAACTTCGGTCTTCAGAGCTTTCATAAAGATGTCTGCAATTTGGTTTTCTGTCCTGCAATATATTGGCTTTAACATTCTTCTCATGTACTTGATGTTGGATAAAATGATATCTCGTTTCGATTTGTTTGCCTTTTTCCATTCGCTACTAGATTCTTCATAAGTGCCATCGCCGACTTGTCGTCAATATTTATCTCTGTTGGTTCTACTTGTGGATGATGCAACACCTTCATCAGGTTTCAGAGCCATATAGCTTGACAGGCACACGATACTGCTGCAATATATTCTGCTTCACAGGATGAGAAGGCGATGACTGACTGCTTCTTTGAGGACCATGAAAATGCCGCAGACCCAATATTGAACACAAACACAGATATGCTCTTTCTTTTGTCTAGATCACCACCGTAATTGTTGTCGATGTAACCTACCGGCTTCATATCTGTACTTTGTGTATAAAGTAAACCATGATCAATACTTCATTTCACGTACCTTAGAATTCTTTTGACCGCTGTAAAGTGTTCCTGTTTGGGTTTCTTCATATATCTGCTATCCAGTCCAACGACATACATATTGTCGGGTCTTGTGATAGTCAAGTATCTCAAACTCCCGACTAAACTTTTATACAACGTTGGATCGACTGGTTTACCTGGTGAGTCTCTCCGGAGCTTCATACCTGTCTCTGCCGGTGTTCCAACTGGCTTGCAATTGCTTATGTTGAACTTCGTAAGGATCTGATTTGCGTACTTCTTTTGCGAGATGAAAATGCCGTTCTCGGATTGTATCACCTCCACGCCAAGAAAGTAGGACTTCTCTTCGATGCCGGTCATCTCGAACTCTTTGATCATGGCCTTCTTGAAGTCATCAAACATTTTTGGATTGTTGTCGGTGAATATCGTATCTACGTAAAGACATATGTTCATAATATCGCCATCATTCTGCCTGGTGTACAGCGCATACTCGTATGGGCTCTTCTGAAATCCGTTCTCCTGGGAATACGTATCGATTCTCGTATTCCATGTCTTGGGCACTTGCTTCATCTTCAACTTGTACACTGTCTTCTTGACCTTGCTTGATATATCCGGTGGCTGTTCAATATATATTTCTTCTTCTAGGTAACCATTGAGGAACGCTGACTTCACATCCATCCGGTATAGCTTCCACTGGTTTTGTGCTGCCAGTGCGATGATAAGCCTGATGGTTTCGATTCTTGCCACCGGTGTATATACTTCTTCGTAATCAATGCCTTGTCGTTGACTATAGCCTTTAGCTACTAGTCTTGTCTTGTATTTGTCCACCTTCCCTTCTTAATTGGTCTTTATTTTGTATACCCATTTCACACCAATGGGTGTGGCCTCCGGGCAGTGCGGTGAGCTTCCATGTATCATTCTTTCGTATCGCCTTAATTTCGTCGTCCATTGTCTTTGTCACTTTTCTTCTTGAGCGGCGTCTTCAAATGTGACTGGATCACATTCTGTAAGTAAACAGAAAATGTAAAATCCTCCACCAGCTCAATAGGTTATGTATCATCATACAGATCCCGCAAACTTCTCACTCTTCTATGAGCTCCCCTGAAGAGCTTTCTTCACTTGAACTTGAAGAGGATGTTGCTGGTGTTGATGTGGTCGTCGCTGGAGTTGGCGTAGTTGGTAGTGTTTGATTTGGATCTTCAATTTCCTTGAACTCTTCATCTTTATCTTCAAAGAATAAGCCTTCAGTACTTTTCTCCTCGTCACTCCACTCCATCTCCAGTAATTTTCTTCGTCAAACTCTACATCTTTAAAAGCAATAATTTTCTTCAAGATTAGACTGCAGAGTTTGTGTGCTTTGGTTCTTTTGTGATAACCGATGAAGATGCATTTCTCACCTCGATCATCGAGCTTCTTTCTCCATTGCTCTGGGATATATGCATATGCGATGCACCCGAACACCTTCAGATGGTTGGCTCTTGGTTTGAGGCTGCTCCATGCCTCCAATGGTGCCGATTGCTCTAGCTTCAATTGGTCAAGACTCGGCTCAAAGGTTTTGAGTACGGATTTCTTTAGCTTACACTTTCGTATCTTTTCTTAACAACTTCTTACTTGCAAATAATACACATAGGTTAGATTGAACAAACATATACACATTCTTTATTGACTCGTCTAAAACAAGAACGGACATACAACCATCTCCCTGTGGATCGACCCGTGCTCAACCGGCTAGCTGCATAGCGACACCGTCCTGATCGCGGTAAACTTTAGAACTTTGAACATCCGACACGCCAAAGGCGTGCGATCATTTCCTAATCTGGGTACTTAGACAGCATTCTAAGAGTATTTAGAATGGACGACTCCTGGCACGGTAGTATACCTGCAAGTGATGGAGTCACCCTCTCTAAAGGTGTCTTACAGACTAAAGGGGAGAGGGATACGCATGATTGGCAGATCACTTGCTTAGGCAATTGAGTTGATCATGAGATGTCAAGTACCACACCAGATGTTGTTCTTGCAGTAGATGCAATAAGTTGATATTAATCCAATCCTGGAGAAACGATCGAAAGCAGTTTTAGGACATAAGTGCGTGTTCTAGGGATATGATAACGAAAGCCTCGTTCTGGAGACGGTTATCATTCCAGGCTTCCAAGGTGACCTGGACGGCAGAGTGGCCGTCAGAGTTTTAGTTTTCCCTCTGACGAGGGGCAGTAGTTTGGAAAGGAGGTCCAAGCGAATACTGAGGGAGGCATGGCGCAGGATACTGATTAAGTTCAGTTGACGATACAGTCTAAGAAGTTTGGATTTGGAGTTTATTTATGAGCTAGGTCCCATCAGACATCCAGACACATTCTAAGACAGGTATTGCTCATTTCGGGAGATGGCTTTCTCCGCGAACTTGAGATAAAGAGGGACATAGAAAGAAACATCAGAGCGGATCCACTCACTGAGGCTATTCCTCGAACACAATAGTTTCGCAAACGAGCTTTGTGAGACTGAGTAGTAGAGGAGTTGGGTGTTCGGTATCACACGGGCTGTGAGTATGCGACATCGCAATAATTAGCCTTGAGTGCAAGTGGGAGATTGTTGGAGATAGTGCCCTCAGAGTCAATTATTGGATCACAGGCACGTGATTGCAATGATTGAGGGAGGACCTGTCCCAGTAGGACTGTCTTACTCAAGATGATAGTATGCTATCTGGTTTATCTTTATCATCGTGTACTGCTTTAGGTGACCTTACGAGTCGCTATTACACGTTGATAGAGCCCCTAGGATTCTTGCTTGACTACCAGCAGTATGAGGGCGATCATATACGTGAGAGCTGGAGTCTATAAGCACATTCTTAAAAGGTCCCTAGTCGTGGGAGTTTCGAGACTGGGCATCGATACTCCATTAGTAGACTAGTGTATACAGTCGAGACCCCGACGAGGGGCGGTGGCCGGTCTCACAAGCCATTGGTGTCAGTTGGTTCACCTAAGATGTATACAGGTGCTCATTGGATTATGAGTACACCGGACAGGACTCGCCGGGAACCTGCTAGTTGGGATTATACCAGACGTCAGATAGCAGTTCCCTGGTAACATGTGTACAGGTTAGTTCATCGACCTGAGATCGTCATTTGTCTCGTGTGAGTTCCCACTGTGCTTTGATTACTACCCTACCATGGCTCAAAGGAGTCGTGCAAACAGGTTTTAGTTGGGTACAGTCCCGAGCCACATGGAGGCAGTGAGCGGATCTGCAGGGGTTCGTCTCTCCCGGTATTAGGGGTGAGGTTGCGCTGTGTCTAGGAGAGCCATTATACAAAGCCCTCGGCCGAGGCAGGAGATTTACTGGTAGGTATTCCAGTAGTATCTCAGGGTGTTCTGGGCTTCACTCCGACACGACTTGTACCGCTTTTGGGGGTCTGACTTTTACCAACCCCCTAGGCCCGCCATGCGATACTCATAGACGAACGGACCGGACTGTACGGATATTGTCACTGACAGGCTCAGTAGGGTGTCAGGATGAGTTCGCTCATCGACGTCCCTTTTTGTCAATAGCTGGTGGCCCGTCACGTATAGCTAATACCTCTGACGTACTAGTGGTTAAATCCACAGCCATAGTGTAATACCCAGTTTTCCTATACGTCTAAATCCGTATTTCTTTTACCTATAAGTTTTATTTATAATTATTTATTTATTTTCAAAAAAAATCCTATTAAATCTAGATCTGATCTTTCTTTCCTCTGCCTCAGCCGTTTTCCTGTTATTGAATTTAAAACCCCAAAACCCAACCCAACAGTCAGGCCCGCTCCCATATTTTCGCCCAATATTTTGTTCAAAATTATTCTGGCCCGTTCCTATTTATTTTCCCTAACTACTCTCATTAAGCCGGCCCCTTCTGTTATTTATCCTTGATTAACCTTAACCCTAGCCCAATTGGAAATCCCCAATTAGAAACTTAGAATTTAAATTTCTTTCCTCAGCCCGTTTCAATTACCAAGCCCCACCCATTTTTTCCTTCAAATAAATATCCTTATAAACCATCTGGGTCGCCACTTTTATTTCCCCAGCCCACTTGGATTACATAAATCCTTTTATAATTAAATCCTTTGGCCCAACTCCTTTTCTCAACCCAATTATGTTTTATTTGTAAAAGGAAATCCCAAACAATCCTTCAGCCCAGCCCGGCCCCCTCATCCAATAATTAAAATGTTTTACTATTTTTTCATGAGCCGACCCACTCTAATTTTCCCATTCTCTCTAAAATGTTTTCTGTTTTCTCTAGCCCACTCACTTTCTTGGCCCAGCCCTCTTTTCTTTAATTCATTTTACTTAAATTTTTGGCCCAGCCCACTACACTGCAGCCCACTACCAGCCTCCAACCCGCTTCGCCCTCGACCCGACCCGCTCCCCCTCTCCTGTTCATCTTCCTTCAATTTTCCAACGGCTAGTTCCCGATCTCGCGCGCGCGTTTCCTCCGCCTTCTCCGCCGCGACTCGCGCCCACGCGCTCGCGCGCCGTTACGCCCACGACGCGCGACCCCATCCACCACTACTCTCTCCTCCTCGCTCGCTCTCTCCCTCGTTCTCATGTTTCCCCTTCTCGCTACACTCCCGACCCGAACACCCCCTGTCGAGTCCCTACACCCATCCAAGCTTTTCGCACCCCTACCGTCGATCATCCCCGATCATCACCACCGCCTCCACACCGTCATCTCCACCTTTGTCCCCACCCTCGTCGCACCCACCGATCCACCATTAACCACCACCGACCGTCCTCTACAGCTCCGATCTCCGGCCACCTTTTTCCCGACCGCCCTCATCTCCACCCTCGATCACGAGCACCTCCTTAAGTCTCGTCGACCTTTCTTCCCCCGCGGCATCATCAACACCATCCGCGTCGATCCCCTGCACCAACCTCGGCCAACCCCCTTGCACTCGACACCACCACATTTACCTCGTCGACCTCTACACTCCTCTCTCTCACTCACTGTCTCTCTCGTTTCTCTCTCTCAAGCTCTCTGTCTCTCCCCTCTCTCTCACTCACTCAGTTCTCTCTCTCTCTAAACCCTCACTTTCTCTTTCTGTCACTCTTTCTCACTCTCTCTCTCTCTCACTCTAATTCTTTCCCTCTCTCATTATCTTCCCCCCATCTGCAAATCCCTCACCCCGGCCTCGACAGCGTCAACGATCCCAGCGCACCCCGGGAGACCCATAAGGCACCTCCCCGCTCCCAACATTCACGAGTCGCCCCGGACAAATCCGACGACGAAACTGAAACTCGAGCCAAAGTCGTGCGAGCCAATTCACGCCGTTCGTCGCGCTTTCTTGACGTTGCCGTCACCATACAACCCCAAGACGTTCTCAGGCAAGTTTTTACTTGCTTTCATGCTATTCTGTATATGTTACAAGTCAATATCGTATATATATCCCATGTTTGCCTTATGTTAAATATTGCAACACAACTGTTCGATGCTTGTTCCCTTAGGAAAATATTATTAAATTTGACGGAACTCAATGGTGTAGGTTGGACCGTAGGGTTGTGAACATAGTGTATGAATTTTGTTGGATGACGTAATCGATAATGACTAAAACAACCGCCCCCAAGTTTAACCGTAAAACTGAATTTCTACTGCACCTGAAGATCGTTAAATCCACCATAAATCATATACATATTAGAATGGTGCGTTCGAGGGCTCAAATCGAAGCTAACTCGATGAACTTTAACCCTATGCTAGTTTCCAGACATTCCTGTACTTAAATCGTGACGATAATTGTATCGGAGTACGACTCTGGACTGCAGTTCAGAGCTACTCAAATTGTTGGTTGCTGTACCGTATTGGATACCTCAAGATTTGCTTAACCCTTAGGTTGCGGAACTCCGCTGCTTATTGTAGGTAACTCTGTTAGCTAGACAACACGATTAGTTTCATCCTGTTTCGTTATCATTTACTATTTAATCTGTAATTTAGAAGATCGGGACACATAACAGTCCCAGCAGAATCAGAATTGACATGTTGATATTAAATAGATTGTAACTCCTAACGTACAGACGCGATTGAAGATCCTTTTGTTGCGTTGAAAACTTTACTGAAAACCCTAGAATTCACCTAACTGTAGCGTCGCTAAGTTATGATCCCAACTGGGGTTAAAATGCGCTGCGAAATGGATTCCTGATTCTGAAACCGGATTTCCAGCCGCGTGCGCTTAAAATGAAACAGTTATAACTAAGGATCCTGAAACCCGATTGGCTCGAAACCAAATTAGAGGGATAGCTAACTGAACATATTAATTACTACCTGTTTATCATTTCGCTGAATTTTATACATGTGTTTCATGATAAATCGTGCAAGTGATAGACTGTTGTTTTATGATACCTTAGTTGTGCTTCTTATACTGTTCATGCATCATATCATACTTATATCATTATAGTGATAACCTAGTGACATCGTGCATTTACCCAATGTTAGATTTTAGTGGTGATTGTGGCAAGTACGTCAGTGTTCGTGTATCCGTGATTAAGTGAAAGTGATACGTACTTGTGCACAATCAGTGTCCCTTTTATTCTATTGCATTGTCGACGTCTGTGGGATGCGTGTACGTGTGACTATAAGTGGTATGGGACACTTATGGAAGCGCTTGCACGGATGTCACAGATAAGGCATCCGACACTGCCATTTATCTTAGGTATTGGTCGGGACGTGCTTGATGGAGGTCCTGCCTCCAGTTCTCGCGCAGACTTGTCACGGATCGATTAATATTTAGGGTGATGGTTAGCGTTTGATGTAGACTACGGGGTGTGGGGTAGTTTAAGTGTGAGTTCAACAGAATCTCGGGAGTCCCATGCCGGCTTATATATTTAGGGAGTTATATGGAGATTTACAGGGTACGTGATATATACACCGTGATATTCTTGTTACATGTTGGGCCCGTGGTCCTTGCCCTTGGGTTCTACCCTTGGGTGGAGGACACTCGCGAGTGGTTGACTCTCACACTTAGACTGACGATAGGCTTAGTGACCTGTACATTGAGACTTAGAGACTGATAGAGATACTGGCATTTACATCACCTTTATACTGTGTTGGCATACGTGACATATCCTTATACTGCTTTACTGTTCCGCTGCGTTGATTACTGCACATGTATATTCATGATGTTATTTATTTACTGCTTCACATACCTATTATCACTGTTAGAACTGTCACGTGATTTTATACATATTATATTGCTATTGTGTCGCTCTGACGACCTGAGTATGCATGCTCAGTGTGAGGAGAAGATCTAGCTTGGATCAGTACTAGACGTGCATCACAGACTTTCTGACTCGCTACTCCGAGTTACTTTCGCTTATTTCCACTCCAGGTCAGTTTATATTATTGTATCTTTCAGTTACTGCATTTCTCTTTACCTGCGCATCGTTTACTGTTTACCATGATAAACTAGAAGCCGAAGTGTGACTACGGCAGGACTTTTCCTTGACCGTAGGAGCATGGCTGGCCTTGTCTATCCCTCGTATTCCGTATTTTGGGAAGCGGGGCGTGACACATAGTATTGACGAGTCTTTAGAGTCCACCACACTCAGTTACTCAAGTTTCGGGCGAAACGCTGTAGAGGCCGTATGGAGATATGGCAGGGTTCGATCAGATACGTGCGGTATTGCACGGATCGTGATCGGACGGATTCTACCAGCCGGCTTTGGTTTAAGCCGGATCCTAGTATTAGACAGTGTAGATTTTGTCTCTTTGCATTTATATTCAGTGGGAATACAAATGCGGGCATGTATATGCAGTAGCGGGGTTTTCCTGTAATTTATTACGGGATCAGTTTTCTGAAGTTGCCAGTTTGCATTCCGTTCCGGCCGGTTTTCCTTTGTTCCTTCACGGCCGGACTTTTCCGATGGAGGGGGTTATTTGCAAGTTTGCAAATAACATTTGTGGAAGGGGGTTTCTTGCATTTGTGGCATTGTGATAAGTTAAGCATCTTTGTTTTTTCATGATGGCTTGCTTTATTGAGATTAGAAAGGATTAGGATGGATTTGATGTTGATATGATATTGTTATCATAACCTTTTGCTTATGGTCATCAATTCTCTTTTCCTACACTCACCTTCCTTCTTGTTTTGAGATTCCCTCCACCATTTTGAGATATGAGGGGCCGACCACATATTGGGGGAGAATGAGAGAGGTTCATTTTGATGTGTAGCATATTTCCTCATCTCATTCCTTGCAAGAAAACATTGCTCCATTTTTTCCAAAGTTCTTCATTCCCCCATCACCAAAGGCAACTACATAAACCTCAATGAGACAAAGGTTCTACACTACAACCTACAGTACCCTTGGACGCGTCGGCTAGCCAACTTCGAGCCCGAGTTGCCTCGGTCCAGAGGTGGGAGCCCGTAAAAGAATCCGGCTACGTGGTGCCCTTTTCGACGAGGAGGTGACGGACAGAGATTCCGCGGGAGATCGGAGTGGAGACGAAAACCGGAGGACACGGATCGCTTGGTATAGCCTTCTCTTGTTAGCTAGTATTAGGTTAATGGTCACGATCCGGGTATATTGTCCGCGGTAGCGCCGGTTAAAGTTAAGAAAAAAAATTTGTTTCCGCATTTTGGCCTCGAGTAGTAGGCCGTGGCGCTGTCGTGGCGCAACAGTTACCGTGGTCACTGGAGCCCGTCGGGCCGGAGCTAGGCGAGGGGCTCACGGAGGAGGAAGGCGATGCGGAGCTTGGACGATGGAGGGCTAAAGCGGCGGTGCAGCAAGGCGACGCGATGGTTGTTGGAAGTGATAACGTGGAGTTGTGGAGGAGGGAGGTGACGATGGTGGCAAGGTGCTCAGATGAGGGGGTGCTAGTGGAGATAGGAGGTAGAGAGCGATGAGGGAGGGGGTCGTTACGAGAGGGGGGAAACGGGCGAGTGTTCCTCGGGGAGACGTTGGGCGCACTGCTGAGTCGTGGCCGTTGGAGGGCGTGGGTCTCGCGGAGGCAACGCGATGAAAGGGGAAGGAATCGTTGGGGAAAGAGAGAGGAGGCATGGGTCGTTGGGCCCAAGGCGAGGTCGTTGCGGAGGTGGCGCGGGTCTTGAGGTGACGTCGCGACGAAGGAGGAGAGGGACGCGGGGGAAGAGGCGGGAAAGAAAAGGGAAGGAGAAGAAGAAGAAGGGGACGCGGGCGTGGGGAGTCGGGTCGGGTCGGATAGGGTAGGTTTGTGGGCATTAGGCTGGGCTATGAAAAGGGTTAGGGTTTAATAGTTGGGGTTAGAAAAATAAAAGGGTTTAGAGTTTGGGTTTAAGGTTTAGGTTAAACTTTGAAATTATATTTAGAAAAATATAGGAAACATTAATTGCAAAATTTTGAATAAATTTTTTTTGGGGAAAACATTTATTTAAAATACGGAAGATATTTATAGGGGAACTGGTATTACAATAACTATACCTATAATATGTACCTATTGCTTTAATTTACTATTGATGTATTAGATATTTTTTAATTGTACAAGAAAAATTGATTAAATTAGTTAAAACCATCGAACTTTTTGATAACTGTATAATCTCTTTAGATATATACTTTTAAAACTATTTATAAAGATTTTACAATTGCTGATTCCATAGGATATACTTCACAAAAAAAGTCCATGGCCGGTGTTTTTCTCGTTTTTCTAATACTTTTTTCCTCTGAATAAACATGAGCTCCACGCACGCACCTCCCCTTTGCATTTGAATAGCAGATACCAGCTATTAACTAATTAATTATAACTGGATTGCCATGTGAAATGAAATGTAAATCTGTTAGATTAAATCACACTTCAAGCTGGCTAATGCCCATATCTTGCATTTTAATTATTCTGATTTTGGTTAAGCATTGCATTATATATCAAGAAAAAAATTTTAAGATATGCTCAATTGATGCATGACTTACATGTAGGAGAGTAAAATAAGACATTAACTATTATGGTGATACATATGGGATGACTAGCTATATCTACACAATATGCCAACATTAATATATATATATATATATATATATATATATATATATATATATATATATATATATATATATATATATATATATATATTTATTTGGTGAAGAAAGGAGATTTTTTCAAGCTTGGAAGCTTCGAGAGAGAAGCACGACGAAGACGGAGAGGTGAAAGCTATCTGGTGTATCTAGTGTTGGAGAGAGAAGGAGAGAGAAAGAGATAGGAAAACCCTAGATATTATGTTGTATATATATGAACTATTATGGGCCATGTATAAGGGCTCAACCCAATTGTATTTGTTTTGTTGAGAAATAAAATTTCTAACCGGGAGCTCCAGTTTCAGTTTTTAATTTAATAGTTTAATTAACATATACTTACATCATATGGACCAATATAGCTCAAACATTTGTCAAACATGTATTTATCAGAATATAAACGTTTTTCAGGAAGTAAAGTAAGTTGGCACATGCATATGTCCAATATAGCTCAAACATTTATCAAACATGTATTTAACTGGTCATATCTACAAATATAAGCGGATCCTGATTAACTACGATCAAAAGATAGAAAATTTGAAAAATATGAAAGAGATATGTATAATGTGGACAAACCACAACCACTGTTTCTTACTAAGATAGGGTTTTCCTGCAAGACAATAGTTTTCACCCTTCCTTTTTTTGTTTATTGGGTTTAAAATTTTTTTTTCGGATTCTAAGGCGACAAAGTATTTTAATTTCTTATATTATTTCCTCATCTATTCACTTAATTGCTTGAGATAATAAAACTTTTTAGAATTGAGATAATAAAACTTTTTAGGTAATACATAAATCAGCTAATATTAGCAACGATAAAAAAAGGGTTAAGCTAAATTACTAAATTTCTTTAATTGCGTTCGATACGAGAGACCGCCTTCTTATTAAAGACCGGTTTTTTCATTAAGAAAATGAAAATAAAAAATGTGTTATATATTACCAAATAATCCCGTGTCCGCTGCATATGGATATATTAAAAGTTGTGCATAAATAATAAAGGCATATTATCTTTATATGATTACTTTTGCAACATGTGCAAAAGGAAATATGATTTTTTATATATATTTTCATAAGCAAAGAGTGTTGCCAGTATGCTAGCCTATTTACTTGAAGCATTTTAGTCTATTTACTAGAAGCATTTCAAAATTGGTGCAAGAACGCCGATAACAACCACTTTAATCATATTAAAACTACATGATACTCTGAACTTTAATAAATTAATATGATTTAAATTGACAATGAAGAGATTGGATTGCTTGATATTTTGAATTTGCAACCTGCTCTGATACGGTTTTAAAACCGGATTTACCTAAAAGTTTAAGTTTAAACTGTTAGACGTGGCATAACGATGCATATGGGGACAACATAATGATTTAATGGATCTAAACATATTTTTTTCCCCCAAAAGTGGGGCTGGAAAGTGCTTTTCTCTACTTGTGACAAAAAGAGCACCAATGGATGATCAAAGCCACAACTTTTTTTAAAAAGCCAAGCCTCCCCCATCGCCTGCTTCCATTCCTGCTTCCATTCCGCTATATAAATATCACCCCGGCCCCCTTCTCTCCATCTCTAAACTCTTCTCTCTCTCCCTCTCTCACATGATATCCTCCGGCGATCACATGGCGCCGGCGCCGGCGGACCCAAACTCAACTTCACATTCAAATTTGAACTCAAACCCCGACAAGGAGAACGAATACGAGATCGATGAGCTGACGGAGCAAATCGAATGCTCACGTGCCAACCGCCTCTCGATCTTCGCATGTGAGTTCGGGCCGAGGCGGTTTCGGAGGTGGAGCGGGCAAAGCCGGCTTGCTTGTCTCGTTATATATCCCGATAACAAGTAAGTTCCGACCATCATGTCTGCTTGTGTCCGATTTCTATTATTTTTTAATACATCAATCGAAACCGATAACGAAATTTGAATTGATAGTTTTGAAAAAAGAGATATATATAGAGAGAGAGAAAGAGAGGATAATGGAGGAAAGATGTCATGGGAGGGAATTTCCTACTATGGCGTCGAAAAAACACACCTTATATCGTGTTTTCCGACGATCGGAATGCATCATCTTCATCGTTATCATTTAAGATATGGGTACACCAAATTTCATGTGATTCAATAACATTTTCATCGTTGAATTAGTGGGTTCAAAATTAACGGTTTACCGATAATAATAGAACTTTTTACACTGCTAAATCAACGGTGAAAAGTTGTAGAATCATATGAAATTTGGTGTACCCAGATCTTAGATGATAACGATGAAGATATTGCATTCCGATCGTCGGAAAACACAATGGAGAGTGTTTTCTCCTATGGCGTTGAAAAAATACACCCTCTCTCATTTTTTCCGACGATTGGCACCACCATCTTCACCGTTATAATCTAAGATGTGGATACACCGAATTTCATCTGATTCTACAACTTTTTCACCGTTGATTTAGTGGGTTCAAAATCAACGGTTTATCGAAAATAGAACTTTTTGCATTGCTAAATCAACGGTGAAATGGTTGTAGAATCATATGAAATTCGGTGTACCCACATCTTAGATGATAACGATAAAGATGGTGGACGCTGATCGGCGAGAAAAATGAGGAACGGTGTATTTTTTTGACGACATATGAGGAAATTCCCTCATATGGCATCTTTCCTTCCTTATTCTCATATATATATATATATATATATATATATATATAAACTGATAAGATAGTTGAGCAAGGACAAAACATTTGGATACAAGAAATGATTCGAAATATTTAGATGATTTTCTTGGCAGTTAGTAGTATCCACATGAAGAGATGTTTGTTTCTTTATAGAATTAATCATGACTGCATAAAATCTTTGCATGATTACAAATCTTAATCGGTTAGATAAAAGTTACTTTAGTTGGGTTGAAATGATTCAAATCCTAGGTTTAATGGATAAAATTTAACCATTCGGTAAATCAGGACGAATGAAAGATAGACATGCTCGTCTATTTATTTGAATTATTTTACTAGATTTCAGTTTCAGGGTGGGGTATAATATATAAGATTTTGATACCATTTCCAAAGCTATTATGATTTATAAATCGATTTGGGGAAAAAAACGAGAAAATGATATATTATGAAATTGTATTGCTCTAGGTAAAATTGTGCTTGGTTAAAAAAGTTTACTGCTAGTTAATGATAGGTCTCATTGCTTTCATGTGACGGCCATTATCACTATAAAAAGTTTACCACTAAATAAATGAAATTGTTGTCATTAATATTGGTCATGCATACATATTATAGATTAGGAAGTGCAATTAACTAATTATATTTGTAAATGTAATCATATCATGGTCTTCCATAATTTTATACAAGGTTCTAGTGTTTGAAGCTACAACTTTCTTGTGATGTTGTTTTAAGTTACCTGTCCTTTTAATTTAAAAATCGAATTAAAGAAAACAGTCAGCTCATTTGATTTGGACAAAGATTGATTAATTAATAAACTAAGGAAACGATAAGTGATAGGTTATCGTAGACAATGATTTCGTAATGCATACCTGTCTTACCTGCAAATCCGGTTAAATTGACAAATAATTTAATTTACATGGTTTATTTTATACATGTGCATGCGCAAGCTGCAATAAACCGGATGCATATATGTATATATTAACTTCATGGACAAAATATTTGTGAAGTTGTTTAATAAATTTTAGTTTTAATATTAAAGTATTTTAGTAGAGATTTCCAAAGATTTCTTACATAACTATTTTGCTGCAATATTTTATTCTTTCTTATAAAAAAACACTAATATTATAACAATAACACATGTGGGTCATGTGCACGAAAGTAAGCGGATAGGATACATAGACGGATATAAGTGCTGTTATATCTGTATCCGACAGTCGTAAATGGTTTCGAATACTTATACGGATAGTTATTTGAAAATGGGAATCGCCATCGCAAAAGTCGGATATGGATCACGAATATGAAAATAAGTATTAGAAAACAATGTTTTCTTATAAATTTCGGAGTCTGGAAAAACCTTTTTTTTGCACTGGCCCGTAAGTCCTAACCTATGTTTACAAGACACACAAACACACCAGTGCACACACCCGGTTGATTTGTGGCCACGTTCGAACCCTACACACATTCCCCAAAAAAGAAAGTGCCCATGCCAACCGAGCAATTGGTCATTGTTGGAGTTTGGAAAGCCTAGTATGGTAAACGTGGGCCTTTGTAGTTTATGAAACTAGGGTTGCATTTGGGGGTGTATGGGCCCCACCCCATTATGAACTGGATGGGGGCCTTATAGCTGGAAAAAGGAATGATATGAAGGGTGAGAGGGGTTGATTGATGGACGCAGGTGGTACCGGCTGTGGAGGCACTTCATCCTGGGATGGGCGATCTACTCCTCCTTCTTCACCCCTCTGGAGTTCGGCTTCTTCCGGGGCCTCCCCTACAAGCTCTTCTGGCTGGAAAGCGCCGGCCAGGTGGCGTTCCTCATCGACATCGTCCTACAGTTCCTCGTCGCCTATAGGGACGACCACACCTATCGCATCATCTACAACCCTTCCTCCATCGCCCTCAGGTTTTTTCTTTTTCTTTTTTCTCTTGTGCATTTTGCTTCTTCTTGCTGTTGTTGTTGGTGATGATTGGTTTTATTCGATGAGGATTGGATGATTGCGTGCAGGTACGTGAAGTCTGGGTTTGTTATTGACTTGCTTGGTTGCCTCCCATGGGATGCCATCTACAAGGTTTGCTCTCTCTCTCTCTCTCTCGTGCTTAAATTAATCAAGCGTGCATTTGATGTGTGGTTCCCATATTGCCAATTTTAGATTTTTGTTCTTGCATAGATAAAGTGATTGCATTCATGGATCAGGCCAAATGTGGAATCTTTTGTGCAACTTAGGTTTGCAATTCATTTTCTTTCTTTCTTTTGGGTAAAATCATTTTTGCCTAATTTGGCCAAGTAGTCATAACCTATAGTGCAAAACTATAAATGTTAGCTGTATAAGATAGAACATCTTAGGCCCTGTTTGGGAATGGAGTAGAGTTTACTAAACTGGAGTTTCATAAAGCAAGAATGCTTTTAGTCCAAAATGCTAACTTTTCCCAATCATTTTGGAGTTGAGATAACTGATAACCGCAACCGCAGATATCTCAGCTCTAGAGCTGATCTAAGTTATCTGAACTCCATCTTTGGAGTTTGGGCCTTGCAAACTACAGTTTGCATATCTCCTACCTCTACTTAAAAATAAACCACAGTTATCCTAACTCCATATCCAAACAGGGCCTTAGGGAATTGAAGGAGATGGGGTGGGACTTTGGAGCGATGATATAGCATGAGGATCATGATAAGGTCACTAGTTCATAACATGCAAACAACCAAGGAGGAGAGGAGGCGGTATTTTAAAAGCGAATGGCAACGTCAAGGAGACGAATCATGTCTATCGCTTTAGGTGAGAGGCGCAAAACAGTTGATCACCTGAGTGAAGTGAGGCGATAAACATTTAAACCACCCATAAGATTTTCCTAGGTCGGTCTGAGGGGTAAGGGGTAAGGAAAGAATGCGAAAGAAAGAAATAAAAGACTTCTTTTGTTTGGAATTAAAAACCTAATTTTTTCATCAGTTTTGGTTCAATTCTATTCTCATAGAAGACTTCTTTATAATTATGGAGAAAGCAATTATACATAAACAAAAAGAAGAGCAAATAACATGAATTTAATTTATTTTTATTTTTTAAATAAAAATCACTCCGACGCTCGCCTCAAAGCCTCGCCTTGGATGCCTAAGGGGACAATGCGGGAACCTGAGGCGATAGCAGCTCAGATCGTCTCTCTCGGACGCATGAGGCGCCGAAGCGCTTCGCCTTTCAAACGCTGAGAGGAGGCCAACCTTATATAATACAATAAGGGGCATGGGGTCTTTGCATTATTTTTAAAAAAAGATATTGTATCCCACCCTTTGTTCCTCTTAGATTCACTGGAAATCGACTGATTGTGATAATGAATATCAACATTACGTCATACTTGGATTGTTGGCTTGTTAACGCAGGCTTTAAAGTCCTTTGGGTCAAAATCTACTTTCATGCCACCAGCTACTTGTTTAGTTTGACGTAGGGCTTTGACAACGGTTGGCGATCCTTTCGATAAAATAAAACCACTGGGTTTTGGATCTAATAAAAAAAATATATCAAATCCATCATTTTCCCATTATCATCTAATAATGAACACGCGTGAACTATTGAAGGCTAGCTTGGTACCTTTTTTCCATCTTGTCTTGTGCTTCAAAGTTTTGCATTCTCGCATTCTAGATCATTAGTCCATTACTTGATAATATAGTTCAGCATTGTGGTCATTTAGACCAAAGGAAGGATGCATTATTCTTTTTCCATCACCTTGATGGTTGTTTAACATTGACATATAAATTCATTGTGGGGCGCCTTAGATTTGTCCTATCATGTGGTTTAAGGTTATCAATAAGAAATGTGCGGAGGCTCACTATATGTGTACTCATAATTCTACTAGTAGTGTGCATGTGTGTGAAGCGTCCCTGGGTACTAAGATCAAAATCAAGTCAGAGTAAGATAATAAAAATCTCATGTTTGGGATGTGAGAGTGCAATTGAACGCTTCATTGGATATTAGACAAGATGGTGATTTGTTTTATGTCAAATATCTTCCATTCTGTAAGTCTTTAACTGGGTTATACAAGATGACTTTAGGCATGGATAAAAGTTTAAATCAGTTTGGATTCAAGACTCTGATAGGGTTTTCTTTTTTGGATCATATAGGTTCCAAGCTTGTTACCTATTAAATTTCAAATTTGGCGAGGCCTTTATCATAACTAACCAGCAGCATATTACATGGACTAAATGTATGGGTTCAAATCCACTATACCAATTGCTAAAGGGAAAAAATATAGAAAATCCAAAGGCGGTGTCGAATGTTGCAGTTAAAACAATGGTTGGCGCACGACCCATCATGGTAGGTTTTTGCGTGGTGCACAACTCATCAACTTAGTTTTTTGAGTCTGGTGGTTGCCAATAGTGGAATTTAGTCAGATGGAGGGAAAAAAGAAAAATGTTGAAAAAGCCATTTGGAATTTAGTCCTGTAACTGAGAGTAAAAGGGAAAACATTGTTGGAGGTTTGGGTTTCTATGTAGTAACTAGTAAGTGATAGATCTCAAATAACTTCATTTATCTTCATGGGTACATTTTATAAATTTTGTCATGAGAAAAATTAAAGAATTTGGGTGGTTCTGTTTTCTGAAAAATCTATGTATCGATCAAGTTGGCTAAAGCACGCATCCTTCTGAATCTCCACTGTCCATTTATAATCCAAATATAAATAAATAGATAGCAGATAATCAAATACAGAGAGGGGAGGAAGGGAGGGAGTTGGGAGTTTTCGATGTTTCTTGTCATTAGTGTTCTTTAATGCCTTTTATTTTTATTTCTTTTGCTAAGCATGCATTATTCTTGCTTATTAATGCCATATGAATTATCCATGGTAATGGTACTAATATAAGTTGTTGTAAGGACATTCACGCAACTGGCGACTTTGTGAACTTTTTTTTAACTCTTGAATTCTTCCGCCAGTCAAATCATCATTGCACAGGAGTTCTTTCTCCCCAGTTTGTTCAAATGGCATACATAATTCAATTTCCTTTCAAATTACATAATATGGCTCCATAGGCAGTTTAATATTTTTCTCTTTTCACAAAAATAGTTATCTAATAATTTTCTGTTGATGCTCGAAACTAGGCCTGTGGTCACAAGGAAGGAGTGAGATATCTCTTATGGATTCGTCTAAGCCGGGTGCAGAAAGTCACGGTTTTTTTCCAGGATCTAGAGAAGAACATACGAATTAACTATTTATTTACTCGTATAGTGAAACTCATTGTAGTTGAGCTCTATTGCACCCACACAGCTGCATGCATCTTTTACTACTTAGCAACAACTCTGCCTTCATCAGAAGAGGGTTATACTTGGATAGGGAGCTTGAAGCTTGGTGACTACAGCTATTCACATTTCAGGGATTTGGATCTCTCAAAGCGTTACTTGACATCACTGTATTTTGCCATAGTCACCATGGCCACCGTAGGTAAATTTCTTTGAAAGTTTCATTTAGTGTAAGCATCTAGTCTTTATTTTATAGGGTAAATTACATAAAAATACCCTTTAATAATGCCGTTTTCACGAATTAACGATCTGTTCCTACTTTACCCTGGTTTGTGTGCCCATTGAACTTCATTATTTACTTTGCCCCTCTTCTTATAGAGTAATAAAAGCGTAAAATGAAAAGAGATTTCATATTCCAGACATCCATTTGAGAAACCCAAGGGTTGCATGCCTTTCAAAACCTAATATTATCAATGAGATTTACGTAAGCTACGGCCGTTCAGACATATGTGCTAATACCATTTTCAGATGAAATCACATATCAACATGTATTGGCACAATATGAGTAATATACCCATGCCATGATTCATGCCTCGAAAAAAATAAAAGAATCCCTTAGTTTGTTTTCAATATTAGAATATTATGTAGATAATAAGATATGTATTCATTATTTGTTCAAATTAATCACTATAATCTTCTAACAAAAGAAATATTTAACGCCCCAATTCCCAGAATACGAGAATATCGATCGAAACCGCCAGTGCTTTTAGACAAGGGGAAACTGCTTTGCCATAGTCACACCTAAGGCTCTAGCTAAACCTGTACGATAATATCCAAGATATAATACTAATATCATACTGCATAAATAACAAATAATACTGATGAATCCACGAGATAAAGATATGGTCAATAAAAGATCCAAATAATAAAGGGTCCCGAATAAACAAAGTATAAGATCTAAAAAGAAAGATATATTATTCCTATCGTCCCACAAGGGATGCACATTCTAATGGCAACTGAAATAAAATCGAAATAAACCTACAAATACCATTGATCTTCGACAAACTCCTGATAGTCACTCTGGTCCTGCTTTACCTGTGAATTGGTCTCTAAACCTAAGATGGCAAGTCTCAGGGATGTCAGAACATCCCAACAAGTACTCAATACAAAAAGTGTATGTATGTGGTGTGATAGCATGAATATGTGAGTGTTGTGAAGCCCGTGTGCGCATGTTTATATATATATGGATATAGTAATAATATGAAACATACATGTAAACAGATCAAGTTGGTCAAGTCGTATCCTAACCGGTCACTAAAAGGTAATCTATCCTATCGTGAGTTCAAGTGTGTACGTCAAGCTCTGCAGGAGTATTCTTAACAAATGGTAGGGCATCAGGGGCTAGGAAACACGAGTCCAAATGTGGAATGAACAAGCGACCGATATAGCCCGGTACGAGCTGTAGTAACAAGCGACCGACATAGCCCGGTACGAGCTCCAATGACCGATATAGCCCGGTACGAGTTGTAGTAACAAGCGACCAATATAGCCCGGTATGAGCTGCCGGCAATGAGACTCCTGAGTTTCTGTTGAACGAACGCACACTCAAACTATCTCAACACCCCGCGTATCTATAACTAATATGGTAATGAACTCAACCGCTAATCAAAATGCCGACTGAACTGAAACTTGTAATATCATGTTAATTGTATTGAAATGAAATATGTAAATAGTATAGATTGTGCATGGTATGTAATTCAACATTCTAATTAGAGATCTCATTTTAATATAAGGAAACAATAGTCGTGAACAAGCATGTCATGTCAAGGTGTTTTCGTACACGTCAATCAATAATGATCTCGCATATGTAAAGCATATTAAAAGTGTTCTCGTGCACGTCAATGATAACAATAAGCATGTCATAGTATCAATATTTAACAAGATGATTTACGCAACATTATTTTAAAGAGGGTTCAATTCTAATCGAACAATTCCAATAGCTGTGGCATTTAACAAAAAATATTTGTAATTAAATATGAATGTATTATTATAATATACTATACAACTATTTGAATTAACTAAAACCGAGACTTGAACTGTTATATTTATAATATCTGTATATATATACCCCTACTTAATATATAAATATCATTATCTGAAATACTCCGTGTGTTGTGTTCATAATTACTAATACTGTACACTTATATACATAAAATATATTATACTGTTTTAGTGTATTATATATGACTATCATCAATATGTACTAATAATCTATGTATGTTATAAATTATCATATCCATAACTATTCTAACTAAATATATTAATAACTTATCTACTATATTAACATATTATTTATAACTACATTTCATATTGTATATTTAAATGTATTATACACACACAAACTTATTTATGCCATATGATAGTTACAATAAATAAAATCACATCAGACAATTATATACATGAGTATGAATAATTAATAGCACATACCAGCAGTATGAGTTTAAATTTACATTATATATTAGTTAAGTAAATATGATCACATGATATTTTTATATAAAACAATAATAACACATCAAGAATATAATATATCAATATGAACGAAAATTATATATACATACAGTGTGGATACAAATAGTTATATACATAATTTGTATGATAATATTATTTATCAGCAATACTTGAGAGTTTCGCCGATATTGCATCGACTAAAAATAAAGGAGTGAGAGTACTTGCCTCGGAGACGGTTAAACACGACGACACGAAACGCAACTCCAAGCTTTGATGGCTCGGCTAATTTTGAAGAAGAAAATATTGTGATGGGAAAGAGAGAAGGTTGATTTATATAAGGAGAGATGATGATAATGAATATATGTAAAGTTGTTATAAGGGAAAAGAATAAAATATCGAGGAGAGAAATATATTTGAAGAGAGATCCAAATACCGTTAAAGAGATTAAATTATGTGGGGTTTGTAAAGATTGTTTGGTATAAGATATATATATATATATATATATATATATAGTTAAAATAGGTGTAGAGTTTGTTATTATATAGGATAATAGAAAAATATTCATATAAATATATATAGGGTTTTAAATAGATATGATGTATATAAATTAGTTTAAATGTATATGATTAAAATAGGTATAGATTTGTTTGGAGAGATAAAATATATTTGGAGAGAGAGATAAAATATATTTGGAGAGAGAGATAAGAAAATATATATAAGTTTAGGAAAATAATTGTTATAACTTTCAATAGTTTAATTTGAAAGATTTAAAATAATATTTAAAAATTAAAAGATTATTAATAATATATCATAGTAAACAAAATATTGTACTAGAATATAAATAAGATATTATTAGATTTAGTAAAACAAAACTTTAAAAGTAAAATATCACTTAACTAATTTAGATAACAATAATATATTTGTTTGCATATTTAGTATTTGAAAATATATTAGATACAAATTAAAATAAGATATTAATAGATTATCAAACAACATTAAATACTAAATATTTTTTGTTAAAACAACCATACTAATATTATCTTTTTAGTTACGAACCTAATGTTAGACAAATAAATATTATATGTATAGAAATTTAAGATATTAATCAAATAATAAACAAACATAAATACTAATAATATACTTATTTAACAAACTTGGAAAATCATAAGTATAACAAATTTAAAGCAAACATAATAATATGTTCTATCTTAATTAGAAAGTATTAAACTCCAACTTATAACACCAACATAACAAAACCCAATATATTCAAAAGAAAAAGAACAGAAAAAACTTACCATCGGGATAGGGTGTTACAAAATAACTGGCTACAAGCTTATAGTATATTAGATATCACTATTAGACATAATCTTTTTCTATTTGATTGACCGTCGGGATAAAACAATTATATTTTAAGCTTACTTCTGAAAAAACCCGAAACCTTTTTAGCTAAATTACGAGAAACCTCCAAAAACTTTCAAAATTACGAGAAACTGTCTTGGTACAAAAAAATTTCAGTATTTTTTGGCAGTTTCGTGCAATTTATTGATGATGTGGCACCTTATTTCTGGTTGTTTCTCGTATATTTTGAAAGTTTTGTGGGGTTTCTCGTAGCTTAGCTAAAAGGTTTTTTTTGTTGGAATTAAGCCAATTTTTTAATATATCTCATATTCTATTTTTGTTATAATCTTCTCATAAAAAAATTCATCGGGCGATGTGCTATTGTTAAATTGAAAAGTGTATATAATTTATAGATTTATTATGAGTTAAATGTTTTGCTGTAAGATGTTTAGTTCCTGTGAACAGGTTACGGAGATATACATGCAGTCAATACCAGGGAAATGATATTCATCATGATTTATGTTTCTTTTGATATGATTCTGGGCGCTTACCTGATTGGTAACATGACTGCCCTAATTGTGAAAGGATCAAAAACAGAAAGATTCAGGGACAAAATGAAGGATCTGATTAAATATATGAATAGGAACAGACTTGGTAGAGATATACGAGGCCAGATTAAAGGGCATGTGCGCTTACAATACGAGAGCAATTATACAGAGGCTTCTGTTCTTCAAGATATCCCTGTATCAATTCGTGCTAAGGTATGCGACCATTAAAAAGTTTGAAGTTTGATATTTGAACGGTAGCATTACCAAAATAAATGTCAAACGAGGAGTTCTCATTTAAGATTAGTAGTGTCATATTTTTCAGTAAGCTAAAATTACACAAAAATACTCTTACTATTGTTGTTTTTCAATAAACAATCTTGAAGTAATTTTAATTGGAGTAAACTTCCTTCAAATACTTCATATAAGGGTATTTTAATTTTAAAACCTCCCTTAAAACCAACATTAAGGGAGTTTATTGTAATAAGAGAACTTTTAAGGTATTTATGTGAAATTGAACGGCAGTTAAGGGCAGTTTAGTGCAATTTAGCCTTTTCATTATTTTTCTTACTCTAATAAGCTAACGATTAAAACGATCAAATGTTGCTCCATTCTGTAAATGTTTTTATTGGATAATAATTGTTCTGTAAATGTTGCAAAAGCTTAGTTAAAAATGATAGAATGCTAAAAGCATGAAAAGGCCCCAGACTTCTGTTGTATTTTTGGGTGCAACATTATTTCCAGAAGTCTGCTTCAGAATGTTGATGACGGTATTGTGTTAGCCTTTTTCTCCAATGTACCCTGAATAAGTGTCACCGACTTTCCTTTTACAGATTTCGGAAAGCTTATACAAACCCTACATTGAAAATATTCCTCTGTTTAAAGGATGCTCTTCAGAATTTATTCATCAGATTGTAAGTGCATCTTATGCCCTCTACATCTCACTTTTCAAAATAAACTTTTGTATGGATATATTTACTTTGACCCAATCTTATGTATCTAGGCTCCCATTTCTATAATAAACTTTGTTTTTACTTGGCCTTTCCATGCCCATGGGGAGGCAATGACTCACTGTGTATGCAGCATGGATTCTATATTTTATATCCATATTGGATTTGTATTCCTATATGATTCGTCGAGGATACTGGAGACTCTTTTTGACACAGATGTATCAAACATGCATCAACAACTAAGACCCTAGTAATTTATTCTTGTTGCATGCTTAGAGTAGTGATATTATTTGTGTTTTTTAGTTTAAATTTGCTGTGTGTATAAACAATAAGAAAATTAGTGTATCCCAATTAGTTTTTCTTTAAAAGGAAAAGTAAGGCAAGATGCCCTACTCATAAAAATATATAAAACATAAAACCGTACCGGTACAAGAATGATCATCCTCTCGGCCAAAGTAATAGATATTAATGTTTGCAAATTATCATGGAGCTGGCTAATAGAATGGGGAGTGGACATTGTCGTCGTCACCCATTACTATTAACAACAGTTCTCTGATAATAAGCCTACACTAAACCCAAAGAGCCGAGGAAAACAAGTGCTTATAATATCCTTGTTAGTTGTATCCTATACTTCTAGAAAATTTCATGGGCAAATCTGATTTGTATCATGATCTGTCTCCATATTCGGATCGGTTCTATTAGCTCACCGTGGCTGTATAAGCAAACATCCTTTTTACTTGATCCGTGTTGTTACTATAAAAATCCGGAGTAGACTTGAGAGTTGAGACACTGTTTAATCTTTTTAGAAGAGAAGTGGGCCTTGTGCTGTCCATAAGTGCATTTAATAAGATCTCAGGCATCATTAGTCGTCTTGTGCTTTGGGCATGTGCTCTTTACTTTATTTCACATGCTACATGTACTCACATTAGGAAGTCAGAAGGCAGTTCTTCTTTGTTGTGTATGAACTATTTGTTTTGATGAATCATGATTCAATTCATAGTTTATTGTGTATTGAAATGCTAGAATATTTCAAATCAATACATTGGATTGACTTTGCAGGTGATTAGGCTGCAAGAAGAATTTTTCCTTCCGGGGGAACTGATCTTGGAAAAAGGCAATGCTGTAGATCAACTTTATTTCATCTGCCATGGCGTTTTGGTATGATGCTTGTCTCATCATAACGTGATCTTTTGTAAACTTGAGCACGTGAAATAGAGCATATCTTACTTTACATACATACATACGTACATACATACATACATGGATATGCATACGTTACATGCATGCTAGATGGAACAAGGAATCAATCTAGGAAACACGTATGATTTGAGCGGGAAAAAAATTCATATAAGACAACAAAAATGAACAGAACATATGGATCAATTTGTTTTAATTACAACTTAGAGAGGTTTGGATGTTCATCAATAATCGATTCCATTTTTTTTTTATCTCCACTGAACTTTACATTTGTCATCAGAGTTGCTTAATATTTTTTGTTGCAGGAAGGTGTTGGGATCGGTGAAGATGGAACAGATGAGACTATTTTAATGTTGGAGCCCAATAGCTCCTTTGGAGAAATTGCCATTCTTTGCAACATTCCCCAGCCGTATACTGTACGTGTTTGTGAACTCTGCAGACTCTTACGGATCGATAAACAACTCTTTACAAATATCTTAGAGATATATTATGTTGATGGACGAACAGTCTTAAGCAACCTTTTGGAGGTATATTCCATATTTATAAACATCCTTTGCTCATCTTGTTTAGATTTTGATTTGCAGCCAATTTCTTCTATTTTTGCTTAAAATGTCTACCCTGTGGAGCAATGCATATCGACACATCTCTTTCTTCACTGCAGACTAATGAATCCAATATCCGCATCAAGCAACTTGAATCTGATATCGCATTCCATATTGGAAAGAAAGAGGCTGAGCTTGCTTTAAGAGTAAACAGTGCTGCTTATAATGGAGATTTGAATCATCTAAAGGGTTTGATTCGAGCTGGAGCTGACCCTCGGAAGACTGATTATGATGGACGTACTCCTCTGGTATGATGTGATGTATCATATATTTGAATTATATGTTAGCTTAGTTTAGTAATTTTAATCTTCTTGCGCTGAATTCTTTAAAACAAATGTTACAGATCTGTGTTATGTTAGAGATACAAACTGCTAATAAGCTGAATTATTATGGAAAACCTTCTTTAATCAATTATCTAATGATGGTTCATCAATCCAGTTATATTACAAAACTTACAGTTCACATGTATGTGTATGTATGTTTGTGTATGTAGCTTAATCTGTCTGTACTGCCTAAACCTACTTTTGGTGTTTTAACATAGTTAATATTACTTGACTTGGTTTTTTTTTTTATTATGTAGCTTGCAAACAGAGTGATGAATATTGAACATGTAGATATTTGAACCATTTCTTGGCACTGACATAACAAATATGTGATGGATCACATGAGCTAAGAGAAATGGGGAGTGTACTCTGTTTCAAATTTTGCATATAAATGACCTGAGAAAAACACTGCACATCCCAGTTTGCTAAAGCTCTCCTTTCATATTTTCATAACAAACCCTTTTATTTTTTTAATATAACATAATAGATCATTTTGCCATAGAATCATCTAGATTGCATTGCATAAAGCCATATATTGAGTAGTTTTCTCTATTGCCCGACATCTATTCCTTTGCTTTCAAGTTAATAAATTTCAATCATAATATTATGTGCATCTATAGCCACGTTTAGCAGTCATTTATCTAAAGCTTAGTAACAGTTGTTTATTTACCATGATATTTCATGTCAATATTCTTTAAAAATTATTATAACTAAATATCTTAGTCTCGTTTACATAACAGCAAATACTAATTTTGTTGAGGCTACACTCGTTCCTCGGAATGAAAAGAACTATAATCTATGAACTCTATCAAAATTACTTATTTAACAAGTTTATTTAGAAATTGAACTTAAAATAACTTTCTAAGATAAATTTTGAAAATGTATTTAAATTTACATAATGAAGAAACTAACAGGACTGTTTACTATGCCCAAACCTGAAACCGTTGGAAGGAAAGGGGATAAATTATTTCCAAACGGAGCATTAGATTTAGCGGTTTAAGTTTTCTGTTAAAGCCTTTAAGAACAGCTAATACCACAAAAACCAATTGAACAATACCAGGTCATCAGGTTTTCTGTTAAAGCCTTTAAGAGCAGTTAATACCACAAATACTAATTGAACAATACCAGGTCATCACTACTTTTTATAACTGCAATATTGTGATCTTGTTTTTTTCCATTCCTTTCAGCACCTTGCAGCATCCACAGGTTATGGGGATGTCACTTTATTTCTCATTCAAGAAGGTGTGGACATCAATGCTGCAGGTACCATTCTTTTGGTGTTCGCTATTTAAATTTGGGTTAATTGCACAAAACACCCCTGAAGGGGTACCTTGTATAGGAATTATAACCACTCTATTGATTTATTAGCGCGTCATCGCCAAAACCGTATAAACCACTCAAATTCTATTCTAAACAATAGGAAGAAGTTTTAATGTAATATTAAACAATCATTTGAGTTATTTAGAATTAAATTTGAGTGTTTTTAATGGTTTTAGTCGATGAGAGTGATTTGCACTAATAAATCACTAAGGGGTATAACTGTATAAGTCCTATACAGGATAAACTACTGGGTTGTTTTGTGCAATTAGCCCTTTAAATTTTCATGTTACATCATGTAGCATCTTGTTAACAAGCTTATGATGCGTTTTAAGTTTTAACATTTATACTGATATGTGCATGCGGATTAGATAAATTTGGGAACACAGCATTATTGGAGGCCATCAAGTATGGACATGACAGAGTGGCTTCATTGCTTTCCAAAAATGGAGCAACCCTAAGCCTAAGCGATGCAGGAAGCAAACTATGTGCTGCTGTTGCAAGGGGAGACACGGATTTTATAAAGAGAGTTTTATCTTATGGCATCGATCCAAATTTAAAAGATTATGATCACCGTACACCGCTTCATATAGCTGCAGCTGAGGGGATATATTTGATTGCGAAAATGCTTTTAGAGAATGGTGCAAGTGTTTTCTCCACTGACAGGTAAGATATAATTCTTATTGTGAATTGTGTTTATTTTTTGTATGGCTAAATTACACCAAACTATTCTTTACTATCATTGTTTTTCCAGTGAACTACCTTTTTAAAAAATGGCTTAATTCCACAAAACAGAACTACCAAACCTTTTGTCTCAGTTACGAGAAACTACCAAATTCTCTCAAAATTACAAGAAACTACCATGTTTTGAAAGCCTTGTCGTAGTTTTTTGCAATTATTGCTGACGTGACACCTTATTTATGGTACTTTTTTGTAGTTTTTGAAAGGGTTGTGGTAGTTTTATGTAGTATTTTGAAAGTTTTGCGGTAGTATTTTGTGTATTTAACAAGAATTTGGTAGTCTCATAATTCTGCCAAAGTATTTGGTAGTTTCTTGGAATTAAGCTAATTTTTTTTATATCAAAGCAAGCTCCATTAACGTTCTACATTTAAGGGCTTTTTAGAGGAAAAGATAGATCAGTAAAAGACCGTGATGATTAAAGGTACATTAGTGGAATTTAGCCTTTTTGCAATTTTAAGCCTATGTTTTTCTTCAGTAAGGATTTTAGTTCACTTAGATATTGAATGCTTCAGATCTACACTGTTCTAAGATTAACTAGTAGCAAGATAATATGATATTGTTGTTTCATTCAAAATATTTATAAAAAATTTGATTCATTACCTGTTTATGCCTCGTTGCCCATGACACCCATGCCTCGTTAAGGAAGAAAATTTGTCTGACATATTTTTGGTAAAGAAATCTTTAGCATTTTGGCAGCCACCATCAGTACCTGTGACATCTCCCATTACAGTCAAGCACTCTACCAAATTTCAAAGTTTCTCAGTTGTATAAATAAAATTGGAAGTGAATTACCGATAAATTAGAATGGTTTGATGAAAATATTTACAGCATGATCCACTATATAATGTTTGCTTCTCTAGTTCTTTCTTGTAAGATGTCTGTAGTTATTAGAGATAATTTCCTTGGCTCGTATTAACATAAATAGATGTGTTGAGTTTCATGGATCTAGTATCTCATAGAGACTTTGCGGAATGTTATGCATTAATGGCACCATACTAGAAACTCTATGCAGCTTGGCTTGCTCAATCCTTTTTCCCAAGCTTTGTTCTATAACATGAATTTATGATATTAGAATTTCATTTATAATTGTTAAACATAACTATTAATGTTCTAAGGCTTAGAAAATATTAGGCTCATTCTTCCGTTGAAAAATTAATTTGATAGCGTTTCCCTGTTTTAGTTACTAGTTAACTCACAATGGGAGGGGTCTCAAATTTATCTTTTAATTTCATTTCCAGCATGACATGTGGCCTAGGCAGCACGGGTTCGGATACGGGATATAATACGATACGGATTTGCGGATTCACAATTTTTCAAAAACCTAGGATATGAGATACATTTTTATATCGATTTTAAATTAACTAAATATGCATATATATTAAGATATACATACCAATATTTAATAATATAAATAAATAATGGTATTATGTTAGATATTCAATTCACTTTTAAACTTTTGAATGCCTTAATTTTCGAGAGAAAGAGAAGATGTGTCTATCTGAGAGAGGTTGATGAGACATTTACAAGTTCGAGTGAATCCTAAAGAATCCGAGAGTTTCGGAATCCGATACGCAATCGGGGACGATTCACGAGGCATATACAAGTATCCGTGCTTCATAGCATGTGGCAAGCAACTCTCTTAATTTTGAGGAAAGACTAACGTTTTCATTTCTAATTGTTCGAATCTCTTAAAAATCTTTTAAAATCCATACTGTTTCCACCAAAGAACCTTTTCAATTCCTATAAAATATTTTCCGTAAATTAGCTGCTATTTGTCCATCTTACATCAAATTACTAGTTATCAACGCTGCTAACATGTTTGTACAAAATGTGCAATCAATATGTCTACTTCATCCTAGAAGTCTGGTCTTATCCTTCAATCCAGCATATTGAAATGTACAGGGCCACATTTCATCCTTTTTTCAAACAGTCATCTATTTAGTCAGATTAACTATTTTTAAAATTACAGATGGGGAACTACATCATTAGATGAAGCACGAAAAAGTGGAAGCCGGCCCTTGATAAGGTTGATGGAAGAAGCCAAATCTGAAGAGCTGTCCAAATACCCAAAACAACGAGGTCAAGAAATTCAAGGTACATATTGATAAAATCCGTCTGTTCTTTGATTCATGCACTCTTAATTTACTTAATTGTTCTATCTTATGGTTGGATGATACTAAGCTAAGTGATGGAACGTGAGGTAAAGAATTGCTTTATCATTTTAAGGAGCTAAGAATACTAACTTTCTGCTTAGTTGTTAGTATATGAACTTCGGTAGAAGTTGATCGGGATTTAAATTTTTAATCTATTTACTACTTTTTGAATAAGGCTAAATCACACCAAACTACCCTTAATTATCAATGTTTTTTCGCTAAGCTAACTTAAAGTTTTTTTTTTCAATTACTGTAAGCTCCCTTAAAGTGCTACGTTCAAGAGCAGTTTAGTGGAAAAACTTGCTTAGTTTCAAAGAAAACTCTAGGCAGTTTAGTGAGAAATAGCTACAGTTCAGGGTAATTTTGCGTAATTTAGCCTTTAAATAAGCCACATATATGGCATACAATATTATGAGTTCTCTATATTTGCTGATTAACTGCTCCTTTTGCTGCAATAGATAAAATGCATCCACGGAAATGCACAATCTTCCCCTTCCATCCTTGGGGCGCCGAGGGAAAGAAAAGAGAAGGCGTCGTTCTGTGGGTCCCACAAACGATGGACGGGCTAATTCAATCTGCTCAAGAGAAACTAAAATGCAGTGGCACATTCATTCTTTCAGAAGACGGAGGAAGGATACTTTATGTCGACATGATTTCTGAAAGTCAGAAACTTTACTTGGTTAGCAGTACAGATACAGATACAGATACAAACTCAACTTAGTATGATGAATGGTTCGATTATTTTTCGAGGTCGCTTGATCTCAAAGTATATGTATGAGTATGAAAGCATGCCAAGCTCTGTAAGCAGTGCATGTCCATTGTAAATAAGCTTGCATCATAGTTGAAATGGAATCAATGGTACTCTTCGTACTAGAATGTCATGGCAGTGCTAACAAGGTATATATTTCACGGAGATAGGGACTGCAATCTTTCCCTAGTCCAGAGAGAATGCTTCATTGCAGTATCTTTAAGAAATTATGGAAAGGATGAGAGAACACAGGTAAAGGGATTATAGCTTCTGAACATATATTTTATCAATATAGAAACTTTATGATATGCTGCCTCTTTTTTTCGAGTATAGGTTGTGACGTGACGCAATCAGTATTTGAACCCAAACCTCTTGCTCGATCATATGTACTACTGCGTTGCTTTTCCAAATGCGGTAAAAGAATTTAATATCAAAGGCATCTTTGTTTAGTTTAGTTTTATATGTTTATTCTGTTAGGTTCCATTTCTCGTCACAAATGTAAGATGTGAATCACCATCTAGCGGATTTGGTCAACAAATCCTTGATGTATAAACATATTGGGAGGATTAACGGAGGTGGTTGAAAGATTATATTTTTTTTATAATGGTTTATAAACATCTGAACAAGCTGCGCCATGCACGTGTGCGCTATAGTTATTGGAGTTCTTGTGGCATTCATCATAAATGGCTGCAAAGAGTGTTGATCTATTGATGAAAGATAAATTAAGGCTAATAATGATACCATGACTGTCATATATCAAATATTTCTTATGGTGTATACTTTTTTAATTATAGACTGGACACATGCAGGATCTAATCCCTTTAAAAAACTAAAGCTGGTATCCTCTTCTTCCATTGTTTATAACCGTATGTCTTGAACTTCTCATGAACTTGTGATCTCCTAGTCACAATTTTTATGCTATTCTAACTCTTCCAAACCTGTAGGTTTCTTGTGGGGAGTATATATGTTTTTAAACCTCAACAGTGACATATCTTCAGTTTTGGAGTACCTGTTGCTCGGAAACATGAATAGTAACACATGACCCTAATATAATATAATATGACATGACAGAACAAAGCCCAACCCCCTTGCTTACTATTTTTGTTAGCTTTATTACTGGTTGTTTGCTCCATGTATTTTTGAACCCACGAGCTATATTAATTCTATATCAGAGTTATTTACATGCTTCTTTTATCGTTACCATGTTTGATTTTGGTTATTTTTTATCTGTTGGTATTTTAAGGAGTCTACTTAAATAAGGATTGGGATCTTTATAGAATAGGGAATCATTATTTGAATAGGAGTGTATCTTATTCTATCATTCTATGCTATAATCTTTATAGAATAGGGAATCATTATTTGAATAGGAGTGTATCTTATTCTATCATTCTATGTTATAAATAAAGATGGCTCTCTTCTAAGGTTTTATAGAGAAGCATGAGGAGAAGTTTCGCTACATGATGTAGAGAGAGGTTTGGAATAAACAGGCATAAGGTCCGGTTCTCATAGAGTTGAAGGTCGAGGCAAGGGTTGGTGTATTGTCGTCATAAGGGCTTTGTATAAGAATCTAGAGAAGGCATACAGTGAAATACTCTTGGAGTCTTACCCTTATACATATCATCATCATCATCCTCTTCTGTGGTTCTCCTTGTGGATTAGGTATATTGCCGGATCACGTTAAATATCGTTGTCTCTGTCATTTGTTTATTTTCCTTGTGTTTCGGTTTGCTTAAATTTTACTAAACCCTGTCCACCTTTTAGGTTTTTTGATATAACCCCATTTAACTTAAAAAATGCTATAAAACCCCACTAAACTTCCAATATTGAATGCGATCGCTAGTTTGATTAACTCGTGCAAGCTACGATTGGACTGCATTTCTCTTCTCGATCATCGGGCTTCTTTCTTCGTTGCTCCGGGATATGTGCATATGCGATGCATCCGAACACCTTTAGATGGTTGGCACTTGGTTTGAGACTGCTCCATTTCTTCAATGGTGTCATGAACTTGACACTCTTTGTTGAACAGCGGTTGATAAGGTACATTGTGCAATCTACGGCTTCGGTCCAGAAAGTCTTTGCCAGGTACTTAGTCTTGAGCATGCTTCTCGTCATGTTGAGTATTGTACGGTTCTTCCACTCCGCTACATTATTCTGTTGTGGAGTGTAGACAGTAGTGAGTTGGTGGATTATCCTGTGCTGATTGTTGAACTCTTCGAATGTCTTTGAATTGTATTCGCTTCCCCAATCGGATCGGAGTACCTTGATGTTGTGCCCACTTTGGTTATCCACCGTCTCTTTAAACTCTTTGAATTTCTCCAGCGTCTCTGATTTCTCATTCAAAAAATAGATCCACGTTTTTTCTGCTATAATCATCAATGAATGTAATGAAGTATCTATTACCTCCAAGCGAAACCACTTCAAATGGCCCTGCAATGTCTGTGTGCACCAATTCTAACAGCTGTGTTGCTCTTCGAGATTTGCCAACTTTGAAACTTCGTCTGTTTGCTTACCTCTCATACAACCTTTGCATGGCTGATTTGGCAGAGCAATTTGAGGTAAGCCTTTCACCATCTTTTCTTTCCATAGGAGATTTAGGTCACTCAATACCAAATGCCCGAATCGTAGACGCTAGAGCCAACACTCATCGTTTAAGAGGGACATTTGGAAGACTATGGTGGAGTTAAGACACTGCGGTGACTCGATGAGATTTCTTGTTAATAGTAATTTTGTAACCGTGCAAAAATATATAGTGGATATCGTAGAGAGCCTCTATAACGCAGAAGTAGCATGTGTTGGGTGAACTGCGAAAATAAATCTTCTGTGTTCTCTTGTTGTGCCAGTTATTTAATTTTATCGCTCCGTACCGTATTCATTTCTCATTTGAGCGAGGACTTATTTCCTAACAAGTGGTATCAGAGCTTGGGGAATCAAAGGATCTTCGATTTTACGGTCTAAGTTTATGGCGGGTAACGACGCCTATGTCCTCTTTTCCACTTAGATCATAGTTTTGAAGGTGTTGGTTCAGATCTAAGGAAAAGTTAAATTTGCGAGGCAAGCGAAAATCTCGGAGGATAAAATTAAAATTGAGAAATTTGATGTCCATGATTTTGCATGGTGGAAACTTCAAATGGAAGATTATCTATATTAAAAAGATCTACACGAACCGAAATTAGGTTTGATGCCAGTCACAAAAAAAGGTGAAAAGGTTGATGCGGCCGTAAAGGACAATACGTTCTTTTGGATAGAAAAGCTTTTGGTGCTATTCGTCTCGGCTTGACAAAGAAGACCGGATTCCACATTGCAAAAGCTAAAACTGCAAAAGAAGCCATGGAGTTACTTTCAAATATATATGAGAAGCCGTCGACATCCAATAAAATCTTCTTGTTACAGAAGTTGGTGAACATGAAGTTATCCGAGAAGAGTACCGTTGCTGATCACATGAATAACTCCACACAAATTGTAAATCAATTGGAAAGCATGGGAATGAAATTGGAAGTAAAATTACAAGCTCTTTTATTTCTATATTTATTACCAGATTCTTTTAATATCGCTGTACAAACTATCTCCGGTACCATGAAAGAATCCTCACTTTAGATGATGCTGTGAGTTGCATCATGGATGAGGAAATGAGGAGGAAAGTTTCGGAAGAAAATCCTTCAAGTTCTTCATCCACTACCGCTCTAGCTGTGGAGGGTAGAGGCAGGAGTAAAAGTAGAGGGATATAGTGCGGGAGATCAAAATCAAGAGGTAAGAGTAGAGATGACAGAAATAATGAATGTTGGTATTGCCACAAACCAGGCCATAAAAAGGCGGGTTGTGAGCAATACAAAAATGAGAAGCAAGGTGACAATTATGATGGTGCACGTGTTGTAAGTAACGAGTAGTTCTGCAATTTGTGCTTGTCTGCTTGCAAGGCCGTGGAGACTATAGGCTGGTTCTTAGATTTTGGCGCTTTTCATTGCACATCTAGACGATGTGAATTTCTTGAGTACAAGAGCGATGATTTTGGTCAGGTGACCGTGGGTAATGGTGAGCAATGTTTGGAAAATGAGTCGTGAAGGTGAAAACTAATGATGATACTTGTCTAGCGTTGCGTGAGACACGACATTCCTAAGTTGAAGAAAAATCTTATCTCCGCTAGCGTGTTGGACCAAGAAGGGTATGTTACCTCTTTTGGTAATGGAGATTACTTCTGGGTCACGCGTTGCTAAGGGAAAGCGTGCTGACACGCTTTATATGCTCAAAAGCGTGAGCTCAGAGTACTTGGCGGCTTCCACTCTTCTTCATGCAGTGATGTTACTCTCTGGCATAACCGATTGGAACATCTTGGCAAGAAAGGTATACAGGAGTTACATCGTCGAGAGTTCCTGCTCGGTTTACAGAACTTCGAGATAGATTTTTATGAAGATTGTATTCTTGGAAAGAAAAAGACGGCTAGTTTTCGAATTGATGGCGTGAAGCTCAAAGTAGAGCGTTTGAAGTTGGTGCACACATGTGTCTGGGGTCCAGCTCAACAAGTTTCAATGGGATGAAATAAATACTCTGTGACCTTTATTGATAATTCCACGAGGAAGAACTTGGGTGTTTCTTATCAGAGAGGTCTGAAGATTTTGAGACATTCAAACATTGGAAGGCTATGGTGGAGTTTGATACGGATTGCAAAGTCAGAGCATTGAAATCTGACAACGGTGGTGAATATATAAATTTGGCATTCGCTAAGTTCTTAAGAGAAGAAGGCATTCATGGAGTGAGAACCGTTCCAAGAACTCCATCAGAGAACGGTGTTGCCGAGCTGATGAACCGGACCATCTTGGAGCGTGCAAAAGGCATGAGGCTACATGCATAACTCCCTATTTATCTTTGGGCATAGTCAACAAGGCCGTTTAGTTGATCAATTGCAGTTCATCTAATGCGTTGGATGAAAAGATTCCAGAAGAAATATGGTCAGGAAAACTGATTAATTACTCGTATTTAAGAGTATTCGGTTGTTTGGCATATTCTTACTTGACGGTGACTCAGGAAAGAATCTCGATGCAAAGTCACGCAAGTGTGTGTTCCTTGGTTATAGTGGTGACGAGTACGGGTACCGTGTTTGGGATTATGAGCTCAACAAAGTCATTTGAGTTCAGAATGTGATGTTCAACGAGAATGAGATGTATAAGGATCGAAAGCAAGTTGAAGAGCTAACAACCAAGTCTGACATGGTGGAGTTAGATACCGAGCCAGTACAGAATGCGCCATTGCCGCAAGAGCATGAGGTTCATGAAGAACCTGCTACTGGTGATGATGAGAAAGTTCCCACTGTAGGGTGTTTTTCGTCACCCCATTGAGATAGGAATACGCGTCGCTTGTCAGCCGTATACAGATTCCTCTTGCCTAAGGTAGGCCAGGGTTTATTAATTGTGGGAATCTGAATCTCCGGCAGCCGCGGACCAAGCTGCCGTTAATTACCCCTCGCCTTTGGAGCGAAAGAACCTTCGATTGATGCGTCAACTAATCATGCGAACTCAGTGTGCAGTGTGCGTTTGTTGTGTTTTGAAAGGGGTTTGGATATATCGGGGGCCTCGCAGAGTTTACGGGGGTTCCGTTATCCGGATAGCGGGCTGAGGATCAAAGAGGCTTGCGGGATGCGGGGCAGCGCCCCGTTAGAAAAATTTTCCTAACGGGGGACGTGTTTCTGGTATGGAGTGCATGGAAGATGAGGGGTGAGGAGCCTCTTAGAGACGCGTGCATGGCACGTGGACGTTGGGCGCCCACGGGTCATGTGCGCGGTGCGCGGGCGCCTACGGTTCACGTGTTGTGCACTCGACCGCTGGGCGCCCGCGGGTCACGTGGGCGGCAAGCGACCGCTGGGCGTCCGTGGGTCACATGCACGGCACGCGACCGCTGGAAATACCAGCGGAAAAGGGGCTTAGCCCCTGAGTTAGAAGTTGAACTCCCAGGGGTTTTTGGAGTTGAACTCCTAACAAGGATTTTGTATAGATTTGGAGTTAAACTCCTAAAAAAGGGTTTTATTTATGGAGTTAAAACTCCAACAGATCTTGAATGGAGTTGAACTCCTAGAAATCTTTGGATCTTCTTTTGAGCCTCGGATCTTCCCGGAATGGTATTTTTGGAGATGGGTATCCTTATTCTTCCTCTCTGTGGGCTGGATCTTAGGGGAAAAAGGGGAGGTGAGACTTAAAATCTCATCTTTTAGGGATTTGATGGCAGATTCAAGCTCCCCTTCGAGGGGTTTATGGTGTAAACTATTTATTTTTGGAAAAGGAAGAGTTAAACTCTTGATTTAATTCAAAAGAAAAGAAAAAGGTTTAGAACCTTGAGAAAGGAGGAGGAGGTACATTCTAGAGAATGGAAAAGTTGTTGAGATATTTTCATCATCTTTGCTTTTATAGGCTACACACTTTACATATAGCCCCTTGGGCTTTGGCAAATGGCGTTTGTTGCCACCCCATGCCTTATATGCTTGCTTCTTTTTGCACGTAAGCCACGAATTTTACAAAATTTCGGCTTTCTGTCCATTTACATACATTTATTTCTAAAAAAAGAATTACATTAAAACTAATTTATGGCTTCATTCCTTTTGTCATGGGGCCGGTCCCTTCCATGCTCTGTTCTGACCTGGGCTTGGGCCCACTTGGTTTGGGGTTGACTTTGATTTTGACTTGGTGAACCGGGGTGTTAATTTTGACCCCAACAAATTGCCCCATTAATAAATGCACACCACATATGTGGGTTGTGTGCATGAAATTGATAGATCTTTCGCGTGGAGGTTGATTTACTCTGGTTCCCATTTTGACGACGCGGAGGTCGATGCAGCCCTTTTTGTGAAGTGGATGGTCGGTTCTGCCCTTTTTACGACTTGGACGGTCAGTGCTGCCAGTTTTGCGACATGGACGGCCGGTGCTGCTCTTTTTGCGACGTGGACGGTCGGTGCTGCCATTTTAGCGACGTGGACGGCCGGTGCTGCCCTTTTTGCGACGTGGACGGTCGGTGCTGTACTTGATTTGACTTGCTCCGCTTCTTGCGGTATCGGGGTTGATTTGTTCGATTTGATTTATTTTGGGAGTTCCCTACCCGTCCAGCCGGACTTTTGAGCTTGGAAGCGCTACCGGGTGGGACGTTGATTTGATCTGTTTGATTTTTTCCTTGTTCGGCTGGATTTTTGAATTTTAGAGGAACTTGGAATTTGGATTTTGTTTGGCATCAACATTGCTGTACTGGGATAATGCCAGGAGCAACTCATCATTTGCCCCGGAAGAACTTGGGATTTGGTTTTTGGGTCGGTATCAGCATTGCTGCATTAGAATAATGCCAGGAGCAACTCATCATTTGACCCGGGAGGACTTGGGATTTGGTTTTTGGGTCGGTATCAGCATTGCTGCACTAGAATAATGCCAGGAGCAACTCATCATTTTCCCCGGGAGGACTTGGGATTTGGTCATTTGCCGTTGCCCGTTAAGGAGCGGTGGCTCAGGAGAGGTTTAGATCCCTGTCACCCAAGGCTTTTCAATTTTATGAGCCGTAAGGGTCTCATAAAAGCACTTTCTCCCTACGAGTCGAGAGGATCTCGCAGGTGTATTTTCTTCCTAGGAATCGTAGGGATTCCTATTTGTGAGTCGTAAGGATCTCACGCAGGGATTTTCTCCTCACAATGTCGAGAGGACTTTGCGAGTGTATTTCATCTCTTTTTTACGAGTTTGCGCTCTTTCGGGTTTTCACAAGCTCGCCGGCAGTCCTGCTGTTTTTACTCACGGAGCCCTTTCGGGTTTTCATCCGCGCCTGTTTTGCTTATGGACAAACCCTTTTTTTGTCGCTGGTAGGACTTTAAAAGTAGTCTCGCTGGCAGGACTTGGGAGAGATGGGGGTCGTTTACGCCCGTGGATTGTATACGGTTTTACAAGATGTATGATCCAGATCGTAGGGCCGGTGTACTCAATTCGCCTGCGACTTGGAGCATTCACACGTAGTATTTCTTGAGATATCGGCCGTTGATGGGTGGCATGGGCTTTTCTCCTTCGGCATTTATCAGCTGGTAGGATCCTCCATCAAACACTTTCTCGATGACGTATGGTCCTTCCCAGTTTGGCTCGAATTTTCCCTTGGCATGTTGATTGGGGATAATCGGTCTTTTGAGGACCAACACTAATTCGCCTTTCTTGAAAGCGCGGAGACGGGTCATCTTGTCATAGGCCCGTGACATTTGGGCTCGGTACAGCTCTAGATTTTGCTGTCTTCGAGGGCGTTGAGCTCTTCGAGCCGAAGGAGCACGTTTTCCTCCTCCGTCAACTCGTGCTGAACAGCCATTCTTAAGCTTGCAACTTCGACTTCGAGGGGGAGGATCACCTCCACTCCGAAGAGTAATGAGTATGGAGTGGACTGAGTTGGAGTACGGTGCATGGTACGATATGCCCACAATGCCTCATGAAGTTTGAGATTCCAGTCTCTCTTGTTGGCCGAGGCATTTTTCCTCAGGATCTTGCATAGAGTCTTATTGAAGGCTTCGACTAGCCCGTTGGCTTTTGAATTATAGATGTAGGAATATCTCCGGTCTATGTTGTGCTGAGTAGCAAATCTTGAGACTTTGAAGCTCTTGAAAGAAGGCCCGTCGTCAGATATGATTCTTCTCGGTGTACCAAAGCGGTATAGAATATTATGCCGGAAGAACGCCAGAATATTTTCTGTCTTGACTTTTAGCGGGACAGCTTCAGCTCATTTGGAAAAATAGTCAGTTGCAGCCAATATGAACGGGTGGCCTTTGGATGACGGAGGATCAATTGGACCAACTGTATCGGTGCCCCAAACTTCGAAGGGCCACGACGCCACCGTAGGATGCAACGGATTGGGATGCTTGTGAATGAAATCATCGTGAATTTGACAGACATGACATTTCTTTGCATGCTCTTTGCAATCCCTTATCATGGTGGGCCAGTAATATCCAAGCCGTTTGATCTGAAGCCGCATTTTGGGGCCAGACTGGTGAGCCCCGCAGACGCTCGAGTGAACTTCTGTCATGACTTTTTGGGCTTCGGCCAATGACAGACATCTGAGCCAAAGTTGGTCATATGATCTGCGGTATAGCGTGTTATTTACAAACACATATCGGAGAGCTCTCTTTTTCAGCTGAACCCTCGCAGATTTTTCTTCGGGCAGCTTGTCGTATCGGAGGTACTCTATGAAGGGCTCTCTCCAATCGGGCTCCTCTTGAATGATCAGAACTTCTTCGGCAGGATTGCTCTTTTGTTCTGCACTTCCCTCTTCTCGTAAAGAGACTGGGGGCAAAATTTGCCGGTTCCTGACTGTGATCAGAATTTCATCCATGTCGGGATCAGCCAGCTCTTTGGCTAGGCGAGCGAGTACGTCGGCTTTTCCGTTCAACGTCTCAGGGACTCTCATTAGTTCAATGTGAGTGAACCTTTTCATGAGTTCCACCACCCGTCCTCTATATCGAGCTAACTCGGGCTTATATATCTTGTAGTCGCCGCTTGGTTGACGACAAGCTGGGAATCACCGTAAACTCGTAGTCGAGAGATTTCCATTTCTATGGCGAGCTCTAGACCAGCTATCAGAGCTTCGTACCCAGCCTCATTGTTTGTGCGAGATTCGGTGAGAGCGAAGGAACGTCGTAGGGTTCCCGATGGCGTGACGAACACCAGCCCTATCCCTGCTTTTATCTCCGGGACGCTTGATTTGCTAGAGATCCTTATTGACGAGGCTCCGTCGAAGTAGAGCTCCCAACATGGCTCATCAATCTCGAGGTGCAGCACTTGTTCGTCGGGTAACTCGCAATTGAGCGGCGACCCTTCTTGTATGGGATGAGCAGCGAGAAAGTCGGCGAGGGCTTGCCCTTTTACTGCTTTCCGAGGAGTATAAATTATGTCAAATTCAAAAAGCATGACAGCCCATCTCGCCATTCTGCCGGCTAGGCTTACTTTGGTCATTAAGTGTTTGAGCGGGTCGACCTTGGAGATCAGCATAACCCGATGAGCAAGCAGATAGTGCCTCAGATTCTTCACAGCAAATATCAGAGCCACGCATTGCTTTTCGATCGGGGAATAGTTGTGTTTCGCCCCAACTAAAGTTTGACTGAGGTAGTAGAGGGCATTTTCTTTTTCCTCCTCATTGTTCTGGGCAAGAAGTGCACCGAGTGATTAATCTAACACGACAGTGTAGAGAATCAGCGGTTTATTTGGAATGGGAGCGGCCAGCACTGGAGGGTGCAACAAGTACTGTTTAATGCTTTCGAACGCTTCTTGACATTCGGCATCACGGACAAAAGGAGCTCCTTTTTTCATGAGCTTTGAGAAGGGCCTACATCTTCTCGATAAATTTGACATAAACCTTCGTATATAAGCAAGCTTGCCTTGAAAAGATCTCAGCCGCGTCAGATTTTTCGGAGGGGGCATCTCCATGATGGCCTTTATCTTTGATGGGTCAACTTCGATCCCTCGATGTCGGACTATGAAACCTAGGAATTTTCCCGATGACACTCCAAAAGCGCACTTTAGAGGATTCATCTTCAGATCGTATTCCCTCAATCTGGTGAAAATGGTCCTAAGATCTTGGATGTGATCGGCCTTGGTTTTAGTCTTGATGACCAAATCATCAACATAACATTCAACGACTTTATGGATTAGGTCATCAAAGATATTGGTTATTGCCCTTTGATATGTAGCACCTGCGTTCTTTAGTCCAAACGGTATCACTTTGTAACAATATATGCCGATCGGGGTTCGAAATGCTGTATGCTTCTTGTCCTCAGACGACATTTTTATCTGATTGTGCCCAGATGAACCGTCCATGAAGGTGAACAACTCGTAATTTGAGGTGTCATCGACCATCATTTCCATGACCAGAAGCGGGAAATTATCTTTAGGGCATACCTTGTTAAGGTCCCTGAAATCGACGCAAACCCGGATCTGCTCATTTTTCTTCTTTACTGGGACAATGCATGCGATCCAGGCTGCGTATTTCTCTTCCCTGATGAAGCCAGCATCGATAAGTTTTTTGGAGCTTTTTCCTTCTCGAACTTTTTGGATTTTGAGCCTGATTGAGCCGAATTGGCAGTTAGAATGGTGGGCTTCTTCTGCCTTTCCCATTCTGTTCTGGGCTCTTTCCGAAGTTGCTTTATCATCTTTTTCGTCTTATTAGATATGTGCGTTCTCCACGGAGGCTGCAGTGAGTCGGTTTCATTTCTCAGGGCAGCGGGTTCAGCTGTCTGCTCTCAGAAGGCTTCATCTTGTGTCTGTATGAAGTTGGTTGTTGCAGCTTGGTTGTTTACCAACACACTCTTGGACAGCTCGATCTCTCCAGTCTTGTACTGCTTCTCGACCCAGTCTTTGAAAATATAACAATTCTTGATCGCGTGGCTTACTACTCTGTGGTACGGGCAATACAGGGGATTGTCGGTCATTTTTGCTTCATGCGGTCTCTTCGACTCCGACAATTGTAGGCCGTTGTTCAAGGCATCTTTGAATATCTTGCGAATCTTGTCCCTTCTGAAAGAGTAAATCTTGTTCTTTTTCTCCTCTAGGGAAGGCCCTTCTCCTCCCAGCACTGGCTTTCGAGACCGATTGGTTTTAGATTCGCCTGCCTTTCGTTTGTCGCTGGCACTTCCTTTCTGGATTTGCCCCGCTGTTTTCGTGCGGCGCAGAGCGCCTGATAGACTCTTGAAGAGATGGTGTGATGCTTTCTTTTTTGGGGCTGGGACACGTCCCTTTGTGGCATTGTTCGGACCGCTGTCTTCTTGATTCTGGCGGTCATGGCATTTTTCTGAACCCACTTAAGAGGTTCGAAGGAATTGCTGGCTTTTACAGCCGACTCAGCCGTCGTCACGGAGTAACCCTGCTCTTGGAACCTCACAAGATTCTACATGGCCGAAGTCCTGGCCATCTTGTTGGCTCGATACCTGAGCCGCTTCTGCCTTAACTTTTCTGTCTTAAGCACTTGGCAAACTTCGGCTCTTCGGGAAGACGCCGTAGACCGATTGACCGAGAGCCCAGAGAAGATGCCTGCTCGCGCGATTGTCAAGGGCACCATCTGAGTTTGCTGGAGCTGCTTTGTGGCCCCATTGGTGTTGACGGCCTTGCCCCCAGTTGGATCAGTGGAGAGCCGTTCGAATACGGATTTGCATTTGGGGTGGGATGCTCTAGCGACCACGACGTTCGGCCTCTTGTCCCTCGAGGTTGGTTTGACCGCTTGGTTTGTCGGGACCTCCGCCAGATAAGCGCTTCCAGCAGTGTAGATGATGACCGAACCAAATTGACGGGGTGGCTCCTCCCATTGCCGGCTGAGACTGGCAGGAAGAACCACACGGGCATTGATCTTGACTACTTATGAGAACGGGGTTGTGTCGGAAGCTGAATTCATCTTAGGAGACATCGTCGTTGAAAGTTGATTGCTGTACGAAAGGAACATCACTTCAGTACAAACGTCGATATATATGTTAAATGAGTTCGCATGAACACTTGACTCGAGATATGGGAGGAGAGAAAGGGTCCCACCGGACGTGCCAGAATCTGTATGGTGTTTTTCGTCACCCCATTGAGATGGGAATACGCGCGCTCTCGTCAGGCGTATACAGATTCTCCCTGCCTAAGGTAGACCGGGGTTTATTAATTGTGGGGATCTGAATCTCCGGCAGCCACGGACTAAGCTGTCGTTAATTAGCCCTCGTCTTTGGAGCGAAGGAACCTCCGATTGATGGGTCAACCAGTCATGCGAACTCTGTGTGCAGTATGCGTGTGTTGTGTTTTGAAAGGGGTTTGGATATATCGGGGGCTTCGCAGAGTTTATGGGGGTCCCGCTATCCGGATAGCGGGCTGGGGTTCAAGGGGGCTAGCAGCCCCCTTGCGGAGTGCGGGGGCAGCGCACTGTTAGAAAATTTTTCCTAACGGGGGATGTGTTTTTGGTGTGGAGTGCATGGAAGATGAGGGGTGAGGAGCGTCTTAAAGACGCGTGCATGGCACGTGGGAGCGCCCACGAGTCATGTGCCTAACGTGTGGACGCTAGGCGCCCGCGGGTCACGTGCCGGGCGCGTGGGTGCTGGGAGCCCGTGGGTCACGTGCGTAGCACGCGACCGCTGGTCGCTAGCGGGTCACGTACGCAGCACGCGACCGCTGGTCGCTAGCGGGTCATGTGACCGCTAGGCGCTGAGCGCCTGTGGGTCACGTGTCGTGCACGCGACAGCTGGGCGCCCGTGGGTCACGTGCGAGCCACGCGACCGCTGGGAGTCCGTGGGTCACGTGCGCGGCACACGCTCGCTGGAAACACCAGCGGAAAAGAGGCTTAGCCCCTGGGTTAGTTGAACTTCCAAGAGGTTTTTGGAGTTGAACTCCTAGCAAGGTGTATGTATAGATTTGGAGTTAAACTCCTAAAATGGGGTTTGATTTATGGAGTTAAACTCCAACAGATTTTGAATGGAGATAAACTCCTGGAAATCTTTGGATCTTCTTTTGAGTCTCGGATCTTCCTGAAATGAGATTTTTGGAGATGAGTATCCTTCTTCTTCCTCTCTGTGGGCTGGATCTTAGGGGAAAAAGGGGAGGTGAGACTTAAAATCTCCTCTTTTAGGGATTTGATGGCAGATCCGAGCTCCCCTTCAAGGGTTTCATGGTGAAAAACTATTTATTTTTGGAAAAGAAAGAGTTAAACTCTTGATTTAATTCAAAAGAAAAGAAGGTTTAGAAGCTTGAGGAAGGAGGAGGAGGTACAAACCCTAGAATTCTAGAAAATGGAAAAGTTGTTGAAATATTTTCATCATCTTTGTCTTTATAGGCTACACACTTTACATATAGCCCCTTCGGCTTTTGCCAAATGGCGCTTGTGCCATCCCATGCCTTATATGCTTGTTTCTTTTTGCACATAAGCCATGGGTTTTATAAAATTTTGGGTTTCTGCCCATTTACATACATTTATTTCTAAAAAAGAATTACATTAAAACTAATTTATGGCTTCATTCCTTTTGTCACAGGGCCGGTCCCTTCCCTGCTCGGTTCTGACATGGGCTTGGGCCCACTTGGCTTGGGGTTGACTTTGATTTTGACTTGGTCAACCGGGGTGTAAATTTTGACCCCAACACCCACATAGATCGGTGATCCGGAACCGACCGGTAAACCGGCGATTTTAGAGCCCACACCTGCAGAGATTCCAGAGTTGAGAAGTACTCGCATGAGAAGATCCAGAGTCATTTTTATCCATCGGCGAATAGTGTTTATCATCACATCTTGTATACGGATTCAGATGAGCCGGAGATTCTTGAAGTGGGATCATGCCATGAAGGAAATGAATTCGTTGATGCTCAATAAGACTTGGGAGTTAACCAAGTTACTCGCTGGAAAGAAAGCCTTGTTGAATAAGTGGGTATATCGAATCAAGGATGAGGCATATGAAATAAAGCGACACAAGACGAGGCTTGTTGTCAAAGGGTATTCTCAAAAGGAGAGAATTGACTATAATGAAATATTTTTCCCAGTTTTGAAGATGACTTTAATAAGAGTTTTGTTGAGCATAGTAGCGGTATAAAATCTTCGTCTTGAGCAATTAGATGTGAAAACGGTATTTTTACATGGTGATCTCGAAGAAGAACTATACATGGTGCAACCTAAAGATTTTGAAGCTAAAGGCAAAGAAGATATGGTATGCAAATTGAGTAAGAGCTTATATGGTTTGAAGCAAGCTCATCGTCAATGGTATCTCAAGTCTGATGGATTCACGAGGGAAAAAAGCTTTACATATTGCAAGTCAGATCATTATGTCTACGTGAAGAAGTTCAATGATGGCGATGCCATGTATTTATCTCTATATGTGGACGATATGCTTTTGGCATATAGGAGTATGGAGAAAATCAATGTGGTGAAACATGTTTTGGCGTCACAATTTTCTATGAAAGAATTGGGTGCGACAAAGCAAATTCTCGGCGTGAAGATCACCAGAGATAGAAAGGAGAGGAAGTTGTTGCTTTCTCATAAAGACTATATCAAGAAGTTGTTGAAGCTATTCAATATAGAGCAAGCAAAATCAGTGATGACCCCTCTTGCAAGTCACTTTAAACTATCAAAGGAGCACACTCCTAAGAGGCAAGGTGAAATTTGTTAGTTATATGTATGCCCTAGAGGCCATTATTGTATATGTGATGTATATTATAGTGGATGCTTGGATATATATAGAGAGGACTTTCTTGCTCGACATGATAGTATGCAAACTGGTAGCTCTAGTTCTTACTTTGCATAGCGGTATTCCTTGTAGTTTTTCATTTTCATTCATGTAAAAGCTTGTATGTAATATTCTTTTATTGTGGCACTTCCGGGTTGAGGATGATGTCACCATTGATGTATATTATTTACTTTTCAGCATTAGGATAGACCTAAGGAGGAGAGCTCAAGTAACCGGGTTCTAGGGTCCAGTGGGAGACCATCTCGAGGAGTCGAGAACGGGTCTCCTAACTCTAGAATTGGTAGATTGTTAGTTATATGTATGCCCTAGAGGCCATTATTGTACATGTGATGTATATTATAGTGGATGCTTTGATATATATAGAGAGGACTTTCTTTCTCGACATGATAGTATGCTATCTGGTTGCTCTTTGTCTTAACATGTTGACTTGTATAAGTGATGATGTCTTGCTCTCATATGTTGATTGTCACGCCCCGCTTCCCAAAATACGGAAAACAAGGGGGTGACTAGGCCAGCCATGCTCCTACGGTCAAGGAATAATCCCGCCGTAGTCACACTTCGGCTTCTAGCATTACACGGTAATCAGTAAATAAAGCACAGCTGTAAAGGAAACACATCACTAAAATATTACATCAAATTCCATTGATCACAAATTACAAATAAATAAGAAGAGTTACTAACCAAGTTCGAATACACGATCTCTTTAGGGAAAGCAGAAAAGAAGAAAAAGTTACTCCAGTCTAGATCTCCGCCAGCTCGAAAGGTAAATCCGACTCCTGCGTTGGTTCTTCCTCGAGGTTCGAGCATGCATACTCCGGTCGTCAGAGCGACGTAATAGCAATTTTATAATAATGTCATGAAATATGCAAATAAGGTAGTAACAGTGAAAGTAAAATGCTGATAATCGCTATGTCACTAAATGATGCAAAGTATGATCTGTGTCCCTATCAGTCTCTAAGTCATGTTTGAAATCGTATAGTGGAAAGAAGGATCATGTTTAACAGGAGTCTCGTACATACCCGAGACAACGACCCACACGCCCGGGACATAATCCTGTCAGCCGGATCACTAGATCCTACCTAATATATATAAGAATCACTGTTCGAATGATCATCCTCTAAAACATGGTCCCGCTAAATACGATACTCTTTCCACTTCGATTTTCCCTTTTCCCCAGGTTTACACCATTGATGATTATGATTTAGTCGTGTACAAGTATGCACCAATAGCACGGTTTTGTCACTGTTCACTGTATTAATCACTGTCACGAATCATTCACTTTTCCATTGGCGTACTTGACACTCCTAAACCAATATCATTCACGCACGATAATGCAATGTCCACTGAATAATAACGCGCACTATCACTATGTATATGGCAGTTGGCTAAGGTATGTACATTTATGCAGTTAACAAGTCATGTGTAATATGAACTATTATGCACGTCATAAGCTTACGAAAATTACAGTAATTCATATGCTCAGAATTCAGCGAAATGATACAAATACGGTAACAAGTACACTCTGTCGGCAGTTCAACAAAATTGGTTTCAGTACAATCGTATTTCTGGTATTCAAGTTACAGCCATTTCAATTTAAGTGCTCGCTGCAGGAAATTCAGTTTCTGAGCTGAACGTCCGTTTCGCGGCATAATTTTCACCCAGTTAGGCTCAGAATTTAGCGACGCTACAGTTGAATGAAATCTAGGGTTTTCAATAGGGTTTTCAACGCAACAGACGGATTCTCAATCGCGTCTCTGCGTCAGAAGTTATGCGCTGTTCAACACTAGTGTATCAATTCTGTTTCTGTTTGGGACTGCTATGCGTTCTGATCTTTTAAATTGCAGTTTAAATAGTAAACGACGATGAAATGGGGTGAAATCACTTGCGTTATTTAGCTAACAGTTTCATCTTCAATAAAATGCAGGGTTCCGCAACAAACAAGTTTAGGAAGCGAAGGGGTAAGCATCATGAGACATAAAACAACAACCAGAGCTGCTCTGGACTGCAGTCCAGAGCCGCTCTCCGAACCAATTCTCGTCATAATTTCAGTACAGAAACAATTAAGAACTTGCATAGGGTTACAGGTCGTCGAGTCGGCTTCGATTTGAGCCCTCGAACGCATCATTTCAATATGTACACAATTAATTGTGATTTTAACAAATTTCAGGTGCGGGAAATTCCCAGTTTTTACAGGTGTAATTGGGGGGTGTTCGTTTAAGCCATTAACAATTGTATTTTCCAGTAAAATTTCTACACAGTGCTCATTACCAGACGGGCCAGAATATGCAATCGAGTTCCGTCAAATTAAATGAAGGTTTTCATTTTTGGATCTTGCATCAAACACTTATGTCATTTAAGTTTTCATGAATCGCAAATATGGAATTAATACGGTTTTGATTTGTAACGGAAATAATCTAGCATGTAGCAAGTAGGGTACTTGCCTGGAGATGCTTTGGTGACGCACGGCTGCGGCGGCGGCACGAACGCGTGACGAATCGGCACGGTTTGGATTCACGGCCTCGGCTCGCGTTTCGGGTTCGTCGTCGGAGTTGCCCGGAGGTGTCGCGATCACCGGAGGCGGAGTGTGGTGCTGTGGGTCTCCAGGGGCGTGCCGGGGTCGGCGATGGTCGGCGGTGACGCTCCGACGATGGGCAGCAGGGGGTGTTGCAGTGTGTTGGAGTTGGTGGTTTTAGAGAGAGAGAGAGCAGTTAGTGGGGGCTCGGTTTGGAGGTAAAGCGATGATGTTGAGGATGTAGGGGTGTCGACGAGTTGGTTCAGGTCAGTGGGGGCTCGCCGGTGTCGAGGTGCAGGGGATGGCTGTGGTGGTGCGGGGGAGGCTCGGTGAGGCAGTGGGGTCTTTGTTGATGGAGAGAAGAGGGCGAGGGTGGAAGGATGATGGCTTTAGGAGGAGGCTAGGGTGCTCGGTGATGAAGGAGGAGGTCGGTCGTCGTCGTCGGGGGTGAGCGGCTGCAGTGGGTTCGAAGTTGGGAGTTGGAGGATGTTTGAGAGTATGGGTTGGAGAGTGAGAGGGAGGGGAGTTTGAGACGAGGAGAGGTTTGAGGGGCTCGCGTGGGGTGCGCGGCGTGGGGCAACGGCGCGGGCGACATGGGCGCGAGGGGGACGTGGGTGCAACGGGAAAAGAAGCGGGGAAGCTTTAGAAGTGGGTAAGAGGGAGTTAAAGAAGCGGGTCGGGTCGGGTTCGTTGCGGCGCGGGCAAGGGGAAAGGCTGGGCTTGGGGAGCTTGGGCTGGGCCGAGGTAAGTATAAATATAGTTTTAATTAACCTTTTTATTTTTCTTGGGCTGAGGAGGGGATGAGTTAGTGTTGGGCTGTGGAGTATTGGGCTGTGGAATTATAAAAATATAATTTGTTTTAATTTTCAGTTGGGCTAGGGGATGTGTATAAGTATATGTAGTTTTGGTTTTAAAGTGTTTAGAAGGATTTAAAATATGACGAATCTAGCAACCAATTTCCTATAAAAATACGAGGGAAAAAGAAAATGAAATACTCGGGGAACTAGGAAAAATATTGATGGATTTTCATTGATGGAAACGGGGATTTACATCATACCCCCTTACAAAATTTCGTCCTCGAAATTTAACAAGGATACAGAGAAACAAGGTATTAAACAAAGAGATGTGGAAAACGTGCACGGATATCTTCCTCCCGCTCCCAGGTAGATTCACCTGGGGAACAACCGCCCCAAGACACTCGGACTAACGGAATGACCTTGTTCTTCAGCACTTTCTCTCTGCGGTCGAGGATGGTGGTGGGCTGCTTCTCGTATGATAGGTCGGTACCCAAAGCTAACTCCGAATAGTCCAGGACATGGCTCTCATCCCGAACATAACGTCGCAATTGTGACACGTGGAAGGTGTTGTGCACACCAGCTAGCGATGGAGACAAGGCAAGTCGGTAGGCTATCTCTCCTACTCGCTCTAGCACCTCAAAAGGTCCGATGAAATGGGGACTGAGCTTTCCCCGACCTTCGAACCTGATAACTCAACGGGTAGGGGAAATCTTCAGGAACACGTGATCTCCGGCTTCAAATTCTAGTGCCCTTCTGCTTGTATCTGTCCAACTCTTCTGTAGATCCTGAGCCGTCTTAATACGCTGCCCGATCATTTGGACCTTGTCGACTGTCTGAACAATGAGCTCAGGACCCAGTAGTCTTCGTTCTCCCATATCATCCCAACACACTGGGGATCGACACTTCCGCCTGTAAAGTTCTTCGAAAGGAGCCATCTGGATGCTAGCCTGATAACTGTTGCTATAGGAAAACTTGACTAGATGTAGACAATCTTCCCAGGAACCCTGAAAATCCAACATGCAGGCCCTCAACATATCCTCGAGCGTCTGAATCGTACGCTCGGACTGTCCGTCCGTCTGCGGGTGATAAGCTGTGCTGAACTTGAGGCGGGTATCCAAACTCTCTTATAGGCTCCTCCAAAAGTGCGACACGAATCTGGTGTCTCGATCTGACACAATGCTGACTGGAACACCGTGAAGTCGCACTATCTCCTACATGTATCTCTCTGCCAGTGACTGTCGACTGTCCCACTCGGAATGGTTGCTAGCTTTTTCTCTCATCTTGATTCTTCATCTTCTTTATTGAGAAAGCTTGCTAGCTTTTCTCAAGGTGAGAATATTGTGAGAAAAACAAATCTAAAGTGAGCCCATTTCCTACTTCATCCTCCTCTACTATTAGCCATTTAGTTTAGGGTGTTTGTTTCACTAAACCCTAATTTAGTGAAGAGGTAGCATGAGCTTGAGTCTCCTCGACGTAGATCATCTTCGGCCTCAAAGATTTCGAGCAAGTATGTTCATTTCTTCATGTGAACCCTTATTAGAGTTCGGGTGTTCACTACTTGGAGCAAAAGGACTACTACACGGAGCTTTAGAAGTGAAGGACCGGTCTACAAAGGTTGTATTCCTCATTCACTTAGTATGTAAAGATTGCATGTTGTTTCGTCTAAATCTCTAGTTAAGATTCTAGGGTTAGGGTTCTTTAGTACGGCAAAAATTTGAAAACGGCATGGACGATGCCTTCCTAAACCTTGCTGCCGCGCGTCTAGGAACCCTACAAAATTGATATGATGTAGAAAGTTCCTTATGCGTTGGCGGTGAGTAGTTTAATGTATGTTATGATTTGCACAAGACCAGATATTGCTCAAGCAGTGGGAGTTGTGAGCCGCTATATGCAAAATCCAGGTAATGACACATTGGGAAGCAGTAAAATGGATTTTTCGATATTTAGTCGGTACTTTTAATTATTCTTTATGTTATGGAAGAGATTCACTTGAGGTGAATGGTATGTAGATGCTGATCTAGCGGGTGATCGAGACACATGTAGAAGTCAACCGACTATGTATTCATTGTTAGAGGAACAACGGTAGTTGGTTATCAAAACTCCAATCAATTGTTGCATTATCTACCACAGAATCAGAATATGTAGCAATTACGGAAGCGTCCAAGGAGATGTTGCAAGATCTCATGATAGAACTTTATAAGAAGCAAGAGTTGGAGACACTTCAGAGCGACCGTCAAAGTGCGATAAAGTTGGCCAAGAATGCCTTGTTTCATGCTAGGACTTAGGCATATCAACAAGAAGTATCACTTTGTACGGGGATTATTGGAGAAGAAACAACTGAAACTGGAAAAGATTGATGGCGTCAAAAATCCCGCTGATATGTTGACGAAGATGGTAGTTACGGCAAATCTTGTATTTTGCTTAACCTTTGTTGGCCTTGATTCAAGATGAACAAGGTAAGGGTCGTAGAGGTTCGTGCACATGATACATTTATCCGCTAAATTACTCGGTAAAAATAAAAGGATGAAAAGTTGGTGAAGAACTTGAGCATTGTCTTCAAGTGGGAGATTGTTGATTATGGAGCCTATGCTAAAGAAAGACAGCCTAAGAATGAAGCCCAGCCCGGTCCAGGGAGCTGACGCATGCGCTGATGTACGCATGGTCAACGCACGTGGACGGCAGTTGGTGGCGGACTCATAGGAAACCCATACTCTGAACAAACTTCACATAGACAGATTGATCCGACTTGCAATGTGTAAAGTTTTTTTTCCTCATAAATCTATCAGACTTAACATACTATTGATGAGAAACTTGCTTCAAACGATACAAGCTCTTCTTCAATTTGCATATCATATTTATTTGCCTTTAACTTCAAAAACTTTAGGTTTCACCGTGTATTCATCGAGATCACCATGTAAAAACGTCGTTCCCTCCACTGTTGTCCTCGTAATCAATGCCTCTGTCGTAAACTCAATAAACAACTTGGCATGAAAAAACATTTTTAGGGGGAGTGTTAAAAGTTAAAGTGTTTTTCATATGAGATTCTTTAGAAGCTCATATATTTTGACCAATTAAGTAGGAGCTCATATTTGTTTGGAAAAGGATACATAAACTGCCCAAATGTTTTACTCACAAGGGCTGCTAGCATGTTGCATTTATATCATGCATGTATGTGTAGCTTAGTTCATCTATAAATAGAAGTATTCCTTGTAGTGTTAAATCAAGCAAAACTAAGAGCAAAACAAAGAGAAAAGAAGTAAAGAGAGTTTGTAAGAGTTTTAAAGAGATTTTGAAATACCGAAGGGTGAAAAGAGCGAGTTGTATTTGTAGCAACAATACTATTATTAAATAAAGAGTGCTTGAGTTAACTTCGGATTGTTGCCGGTGAATGTCGTACCTACGTAATGATATACTTTCATAATATCGCCATCATTCTGCTCGGTGTACAGCGCATACTCGTATAGGCTCTTCTGAAAGCCGTTCTTCTGGAAATATGTATCATTCTCATATTCCATGCTCTGGGTGCTTACTTCAGACCGTACAACGCCTTCTTCAACTTGTACACTTTGTCTTCTTGACCTCGCTTGATATACCCGGCGACTGTTCAATGTATATTTCTTCTAAGTAACCATTGAAGAGTGCGGACTTCACATCCATTTGGTATATCTTTCACTGGTTTTGTGTTGCCAGTGCGATGATAAGCCTGATGGTGTCGATTCTTGCCACCGGTGCATATACTTCTTCGTAATCAATGCCTTGTCGTTGACTATAGCCTTTAGTTACTAGTCTCGACTTGTATTTGTCGACCTTCCCTTCTTGATTGGTCTTTGTTTTGTATACCCATTTCACACCAATGGGTTTGTGGCCTTCGGGCAGAGCAGCGAGCTTCCATGTATCATTCTTTCGTATCGTCTTAATTTCGTCGTCCATCGTTTTTTGCCACTTTTCTTCTTGAGAGCGTCTTCAAAGGCGACAAGATCATATTCTGCAAGTAAACAGAATAATGTAAAATCCTCCACCAGCTTGACAGGTTCTGTATCATCATACAGATCCCGCAGACTTCTCACTCTTCTTTGAGCTTCTTTCACTTGAACTTGAAGACGATGTTGGTGGTGTTGAAGTGGTCGTCGCTGGAGTTGGCTTAGTTGGTAGGGTTTGATTTGGATCTTCAATTTTCTCGAACTTTTCGTCTTTATCTTTAAAGAATAAGCCTTGGGTGCTTTTCTCCCTACACTCCAGCTCTAGTAATCTTCTTCGTCAAACTCTATATCTTTAGAAATAATAATTTTCTTCGAGATTGGATTGTAGAGTTTGTATACTATGGTTCTTTTGTGATAAATGACGAAGATGCATTTCTCTCCTCGATCATCGAGCCTCTTTCTCCGTTGCTCCGGGATATGTGTAGATGTGATGCACCTGAACACCTTCAGATGGTTGGCACTTGGTTTGAGACAGCTCCATGTCTCCAATGGTGTTATGAATTTGACACTCTTTGTTGGACAACGGTTGAGAAGGTACACTGCGCAATCTACAATTTCGGCCCAGAAAGTTTTTGGCAGGTATCTTGAGCATGCTTATTTCCATGTTGAGTATTGTACTGTTCTTCCGTTTCGCTATGTCATTCTGTTGTGGAGTGTAGGCAGCAGTGAGTTGGTGGATTATCCTGTACTGATTGTTGAACTATTCGATCACTTTTAAATTGTACTCGCCACCCCAATCGAATTGGAGCACTTTGATGTGGTGTCCCGCTTTGGTTCTCTACCATCGCTTTGAACTCTTTGAATTTCTCCGGCGCTTTTGATTTCTCCTTCATGAAATAAATCCACGTTTTTCTCCTATAATCATCAATAAAAGTAATGAAGTATCGGTTACGTCCAAGAGAAACTACTTCAAATGGTCCCGCAATATTTGTGTGCATCCGCTCTAAAAGCTGTGTTGCTTTTCGAGATTTGCCGACCTCGAAACTTCGTCTGTGTTGCTTGTCATTCATACAGCCTTCGCATAGGTGATTTGGCTAAGCGGTTTGAGATAAGCCTTTTACCATCTTCTCTTTCCACAGAAAATTTAGGCCGCTGAATACAAGTGTTCGAATCGTAGATGCCAGAGCCAGGACTCATCTTGTATAATGGACTTTCGACACTTTGCAGAATCATGATTAATGTTTAAGGTAAATAGTATATTTTTAGACATCCATATTTGCAATTAATTCATTTTCATTCTTGATTGTTGTAGAAAAATCTTTAAGACGAATATCATAACCTTTTTCAACAAGCTGTCCTAGGCAAGGATGCACGGATACGAGGATACGGACATGACACGATGCGACACGGCGATACGGAAAATCCTAAAAAATAGGATACGGGGACACATCTTCATATTTTTAAATATTTTAAATTATATATATATATATAGTGGTGTGGTCTCGATGCATTCCCTCATGAGCTGGAGAGTCCAGGATGTTCTTTAAATATTTTGGCTTTCATTAAAGTCAAGCCCTCCATTTAAGCTCAAGTGGATTCGCTGATGATGTATGAAGTGATGTCATAACCCAAAAAACAGCCCAGTGGCTATTCTATCTCTCGTCAAAAAACAGTCCAGTGGCTCTGCAACTAAAGTCACATCAATTCAGTGTTTGTCCCTTTTCACACACCAAAAGAGAAAAAGGAAAAGAAAGAAACAGATAACAATAATTGACCCTTCCTCTCCCCAAGCGCACTTCATGAACCTTTAAAAACCTCCTTTTCTCCCTCCACCGTCTTCCCTCACCTTCCTCCACCGCCACTAACACTTCTATCTTCCTAACCTTGTCCTCCTCAACCACTTCTTTGATGACCTCTCCAGCAATCCGTCCCAATTATCTATGCTTATCTCGACGTCATTGAACTGCAATCTAATCGAACGTCTCTCTTGCATAATCCCAAATCATTATAGTGAGGTTGTGAGGCATTCCATATGTCGTCACCGTCGCTAAAGCCTCGAGTCGAAATCGAAGTCGCCTGGATCTGGGAGAAATCTCGAACTCGATGCCGCCTCTGGGAAAAATTGGGGTCGAACTCTAATGCAGGTATGTATTTCTACCAGGTCAAAACCCACAAAACAATCCCAAACATGTCATGCTGTGCCCCTATCAATTCGAGCTGGATTTGGTCACAAACACGAATTTTACGTGTCCGACACGTGTCGGGCCCGAATCCGTGTCCGATTCGACTCCGACATGAATTCGGCATCAATTTTGACGTGTCCGTGCATTCTTGATCCTAGACTTATAATATTGTTACGAAGCGCAGGAACATAGTAAACATGAGAGATGTACCTGTGAACTATGTTTTTCGTCTGTATCATTATGTTGTCTTTGCTTTTGACGACAATTTTTGATTGATCACCAAATGTAACTTCGGCATTCATCGATTCATTCAACTCGGTAAAGAACTCCTTGATGCCACACATATGGTTGCTTGCAGCGGAGTCCAAGTACCATACATTTTGATGCTTGTTGTCACCGTCCTTGTATTCCAGCAGGACAGCTGAGTTTTCGAACTCAATCTTTTCTGCGAAGTTGCTTCTCTTTGCGACATTTTCTTCTAGTTTATAGGTGCAGTCAAAGTTGAATTGATCGTACGTCTTGCAATTGTAACATTGTATGCGAGATCGATCTGGTTGATAAAATCCTCCTCGGTCTCGTCCTCCACGGTTTCTGCCGTAGATGGTTAATGGTTGACGATCGCCTTCACGATTTTGATTTTCGCAGTTGTTTTGATATTGCTGCTTGCCACGGCCTCTTTGAAAATTTGGGCCGCCGCTATTGCTTCCTCTGCCTTTGTAATCGCCTCGGTTTCTTTGAGCGCCTTTGCCGATTGTGAGCTTATTTTGCAAAACCTGCTCAAGTTTTTCACTTTAATTTTTTCTGCTCTTTTTCTGCTCGTATACTTGCAACGAGTCTTGTAGTTCATCAATAGAAAGTTGAGAATGATCTTTCGATTCTTCAATAGTAGAGACTGTAATTAAATTTCGGAGTTAATGATCTTAGAATTTTTTCGATAATTCTAACATCATCAAACTCCTCTCCATTTCTCTTCATTTGATTCGAAATGGTTTGGACTTTATTAAAATAGTCTGAAACCGTTTCACTATCTTTCATCTCCAGAGTTTCGAACTATGCTCTCAAAGCTTGAAGGCGCACCTTTTTTGCTTTATCCGCGTCTCGATAAGCCTTCTGTAAGATATCCGATGCTTGTTTGGAGAATTTTGCATTTGAAATTTTTTCGAATGCAGACTCCTCCACATCTTGATAAATTAAGAACGCTTGTCTTTTTTTCTTGACTCTCTTAATTCATTCTTCTGCGTATTATTAAGCACCGCTTTTGCAACCAACGATTCGGTTTCTGTATGACCATTTTCGACTACCTCTCACAACTCTTGCGAACCAAGCAATACTTTCATTTGTATGCTCCAGTTGTCGTAGATTGTTTTCGTCGGCTTCGGAATTTGGGGCTGGATCATGTTGGCCATTTCTTCGACTTCGATTGGTGCGATTTGATTGACTCGCTCTGATACCAATTTGATGAAAATAAGAAAAATAGTGAATGCAAATTGTTGATAAAATTGCACTCCTTTAATCAAAGATAACTCGAGCACATAATAGTATTGTTGCTACAAATACAACCTTTCTTTTCTCGTTTCGGTGTTTTAACACTTCTTTAAAACTCTCTTGCAAACTCTCTCTACTTCTTTTCTCTTTGTTTTCCTCTTGCTCTTGCTTGTTTTGACACTACAATGAATACTTTTATTTATAGATGAACTAAGCTGCACTATGCATGCATGGTATAAATGCAACATGCTAGCAGCCTTTGTGAGTAAAACATTTGGGCAGCTCATATTTTCTTTTCCAAACAAACGTGGGTTGCTACTTAATTGGTCAAAATATGTGAGTTTCTAAAGAAGCTCACATGAAAAACATTTTGATTTTTAACACTCCCTCTTAACGTGTTTTTTCATATTGAGTTGTTTCTTAAGTTTCTCATGAAAAACACTTGAACTTTTAACATTCCCCCTTAAAGTGTTTTTTCAAGTCGAGTTTTTTGAGTTTCGATCTTTAGAGCTTTCGTAAAAATGCCGGCGACCTGATTCTCTTTCCGACAGTATGCCGGCTTCACATTCTTTTCTTTCACTTGGTACCTGAGAAAATGATATCGCGTCTCGATATGTTTGTTCCTTCCATGCGCTACTGGATTCTTCGCTAGTGCTATCGCCGACTTGTTATCATTGTTTATCTCTGTCGGTTCTTGTGAATGATGCAACTCCATCAGATTTCGGAGCCATATAGCTTGACAGGCATACACTGCAATGTATTTTGCTTCACAGGATGAGAGGGCAACGACTAACTGTTTTTTAGGACCATGAAAATGCTGCAGATCCAATGCTGAACATACACCCCGATGTGCTCTTTCTTTCGTCTACATCACCACCGTAGCCACTGTCGGTGTAACCTACCTGCTTCATATTTATACTTTGTCTATAGAGTAAACCATGATTAATACTTCCTTTCACGGACCTTAGAATTCTTTTGGCTGCCGTGAAGTGTTCCTGTTTGGGTTCCTCCATATATTTGCTGACCAGTCCAACATTGTACATAATGTCGGGCCTTGTGATGGTCAAGTATCGTAAACTCCTGACTAAACTTTTATACGTTGGATCGACAGGTTTACCTGGCGAGTCTCTCCAGAGCTTTATGCATGTCTCTGCTGGTGTTCCAACTGACTTACAATTGCTCATGTTGAACTTCGTAAGGATCTGGTTTGCATACTTCTTTTGCGAGATGAAAATGTCGTTTTCGGATTGTATCACCTCCACGCCAAGAAAGTATGACATCTCTCCGATGTCGGTCATCTCGAACTCTTTGATCATGACCTTCTTGAAGTCATCAAACATCTTTGTATTGTTGCCGGTAAATGTCATATCATCTACATAAAGACATAGTTAATAATATCGTTATCATTCTGCTTGGTGTACAACACATACTCGTATGAGCTCTTCTAAAAGCCGTTCTCCGGGAAATACGTATCGATTCTTGTATTCCATGCTCCGGGCACTTGCTTCAGACTGTACAACACCCTTTTCAACTTTTACACTGTCTTGACCTCGCTAGATAAACCCCGGCGGCTAATCAATGTATACTTTTTCTAAGTAACCATTGAGGAACGCTGACTTCACATCTATTTGCTATATCATCCATTAGTTTTGTGCTGCTAGTGCGATAAACCTGATGGTGTCGATTCTTGCCACCGGTGCATATACTTCTTCGTAATCAATTCATTGTCGTTGACTATAGCCTTTAGCTACTCTTTATTTAAAAATTCTTTATGAAAAGAGAAGATGGTGAAAGGCTGTTAAACTCAAAAAGCAACTCGGCAAGAGAAAAACTTTAAGGGGGAGTGTTAAAAGTTAGTGTTTTTCATGTGAGTTTTTTTAGAATCTCACATATTTTGACCAATTAAGCAGCAGCACACGTTTGTTTGAAAAAAAAACATGGGTTGCCCAAATGTTTCTCACAAAGGCTGCTAGCATGTTGCATTTATATCATGCATGCATATTGTAGCTTAGTTCGTTATAAATAGAAGCATTCCTTGTAATATTAAATCAAGGAAAAACAAGAGCAAACAAAGAGAAAAGTAGAGATAGGGAATTGACTACAATGAAATAGTTACAAATCACAGACCTTATTGCATACATTTTTATGAAAGCTCTGAAGACTGAAGTTTATGAGAGATTGAAGAAACAACTTGGCATGATGAAACAAAATTGAGGGGGAGTGTTGAACACAATTTTGTTTTTTATGCCTAAACTATTGCACCTACCATCAATCCCACCTACTGCCATATGTCCACTTACAAAATTAAGACTTTTTTTACAATGCAACGTGCATGAGTACTATATACATAGGAGTATGGTTCATGGTGAAAATCATCAAGAAAAAAAGAAACAAGCCAAAGCAACGTTTGCATACAAACGTTGAGAAAAAATATAGAGAGGGTTAAGAGAATGGTGTTGAAACACTGATAAAAGAGAGTTGTATTTGCAGTAACAATATTATTAAATAAAGAGTGTCTGTGTTATTTTTTATATAAAGAGTATAATTTATTCGTAATTTGCATTCTCTATATCTCCGACTTCCAACAAATTGGTAGCAGAGCCGGTCGTTCAAATCGGACCAATCGAAGTCGACGAAATGGCGAATATGATCCAACCGCAAATTCAGAAGCTGACGAAAACAAACTACGACAACTGGAGTATACAAATGAAAGTATTGCTCGGTTCGCAAGAGCTGTAGGAGCTTGTCGAAAACGGTTATGCCGAAATCGAGCCGCCGGCCTCAGAAGCGGCGCTTAACAATATGCAAAAGAATGAATTGAGCGAGTCAAGAAAAAATGACAAGAAAGCGTTCTTAATTTATCAAGGTGTGGAGTCTGTATTCGAAAAAATCTCAAATGCAAAATTCTCCAAACAAGCTTGGGATATTTTACAAAAGGCTTATCGAGGCGTCGATAAAGCAAAAAAGGTACGCCTTCATGCTTTGAAAGCAAAGTTTAAAGCTCTGGTGATGAAATCTAGTGAAACGGTTTCGGACTATTTTAATAAATCCCAAACCATTTCAAATCAAATGAAAAGAAATGGAGAGGAGGTTGATGATATTAGAATTATGGAGAAAATTCTAAGATCATTAACTCTGAAATTTAATTACATAGTTCCTGCTATTGAAGAATCCAAAGATCTTTCCTAAATTTTATTGACGAATTACAAAGCTCGTTGCAAGCATTTGAGCAAAGAATTACCAGGAAAAATCAAAGTGAGTATCTTGAGTAAGCTTTGAAAAGCAAGCTCACAATCGGCAAAGGCGCTCAAAGAAGCAGAGGCGGTTACAGAGGCCGAGAAGGCAATAGAGACGGCCTAAGTTTTCAAAGAGGTCGTGGCAAGTAGCCATATCAAACAACTACAAAAATCAAAACCGTGAAGACGATCGTCAACGATCAACCATCTACGGTAGAGGCCGTGGACCAGGAGGATTTTATCAAACAGATCGATCTCATATCCAGTGTTACAACTGCAAGAAGCACGGTCACTTCAGCTATGACTGTAATTATAAGCCAGAAGAAAATGTCGCGGAGACAAACAACTATGCAGAGAAGAATGAGTTCGAAAACTCAGCTGTCTTACTAGAATACAAGAATGGTGACAACAAACACCAGAATGTTTGGTACCTGGACTCCGGTGCTAGCAACCATATGTGCGGCATCAAGGAGTTCTTACCGAGTTGAATGAATTAGTCAATGGCGAAGTCACATTCGGTGATCAATCAAAAGTGGTCGTCAAAGGCAAAGGCAACATAATGATCCAGACGAAGAACGGAGATCATAGGTACATCTTTGATATTTACTGTTTCTGCGCTCCGTAACAATATTATAAGCCTAGAACAGCTTGTTGGAAAAGGCTATGATAGTCGTCTTAAAGATTTTTCTTTAACAATAAAAAATGAAATGAATTAATTGCAAATGTGGAATTGTCTAGAAATAGACTATTTACCTTAAATATTAATCATGATTCTGCAAAGTGCTTAAAGTCCGTTATAAAAGATGAGTCCTGGTTTTGGCATCTACTATTCAAACATTTGGCATTCAGCGGCCCAAATCTCCTATGGAAGGAGAAGATGATGAAATGCTTACCTCAAATAGCTTAGCCAAATTAACTATGCGAAGGCGGTAAGAGAGGAAAGCAACACAGACAAGGTTTTGAGGTTGGCAAATCTCGAAGAGCAACACAGCTGTTAGAACTGATGCACAGAGATATTGCGGGGCCATTTGAAGTGGTTTCGTTTAGAGGTAACCGATACTTCATACTTTTGTTGATGATTATAGCAGAAAAATATGGATCTATTTCTTGAAGGAGAAATCAAATACGTTGGAGAAATTCAAAGAGTTCAAAGCGATGATGGAGAACCAAAGTGGGCACCACATCAAAGTGTCCGATCCGATCAGGATGACGAGTATAATTCAAAAGTGTTCAAAAAGTTCAACAATCAGCACGGGATAATCCACCAACCCACTGCTGCCTACACTCCACAACAAAATGGCATAGCGGAGCGGAAGAACCGTACAATACTCAATATAACGAGAAGTACTCAAGACCAAATACCTGCCAAAGACTTTCTGGGCCGAAACCGTAGATTGCGCAATGTACCTTCTCAACCGTTGTCCAACAAAATGTCAAATTCATGACACCATTGGAGGCATGGAGCAGCCTCAAACTAAGTGCCAACCATCTGAAGGTGTTCGGGTGCATGCATATACATATATCCCGGAGCAACGGAGAAAGAAGGTCAATGATCGAGGGGAGAAATGCATCATCGTCGGTTACCACAGAAGAACCAAAGCATACAAACTCTGCAATCCAATCTCGAAGAAAATTATTATTTCTAGAGATGTAGAGTTCGACGAAGAAGATTACTGGAGATAGAGTGATGAGGAGAAAAGTGGCAAAAGGCGATGGACGACGAAATGGGCACATGGGGTTAATGCAATGGATGCCGAAATTAAGGCGATACAAAAGAATGATATATAGGAGCTCACTGATCTGCCCGAAAGCCACAAACCCATTAGTATGAAATGGGTATACAAAACAAGGACCAATCAAGAAGAGGTCTACAAATATGGCAGCCCTTTTTGATTCATGCATTAGACAAGGCATTAATGTCCTTGGAATTTAGCAGCTTGTCTTGTAAGCTTTGGAATTTAGCAGCCATATCAAAACAACTACTATCGAAGAAAGTGGGGAAGAGGACAGGCGCTGGTTCAAAACTCTTATAGAAGTCATTTTCACAACTGCGATTGATCAAGTGAATGACCATGTTGACTATTTCGACCCAAAAGTAATAGGGAGCCCATCAGTTCGATAGGTTCTATATCATCATACAGATCCCGCAGACTTCTCACTCTTCTACGAGCTCCCTCTGGAGAGCTTCCTTCACTTGAACTTGAAGAGGGTGTTGTTGGTGTTGATGTGGTCGTCGCTGGAGCGGGCGTAGTTGGTGGGGTTTGATTTGGATCTTCAATTTCCTCGAACTCTTCGCCTTTATCTCCAAAGAATAAGCTTTCGGTACTTTCTCTTCAAAGCGTGATTTCTTCAAAGGGTAGTACTCATGCACGTTGCATCGTGTGCCAGTCAAGCTATATGATTTCGGTGCAAATGACAATCGGAGCGATAAAAGCATATCATGTGACTTCGCCATTCACCGTTCAGATAAACGTCAATTCCCTCCTTTTGAGAATACCCTCTGATACCAATTTGATGGAAGTAGGAGAGATAGAGAATGCAAATTACGAATGAATTGCACTCTTTATATGAAAAATAACTCGAGCACTCTTTATTTAATAATATTATTGCTACAAAATACAACTCTCTTATCGGTGTTTCAACACCTTTCTCTTAACCCTCTCTATTGTTCTCTCTACGTTTGTGAGCAAACATTGCTTTGGCTTGCTTCTCTTTTTCTTGATGATTTTCTTCATGAACCATACCCCTCTATATACAGTACTCATGCACGTTGCATTGTACAAAAAGTCTTAATTTTGTAGGTGAACATATAGCAGTAGGTAGGATTGGTTGTAGGTGATTTGTCGTAGGTGGGAATTGTAGGTGCAATAGTTTAGGTATAAAAAAACAAAATTGTCTTCAACACTCCCCCTCAATTTTGTTTCATCATGCTAAGTTGTTTTTTCAGCCTCTCATGAACTTCGGTCTTCAGAGCTTTCATAAAGATTTCTGCAATTTGGTTTTCTGTCCTGCAATATATTGGCTTTAACATTCTTCTCATGTACTTGATGTTGGATAAAATGATATCTCGTTTCGATTTGTTTGCCTTTTTCCATTCGCTACTAGATTCTTCATAAGTGCCATCGCCGACTTGTCGTCAATATTTATCTCTGTTGGTTCTACTTGTGGATGATGCAACACCTTCATAAGGTTTCAGAGCCATATAGCTTGACAGGCACACGATACTGCTGCAATATATTCTGCTTCACAGGATGAGAGGGCGATGACTGACTGCATCTTTGAGGACCATGAAAATGCCGCAGACCCAATGTTGAACACAAACACGGATATGCTCTTTCTTTTGTCTAGATCACTACCGTAATTGTTGTCGATGTAACCTACCGGCTTCATATCTGTACTTTGTGTATAAAGTAAACCATGATCAATACTTCATTTCACGTACCTTAGAATTCTTTTGACCGCTGTAAAGTGTTCCTGTTTGGGTTTCTTCATATATCTGCTATCCAGTCCAACGACATACATATTGTCGGGTCTTGTGATAGTCAAGTATCTCAAACTCCCGACTAAACTTTTATACAACGTTGGATCGACTGGTTTACCTGGTGAGTCTCTTCGGAGCTTCATACCTGTCTCTGCCGGTGTTCCAACTGGCTTGCAATTGCTTATGTTGAACTTCGTAAGGATCTGATTTGCGTACTTCTTTTGCGAGATGAAAATGCCGTTCTTGGATTGTATCACCTCCACGCCAAGAAAGTAGGACTTCTCTTCGATGCCGGTCATCTCGAACTCTTTGATCATGGCCTTCTTGAAGTCATCAAACATTTTTGGATTGTTGTCGGTGAATATCGTATCTACGTAAAGACATATGTTCATAATATCGCCTGGTGTACAGCGCATACTCGTATGGGCTCTTCTGAAATCCGTTCTCCTGGGAATACGTATCGATTCTCGTATTCCATGCCTTGGGCACTTGCTTCATCTTCAACTTGTACACTGTCTTCTTGACCTTGCTTGATATACCCGGTGGCTGTTCAATATATATTTCTTCTTCTAGGTAACCATTGAGGAACGCTGACTTCACATCCATCTGGTATAGCTTCCACTGGTTTTGTGCTGCCAGTGCGATGATAAGCCTGATGGTTTCGATTCTTGCCACCGGTGTATATACTTCTTCGTAATCAATGCCTTGTCGTTGACTATAGCCTTTAGCTACTAGTCTTGCCTTGTATTTGTCCACCTTCCCTTCTTGATTGGTCTTTATTTTGTATACCCATTTCACACCAATGGGTATGGCCTCCGGGCAGTGCGGTGAGCTTCCATGTATCATTCTTTCGTATCGCCTTAATTTCGTCGTCCATTGTCCTTGTCACTTTTCTTCTTGAGCGGCGTCTTCAAATGTGACTGGATCACATTCTGTAAGTAAACAGAAAATGTAAAATCCTCCACCAGCTCAATAGGTTATGTATCATCATACAGATCCCGCAAACTTCTCACTCTTCTACGAGCTCCCCTGAAGAGCTTTCTTCACTTGAACTTGAAGAGGATGTTGCTGGTGTTGATGTGGTCGTCGCTGGAGTTGGCGTAGTTGGTAGTGTTTGATTTGGATCTTCAATTTCCTTGAACTCTTCATCTTTATCTTCAAAGAATAAGCCTTCAGTACTTTTCTCCTCGTCACTCCACTCCATCTCCAGTAATTTTCTTCGTCAAACTCTACATCTTTAAAAGTAATAATTTTCTTCAAGATTAGATTGCAGAGTTTGTGTGCTTTGGTTCTTTTGTGATAACCGACGAAGATGCATTTCTCACCTCGATCATCGAGCTTCTTTCTCCATTGTTCTGGGATATATGCATATGCGATGCACCCGAACACCTTCAGATGGTTGGCTCTTGGTTTGAGGCTGCTCCATGCCTCCAATGGTGTCATGAATTTGACACTCGTTGTTGGACTGCGGTTGAGAAGGTACATTGCGTAATCTACGGCTTCGGCCCAAAAAGTCTTTAGCAGGTACCTGGTCTTGAGCATGCTTCTCGCCATGTTGAGTATTGTATAGTTCTTCCACTCCGCTATGCCATTCTGTTGTGGAGTGTAGGCAGCAGTGAGTTGGTGGATTATCCCGTGCTGATTGTTGAACTCTTCAACCCTTTTGAATTGTACTCGCCGCTCCGATCGGATCGGAGCACTTTGATTTGGTGCTCACTTTGGTTCTCCACCATCGCTTTGAACTCTTTGAATTTCTCCGGCGCCTCTAGTTTCTTTTTCAAGAAATAGATCCACGTTTTTCTGCTATAATTATCAATAAAGTAATGAAGTATCGGTTACCTCCAAGCGAAACCACTTTAAATGGTCCCGCAATATCTGTATGCATCAGTTCTAATAGTTGTGTTGCTCTTCGAGATTTGCCAACCTCGAAACTTCGTCTATGTTGTTTTCCTCTCATACACCTGTGCATAGCTGATTTGGCTGAGCGATTTGAGATAATCGTTTCACCATGTTCTCCTTCCACGGAAGATTTAGGCCGTTGAATAAAATCATAGATGCCAAAGCCAAGACTCATCTTTTATAACGGAATTTAAGCACTTTGCGGAATCATGATAAATATTTAAGGTAAATAGTCTATTTCTAGACATATCCATCTTTGCAATTAATTCATTTTCATTCTTAATTGTCAGAGAAAAATCTTTAAAATGAATATCATAGCCTTTTTCAACAAACTGTCCTAAACTTATAATATTGTTACGGAGTGCAGGAATATAGTAAACATCAGAGATGTACATGTGATCTCCGTTCTTCGTTTGGATCATTATGTTGCCTTTGTCTTTGACAGCAACTTTTGATTGATCACCAAATGTGAATTCGCCATTCACCGATTCATTCAACTCGGTAAAGAACTCCTTGATGCCGCACATATGGTTGTTTGCACCGGAGTCCAGAAACCAAACATTCTGGTGCTTGTTGTCACCATCCTTGTATGCTAGTAAGACAGTCGAGTTTTCGAACTTATTCTTTTATGCATAGTTGCTTCTTTTCGTGGCATTTTCTTCTGGCTTATAATTACAGTCATAGCTGAAGTGACCGTACTTCTTGCAGTTGTAACACTGGATATGAGATCGATCTGTTTGATAAAATCCTCTTAAACCTTATCCTCCCCGGCCTCTGCCATAGATGGTTGATCGTTGACGATCGCTTTCACGGTTTTGGTTTTCGTAGTTGTTTTGATATGGCTTCTTGCCATGACCTCTTTGAAAACTTGGGCCGCTTCTATTGCTTTCTCAGCCTCTGTAACCGCCTCGGCTTCTTTGAGCGCCTTCACCAATTGTGAGCTTGCTTTGCAAAGCTTGCTAAATTTTCTCACTTTGATTTTTCCTGTTCATTCTTTCCTCATATGCTTGCAACGCGTCTTGTAATTCATCAATAGAAATTTGGGAAAGATCTTTGGATTCTTCAATTGCAGAGGCTGAAATTAAATTAAAGAGTTAATGATCTTAGATTTTTCTCCATAACTCTAACATCATCAACCTTATCTCCATTTCTATTCATTTGATTTGAAATGGTTTGGACTTTATTGAAATAGTCGGAAACCGTTTCACTAGCTTTTATCTCCAGAGTTTCGAACTCTGCTCTCAAAGCTTGAAAGCGTACCTTTTTCGTTTTATCGGCGGCTCGATAAGCCTTTTGTAAAATATCCCAGGTTTGCTTGGAGAATTTTGCATTTGAGATTTTCTCGAATGGAGACTCCTCCACACCTTGATAAATTAAGAACAACGCATTCTTATCATTTTTTCTTGACTCTCTTAATTCATTTTTCTGCATATTGTTAAGCGTTGCTTCTGTGGCCGGTGACTCGGTTTCGGCATAACCGTTTTCGACAAGCTTCCACAACTCTTGCGAACCGAGCAATACTTTCATTTGTATGCTCCAGTTATCGTAGTTTGTTTTTGTCAGCTTTGAAATTTGCGGTTGGATCATATTCGCCATTTTGTTGATTTCAATTGATCCGGTTTGAACGACCGGCTATGATACCAATTTTGCTTGGCGAAGTCACATGATATACTTTTATCGCTCCGATTGTCGTTTGTTTCTCGCTTGTGCCGGGTTTAATTCCCTTACAAGTGGTATCAGAGTTTAGGGAACCAAAAAGTCTTTTATTCTATGATCTAAGTCAACAGTGTGTAATGATGCCAGCGTCATCTTTCCCACTTTTTAGATCGTAGTTTTGAAAGCGTTGGTACAGGTCTAAGGAGATTAAATTAACTGCGGCGGCAAATGAGAATGTCGGAGGATAATATTAAAATTGAGAAATTTGATGAGCATGACTTTGCATGGTGGAAACTTCAAATGAAGGATTATCTATATAAAAAAGATCTACACGAACCGATGTTGGGTTTGACGCCAGTCACTAAAGAATATGAAGAGGTTGATGCAGCCATAAAGGCTAAGTACGATCTTTTGGATAGAAATGCTCTTGGTGCTATTCGTCTCGGCTTGATGAAGAAGACCGGCTTCCACATTGCAGAAGCTAAATCTGCAAAAGAAGCCATCGAGTTACTTTCAAATATATATGATAAGTCATCGACGTCAATTGGAAAGCACGGGGATGAAATTGGAAGTAAAATTACAAGCTCTTTTATTCCTATGTTCATTACCAGATTCTTACAATACCGCTGTACAAACTATCTCGGGTACATTGAAAGAATCTCTTATTTTGGATGATGATGTGAGTTGCATAATGGATGAGAAGATTAGGAGGAAGGTTTCAGGAGAAAGTTCCTCAAGTTCTTCATTCACTACTGCTCTAGCCGTTGAGGGTAGAGGCAAGAGTAAAAGTAGAGGGAGATGCGCGGGAGATCAAAATCAACCGGTAAAAATAGAGATGGTGGAAACAATGAATGTTGGCATTGTCACAAATCGGGTCATAAAAAAGCTGATTGTGAACAATACAAAAATGAGAAGAAGAAGCATTGCGACAATTATGATGGTGCACATGTAAGCAACGAGCAGTTCAACAATTTGTGCTTATCTGCTTCCGAAGCCGTGGTGACTATAGATTGGTTTTTAGATTCTGACACTTCTTATTATTGCACATCTAGACGATGTGAATTCCTTGAGTACGAGAGCGGTGATTTTGGTCATGTGACCGTGGATAATGGTGAGCAATGTCCAGTAAAAGGAAAAGGAGTTGTGAAAGTGAAAACTAATGGCGGTGCTTGTGTAGTGTTGCATGAGACACGACATATTCTAAAGATGAAGAAAAATCCTATCTCGGCTAGTGTGTTGGACCAAGAGGGGTATATTAGCTCTTTTGGTAATGGAGAATGGAAGATTACTTCCGGGTCACGAGTTGCTAAGGGAAAGCGTGCTGGTACGCTTTATATGCTCAAAGGCGCGAGCTCAGAATACTTGTCGGCTTCCACTTCTTCCTCACACAATGATGCTACTATCTGACATTACCGACTAGGACATCTTGGCAAGAAAGGTGTGAAGGAGTTACATCGTCGAGAATTGATGCCCGGTTTAAAAAGCTTCGAGATGGATTTTTGTGAAGATTGTGTTCTCAGAAAGCAAAAGGCGGTTAGTTTTCGAATTGATGGCGTGAAGCACAAAGTAGAGCATTTGGAGTTGGTGCACACAGATGTCTAGGCCCAGCTCAACAAGTTTCAACGGGAGGAAATAAATACTTTGTGACTTTTATTGATAATTCTATGAGAGACTTGGGTGTTTCCTATTAAAGAGATGTCTTGATGTTTTTGAGACATTCAAACATTGGATGACTATGGTGGAGTATGATACAGGTTGCAAAGTCAGAGTATTAAAATCTGACAATGGTGGTGAATATACAAGTTTGGTATTATCTAAGTTAAGAAAAGAAAGCATTCATGGAGCGAGAGCCGTTCCAAGAACTCCACAAGAGGAACGGTGTTGCCGAGCGAATGAACCGAACAATCTTGGAGCATGCAAGAAGCATGAGGCTACATGCAGGGGCTTCATGTTTATCTTTGGGCCGAAATAGTCAACACAGCCGTTTACTTGTTCAATCGCAGTCCATCTAATGCGTTGGATGGAAAGATTCCAGAAGAAATATGGTCAAGTAAATCGATTAATTACTCATATGTAAGAGCATTCGGTTGTTTGGCATATTACTTGACAGTGACTCGAGAAAGAAGCTTGATATAAAGTCAAGCAAGTATGTGTTCCTTGGTTATGGCGGTGATGAGTATAGGTACTGCATTTGGGATTATCAGTTCAACAAAGTCATTCGAGTCCGATATATGTATTCAACAAGAATAAGATGTACAAGGACCGAAAGCAAGTTGAAGAGCCAACAACCAAGTTTGACATGGTGGAGGTAGACACTAAGCCGGTACAATATACACAATTGCCGCAAGTGCATGAGGCTCATGAAGAACTTGCTACTGGTGATGATGTGGGAGTTCCCACATAGATCGGTGATCCTGAACCGGTGATTTCAGAACCTACACCTGTAGAGATTCCAGCGTTGAGAAGAAGTACTCGTATGAGAAACCCAAAGTCATTTTTGATCCATCGGTAAATAGTGTTTATCATCACATCTTATATATAGATTTGGATGAGCCGGAGACCCTTGAAGAAGCATTGCAAGATGGTGCTCGCAGTGAGTGGGAGCATGTCATGAAGGAAGAAATGAATTCGCCGATGCTCAACAAGATCTGAGAGTTAACCAAGTTACCCGCTGGAAAGAAAGTCTTGTTGAATAAGTGGGTATACCGAGTCAAGGATGAGGCAGATGAAACAAAGCGACACAAAGCGAGACTTGTTGCCAAAGGGTATTCTCAAAAGGAAGGAATTGACTACAATGAAATAATTTTCCTAGTTGTAAAGATAACTTCTATAAGAGTTTTGCTGAGCATAATAGCGGTACAAAATCTTCATCTTGAGCAATTAAATGTGAAAACGGTGTTTTTACATGGTGATCTCGAAGAACTATACACGGTGCAACCTAAAGGTTTTGAAGCTAAAGACAAAGAAGATATGGTATGCAGATTGAGGAAGAGCTTGTATGGTTTGAAGCAAGCTCATCGTCAATGGTATCTTAAGTTTGATGGATTCATGAAGGAAAAAGATTTTACATATTGCAAGTCGGATCATTGTGTCTACATGAAGAAGTTCAACGATGGTAATGTTATGTATCTATCTCTATATGTGGATAATATATATTAGCATGTTGGAGTACGGAGAAAATCAATATGGTGAAGCGTGTTTTAGCGTCATAATTTTCTATGAAAGATTTGGATGCAACGGAGCAAATTGTTGGCATGAAGATCACCATAGATAGAAAGGAGAGAAAGTTGCGACGTCTCAAGAAGACTATATCAAGAAGGTGTTGAAGCGATTTAACATGGAGTAAGCAAAACCGGTGATGACCTCTCTTGCAAATCAGTTTAAACTATCAAAGAAGCACAGTCCTAAAAGGCAATGTGAAATTGATATGATGCAGAAAATTACTTATGCGTCGGCGGTGGGTAGTTTAATGTATGCTATGGTTTGCATAAGACCAGTCCTAACGGAATAGCCCAAAATGTCTTACGGATAGATTGAATAGACTAAAAATAAATAGAATATGATATTTTTGACAAAAATACCTTTCAACTTTTTTTGTGAAAATACCCTTCAATATGGTTTTATAGCATTTTTAAAGTTCAATGGGGTTGTCTCAAAATTCGGGTTTAATAAAATTTACCTTGTCTTTAATTGATCGTCCTAAGGTGATCCGTAAAGGTCTTATGCTGCGTTTTCCCAACAATTGGTATCATAACCTAAGGGGATGATCATTCAAGATATAAAGTATCTCGGTACAGAGTTTAAGGTGGAAAAGCTGATGGCAAGAAAATTTCAGGTCGTGGCAAAAGGGCGAGGTCGAACATAGAGTGGTTTAATGATGCGTAGGTGGGGGTTCGCAAATCTACGACTTGGTGGATGCTACGGTCGCATCAAGGCAAATGTCATGCACATCCGTAAGGGCCAACTCCAAAGGTGTTTCTGGAATTTGGCCCTAAAACGGAGTAAATTGTACAACATAATCTCCAAAGGTCGGTTCGTCAGACAAGGTGGAGAATAAGGTTAATCTCGCGTGTCTTTGAAGATTTAGGAGAGGATACAATTAAGGAATTGGCAAGCTACGAGGCTATGCAGGTTCATCACCGATGTGGATATTTGCAGGTTTAAACCTCGCGTAAGGTTAAAGGCATCTTAAGGACTTTGATTTCTATGGTTGCACAAGATCGGTTCATGATGAGTACAGGTTGTTGTAGGTGATGAGGGCGGATTTGGGTCGGGCTTGATCCGCATAAAACTTGACATTAGCTTGTGGTGGGGCACTTGGGAGAGGGGCATAAGGATAATGAGAGCACACATAAAGGAATAATTTAAATTTAAATCAAGGTGGACATTGTTGGGATGTTAGTTGAAATTTAAATTATAAAGTTAGTTTATTGTAAGAATAAATAAAGAAGCCCTGCTTAAACAAGGATTGTGATCTTTATAGAACAAGGACTCCTTATTTGTATAGGAGTGTATCTTATTCTATGCGATAAGCCTATAAATAAAGGTGTCTCTCATCTAAGGTTTTCTGGAGAAACATGAGGAGATTTTCATCATCGTGTAAAGAGAGGTTTGGAGTAGAGAGGCATAAGGGTTAATTCTTTAGAGTTGAAGGTTAAAGCAAGGGCTGAGGTATTGTCGTCATAGGGTTTTGTTTAAGGATCTAGAAAAGGCATACAGTGAAATACTATTGCAGTCTTATTATTATTATAATAGATTCCCTCCGGATCTTTATGTGGATTAGGCATGTTAAATATCGCTTTCTCTCTTTGTCGTTGTTTACTTTTCTTGCGTTGCGGTTTCCTTTTCCGTTTCTGCTTGTGTCTTTGATTGATTGTCATACGTGATCCGTAAAGGTCTTCCGCTGCATTTTCCCAATATGACATAACATCTCTAGTGAAGTTAAGGACTCATTGAGGGTTTTATGCATGAAATTTCTGCAAGGCTCAAATAGAATGCTAATTAGTATCTTGTCTCTTGCAAATCATATAGCAGCAGGAAAAACTGTTAAAACTTCTTTAGCAACTGAGTCATAACCAACCAGAATGGCTCTTTTAGGTTATTTCATTCATTTTGGCTGAGGCAACTCTGACTTATTCATCAGGAACTGTTGTCGGCCTGAGATTTATAATATTCTTATGAATCTTGTCCTTCTTCTCCTAATCTAGCTCCTGAATCTACAATGGGCTGCTGTGAACGGAGACATTGATTATACTCTTATTGTGTTAGCATGATAGATTTGTATTTGATGAATGTTATATTATTGGCTACATAAGGTTTTGTAATACAAATTAATACATACTTATTATATAAACATGTTGGGATATGATTGTCTTTATGAGCCTGTGAGGCAAAGTTATCTTGCTCTAATGTTAAGTTTGAATACAAACAACTATTATTGTTGACAACTTCTACGTTGCAACCTCCATATGATAAATTTTTTATAATGAGATATGTCAAAGGTAATCTGAAATTGATATCTATTCAAGCTGCAAAATATTGTTTTGTGAAACATATTACTTCTATCATGTTTGATATAGTCACGAAAACTAGGTTCTGCTGAGTTTTCAATGAAAACTTTTGGCCAAGTTCAATAAAACCTTAGGTGTTTTTCCGATTAGGAGCTTGATTTTAATCAAGATACGATCTATTATGCCTCTTGCTCCAAAGTGAATCACATGAAATGGACAAGCTTAGAAAAAGAGAAGATTACGGTTATCTTCTGAGACTATCTTAAAGATTGTTTGTGACTTGTAAATTGCATTCTTATTCTTGTCGGTATCTCTACTATTATAATGTAAGCTCCAAGGATGTAGCTAAGGTTACTAATTGATGGCTATCCTTTTTATTAAAAAAATTTAAAAAATGAGAATTCTTCAAATCTATTCCGCATATGAGAATATCCACATCATCAACTTATTAAAGTATTTTAATTGACTCAAATGAATTCAAATTTCAAAAAACCTCCTTTTCTCTCTTCTCTCTACAATGTATCTCTAGGCATTAATATCCAATTCCCCCTTTTCAATTTCAAAAGATACTTCTATAACTTTACTATCAAACACCTGAATCAATATATATTCATACCATAAAATATCTAATATGCATCAACGTGCATCGCGTGCAAAAATACTTGTAGGGATCATAATTCAAAATTATCCATAATCTAGGATGGTCAAAGTTCAAACCCACCGTTGCCGGTCCCAAGTCCGGATGAGAAAGAGTGAGGGTTGTGGTAGGCTTGTGACAGCCAACGCAAAACTTTGTCACATTCTATGACATGAATCATAATAAGAATATCGTTGGGGCGTCCCCTACTCAGCGACGTGCTATCGGATCCCGGGTGTAGTGTTAAGTATGCAAGGGTTTCTAGGTCGTCGTCCAGAAACGGCGCACTACATCGGACCCCGGGTGTAGTGACAAATAAGCAAGGGTCGTCGTCCAGAAATGGCGCGCTACATTGGACCCTGGGTGTAGTGACAAATAAGCAAGGGTTTCATAGGATCCGTCTAGCTTCTTGGAACATAGGTTCCCTTACGGGTAGACTAATAGAATTAGTGGAGGTGATGATTAGGATGAGAGTTGGTATTATGTGTTTGCAAGAAACTAAGTGGGTAGGTGAAAAGAGTAGAGTCATAAAGCCTTGGGGTTATAAGCTTTGGTATACGGGTAGAGATAAAAATCGTAATGGGGTAGGCATAATCATAGATAGACGGTTGCTTGAGGATGTAGTAGAGATTAGAAGAAAAGGTGATAGAATTTTACTGGTTAAGCTTATTCTAGATGGAGAGATCCTTAATGTTATTAGTGCTTATGCACCACAGATAGGTCTTGATGACGCTAGTAAGCGTCTATTCTGGGAGGATTTAGACGAGATGGTATAAAGTATACCTAGTGGAGAGAAGTTATTTATTGGTGGTGATCTTAATGGACATGTAGGTACTAGTCGTAGTGGGTTTGATACTATCCATGGAGGTTTTGGTTTTGGACAAAGGAATGAAGTAGGTGTCTCGATTCTAGATTTTGCCTTATCTTATGACTTGATCTTAGTAAACACCCGGTTTAGGAAAAGAGAGTCCCACCTTATCACTTTTAGGAGCGGATCAAGTGCTAGTCAAATAGACTTTTTCCTGACGAGAAGAATAGATAGAGGTTGTTGTATCGACTGTAAGGTAGTGTCAGGTGAGAGTGTAACCACTCAACATAGACTTTTAGTTGTAGATTTTCGATTTAGAAGAGGACCTAGGAAGATTAGACGTAAGGTAGAGCCTAAAATTAAATAGTGGCGATTGAAAAAAGGTAACCAAAAGGCTTTTATAGACCGTATAGTCCAAAAGACGGATTGACAGTCAGAAGATGATTCAGACAGATTATGGAACAAAATGGCTAGTTGTATCAAGAAGGTAGCTAGAGATCTACTTGGTGAGTCGAAAGGTGGTGCTCCACCATCTAAGGACACATCATGGTGGAATGAAGAAGTAAATGCTGCTATTAAAATTAAAAGGGATTCTTATAAAGATTTGAAGAAAAGTAGAGATATGGAGAGATTTGAGAAATATAAAATGGCTAAAAAGGAAGTTAAGAAAGCTATTCGGGAAGCTAAATCTAAGGTCTACAAGGTGTACGAGAAATTAGATACTAAAGAGGCTGAAAATGATATATACCGGATTGCTCGGATGCAGGAAAGAAGGATTGGTGACTTATGTGCGGTGACGTGTGTCAAAAATGAAAATCAGAAGGTTTTAGTTCGAGATGAGAATATCAAGGAAAGATGGAGAGATTATTTTGACAAATTGTTCGATGAGAGCTTTACTATGAATTTGGATGGACTTGTCATTCAATGTCAAGATATAAACCGTGATTTCATGCGTAAAATAAGACTACCCGAGGTTAAAGAAGTTTTGAACAGAATGAGTTTAAGAAAAGCGGTTGGTCCTGACGGGATTCCTATTGAGATTTGGAGATGCTTAGGAGAAATAGGCGCTAAATGGCTGACATATCTGTTTAATAAGATTTGGCAGACAAAAAAGATACCAAATGAATAGAGGAAAAGTATCCTTGTTATCTATAAGAACAAGGGTGACATTCAAAGTTGCTCAAACTACCGTGGAATAAAACTTATGTAACACACCATGAAAGTTTGGGAGAGAGATTGAACACATGCTAAGGAAGGATATTAAGATAACAGAGAACCAGTTTGGGTTCATGCCTGGACGATCGACGACAGAGGCTGAACCTGGACGATCGACGACAGAGGCTATTCATTTGCTTCGTCAACTTGTCGAGCGTTTTCGAGAGAGGAGAAGAGATTTGCATATGATATTTATTGATTTAGAAAAAGCGTACGACAAGGTACCTAGAGAGGTATTATGGGAGACAATGATGAAGGGGGTCCCCATCAAGTATATTGACATAATCAAGGATATGTATGATGAAGTAGTGGCAAATGTCAGAACTTGCGGCGGCTTAACGAGTGATTTTCCGATTACAATTAGTTTACATCAAGGATCTGCATTAAGTCCATTCATGTTTACCATTGTGATGGATGAGCTTAATAGAACTATCCAAGATGAGGTACCTTGGTGTATGCTATTCGCTGATGATATTGTTTTAGTAAATGAGACGAAAGCAAGGGTTAATGCCAAATTGGAATTATGGAGGCAAACATTGGAATCTCGGGGATTCAGATTGAGCAGGTCCAAGACAACATATATGCATTGCAGATTTAGTAACCAGAGAAGTCAAAACCATATTAGTATAACATTGGAAGGGCAAGAGATATCACCGAGCGACCAGTTTATATATCTGGGTTCCATCATCCAAAAGAATGGGGAGATCGATAGTGATGTTAATCAAAGGATCCAAGCTGGTTGGTTGAAATGGAGGAGTGTGGCAGGGATTTTGTGTGATCGTAACTTTCCGTTAAAATTGAAAGGGAAGTTTTATCGGAGCGCTTTTCGGCCTGCCTTATTATATGGTACAGAATGCTGGGCTCCTAAGAAGCATCATACACAGAAGATGCACGTAGCGGAGATACACATGCTTCGTTGGATGTGCGGCAACACTAGAAAAGATAAGGTGCGAAATGAGGATATTCGTGCAAAAGTTGGTGTAACACCTGTGGAGGAGAAGATGCGGGAAAATCGGCTAAGATGGTTTGGTCATGTGCGACGCAGACCTATGGAATCACCGGTTCGACGAATAGATACTCTCGATATGGGCAATGACAAAAGGGCAAATGAGAGACCGAAGAAAACATGGATGGAGGTGATACGAAATGATATGGTTGCCAAAGGACTCAATGAAAGTATATTGTTCGATAGGAGTGAGTGGAGGCGGAGGATTCATGTGCTGGACCCGGTGTGATTCTCATGTTGGTTCATGTAACCTATCCCATATGCTTGGGATAAAAGGCTCAGTTGTTGTTGTTGTAGGATGGTCAAAGTTCGAAGTCAAATCCTAGAATCATGCTGCCATTTACATTGCAAGTGCAAAAATACCAGTAGGGATCATATTTAAAAATTATCCATAATCTAGGATGGTCAAATTTTGAAGTCAAATCCTAGACCATGCTGCCATTTAAAAATGGCAACTCTCTATCTTATTCACACTGGTCCTACAAGTTATCTATATCAACTTATGTGTGCTCTCTGACTTTATGTTAATATAAATTGCTTTGATTCCATTATCTAAAAAGTTAAAATATTAATTGTGGATGAAACAAAATGGATATAGGTTCTTATAGTTGCTGACTCATCATACATGCAACTTGTTCGGGCCTCTATAAATAATAACCATCTCAATAACCGAAAGGCACACAAACATGGCTTGCACTAAGGTTTCATTCTTGGCTATAGCTATGGTCTCTTGTGAGTTTCCTGTTTGCTATTTTGGATATCCTCGACTTAAGCATCTTCAAGTTTCGAATCTAGATATCTTGTGTTTTCACTATCCAGCATGCTCTACATAGTTATACTGAGTTTATCATGTTTATCATTTTTTTCTTAGATTAATTATTTTTCGAAATTTAGGAGAATTTCGTGGATGTCAACTCGTTCTTTTTGACTTATGATAAAGATTTGCTTTTCAGCTTTTCTCGCTCTTTTCGACTATCTGATGTCTTACATTGATGGACTCCTACACTTTGGCCATTCTTCCATTGATGGTTTCAAATGTTTTAGATGACTACCTGTGTTTGTCGTATTGACCTTTGTCTTTACTAATTTTAGGATACGTCGTGTTTGGCTCAGTTAACTGTAATTTAATATAGGAAAGTTATCATCTTTATTTTCTTGGAGACTTTTTTCCCAGACTACAAAGATTATAAGAAAGCTAATTGGTTATTCAGAATTACGAAAAGGTTTAGCTTTCTTCTTAAGAAATTTGATTCTAATGGAAGGAGGGTTGAGTATGTTAGAATAGAAAAATATAACCCTCAAGTATAACCATAATTAGGAAGTTATAATGCAGCGGCAAGGACTTTAAGGTGGTAATAGAGAAACCCATGTTCAAATCCACAATTCGATCCTTACAAAGGAAATTTCCCAATTTTGTAAAATACCTTTGAATTTTACAAAATACAAATAATGCCACTGCCGTGATGTGTAATACAACTTTTGAATGGTGTTTCATGTAATTTTAATCACTTATGAAGTGTTTATGGGTGTTTAATGCAATACGTAAAGTTTAATGGAAAATGGAGGGGGAAAAAGTTGAATGGTGTTTATGTAATTTAACGTAAGTTTAATGGTTGATTTATATAGGTATTGTACTTTCTGGGCTCATTCAAAGCGGTGAAGCCAAGATTTGCCTCCAAAATTGTGTGGAAGCAGACTACATGACATGCCCATTGAGTGGTGATACACGGCTCTCTCCTGCGTGCAACTGCTGCATGGCTCCATCCGGGGGCTGCACCCTCTATTTCACTGGCGGCGATGTGATCCATTGCTGAGGTTAAATATACATTTGGAAGTCAAAAGTAATATAGAACTATGTAATACCTATAATGAAAATTCTCATATATTACTGTTATGTGTTGTATGAGTTTCGGATTGAAATAAAGTTGTATGGGTCCCTTGTTTCATAATATTATGAATAAACGTAGAGACCTGTGATTTCATGAAAATGAGGAGAAATTTTCCAAGCTGCCGATTGACAATTTCTCATAGGTAAAAATATATTTACCTATGGGAGCATTTCCGAACCATCATACTGCACAATCTATTAAGAATTTCGGTTATCCATAAGATGCATATTTCAGAATAACTTGAGGTCTATGTCTGGCATCGAGATGTTTTTCCAGCATTATTGTGCTTAATGATGATACATGGGGCTGCAACCGCAACTTTGATATCAGGCATCAGCTATTTTCATTTTGCCAATAACCAATAATTGCAGCCAAAGTTTGGAATATCAGCTTTAAATCAGGAGTCTGCCAACTCCAGATTCAAAATTTGGAGGCACACTTCCGTCTACCGTTTTAGAGAGATGATTCTATATAGCATGTATTGTGGTCGTAGGATCGCAGCTCAAACTAAACTAACGGCATGATGCATGGGTGTGTCGTGGTAACAGGTACACTTTCCTCACCTTATCTCGCAATGCAATTGATGTTGTTTTCATCTTATATTTATTCGCTTTGATTGCTTCAATTTCTTGCTCAATATAGTCGGCATTGCTCTCATTTCGAAGTTAATGACTTTGCATATAGTGATCCATATTATGTGTTATGAGAGCTTGAAATACATTGTTAGCCGACAATACTTAGTTTTTAATATGGTATCAGTGAGCACCAGGTTTCAGAAGGTACTTGATTCAAAGGTCATCATTGTCAGTTGATACATACCTGCACGTCTTTGTTTACAAGTGATAATTTCTGCGGTAGGCCTTTTGGAGTTGGTCCAAAGCCCATGTTATGTTCGCTCATTGTTATCCCACGACCCAATGCGTAGGCTATTTGCAACCGCAGTTCTTGATCAGGGTGGCAATCGGGCTGGCCTGGCCCTAAGCCCGTCGGGCTTGACCGATCTTCGGGCCGGGTCTGTCGAGCCGGCCCGATTGCAATTTTATTAATTTTTTTTAATTGGATTTTTTTCGGATTTTTTTAGCCCGAACTTTGTTTAGGTCCCGGGTAGACCTAGATATTTTATTAATTTAATTTTTTTAGAGGGACATAAGTTGGCAAACCTTACCCCCCATATAATAGCCAAAAAAATAAAAAATACAATTCATTAAAAAAATATAATTAGTGAACTCCTATCGGTCTTTACACTTCATCAGTGTCGGAGTCTTCAATACTTTTAAGCTGTTGTCGTCTAGCTTCAGTATCGAACCAATCTTTTTGACACACTGCGACCTCCACTTCTTCATCCGACAGCCTCGCTCTCTTATTGCTCAGAACTCTATTAGTTGCACTAAAAGCAGACTCCGAAGCTACTGTGGACACCGGAGTTGTTAGCAAATTACGAAGCATGGCAGAAAGCACATGATACATACGTTCATGTGATTTTCACCAATGTCAAAATTTTCTATTTGTTTAGAAGTGAGAAAACTATTGAAATCGTTTTATAAATACAATGTAAGCTTATTACAAGAAAACGTAGAAACGGTACTTTTTGTTTTTTTTACTTAAAAATTCAAAAAATTCCTTTTTTAGAAGTTTGAAATGAAGAGGAAGATGAAAAAGTTCTGTTTTTACCATATTGTGAGTCATATATGATATACATATGTTGTAAATAAGAATTTAAAACATTTTTATAATTTTCTATATCAGTATTCAAGTTATCATGGTATCTCTCTAATAAATCAAATAAACTATCTAGTTTAATTCTAGAATAAAAAATTGTAGCTATACAAAACAATGCAGGAATTTCCCCCAAATATTTATTCAATTTAGAAAGAATGCTATCTAACATTCAAGAAAATGGATCTTCAGTGGCAAGTATGTATTCATTAATAACTTTACTAATATAAAATAATTAATCTACCGCTAAACATGTAGTTGGATAATAAACACCAGATAAAATACTAGTTGCGGTATAAAATATTTTTTAAAAATTCATAACATATTCACAAATAAACCAATCAAAATCCTCTAAATCATTAATGGGCATTTGTTCCTGATAAAATAAAACAACAGAAACTCTATATTTTAAAAGACATTTCAAACATTTCATAAGTAGAATTCCACCTAGATGGAATATTGAATTTGAAAGATCTAAATCTTAAATTTAACTGGGTACAAACTTAAAAATTTGTTTACTAGGTCCCAAGGTTTCAATAAACAGTATGGCATCTCCAAGTTTTGATAAATGAGAATCAATAAGTTTAAGACCATCATCTTTACTCTTATAATGCAAAAGGGATGGGTGACATGTGGCATTCTCACGTTTATTTAGAATTAATACTTTATTCTTAAACGGTCCATGCCAACTATTTTTTGCATATGTGACGCATGTTGATACATACTAGCATTAAACAACCAAGATTTTAAAAGATTTGCACATGTGACACGCGTTGATACCTATTAGCATTAAACAACCAAGATTTAAAAAGATTTTTAACACTTTTAGTTAAGATAATAGATAGTTTGAAAACTTTTAGTTAAAAATAAATAAAATATCCACATGCTTTTAATATATGTTCAAAATATACATACGTGCGTCGCACGTACAAACTACTAGTGTACAATTAAATTTAAAATATGGTATGCACATCTTTGATGAAATAATGTTCCATTTAAAATGAGATTTAAATTATTTTTTAAAATTTTTATAACAGCAGTATTATTAGTAGCATTATCAAAACTAATTGAAAATATTTTATTTTGAAAATCATAGTCACGTACAGTGGTCATAATACAATTACTTATATTATTACCAGTATGTGAATGCTCCATTTTCGAAAAACCAATAATTCTTTTTTGTAGCAACCAATCATTATCAATAAAATGTGCAGTAACACAAATATAACTAATGCCCCATTTTGTTGTCTAAAGATCATAAGTTAATGCAATTTCACCTCTAAAATTAGCAAAAATACCAAATAAATTAGTTTTGGCTTCATAAATTTTTTTTGAAAGTATCACCTCTAAGTGTATTTTTTTGTACTTTTTGAAATGTAGGATTATATGCAGTTTTTGCTAGTCTATCAAATTTTTCATTTTCAGCAAAACCAAATGGTTGTTCAGTATGTATAACATATTTAACAAGTTCTCTTTTATTGATTTCTTGAGAATAAAAAATACCAGTCAAGGAATTAGATGCCATCCGTAGATTCGTCTGTCGAGAATCTGCTTTTTGATGGGTGTTTGCATGCCTTCTTAGATGGTTAGTTCCATCTTTTCCAGCACAGGTAAAATCTTTTTCTGCTAGTCTTACAAACAGCCCGTTCACATTTACCTGCAACTTCTTCTTTTACAAAATGTTTCCAAATTTCAGAAGTTCTAGTTCTTTTGGGTCTGAGAGCTGAAACACTAGCATCAGGAATATTAGAAGCAGGAACTTCTTCAGGGACGTGACTTTGTGGTGTAGGCGTTTCAAAATTAGCAGGCTTTTCAAAATTAGCAGAATCAAAGTTAGGAGAATAAGAATAAGTTATTGGCATCATATTACTTAATCTAATTGCATCTTGTGTATCCAAATCAATTTGAAAAGAATGTCTATGTGATGATGTACCGACGGTCATATTTCTAAATCTAATTACCTCTTGTGAATTCAAATCAAGTTGAAAAGAACGTCTACGTGATGAGGAATCACCCCTGTTGTCTTGTGATGATGATGAACCAGCCATGTTTAATTAAAAAAAATTAGAAAAAGAGAAAGAGAGATGATAAAAAAAATAAACGAGAAAAACATACAACTAATACTAAAAAAAAACCTAATTCCAAATAACAGAATCAAATTGCTGGAGACTGAAGTGAAGATTGAAATCGTGGAAATGAAGATTGTTTGATTTCAAATTTTAACAGTAAACTTCTTGGCAATTAAAGAAAGAGATCTAGAGAATGAAAACTATATTGTTGTGAATTGTGTTGAAAATGAGAAGTGTAGGGATGTATTTATAGAATTTTGGATGAGTGGGATATAGAATTTTGAATGAGAGGGATGGTAAAAAATTTGAAATTTTGAAATTTGAAAATTTTGAATCGTTGCCTCGGACCAAAAGAAATTTCAAAACTTCAAACTTGAAATCCCGAGACGGAACGGCCAATTTTTTTTTTCAAATTTGAAATCTCAGGCCCCGAACCGGGCTCGGGCCCGAGCTGGGCCGGCGGGCCGGGGAGGCAAGCCCGGCTTTGCCCCAAACCGGGCTAGCCCTCAACCGGGCCGGGCCGGGCCTGGGCCCGCCACATGGCGTTCGGGCCTGGCCAGGCCATCCCGTCCGTTTGCCATCTTGAAACTTCTTGACAATCCATATTTCGTGTTTCACGTGTATAAAATACAAAGTGCAGTTGCCATATTCGTGTTTCAAGTGTATAAAGTACATTGTGCCGTTGAAAATGTCTGGTAATGCAAATTCTTGAGGTTTAATTATTTTTGAATTCCAATAGTCTTCACATATCTCTTTGAATGTCATGCGGCCGTCGATTAAATTTCATATGGCATTCTCTACTTAAAGCAAACCAAACCTCCATAGCTAATATTGGTGGTGGGGGAAGGATGATGTGTATTGAACCCCACCGTCAAAGGCAATAGAGGAAGTTGATGTGGATTTAAACTTAATAGATATGAACTCGATAAAGAATTTTTTTTATATGATAGCTTTAAAAATTGTAAAAATGCAAGTAGAAGATTTTATAAGATTTTTTTTTATTGAATTACCTGAAATCCAACTTGTCAATTTAGTTTCTAGACCGAAACCTCTTTCTCGTGCCGGACCTGATCTGGCGCAAACTGGCCAATTTTTATCAACGACTTGTTTAAGAGTCGGCATTGACGATAAATGCATAGATTCATCGCCAAGGGGACTTATCCTTGTTGGATTTATATCAGATTCGCAACCATACCGGACTCTTTCAGTCTTAAAGATTACTTGTGAACTCTTTTTAGCACATCCTAAAATTTTCATTGAATGTATCGAACATGTATTAGTGGTAGATGTTCATTCGGATACGAAAATCTGTATATTAACCTTATCCATATTCGGATAGTCCAGATACGGATAAAATTTCTGTTTCCTTTCAAATACAGATACCAAGTACCGATAAATTTTCAATAACCAATCGAATTCATGTACAAATATGCACCATAAAGCTAAATAGTTTTTGGAATATAGATTTGCATCTGGTTTGACCAAATTATATGGTTTTGGATATGGATACGTATATCCAGGTATTAGAATAAAGATATCAAGATAATATATGGTTGGATGATATTATATGTACCAGGAGTTATTCAATTAGAAAAATATTATCTGGCAAGACACCAACGATCTACACATATACATTAGCGATTCAGCCAGATTGTAAAACCTTATCAGATCATGTGCTTCAATGCAGATCACATGTAATGAAAAAGAATGGAAGAAGAGGAAGAAGAATAATGATTATGTTTTGAAACTATATTAAAGACGAGCGTAACTTGTAACTTATGAGAAACTGCGCCAGAATATTGGACTATGGAAGATAGAATTTTGTTACTGTCACCTTGGGGCTCTTAATTTAATTTATTGAAGACAAGTTGTAAGTTGTCTAAATCGAGCTATGCTTGCTCTGACTTAATGTTAATATAAGTTGCTTTAATTCCTTCTAATGGAAAACCTTAGAATTTTCACATGGATTAAAATAGATGTAGAAATGTTAAAATACATTATAGTTGATGGCTCATTCATACTTGCAAGTCGCAACCCTCTGCAGGCCACTATGCCGACCATCTCGGCAACCAAAACACCACACAAACATGGCTTGTTCTGAGCTTCCATTGTTGACTGTTGTTCTACTTTCTAGCAAGCCATCTTTTTTTTTCGGCTGGAACTTTTTAGTGGACCCCAGCTGGCCCATAGATTTTATTGAGAAACGGAGAAATTACATCATAGATTATATCTCAATAGGGGAGAGAAAAACCCTAGCCCCGTTGAGATCTCACAACCATACCGCCTTTCTCATTTTGTTCTTTTTCCTCAAAATTACCTTGCATCAATCTTTTTTCCTTCAGCCTCCAATGAGAAAAGAGGACCAAGCTTTCAAAATTCCCCGGCATATGATCATTTTCCATAGAAACGAGAGAGTAGCTGATGATACTCCTAAGAGGGAATTCCCCAGATCACGGCACGTGGCAGCTGACGCGTCGTCCACGTAAGCCAGCTAGGTTTCTGGGGGCTGCGGAGCTGGAATAAGAACGATACCTTTGGGACATTTCTCGACACCTCGTCTTCAAGATTGCATCTGATCTCTCGGAGACCTTCCCGGAGTACATTCCCTATTCGCTTAGCAACCAGCCAACAGTTCGCCTCTGAACTATCCTACAGCTGAGCTTCCTCAACCCCTTGCTCCTCTCCGAGCTATCACAGAGCTAAGACTCCTCAGCTCACTTGCTCGTTTCGGAGCTATCCTGTATTTGAGATTCCTCAGTGCCCCTGTTTGGCCGAGAGCACAAAGCTCGAGCGCCTTGTAACGGCTCCGTGTGTCTCGCCACGACGAGATCTCCGCCGCTCCACATGCCGCATCCCACGCTAGTGTATCTCGCCATTAATAGGCGTATCCTGCTATCAACGCGAGCGTGACACAGGGGCGTAACAGACGGCGAGAATCTCGCATCGGCTCGCTCCATGCGACCGCTATATAAACCCCTTTTCCAGACGACTCAGGTATCTGAAAACTCATTCCATTACGCCGCTACTCTGCCATAATATTTCTCGGTACTTACTTGATCGTCGGAGGGTCCTACGGTAGTTTCCCATCCCGGTACTTCCCTTGCAGGTAGCTCGGCATCAACAATAACCAATAGCCCATTGTGATCCACACGCTCAACCTTCATATCAAATCTTAACCGTTTAGTATCGTTGGCAGCAAGATTGACGGAGGACAACATTTGAGGGAGATTCCGACCTCCAACAGTTGGCACCGTCTGTAAGAAAGGATCTCCTATTTAAGAAAGTTGATCTTCCGTCTTCGATTCGATGGCTAACGATAATCGCAACGATCCTGGCACGAGCCGCCCCGTCCTCCACAATAGAGGCGGGGACGGTTCTACTCCACCTCCCAACATCGTCGACGTCTTATCTGGGTGGATCGACGGGCTCACGGCGATGGTGGACATGCTCGTTCGTATTCAAACGGCCGGCCATGCCCGCCAAACCACCGTCCCCACTCTTTGAAACGATGGCTTGCACGGAGCGACGGAGGGGCGCATTCAGGCCTTCGACCTCGCTCACACCCATCTCGATGTCACGGAACACCGGCGTACCGATTCCGGCAGTCACGACCCTATACGAGGAATGATTCTATGACTCGTTGGCACCGAACAGTTCAACACCGAGATCTCGGAAGCGAGCAAGCTATCGTTTCAGTGCTCGCCGCTCTCTCTCGCCACCTGAAAAGACGTCGATCAGGTCACCTAATTGCAGGCAAGACCGACGTTACCACACTCATCGAGACCGTGTATATGGAGAACGTCGGGAATAACCACGAAGGGTCCACCCCGAGAATCTGAGGAACGTGATTGAACAAGCCGAAACCGCTCCATCGCGCAAGCCCGGAGCAGAGATAACAGGAACTCCGACTATGGAGAATTCTCGGGGTACCAACAGCAAATCGAGATCCTCGAGAAAAAGATTGAGGACATGGCTCGCCACCCGTTCGCCCGGAGGGTCGGCGAAATACTCCGTGGATTCTCTTACGGACCCTTCACAGAGGAGCTACTACGTGAGTGCGTCTCGTCTCGAAACAAGCCGTCCAAGGTGGTCATCTTCGACGAGAAGTTCGACCCAAAGGAACACGTGGACGCGTTCATAGTGGGCATGAGCTTCCAGGACAATTCGGACGCAGCTTAGTGTCGAGCCATTCCCACCACCCTTATCCGGGCCGGACGAGATTGGTTCCGTGGTCTTGCTCCGCATTCAATCTTAACCTTCGACGAGCTGGCTACTCAGTTTCTCAATCATTTCGTCGGCAACCGACGACAGAAAAGGACGGTCGACTACCTATTCACCATCAAGAGTGAGGACCGAGAATCTTTCAAAGGTTACGTCACCCGGTTCTATAATGCCCTTCTGGAAGTACTCGAGCATCGTGACGAAACGGTCATCACCGCCTTGAGATCGGGTCTTAGGCACAAAGAGTGACTCTGCTCTTTTGCATTAGCGCAACCCAAGACCATGGTCGAGGTAAAATTCTGGACCGAGCGGGAGATCCAACTCGAATCTGAAGTGAACGCCAACCTACCCCGCGGGGACCAGATAGATCGAAAGAAACAGGACCAGGAGGAGAAGAAAAAGACCGATCGTCCGAACCTTATTCTCTGAGGTTTCACGAGCACACCTCTCTGAAGGTCTCCCAGACCATGCTGTTAGAGGGGCAAAGAGCGAGAGATTCTTCAAGCTCCCACCAATAATCCAAAGGCTGGGTAAGCGACTCCGCGGCTCATACTGTGCCTTTCATCGGTCACATGGGCACCCTACCAAGAGCTGCAAGCAACTCCGTGATTATATCGAGGAGCTGATTCGCTCTGGTCACCTAGCAAAGTACCCGCGGGACAAACGTTAGGCGGATTGGGAGAAAGCAGACCAACCTCCACCCGAAGAGTTGACGGTCGGGCAGATCATGGTCGTCTTTGTTGACTTGGCTCCGAGCAACGAGGACACCCGCTGCATCCGACCGGTCATGACCTTGAATAACCCTCCTTTCAAAAAGTGCAAGAAAGTTGTTCCTATCACCTTCACCGATGAAGATCTTCATGGCATATCCCTCTCGCACAATGATCCTCTGGTGATCGCAGCCCGAGTAAATAAGTATGAAGTCCGGAGAATCCTAGCTGACTCAGGAAGCTCGGCAAATATCCTATTACGACCGTTTTCAGTGTATGGGATTGAACTCATCCGATCTCCATCCGACCTCGCACGTCCTCTCCGGGTTTACAAATCACTCCGTCCAGGCTGAAGGAACGATCACCCTACCTTTCAACATAGGGGAGGCCGGAGGAACCCGAACCATGTCGGTGAGTTTTCTCGTCGCCTAGGTTCTTTCGTCTTATAACATACTCTTAGGCTAAACGGAGAAGCTGAGGAAGCTCAGCTCAGTGACAGATCGGAGACGAGCGAGGAGGTAGAGGATGCTTAGCTCTGAGCGCGAGGTGGTAGGTCGAGATCTGAGCCTGGAGTTCGTTCAAACTGTGGCGGTGGGAGAGTCGGTCAGGCCTATGGAGATCAGTAAACTTCCAGGGTTTGTCTCGCCTCGACGATCCCCGAGGGCAAAGAAGTTGATGTTCCCAAGAAACCGTGCGATCCTCGGGAATCTCTAGATACACGTGTTGGGGTAAAAATTTACACCCCGGTTGGCCAAGTCAAAATCAAAGTCAACCCTAAGCCAGGTGGGCCCGAGCCCAGGTCAAGCGGGCCCATGCCCAAGTCGAGCCCGCAGCCAGCCTCCTCATGCCAACAACAAAATCATGTAATAAATAATTTTTATGTAATTGTTTATGCATGAATGTAAACAAAATGGGCATAAAGCCAATATTTTGTAAGCCCATGGCTTATGTGCAAAAATGAAATGGCACATGAGCCATGGGATGGCTAAAATGCCATTTTTTTAAAGCCCAAGGGGCTATATGTATATATGTAAGCCTATATAAGGCAACATGATGATGAATAAAAAAAGAACATACTTTTCATTCTCTCCAAAAAAATTAGATCTGAGATCCTTTCTCCTTCCTCAAGGTTTCAAAACCTTCTTCTTTCTCTTGAATTAAATCAAGAGTTTTACTCTTCCTTTTCAAAAACAAAATAGTTTTTCACCACCAAACCCACAAAGGGAAACTTGGATCTGTCTTTAGATCCCCAAAAGGAGAGATTTTGAGATCTCACATCTCTTGATCTTCAAGATCCAGCTAACAGAGAAGGAAGAAGAAGAACCCCTTCCATTAACCCCAAAAACACATTTAGGAGTTCAACTCCACTCTGATTTTTCTTCCGAGAATCTTTTTTGGCTAAAAGCCTCTTTTCCTCGCCGGCGCTCAAGCGTAGAGCGCTCACGTGCCGATACATGGCGCGCTAGCGCTCATGCACTCAGCGCTCAAGCGCAAAGAGCCCACGTGCCGACACGTGGCGTGCTTGCACAACAGCGCCCTGCGCTCGAGCGCAAAGCGCCCATATGCCGACACGTGGCGCGCTTGCACTCCAGCGCAAGTCGCCCCAGTGCCGACACATGGCGCGCTTGCGCTCAAGCGCGCTTGCGCTCCAGCGCGCTTGCGCTCTAGCGCAAGTCGCCCCCGTGCCGACACGTGGCACACTTGCGCTCAAGCGCCCAGCGCTCAAGCGCAAGTCGCCCCCGTGCCGACATGTGGCGCACTTGCGCTCGAGCGTCAGGCGCTGAAGCGCAAAGGGCCCACGTGCCGTCACGTGCGCCTGAGCGCACAGCACCTGGACGCACAGCGCCCAAGGCGCTGGCCCCACGCATCCTTTGGATGCCTTTCCCCCCTCTTTTTATGTACATACATATACATATACATATGTATACATATTTGCACACACATGTGCTCCACGACACTGTCCTTGTTAGAAAAAAATTTCTAACGGGGCGCTGTCCCGCACCCCGCAAGGGGGCTGCTAACCCCCTTGACCCCCAGCCCGCAATCCGGGTAGCGGGACCCCCGTAAAAACTCTGCGTGGCTCCCGATATATTTAAACCCCCCTCCAAAATAGAACACACGTACACTGCACATTGAGTTCGCATGACCAGCTTAACCCGTCAATCGGAGGTTCCCTCACCCCAAAGGCGAGGGGTAATTAACGGCAGCTTAGTCCGCGGTTGCCGGAGATTCAGATCCCACAATCAATAAACCCCGGCCTACCCTAGGCAGGGGGAATCTGTAGTATTCGCCTGACAAGCGCGCGCGTATTCCTATCTCAATTGGGTGACGAAAAACACCCTACAACACGTGATGACAAAAAAGAGATTCGGGGCTCCCTGGTAGAGGCCTTGTCTGAGATTCCTCTCAAGGCAGGAGACAACAGCCGAACTGTCTAGATCGGCTTCCTCTTGACCGGAGAAACTCGGGACAATCTTATCTGGTTCCTCCGAAGCAACTCTGATGTATTCGCTTGGACTCCCGAGGATATGCCGAGAATCGACCCTAAGATGATCTCCCACAAACTCGGAGTTAGCTCCAAAGCACGGCCGATCCATCAAAAGAAAAGAAGCTTCGCTCCTGTAAAACAGAAAGCGATCGAAGAGGAAGTGGACTAACTACTCACGGCTGGCTTCATCAGGAACCTAGACTATTCGGCTTGGTTAGCCAACATAGTCATGGTCAAGAAAACAAATGGGAAGTGGCGCATGTGTGTTGATTTGACCAACCTGAACAAGGCCTGCCCTAAAGACAACTACTCGCTCGCTCGGATAGATCGATTAGCTGACAGCTCGGCCGGTCACAAGCTACTGGGCTTCATGGATGCCTTCTCCAGTTACAACCAAAATCGGATGAACCCGACCGACGAAGAGCTCACCGCCTTTACTACCGATTGAGAAGTCCACTGTTACAAGGTAATGCCCTTCGGCCTCAAAAACGCCGAGACGACGTATCAATGGCTGGTCAACAAACTGTTCAAGCCACAAATTGGGAGAAATATGGAAGTTTATGTTGACGATATGCTAGTAAAGTCCATCCTGTCGCCCGAGCATACCACGGACCTCGGCGAGACCTTTTAGGTCTTTCGAAAGTACAAAATGAAGCTAAATCTAGCCAAGTGTGCCTTTGGGGTCACGGGCGGAAAATTCCTTGAATTCATGGTCACACATCGAGAAATCGAGGCAAACCTTAAGAAGATCAGGGCCATCATTGACATGGTGACGCTTGAGAGCAATGTTGAAATTATGCGGCTTACGGGCATAGTAGCCGCTTTGAGTCGGTCCATGTCTAGATCCGGCGAAAAATGCCTGTCTTTCTTTAGAGCCTTAAGGAAGATCCCCAGATTCGAATGGTCCGAGAAGTGTCAAGTCGCCTTCAAGCAGCTCAAGACTCACATGGCGATGCCCCCGTTTCTCACCCAACCCGCGGAAGGAGACGAGCTGTTGATGTATTTGGCCGTTTCCAGTCAGGCTGCCAGCTCCGTGCTCGTCAAAGAATCCAAAGGGATACAAAAGCCATTCTATTACGTCAGCCACGTTTTCAAAGATGCGGAGACCAGGTACCCGGCTATTGAAAAGATAGTCCCGGCGCTCTTCGTCACCTCCGGGAAACTACGACACTATTTCCAAGCTCACATGATCACCGTTCTTACCGACCGACCCCTAGGGAACATTCTCGGTTTTCCCGAGTCGTTGGGCCGATTGGAGAAGTGGAGATGGGAATTGTCGTAATTTGAAGTTCGATACTGGCCAAAACAAGCTATTAAGACACAAGCCTTAGCTGACTTCGTGGTCGAATACACCGTTCCCAACAAAGTAGAAGTGCCGACGCGGGATCCGAACCTACGACCCTCGATCGAAGAAAAGCTCGGTCCGATTCCGGACTGGGTACTCTACGTGGACGGCTCCTCCACAGAAGAGGGGAGTGGAGAGGGGCTAGTTATCCGCAGTCCAAATGAAGCCGAGATGGAATACTCCCTGCGGTTCGACTTCAAGGCCTCGAACAACGCCGCAAAATATGAAGCCTTATTGGCCGGCCTACGAATCGCCTCCGGGTAGGGCTAAAGAGGATTAGAATCCGCAGCGACTCTGCGCTGGTCGTCGGCCAGGTGACCGGACGATTCGAAGACCGGGAACCCCTGATGATGAAATACCCAGCCGAGGTAAAAAGGCTCCGGAGAAATCTCGACGACGTCCAAGTGGAACAGATTTCCCGAAGCATGAGCATCGAGGCAGACGCGTTGAGCAAACTCGCCTCCTCCTATTCGACAAATCACAAGAGGAGATGCACCTGGTCTACACCACTCAGGGGAGTCTCAGATTGAAGAAAGCCCATAGTGGAGTTCCTCAAGGATGGAGTACTCCCAGAGGACTGAACCGAGATGCACCGGCTCTGCATTAAAGCTCGCCACTTCGTGTGGAGTAAAGGGAACTACAAGAAGTCGTACACCCTGCCCCTACTCAGATGCGTCGATTCCGACGAAACGGAGTACGTTCTCCACGAAATACACGAGGGCGTCGATGACGCACATCAGGGGGCCAGCAGCCTAGTTCAAAAGACACTGCTGCAAGGATATTATTGGCCGACTATCCACGGCGGCGTGGAAAGGCTCGCACGAAGGTGTAAGATATGTCAACTCTTCGGCAGCACTCCTTGGCTACCAGCCACAGAGTTAACACCACTAAGCTCCCTTTGGTCGTTCGCACAATGGGGAATGGACATAATTGACCAACTTCCCACCGGCATTGGTGGGTTCAAATACATCCTTGTTGCCGTGGATTACTTTATGAAATGGGTCGAAGCCGTGCCGATCAGAAAACCGGATGTCGCCTCCACAGTGAAGTTCCTGCAGAACAATATAATCGCTTGAATTGGAATTTTGAGGTGCATCATCACCGACCACAGAATCAACTTTGAAAGCAACAAAGTCGGAGAATTCTGCAGCGACTATCACATATTGATGAAGTTCTCCACGGCCACACATCCCCAATGCAACGGGCAAGCTGAAGTAGCAAACCGAGGTGTCATCCGGGGCCTCAGATCCTGCCTGGAAGGCAAGCAGGGTGGATGGGTCAAGGAACTGCTATGCGTACTGTGGGCCTTGCAAACATCAAAAAAGTCAACCACGGGGAGACCCCGTTCAGTTTCTGTTATGGCACCGAGGCAATGGTTCCTGTAGAAATCGGCCTTCTCAGTTATCGTGTCGAACACTTTGACTACGAGGCCAACGTCATGACCCTTCGAAGCAAATTGGACATCCTATTGGAAAAGATGGACCGGGCGTAGATAAGAATGGCCTTATATCAGCAACAGATCGCCCGATATTACAATGCCCAGGTCAAACGCCGAGCATTCAAGATGGGAGACTTAGTTCTACGACGAAATGTGTTCGAAGACAAAGGGAAGCTGCACAAGTTCTCCGCGAAGTGGGACGGACCGTTCCTCATGACTGAGGAGTTGCTCGGAGGAGCCTACCGCTTCCAAGATTCCTTAGGGCACAACTTCCCACGGTCGTACAACGCCGAAAAACTTAAATTGTATACATAAATTTGTACTCTCTTGAACAATGAGACTCCTCTTTTTCTGTCGTAAAATTTGTTTTAATTTCTGAGCTAAACCCTCACACGAGTAGGTTCTTGCTCGGTTTTATTTTAGTTTTCGAGCTAAACCCTCACACGAGTAGGTTCCTGCTTGGTTTTGAGGCCGGCAGTCAGCCTCCTTTTCATCGTATCTGGGTAGCTTCCTACCTGGCCCGTCCACGGCTGGTAGATTTCATCCCAACGACGCCATGGATCCGAAAGCCCCCTCTACGGGGCAGCTGCCCGGCTCATCCACAGCGGACTGCTTCTTGTCCGGCCAAACCCATGAATCATTAGCCTGCGGGCTACCTCATGCGCTTGGAAAAATAGAAACAAAAACGAAAATTTTCACCGATCGACACTCTGAGCGAGAAGAAACTCATAAGCAAAAGACAAAATTTTATTAATAAGAGATATTCTTGGCTCCTCAGCATTACAAAAGCGCCCGGGGTTCGCAAAATAAAAAATATATACTCCTTAAACTTTTACAACAAAGGAGGAAGAGAATCGAGAAAGTATTGATCGTGGTATTCAAAGTGGAGGTCCTCCAGCCGAGCCCAGGCAACATCCAATCGCTCCATTTGTCTATACCCGTGGACCCGAGCGGCTGCGTTTCCGCCGGGGACTTCCGCGGCCGAGCATGACGCTATGATCAGCCTCTGTTGGAAGGCTCGACGAAGGATATCTATCGAGAGGTCCTGCCTACTCTTCGAGATCAGGCCCAACTCATGAGTTGTACGCATCTTGTCGATGGCCTCCTCCAGTGCTTGTTGGGACAAAACCCGGAAAATGCCCAGGGAGGACCTCCAGATCGCGTAGATGAGCTGTAACACCCGAGCCCAATGCTACTAATTTCAGTTACTGTTTGAGCGTAATGTGGTACACTTTTCACCTATCTTGCTTGATTGTTATTTACTGTAAATTTTACCCGGCAAATTCATTTCTGCATATAACAATTTATGGCATCTAAAATAAAATTAAAAATAATCATCTTGGCCTGCTTGACACCCCTAACCCTGTGGTAACGTCTGTGCGTCGTGTTCTCGTCCCGTTCAGTGAAACGGGCGAGTTTGGACGGCTACGCGCACGTACGTGTGTCCGTTTTGGGGGTATGCTTTTTGATCATAAAACACTTCATTTTAAATTTTGGATCCAGCCTAAAATTCTATTATTTCAATTTCAAATTTTTGGACCCGACCCGGGAGCAATTTGAAAATGTTTTATTTTGCGCCAAAACCCCAAATTTTTTAATATATTTAAACCGTCAATATTTTAACCCATATAATATTCTTTAACAATCTTATATTTTTAACTGTTTAGGATTTTCTAATATTCTTAAATCTTTCTCAATTAACTCCCCTCAACCAATCAGCCTTCCCCAATTATCCCGTGGACCCCACTCCTCTATATATCTCTCTTTCTCTCATTATATCTCTCTCTCTCTCCCCTTTATTTCTCTCTCCCCGATAACTCTCTCTCATTATATATCTCTCTCTCCTTTATTTCTCTCTCCTCGATAACTCTTTCTCTCTCCTCTATATATATTAAACCCCCGCTTTCTCCATTCCTTTTTCAAAGAACGCAGAACCCAACCCTCATCGAACCCTAGCCACCGCCGTCTCCCTCCTCGCCGCCGCAACCCCAACGCCGATGACATCGACACCAGCTCCCTCACCTCCTCTGCCTCGTCTCACCCACACCCTCTTTCATCCACCCTCGCGCGCCCTGAACCCTCGCCGCGGCCACCTGTACACACCCCTGTACGCGTCGCACCGCCGTGAGTCACCGCCGGCGGTCTCGCCTCCGTACCACGGCCTTCGTGCAACCCCTGTAAGGCTTACCTACCCGTTTTCTTCCTCTTTCCTCCTTCCTTCTATTCTCTAATCGTCTCTGGTGATCTGCAGTTTGGCGCGGTCACTGTTGGCCGATCGCCGGAGCTCCATCGACGTCATCAACCTTCACGACCCCTCTGTTGATTAATGTAAGCATCCTCTCCACCATCATTCCTCTCTTCTCCTTTTCTTTTCTTACATTACAATCCTTGAAAGAGTTGTTCGCTGTTTTTGATCTCGCCGGAATCCGGCCGTGCCGGCGACGTGTCCCGACGTTCCAGCGAGGTATCCCGACCCGCGTGGTTCCATTGTACGTTGTTTGGGTTCATTCCGTGAACCGAGCACCCGTCGCGAGTTTCCCCACCGACGTTTATCGTTTCGTTTTTCCGATCCGCGACCGGTCGGGGCAAGTACCCCTTACTACATGCTATACAATATTTACATATATATTGTGACACCCTAAACCTGTAAATTTAGCTTTGGTACAATCATTTCTCATTTTCATGTACAATATTGTATTATATCATTTTATCTTTAAACTTGGAACCTACAGTCTGCAATTGAACCTAACAACCACATTTACTTGTTTAATCACATTTTAATATTGACATAGCTTATAGCAACTATCACTATAGTTTTGTTCCATTTGGACACCCGTGTGCATTTTAACCTGTAATAGCAGTATTGAACCTGTATATATAAATCATTGCACCTCTCAAGTTCTTAAACTTATTAACATGATTAAAAGGCCATAATTGTCATCCTGCATTCGCATAACATTGAAATCATCTCTGTGACACAACTGATAGTTGTACTGCAAATTGAGTAAATCTGCCTATTGCTTAATTCATTGCTTATATCATGTTGATGATAACCAAGCTTGATTATATAACTAATTGTGAGCACACCTATGACATTGTTTACATCTTGACTTGACTTGCTACACACATATTGATTGACCCGACATGGTACCGTACACTGCTTGACTTGACCTGATGTACCATGACCTGACCCGTTACCTGGTCTTGTGTCTAATGCCAACAAACCTGACATGTAGTCCTCATGGACCGTTCCTGTTGTCTATCCAGACAACCTGCTTTTACCTGATCCTGTGTTGGCATTAGTTCTTGGTTACTGAATACCTGACTTGACATACATAACTTGGGGGTATGGGGAAATCAAAGGTGAAACCTGACTTGTAACTCAACAGTTCGATACCTGTTCTGATCAGTCTTACGGGCTAGGCCAGCCCCGGAGTGATGATGCTGACATCACTCGCCTGTACCTGCTACCTTTTGCTGCCTAGCGGCACGTCTCGGTTTCAGCCCGAGGGTCTTAGACCGTGGTCCCGGGCATGTACGGGATACTATTGAGTTACATCGATGATTCATCAATTGGTTTCAAAGACTTTAGAACAGAAAACCTGATAGAACAGTTCAGTTTACCCACTGCACATTACCCTGCACTGCTCTGACTTATATTGTTGTTACTCTTGTTTTATTCATGTTTATATTGCATTGCCTGCTACACTGTTCATATTATATTACTTGATGACTTGACGCGCTGACGTCTGGGTTTTGCATGGCCCAGATTCCGTACCGCTGTTGCAGTCCGAGCAGGAGTACTTCAGCCAGCAGGCTGAGCTGTGAGTCCTGTATTAGTTAGTTTTTTTCTTTCCTGCATTTTATTCCTGATGTGAGCCCGCATTATGGGACATACATTCCAGTTATTTGTATTGGATCTTTCGCTTCCGCATTTTATTATTCTTGACTCATGATTTATCTTGGTTTATGGACATATTTAGATAGTTTTATTTTGTTCTTGATATCTCTACAGCCGTAATGTGACTGTGGATGGATACTTCCTACCCACAGGTAGCATGGTTGGCTATGTCACGTGCCCATTTTAGCGTACTCTGGGAAGCGGGGCGTGACATGGTTCTTTTGGTATCAGAGCCATAGGTTAGTTGGGTTGATTCTTTTATAGTTGGGTATTGTACTCAATACACGAATCAGAATACCTGTGTTTAGGAAACATGTCCTGCCACCTTGCCGTTTAACCATTCTTGAATCACATTCTTCCTGATTACATCTTTTACGATGTGCAAACTTCCTTTGCATATCGACTCGAAAACCTGATTCCTTGTTATCTCTAGGACTTAGGCGACTTAGGTGGAGTTATGTAATTGTGGCTATGATACCGCGGTATAGTTACAATGCGGCACTCTATTTAAGTATCTTGGAGTTCTAGCCTTGATCTATATTCAGAATCTATCATCATGCTAATGTTGGGTGTTTTGATTCCAGGAATATGGCCGGTAAGAATTTGAAGATGTACCAAAGACGTGTGGACAAAGCCGCCATGCGTAGAGTGATAAGGGGATTGCTGGAGAATCTAAAGAGACAGACCGAGCTGAAACCGGCGTCTGCACTGAACCAAACGTCTGTACGTAGAAGTGTTCCGGTTAACAGACGCAGCGTAGCACCAATGAAGAAAACAATTGTGGGTGATCGGAAAAGGAGCGTGATTTGTAACTACTGCCATATACCCGGACATGTGCGAAAGGATTATCGTAGGAGGCTGGGACTCTGTTTTGGTTGTAGAGCGGCAGATCACGCCGTTAGTGCTTGTCCGTCGAAGCTTCGTACAAGGGATGATATTCAGAAGCCTCCGCAGAGACCGTTCCAGGGACAGAAACAGCTGACTCAAGGACCTAATCAGGCTCGAGCTTTTACCTTGACAACTGAAGAAGCTAAGGCGTCGGGAGAAGTTGTTTCAGGTACTTTACTCGTTCATGGTTTTCCCGCATTTGCATTATTTGATTCTGGTGCATCCCATTGTTTTATATCATCCAAATTTATAACTACACACTCGATTGCCTGCACGACCCTGTCTAGTTTTTGGGACATACACACTGGGAATGGGAAAATCATATCTAGTAGGGAGTGTAAAGATTGTACAGTTGTTGTTTGCGGACGGGAGCTTTTTGCAGATTTCTTGGTAATTGATACGGGCAGCTACGAAGTCGTCTTGGGAATGGATTTTCTTGGCACTTTCCACGCTCACATTGATTGTAGGGCAAAGAAAGTAATTTTCCAGATTCCCGGACATCCCGAGTTTACCTTCACTGGAGGAAGCAGTTCTGTCGGGCCAGTCGAGTTTAGGGCTAGGCCGACAAACAATACTCTTGCAGCAATGGAAGTTGATAATAGTGAAGAGCCGGCTGTTGTTCGTGATTTTATTGACGTATTTGAAGATATATCGGGTTTACCGCCGAAGCGAGACATGGAGTTCGCAATTGATCTTATTCCTGGTGCAGTGCCAGTATCTAAAGCGTATTATCCAATGGTACCAGTAGAGTTGGAAGAAGTCAAGAAACAGGTTGCTGAATTGCTTGAGAAGGGTTGGATTCGAAGCAGTAACTCGCCTTGGAGAACTCCAGTTCTTCTAGTAAAGAAGAAGGATGGCACAAGAAGGATGTGCATCGACTATCGAGAATTAAACCGGATGACTATTAAGAACAAGTACCCGATCCCTCGCATTGGCGAACTTTTTGAGCAGTTTAGTGGCGCGAGGGTATTCTCGAAGCTGGATTTGCGATCCGGATATCATCAGGTCCGAATGAAAGCAGAAGATATTTGCAAGACGGCGTTCCGAACTCGGTATGGACATTACGAATACTTAGTGATGCCCTTCGGAGTAACGAATGCGCCGGCAGTATTCATGGACTTGATGAACCGAATCTTTTCACCGTTCTTGGATCAGTTTATTGTGGTATTCATCGACGATATTCTGGTTTACTCGAAGAGTTTTGAGGAGCATGCTGAGCATTTGAAGATCGCACTGCAGACATTGAGACAAGAGAAGTTATACGCGAAGATGAGTAAGGGCGAGTTTTGGCTGGAGGAAGTAAAGTTTTTGGGGCATGTTGTGTCTGGCGATGGAAATGCCGTCGATCCCGAAAAGATTGCAGCAGTTCGTGATTGGCCAATTCCAAAGAATGTTGCGGAGATAAGAAGCTTTCTTGGACTCGCCGGATATTACAGGAGATTTGTGGAGAACTTTGCTCGTCTGGCAGAGCCGTTGACCAAGCTTACGCGCAAGGAGGTACCTTTTGTATGGACGGATAAATGTGCGTTAGCTTTTGAGACGTTGAAGCAAAAGTTGATAACCGCCCCTATTTTGACCGTACCAGAAAATTTCGGAGGATTGGTGATTCACAGCGACGCGTCTGGAAAAGGATTGGGATGTGTTTTGATGCAGCAGGGGAAGGTTGTAGCGTACGCATCGAGACAGTTGAAGACCCATGAGAAGAATTACCCAACTCATGACTTTGAGCTTGCGGCTGTGATTTTCGCTTTGAAGATTTGGAGACACTACCTTTTGGGCGAAAGGGTCGAAGTTTTCACTGATCATAAGAGCTTGAAGTATGTGTTCACGCAGAAGGAGCTTAATATGAGGCAGCATAGATGGTTGGAGTTGATGGCTGACTACGATCAGGATCTTAAGTACCATCCGGGGAAGGTTAACGTCGTGCCTGATGCGCTTAGTCGGTTACCGGCAATTCAGGCGTTAACTACGCAGAAGGAGATCGTTGCAGATTTTCGAAGATTTGACTTGGAGGTTGTGCTACCGCGTTCTTCGGGACAGTTGATGCAGCTGCAAGTACATTCATCATTGATCGAGAATATTAAAGCAGCCCAATCGCAGGATCCTAGACTGCAAAAGTTTCGAGAACAGGTTGAAGCCGGGCTACGAACAGATTTATTGATCCACGAAGATGGTTCGTTGAGGTATGGTAGCCGTTTGTGTGTGCCAAAGGGAGATATTCGTGAAGAGCTTATGAAGGAGGCACACAGTTCAGCTTATTCTGTACATCCAGGAGGCACAAAGATGTACCGAGATATTCGACAGCATTTCTGGTGGGAAGGCATGAAACGGGAGATTGCTCGCTTTATGGCTAAGTGCTTGGTGTGTCAGCAAGTTAAGGCTGAACATCAAAGGGTTGCTGGTTTATTGCAACCACTTCCGATTCCTCAGTGGAAGTGGGAACATATAACCATGGATTTCGTGACGGCTTTACCACGGAGTCCAAAAGGCAACAATGCAGTATGGGTAATTGTTGATCGGTTGACCAAGGCAGCTCACTTTATTCCTTTCCGGGTTGGTCAATCAACAGAGACTTTGGCTGAGCGGTACATGTAAGAGATTGTACGATTGCATGGAGTACCGGTGAGCATCGTGTCCGATCGGGACACTCGGTTCTTATCACACTTTTGGCGGAGTTTACAGGAAAGTTTGGGTACTCGGTTGAAGTTTAGCACAACCTATCATCCTCAAACTGATGGTCAGTCGGACAGAACAATCCAAACTCTTGAGGATATGTTGAGAGCATGCATGTTGGACTTCAAGGGTTCATGGAAAGATCATCTACATTTGGTGGAGTTTTCTTACAACAACAGTTTTCAGGCAACTATCCAGATGGCTCCGTTTGAAGCTTTGTATGGTCGTAAATGCCGTTCACCTGTTTGTTGGGATGATGTTGGTGAACGAAGATTATTGGGACCAGATTTGGTGGTGCAGACAGTTGAGAAGGTTAACACTATCAGAAATCATATGAAGGCAGCTCAAGACCGACAGAAGAGTTGGGCAGACACATCGAGAAGACCTCTAGAGTTCGCTGTGGGTGATTTGGTATTCTTGAAGATATCACCGACTAGAGGGGTGATTCGTTTTGGAAGTCGAGGGAAGCTCAGTCCTCGATTCGTTGGACCCTTTGAGATCGTGGAGCGTGTTGGTGAAGTAGCGTATCGTTTGGCGTTACCGCAGTCCTTGGCGAATGTGCACGATGTGTTTCACGTATCTCAACTCCGTAAGTATGTTCGAGATGAAACGCTCGTATTGGATCACTCGGAACTAACAGTACGAGAAGACTTGACTTTTGAGGAGCGACCGGTTGAAATTGTGGATCGAAGGGAAAAGGTTCTTAAGAACAAGGTGATCCCTCTTGTGCTTGTTTCTTGGGGTAATCGCTCGCATGGAGAGTCCACTTGGGAACGAGAAGATGAAATCCGGCAGAAGTTTCCTCACCTTTTCTTGTAGTTTTCTATCTTTGTATTCTTGGAATTTCGAGGACGAAATTCTTTTTGTAGTTGGATATAATGTAACACCCGAGCCCAATGCTACTAATTTCAGTTACTGTTTGAGCGTAATGTGGTACTCTTTTCACCTATCTTGCTTGATTGTTATTTACTGTAAATTTTACCCGGCAAATTCATTTCTGCATATAACAATTTATGGCATCTAAAATAAAATTAAAAATATTCATCTTGGCCTGCTTAACACCCCTAACCTTGTGGTAACGTCCGTACGTCGTGTTCTCGTCCCGTTCAGTGAAACGGGCGAGTTTGGACGGCTACGCGCACGTACGTGTGTCCGTTTTGGGGGTATGATTTTTGATCATAAAACACTTCATTTTAAATTTTAGATCCCGCCTAAAATTCTATTATTTCAATTTCAAATTTTTGGACCCGATCCGGGCGCAATTTGGAAATGTTTTACTTTGCGTCAAAACCCTAATTTTTTTAATATATTTAAACCGTCAATATTTTAACCCATATAATATTCTTTAACAATCTTATATTTTTAACTGTTTAAGATTTCTAATATTCTTAAATCTTTCTCAATTAACTCCCCTCAACCAATCAGCCTTCCCCAATTATCCCGTGGGCCCCACTCCTCTGTATCTCTCTCTCATTATATATCTCTCTCTCCCCTTTATTTCTCTCTCCCCGATAACTCTCTCTCTCTCATTATATATCTCTCTCTCTCCCCGATAACTCTCTCTCTCTCTCCTCTATATATATTAAACCCCCGCTTTCTCCTTTCCTTTTTCAAAGAACGCAGAACCCAACCCTCTTCGAACCCTAGCCACCGCTGTCTCCCTCCTCGCTGCCACAACCCCAACGCCGACGACACCGACACCAGCACCCTCGCCTCCTCTGCCTTGTCTCACCCACACCCTCTTTCATCCACCCTCGCACGCCCTGGACCCTCGCCGCGACCACCTGCACACATCCCTGTGCGCGTCACACCGCCGTGAGTTGCCGCCGGCGGTCTCGCCTCCGTACCCCGGCCTTCGTGCAACCCCTGTAAGCCTTACCTACCCGTTTTCTTCCTCTTTCCTCCTTCCTTCTTTTCTCTAATCATCTCTGGTGATCTGCAGTTTGGCGCGGTCACTGTTGGCCGACCGCCGGAGCTCCGTCGACGTCGTCAACTTTCACGACCTCTCTGTTGATCAATGTAAGCATCCTCTCCACCATCCTTCCTCTCTTCTCTTTTTCTTTTCTTACATTACAATCCTTGAAAGAGTTGTTCGCTGTTTTTGATCTCGCCGGAATCTGGCCGTGCCGGCGACGTGTCCCGACGTTCCAGCGAGGTATCCCGACCCGCGTGGTTCCATTGTACGTTGTTTGGGTTCATTCCGTGAACCGAGCGCCCGTCGCGAGTTTCCCCGCCGACGTTTATCATTTCGTTTTTCCGATCCGCGACCCGTCGAGGCAAGTACCCCTTGCTACATGCTATACAATATTTACATATATTGTGACACCCTAAACCTGTAAATTTATCTTTGGTACAATCATTTCTCATTTTCATGTACAATATTGTATTATATCATTTTATCTTTAAACTTGGAACCTACAGTCTGCAATTGAACCCAACAACCATATTTATCTGTTTAATCACATTTTAATATTGACATAGCTTATAGCAACTATCTCTATAGTTTTGTTCCATTTGGACACCCGTGTGCATTTTAACCTGTAATAGCTGTATTGAACCTGTATATATAAATCATTGCACCTCTCAAGTTCTTAAACTTGTTAACATGATTAAAAGGCCATAATTGTCATCCTGCATTCGCATAACATTGAAATCATCTCTGTGACACAACTGATAGCTGTACTGCAAATTGAGTAAATCTACCTATTGCTTAATTCATTGCTTATATCATGTTGATGATAACAAAGCTTGATTATATAACTAATTGTGAGCACACCTATGACATTGTTTACATCTTGACTTGACTTGCTACACGCATATTGATTGACCCGACATGGTACCGTACACTGCTTGACTTGACCTGATGTACCATGACCTGACCCGTTACCTGGTCTTGTGTCTAATGCCAACAAACCTGACATGTAGTCCTCATGGACCGTTTCTGTTGTCTATCCAGACAACCTGCTTTTACCTGATCCTGTATTGGCATTAGTTCTTGGTTACTGAATACCTGACTTGACATACATAACTTGGGGTATGGGGAAATCAAAGGTGAAACCTGACTTGTAACTCAACAGTTCGATACCTGTTCTGATCAGTCTTACGGGCTAGGCCAGCCCCGGAGTGATGATGCTGACATCACTCGCCTGTACCTGCTACCTTTTACTGCCTAGCGGCACGTCTCGGTTTCAGCCAGAGGGTCTTAGACCGTAGTCCCGGGCATGCACGGGATACTATTGAGTTATATCGATGATTCATCAATTGGTTTCAAAGACTTTAGAATAGAAAACCTGATAGAACAGTTCAGTTTACCCACTGCACATTACCCTGCACTGCTCTGACTTATATTGTTGTTACTCTTGTTTTATTCATGTTTATATTGCATTGCCTGCCACACTGTTCATATTATATTACTTGATGACTTGACACGCTGACGTCTGGGTTTTGCATGGCCCAAATTCCGTACCGCTGTTGCAGTCCGAGCAGGAGTACTTCAGCCAGCAGGCTGAGCTGTGAGTCCTGTATTAGTTAGTTTTTTTCTTTCCTGCATTTTATTCCTGATGTGAGCCCGCATTATGGGACATACATTCCAGTTATTTGTATTGGATCTTTCGCTTCCGCATTTTCTTATTCTTGACTCATGATTTATCTTGGTTTATGGACATGTTTAGATAGTTTTATTTTGTTCTCGATATCTCTACAGCCGTAATGTGACTGTGGATGGATACTTCCTACCCACAGGTAGCATGGTTGGCTATATCACGTGCCCATTTTAGCATACTCTGGGAAGCGGGGCGTGACATGAGCACTTGCAGAAGAGAAGATCGGCGCGGGAGTAAACACCCACAATGACGTGTATCAAAGCCTCGTATGTCGCCTCGGAACCGTCAAAGTCATAATGGTAGACGTCGTGACGTGTTACGATGTCTTGGATGTTGTACGTATTGTCGGCCATTAGGAAACAATGAGCCACGGAGATCAATCAAAGAAAAAGGGGAGAAGAAGAAGACAACTATAAGCAAATCAACGAGAATGCTTACAAGAGGGCCAGGCATCCCCTATTATAGCCTCAACAAAAATTCCCAGAACGGTCGAGATCCTCTCTCACTAAGTCACGAATCACGGAGTATCATCATATGCATCGTGGCACTCGATACGGCGCCGCCACGCGGCATCCGGCTATTGGCCTTTTCCTTTTCACGAGGATTTGGAAAGATTGAACGACGTCTTCAGATTCACATGGATCTCGAAATACCTGCCGCATGCCATGTGGAACCGGGAATCGGGGATGCGCAAACATTGGCGTCATAGTAATCCCGCCCCCACCATTCGCCGACCAATCAACATAGATGAAATCCTGATCGGGAGGCCGCCGGGCAGGTTCCTGCTCAGTCTATCTGCAGCGGATAGCTTCCTGCCCGACAACGCTATGGATCCAAAGCCCTTATCATGAGGCCGGTGGGCAGATTCTTACTCGGTCCATCCGTAGCGGGTAGCTTCCTACCCGACGACGATGTGGATCCAAAGCCCTCATCACGATGCCGCCGGGCAACTTCCTGCTCAGCCCATCCACAGCGAATAGCTTTCTGTCCGACAACGCCGTGGATCCAAAGCCTCTATCATGAGACCACCGGGCAGCTTACTGCTTGGACCATCTGCAGCTGGTAGCTTCCTGTCCGACAACGCCGTGGATCCAAAGCCCTCATCACGAGACCGTCGGGCGGCTTACTGCTTTGCCTATCCGCAGCAGGTAGCTTTCGGCCCAACGACGTCGTGGATCCAAAAGCCCCGTCCAAGAGGCAACCAGGTAGTTTCCTGCCCGGTGCCAATGGTGGAACTTGAGGCATCGCGTTGAAACCCGCAAGCCGACCTCTTCCAGGTGTGTACACGAAGTAGGAAAACTCCTAACATGGCCTAAGTAAACAAAGCTCGGGCTCTGTTGATAGCCGGCCCAACTTCTACCCCACTCGACCTATGCTTGGTGTTCGCTCATATCACCTTGACTCCGAGGTGAGAAGGGGTACCGGTCTACCTATACTTGATGTTCGTTCATCCCACATCACCTCAACTCCGAGGTGAGGACCTATATTTGACATTATGGTTGGTGTTTGCTCGTTTCACATCACTTCGACTTCGGGATGATGAGGGGTAACGGTCTACCTTTGTGTTCACTCGTCTTGCGTCACTTCGAGGAGGGGGACCGATCTATCCACACTTGAGAAATAAAGGAGAACGAAAACACTACAGTCAAGCTAATCAAGGATAAGCTAAAAAACTTTATTAATATTCCAAGTTATATACAAGGTATTATAAGCTCCTCAGCTTTATAAAATGCCCGAGTGCTTACAAAAATAAAACAAAGATAAAAGGGGTAGGAAGAACGGGGACTTCAAACCGCCTTCTCAGCCAAAGCCTCCCCGTCGTCCGCTCGTTCGGCACCTCCGCCGGCTGCCTCACCTCCACCTGCTTGCTCGGCACTTCCGCCAGCAGCTTCGCCCTCGCCCGCTGGCTCAGTGCTACCGCCTTAGGGCCCTTCCTCCGTAAGGGGATACCTCGCGTGGAGCTCCGGGTCGTTGAACCCGGGCGCCATCTTCTTGACAGCATCGAGAACGTTGTTCCACCCGACGGCCGCGAAATCTTCAAGGTTGACATAGAATTGGTCTGACGCCTTGTAGTCTTCCACGGTCTTCTCCGCCCTATCCTCGGCCTGCTTTGCCACCTCATGAACCGCCCGGGCATCCCCTTACTGAGGTCTCTCTGCTTCCTCATGGCTTCGAAAAGCTCGTTGATCTCGCCGACCCAAGCCTGAAGAGCCTGGTTAGACTTGGTCAAGGCCCGGTGAGACTCCTTCAGCCTCGTGGTCTTCAAGCCTTCCGTTACCAGCCTCAACTCAAAAGAAACAGCGTTTTCCTCGGCCTATTTCAGCTTGGCGAGGAGCTCTTCCTTACGCGAGGATAACTCTCCAGTCATTTTCATTGCCAGGGCAACCTTTTCGGTCTCCATGGCAGTAGAAGGGCGCAATGTTGAAGTACCTGCAGAAAAACAGCATTTGTCAGAAACTAAACAGAGAAAAAATCACTTGAAAAATTGTTTTTTTTAGGATTACCGTCTTGGACGGCCTCCTGGGCTATCGCTGCGACCTGGGCTTTCATGGTACCCCGGGGAATTCTGGTCCCCGCTGCCTTCTTCATGTCCGCTAGCAAGCTGCCGGCCACGGAAAGCCCCGACGACACCTCAACGCAGAAGTCGCCCTCCTGCATCTGTATCCCGGTCGGGGGTGATCGGGAAACCACTTTCTTAAGTCTCTTGGCCGAGACAGCGTAGGAGACAGCCTCCGGTTTGACCCGAAGAGCCTGTTCCCGGGCATGCTTCTGCCCTCCGCTCCTCCGGGACGGAGGAGCGGCGACGACTTTAGCGGGGGCCTGTCGGGGCTCCCCACCAGGCGCGGGCTTGGATGAACTTGCGTCACCGTCTGTCCTTCCTTGCACTTAAGCCGCCAGGGCGGCCATGATTTTCGATCGGTTCATGGGTCTGTGCAATAAAATAAAATAAAAGATCGGCAACGAAAACGACAAATTACGCTAAGCCTAAATTGATCGGCTAAATCCCAACTCTCGAAGCGCGCGAGACTGAGTCCTGCCCAGTTCAGAGCTTGCTCAAAAAGCAAGGCGTCGGCCCTGGATCGGCTCCCACCGTGACATGACCCCCGCCTCCGGGGCGCATGACTGCTTGGCCCTTAGGCAATCCGCCCTATGCCACTTTGTGGGCACTGACCATTCCTCTCCCCTCGGAAAGCTAACAAACACAAACTTCTCCTTCCACTCGTGGTTGGAAGAAGGAACGACCACAACCCCTGACCCAGTCGTCCTACCCTTATACTTTTTAAAAGAAAGATAAACCCAGCTTGATTCGTCCTTACGAGTACCGGGTGATTTTTGTAACAAAGGAAGAGGAGAAGAAGGCTTAAGTCGAAAGGGATCCGATCAAGTTTCAGCCGGACCAGAAACCCGAGGAGAATTCTCCACGAGTTCGGCGCTAGCTGGCCCGGGGCAAGTTGGAAGCAATGGAGGACAGCACAAATCTCGGGTGAGAAGGGCAGACGCATCCCTGCTCGGAACGCCTCCAAATACAGGGTAATCTCATTGCCCTGTATCTGGTTTGCCCGCTCACCCGTCTCGGCCAAACAAAGCGAGTATGCAGGGGATATGAAAACAAGCCCGGATATCGGAAAGCTCGTGTGGCCGATTCAACATCGAGGGCGTATCGCGAGTATTCTCGTTGCGCACTTTGGGGGCCCCTTTTGCCACCCGACGACGAAGAACAAGGGCATCACCACCTCTTAGGGACAAGCCCGACGCAGAGGAAGAAGAAGAACTTCCTCGACTATTGGAAGCCGAGGAAGAAGAGGATGACCCACTGGGCTCGGCTTCATAGGCTGAAGCCTCATCACCCGACTCGATCCTAACTACATCGACAGAAGTAGCAAAGGAAGATATCTAACCTGATTTAAGGAAAAAGTGCTTGGGGATGGATTTGGGCTGAGAATCCGACTTAATAGATCAGGCGCCGAGCAATCTTCAGATGACAGGAGGCGAGTGAAGCAAAAGTGCATCCTAGGGAAGAGTCTCCACTATTTATACACTCAGTGAAATCCATCCAACGGCCTAAATCCGCTCCCGGCAAAACGAAACGCTGCACCCCACGGCCCCGATGGCTCTATGCGGCAGCCAACCACTGGATGTCTCCCGCTTACACGAATCAAGATGGCAGAGGCGACGACTCGCGATCCACCACCCATCTATGGCCACGTGGCGCGAAAATCGATAGTCTAAGCAAGCGAAGTGACATCTCCTTTATGACGCCGCCATTTCGCTGATCCGCTAACGTCATCATAGATACGCGTGAAAATTAAGGCATTCCGTGAATCTCCTTGTGGATCTGGAAATCGAAGAGACACGGCCACAGAATGCCCCGTCGTTCCCAGACAACCCACTATGAAGAATCCTCAATGCCAAGCTTGACGGTGAAGACCGAGCTGACCATTCTCGACTCGACCTATAAATAGGTCGGAACGAGAGTGGGAGGCTAATGATGATACTCCTAGGAGGGAATTCCTCAGATCACGGCATGTGGCAGCTGATGTGTCATCCACGTAAGCCTGCTAGGTTCCTGGGTGCTACGGAGCTGGAATAAGTACGATGCATTTGGGACATTCCTCGACACCTCGTCTCCAAGATTGCATCCGATCCTTCGGAGACCTTCCCGGAGTACATTCCCTATCGTCTAGCAACCAGCCAACAGCTCACCTCTGAGCTATCCTACAGCTGAGCTTCCTCAGCCCCCTCGCTCCTCTCCGAGCTATCACAGAGCTAAGATTCCTCAGCTCACTTGTTCGTCTTCGAGCTATTCTGTATCTGAGATTCCTCAGTGCCCCTATTTGGCCGGGACCACAGAGCCCGAGCGTCCCGTAAAAGCTCCGTGTGTCTTGCCGCGACGAGATTTCCGCCGCTCCACGTCCCGCATCCTACGCTATCGTATCTCGCCATTAATGTGCGTATCCCGCCATCAACGCCAGCGTGACGCAGGGGCGTAACAGACAGCGAGTGTCACACCCCGCTTCCCAGAGTACGGTAAAATAGGCACGTAACATAGCCAACTATACTACCTGTGGTTAGGAAAAATCCTTCCACAGTCACATTATGGCTGTAGAGATATCAAGAACAGGAAAGTAAACTAACTATCTAGTACATGTCCATAAGCCAGAGTAAAAGAGTCAAGAAATACTATAGTATGCGGAAGCAAAAGATCAAATAAACACCTGGAAAGTAAGACTGGATACCGAGAGGATCCCTACCGCTCGATCTAACAGCGGCAATACTCCTGATCAGTCTGCAACAAAGGTAGAGAAACTGGGCCATGCAAAACCCATACTTCAGCGCGTCATAACATCAAGCAATAAAAACATAAACATGGTAACAGGCAATGCAAATATAATCATGAATGATAAAGCAGGTGTAACAGCAATATAAATCAGGATAGTGAAAGGTAGTGTGCAGTGAGTAATCTAAACTGGTCTATTGGGTTAAATACTCTCAAGTCTTTGAAATCAATTTGATGAATCATCGATGTAACTCAATAGTATCCCGTGCATGCCCGGGACCACGGTCTAAGACTCTCGGGCTGAAATCGAGACGTGTCGCTAGGCACCAACAGGAAAAGGGTACAGACCAACGATGTCAGCAGCATCGTCACGAGGTGGGCCTAGCCTCTAAAACTGATCAGTAAAAGCAAGCAACTGTCGAGTTACAAGTCAGGATTTCATCATTGATTTCCCCATACCCCCAAGTTATGTATGTCAAGTCAGGTATTCAGTAATCAAGAACTAATGCCAACACAGGATTAGGTAAGAGCAGGTTTGTCTGGATAGACAACAGGAACGGTCCATGAGGACTACATGTCAGGTTTGTTGGCATTAGACACAAGATCAGGTAACAGGTAAAGCCATGGTACATCAGGTTAGGTCAAGTAGCATATTTAGGTGTCAGGTCATGTCGAGAGTGTACGGTACCATGTCGGGTCATGTAATATGTGTGTAGCAATTCATGTCAGGGTGTAAAAGATATCATGTGGGTGCTCATAATCAACTAACATAATCATGGTTATAAATAAACAAGCATGGGTATTATCAGAACAGTAAACTGGCACATGTAATATGATATGCGAATAGGTATATATTAAACTACTTGGATGCACGGTTATCAGTTTGGGTTTAAGGGATAGTTTCAACATTACATGCATGCAGTATAATAAATGTGGGTGATAAAATCATATTAATATGTACTAAAACAATCTAGAGATGCATTTCAATATGAATTAGACTAGATGTATTCAACCAGTCGTCCGATAGGGTATAAACTACAAAAGGGTATTATGGCTATGCAAACAATTGGGATTATGAAATCTAACATATAAATGTGGTTATTAAGTTTAGTAAACTAAATGCGACAATTAGGTTTCAAGTTCTAGATCTGAAATATGTAAACGGGACATCGTGCTGCTAACTTGGAACTCATGGATTTAGATTCTATTTATAGATTTAATAAGAAAATAGATAAATTAATATAGGAATAGTATTATAAGCATATAGCAAGTTTCACTTGCCTCGACGGATCGCGAAGCGGTAAACGGAACGTCACGCGTCGGCGGGAAAAGTTGTGACGCGCGCACGGTACACGGAATGAGTCCAAACAACGAACAGTGGGATCACACGGGTCAGATGTCCTCACTGGATCGTCGAGATCGTCGAAGGCCCGACCGGATTCCGGCGATCTAAAAACAACAGTGAATAAAAGAGAACAGAAAATGCACAAAGAAACAAGAAGAGAAGAAGGAAAAGAAAGGAAGAGAAATGAGACTAAACTGGCTTACTAGTGGGGTGATCTGGTGATGGCGAGGTGAGGAGACGGCGACGAGACGACGGGCGCGGGCGAAGAAGGCGGAAAAGAAAAATATAATGGGGAAGACGAAGAGGGAGGAGAGAGAGACGTGTTAATATTTAAGGGTAACAAATCTTTTATGCATGTGCAGAGAGAGAGATAGAGAGAGAGATATAAACTGTTTTTAAAATATAAAATATATTTTTTAGAGATAGAGAGAAAACCAGGAGAGAGAGATAAGAGAGAGAGAGAGAATCAGGAGAGAGAGACGAGACAGAGAGAGAGAATCAGGAGAGAGAGAGACGAGACAGAGAGAATCGGGAGAGAGAGAGAGAGAGACGAGAGAGAGAGAGAAATGTTAATTTTTTAAATGATTATAAAATATTTATATAGTTAAAGAAGGTTTGAATAATATTATAATATTAGTCCGTTTTGAGATTTTGACAAATACAAATTTACTCCAAAACACGTCCGGGTCGGGTCTAAAAATTCAAATTTAAAATATGAAAAATATATGCGACTTCCGAATTTCAAAACGAGTGCTCAGGTAACGAAAAAGCATACCCCCAATAACGGATGCACGTACGTGCGCATAGCCATCCAAACACGCCCGTTTCACTGAACGGGACGAGCACAAGATGCGCGGATGCTACCACGGGGTTAGGGGTATCATGCAGGCTATGAAATACAATTTTAAATTATTTTACGTGATTTAAATTGTTATATGCAAAAGATGCGATACTAGATAAAATACCAATATATACTAACTCATGAGATGCACTAGTCCATGCAACAAGTCAAGGTAATTTATAAATAAGAGTCAAACAGAGTCAAACAGGTTCAAGCAAGCGGGTCGGGTTGAATGCAATATAAAGTGTAAAATACCATTCGTAACCAAGATACGCTAAATCAAGAAATATCACGAATAAAGAAAATACGGGAACTGGAATTGGTATAAATGAACTCGGGTGTTACATTATACCCAACTACAAAAGAATTTCGTCCTCGAAATTCCAAGAACAAGATATGATAAACAAACAAGATATTTCAAGAATAGATGTGGAAACTTCTGCCAGATTTTATCATCTCGTTCCAAATTTGTTCATCCATGCGAGCGATTACTCCAAGAAACAAGTACAAGAGAGATAACTTTGTTCTTAAGAACCTTTCTCTTCGATCCATAATTCGACATTGGTCGCTCCTCAAACGTCAAATGTTCTCGTACAGTCAGTTTCGAATGATCCAACGCATGTATTTCATCTCGAGCATACTTACGGAGTTGGGTACGTAACACACGTCATGAACATTCTCCAAAGATTGTAGTAACACCATTGGTGATATGCCACTTCTCCAACACGCTCAAAATCTCAAAAGGTCCAACGAATCGAGGACTAAGCTTTCCCCAACTTCCGAAACGAATCACCCCTCTAGTCAGTGATATCTTCAAGGATACCAAAACACCCACGGCGAACTCTAGAGGTCTTCTCGACGTATCTGCCCAACTCCTTCTGTCGGTCTTGTGCTGCTTTCATATGATTCCAAATAGTATTAACCTTCTCAACTGTCTGCACAACCAAATCTGGTCCCAATAATCTTCGTTCACCAACATCGTCCCAACAAACGGTGAATGACACTTGCGACCGCCTAAAACCTGGAGCAACCATTTATCGAACCATATAAAGCCTCGATGGAGCCATCTGAATAGCTGCATGGAAACTGTTGTTGTAAGAAAACTCCACTAAATGTAGATGATCCTTCTATGAACCCTTGAAGTCCAACATGCAGCTCTCAACATGTCTTCAAGAGTTTGGATCGTTCTCCGATTGGCCATCAGTTTGAGAATGATAAGCTGTACTAAACTTCAATCGAGTCCCCAAACTTTCCTGTAAGCTCCTCCAAAAGTGTGATAAGAAACGAGTGTCACGGTCGGACACGATACTCACTGGTACTCAATCTCCTGTATGCACCGTTCTGCCAAAACTTCTATTGATTGACCAACCCGAATAGGAATGAAATGAGCTGCCTTGGTCAAACGATCAACAATCACCCAAACTGCATTGTTGCCTTTTGGACTCCGCGGTAGAGCAGTCACGAAATCCATGGTTATATGTTCCCACTTCCACTGAGGAATCGGAAGTGGTTGCAATAAACCAGCAACCCTTTGATGTTCAGCCTTAACTTGCTGACACACCAAGCACCTTGCCACAAACAGGGCAATCTCCCGTTTCACGCCTTCCCTCCAGAATTGCTGTCGTAGATCTTGGTATATCTTCATGCCTCCTGGATGTACGGAATATGCGGAACTGTGTGCCTCCTTCATAACTTCTTCACGAAAATCCCCTTTTGGCACACACAAACGGCTACCATATCGCAACGAACCATCTTAATAGATCAACAAGCCCGTTCGAAGTCTAGCTTCAACTTGTTCTCGAAACTTCCGTAATCTTGGGTCCTGCAATTTCGCTGCTTCTATTCTCGATCAACGACGACTGTACTTGTAGCTGCAACAATTGTCTTGAAGACTGCGATAGCACGATCTCCAACTCGAATCTCCGAAAAATCTTCAATAAATTCCTTCCGTGCAGTCAACATCTGAATTGCTGGCAACCGACTAAGCGCATCCGGCACAACATTAACTTTCCCCGGGTGGTAATCAAGGTCAAGATCGCAGTCAGCCATCAGCTCCAACTATCTACGCTGCCTCATACTAAGCTCCTTCTGTGGGAACACGTACTTTAGGCTTTTGTGATCGGTGAAAACTTCGACCCCTTTCGCCCAATAAGTAGTGTCTCAAAATCGTCACAGCAAAAGAATTACCGCTGCTAGCTCCAAGTCATGAGTTGGGTAATTCTTCTCATGGGTCTTCAACTGTCTCTACGCGTAAGCTACAACCTTCCCACGCTGCATCAAACACATCCCAATCCTTTCCCCGATGCGTTGCTGCGAAACACCAATCCTCCGGAACTGTCTGGCACGGTTAAGACAAGAGCGGTTATCAATTTCTGCTTCAACGCCTCAAAAGCTGACGCACACCTATCCGTCCACACAAAAGGTACCTCCTTGTGTGTAAGCTTGGTCAACGGCTCCGCCAGACGAGCAAAGAAATTCTCCACGAACCTTCTATAGTATCCTGCAAGTCCAAGAAACTTCTGATCTTTACAACGTTCTTCGGAATCGGCCAGTTTTGAACTGCTGCAATCTTCTCTGGGTAAACGGCGATTCCATCTCCAGCTACGATATGCCCCAAAACTTTACTCCTTCAAGCCAAAACTTGTACTTGCTCATCTTTGCATATAATCTTTCTTGCCTCAATGTCTGCAGTGCGATCTTCAAGTGTTCTGCATGCTCTTCAATGCTTCTCGAGTAGACCAGAATATCCTCAGCGAACACCATTATAATCTGATCTAAGAATGGTGAAAAGATTCGGTTCATCAAGTCCATGAATATCGCTGGTGCATTCGTAACTCCGAAGGGCATCACTAAGTACTCGTAATGTCCATACCGGGTTCGGAACGCCGTCCTGCAAATATCCTCTACTTTTACTCGGACATGATGATATCCGGATCGCAAATCTAGCTTCGAGAATACCCTCACGCCACTAAGCTGCTCAAATAATTCGCCAATGCGAGGGATCGGGTACTTGTTTTCAATAGTCACCCGGTTTAATTCTCGATAGTCGATGCACATCCTTCTTGTGCCATCTTGACTAGAAAAACTGGAGCTCCCCAAGGCGAGTTACTGCTTCGAATCCAACCCTTCTCAAGTAATTCGGTAACCTGCTTCTTAACTTCTTCCAACTCCACTGGTGCCATTGGATAATACGCTTTAGAAACTGGCGCTGCACCAGGAACAAGATCAATCGCGAACTCCACGTCTCGCCTCGGCGGTAAACCTGATATGTCTTCAAACACATCCATGAATTCTCGAACTATAGCCGGTGCTTCTTCCTTATCATCTTCCATCAACGAAAGAACCTGGTTTGTCGGCCTAGCCCTAAACTCGACTGGCTCGACAGAACTACTTCCTCCAGCAAAACAACCTCCGGATGTCCGGGAATCTGGAAATTCGCTTTCTTTGCTCTACAATCAATGTGAGTGTGGAAGGTGCCAAGAAAATCCATTTCCAAGACAACAACAAACAAGGAATGCACCGGAAATGAATGATTCCAATGCGGGAAAGATATGAACAAGTAGGATACCAAGATGACTTCATCCGAAGTCAAGATACCGAAGAGGATTAAGCACGGGAAACATGATTCAAGCTGGCGATAAAACAATAGCTGGTAAGCAATGAAACCGAGAAAAACAAGGTAATACAACGATCATGAAATAAGGAAGTGAATCAAGATCAGGACTCCAAGTTACTCAAATAGAGTACCACATTGTAACCATGCTGCAGTTTATGGGTACAATTACATAACTCCACTCAAGTCGCCCAGATCCTAGTATCAGAATCAAGGAACAGGGAGAGACAATAGTGAACCCAAAAGGTTTCAAGCCGAGATGCAAAGTCGTTTGCATATCGCCAAGACAAGGATCAAAAGAAAGATATGATTCAAGAATCACGATAACAAGGTGGCAGGACATGTTCCTAATCATGAGTATCCTGATTCGTGTATTGGGTCCAATACCCAAAAGAATCAAACCCGATTAACCTATATCCCATGGCTCTGATACCAAAATAACCATGTCATGCCCCGCTTCCCAGAATACGCTAAAATAGGCACGTGATATAGCCAACCCGTGGTTAGGAAAAATCCTTCCATAGTCACATTACGGCTGTAAAGATATCAAGAACAGGAAAGTAAACTAACTATCTAGTACATGTCCATGAGCCAGAGTAAAAGAGTCAAGAAATACTATAGTATGCGGAAGCAAAGGATCAAATAAAAACCTGGAAAGTAAGACTGGATACCGACAGGATCCCTACCGCTCGATCTAACAGCGGCAATACTCCTGATCAGTCTGCAACAAAGGTAGAGAAACTGGGCCATGCAAAACCCAGACGTCAGCGCGTCATAACATCAAGCAATAAAAATATAAACAGGGTAACAGGCAATGCAAATATAATCATGAATGATAAAGCAGGTATAACAACAATATAAATCAGGGTAGTGAAAGGTAGTGTGCAGTGAGTAATCTAAACTGGTCTATTGGGTTAAATACTCTCAAGTCTTTGAAATCAATTTGATGAATCATCGATGTAACTTAATAGTATCCCTTGCATGCCCGAGACCACGGTCTAAGACTCTCGGGCTGAAATCAAGACGTGCTGCTAGGCACTAACAGGAAAAAGGGTATAGACCAACGATGTCAGCAGCATCGTCACGAGGCGGGCCTAGTCTCTAAAACTGATCAGTAAAAGCAAGCAACTGTCGAGTTACAAGTCAGGATTTCATCATTGATTTTCCCATACCCCCAAGTTATGTATATCAAGTCAGGTATTCAGTAATCAAGAACTAATGCCAACACAGGATCAGGTAGGAGCAGGTTTGTCTGGATAGGCAACAGGAACGGTCCGTGAGGACTACATGTTAGGTTTGTTGGCATTAGACACAAGATCATGTAACAGGTAAAGCCATGGTACATCAGGTCAGGTCAAGTAGCGTATTTAGGTGTCAGGTCATGTCGAGAGTGTACGGTACCATGTCGGGTCAAGTAATATGTGTGTAGCAAGTCATGTCAGGGTGTAAAAGATATCATGTGGGGGCTCATAATCAACTAACATAATCATGGTTATAAATAAACAAGCATGGGTATTATCAGAACAGTAAACTGGCACATATAATATGATATGTGAATAGGTATAGATTAAACTACTTGGATGCACGGTTATCAGTTTGGATTTAAGGGATAGTTTCAACATTACATGCATGCAGTATAATAAATGTGGGTGATAAAATCACATTAATATGTACTAAAACAATCTAGAGATGCATTTGAATATGAATTAGACTAGATGTGTGCAATCGGTCGTCCGATAGGGTATAAACTACAAAAGGGTATTATGGCTATGCAAACAATTGGGATTATGAGATCTAACATATAAATGTGGTTATTAGGTTTAGTAAACTAAATGCGACAGTTAGGTTTCAAGTTCTAGATCTGAAATATGTAAACGGGACATCGTGCTGCTAACTTGGAACTCATGGATTTAGATTCTATTTATAGATTTAATAAGAAAATAGGTAAATTAATATATGAATAGTATTAAAAGCATGTAGCAAGTTTCACTTGCCTCGACGAATCGCGAAGCGGTAAACGGAACGTCACGCGTCGGCGGGAAAAGTCGTGACGCGCGCACGGTACACGGAATGAGTCCAAACAACGAACAATGGGATCACACGGGTCAGATGTCCTCGCTGGGTCATCGAGATCGTCGACGGCCCGACCAGATTCCGGCGATCTAAAAACAACAGTGAATAAAAGAGAACAGAAAATACACAAAGAAACAAGAAGAGAAGAAGGGAAAGAAAGGAAGAGGAATGAGACTAAACTGGCTTACTAGTGGGGTGATCTGATGATGGCGAGGTGAGGAGACGACGACGAGGCGACGGGCGCGGGCGAAGAAGGAAGGCGGAAAAGAAAAATATAATGGGGAAGACGAAGAGGGAGGAGAGAGAGACGTGTTAATATTTAAGGGTAACAAATCTTTTATGCATGTGCAGAGAGAGATAGAGAGATATAAACTGTTTTAAAAATATAAAATATATTTTTTAGAGATGGAGAGAAAATCAGGAGAGAGAGAGACGAGAGAGAGAGAATCAGGAGAGAGAGACAAGATAGAGAGAGAGAGAATCAGGAGGGAGGGAGAGAAGAGAGAGAGAAATGTCAATTTTTTAAATGATTATAAAATATTTATATAGTTAAAGAAGGTTTGAATAATATTATAATATTAGTCCGTTTTGAGATTTTGGCAAATACAAATTTACTCCAAAACACGTTCGGGTCGGGTCCAAAAATTCAGATTTAAAATATGAAAAATATATACGACTTCCGAATTTCAAAACGAGTGCTCAGATAACGAAAAAGCATACCCCCAATAACGGATGCACGTACGTGCGCGTAGCCATCCAAACACGTCCGTTTCACTGAACGGGACGAGCACAAGATGCGCGGATGCTACCACGGGGTTAGAGGTATCATGCAGCCTATGAAATATAATTTTAAATTATTTTACGTGATTTAAATTGTTATATGCAAAAGATGCGATACTAGATAAAATACCAATATATACTAAATCATGAGATGCACTAGTCCATGCAACAAGTCAAGGTAATTTATAAATAAGAGTCAAACAGGTTCAAGCAAGCGGGTCGGGTTGAATGCAATATAAAGTGTAAAATACCATTCGTAACCTAGATACGCTAAATCAAGAAATATCACGAATAAAGAAAATACGGGAACTGGAATTGGTATAAATGAACTCGGGTGTTACAGCGAGAATCTCGCATCGGCTCGCTCCATGCGACCGCTATATAAACCTCTCTTCCAGACAACTAAGGTATCTAAAAACTCATTCCATTACGCCACTACTCTGCCCTAATGTTTCTCGGTACTTACTTTATCGTCGGAGGGTCCTACGGTGGTTTTCCACTCCGGGACTCCCCTTACAGGTAGCTCGGCATTAACAACAACCAACAACCCATTGAGATCCACACGCTCAACCTTTATCTGAAATCTCAGGTAGCTCGGCATTAACAACAACCAACAACCCATTGAGATCCACACGCTCAACCTTTATCTCAAATCTCAACCGTTCAACATCGTTGACAGCAAGATCGACGGAGGACAATATGTGAGGGAGATTTCGACCTCCATCGGTAGCAGTCCCCAAAGGAGTCAAAATGCCCAAAGTTGCAAACTTTATCAAAAAGTCTTCGTTTTTTATCCTCAAGATTATGTTTATCTCCTCTTTTACCAGGTACCATAGCAGATCCAGCAAAAAAGAGTAGCCTAAAGATCAAAAAAAATCATTCTGCAAGCAGTGTTGAAAAATTCTTGTCCTTTTTTAGTCTGATCCTCGGCAGGTGAGAAAGATCCAATCCTGCTAGTCTTTTGATTTCCTCTGGGAGATTAATCTTATTATAGCTGCAACCCATGTTGTCTTTTTGTGCTTTTGCTGCCATACAATTTGCAATACCATTATTCTCTCTCTCTGTCTACTTGAAAATAGCATCAGTTTCTCTTGCAAGGAACAGAATGGCCTGAATTACTTAGCGTGGATGCCATTTTGGTGTACATTTGCCAGTGAGATAGTCAATATAATCTTGGAGTCTGATTCCATCACTAGCCCTTTGATTTTCATGAGTTTGCATTGTAAGAGACCATCTAGTACAGACTTGCGTTCTGCATCTAAAATATCCCCTTTGCCATAAAAGAATTGTGAATCAAATAGTATATTACCTTCATCATTTCTCAGGATTGCCCACCCCCCCCCCCTTAGGTTGATTTATTAATAAGATTTCTGGTCCCATTTGAATTTAATTTGTGATAACTTGTTGGAGGCTTGTCCCATGAGGTCAGAACAACATTTTGGCAGGCTTTTTCCATTTGTATTAGTTCATAGATCCCCAACTGTAATAGTATAGATGGGCAAGGATTGGAATTGAGCTTCAGCTTAGTCCCCTGCACCATATTTTTAATGTCTGCAGTGACTTGATGATAGATTGTGGCAGTTGTTGTGCATTCATTTTGAAATCTGTACTTGCATCTCAGCTTCCATATATTCCAGCTAATTATATGTGGTAGCCATATAGCAATTTCTTTGTATTGAGTCATGTTGTACGAGAACTAAAAAATGCTTTCTATCTTATCAAAATCTTCAGCTTTCTTAGCAGTATTGAAAATATCATGCATAGAATTCCAAATTGATTTTGCTAAATGGCCTTTGATGAAAAGGTGTTCTCTGTCCTTTTGTTGAGGGCTTTTACAACAAGAGCGTTTGCTGGGAATTTGATGTCCAAGTTTCCTGACCTCTGAGTCAAGTGGCAAAGCTACTTTGAAAAGTTTCCAGCTGAATATCATAATGTTTTTTGGTTGTTTCTTGTGTACTAGGAATTTTGCGTATGCCACCTGATGTTTTGAATTTCTGATGTGTTGTCAAGCTGAGTGCAATGAATATTCTCCAGAGTTTGAGAGCTTCCAAATTTTGTTGTTAGGGAAATCTCTTATGCAATAGTTTTTACCCTTGATTTCAGTAATAATATCCTCAGAGATAGCTTCTTGAATATCTGAGAAATCCCATCCTTTATCGGTAAGTATTTTGTTTTCGGGCAGATTGTTAAAGCTTTTCAATGCCTCTTCCTTCAGTGGGTTGTCCCCATGCCACACATCTGACCAAAAGTCTATATTTCCCTGCCAGTGATCCATTTTGATAATGATTTCACCATTGGAATGTAATTGTATATCCTTTTCCAAGCAGTAGACGAGGTAGAATTTATTATGGGTTCAGAGTTTTTGGAATATTTTGCATTCATATAGCTAGCCCAAAGGCTACCTCCCTTGATAAATTTCCATGCTTTCTTCAAATTATCTGTTTCATAGTTTGGTATGTTCTGCACAAGCATGATCCCCCCCCCCCCCCCGAAGTTTTAAATTGTGATGTGCATGCTTATAGTCAACCATGTTCTACGTAATTCTATAAGTTTTATATTTAGGCTCCCGTGTATCTGCCAAAGGAGGATGAGAAGATTAATCTGACACCAGCAGAAAGAGGGTCAACAATATCAGAATATAAGATTATATTTCTTAATCCTTACTACAAATTCTGAGGTTTGGTGAATTTTAAAATATATCCCTCGACTCTAGTCATAAATTAGGAGTTTTGGTGCTGTGACATGGACCTTAAGATGATAATGCAACAATTAGGTTATTTCCATCCATTTTAGCTCAAGCGACTCTGACTTGTTCATCAGGAAGTGATCTGGCCTGAGATTTAGAATATTCTTATCCTGCTTTTCCTAATCTAGCTCCTGAATCTACAACGGGTTGCTGTGAACAGAGAGACAAATAATTACTCTTATTGTGTTTTTTATACATTAAACAGTGTTTCCACCACTGCTTCATTAAAAAGATGATAATGATACAACAAGAGTTAAACACAACTGTAATAAAACATCGCAACAAGAAACTGTCGTGCTTAGCACTGTGAGCAGCCGACTAGTTCCAAAGAGGCACAAGTGCTAAAATGTGACTTGAAACCTCCTTATACCTATCGCTTTGAAAATATGGAGCAGCCACCTACATATATCTATAGCTTTTGAAAATATGGAGCAACTCATATTTTTCTTCACAAAATATGTGCATCCACTTTCACAGTATGAAGTGTAAAGAAGCTAGCATTAATTATGTGGGACACATTGCATGGGAATGCAATTACTGTTAGAAGAAATTGAGTAGGCCTGGCAATGAAGCGGGCCGGGCCGACTCGCTTCGCGAATCGCCTGACTCGCTTCATTAACGACGCGAGTTCAACAGTAGCCGATCCCAACCCTGCTCGTCTCGTCTGGGCGAATCGCGAGGCGAGACGAGCCGACTCGTTTTTTTTTTTATAAAAAAATCTTTAAAATCCCAACTTTCTTCTTTGGCCTTTGTATCTTCTTTCTATTAAAAAATATCGCCATCCCCAATAAAAATCCAAACTTTTTTCTTCATCTTCAATCCCAAACACCAACCCTAACTCTAGATTCAGCGATGCTCCTTTACCCTGGCCACTCCCCTCTCCACCCAAACCTTCACCCCCTCCTTCGTCTCCCAATCCCAAACCCTAACCCCAACCGCCGCCGCCGCAAACCCTAGCCCTAACCTTAGGAGGCACGGCCCCGCCCTCCTCGACGAGGACTCGTACGTCACTGCTGTAAAGTGTTTTTCGCCACTCTATTAATATAGAAATGCACACGCTTATCAGGCGTATACAGATTCTCCTGATACTAGGGTTTTACTGATTGTGGAGATCCAAATCTCCGGCAGCTCCGGACTAAGCTGTCGTTAATTAACCATCACTTTTGGAGTGAGAGAACCTCCGATTGACGGGTCAAACAGGTCATGCAAACTCAATGTGATGTGTTAGTGTTTAAAAAATGCATAGGGACGTGTTCATTTCATTTTTTATTCTATTTGTGACAAACAGATTTTTTTTATGCAAAAAAACATTTTATTTTATTTATTTTTATCATTATTGTAATTTTTTTAAAGAGTAGGGACCTCCCACTAAGTGGAAGCTCCCTCACTCACATGAGAAGGAGCAAGGGGCTCCCACTCTCACGTAAAAGGGAGCAGGGGAGAGCTCTCTGCTCCCCTTCACGTGAGAGGGAGCAGGCCCCTCCACATGAAGAGGAGCAGGGGGCTCTCACTTAGTGGGAGCTTCCTTCCGCCTCATATGAGAGAGAGGAGGGGGCTCCCACTTAATATGAGCCTTCCCCTCACGTGAAGGGGAGTGGAAAGCTCCCACTTGGTGGGAGTTTACCTCCCTCTCATGTGGGGGGAGCGGTTAGCGGAGGGTGCCCGTGGGGCACGTGTCCGCCGGGCACGTGTCCGCGGAGCACGAGCACGGACCGGAAAATGGACTAAGCCTTCGGATTTGGAGTTAAACCTAAAAAAAAATTATTATGGAATTAAACTCCAATTTTTTTTAAATAGAGTTAAACTCTCAAAAGAATTTTTATTATAGAGTTAAACTTTTAAAGAAATTTTTATTATGGAGTTAAACTCCAAAAGGTTTTAAAACATGGAGTTGAACTCCCAAAAGTTTTGAATGGAGTTAAACTCCGAAAAGAATTTTTATTATAGGGGTAAACTCCAAAAGATTTTAAAATGGAGTTAAACACCCAGAGAAATTTTTATTATGGAGTTAAACTCCAAAAGATTTTAAAACGTGGAGTTGAACTCCCAAATTTTTTTTAATGGGGTTAAAACTCCCAAAAGACTCCCAAAAGAATTTTTATTATGGAGTTAAACTCCAAAAGATTTTAAAATGGAGTTAAACTTCCAGAGAAATTTTTATTATGGAGTTAAACTCCAAAAGATTTTTAAATGGAGTTAAACTCCCAGAGAAATTTTTATTATGGAGTTAAACTCTAAAAGATTTTAAAACGTAGAGTTGAACTCCCAAAATTTTTTGATGGGGTTTGAACTCCTAATTTTTTTTTAATGGGGTTAAAACTCCTAAAAGAATTTTTATTCCTCTTTTCTCTTTTGAGAAGAAACCTAAATGGATTTTCTTGAAACTCTGAGATTTGGATCTTGAGTAATGAAAAGAGATATCTTTTCTTCTCTTGATGGAGCCTTTGGGAGGTGGGTTTCTCTTCTTCTCCCTCTTTCAAATTGGATTTTGAAGAGGAAGAAGAAGATAGCAAAAATCTTCCCTTTTTGGCATTTGATATGAGAGTTAAACTCTCCTTCGATGGGTTTATGATGAAACTTTATTTAGTTTTGAGAAAAAGAGAGCTAAGCTCTTGATTTAATTGGAAATGAAGAGAAAGTGGAAGAACTTGAGAGAGGATGGGGACACAAACCTTAGAAATTTTATGGAAAATGGATCCTTTTTCTCATTTCTTCATGATATTGTCTTATATAGGCTTACAAATTTACACTTATCCCCTTAGGTTTTGCAAAATGGCATTTTGCCCATTCCATATCTATGTGCTTATTTATTTTTGCACATGAGCCATGGTGTTTACAAAAATTTGGTTTTATGCTCATTTTCCTTATATTTATTCATAAAAAAATACATTAAAATTATTTATTATATAATTTTCTTCTTAGCATGGAGGAGGCCAGCCTCTTCATATTTGGACTCGACTTGGGCATGGGCTCACTTGGCTTGGGCTTGGGCCCACTTGACTTGAAGTTGATTCTGACTTTGACTTGGTCAACCAGAGTGTAATTTTTGACCCCAACAACCACCATAGATCATCGAGAGCGAGCTCTTCCCTGATATCCTAAAGCTCTGCGACCGTCTCGACTGGCTTGAGGCCGTCCGCTCCGGCGACCCTATCCTTGCCTACGACACCCGGTTGAAGATCCCCGAACGCCGCTCCAGAAATGCTAACCCCAATTCAACCACCCCCAGTCGAAGATCCTCGAACCGTAGTGAGTCGACGAGGTGGGACCAGTCGGCGAGATGAGGGGTGAGTTAGGCAAGGAGAACTGGAGCGAGACAACATCGAGATTTTGGGAAACCGATCTGCTTTGCCCGACTCGGCTTCACGAGGTGAGTCGACTCGCCCGCGTCAGCAACGAGGCGAATAAAATTCGCCTTGTTGCTAGACGACTCGTCTCATTTGCCAGGCTTAAAATTGAGTGCTAGAGGATACTGGATGTGATGGATTTTGGCTTAAGATGTGATAATTTCTTCTCCGAAGGCATCCTTCAATTGATCATTGAAGTGATCAGTTCTTGTTACACAGATAACATTTTAGTGAGAAAGAAAGAAAGTGAGGTATTGTAAAGATAGCTATATGCTCTCATTGCTTCTTTGAGTGTTCTCCTCTGTGAGTGTTCTCTTTGTAGTGAGGTTTGTGTGAGTGAAAGAGTCGGTGTATCTCGTGTAATTCTTTTTCTAGTGGAAGGTTCTCATCGCAGTTGCAGGAATAGGTCCAGTTGGGGGCTGAACCTTGGTAAACCTTGTGTTATTGTGCTGCTTGGTGCGCTCTTTTCTGAGTAGTTTGATTAGGCGTCACTTATATCTTTTTCATATGATTCCGAAACGCCGGATCCTATTTCGATTCCGCTGCGTTGTATCATTTGTTTGTTGTGCTTGTGTGATTCCTTCGCCGTAAAGGGGATCACCACGTGGTATAGCATTTTTTACAACAATAGCCTCATAACTAAAAATCAAAACCAGGACACAAGTGCTAAAGACATGCCTCAACACAAATCGACCAAAAAATACAAGACCGACAATCTTCTCTGAATATCCCATTTTGAGAATAGGGATTTCTTTCCTACCACGGGATCTCAACCCATTATGAGCCCAAGCAACCAAACGTTGAACCATCCATCAGGGCCCCTGTTGGCATTGCTGCTCCCTCGAGCACTAACGGATCCCCAAAGAGCTTTTCAGGATGCAAATTTGTCTTGAATATCCGCAAGCATGAAATCGCATCAGTAAGGTTATGAAAATTAAAGCTGATATTATTAAAGCAACAATCAGTCCTGATGGAGGGCGTGATCTCCTTCAGATGTTGTCCTCCGTCGATCTTGTGATGGCGATCTTTGACGGTTGAGATTTGGTTTGGAAGTTGTTGAGCGCGTGGATCTCAATAGGTTGGCGTTGACGTCGAGCTATCAGCAAAAGAAGTTCCAGGATAGGCGACCACCGTAGAACCCTCCGACAATCAAGTCAGTGCCGAGAAATAGGTGCAGAGTAACGGCGTATTGGAAATGAGTTCGAGTTACTTGAGTCGTCTGAGAGGGGTTTATATAATGGTCGCGTGGAGCGAGCAGGCACGAGATCATCGCCGTCAATTATGCCCCAGCGTTATCTTCGCATTTAATGGCGGGATGCGCCCATTAATGGGGGATACGCTAGCGTGGGACGCGGAATGTGAGGAGGCGGATATCTCGCCCTGGTGATATACGCGGAGCCGTTGTGGGGGTGCATAGGCTCCGCGCTCTTCATTGATCGGGGGAAACCGAGGAAGCTCGGTCCGTCAGAAGCTCGGAGACGAGCCGGGAGGCCGAGGAAGCTCGGCATGTCAGGTGGCTCTGAGACGAGCTGGGAGGCCAAAGAAGTTAGGCCTGTCAGATGGCTCGGAGACGAGCAAGGAGACTGAGGAAGCTTGGAGACGAGCTGTTGGTAGTTTGCTAGGCGAAGGTGGAAAGTACTCGGGGAGGTCTCCTGAAAGGTCGGATACTTTCTCGAGACGAGATCTTGAGGAATGCCCCTAATGCAACTCATTTATTCCACCTCCGTAGCCTTCGGGACACATCATCCGCCATGTGTCGTAATCCGAGGAAATACCACTTGTGAATATCATCATTAGCCCTCCACTCTCGTTCCGACCTATTTGTGGTTCGGGTCGAGAGTGGCCTGCTCGGTTTTTGTTCTGCCCAGTTTGGCGCCAAGAATCATAATGTGGATCGCCCGAGAACAACATGGCGTTTGGCGGTTGCGTCGTTTCGATCTTTGGGTCCACTTGTCGTCTCGTCGTGTGCCTGAATTTTCGCACGTATCTCCGATGGCATCAGCGGATCAGTGAAATGATTGTGTTTTAAAGAGGGGGCGTCGTTTCAGTCGATTCACCAGTTAGGATACAGGCCACATGTCGAACGTCGGTTGGCGGGCGAGACAGGCTGTCTCTGACTCCTGCAACTAAAGAGACGTCCCCAATGGTCGACCGCCACGTGGAGCTTGGGCGGACGTTTCTTTTTGGCGGGAATCAATCTGGGCCGTAGGATGTTCTCCTTTAGGGTGTATAAATAGGAGGGGACCATCCTAAGGCCGACACTTTGCTCTAATTCTCTTTCATTGTTGAAGATTGCTCGGCGCTCTACTTCTTAGATCGGATCCTCTGTTGATTTTTTCTCGGTTAGTCCTTTTGAATCAGATTAGATGTCTTCATTCTAGGAGTCTGTAGAGGTAGTAAGGGTAGAGTCGGACGATGAGGCTCCAGTTGCTGGGGCCAAGTCCAGTGGGTCTTCCTCCTCTTCGGCTTCAGATAGCCAATAAGGTTCCTCTTTTGCTACGTCCTCTTCTGCTATGTCTCCAGTGTCGGGCTCGCCCTTAGAGTCAAGGCCACCTCTGTCACTCGCCGTCGGGCGGCGATAAGGGTTTCCAAGGTGCGCATCGGGAACACCCGCAATGTTTCCTCCGTTTTGAAGAGTCTGGACGAGCTATCCTAAATTCGGACTCGATTCCATATCCTCTCTAACTATTCCATCCGTTTAGCTAGTAAGGGTGAACGGGCAGACCAGGTACAGGGCAAGAAGATTGCCCTGTATTTGGAAGCGTTTCGGGCAGGAATGCGTCTACCCTTCCCAACCGAGGTTTGTGGGGTGCTTCGTTGCTTCCGTCTTGCCCCGGGCCAGCTAGCGCCGAACTCGTGGAGAATCCTCCTCGAGTTTCTGGTCCGATTAAAACTCGATCTAATCCCCTTCAGTTTAACCCTCTTTGTGTCTTTCCTTTGTTATAAAAATCATCCCGGCATCAGCGAAAAAGAGCCGAGCTGGGTGTATTTTTCGTATAAAAAATGTAAGGGTGGGACGGCTAGGTCGGGGGTAGTAGTCGTCCCTTCTTCCATCTATGAATGGAAGGAGGAGAAGTTTGTATTCGTCGGGCCACCTGAGGGCGAGGATTGGCCTGTGCCTATACAGTGGCACATGACCGACTACCCGAGGGCAAAGCTATCGACTTCCCCCAAGACGAGGGTGGTGTCCCAGTGGGAACCGATCCAGCGAGCGGATATCCTACTATCCAAGCAGGCACTCAGCTGGGCAGGGATCAGTCCTGTGCGTTTTCTGGGTAAGTTAGGGCCTTCGATGACTTGTTTAGATTTCGTTAACTTCATTTGCCTTTTCATTATCACTAACCCCCTTTTGTTTGTGTGTTCTTTTTTGCAGAGCCAATGGACCGATAAAAAATCCTGGCCGCCATGGCCGTCAAGAACCAAGGAAGGAAGGTCGGGGTCGCGAGCTCGGCCCCGAGGCCAACTCCACCGTCCCAGCCTTCCGCCACTCCCCGAACCATAGAAGAACGCTGCGGGGGTCATAAGCACGCGCAGGACCCGGTGCCCCGGATGAGAGGAGGAGGAGACTGAGCCCGCCGAAATCCCCTTCAAAAGGCTGAAGCGGATGGTCTCTCGGCCACCTTCTACCAGGATCCCAGTGCAGGGGGCGACTTTTGCATTGAGGTGCCCTCGGGGCTCTCAGTCGCCGACAACTTGCTTTCGAATATGGAGCAGGCAGCAGGGGCAAGATTTCCCAGGGGGCCATGAAGGCCCAGGTGGCCGCCGTAGCGCAGGAGGCGATTCAGGTCAGTATTTGACTTCGCTTAAAATTTCTTAAGTTTTGTTTCCTCGGCTTGAGCTTTCTAACCCGTTTGCTGCTTTCCTCATGTCCTTCATCACTGCGCTCTACTCGTCGCTATGGAATCCGAGGAGGTAGCACCGGCCATGAAAAAGGCAGGAGAATCCTCGTCGCGGAATGAGGAACTCCACCTCCAACTGTGGCAGGCGGAGGAGAAGGCGGCTCTCCTCGACACTCGACTGGTCACCGAAAGGCTAACGAACTCCAAGCTGAAGGAGTCTCATCGGTTCCTGGATGAATCCAACCGGGCTGTCCAAGCCAAGCTTGAGGAGGTGAACCGCCTCTACAACTTGCTGAAGAAGTCGAGGGACGCCCTTAAGAGGGATGTCCGGATGGCTATGGACGCAGTGAAGCTCGCCGAGAGCCGGGCGGTGAAGGCCGTGGAGGTATATAAGGCGTCCAACCAATTTTACGCCGATCCCATCGAGTCCGCGGCCATCGTGTGGCACAGTGCCCTCGACGCTGTCAAGGAGTCTATGCCGGGGTTCAATGACAGCGAGCTCCAAGCCAAGTACCTTCTGGCCCAGAAAGCGCCGCAGGAGGAAGTCGTCGAGGCGGCCATTGGGGGCAAGGCTGCCGGCGGAAGCGCCGACCCCGAGTCGCAGTTTTGGTCCCTGATGCCGGCGTCAAGCAGGGCGAGATCCTTCCCTAGCGTACGGCCTAAGCTTTCCCTATTTAGGTTATTTTTCTTTTTCCAAATTTTGTAAGCCTCCGGACATTTTTGTTGAGGCTAAGGAGCCCAGAATACCTTGTATTTATTTTTGGTTATAAATAAAGTACATCTTTTTCTTTTGCCCAAATGTCTGCTTACTGCTTAAGTACTTTTAACTCGTATACTTTTGTTCAAATCTTCGTTCTGCAAGTATTTTTTAGCTCGTAAGTATTTTTATCTTGCAAGTAATTTTAGCTCGTAAGTATCTTTATCTTCCAAGTGTTAGGCCGATGTCCACCCGTCCCGCACTTGCTGACCGTTCATCGAGTAGAGTCGAACGATAGCCAAGTGAGTAAGGTCGGTGTCCTCCTTTTCCCCGGAGTCAAGGCGGCGATCGCGCATCGCGTCGAACGATAGCCAAGTGTAGGAAGATCGATATTCTCTTTTTCCCCGGAGTCGAGGTGGCGATCGCGCATCGAGTATGAACCGACTGATGGGCCAAGCAGGAATCTGCTCGACGGCCTTATAAGGAGGGCTTTTATGTCCGTGCCTTTGTAGGGCAGGAATCTACCTTCTGCGGATGTACCAAGCAGGAAGCTACTTGGTCGCCTTGACGTCAAGGGCTTTGGATCCACAACATTGATGGACGGGAAGCTATCCGCTGCGGATGGACCGAGCAGGAAACTACTCGGTGGCTCGTGAAGAGGGCTTTTGATCCACAGCGTAGTTGGGCAGGAAGTTACCCACTGCGGATGGACCGAGCAGAAAGCTGTTTGGTAGCCTCGTGAGGAGGGCTTTTGATCCACAGCGTAGATGGGCAGGAAGCTACCCGCTACAGATGAACCGAGCAGGAAGCTACTCGGTGGCCTTGTGAGGAAGGCTTTTGATCCACAGCGTAGTTAGGCAGGAAGCTACCCGCTGCGGATGGACCGAGCAGGTAGCTACTCGGTGGCCTCATGATGAGGGCTTTTGGATCCACAGCGTTGATGGACAGGAAACTACCCGCTGCGGATGGACCGAGCATGAAGCTGCTTGGTGGCCTCGTGAGGAGCGCTTTTGATCCACAGCGTAGTCGGGCAGGAAGCTACCCACTGTGGATGTGCCGAGCAGGAACCTGCTCGGTAGCCTCGTGAGGAGGGCTTTTGATCCACAACGTAGTCGGGTAGGAAGCTACCCGCTGTGGATGGGCCGGGCAGGAAGCTACTCGGTGGCCTCGTGAGGAGAGCTTTTGATCCACGGTATAGTTAAGCAGGAAGCTACCCGCTGCGGATGGGCCGGGCAGGAACCTGCTCGGTGGCCTCATGACGAGAGCTTTTGGATCCACAGCGTTGATGGGCAGGAAACTACCCGCTGCGGATGGACCGAGCATGAAGCTGCTCGGTGGCCTCGTGACGAGGGCTTTTGGATCCACAGCATAGTCGGGAAGGAAGCTACTCGCTGCTCGCTGCGGATGAGCCGAGCAGGAAGCTGCTCGGTGGCTTCGTGAGGAGGGCTTTTAATCCATGGCGTGGTTAGACAGGAAGCTACCCGCTGTGGATTGATCGAGCAGGAAACTACTTGGTGGTCTCATGACGAGGGCTTTTGGATCCACAGCGTTGTCGGGCAGGAAACTACCCGCTGTGGATGGACCGAGCTGGAATCTACTCGGTGGCTTCGTGATGAGGTCCTTATTATCTCCCTAGTATCTCCTTGGGGCGTCGTTCAATCTTCATTAAACCGTAAAAGGCGGGAATGGTGACCGTCGCGGGTGACACGTGGCAGCGCCGTATCGGGAAAGTGCAATATTCCGTGATTTGCGTCGCTGTGCGAGTAAATCTCGGCCGTTGGAAGATTTTTGTAGAGGCTATAAATACTGAAGGTACATTGGTTTCTTTCTCGTCTCGCACCCCCTGAAAATGGTCGGTCGCGTGTATACTATTAGGGAGATCGTTTCCCATGACGACGTATACTTTTACAACCTTGATCGTCTGAGGAAACGTACGAGGCGGTGATAAGCCGCTTAGAAGGCCACTGTAGGCGCTTGCTTCTCCGGAGGTCTCCTCTCCTTCAGGTGTTAATTTATGCAATATGGAGGACTTCGCCGGGTTTGCACAATATCCTATCCCCGCGGTTGATGGACGAGGCGTTCAACAAAATGCACACGGTCCATGGGCTTGGTCTGATCTAAAAGAGTAGGCGGGATCGCTCGGTGGACCTCTTCCTTAAGAGTCTCTAGCAAAGATTGGTCATCGCTTCCTGCTTGGCGGAAGAGGGTCCTGAGGAATCCGTGGCTTTTAGGGTCCGCGGGTACCATCGGAGGGAGTGGATCGAAGCTGCTCGGGATCGGCTGGAAGAGCTTTCTTTGGTGTACCACCGACAATATTTTCTTAACCCCCGCCCTCCTTTGTTGTAATTGTTGTAAGCCTAGGGAGCCCATAATACCTCTTGAATAAATAAACTTGTCTTTGATTGCAGTGTACCATCTCCTTTCCCTTTCTTGATACATATTTTATGTTTTGTCAAAAAACTTCAGAGTCTTGGAACCGAGAAAAGAACCAAAGGGCTAAAGCCCTGCGGGGGTACACAAAGTCTTTTCCACAAGAGGACTTAGCCTGGAAGACTTAGTTAAATGCAAAAAAAGGAGTTATATTATTTTGAAAGACGATACATGTTTATTTATACAATTTAAGCTTTTCGGCATTATAGGGCCGAGGAAAATTACACCCCCCGGCGTCCTTCAGGCGGTATGCTCCACTGGGGAACTTCTAACCTCCATTTGGTCATCGCGTGTATCCAAAGATCCTTGGAAGTCAGGCGTGTCCTCAAAATCGTCGTCCTGCACTCCGACGGTGGACGTCGAGGCGAGGCAAATCTTAGCGGTTTGCTGGTCTCCATAAGCCCGACCTATTCCCCCTTGATCCAAAGGGAATTTAATCGCAAGGTGATAAGTCAAGATCTAGGCCCAGAGAGCGTTTAAGGTAGGACGGCCCAGGAGAATGTTGTAGGATGAAGAGACCTTGACGACGAGAAAGTCCACTGGTATGGTTCGCGTATTGCCCGCTTCCCCAATGTTGAGGAGGGTGACCAATCCTTCGGCAGGGACGAAATGATTGGTGAACCCAGAGAGGACATGGGAGGTAGGTCGGATGGTCCTAACCCCATACACTGGAAACAGTCATGGAACAGGATATCCGCCGAGCTCCCTGAGTCGACCAATATCCTCTGGACTTCGTAACGGTAGACTCTGGCCGTTATCACGAGAAGGTCATTGTGGGGGAGCGATATGCCGTGGAGGTCTTCATCTGTGAAAGTGGTCGGATCGTCCCTCCTGCACCTCTTGTGTGGCATACCGCTTGTACCTTCGATTGGGATGATATGGCGGTTCCTCTCGCTTTTCCGAGCCGGATTCGAGGTAACGACCATGATCTTCCCGAGAGGGATTTGATCATTTTGCTCCCGCTCCGCCTGCCGCTTGTCCCGCAAGTATTTCGCCAGGTAGTCTGAGCGGATCAACTCCTTGATGTAGTCACGGAGTTGTTTGCAGTTCTCAGTGGGGTGACCCTGCGACCTGTGGAAAGCGCAGTATGGGCCGCAGAGACGCTTGCCCGCTTTTTGGGTGACTGGTGGGAGCTTGAAGAACCTCTCACCCTTAGCTTCCTCCAGCAGCTCGGTCTGAGAGATGTTTAGGGGAGTGTACTCCTGAAACCTCGGGGAGTAAGGCTTCGGATGATCGACTTTCTTTTTCTCTTCCCTGTCCCTTTTCTTTCTGTCCGCCTGGTCGGCTCGGAGCAGGTTTGAGTTTACCTCGGACTCGAGTTGGATTTTTCGCTCGGTCTAGGCTTTTACTTAGGCCATAGTATTAGGTTGCGCTAATGCAAAAAAGTGGAGCCACTCTTTGTACTTAAGATCCGACCTCAGAGCGGTGATGACCGTATCATCGCGGTGCTCAGGGACCTCGAGGAGGGCGTTGTAGAAGCGGGTGACATATTCTTTGAAGGATTCTTTGTCTCTGCTCTTGACGGTGAACAGGTAGTCGACCGTCCTTTTATGTAGACGATTCTCGACTAAGTGGCCGAGGAATTGGGTGGTCAGCTCGTCGAAGGTCGAGATGGAGCGTGGCGTAAGTCCTCGGAACCGTCCCGGTCTGCCCGGATGAGGGTGGTGAGGAAAGCTCGGTATTGAGCCGCGTCCGAGTTATCCTGGAAGCTCATGAACGCCATGAATGCGTCTAAGTGGTCCTTCGGATTGAATTTCCCATCGAAGAGGGCTACTTTTGGCGGCTTGTTCCTGGACGAGACGTGCTCAGCCAGTAGCTCTTCCGTAAAGGGTTTTGTTAATGAGTCGACGGAGTACCTGGCCCCCTCGCCGGACGCATGGCCATCCCGTCGTATGCCTTCGATTTTCTTTTCGAGGGCTTGAAGTCGGTGGTGGTACCCTGAGGATTCTGCACAGTCGGAGTGGTGGCTACCTCCGCTCCGGGTCAGCGCGATAGTGCGGCTCCGATTCCATTCTATCAAATTTCTCAAATTCTCGGATGAGGCCCTTCTCGAGTAGTCTCGATGTCCGCCGTTCGTGCAACCCTGGCGAGAGTGGGGGCGTCGGTCATGCCTGAAAGCAGGCGAGCTGACCGACACCTCCTCAAGAGGAGAGAGCGCGTGGTGGGCATCGAAGCGACGGCCCAGTCTTCCCTTGGATCGGGACGTGGAGTTGTCCGGCGCCCAGCGGGTCATGGAATCAATCGCCGCATGCAGGTCACGGTGGTTGGAGTCGGCACACCGGCGCTCAGTGACGCTGAGAGGAGCGTGAGTGAGATCGAGGGCTTGAGCGTGCCCATCCGTCCTTCTGCGGACGTTGTTATCCTGGGAAGGGGGAACTGCGGTCTGGTGAGTAGGGCCCGCCGCTTGAACGCAGACGAGGGCGTCCAGCAGCGATGTAAACCTGTTTATCCGAGCGGATAAGGCGTTGATCACGTTGGGAGGGGGAGACGAGCCGCTCCTGCCTCTGTTGTGGCGGCTCATATTCGGCTCGTCGCGGTTGTCGCTCGCCGTCCGGTCGAGTGCAGAAGATCAACTTTAGGGGTGAAGAAGCTTTTGAAACCTTCCCACAGACGGGGCCAACTGATGGAGGGCGTGATCTCTTTCAGATGTTGTCCTCCGTCGATCCTGTGATGGCGATCTTTGACGGTTGAGATTTGGTTTGGGAGTTGTTGAGCGCGTGGATTTCAATGGGTTGCTGTTGACGCCGAGCTATATGCAAAAGAAGTCCCGAAATGGGCGACCACCGTAGGACCTCCGACGATCAAGTTAGTTTCGAGGAATAGGTGTAGAGTAACGGCGTATTGGAAATGAGTTCGAATTAAGTCGTCTGAGAAGGGGGTTTATATAGTGGTCGTGTGGAGCGAGCAGGCGCGAGATCATCGCCATAATATAGTGGTCGTGTGGAGCGAGCAGGCGCGAGATCATCGCCATCAGTTACGCCCCAGCGTTATCCTCGCATTTAATGGTGGGATGCACCCATTAATTTGGGGATACGCTAGCGTGGGACGCGGAACGTGGGGAGGCGGATATCTCGTCCTGGCGATATACGTGGAGCCGTTGCGGGGGTGCATGGTCCCGCGCTCTTGATTGATCGAGAAATTGAGGAAGCTCGGTCCATCAGGAGCTCGGAGACGAGCCGGCATACCGAGGAAGCTCGGCATGTCAGGAGCTCGGAGATGAGCCGGGAGGCTGAGGAAGCTCGGCATGTCAGGTGGCTCGGAAACGAGCCGGGAGGCCCAGGAAGCTAGGCCTTTCAGATGGCTCGGAGACGAGCAAAGAGACCGAAGAAGCTCGGAGACGAGCTGTTGGTAGTTTGCTAGGCGAAGGTGTAAAGTACTCAGGGAGGTCTTCTGAAAGGTCGGATACTTTCTCGAGATGAGGTCTCGAGAAATGCCCCTAATGCAACTCATTTATTCCACCCCTAGCATTCGGGACACGTCATCCGCCACGTGTCATAATCCGAGGAAATACCACTTGTGAGCATCATCAATTCCTATGTAGCCAAATCGACCACACAACTGCAGCCGCAAGTTTGTCCCACTCACATATATGATGTTGTGGAATATGACAAGTTCTCCATTCTCTCTACCAAAACCAACTCACCAATTCTCTCGAATGGACATGAAAGAAGTCACACGCCCGAAACCACACATTTCTCACAAATGGGCAATAGAAAAAGAGGTGTCCGACATATTCATTGTGAAAATTACAAAACACAAATTGAATGAACGAAAATATTTCTTCTAATCAAACTATCCCTTGTAAGAATCACATTATTTGATGTAAGCCAAAGAAAAATCTTAATACGGAGAATAACTCGGCAACTCCAAATAATATTGGCATAAGCACTCACTCCACAATTTAACATCGAATACGCCGAGCGGACCAACAAGATGCCATTTGTATCCCATCTCCAAACTCTAACATCATGTGTATCCATAGATAGATTAAGGCGGCCTAAGGAATCAAACAAGTCTCACCCTTGAATCCGAATTCCTCATCCGGGTACCCTCCACCCACTCGCTGACCAATATTTTCGAACCAAGTAATTTTTGTTACCCATCAACTCAAAGAATTCTGGATACACGTAACATAGTGGAATCTCAACACACCAAGAGTCAAACCAAAACCGTGTATTCCTACCGTCTCCCACAACCACTTTAGAGTTTGTGAAAAAGAATCTATCCGCCTCTGCAATCCCTTTCCAAAAGAAAGGAACCCTAGCCACTCGCGGAATCTCACCAAATCTAAACCTAGCTTGTTTTCTATACGTCTCAAATAACGGTTCCCACGCCCTTCCACTCGAGTTTGAAATGAGGTACCGCCATTTGCAAAGAAGTGCCGTATTCATGTCCCTTATGTTTAACAGACCAAGCCCCCCAAACTCTATTGTCTTACGCACCCTACCCCAATTCACAAGGCAAATGCCCTTGTTGCTCTCTTGACGACCTTTCAAAAAAAAAGTCTCTTCTCAACCTACCAAAAAAAAACCCAAACTCTTATTGTGTAAAGCATGATAGATTTGTATTTAATGAATGTTATAATATTGGCGTTTAGAACATAATGTTTTGTAATGCAAATTGATACATACATACTTATTATACAAACAAGTTGGGATAAGATTGTCTTATGACCCTGTGTTGCAGAGTTATCTTGTTTGTTTTGTTAAGTCAGATCATTTTATCTAGTGGATGGTCTTTAAGAATGTGTAGCTTTAATGTTAAGTTTGAATACAAAAAACCCATTATTGTTGACAACTTCTACGCTGCAACCTCTACATGATAGAACTTTTATAATGAGATATGGCAAAGGTAATCTGAAATCGATATCTATTCAAGCTGCAGAATATTGTGTTTTGTGAAACATATTACTTCTATCATGTTTGATTTTTGGCTAAATTCAATAAAATCCTTGTGTTTTTATTCGAATAGGAGCTTGATTTTAATAAAAGATACGATTTATTGTGCCTCGTGCTCCAAAGTGAAACACGTGAAATGGACAAGCTTAGAAAAAGAAGAGGGTTATGGTTATCTTCTGAGGCCATCTTAAATACGGGTTGTGACTTGTAAATTGCATTCTTATTCTTTTCAGCATCTCTACTATTATAATGCAAGCTCTAAGGATATAGTTAAGGTCACTATGGCAATCCTTTTTAATAAAAAAATATTTAAAAGTGATAATTCTTAAAGTTTATTTCTCATATGAGCTTATCCACATCATCAACTTATTAAAATATTTCTAGATTTGAAAAAAATATATATTTATATAACTTTATTATCAAATATCTATATTTGAATCAATATATATTTGGGCTTTTTTTATCTCACCTCCAAAACTTCCAAATTTCTAAATTTCACCCTTAAAAATTCATATTTCCAAATTTCACCCCTAAGACTTCTATGTTAACAAAAAAACCGATTTTATCTATATTTTATCCGAATTTAAAGTTATATTATTTTTAATCATAACTTGAGTTATAAGTGTGTTTCATCTTTCTTTTCCCTTAAAAATCATGAGACTCCATTCTTTTCTTTTTTCATCTTCAACCTCATTATGAGGTATCATTTTTTTCACAGAATTTGTAACGTAAGATCATTTTTATTTTTGGAGTTATCAAAATTGGTAAAAAACAGAAGCATAATCTAGTCTATATATCTACAACAAATGAATGAGTGAAGAGGAAAAGACCTGATTTTTTTATGTAAAGAAAAGCTTAAATTTGAAATTGAAAAGAAACCCTACTCTAACCCTAAATTGAAAATGAAAAAGATGACTTTAAGGACATTTTTGTCTTTTAATAGTCACTCAACGGTATGTTAACTAAAATATTAGAATATTCATATAATATCCTTTGCAAAACTAACCAATGGGGATATATGAACGACTTCAAGGTTTTAAAGGTGAAATTTAGAAATATGAATTTTTAGGAATGAAATTTAGAAATATGAAAGTTTTGGAGGTGTGATATAAAAAAATCCTATATATATTTATACTATAAAATATCTATTATACACCAACATGCATTGCACGTCCAAATATACTAGTAGGGATCAAAATTCAAAATTATCCATAGTCTAGGATGGTCAAAGTTTGAAGTCAAATCCTAGAAACATGCTGCCGTTTAGAATACCTACTCTCTTTTCTTTTCGCATTGGCTGTACAAGTTATCTAAATCAACCTACGTGTGCTTTGACTTTATGTTAATATAAATTGCTTTGATTTCATTATCTAAAAAGGGTTAAAATATAAAATTTGGATTAAACAAATGTATATAGGTTCTTACTAAATCATCATACATGCACAACTTGTTTCAGGTCTCTATAAATAATAACCATCTCAATAACCGAAAGGCACACAAACATGGCTTGCACTAAGCTTCCATTCTTTGCTATAGCTCTGATTTCTTGTAAGTTTCATGTTTGCTATTTCGATATCCGACTTAAGCATCTTCAAGTTTTGAATATAGATATGCTTGTTATGTTTTCAGTATCAAGCATACTCTATATAATTCCTTATACTGAATTTGTCATGCTTCCAATTTTTTCTTAATTTTTTTTTTTGTGCAAAATTTAGGAGAATTTCGTGGATGCCAACTCGTTCTTTCCGACCATGAAAAATGTTTCATTTTTTTCAGTCACGAATTTGGCACTAAGATGGGGTTGACATGTAGATCTTTCAACTTTAACATATCTTTCATGGAGCCTTATTTCATAATACATTTCATTTAATGGGAGAAGACTTAGATGTAAGGCAATTTGTTTTTTAAGCTTTTGAAAACTTTTCTCGTTACTCATCAAAGTATCTATCTAATGTCTTACATTTGATGGACTCTTAAACTTTGGCCGTTCTTCCATTGTTTATGTAATCTAACGTAAGTTTATTGGTTGATTCATATAGGTATCGTACTCTCTGGGCTCGTTCAAAGCAGTGAAGCCTGCCCCCAATACTGTGTGGAAGCAGACTACATGACATGCCCGTCGAGTGGTGATACGCGGCTCTCTCCTGCGTGCAACTGCTGCTTGGCTCCATCCCGGGGCTGCACCCTCTATTTGACTGGCGGCGATGTGATCCATTGCTGAGGTTGAATATACATTTGGCAGTCAAAAGTATTATAAAACTATGTAATACCTATAATAAAAGTTCTCATATTTTACAGTTATGTGTTGTATGAGTTTGGGATTGAAATAAAGTTGTGGGTGTTGTATGCGTCCCTTGCTTCATGGCTAAAATATTATAATGAATAAACATAAACATGTGTGATTTCATGAAAATGAGGAGAAATTTTTTGGTTGCTGATGGACAATTGCCCATAGGTAAAAGTATATTGACCTAAGGGGCAAAATCTATTAAGAATTTCAGTTAGCCTTATATTTCGGAATAACTTGAGGCCTATGCCTGGCATCGGGATGTTTTTGTAGTATTATTGTGCTTAATGATGATACATTGGGCAGCAACTGGAACTTCGATTTCAGGCATCAACTGTTTTCATTCTGCCAAAAACCTACAATTGTTGCTGGCAATGAGCAACTGTATCCTGCCTGCAACTGTTGCGACGCTCTGCCTGGGGCCTGCACCATCTATCTCAGTGATAGCACTGTGGTTCAATGTTGAAAGTTTATGTGCGTGCGTGCGCACACACAAGTCAAAAGTGTCAGAAAACTATTTGATACCTTAAAATAAATGATTATGTTTTATGAGTCCAATAATAGGCTTCTTGAGATAAAAGTTTTGGGTGTGTGTTTGTTTTTGCTACCAAAGATGCAATTAATCTCAATTGCTCTAGTAAGATTATTTCGAAGGTTCTAGCTAACATACTGAGAAGTGTCTTAGGAGAAATTGTCGGTGATACAGACAGGGTTTGTGACAAGGAGATATATTTTGGATGGGATAGCGACGGCTGATGAAGTGATTCAGGACGCTAGGACGCTAAAAGATGGGAAAGGAGAGGTTATATGTTGAAGCTAGACTTTGAGAAGACTTCTGATATGATGGACATGAATTGCATTATTGAATGCTTGAATCTGAAAGGATTCGCACCAGAATGGAAAAATTGGATGTCGGTTGGCTGAAGTCCGTGTCGGAAACAGTGTGCATTAACAGAGGAGATACTAAAGAATTCAGGTGCAAGCGAGGACTTCGTCAGGGGGATCCATTGTCTCCACTCATTTTTACGTTAGTGGCTGATGTCTTGCTAACATGAAGGATTGGGGCCGAGGGATTCGCGAACAGAGGTGGTTAACTTTTTTTTAAATCAACCATTTTTGGGGATCGAACTTGCGATCTCACATACGAGAGGAAATCGGTACCAACTGAGCCAAGCCCAGTTGGTCGGAGGTGATTAACTTACAGTATGCGGATGACACCTTGCTTTTCGGGCGTTTATGCGAACAGCAGGCGGGGATAATTACATGGGTCGTATACGCTTTCGAAATGTGGTCGGGTCTGCAGATTAACATTCATAAGAGTTCGGTGGTTCGTTTACGAGATGGAGGGGGGTGGGGGGGGGAACGTTTAGCAGGGACATTTAATTGCAAGGTGGAAGATTTCCCAATAAAATATCTTAGGTTACCCTTGAGACGTGGACGATTAAAAAAGACGGATTGGTTACCGTTGATAGATAAAGTGCATGGCAAAGCGGAAGGGTGGAAAGGAATGTGCCTGTCATTAGGAGGTAGAGTGACATTGCTTAATTCGGTGTTAAGTTTGATTCCAATATACTTTAAGTCGTTTCATCTGTTCCCTGAGTGGCTGGTTAAGCAAATTTATCAAATTCGACGGGATTTTCTTTGGAGAGACGCCTCGGTAGAAAGAAAGAAGTACAACCTGATGAAGTGGGGGAAAGTGTGTAGACCAAAGGACGAAAGTGGACTGGGAGTGAAAATTTTAAAAATATGAATAAGGCACTTTTAGGAAAGTGGTGGGGATCGCAGGGAGTAAGAAAGGGTGGGTGGTAAGTATAACTGCTGCCTATGGTAACAAGATAGGTGCAATCAATGCAAGTAATAAGAACATGTCTTCCGCATCTAGATTTTGGAAAGGGATAACTTCAGTAACTGTCAAGCCTCACTTTCCAAAAGACGGGGGCAGGCACGTGATGATGCCCGTGACGTATTTATTCCGAGAAAGTCATTTTTAGAAACAAATACGCTAAACTTATATAAGCAATATAACAATGACAAGAATAGACAAGTGAAAATAAAATCCAACCACTTTATATATTTGCAGTTCCAACTTTACAAGGTTTAAACCGGTACATGATGTTTGAATAAGAAAAGGAAAAAGAAATTGCCTAAACAAGTGGCATAGATAAACAGAAACTGGAAAATAAATCTAAGGATCGGCTTATGAGCTAAGCTAGTTGTAGTTCTCTGTTGTTGCTTTTACCTCTACAGTCTCTAAATTATCTGACGAACATTCCAAGAAAACAAAGATAGATGGAATGCCCGTCAACGAATTTGCGCTCGGTAAGTCTCCAAAAAGGATGGGTGATGTATATAAATGAAATACAATGTGTAATATGATATAGTATGTAACACCCTAGTTCATTTATACCATATTTTATTTGGGTATTGATTGATCTATTTTAAAGAAGTGTTTGTAGAATAACCGCAATCAATAACAGTGCCGCGTATAGTTAGACCGAGATGAGTACGGGTCGTCCTCAGGAATATGTTGAATCTTTCAATCTTACTTTAGACGTGTTGAAAAAGAGGAAGAATAGATAAATAATGAATAGTGGAAATAGTTTCTAGATTCTAGATCTACGTCAATCATGGATGTAGGATATAGATCTAGATTAATTACGGATGTAGGTTTTATATTAGAAGATGGCTTGTAGGGTTCGTTAAGATTTAGTAGTCATGGATAATTAATTAAGATTACTCATTTTATCTATTGATAGATTTAATACTAGATAGATAGTGATGAATGAGGATTAGGGTTCTTGGAAGAAACTAGGATTATCCCACTATTGACCCTTGTCCTTTCATTGATCTCTATTCATGTCTAGCCCTTAACAAAACAATTGTTAATCTGATCTCAAATCGCGGTCGAGACTAGCAATAAATTGGTAGTGCGTCCGATAAGAATGTTAACATTTATTTTGCTAAAGTTTATAAACTTCATAAGACTTAAAAGCAATTAAAACATTTTTTCATCTATTGATCTACCCTAATCTTACGAACCCTATCAAGCGGAGAATTACTCGCGCATGATGGAGATAGAAGAAAAACGGATAGAGAAAGAATTCATAATGTAAATGCAGAAAATAAATGCTAAATAATGATCTACCTTTATTAATCAACTTCACAATTACAAATCCTTTAAGTTTAGATTACAAGAGGAAGAAGAAGTTGCTCTCGATCTCTGCCTTGTAGGAAGTAGATGCTCCGTCGAACCTCACGTCGCTCTATCACGTCGAATCGTGGACCTATCATGGATCTCGTGTTCTTTAATGGTGATTTGCTTCGTGTAAAAGGTGATGAATTCTAACTTTAGCCTTCGGTCCTTTATATAGCCCTCAAAGAAGAAAACCTAGTTACCATATATGGTGATTTCCTAATATGGTGACTTTCCATATTTGGTGACTTTCCATATATGGTGATTTCCTAATATGGTGATTTTCCATATATGGTAATTTTCTAATATGGTGATTTTCCATGCATGGATTCTTCAAATATTTACTGAGTCTTTATCAGTATTAATTTTACGATTTTGGCAGATTTTTGATCCTGACATCTTGAAAATATTGATCTCTTGACCTGAGCTAAATTTGCACAATATCTCCATGAATAATGTTAGTAATATTTAAATTAGAGGGAGAGATATTATCCTAACCATTTTATATGATACAATATTTTAAGAATCATGATTAGTATATTTGATATGATATGCATATTTAAATTATCAAAATGTTATATAAATATTATATGCATACAATTTCCTTCATAATATTAATTATAATATATAAACATATGAAAATAGTATTTTTACAGATAAACCCTCATATGTGTCATATTTATAATAAACACCTTTAGATATTTAAGAATAGTAAGGAAAACATCATATCAAATGTGCACTTTTATCGACTGAACAGGTATTTTCTAATCTTGTGTCTATTTCTTGATTATTATCATTTTGGGTGCGGATAGTGCATTTGGTATCTATGGATAGTATCCGACCCGACCCGCATGCTTGAAACCCGTCTTGGTTCTAGATTACGACATATCCTTACTAGTACTAAGGATACGTGCACATTTAGATTTGATATTACACTTATATGATATGTTGCATCTGCATTTCTTTTAGATAATACAAATTATAACCAAATATATACTTTTGACACCTAGCATGGCCTGTTATCATACCCCATATATTGCGAGTGCATTCATACATCATACTTATGTCCAGTTTGATGATATGAACTCGTTTGGATCGCTACGTGTTTTACGTGCATCTGTTCTTGTGGGTATGCATTTTATGTAACCGGACGTCGCATTATAATTTTAACTGACACGTGTATTATCCGTATTTTAAAACTAGATTTTTAGATAGAACCCGGGTATTTTTCGAAGTATTTTTGTATTAGCTATAAAATCCTATAATATATATTATAATATTTTTATATATAAACAGTTTATAGGAATATATATTTTATATATATTTTAAACTAAATTATATCTCTCTCCTCTCAACTCAGACTACCCCTTCTCTCTCTCCGATATCTCTCTTTCCTCACGCACTCTCCCTCCCTCTTTCTCTCTCTCTCTGTGTTTATATATATATAATCTTTAACCTAATATAATTTACAACTCATCTCTCCTTCTTCTTCTCCCTACCGCCACGAGAAATCCAACCCACGCCTGCGCTCGACTTCGTTGCCGACCATCCCAACCTCGACCCATCATTTCCGCCGACCTCGTCGCCGATCACCTCACCTCCACTCCAACCCCTGACGACCCCGCCCCGGCACCAAACCACAACCCGAGAACCCTGGAACCCCAACACCCGATGCTATAGTTTTACCGTTTTTCGATATCCGTTCGTATCCGTGCTGTCAATTGCATATCTAGTTGCATGCCGGAAGCTTATTATATCATATTACTGTTATATTAGTACAACGTGCTTTCTAATGTGCATCATACGTAGTCATGGATATATATAGGTTATTACAGATAGACACATATGCATCTTGACATCATCACTATTTACCGTGATTACAATTTCACATTTGGTATCCATTTGATACATATACAACACATGACATGTCCTGACATACTACTTGACTTGTTACCTGATCTTTTTACTAATGCCAATAATTCTGACTTGTTGTCCTGACGGACGTAACCTGTTGTCTACATAGACAAAACCTGTATCTGCTTGATCCTGTGTTGGTATTAGACTTACATTATCAATACCTGATTTGAACACATAACCTTGGGGATAAGGGGAAATCAATGATGAAACTTAACTTGTAACTCAACAGTTCGATACTTATACTGATTGGTCTTTAACGGATAGGCCAGCCCCGGGATGATGTTGCTGACATCATTCATCTGTACATGTTACATGTTTACTGCCCAACGGCACGTCTAGGATTCAGCCCGAGAATCTTGACCATGGTCCCGGGCATGCACGGGATACTATTGAATTACATCGACGATTCCATTAAATTAATTTCAAAAACTTTAGAGTAGATAACCTAGTAGCACAGTTTAGGTTACTCATTGCACTTCACATACACATACATACCTCACTATTCATATCCGTGTTATTCTTTATATTCATGTTTACCTATATCGTCACATCTTGGTTATTATTGTTATTTTGATGTTATGACGCACTGACGTCTGGGTTTTGCATGGTCCGGTTCCTCTATCTCTATCGCAGACTGAACAGGAGTATTTTAGCCGTCAAGCCCAGCAGTGGGGAATTGATTATATGTAGTTTAGAGATGTTTAGCTTTTAGACTCTTAGCTTATTTTTCCGCACTTTTATTTGTTGATGCGAGCCCATATTGGGACATATTTCCAGATGTTGTTTACTGGATATTACTATCGTTTCTGCTTATACATTTTCTTGACTCTTTTATTTTGGCAAATGGACATGTACTAGATAGATTTTATATTTTACTGTTCTTGATATCCTATAGACAGCCGTAATGTGACTGTGGAAGGATGATTCATATTCACATGTAGCATGGTTGGCTCTGTCACGTGCCGTAGTTAGCGCACTCTGGGAAGTGGGGCGTGAAAGGGTTTATTTGGTATTATAGACATAGGATTTAGGATTAATCGGGTCTGATTCTTTTGTAGTTGGGTATTAAACCCAATACACTAATCAGAAAACCTGTAATTAGGAACATGTCCTGCCATATTACTATTTTTCCATTCTTGAATCTATAACCATCTTATTTATTGAATCCTGTTTATTGTTGCTAATCATCTTCAGTGTCTTGGCTTCAGAATGGCGGATAGAGACTTACGATCATACCAGAGGCATGTTGATAATGCCGCATTGCTTGGAGTTATATGTGGGATGCTGGAAAACCAGAAGCGGCAAACCGATCTGAATCAGCGGCAAGTCGAGGCTTTCCAGGAGGGTCTGCGGACAGTCTAGCAGTCCATAGATGCAGTAGTGGCCAAGCTAGCACAGTGTGAGGGCACCGTGGCGGACTTCAGGAGACTTGGTCCGTCCACATTTACAGGATTGTAGGAGCCATTGCCAGCGGAGCGGTGGCTAGTTGACACGGAGAATATGCTCGTCGCCGTGCAGATTCCAGATGACAAGAGAAAGGATGTTGTACGCATCCAACCGATGGATTATGCTCGCGAGTGGTGGCTTGTGGAGGAGACCCGTCTGCCCAAGCCGATCAGATGGGCAACGTTTTCGTGAAGTTTCTTGAAGAAGTTGTAATAACCATAAACTTTCTGTATATAATTTTTTTCAAAATACAGAAAGGAGCACCTAAGCCTGAGCATAAGTTATAAATTTGATTTGCTTTTGAATAGCAAGAAACCACTTGTAGCTCATTGGTAAAGCCTTGCACTGCTGTGACGTAGCCCATGTGTTCAAATCCCCCCAGCCACATTATTTTTTATTGATTTTTCTTTAAACTTTTAGAATCCCAAAAGTTTGTACGTGCACTGTACGTAAAATGAAAAGTAACAATAAAATCAAACATGTGGAAAATGATATACCAACAGACAGGGACACGTGGCTAAGATCCGGGCCCCATCCTACCGGTTTGGACCGGCGAGATGAGAAGGGGAGGCCGGCACCGACGGTTAAAACCGTAGGTAATGCTCTGAAATTTTTAACCCTACACCCTTTGTCCTACCCCACTACCCCCATGCTGTTTGATTTCTCTGCACATTTCCAGAGAATTAAAAATGGGTATTGATCCACATTTTAATGCACATTTTAATTCTCAAATTCATTACCCAAAACCCTAATTTTTCCTATAAATACCACACCACATTTCACCCCTCCTCATTCAAAAATTCTATACAAAAACTCTCTAAAATTTCCAAGTCCAAAGTTGTATAAGTGGAGTTAGCAAAGGTCGAAGTTCCGGCGACGTTTCGGGAAGATTCCGGTGACGAAACGACTCCCCGGTGATTCCAATAGCTTCCCCTCTCTCACCTATTATTTTCTAACCTGTAAGTCCTCTCTCCCCTCCTCTTTTGCTATTCTAAAACTTCTCATTTTCAAAACTCGTCGGAAGCAGAGTTATTCCGGCTCCCGATTCTCTTTTCTTTAAAAATATAATTTTCTTAATAACAAACCTAAAATTTTTTAATAGATTGTTTATTAATCATTAATAAACACATTAGAACAAGTTTCATATCAAAAGAATGTATTATGCAACTTTTATCGCATTTTTACGGTTAAATACCATATACTTTACTTTCGACACAATTCAACATATTCCCTTGTATTACCTTTAAAAAAATCACGAGGTAATGACCTATCTCATCACAACACACATTCTTGACATAGCACGATGATTTGTGGAATATTAGTTTGTGGGAAAATACTAGTTTACGATTAAATACCATAAACATTCAAAAATCGTTTTCTTTAAAAGTGTTACTTAATTCCTTGCAAATACGCCTTTACAACCCATTTTGGGGAACCCTGATCGGGATGGTGCGGGTTATCGCACATCCTCGGGCCTAGTAGAGCGAGATACAGACCCCCGCAAGGAGCATTCAATCTCGATAGAATTTTTAATGCAATTTTTAAATTTCTATTTAATAAATAAGTTCTATTTTTATAAATATATATATACACACACACACACACATACTATCAAAATATCTACTTTAAGTATACAATATATATATTCCATATTTTCTGTCATGCCCCGCTTCCCAGTGTACGGCGAAGGAGGCGCGACGAGGTCCGCTGCGTATATACTCAGAAGTACATACGCTAAGCGTATCTAAGCAATATAAAATAAGTACATAAGAGACAAGATATAAAAAGAACAGCAACTTTTATTTATTAACATTCTTTGTACAATACATGAAGGAAATACAACTGAAATAAAAAGATGCCTAAACAGTGGCATGACAGGAAATGTAAAATACTGAATGGAAAAGTGTACAATGAACTAAAGTGCTGGATTTTCGGCAAACTGCTCCAAGTCTTCTGCAGATGGCTCGATCTCTGCCGGGTCCAAATCACCTGACGACATTCAAAGAAGAAAGAAACAGAATGCCGTCAGCGAACATGTCGCTCGGTAAGTCCCAAAGGTAAGAGGAAGTAAAAAAGACGGAATAAGAAGATATCTTTTAAAGTTGTATACTATTGTTGTACTGTTGTGTTAACGCTGTTGTTTGTAGCTTGGTACAGAAGGATGCCAGTGTATACGAGGGGGTCTCTATATGCTAGAGACCAGAGCAAACGGAATGTACAAGGAACCGTTAAGCCACGGTACAACAGCAACGGAATATAGGTTAGGTGTCTTAATCTGACCACCTCGTGCCACCTTTAACACCTTCCGTACCAATCTACCCCTTAAACCCCGCGATGTCTTGTTTGTATTGTTATCTTGTAAATTGTATTGGTTGTATGATTGATTGACTGACTGAAACCATGATATCAGGAAACGGTTGTAACCGTAGAGTCATGTAAATGGAATACTGAGAATCATGTAAAAGGAATATATATCCATGGTTCGGTTCGGTCAAATTGTATAAATTGATAATTGTATTCATGGATTCATGTGTTCACATTGAATTGGAATCTTGTACATTATAGATTGACTTGAATCATATTCAAATCAGATTAATGAGACTCAAATCCGAGTCAGACAATCAGAAATGTAAATCGAGATCTTATAATTTGCTAGGGTCCTTAGGGTAATTTATAAAACTTGAGGGGGTTTTATGTAAAAAGACTTTTATATACTTTTCAAAATACACCTCAAGTATTTATTGTTCGTCTTTAGAGTTGTAATGAGGGTGGATTTTATGTTGTGACATTTCTAGTGAAAATATTCTAGTTTTATAAATAAGGGTATTTATCAGTAATATTGATTATTTGAGGTTCATGGTATTTTAGTGTAAAATTTATTATTGTGATTTTTAGGAAAAGGTGTAAAATTTATATTATAATAAAATTGATATTTAAATGATAAATATACATATGTTTATACAAAAATAATTTTAATAAATATTTTATATTCCAAAAATCTCATTTTCTTAAGATATCGTATTTTAAATCTTTCGAGACCGAATGCTCCTTGCGGAGGTCTGAATCTCGCACTACTAGCCCGAGAGTGCGCGATAAACCGCACGATCCCGAACGGGTTCCCCAAAGATGGGTTGTAGCGGCGCTTTGCAAAGATTGTAAAATACTAATCCTTTAGAAAACGGTTTTATAAAGTAAAGGTATTTATTTGCAAAGTGTAATTTTCCGTATTTTAGATTCTAAGGTTTCCTAAGCCAACTAGCCTATTTCTAAATGGTCTAAACGACAAGTCGTTAGAAGCCTCAAATCGCCTATTCACCGCTAATTGTGGCCAGGTAAGTACAAGTAAGGAAGGAGGGATCCGCTCACGAATCATGAGACGGGCCTTTTAAAGTTACCTTTGCTCACTTGCCTGGCCTAGACACCATAAAGTCAGGTTTAGATAAACGATCGATGTCCACAACTTATCGTGTTTTCCTAATAAGAGGTATTTATTTTAAAGTGTATCAAGGCTAAACTTCTAGAATTAGTTTTATTAAAAATATGGTATTTAAATGAAAGTATTGTTTTATCGTATTCTAAGTTTTTGATGATGTCGTTTAAGGTTGTATTTGCGTGTGTGTGGAGGTAGGTCATTACCTCGTGCTCTACTTTAAATGTATAGCAAAGTTAAGGAGTTAAATGTGAAATCGAAACATGATGGTATTAAAGTGAAAAATACGTTAAATTGGAAAGGTTATCATTTCATGTGAGAAAACTTGTTCAAATTGAATTTTAAAAGTTTAATAGTCAAGATAAAGATGTTTAAGCATGATTGAATTGGTTAGAAGTAAAATTTTATAAAAAACCGAATAGGAAATCGGATTTGTTCCGATTCCGTCGGGTTTTGTAATTTCGTATTTTAGAGAAATAGAAAGAAAGAAAAGAATGGGACTTACGGGTTTCGATCTATACTAAGGAGTGAGGGGGGACTAAATGAGTTGCCGAGGCGTTGCTTCGTCGCCGGTTGTTTCTAAAAAAACGTCGTTGGAATTCTCGCCGGAATTTCGTTGGAGCTTCGCCGCGAACTTGTTTTCAAAGTACACACTTCTTGGAAAAATTTTGAGAGAGTGAGACTAGGGTTTTGGGATGAGAGGGTAGAGGATAGGGGATGTATTTATAGGATAGGCTAGGGTAGGGTAGGTGAAAGGTTTTTAATTAAAAAAATTGTAAAATATGGAAAAAAACATTAAAAATCATAGTAATTAGGGTATATTGAATTCTCGGGAACCGATCCAAACATTTAAAGTGTGTAGGGGGGTTAGGAAGGCGAAAAGCCAACTTTTTACTGTTGACGACTCGGCCGTCCGGCAGAGTCCGGCCGGCGGCGCCGGGCCGAGTCGGGGTGCCGTGGGGTGGGGAAACTCGTGGGGTACACTCTGGTATTTTTTAGTTTTTTATGTGAAGTTCAACTTTTAGGAGTTATGGTCTGTGGACTGTTGGGCTTCCAAGAAATTTAAAACAAAAATAATCTAAAAATAATGTGGGGCAGAGGATTTGAACTCTGGTGGCTTGGTTCAGCAGTGCAAGGTGTTACCAATGAGCTACAAGCTCCTTCTTCTAATTATTGTGGGAAAATAAATATTTAAAGTGGTAACAAAAACATTAAATACCCCAAGTATACTTCAATTTTAAATCAATTTTATGTATACAAAAATTGGAGTTGTTGCATTTTCTAAATCAAAGGAACCACCAATTTCATGAAACTACCATTACAACTCAATACAATTTCTATATTACACTAAAATACCATATACAATGTAAACTAAGTTCTACTCACTGGAAAACATTATATTTTAAAATATACATCCATTAAAACCCTAAAGACGATAATTAAATACTTGATGTGTATTTTGAAAGTATATCAAAACTATTTTTCATAAAACCCCCTCAAGTTATATTAATTTACAATAAGGACCCTAGCAAACATAGGTTTAAGTGGGGCCAGTTCTCTTGAGCCTCAGGGAGCCGGAGAATATGGGTAATTGCCTATCTAAGGTAGAAAACCTAACAACGGTGTTATCAACACGGTAATTGTTTTGGAAAAAGACACAAATCCTGCGTCCATATGCAGCAGTTACCAATAACTCCAAAACATAAATAAGAACTTCAATTCTGTTTAAAAGTCTGACTCGGTTCGAGTCATGACCTGAAATCAATCTGACTTGAATTCAACTCAAGTATAACTACAATACAACATAAATCTGTTTATACCAGAATACAATCCATATCAATATGAACATGACTGAACCGAACCATAGATATACTCTGATTACATGACTATCCATTTATATCAATTCTGTTTACATGATATCATGGTTTCGGCAAGTCTTCCATTTACTACAAGACAATACAATACAATCAGTACAATCAATACAATCAATACAATAAACATTATGGGGTTTTATAAAGGGGTAGGCTGGTACGGAACATGTTAAAGGTGGCACGAGGTGGTCACTAAAAGTCGTAATTACATCCATGTCGTTGTTCCGTAGTATTATCGACGGAGCTTTGTACTATGGGTTACCAAAGTCCATGGTGTAAGTTGGACTCCTCTCGTATACACTGGCATATTCTGTACCAAGCTACAACAACTACGTTTGTATAACAAATATAACATATCTATTTCACTTATTCTATTCTCTGTCTATTCTTCTCCTTCTTTCTTTGGGACTTATCGAGCGATTGTTCGCTGACAACATTTCTATTTCTCTTCTTCTTTGGAATGTTGTCAGGAGGACCCGACTCTGAGGAGTTCGAGACCGGCCAGGAGCACTTGGAGCAGTTCACAGAAAACCCTGAGCATTGACTTTACTTGTATATACTTTTCAATTCAGTTCATGCCATTGTTTAGGCATTGCATTCCAGACTTGTATTTATATTTCCAGTTGTATTGTAAAGAAATGTTGAATAAATAAAAGTTGTTGTTCTTTTACATCTCTTCTTGTGTACATTTTACTTTATATTGCTTAGATACGCTTAGCATGTTTACTACTGAGTAAATACGTCGCGTGGCCCGTCGCGTCTCCTTACTCGTACACTGGGAAGCGGGGCATGACAGAAGTTCTTTCCGCAATCTGCTCGAGAAGAAATGGGAGAAAAGTTTATTAGCTTGAAGCAGAATGGCGGATCCGTTGATGCGCATGCGGCTGAGTGGACTCGGCTCAGTCGATTTGCAGGGCTTTTTGTCACGCCCCGCTTCCCAGCGTACGAAGACGGAGACGTGGCAGGCCCGCAACGTATTTACTAAGAAATAAATACGTTAAACGTAAATAAGCAATATATGTAAAAAAAAAAATGCATAAGAATGACAAGAGATATAAAATGAACAGCAACTTTTATTAACATTCATCTTTACAAATACAACTGCTTTGAAAAGGAAAGATACAATGATATAAAGCAATGCCTAAACAATGTCATACAAACTGAAATAAGTACAAGATAAGCTAGAAGTCCGGCTGGGCAGTGAACTGGTCCAAGTCCTCCTGGCTCGGCTCGATCTCCTGAGAGCCCGGTTCTCTTGACGAACATTCCAAATAGAGAAATAGACAGGAATGTCATCGGCGAACTAGTGCTCGATAAGTCCCAAAAGAAAGACATGAATATAGTAAGTAATAAGAATTGAACTGGTAAGATGTGCAGTTATAAGATTGCTATTCTAACGCAGTTGTTTGTAGCTTGGTACAGAAGGTATTTGTGTATACGAGAGAAGTCCATCTTATCCCGTGGACTATGGTAACATGTAATACAAGGCCCCGTCAAAACCCACGGGACAACGGCACGAGAGTTCATGTAGGTATCTTTTAGTAATCATCCCGTGCCACGTTAATACATTCCGTACCAATCTACCCCGTTAACCCCGCGTAATGTTTTGTATAGATTATATTACAAGTTGTTTCCCCCAATCAGAGCAAAGCTCTGTTTGAATTTCAAAATTCAAAATTCGAAGCAACGCTTCAGATTCTTTGCGCTGCGCGTAACGCGCCACGTGTCAAAAACTGATACATCAGCGCAGCGCCCAAGGCAACGCCACCAATCAGAGCAAACCTCTATTTTAAAACAAAAATTAAAAGGAAGCAACGCTTCAGATAATCTGCGCTCTGCGCTGCGCGACACGTGGCAGCGCAGTTGCGCTGCGCGCCACGTGGCAGCGCAGTTGCGCCGCGCTCTGCGCTGCGCGACACGTGTCAGCGCAGTTGCACTGCGCTGTGCGGTGCTTGACACGTGTCAAGCACTGGTACATCGGCGCCAAACAGAATTAAAATTTTAGCAAGATTTTTCTGTTCTTGTTAAAACAAGAAGATTGCCTTCTGTAAAACAGAAACCCTTGGATCAAAGATCCAACGGTGGGGAAAATTCCCCAAATCACTCAGAGAAAGATCTCTTTAACAAATTTAACAAATTTATGGGCACTATATAAAGACCCCTAGACCCCAAATCAAAGGAGGGACATTTGGTGAGAAATCAAGAACTTCAAACAAAGAGAAACTCTGAAGAAATTTCAAGAAGAAAAAGATAAAGACCTTTAAGATAGAAGAATTTCTTCTAATAGATCATTGATCTAAGAACAAGATCAATAATCTTCAATAAAAAAACAAAATAAAAATAGTGTTTTGCACTTATGAACCATTGGTTCTCTGAGATCAAGAAAAAACAAGAAATACTTGTTTTCTTTGATCTGAATTAGATCAAGAAATCAAATAGTGTTTTGCACTTTTTGTTCTGGAATCTAAAAGATTCTCAAGTTAATAGTGCATTGCACTTGCAAAACTGCACTATTGCGCTCTTAGGTTGGCGCAAGCCACCAGAGAGCGCCACGTGTCAGCACCAGAACCACTTGCGCTCTGCACTTTTAAGATAGAGCATTGCTCTCTGAGATTGGCTCAACTCACCAGAGCGCGTCAGCAGCGCAACAGCGCAGCGCACTAGCGCAGCGCAACAGCGCAGCGCACTAGCGCAGCGCACTGCGCTGTTGCGCTTGCGCTCACCAGAGCATGACACGTGTCCTCACCACAAGCGCTTGCGCTCAGTGATTGGCGCAAAGCGCCTGACAAATGCAATGCATTTCTTTTACTGAAGGGTCAGGCCCAAATCAGAGGGGCCTAGTAGGCCAAATTAAATTGCAATGCAATAAAAAGGGGCAGAGCCCAAACAATATTGATGCTCTGCATCATTTATAAAAGGGCAGAGCCCAAACAAAATTGAAAATGCAATAAACAGGGCAGAGCCCAAACAAGACTGATGCTCTGCATCATTTATAAATGGGCACAGCCCTGACAAAATAAATAATGTAATGCATTATTAAAAAGAGGCCAAGCCCTAGCACAGGCCTATTAGACCGAAAACAAATAAAAATGTTGAACATTTTCAACTGGACTTAACCCAATCATGGCCATAAGTCCTCAAATTAAATTGATTGAGCACGGCTGCTCTCCTAAATCAATTTACATCCGGTTCGAGGGTACATCTCCGAACTCCTTTGACACCTATCGTTGTAATCCTTCAACGACGTCAGAGAGGTGACGGTCCCGACGACCACACACCCATATGGACTGCGGGGTCCTTAAACTCGTGGACTTATACGTCCTTAAACTGCCAATGGACCACCATGTCCCTAAACTGGCGATGGACCGAAATGTCCTTAAACTAAATGATGGACCACCATGTCCCTAAACTGGCGATGGACCACCATGTCCCTAAACTAGCGATGGACCGAAACGTCCTTAAACTAAATGATGGACCACCACGTCCTTAAACTGGCAATGGACCATCATGTCCCTAAACTGGTGATGGACCACCATGTCCCTAAACTGGCGATGGACCGAAACGTCCTTAAACTAAATGATGGACCACCACGTCCTTAAACTGGCAATGGACCACCATGTCCCTAAACTGACGATGGACCACCATGTTCCTAAACTGACGATGGACCGAAACGTCCTTAAACTAAATGATGGACCACCGCATCCTTAAACCGGCAATGGACCACCATGTCCCTAAACTGGCGATAGACCACCATGTCCCTAAACTGGCGATGGACCGAAACGTCCTTAAACTAAATGATGGACCACCACGTCCTTAAACTGGCAATGGACCACCATGTCCCTAAACTGGCGATGGACCACTACGTCCCTAAACTGGAACGATAGAGCCTTCAAATGCTCTTTTGTCGGATCTAAACGATCCCGTTTAAGTCGATCTTAGCCTCAAACCTGGCTAATGTATCCTTAAACATTAAAATGGACCATAAAACTCCAAATCTACTTTGGTTCAAGGGTACATCTCTGAACTCCTCTGACACCTATCGTTGTAATCCTTCAACGACGTCAGAAAGGTGACGGGTCCCGACGGCCATATATACAATGGACCACTATGTCCCTAAACGGGAATAATCGAGCCCCCAAATGCTCTTTTGTCGGATCTAAACGATCCCGTTAAGTTAATCTTAGTCCCAAATTAGACTAACGTATCCTTAACAAACATTTAAGATGAGCTTAGCTTCAAATATGGCTAACGCATCCTTAAACCAAAACCCCAAACCCAAATCTAAGTAACTACGGATTTGGACTAATCCACGTCCTACGGGCGACGGCATAACTTAGTCCCCGTATACAATCCACGGGCATCCACAAAAAAAACAAACACACATGACACGAAGTGAAATTCTGGAGAAGGAGAAAGTGGCTACCGCGATGCGGTAGTGTAATTAACTGCAGGGGCTTGCGCCTGCAGGGAAGAGTGTCCCCACAATCAAAAACCCCTCAAATGAGGGGTAATCTGACGAAGTCTGCTACTTCGGCCGCATCCGTCTAAACCTCCGATACATGGTGCCATAAATCAACTTGGCATCTTCGGAGAGGTAGACGGATAAAACCAAATAGCATCTGCCCCGAATCTCAGGCAAGACGTCCACGTCGTCTTGGCCGCCGTTCGGAGGGGAACAGATTCTGGCACGCCCGGTGGGACCTTTTCCTCTTTCCACTCCACACTTCGTGTGTCGTCTTCGCGAACGAATCGCGGTTTGTTAATGGTTGCCTTTGGATTTCAAGTTACTAAGATTTGGTCTTTTGTCTGGCGCAGAAATCAAGCATCAATGGCCTCTAGTTGCTCGAACTGCTCAAAGTGCCAATGCAGCCGACGCTCCACCTCACCTGGAGGTGTAGCATATGGGCCTCAAGCGGCCTCCATTCTTGCCCTACCGGTAGAACAGGTGACTTAAGCCACCACCGGCCTATTCTTCGGGACTATGATCCCGCCTGCAAGCTTCACCATGCCAATGCACGCACCAAAAGCAAACAAGAAGTCAGTCTTCGACCGGCTCACTGCTACGACGGCCCCTTTCAACGGGTCATCCACTACCAAACCAACAGCCTCTGTCTTTGCCAGGCTGGATCAGCACTCTAAGGGGCCCGCTAGGAAGCCCATGAACTCCAAAATGGCTGTCCCAAGGAAGGCAACAGCCGCTGCTCCAGAAGTCGTCAAGGCGGCTTCTCCTATCAAAGAGTCAGTCTTTTCAAGGCTGTCTATTCCAGCTCCTGCCCCTGCTCGAGGATCTGTCTTTGACAGATTGAATATTACCACTCAAAGGACAACCTCAGTCTTTAAGAGGTTGACACATGCGGCACCTCATTCAGACAGGGGGCAAGAAGAAGCTGTCTCCATCGTCGAGCCAGTCCCAACGGCTCGTCATGCTCGACGTCGCCATTGGCGACGAGTAAGGAAGGCAGGGGGCAACTCCCCTTCAGGGCTAACTCCACCTGCTCCAGTGGTGGAAGTCAATGCTGCTGTTCCAACTGGGAACAGCTTTGAACTGCTGAGGAGGGTACGTAAGAACTCTCCAACTGCTACATTGAAGAGATCTTCTCCACCTAAGGAGAGAGTTCCGGAAACGAAGCAAAAGCAGCCCCCTCAACGGCTGTCCTCAAAGATATACCAGGTCTGGCGGAGAGTTCAAGACTCCGTAATTGACCAAGGTCACTCTCGTCGACAGAAAAGGGCAAAGGTATAAGAAGAAAAAGATCGCCCTATTAAACAGCAAGGGACAACAACCGTTAGGGTGCCCACTGCAACGGCCCCTTCAACTTCAGCGGCCCACAAAAGGAGGCCGGAGAAAACCCCCGTGCCCGCGGCAAATGCCAAAGGCGGTGAGTCTAAATGCCCTAAGCCCGGGGGCATAATAGTTCATACAATATACATGGCATCGGGAAAGGAGGACAGCCGTGCGTCCACAGGTCATAGACCGCTTACACGGTCAGTGACCAAAGCTCAGGAGCAACAACAAAAGCTTCAGGAGATGATGAACGCAATGGCTGCACTCACTGGGCCAAAATAAATCCTTGAAACGTCCTCGGATGAACGTCAGGAACAAGAAACTGACGCCGAATTCCTTCGCCGGATATTGGAGAAGAAGGATAAAGAGGCTGCGGAACAAGAAGCCAGCATAAAGAAAATGGCTCTCATGTTCCAGGACATGGTGGGCATGATGATTCAACAAGATCCCCCCGCTGAAGATCCCCCAATCGTCCTTGAAGACGATAGGGGAGAAATGTCAAATTCTCTACCGGCTCTGTCAACAGCCAAGGAAGAGGCAATCTCCAAAACCGACCTAGACGAATATATAGCTCAGCAGATCCGGGTTCATCAAGCGACTGAAGCAGCCGGTCAGGTCGTAAAAACGGGGCGACCGTATCCGAGCTGGTACGATCAGATTAAGTGCCCGCCGGGCTATACAATACCAAAATTCTATGTGTATAAAGGGACTGGCAATCCCCACCAACATGTTGCCCAGTTCAGGGCGCTTTGCGGCAACACTGGCGGTGATGATAAATTGTTGCTTCGCCAGTTTGTTGGTAGCTTATCGGATACAGCGTTCGAATGGTACTCTGAACTCCCGAACGACTCTATCAAAACCTTCGCGGAGATGGAGCTGTTGTTTACCCAGCGTTTTGCAAGCGCCGGTGAACGCACCCCGATAACGGCATTGATTAATGCCAGGGTGAAGCCGGGCGAGACATGGGACCAATATGCTATACGGTGGAGGAACTTATGGTCAAAATGCGAGCAACGCATTGAAGAAGCTCCTGCAGTAGGTATGTTTGTGGGAACTCTTGATCCGCAAGCAACCATCTCGCAATTTATGATGTTCTTCAAGCCGACGACCTTTCAGGCCCTGATCGACAAGCTAGCGCAAATGGATCAGATGGGCCATAGACCTCCTCTTCCAAAGCCGGACTCCCGAAATGAAAAAGGAAAGGGGAAAGCGATCGTTGTTGCTAATGCTCAACAACAGCCGAGCAACTCGAAGCCAGTCGTTCGTCAAAATAATATGCGCCCGTACGTAGCCCTTGAGGAGAGGCTAGGACGTCCTTACTCGTTTCCCCGAGATAAAACGAGAAGGTTATTCGAGCTGGCGTTGCGCAACCGACTCATAAATCTGCCGGATCCAAAACGTCCGTCGCAACCAACTGATGTCAATGAGCCCAACTACTGTCCTTATCATCGAGTACTGGGTCATCCGATCAAAGATTGCTACGTCTTCAAAAATTGGCTTGAAGACCAGTACCAACAGGGCAAGTTCGCGTTATCTGACAAATGGAAGGTGAATCCCCCGCAGCCCCACACCTCTAAGAGGATGAATACGCCGGGGGCAACATGCTCTGTCGTTGAAGAAGCTCCTTGGGAGGTTGTGCTATCAGCCAAGACAAAGAGAATGTTGAACGATCTTCAGACATGCCCTGCGATCAAGTGGAAGAACCCGTTGGAACCGCAGGTCATAGAAGAAATGTTGAAGCCGCGTCCAACTCAGATGATCGATGGAGGTGGCCCAAGCATTCACAACCAGCCGTCGAAATCTTTAAAGAAGAAGAAAAAGAAATCAAAGAAGCCCGTGAAGCCTGGCGACAAGCGCACGGACTTGCAAAAACAAATTGACGCGCTGGAGGAATACAACCAGAAGGCACGGACTCCCATTACATTCCAAGAGTTTCTCAATCACGTCTTTCAAAAGGAAGATGAGGGAGAAAGTTCATCTGATGAATCTGAAGAATATGTGGCGACCTGTCATATGATTTCCCATTCGTTCATGGACGATGAGGAGACTCCTTGTACTGAAACGCTGGGGGCAGATCCTGAACCAGAAATTCTGGGGCCATCGGATGAAGTAATTGACGCATTCCTCAATGAAGCTCTCTTAAAAAGTAAAGCTGATCGGGAGCGCGAGGCGATCATATTTGAAAGGGCCAAGCGCCAACGCCTTGACGAAAGAGCTGAGATACTCCCACTAGAGCAAATTACACTCACTGCGGATAAAATCAAATTCAAAATGAGGAAAAGGTTTGCTAAAGCCGTGTCAATGGGTATGAAGCTACCGTCCTCTGAGGGAAGTGTTACTGGTGAAGCGGAAATGCACCCCTCCTATTGCTTGTATCATCGGAAGATTTTGCACCTCACTGAAAAGTGCCAAGCTTTCGATAGATGGTAGCAAGGATATATTGCTCACCGGCAGCATCTTAAGCGGGAAAAGCGCAAGACTCGCCGAGAGCAGAGCGATACGACCGAAGGGCTTAACAGAACTACCGGCAATTGTCGCATGGTTAACGCCGGGGGATCACAAGTTCTCACATTCGGGAGCGATTCCGACGGGGAGCTGGCTCTTAGCCCCCTCTTTGAAGAGTCCACTTCGGGAAAAGAAGAAGAGCCGAAGATTTGTGAAAATATCCGGCTGCGTAATCGCACGCTGCCCGAAAAGAATCTCGGACCCTCGAACAAAAAAGATAAAGGGAAAGAAAAGATCTCTGAGGACATCGCCCTAGATGACCAAGTCATGGAAGAGCTAACTGCCAAGGACCCGTCAAAGAAAAATAAGGTGGATTACAACATTCTAGCGCATCTGAGGAAGCTACCCTCACGGCTCAGCATTCTTGACGCCCTTTTGCTATCAAAGGAGGCGAGAGATTCGTTAATCAAGGCGCTACAAGATCCGGAGCAATTCCAACCTTTCCTGGCCGAGGAAAAGATGAAGGATGAATTGGAGGAAGTGCACACGGCCGATGTCGCTTTCGGCGACGAGGACCTTCTCCTTGGGATGTGCGAACACAATCGTCCCCTGTATGTCTTAGGGTACTGCCACGATATAAAGATAGGCAAGATCCTGATCGACAATGGATCTTCCATTAATCTCTAAATATGCGGGTGTTAAAAGATATCTGCATGAGCGTCCAACACCTCGCTCAAGACAAGATCACCATCTCCGGGTTCGACTCCCAATCATCAAAAACTCTTGGATCTGTGATACTGACGCTACGCTTCGGGCTGCTCGTCACAGACATTAAATTCCACGTCATAGATGCCAAGACATGCTACAACGCCCTGCTCGGCCGACCATGGTTACACGAGTACAACATCATCCCTTCTACACAGTATCAGTGTATGAAATATTTTAGAGATGGTCTCGAGTATACCGTGACGGGAGAACTGAATCCGTTTTCCATAAACGAAGTCCGCAAATATGAAGATGCCAAATACTTCTTGCCGAATTTCGAAGACACGGAAAGGTGTCACAAGCCGGAGAACAAAACTAACGCTACCATCCCTGTCTTCGGCAGCGATACCGAGGAAGAAGAGGAGATAGTTTACTCGGGTCCGCCCCAATACAACAAGCCGGGACCACCCGCTCCTACGTTGATCTTTGGTAGTGATTCAGAGGATGAGGTCCATACTGTATTCTCTGCTCGACCTTCAATACGAGCTTCCGCTGACGAAGAGAAAAGTCTGCAATTCGCCATGGTGGCACTTAAACATAATAAAGAACTGGATGCGCTCGATACCTATAGTGTAGAAGAGCTGCAGACGTTCTATGTCCCTCCCAGGCGAGAAGGCGAAAAGGCAATTCTATTCTACCGCTCTGAAGAAAACAAAGTGGAGAAAGAAATCTGGCACGGAGCGGATCCTACGCTGGACAGGCTTCAACCCATCCGTCTACCCAGATATTATACAGAAGGCTTGAAGAGGCTGTTGAAGCACCAAGGGATACCCTTCGAACAGACCGCTGGAAAGGCCAAATTCTATGACAGGGTCTGGAGCGTACCCGGAACTCAGCACGAGCTGCCTAGTGGGAGGATGGAGACAATCGGGCTCGGATACATTCGCTCCAAGAAACGAGAGCTGCTCCGAGACTGTTACGTCGTGCATGACTTCAATGAAGAAGCAGATGCTCAACGAGAGGACGCTAATCCTGAACCAGTAAAAGTTCCTAATGCAAAAGTGCCCAGTTCGTTGTTCGAAGAACAAATGGACAGGCTTATAAGGGAAGCTGGTCAAAAGGTCCGCGACGATCACAACCGCGAAATGGCCATTTACGAGAAAGCCAAAACGCAACGCCTCCTTCAACAGGCCGTCAAAGATGAGAGTGCCGCCCCCAGTCAACCTGTTATAAAAAAGGCTCGACGCAGAGGCAGAAACAAGTCGAAAGGCCAGAAAAGCGCTCAACAACAACAAAGCGGGGATAAGAAGCCACGCAAGCGGGAATCGATCGGTCATAATCTATCCCTCATGAAGAAAATGGGTCGAGCGTACTCGTTTCCTCGGGATAAGACAAAGAAAATACTTGACCTCACTCTAAAACATCAGATGCTCACACTGCCGGAGTCCAAGCACCCTGAACAAGCAGGCGAAGTCTCTCACCCAGGCTATTGGTCTTATCACCGAGTAATAGGGCATCCTCTCGAAGACTGCTTCACCTTCAAGAATTGGGTCGAAGATCAGTATCAACTTGGCAAGTTTGCTCTGTCTGACAACTGGAGGGTAACGCCGCCACAGAAGCACGAACCCAAAGCCACGAAAGCAGAACCAACTCCACATTGGGATTGGAAGCGGATTCACACTTGTCACATGATAACAATATTAAAAGAAGATCCCGAGAACATGGATGACTTTCCCTGGTGCTTCGAAAATAGCAACAATGAGGTGATCTCAGAGTTTCCACCAGCGCCGAAAGAGCTGGAAGATGGAATCCATACCACGGCGGATAACCTTAAGAAAATTGAGTTGGGGACGGCGAATGACCCGCGACCGACATTTATTAGTGAGCTGCTGTCTGAAGAGAAGGTGGCTTCGTTAAAAGACCTGCTTATGCAGCATAAAGATTGCTTAGCATGGAACTATTCCGAGATGCCAGGACTAGATCCAGAAATTGCTGTGCACAAATTGACAATATCCCCGGACATCAAGCCAGTCAAACAGGCGCTGAGGAGAATGCGGCTCGAGCTTGAGATGAGTATCAATGCCGAGGTCAAAAAGCTAATCGATTCTGGCTTTATCCAGGAGGTTCAATATCCTGAGTGGATCGCTAACATCGTCCCGGTGATGAAGAAAAATGGGACAGTGCGCATATGCATGGACTTTCGGGATCTCAATAAAGCCTGCCCGAAGGATGATTTCCCGAGAGGACGTAGGAGCTCGGTCTCAAGTCTGCTGGGGCAAGCCCCATACGCAAAAAGCAGTCGTGGAAGAGGATGTTCGCCGAGCTGCCCGAGTCAACGAGTATTCGGTGGACCTCGTATCGGTGAATTTGTGCTACTATCACCAGCGGGTCGCTATGGGGCACAGATATGCCGTGGAGATCCTCGTCGCCAAAGGTGATGGACTCTCGGCCCCTAGCCCTCTTGCTCGGGCGGTCGCCGGGGCCTGTGAGACGGCAGCCAGCGGGGAGATCGACGACCTTAGGCGAGAGTTCGCCCGCGTCTCCATTGCAAGGGAGGCGACAACGGGCGTTTGGATCTTTAGGGGGATTGGTTGTCATGAGGGCAGAGATCGGAAGGCCAACTTTGTATTTTGTGGAATTATGTTCCCACAGACAGCGCCAACTGATGGAGCTTCTTTTCGGGCCTCCGTCAGATGTTGTCTTCCGTTGATCTCGTAGTGGACTTAGTCGATTATCTTCCTTCGCGTGTGGATCTCGATGGGTTTTTGGAGGAAGAGATGAAGTGAGGGAGTTGGTGCCGAGTACCTGCAAAGAAGTCCCGGGGTGGTTTGGTACCACCAAGGACTCTCCGACGCTCAAGTTAGTGATGAAATCCGAGCAGAGTAACGGCTTAAAAGTGTAAAAAATGGCTTACTTGACCTCTCTGTGATGGGGGTTTATATAGCGGTGGAGCACGCAGCAGCGGGCACGAGAATCTCATCGGCGGTTACGCCCCCCCCTCCCGGACGTCATGCCCGCGTAGAAAGCGGATCGCCCATTAATGGGGATTGATGGCGTGGAACGTGGGATGTCGCTGGCGTAAAATCTGCGCATGACGAGATTCGCGGAGTGGCGGTTACGCTTGTGAGCGGTGGAGTTGGTCGGAGGGCCGAGGAAGACGGCCTCGGCCGGGAGCTCGGGGCCGAGCAAGGAGGCCGAGGGGTCTTGGTCTAGTGGCAGCTCGGGACGAGCTGAGGGGCCGAGGAGGCCAATTTGCAGGGGCCCTAAGGAGGGCCAGCTTGTGCTTGCAGATCGGGCAGGGGGTGGCCTGGTCGGCCCCTATGGGCCATTTCTTATGAGTTCTGGGACACGTCACCTGCACGTGTCATGATCTTGGGGATCGCCGATATCGAGCACTATCAAGAACATAATGTTTTGTAATGCAAATTGATACATACATACTTATTATACAAACAAGTTGGGATACAGTTGTCTTATGACCCTGTGAGGCAAAGTTATCTTTCTTGTTTTGTGAAGTCAAATCATTTCATCTAGTGGATGGTCTTTAAGAATGTGTAGCTCTAATGTTAAGTTTGAATACAAAAAACCCATTATTGTTGACAACTTCTACGTTGCAACCTCTATATGATAGAACTTTTATAATGAGATATGGCAAAGGTAATCTGAAATCGATATCTATTCAAGCTGCAGAATATTGTGTTTTGTGAAACATATTACTTCTATCATGTTTGATTTTTGGCTAAATTCAATAAAATCCTTAGGTGTTTTTTCGAACAGGAGCTTGATTTTAATCAAGATAAGATTTATTGTGCCTCGTGCTCCAAAGCGAAACACGTGAAATGGACAAGCTCAGAAAAAGAAGAGGGTTACGGTTATCCTCTGAGACCATCTTAAATACGAGTTGTGACTTGTAAATTGTATTCTTATTCTTTTCAGCATATCTACTATTATAATGCAAGCTCTAAATTAAGATGTAGTTAAGATCACTAATTAATGGCAATCCATTTTTATAAAAAAAAATATTTAAAAATGATAATTCTTAAAGTCTGCTGAGTGAAATTTAGAAATATGTTTAGTTTGGGGGTGAGATATAAAAAACCCTATATATTTATACTATAAAAAAATATCTATTATACATCAATCGTGCATTGCACTCCCAAAAATACTAGTAGGGGTCATAATTCAAAATTATCCATAGTCTAGGATGGTCAAAGTTTGAAGTCAAATCCTAGAAACATGCTGCCGTTTAGGGGCTGTTTGGTTGCTGTTTGGTTGCAGGATTATGGAATTTGGATTCCAAAAATAGTACGGTTGAAATTTCTGGATTTGGTAATTTGTTGTTTGGTTGGTTTTGGATTTGTAGATCTGGATTTGTAGATCCTTGTAATCTTTGTTTGGTTGTTGGAAAAAAAATAGGATTTGGATTTGAGGATTTTAGAGAGAGATAGAGAGAGAGAGGATTGTTAAATAAATAAAGTGTATGGGTCCCATCTAAAAGTACAATGAATAGTGCCAAATCCTTGAGAATCCATGAAAATTTTTAGGATTCATGAATCCTTCTTTTGTGGTGGGCCCCCCATATAAAACAAAGGAATCCTAGAAATCCTAATCCTGCAACCAAACACAAAATTGTGGAATCCTAGGATTCCACAATCCAAAATCCTAATCCAAACCCATAATCCTGCAACCAAACAGCCCCTTAGAATACCTACTCTCTTTTCTTTTCCCACTGGTTGTACAAGTTATCTAAATCAACCTACGTGCGCTTTGACTTTATGTTAATATAAATTGCTTTGATTTCATTATCAAAAAAGGGTTAAAATATTAAATTTGGATTAAACAAATGTATATAGGTTCTTATAATTGCTGACTCATCATACATGAACGACTTGTTTCAGGCCTCTATAAATAATAACCATCTCAATAACCGAAAGGCACACAAACATGGCTTGCACTAAGCTTCCATTCTTGGCTATAGCTCTGATTTCTTGTAAGTTTCATGTTTGCTATTTCGATAACCTCGACTTAAGCATCTTCGAGTTTTGAATATAGATATGTTTGTTATGTTTTCAGTATCAAGGATACTCTATATAATTCCTTATACTGAGTTTGTCATGCTTCCCATTTTTTCTTGTCCTCGACTTAAGCATTTCATAATACATCTCTTTTGATGGGAGAAGACTTAGATGATGATAAAGCAATTTGTTTTTTAAGCTTTTGAAAACTTTTCTGGTTGCTCATCAAAGTATCTATCTAATGTCTTGCATTTGATGGACTCTTAAACTTTGGCCGTTCTTCCATTATTGTTTATGTAATCTAACGTAAGTTGATTGGTTGATTCATATAGGTATCGTACTCTCTGGGCTCGTTCAAAGCGGTGAAGCCAAGATTTGCCCCCAATACTGTGTGGAAGCAGACTACATGACATGCCCGTCGAGTGGTGATACGCGGCTCTCTCCCGTGTGCAACTGCTGCATGGCTCCATCCGGGGGCTGCAGTCTCTATTTCACTGGCGGCGATGTGATCCATTGCTGAGGTTGAATATACATTTGGCAGTCAAAAAGTATTATAAAACTATGTAATACCTATAATCAAAGTTCTCAAATTTTACAGTTGTGTTGTATGAGTTTGGGATTGAAATAAAGTTGTGGGTGTTGTATGCGTCCCTTGCTTCATGGCTAAAATATTATAATGAATAAATAAAGTTGTGTGATTTCATGAAAATGAGGAGAAATTTTTTGGTTGCTGATGGACAATTGCCCATGGGTAAAAATATATTGACCTATGGGAGCAATGCCGATTTATCGTACAGCAAAATCTATTAAGAATTTCAGTTAGCCTTATATTTCGGAATAACTTGATGTCTATGCCTGGCATCGAAATGTTTTTGTAGTATTATTGTGCTTAATGATGATACATTGGGCAGCAACTGGAACTTCAATTTCAGGCATCAACTGTTTTCATTCTGCCAAAAACCTATAATTGCCGACATGTCCATTTGCTGGCAATGAGCAACTGTATCCTGTCTGCAACTGTTGCGACGCTCTGCCTGGGGCCTGCACCATCTATCTCAGTGATAGCTCTGTGGTTCATTGTTGAAAGTTTATGTGTGCGCGTGCGCACACACAAGTCAAAAGTGTCAGAAAACTATTTGATACCTTAAAATAAATGACTATGTTTTATGAGTCCAATAATAGGCTTCTTGAGATAAAAGTTTTGGGTGCCTGTTTGTTTTTGCTACCAAAGATGCAATTAATCTCAATTGCTCTAGTAAGATTATTTCAAAGGTTCTAGCTAACATACTGAGAAGTGTCTTAGGAGAAATTGTCGGTGAACAAACAGGGTTTGTGACAAGGAGATATATTTTGGATGGGATGACGGCTGATGAAGTGATTCAGGACGCTAAAAGAAGGAGAAGGAGAGGTTATATGTTGAAGCCAGAATTTGAAAAGACTTATGATATGATGGACATGAATTGCATTATTGAATGCTTGAATCTGAAAGGATTCGCACTAGAATGGAAAAATTGGATGTCGGTTGGCCGAAGTCCGCGTCGGCACGATGTGCATTAATGGAGGAGATACTAAAGAATTCAGGTGCTGGCGAGGACTTCGTCAGGAGGATCCATTGTCTCCACTCATTTTTATGTTAGTGGCTGATGGTCTTGCTTACATGATTCAGCGGGGCAGGGCTAAAGGGTTGTTGGAAGGATTGGGGCCAAGGGATTCGTGGATAGAGATGGTTAGCATTTTTTTTTTAAATCAACCCCCTTTGGAGATCGAACTTGCGATCTCACATAAGAGAGAAAATCGGTACCAACTGAGCCAAGCCCAGTTGGTCAGAGATGATTAAGTAACAGTATGCGGATGACACCTTGCTTTTCGGGTGTTTATGCAATCGGTAGACGGGGATAATTAAATGGGTCATATATGCTTTCGAAATGTGGTCGGGTCTGCAGATTAACTTTCGTAAGAGTTCGGTGGTTCGTTTACGAGATGGAGGGGAGTGAGGGGGGACGTTTAGCAGGAATATTTAATTGCAAGGTGGAAGATTTCCCAATAAAATATCTTAGGTTACCCTTGAGACCTGGACGATTAAAAAAGACGGATTGGTTACCATTGATAGATAAAGTGCAGGGCAAAGCAGAAGGGTGGAAGGGAATGTGCCTGTCATTAGGAGGTAGAGTGACATTGCTTAATTCGATGTTAAGTTTGATTCCAATATACTTTATGTCGTTTTATCTGTTCTCTGAGTGGGTGGTTAAACAAATTTATCAAATTCGGCTGTATTTTCTTTGGAGAGACGCCTTGGTAGAGAGAAAGAAGTATAACCTGATAAAGTGGGGGAAAGTGTGTAGACCAAAGGACGAGAGTGGACCAGGAGTGCAAATTTTAAAGATATGAATAAGGCACTTTTAGAAAAGTGGTGGGCATCGCAGGGAGTAAGAAAGGGTGGGTGGTAAGTATAACTACTGTATATGGTAACAAGATATGTGCAATCAATGCGAGTAATAAGAACATCTTTTCCGCATCTGGATTTTGGAAAGGGGTAACTTCAGTAACTGTCAAGCCCCGCTTTCCAAAAGACGGGGGCAGGCACGTGATGAGACCCGCAACGTATTTATTCCGAGAAAGTCCTTTCTCGAAACAAATACGCTAAGCTTATATAATCAATATAACAATGACAAGAATAGACAAGTGAAAATAAAATCCAACCACTTTATATATTTGCATTCGCAGCTTTACAAGGTTTAAACCGGTACATGATGTTTGAATAAGAAACGGAAAAAGAAATTGCCTAAACAAGTGGCATACATAAACAAAAACTGGAAGAAAAATCTAAGGATCGGCTCATGAGGTAAGCTGGTTGTAGTTATCTGCTGTCGTTTCTTTCTCTACGGTCTCTAAATTATCTGATGAACATTCCAAAAAAACAAAGACATGTGGAATGCCCGTCAGCGAACTTGCGCTCGGTAAGTCCCTAAAAAGGTGGGTGATATATATTGTAACAACTCCAATTATTGTGTACATAAATTTGATTAAAAGTTAATATATACTTGGGGTATTTACATTTCATGTGAGTACTATAAGTATTTAATTTACTTTTGAACAGCAAGAAGAAGCTTGTAGCTCATTGGTAAGACTTTGCATTGCTGAACCAAAGCACCAGAGTTCAAATCCTATCAGCCACATTATTTTTTTAATTAGTTCTCTTTTAATCTTTTAGAAGCCCAAGAGTCTACACGTTCAAAACTCGTAAAAACCAAGAGTCGCACATAAAACAAATGGGTTCACGAGTCAAGACACGGCATCAGGGGACACGTGGCAACCTGACTCGGCCCGACTCGGGCCGGTGACTCGAGTGAATCGACCGCCGCCGCCGGCCCGAGTCAGCCCGATCCCAAATTTTCTTTAACTCCCAGAGACCTTTGGCCTACCTCACTCCCCCTGTACTATTTAAAATCTCTGAAATTAAACAGAGAATTTAAAACACCCCTTTTTATATTTTAATGAAAAACTAAATACAATTTTTATCGCACCCTTTCATCTACCCTAAACCCTAATTTTTCCTATAAATACCACACCTAAAATCACCCCTCCTCACTTTCAAATCTCTGTCCAAACTCTCAAGAAAATTCCATAGACTTTTTATGTGCAAGTGGAGTTAGCAAAGAGTGAAACTCCGGCGAACTTCCGACGACGTTCCGAGAAGATTCCGGCGACGAAACGACGCACCGGCACCTCCTAATTTTTCCTTTTTCTCTCCTCTACCTTACAATCTAGTAAGTCCCTTCTCCTCCTTTTTTTTACTATTCTAAACATTTAGAATTCTAAAACCCGACGGAAGTGGAGTTAATCCGACTTCCGATTCGGTTTTTCCTTAAAAATCATATTTTTCTTAAACACAATAATACCAAAATATTCCATCATGATCATTAAACATTAACAAAATATCTTGACAAGTTTCATATCAAAAGAATTCATATTCAATTTTTATAGCACTTTTACAGAAAAATACCATATAGTTTAGTTTCGACAAAAAACATCATTACCCCTTACTGTACCTTTAGATAGTTCACGAGTTAATGGCCTACCTCCTCACAACACACAAATATAACATAGCACGATGATATTTGGGAACATAGTTTTGGAAAAATACGATTTTTCAAAAAACTACCTCAAACTTATAAAAACCTTTTTCTACAAGATATGTATTTTTAACAAATCTTTGCAATGCGCCGGTATAACCTATTTCGGGAAACCCATTCGGGATGGTGCGGATTATCGCACATCCTCGGGCTTAGTAGTGCGAGATGCAGACCTCCGCAAGGAGCATACGGTCTCGAAAGATTTAAAAAATTTAGAAAATGTGATTTCTATTATAAATAAAACTTATTTTTTTATAAATAAATATATATGTAATTAATATCAAAATATATATTTTTAATATTTATAATATTCTACATTTTCAAAATTCAAGAAAAACATTCCATTTACAAGAAAATACCAAACAATTCCAATATTACAAATAAATACCATACATTATGAAATTAGGTTTTATTCACTAGAAATGTCACATTGATAAAATATACATCAATGAAAACTTTAAAGACGATAATAAATTACTTGAGGTGTATTTTGAAAATTATACAAAATTATTTTTACATAAAACCCCCTCAAGTTTTATAAATTACAATAAGGACCCTAATAAATATAGGATTAAGCGGGACCAGTCTCTTGAGCCTCAGGGAGCCGGAGATATGGGTGCTTGCCTATTTAAGGTAGACAACTTAACAAACGGTGTTATCAACACGGTAATCGTCTTTGAAAAAGACATAAATACTGCCGTCCATGTGCAGCGGTTACCGATAACACCAAAACCTAATTCAGGATTCAATTTCTTTTCTAATTGTCTGACTCGGACTGAGTCTCAATATATGCAATCTGACTTAAATAAGATTCAAGTATATATAACAATTCAATATGAATCCATATATTCAATCTGTTCAATTTATTAATCTATACAACTTGACTGAACCGAACCATGGATATACTTCCATCTACATGATTCTCCAGTTACATCCATTTACTGATACCATGGTTTCGGCAAGTCATCCATCTATATACAATATACAATACAGATAACACAATCAAGACATCGCAGGGTTTAAGGGGTAGATTGGTACGGAAGGTGTTAGAAGTGGCACGAGACTATAACCATTAAGACGCCTAACCTGAATTTAATTGCCGTTATACCGTGGCTGAACAGTTTCTTGTATTCCGTTCACCGTAGTCTCTGGTCTAACGAGACTCCTCTCGTATACACCGGCCTCTTCTGTACCAAGCTACAAACAACAGCGTTAACACTAAATACAACATTATAACAATATAATACCACTTTAAAAATTACACACTCTCTTTCTCTCTGTCTATTCTACTTCTCCCTTATTTTTGGGACTTACCGAGCGATTGTTCGCTGACGACATTCCTTCTCTTTTTTCTTTGGAATGTTATCCGGTGGATCAGACCTTCACGAGATCAAGCCCACCAGCGAGGATTTGGACCAGCTAGCTTTTGACCCAGAGCACTAGATACTTGTACATTTCATTTCAGTACTTTCCATTTCTGTTATGCCACTGTTTAGGCATTACTTTTCATTCCATGTATTTACTTTTCAGATGTATTGTAAAAAGAATGTGAATAAATAAAGTTGTTGTTCATTTATATCTATTGTTTTTATCTCTTGTGCATTTTACTTATATTGCTTAGATACGCTCAGCGTGTTTACTTCAGAGTAAATACGTAGCGGCCTCGTTGCGTCCTCTGCCCGTATACTGGGAAGCGAGGCGTGACATATATAAATGAAATACAATATGTAATGTGATATAGTATGAATGGAATAGAGCATGAACAAATATAACATGAAAATATTAATGGAAACTATGTAAGTATGATAATACAACATGAGCATAGCAAATAAATATAATATGGCCGTGTGGTGTAAATGTAGTGAACATGAAGTGAATATTAGTGTCCTAAGAGGTCTCTACAAGATAATCTATCCTAGCGTCAATTCAAGTTTGAATATCGACCAATTTCAAGAGTATTCTCAAACTCAAGAGTAAGGCCACAGAAGCAGGGAAACACGGGCCCAAAAGTGACGGGACTTCAACTGACGTTGAAATATTCCAAACTCAAGAGTAGAGCTCCAAAGGCTTGGAAACACAGGCCCCTTGTTCGTAAATTCATAATGTAAGTATTCATGTCATTAGAAAGAGACTCATGAGATTCCGTTTGATTCATATTCAAACCGTCCCAACACCCCCGTGTATATTCGATAATAGCTAAAGTTGTCCGTCTTGCTTGAATCCATGAATACATTAAGTTACAATATTGAGTTCATTCAAGTATTCATGTCAAGTGTTCATGTCATGTTGTATTCATGGTTCGAGTCAAGTCAGTTCAAGTGTACATGTTGAGTTCGTGTATTCATATTGAGTTTAGGTTCAAGTTCAAGCCGACTTTAAGTTCAAGTTTAAGTTCGAGTTCGAGTTCGAGTTCGAGTCCAAGCTTGAGTTCAGGCTCGAGTTCTAGTTCAAGTTCAGGCTCAAGCTCAAACTCGAGTTCAAATTATATGTGATTTGATTTTCTTAAATTTACGATCTACATTTAGGGAGAGACAAGTGTTGCATCATTGTCTTCGGCATCCCGGGACACCGACGAGAGAAGACGCTACTCAAACCGATCTACAACCTAAATACGTAATATAAAATGTTTTGATTTCTAAGGTATTTAAGTGAAAGATGTCATTTAAATTTTCAAGGGTGTTTTATGGAAAAAGTTTTATTTAAGAAAATATAACCTCGAGAGTGTTTCGCAAACATATGTTGATTTGAATATCTAGGATTTTTATTAAAAGCATCTTCTAGATTTCAAGGTATTTTAGTGACAAACCCTTGCTTTTTAAAGATTATAGTATTTTTATGAAAAATCTATTTTTGGAAATTTGAGGGTGTTTTAGTGTAATACGATTATTTAAAAATGCTATAGATATATGATCGTGCTATGATTTCCAAGTGTACGTGTGGGGTAGGTCGATACCCCGTGCATGATCTACAAAAATACATTTAACAATACCAACAACATCATTTCTAATGATGTCTATATTCAAGCATATATTCATATAGATATTCATATATAGGTTACATGAAACTCGTAGGTTGTGTATATTTGACGAAGCTTTTAACTTGAAAAGAATTCTAAAATGTAGGATACAAATTATAATGATATTAGATAAGATTCTATTAGAATTAGAGGCAATATATAGAAAACTTTATGCTATGAAAGGTATGATGATTTGAGTTATCTTGAAATCGATGAGCGTCTTTGAGCATGGATTTTTTTTTCTATGAAAGGTATGATGATTTGAGTTATCTTGAAATCGATGAGCGTCTTTGAGCATGGATTCTTTTTTCTACATACATGAGTCGGCGACATGGCAAATGAGTGGATTCAAGAGGAAAAGAGAGGGAGGGCCTTACGATTAAAAAGTGCAATGGCTCTTGACAACATTGACAAGGTTATGTGATAGAGACGGAGAGGAAGTAGAGAAATGATTTACGGATTCCGCTCGTACACATACGAGCGAGAAATGAAGAATAGAGGTCTCGGTTTGAAGAACCGAGACCGTGAATGTAAGGGAGGAGTTCTTTAGAGGTATTTCATACACAATAGAGGATGAAGGGATCATTAGATTTTGGCAAGATTATTGCTGTGGAGGACTGTAACGACCATGTTTTTACTATAATACATTTTTAATAAATAAAAATATACTTTTTTCGAAATTACATGTTTTATAAAAAGAAAAGGTTTTGAATTTTTTTAAAAAGATTTAGTTTGATCTCTTTAATATAAAGAATTTATTCTATTTTGTTTTGAAGAAAAAAAAATTTGAAAAGAGAATTTGTTTTGTTTGAGAAGAAAAAAATTAGTTTAAAAAGATAATTTATTTCATTTAACTTTTAAATCATTATGTAACACCCGAGCCCAATGCTACTATTTTCAGTTACTGTTTGAGCATAATGTGGTACTCATTTCCTTTATCTTACTGGTTTGTTGCTTACTGTAAATTTTTTACCCGGTAAATTCATTTCTGCATATAACAAATTTTAGCATCTAAAATAAAATTAAAAATGTTCATCTTGGCCTACTTGACACCCCTAACCCCGTTGTAGCGTCCGTGCATCGTGTTCTCGTCCCGTTCAGTGAAACGGGCGAGTTTGAATAGCTACGTGCACGTACGTGTGTCCGTTTTGAGGGTATGCTTTTTAATCATAAAACACTTATTTTCAAATTTGGATCCCGCTTAAAATTCTATTATTTCAATTTTAAATTTTCGGACCCGACCCGGGCGCGATTTGAAAATGTTTTACTTTGCGCCAAAATCCCAGATTTTAATATATTTAAACCATCATATAAAATTTAGTTAACCATCGCATATATTTTTCTAACTAACCTGATATCTTACTGTTCATTACCAATCTTTTAAATCATTAAATTAGCCTATGTATATATCCTACTGTTCCTTAAAATGTTTTGAATCTTTAATTAATATTTATCCCTAACTAACGATTCTCCTTTAGCCAATCGCGTTCCTTTTAATTCCGTGGGCCCCCACCAGCAGCTCTCTCTCTCTCTCTCTCTTGCTTTCACTTTCTCTCTCTCCCTCTTCTCTCCCTCTCGCTCTCTCTCTCTCCACTTTTTCTCTCTCTCTCTCTCATATATTCTCTCGTAGTTCTCTTTATCATTCTTTCTCTTCTTGCTTCATGTCTCGTTTCTTTTTTTTTAACTGTTCTTTTGTTGCCGGAATTCCGTCGTGCCGGTGACGCTTCTCGACGTTCCAGCGAGGTACCCCGACCCGTGTGGTTCCTTTGTTCGTCGTTTGGGTTCATTCCATGAACCGTGCGCCCGTCGCGAGTTTTCTCCGCCGACGGTTAACGTTCCGTTTTCCCGATTCGCGACCCATCGAGGCAAGTTAATCTTGCTACATGCTATATAATTCATTTTATACCTATTTAAATAAATACCATACCTATAGTTTAAATCTAGTGCCCCATGTTTAATTTTATAACGTTTCAATGTCCCGTTTGCATCCGTTTATATCATATTAAATCTAGATCATGAAAACTTATCTTGTGACATACTAGATTACATTATACTGCATCCATATCAATTAAAATATATATCGTCGTAATATTTCTTATTATTATCTTTAATTAGTTTATAATCTGCACTTTATAATATTATATATTTGAAAATATTATAGTTTACACATGAAACGTCGTTGAAAAAGCGGATACGACAAATCTGAAATTTACTGTACACCTTACCTTATAAAATTCATTATAAATCATAGAAAAATCATTAGTATAGGTTCTTTAGATCGTTATGAAGCTAACTCAGAATCGTATAACTCTATAAAATATTTACTTGCAAAATAAATTGTTTAAATAACGTAAAATGCAAATGAAAATGTCTCCAAACTGCTGTCCAGGGAAATTCCAGCAGCAAACTTTTAATTTCGAATATTCATAACTTTTTGTAGGGACAACCTGAGATGCTTATACTTATAAAACTGAAACCTTATTGAATTATCTTTGTTTTGGTATAAGACACGTCCCTTTTGAAGAACGTTTGTTATTTTTAAGTTATTTTACAAATTAGGATGACGCTGAATTTCTGAACGGAACTTTCTTGTGCATGGTTAATCAATACCACTTTTATAGTTATTAATCGCTTTGAATATGCTATCCATATTAATATTATTATATCAATATTTATATCACATATTGCTTAGTTGTACATCCCACATTACCATTTTATAGTTTGATAATTTTTCGGATACCCGTTTGCATCCATCGCATTTAAGATACATATAATTGCATCCATAGACCACATTACTACATAATAATGTGATATTAACACTCCATGTTTAATAGATTGCATCCTAATTAATATTGGAACTATAAATGTAATCCTAATCGATAACTGTGCATCCATATCCTTGAAATTATATCTATTTGCATATCATATTACATGTTCCAGTTTATTATTCTGATAGTACTCATGCTTGTTTATTTATACACATGCTTATGTTAGTTTGATTATGAGCACCCACATGATATCTTGTGCTTCCTGACATGACCTGTTACACTTCCTACTTGACATGACATGGTACCGTACACTCTTGACATGACATGACACCTTTATACATTACCTGGCTTGACCTGATGTACCATGGCTTTACCTGTTATCTGATCTTGTGTCTAATGCCAACAAACATAACATGTAGTCCTCATGGACCGTTCCTGTTGTCTATCCAGACAAACCTGCTTTTACTTGATCCTGTGTTGGCATTAGTTCTTGATTACTGAATACCTGACTTGACATACATAACTTGGGGGTATGGGGAAATCAAAAGTGAAACCTGACTTGTAACTCAACAGTTCGATACCTGTTCTGATCAGTCTTACGGGCTAGGCCAGCCCCGGAGTGATGATGCTGACATCACTCGCCCATCCTGCTACCTGTTACTGCCTAGCGGCACGTCTCGGATTCAACCCGAGAGTCTTGACCGTGGTCCCGGGCATGCACGGGATACTATTGAGTTACATCGACGATTCATCAATTTGATTTCAAAGACTCTAGAATAGAAAACCTGATAGAACAGTTTAGTTACCCACTGCACACTACCCTGCACTGCTTGATTCACATTGTTGCTACTCTCATTTTATTCATGTTTATATTGCATTGCCTGCTACACTGTTAATATTATATTACTTGTTGACATGATGCGTTGACGTCTGGGTTTTGCATGGCCCAGATTCCGTACCGCTGTTGCAGTCCGAGCAGGAGTACTTCAGCCAGCAGGCTGAGCTGTGAGGTGTCAGTAGTAGTTAGTTTTATTTCCTGCATTTATTTCCAGAAGTGAGCCCGCATTATGGGACATACATTTCAGTTATTTGTATTGGATCATTTGCTTCCGCATTTATTTATTATTGACTCCTGTTATCTTGGATTATGGACATGTTTTAGATAGTTTTATTTTGTTCTTGATATCTCTACAGCCATAATGTGACTGTGGATGGATACTTCCTACCCACAGGTAGCATGGTTGGCTATGTCACGTGCCCATTTTAGCGTACTCTGGTAAGCGGGGCGTGACATGGTTCTTTTGGTATCAGAGCCATAGGTTAGTCGGGTTGATTCTTTTGTAGTTGGGTATTGTACCCAATACACGAATCAGAATGCCCGTGTTTAGGAAACATGTCCTGCCACTTTGCCGTTAACCATTCTTGAATCACATTCTTCCTGATTATATCTTTTACGATGTGCAAACTTCCTATGCATATCAACTCGAAAAACCTGATTTCTTGTTATCTCTAGGACTTAGGCGACTTGGGTGGAGTTAAGTAATTGTGGCTATGATACCGCGGCATAGTTACAATGCGGTACTCTATTTAAGTATCTTGGAGTTCTAACCTTGATCTATATTCAGAATCTATCATCATGCTAATGTTGGGTGTTTTGAGTTCAGGAATATGGCCGGTAAGAATTTGAAGACGTACCAAGGCGTGTGGACGAAGCCGCCATGCTTGGAGTGATAAGGGGAATGCTGGAGAATCAAAAGAAACAGACCGAGCTGATCCAGCAGCAAGCAGACTCGTTTCAGGAAGGTTTGCAGATCGTTCAGCAGTCTGTGAACAATGTTGGAGCTAAGCCAATTGACCGAGTAGGGACAGTAGCAGATTTCAGACGTTTGGGTCCGTATACATTTACTGGATTGGAGGAGCCGTTGCCAACAGAGCAGTGGCTAGTTGACACAGAGAATTTGCTTATTGCGGCACAGATTCCAGATGAGAAAGAGTTGATGTGGTACGCATTCAGTTAGTGGATTACGCCCGAGAATGGTGGCTTGTAGAAGAGAACCGTTTGCCCAAGCCGATCAAGTGGGCGGATTTTTCGAAGAGTTTTCTGGAGAAGTTCTTCCCGCGGACTGCACGGGAAGAAATGGAAGAGAAGTTCATCGGACTAAAGCAGAAGGGAGCACCCGTAGATGTGCATGCAGCAGAATGGACGAGACTCAGTAGTTTCGCTGGACCTTTAGTTGCCAACGATGCAGACAGGGCACGGAGGTTCATGCGCAGCCTGGACGTGGACATCCAGAGGCAGATTGTCTCCCTGTGTTTGACCACTTTCTCACAAATACTTGCAGCAGCCAAGAGCAGTAGAGTTTATCTGGGATGAAAGGGAGTTTGCAGCAGACAGCAGTTGCGTTAAGGAAGTAGTTCGGTCGGGCCGGTCGAGTTTAGGGCTAGGCCGACAAACAATATTCTTGCATCAATGGAAGTGATGAAAGTAAAGAGCCGGCTGTTGTTCGTGATTCTATGGAAGTGTTTGAAGATATATCGGGTTTGCCGCCGAGGAGAGACGTGGAGTTCGCAATTGATCTTATTCCTGGTGCAGCGCCAGTATCTAAAGCGTATTATCCAATGGCACCAGTAGAGTTGGAAGAAGTAAAGAAACAGGTTGCTGAATTGCTTGAAAATGGTTTGATTCGAAGCAGTAACTCACCTTGGGGAGCTCCAGTTCTTCTAGTAAAGAAGAAGGATGGCACAAGAAGGATGTGCATCGACTATCGAGAATTAAACCGGGTGGCTATCAAGAACAAGCACCCGATCCCTCGCATTGGAGAACTTTTTGAGTAGCTTAGTGGCGTGAGGGTATTCTCAAAGCTGGATTTACGATCCGGATATCATCAGGTCCGAGTGAAAACAGAAGATATTTGCAAGACGGCGTTCCGAACTCGGTATGGACATTACGAGTACTTAGTGATGCCTTTCGGAGTAACGAATGCGCCGGCAGTATTCATGGACTTGATGAACCGAATCTTTTCACCGTTCTTGGATCAGTTCATTGTGGTATTCATTGATGATATTCTGGTTTACTCGAAGAGTTTTGAGGAGCATGCTGAGCATTTGAAGATCGCACTGCAGACATTGAGACAGGAGAAGCCTTATGCGAAGATGAGTAAGTGCGAGTTTTGGCTGGAGGAAGTAAAGTTTTTGGGGCATGTTGTGTCTGGCGACGGAATTGTCGTCGATGCAGAAAAGATTGCAGCAGTTCGAGATAGGCCGATTCCAAAGAATGTTGCTGAGATAAGAAGTTTCCTTGGATTGGCCGGATACTACAGGAGATTTGTGGAGAACTTTGCTCGTCTGGCAGAGCCGTTAACCAAGCTTACGCGCAAGGAGGTACCTTTTGTATGGACGGACGGATGTGCGATAGATTTTGAGACGTTGAAGCAGAAGTTGATAACCGCCCCTATTCTGACCGTGCCAGACAATTCCGGAGGATTGGTGATTCACAGCGACGCATCTGGGAAAGGATTGGGATGTGTTTTGATGCAGCATGGGAAGGTTGTAGCGTACGCATCGAGATAGTTGAAGACCCATGAGAAGAATTATCCAACTCATGACTTGGAGCTTGCGGCTGTGATTTTCGCTTTGAAGATTTGGAGACACTACCTTTTAGGCGAAAGGGTCGAAGTTTTTACAGATCATAAGAGCTTGAAGTATGTGTTCACACAGAAAGAGCTTAACATGAGGCAGCGTGGATGGTTGGAGCTGATGGCTGACTACGACCTTGATCTTAAGTACCATCCGGGGAAGGTTAATGTTGTGCCGGATGCGCTTAGTCGGTTACCAGTAATTCAGGTGCTAACAACGCAGAGGGAGATCGTCGCAGATTTTCGAAGATTTGACTTGGAGGTCGTGCTACCGCGTTCTACGGGACAGTTGATGCAGCTGCAAGTACAATCATCATTGATCGAGAATATTAAAACAGCACAATCGCAGGACCCTAGACTGCAAAAGTTTCGAGGACAGGTTGAAGCCGGACTACGAACAGATTTATTAATCCCCGAAGATGGTTCGTTGAGGTTTGGTACCCGTTTGTGTGTGCCAAAGGGAGATATTCGTGAAGAGCTTATGAAGGAGGCACACAGTTCAGCTTATTCTGTACATCCAGGAGGCACAAAGATGTACCGAGATATTCGACAGCATTTCTGGTGGGAAGGTATGAAACGGGAGATTGCTCGCTTTGTGGCTAAGTGCTTGGTGTGTCAGCAAGTTAAGGCTGAACATCAAAGGGTTGCTGGTTTATTGCAACCACTTCCGATTCCTCAGTGGAAGTGGGAACATATAACCATGGATTTCGTGACGGCTTTACCGCGGAGTCCAAAAGACAGCAATGCTGTATGCGTGATTGTTGATCGGTTGACCAAGGTAGCTCACTTTATTCCTTTTCGGGTTGGTCAATCAACAGAGACTTTGGCAGAGCGGTACATGCAGGAGATTGTAAGATTGCATGGAGTGCCGGTGAGCATCGTGTCCGATCGGGACACTCAGTTCTTATCACACTTCTAGAGGAGTTTACAGGAAAGTTTGGGGACTCGATTGAAGTTTAGCACAGCTTATCATCCTCAAACTGATGGTCAGCCGGAGAGAACGATCCAAACTCTTGAGGATATGTTGAGAGCATGCATGTTGGACTTCAAGGGGTCTTAGGAGGATCATCTACTTTTGGTGGAGTTGTCTTACAACAACAGTTTTCAGGCAACTATTCAGATGGCTCCATTTGAAGCTTTGTATGGTCGTAAATGCCGTTCACCTGTTTGTTGGGACGATGTCGGTGAACAAAGATTATTGGGACCAGATTTGGTTGTGCAGACAGTTGAGAAGGTTAACCCTATCAGAAATCATATGAAAGCAGCACAGGACCGACAGAAGAGTTGGGCAGATACGTCAAGAAGACCTCTAGAGTTCACCGTGGGTGATTTGGTATTCTTGAAGATATCACCGACTAGAGGGGTGATTCGTTTTGGAAGTCGATGAAAGCTTAGTCCTCGATTCGTTGGACCCTTGAGATCGTGGAGCGTATTGGTGAGGTAGCGTATCGTTTGGCGTTACCGCAGTCCTTGGCAAATGTGCACGATGTGTTTCACGTATCTCAACTCCGTAAGTATGTTCAAGATGAAACACACGTTTTGGATCATTCGGAGCTAACAGTACGAGAAGACTTGACTTTTGAGGAGAGACCGATTGAAATCGTGGATCGAAGGGAAAAGGTTCTTAAGAACAACGTTATCCCCCTTGTGCTTCTTTCTTGGGGTAATCGCTCGCATGGAGAGTCCACTTGGGAACGAGAAGATGAAATCCGGCAGAAGTTTCCTCACCTTTTCTTGTAGTTATCTATCTTTGTATTCTTGGAATTTCGAGGACGAAATTCTTTTGTGGTTGGGTATAATGTAACACCCGAGCCCAATGCTACTATTTTCAGTTACTGTTTGAGCATAATGTGGTACTCATTTCTTTTATCTTACTGGTTTGTTGCTTACTGTAAATTTTTTTTACCCGGTAAATTCATTTCTGCATATAACAAATTTTAGCATCTAAAATAAAATTAAAAATATTCATCTTGGCCTACTTGACACCCCTAACCCCGTTGTAGCATCCGTGCATCGTGTTCTCGTCCCGTTCAGTGAAACGGACGAGTTTGAATGGCTACGTGCACGTACGTGTATCCGTTTTGGGGGTATGCTTTTTAATCATAAGACACTTAATTTTAAAATTTGGATCCCGCTTAAAATTCAATTATTTCAATTTCAAATTTTTGGACCCGACCCGGACGCGATTTGAAAATGTTTTACTTTGCGCCAAAATCCCAGATTTTAATATATTTAAACCATCATATAAAATTTAGTTAACCATCGCATATATTTTTCTAACCAACCTGATATCTTACTGTTCATTACCTATCTTTTAAATCTTTAAATTAACCTATGTATATATCCTACTGTTTCTTAAAATGTTTTGAATCTTTAATTAATATTTATCCCTAACTAACGATTCCCCTTTAGCCAATCGCGTTCCTTTTAATTCCGTGGGCCCCCACCTGCAGCTCTCTCTCTCTCTCTCTCTTGCTTTCACTTTCTCTCTCTCCCTCTTCTCTCCCTCTCGCTCTCTCTCTCTCTCTCCACTTTCTCTCTCTCTCTCTCATATATTCTCTCGTACTTCTCTTTATCATTCTTTCTCTTCTTGCTTCATGTCTCGTTTCTCTTTTTTTTTAACTGTTCTTTTGTTGCCGGAATTCCGTCATGCCGGTGACGTTTCTCGACGTTCCAGCGAGGTACCCCGACCCGTGTGGTTCCTTTGTTCGTCGTTTGGGTTCATTCCGTGAACCGTGCGCCCGTCGCGAGTTTTCCCCGCCGACGGTTAACGTTCCGTTTTCCCGATTCGCGACCCATCGAGGCAAGTTAATCTTGCTACATGCTATATAATTCATTTTATACCTATTTAAATAAATACCATACCTATAGTTTAAATCTAGTGCCCCATGTTTAATTTTATAACGTTTCGATATTCCGTTTGCATCCGTTTATATCATATTAAATCTAAATCATGAAAACTTATCTTGTGACATACTAGATTACATTATACTGCATCCATATCAATTAAAATATATATCGTCGTAATATTTCTTATTATTATCTTTAATTAATTTATAATCTGCACTTTATAATATTATATATTTGAAAATATTATAGTTTACACATGAAACGTCGTTGAAAAAGCGGATACGACAAATCTGAAATTTACTGTACACCTTACCTTATAAAATTCATTATAAATCATAGAAAAATCATTAGTATACGTTCTTTAGTTCGTTACGAAGCTAACTCAGAATACTATAACTCTATGAAATATTTACTTGCAAAATAAATTATTGAAATAACGTAAAATGCAAATGAAAATTTCTCCAAACTGCTGTCCGGGGAAATTCCAGCAGCAAACTTTCAACTTCGAATGTTCATAACTTTTTGTAGGGACAACCTGAGATGCTTATACTTATAAAACTGAAAACCTTATTGAATTATCTTTGTTTTGGTATAAGACACGTCCCTTTTGGAGAACGTTTGTTATTTTTAAGCTATTTTACAAATTAGGATGACGCTGAATTTCTGAACGGAACTTTCTTGTGCATGGTTAATCAATACCACTTTTATAGTTATTAATCGCTTTGAATATGCTATCCATATTAATATTATTATATCAATATTTATATCACATATTGCTTAGTTGTACATCCCACATTACCATTTTATAGTTTTATAACTTTTCGGATACCCGTTTGCATCCATCGCATTTAAGATACATATAATTGCATCCATAGACCACATTACTACATAATAATGTGATATTAACACTCCATGTTTAATAGATTGCATCCTAATTAATATTGGAACTATAAATGTAACCCTAATCGATAACTGTGCATCCATATCCTTGAAATTATATCTATTTGCATATCATATTACATGTTCCAGTTTATTGTTCTGATAGTACTCATGCTTGTTTATTTATACACATGCTTATGTTAGTTTGATTATGAGCACCCACATGACATCTTGTGCTTCCTAACATGACCTGTTACACTTCCTACTTGACATGACATGGTACCGTACACTCTTGATATGACATGACACCTTTATACATTACCTGGCTTGACCTGATGTACCATGGCTTTACCTATTATCTGATCTTGTGTCTAATGCCAACAAACATAACATGTAGTCCTCATGGACCGTTCCTGTTGTCTATCCAGACAAACCTGCTTTTACTTGATCCTGTGTTGGCATTAGTTCTTGATTACTGAATACCTGACTTGACATACATAACTTGGGGGTATGGGGAAATCAAAGGTGAAACCTGACTTGTAACTCAACAGTTCGATACCTATTCTGATCAGTCTTACGGGCTAGGCCAGCCCCGGAGTGATGATGCTGACATCACTCGCCCATCCTGCTACCTGTTACTGCCTAGCGGCACGTCTCGGATTCAGCCCGAGAGTCTTGACCGTGGTCCCGGGCATGCACGGGATACTATTGAGTTACATCGACGATTCATCAATTTGATTTCAAAGACTCTAGAATAGAAAACCTGATAGAACAGTTTAGTTACCCACTGCACACTACCCTGCACTGCTTGATTCACATTGTTGCTACTCTCGTTTTATTCATGTTTATATTGCATTGCCTGCTACACTGTTCATATTATATTACTTGTTGACATGACGCGCTGACGTCTGGGTTTTGCATGGCCCAGATTCCGTACCGCTGTTGCAGTCCGAGCAGGAGTACTTCAGCCAGCAGGCTGAGCTGTGAGGTGTCAATAGTAGTTAGTTTTATTTCCTGCATTTATTTCTAGAAGTGAGCCCGCATTATGGGACATACATTTCAGTTATTTGTATTGGATCATTTGCTTCCGCATTTATTTATTATTGACTCCTGTTATCTTGGATTATGGACATGTTTTTGATAGTTTTATTTTGTTCTTGATATCTCTACAGCCGTAATGTGACTGTGGATGGATACTTCCTACCCACAGATAGCATGGTTGGCTATGTCACATGCCCATTTTAGCGTACTCTGGGAAGCGGGGCGTGACACATTCTCTTTTGAATCTCTGCTTATATTTATTTCTATTTAAATCAATGCAAGAATTACCTTGTAGTCCATTAGCTGAGTCCTTAATTTGTTGTTCCATAGGTTGTATGTTCAAATCCTGAGACTTGCAATTATTTTTAACAATTATTAAATCTCTCATAACCTATTGTTAGTGTATATACCCTAGAGGCCATTACTGTATCATACTAGTTTGTATATTACTTAATGGAAGCTTGGGATATTCACAGTTGTATAGACAATCTTGCTCAAAATGGTAGTATGCTACTTGGTTTGTTTCTACTTCAATATGTGCATGTGTTTATTTTAGCATATCGCTTATACATATTAGTATAGCCCTTAGGATCTTTGCTTGATTACCAGTGTTGTGATGGCAGTCACACTTGTGGGGGCTGGGTAATCTATAAGCACATCCTTATACAGGTCCCTAATCGTAGGACTATCGAGACAGGGCATCGATACTCCGGAGTAGACTAGCGTATACGCTTCTCATCCCAGCACGGGAGACGGTCTGTCCCACAGCCGTCAGTACGTCGTACTTGAGATAGTATGCGGGTGCTCGTTAGGTTACGAGTACACTGGACAGGACTTGTCGGGAACTGTTGGTTGGTATTATACCTATCGTCGGTTATCAGTTCCCAAGTGACATGAGTACAACTTAGTCCGCTGACTTGACACTGTCACTTCGCCTCGAGTGTGTTCCCACTGTACTTAGATTACTACCCTACCACGGCTCAAAGGAGTCGTGCAAACAGGTAGTAGTTGGGTGCAGTCCCGAAGCACTTGGAGGCAGTGACGGTTAGACATGATTCGTCTCTCCCGGTATTGGGGGTTGACATCGCGCTGTGTCTAGGAGAGCCATTACACGAGTAGTCCCTGGCCAGGGCAAGCGAGATATACTGGTAGGTTTCCAGTGTTATTTCAGGCTGTTCTGGGCTACACTCCGACACGACTTGTACCGCTATTAGGGGACTGACGTTTACCACCCCCCTAGGCCCGCCATGCGATGTTCTCAGACGAACGGACCGGACTGTACGGAGATTGTCACATACAGGCTCAGTAGGAGTTCGGATGGGTTTATCTCATCGGCCTTCTTATCGACATCTACCTGGGGACCGTTACGTACAGCTAGTGCCGCTTGCGGTCTGTGGTTAAACCCACTGCCAGCATAGTATCGAGTCTTTAGAGTCCCACACAGAGAGTTTCCCTGCACTGAGCGAAACGTGTAGAGGCCGTATGGTTTTACGGCAGGGCTGCGATCACTTACGTGCACTAGTGTGCATATGCTGTTCGGGCAGGCAATACTAGTGGGCTTTGGTTTAAGCCAGATCCTAGTATTGCACGGATGGATTAGTTTTGTCTTCTGTGCATTCGCATTCTACGGAATGCGGATGCGGGTGTGTATGCACAGTTTTGAGGAGCGAAGAAGGAGGAGGTGCGTCATTAGGGTTTTGGCAGTTAGTTCGGCCAAAACCGTTATGTGGCAGGCTCATTAGGGTTTTGACAGTTGATTCGGTCAAAACCATTTTGAGGCGGACTCATTAGGGTTTTGGCAATTCGTTCGGTCAAAGCCATTATGAGCCGGGGACATTATTTACTAATCTTTTCAGTGATAATTATGTGATGGCTAATTACTTTGACCATTTGACCATATTTGACCACACTTGACTTTGTTGACCGTTTGACCAAAGTTGACTTTGACCTTCATGAGAGGTCTAGAGTTTTCTTTGGATTTCTTTTTCCTTTAGATTATGAAAATGGTCAAGTCATTAGTAGCCATCAACTTTATCATGAAAGGATTGGTAATGATGGTGTTTATGTATTACTGAACCATGGTGCCTTTTTTCTTTAGTTGATAATTCATTTCTGATTTCTCATTCTCTCTCTTATGAGAAGAAAAGAAAAAGAGCTCCATGGTTGCTAGTTCTCCTTCATCTTCCTCCTCTTGAAATTTTCTTTTGATCTCATGTGTTGAGAGAAAAAGAATTCACATAGACAAACACTTCCATCAACCTCTTCTACACAACCTAGGACATCAAGACTAGCGATCTTGTTGCCCTAGTTGCCTCGGCTCGAGGTGGAGCTCGGTGTACAACTCTCGGGTGGATCGTCTTCGACTCAAGGAGGCCGCGGAGGTGACCAAGATCCGGATCGATCCTCGGAGCTTGGATGGACGAGCGGGACAGCGGAATGAAGCCCCGAAAGACCGGTATCGTGAGGTATAATTTCTATGGCATAGTAGATAGCACCTCTAGTAGTTTGCTAGTTTGTAGTTTAGCAAAGATCCTTCTTTTAATCCATGTTACCTTTGCGCCAAAAAAATTTGTTTTTCGCCGTTTCCGCCTCCCCGTAAGAACCGGGGTGAGCAACGTGGACTTACACCTATAAATGAGACATTTTATTTTCTTTAACTCCCAAATAAATGGTGACTCTTTCAATTTCTCCTTAACTCTCATTATGAATTCATATTAATTTGAGTTAATATAACATAATTTTTATATATTTATCTTACTCTTTCCTTCTTATTCCTAATAAAAATGAGAGAGAGAGAAACATTTTCTCTCCTTCCTTTCTTCCTTACAAATATCATTCATTTTCTTCTCCCTTTTTATCTACAGTTCTTGAAGAAAAACACGAAGAAGCTCTAAAAAAGGTCTCGTTAGTGATGCGAGACTATCGTCAGATAGACAAGCTTAGTAACGATACCGGCTTGTGCATATAAGTTCCCTCCGTCTCCCTTTCCCCCTCTTCTCATCTCTCTTTAATTGAATCTCTCTTTCCTTATAATGTTGCCATACATGTTTTGTGTCCTCCATCGGTAAATTCTATGTCTAATATATATACATATATATATATATATATAAAGATATCCAATACATAATTGGTTCGTAATTGCGTACGAATTGAAATGGTCTTATTTCATGTTTATAAATGAATTCTTATTAGTAGTAGATGCGAGGACAAATGAATCATATCATAAAACATTATATGAAAAAATATATAATGCAAAGCAAATATAATATAGATGATGCATAAAGTTAAGTTTTTGAACCATTTTGTGTATTTGCCACTTGTTAGATAAAATTTTCTTGTTTATCGTATTTATTGATGTCATATTCATTCGCTATAGTTTATACTCAAAATAAATATAGGCATCTTTTTTTGAAACGAGAAACAAGATCGAGTTTTATAATTGGTGGGATTTTTGTGCAATCCCTTATCTCGTTTTGTATCGTGTATCGTATAAGGATAAACTTATATTTTCTTTGATATAAAATTCTGAGAAAAATAGATAGAGTAATAGATCGATTTTTCACATGCGTTGTATAAAAAAAAATTCAGATCGAATCGCTTAACGGTTTAGGAATTACATTGTTTTTATTCACTGTTTTTAAAAACAGAAAACTGTTTTTATCGGTCAACTTTTAAAACACATAACTTGGTCTACTGATGTCCAAATTGAGCAATCTTAGATGTTTTGGATATCTAGATAGAAATAAATAACTTTTATTAGTTATACTAATTTCCTGTAAATCAACTTAAAATATAGAAAACTGTGTTATAAGATTAAGTGACGAATCTGGACAAAATCTGTCCTGATTCGCACACTGTTATTAAATTGGACATAACTTGAAATCCTGATGTCCATTCATAGCAAAATTTATATTCATAGATGCAAAATTGATAGACCTAGAATTTATCATATGCTCGGTGACCTAGAAATGTATAGAATGACTTGATATATGCCCGACATTACACCCTATAGTTGCTGTCCAGAAATCCGAATTTCTGTTTTAAACTCTGATATTAAAATGACCATAACTAGAGATTCAGATATCCAAATCGTGCAGAGCTTAGGGTTTTGGATAACTACATCGAAAGATCTATAAATTTCTAATAATGTTTGAAACCTGAAAACCAACGGAAAATAATCCAAACCGTGTTTTAATAATATGCGACGGTATTGTATAGATTCTGATCTGTTCTGCACGACGAAACAAAAACGGGCATATCTCCCAAACCGTTAGTCGTATTCAGGCGTGAATGGAACTCATGCGTGCACAATACTTAAACCTATATTTCGTTTATATTTCAAATTCGATTGACTTTAGTAATTAGTCATATATTACACTTCTTTACAGCATTGTTTATGGTCATTACTTGAATAACATACTTGCCTCATTACATGCTATTCGAACATGTATACCTTGTTTTTATTGATCTCTGAATTGTTGTATGTACATGAAGATATAATCAGATATTATATGTTTGACTTAAACCTAATACATGATAGACTTGACTTGACCCGAACCATAAATACAACTTAATATGAATTCTTGAACTTGACATGAATACTTGAACAAAACTTGAACCTGAACTTGTACTCTCTATATTTATGGATTCAGTTAAGACCTGTAAACTTTATCTATACAATAAAATACGCGGGGATAAGGGGTAGATTGATAAAGAATATATATCGTGGTACGAGAGTTCACTAAAAGACACCTAACCTAAATATCATGTGTTGTTGTTCCGTAGGTTTGATGGGGCCTTATATTCCTATACCTTTAATTTGCGAGGTATGATGGATCATTCTTGTATACACGCATATCTTCATTATCAAACTACAAATAACCACGTTAAAACAGACTAACCATATTCATATACATTGCCATGCTTAAAATACATTAACCTACTCATGTCTAATTAATACTCTTACATGTTCACGACTACATTAGATTCATGTCCTTCGTACATACATGTCCTTTATCATACTTTATATCCATACTCTTTTTGGGGACTTACCGAGCGAAAGTTCCTGACGGGCATTCCAGCCTATTTTCTTTCTATCCTTAGAATGTTCGTCGGATGGCATTGAGACAGAGGAGATATAATGTCACGCCCCGCTTCCCAGAGTGCACTAAGATAGGCACGTGACAGAGTCAACCATGCTACCTGTGGATAGCAAACATCCCTCCACAGTCACATTACGGCTGTCAAGAGATATCAAGAACAGTAGAAATAAAAATAAACTATCTAGTACATGTCCATATGTCAGGATAAAGTAGTCAAGAAATAATATGCGGAAGCAATAGATCCAATAAACAATAATAATCTGGAATGTACGTCCCAAATACGGGCTCACGTCAGGAAATGAAAAGTGCTGAAAGGAAACTAAACTAAAATACTAACAGGTCCTCACTGCTTGGCCTGCTGACTGAAATACTCATGAACGGCTTGTGACAGAGATAAAGGATCTGGGCCATGCAAAACCCAGACGTCAGTGCGTCATAATATCAAACAATAATATTGTAACAACTCCATTTTTAATGTACAAAGAATTGATTTAAATTCAATGTATACTTGGAGTATTTATTGCGACTGATATCTCTTTAAGTATTTATTTCACTCCATAATTACAAGAAGGAGCTTATAGCTCATTGGTAACACCTTACACTGTTGAACCAAGCCACCAGAGGTCAAATCCCATGCCCCACATTATTTTTGTATTTATTTTGTTTTAATTTCTTTTGGAAGTCAACAGTCAAAAGGCCATAACTCCCAAAATATGTACTGGACATGAAAAAGTAAATATACCAAATTGTACCTCAGGAAAACCCCCGGCCACTGGAGGCCTGACTCGGCCCGACTCGGCGCCGCCGGCCGGCGAACCGGCCGACTCGGTCCGGCGCCGCCGGCCGGACTTGGCCGGACGGCCGAGTCACCAACTGAGAAAAGTTGGGTCTCTAAATGCTTGGATCAGTTATCATTTGGCCAATAAATCCCTTTTAATCCTAGTTTTAATGAGTTTTAATGAATTTTATATATTTTTATATTTTTTTTATTAAAAACCCTAACCCTAGCCTAACCCTATATAAACCCCCCATACCCTCTACACTCTCATCACTTTTTCTAAGTCCACTCTCCCAAAATTCCAAAAGAACTTACACTCTCATCACTTTTTCTAAGTCCACTCTCCCAAAATTCCAAGAGAACTTGGTACGTGAGAAAACGAGCGAAAGACGAAGCGCTGACGAAATCGATGGCGAAATCCCGGCGATCGTACTAGGACATCTTCACGACGTTTCGACGCACCGGCAAACTCACTACCTTCCTCTCACTCTCTAGCGTTGTCCAAACCAGTAAGTCCCCCTTTTCTACCTGTCACGCCCCGCTTCCCAGAGTACGCTAGATTGGGCATGTGACATAGCCAACCATGCTACCTGTGGGTAGGAAGTATCCATCCACAGTCACATTACGGCTATAGAGATATCAAGAACAAGATAAAACTATCTAAAACATGTCCATAATCCAGAATAATAGGAGTCAATAATAAATAAATGCGGAAGCGAATGATCCAATACAAATAACTGAAAAGTGTGTCCCATAATGCGGGCTCACATCAGGAAATAAATGCAGGAAATAAAACTAACTACTACTGAACTCACAGCTCAGCCTGCTGGCTGAAGTACTCCTGCTCGGACTGCAACAGCGGTATGGAATCTGGGCCATGCAAAACTCAGACGTCAGCGCGTCATGTCATCAAGTAATATAATATGAACAGTGTAGCAGGCAATGTAATATAAACATGAATACAGCAAGAATAACAATAATATGAATCATACCAGTATAGGGTAGCGTGCAGTGGGTAACTAAACTGTTCTATCAGGTTTTCTATTCTAGAGTCTTTGAAATCAAATTGATGAATCGTCGATGTAACTCAATAGTATCCCGTGCATGCCCGGGACCACGGTGAAGACCCTCGGGGCTGAATCCGAGACGTGCCGCTAGGCGGTAACAGGTAGCAGGATGAGCGAGTGATGTCAGCATCATCACTCCGGGGCTGGCCTAGCCCGTAAGACTGATCAGAACAGGTATAGAACTGTTGAGTTACAAGTCAGGTTTCACCTTTGATTTCCCCATACCCCAAGTTATGTATGTCAAGTCAGGTATTCAGTGATCAAGAACTAATGTCAACACAGGATCAGGTAAAAGCAGGTTTGTCTGGATAGACAACAGGAACGGTCCATGAGGACTACATGTTATGTTTGTTGGCATTAGACACAAGATCAGGTAACAGGTAAAGCCATGGTACATCAGGTCAAGCCAGGTAATGTATAAAGGTGTCATATCATGTCAAGAGTGTACGGTACCATGTCATGTCAAGTAGGAAGTGTAACAGGTCATGTCAGGAAGCACAAGATGTCATGTGGGTGCTCATAATCAAACTAACATAAGCATGTGTATAAATAAACAAGCATGAGTACTATCAGAACAATAAACTGGAACATGTAATATGATATGCAAATAGATATAATTTCAATGATATGGATGCACAGTTATCGATTAGGGTTACATTTATAGTTCCAATATTAATTAGGATGCAATTTATTAAACATGGAGTGCTAATATCACATTATTATGTAGTAATGTGATCTATGGATGCAATTATATGTATCTTAAATGCGATGGATGCAAACGGGTATCCGAAAAGTTATAAAACTATAAAATGGTAATGCACGATGTACAACTAAGCAATATGTGATATAAATATTGATATAATAATATTAATATGGATAGCATATTCAAAGCGATTAATAACTATAAAAGTGGTATTGATTAACCATGCACAAGAAAATTCCGTTCAGAAATTCAGCATCACTCTAATTTGTAAAATAGCTTAAAAATAACAAACGCTCTCCAAAAGGGACGTGTCTTTTACCAAAACAAAGATAATTCAATAAGGTTTTCAGTTTTATAAGTATAAGCATCTCAGGTTGTCCCTACAAAAAGTTATGAACATTCGAAGTTGAAAATTTGCTGCTGGAATTTTCCTGGACAGCAGTTTGGAGACATTTTCATTTGCATTTTAGGTTATTTAAACAATTTATTTTGCAAGTAAATATTTCATAGAGTTATAGTATTCTGAGTTAGCTTCGTAACGAACTAAAGAACGTATACTAATTATTTTTCTATGATTTATAATGAATTTTATACGGTAAGGTGTACAGTAAATTTCAGATTTGTCGTATCCGCTTTTTCAACGACGTTTCATGTGTAAACTATAATATTTTAAATATATAATATCATAAAATGCATATTGTAAACTAATTAAAGATAATAATAAGAAATATTACGACGATGTATATTTTAATTGATATGGATGCAGTATAATGTAATCTAGTATGTCACAAGATAAGTTTTCATGATCTAGATTTAAAATGATATAAACGGATGCAAACGGAATATCGAAACGTTATAAAATTAAATATGGGGTACTAGATTTAAACTATAGATATGGTATTTATTTAAATAGGTATAAAATTAATTATATAGCATGTAGCAAAGTTAACTTGCCTCGATGGGTCGCGAATCGGGAAAACGGAACATTAACAATCGGCGGGGAAAACTCGCGACGGCGCACGGTTCATGGAATGAACCCAAACGACGAACAAAGGAACCACACGGGTCGGGGTATCTCGCTGGAACGTCGAGAAGCGTCACCGGCACGACGGAATTCCGGCAACAAAAGAACAGTTAAAAAAAATGAGAAACGAGACATGAAGCAAGAAGAGAAAGAATTATAAAGAGAAGTACGAGAGAATATATGAGAGAGAGAAAAAGTGGAGAGAGGGAGGGAGCTACAGGTGGGGGCCCATGGAATTAAAAGGAACGCGATTGGCTAAAGGGGAATCATTAGTTAGGGATAAATATTAATTAAAAATTCAAAACATTTTAAGGAACAATAGGATATATATATAGGTTAATTTAAAGATTTAAAAGATAGGTAATGAACAGTAAGATATCAGGTTAGTTAGAAAAATATATGCGATGGTTTTAATAATATTAAAATTTGGGATTTTGGCACCAAATAAAACATTTCCAAATCGCGCCCGGAGCGAGTCCAAAAATTTGAAATTGAAATAATAGGATTTAAGCGGGATCCAAATTTTAAAATTAAGTGTTTTATGATTAAAAAACATACCCCCAAAACGGACACATGTACACGTGCGTAGCCGTCCAAACTCGCCCGTTTCACTGAACGGGACGAGAACACAATGCACGGACGCTACCACGAGGCTAGGGGTGTCAAGTAGGCCAAGATGAATATTTTCAATTTTATTTTAGATGCCAAAATTTGTTATATGTAGAAATGAATTTGCCTGGTAAATTTTACAGTAAGCAACAAACAAGCAAGTTAAATGAAATGAGTACCACATTATGCTCAAACAGTAACTGAAAATAATAGCATTGGGCTCGGGTGTTACATTATACCCAACTACAAAAAGAATTTCGTCCTCGAAATTCCAAGAATACAAAGATAGATAACTACAAGAAAGGTGAGGAAACTTCTGCCGGATTTCATCTTCTCGTTCCCAAGTGGACTCTCCATGCGAGCGATTACCCTAAGAAACAAGCACAAGGGGGATAACCTTGTTCTTAAGAACCTTTTCCGTTCGATCCACGATTTCAATCGGTCGCTCCTCAAAAGTCAAGTCTTCTCGTACTGTTAGCTCCGAATGATTCAAAACGTGTGTTTCATCTCGAACATACTTACGGAGTTGAGATACGTGAAACACATCATGCACATTTGCCAAGGACTGCGGTAACGCCAAACGATACGCTACCTCACCAACACGCTCCACGATCTCAAGTGTCTAACGAATCGAGGACTAAGCTTTCCTCGACTTCCAAAACGAATCACCCCTCTAGTCGGTGATATCTTCAAGAATACCAAATCACCCACGGTGAACATTAGAGGTCTTCTTGACGTATCTGCCCAACTCTTCTGTCGGTCCTGTGCTGCCTTCATATGATTTCTGATAGGGTTAACCTTCTCAACTGTCTGCACAACCAAATCTGGTCCCAATAATCTTCGTTCACCGATATCGTCCCAACAAACAGGTAAACGGCATTTACGACCATACAAAGCTTCAAATGGAGCCATCTGAATAGTTGCCTGAAAACTGTTGTTGTAAGACAACTCCACCAAAAGTAGATGATCCTCCCAAGACCCCTTGAATTCCAACATGCATGCTCTCAACATATCCTCAAGAGTTTGGATCGTTCTCTCCGGCTGACCATCAGTTTGAGGATGATAAGCTGTGCTAAACTTCAATCGAGTCCCCAAACTTTCCTATAAACTCCTCCAGAAGTGTGATAAGAACCGAGTGTCCCGATCGAACACGATGCTCACCGGTACTCCATGCAATCTTACAATCTCCAGCATGTACCGCTCTGCCAAAGTCTCTGTTGATTGACCAACCCGAAAAGGAATAAAGTGAGCTGCCTTGGTCAATCGGTCAACAATTACCTATACTGCATTGTTGCCTTTTGGACTCCGCGGTAAAGCCGTCACGAAATCCATGGTTATATGTTCCCACTTCCACTGAGGAATCGGAAGTGGTTGCAATAAACCAGCAACCCTTTGATGTTCAGCCTTAACTTGCTGACACACCAAGCACTTTGCCACAAAGCGAGCAATCTCCCGCTTCATGCCCTCCCACCAGAAATGATGTCGAATATCTCGATACATCTTTGTGCCTCCTGGATGTACAGAATAAGCTGAACTGTGTGCCTCCTTCATAAGCTCTTCATGAACATCACCCTTTGGCACACACAAACGGCTACCATACCTCAACGAACCATCTTCGTGGATCAATAAATCTGTTCGTAGCCCGGCTTCAACCTGCTCTTGAAACTTTTGCAGTCTAGGATCCTGCGATTGAGCTGCTTTAATATTCTCGATCAAAGACGAATGTACTTGCAGCTGCAACAACTGTCCCGTAGAACGCGGTAGTACAACCTCCAAGTCAAATCTTCGAAAATATGCGACGATCTCCTTCTGCGTAGTTAACACCTGAATTACTGGTAACCGACTAAGCGCATCCGGCACAACATTAACCTTCCCAGGATGGTACTTAAGATCAAGATCGTAGTCAGCCATCAGCTCCAACCATCTACGCTGCCTCATGTTAAGCTCCTTATGCGTGAACACATACTTCAAGCTCTTATGATCTGTAAAAACTTCGACTCTTTCACTCAAAAGGTAGTGTCTCCAAATCTTCAAAGCGAAAATCACAGCCGCAAGCTCCAAGTCATGAGTTGGATAATTCTTCTCATGGTTCTTCAACTGTCTCGATGCGTATGCTACAACCTTCCCATGCTGCATCAAAACACATCCCAATCCTTTCCCAGATACGTCGCTGTGAATCACCAATCCTCCGGAATTGTCTGGCACGGTCAGAATAGGGGCGGTTATCAACTTCTGTTTCAACGTCTCGAAAGCTAACGCACACTTATCCGCCCAAACAAAAGGTACCTCCTTGCGCGTAAGCTTGGTCAACGGCTCTGCCTGACGAGCAAAGTTCTCCACAAATCTCCTGTAGTATCCGGCTAATCCAAGAAAACTTCTTATCTCAGCAACATTCTTTGGAATAGGCCAATCTCGAATTGCTGCAATCTTTTCTGGATCGACGGCAATGCCATTGCCAGACACAACATGCCCCAAAAACCTTACTTCCTCCAGCCAAAACTCGCACTTACTCATCTTCACATACAATTTCTTCTGTCTCAACGTCTGCAATGCGATCTTCAAATGCTCAACATGCTCTTCAAAACTCTTCGAGTAAACCAGAATGTCGTCAATGAATACCACAATGAACTGATCCAAGAATGGTGAAAAGATTCGGTTCATCAAGTCCATGAATACTGCCGGCGCATCCGTTACTCCGAAGGGCATCACTAAGTACTCGTAATGTCCATACCGAGTTCGGAACGCCGTCTTGCAAATATCTTCTGTTTTCACTCGGACCTGATGATATCCAGATCGTAAATCCAGCTTCGAGAATACCCTCGCACCACTAAGCTGCTCAAAAAGTTCTCCAATGCGAGGGATCGGGTACTTGTTCTTGATAGCCACCCGGTTTAATTCTCGATAGTCGATGCACATCCTTCTTGTGCCATCCTTCTTCTTTACTAGAAGAACTGGAGCTCCCCAAGGCAAGTTACTGCTTCGAATCCAACCATTTTCAAGCAATTCAGTAACCTGTTTCTTTACTTCTTCCAACTCTACTGGCGCCATTGGATAATACGCTTTAGATACTGGCGCTGCACCAGGAATAAGATCAATTGCGAACTCCACGTCTCTCTTCGGCGGTAAACCCGATATATCTTCAAACACGTCCATAGAATCACGAACAACAGCCGGCTCTTTACTTTCATCACTTCCATTGATGCAAGAATATTGTTTGTCGGCCTAGCCCTAAACTCGACCGGCCCGACCGAACTGCTTCCTTAACGCAACTGCTGTCTGCTGCAAACTCCCTTTCATCCCAGATAAACTCTGCTGCTCTTGGCTGCTGCAAGTATTTGTGAGAAAGTGGTCAAATCCAGGGAGACAATCTGCCTCTGGATGTCCACGTCCAGTCTGCGCATGAACCTCCGTGCCTTGTCTGCATCGTTGGCAACTAAAGGTCCAGCGAAACTACTGAGTCTTGTCCATTCTTCTACATGCACATCTACGGGTGCTCCCTTCTGCATTAGTCCGATGAACTTCTCTTCCATTTCCTCCCGTGCAGTCCGCGGGAAGAACTTCTCCAGGAAACTCTTAGAAAAATCTGCCCACTTGATCGGCTTGGACAAGCGGGTCTCCTCAACAAGCCACCATTCTCGGGCATAGTCCACTAGCTGAATGCGTACCACAACAACTTTTTTGTCATCTGGAATCTGTGCCGCAAAAAGCAAGTTCTCTGTGTCAACTAGCCACTGCTCCACTGGCAACGGCTCCTTTAAACCAGTAAATGTAGACGGACCCAACCGCCTGAAATCTGCTACGGTCCCTACTCGGTCAACTGGTCTAGCTCCAACATTGTTCACAGACTGTTGAACGATCTGCAAACCTTCCCGAAACGAGTATGCTTGCTGCTGGATCAGCTCGGTCTGTTTCTTTGATTCTCCAGCATTCCTCTTATCACTCCAAGCATGGCGGCTTCGTCCATACACCTCTGGTATGTCTTCAATTTCTTACCGGCCATAATCCTGAACTCAAAATACCCAACATTAGCATGATGATAGATTTTGAATATAGATCAAGGCTAGAACTCCAAGATACTTAAATAGAGTACCGCATTGTAACTATGCCGCGGTATCATAGCCACAATTACATAACTCCATCCAAGTCGCCTAAGTCCTAGAGATAACAAGGAATCAGGTTTTCGAATCGATATGCAAAGGAAGTTTGCACATCGTAAAAGATATAATCAGGATGAATGTGATTCAAGAATGGTAAAACAGTCAAGGTGGCAGGACATGTTTCCTAAACACGGGTATTCTGATTCGTGTATTAGGTACAATACCCAACTACAAAAGAATCAACCCGACTATCCTATGTCTCTGATACCAAAAGAACCATGTCACGTCCCGCTTCCCAGAGTACACTAGATTGGGCCCGTGACATAGCCAACCATGCTACCTGTGGGTAGGAAGTATCCATCCACAGTCACATTACGACTGTAGAGATATCAAGAACAAGATAAAACTATCTAAAACATGTCCATAATCCAGAATAACAGGAGTCAATAATAAATAAATGCGGAAGCGAATGATCCAATACAAATAACTGAAAAGTGTGTCCCATAATGCGGGCTCACATCAGGAAATAAATGCAGGAAATAAAACTAACTACTGCTGAACTCACAGCTCAGCCTGCTGGCTGAAGTACTCCTGCTCGGACTGCAACAGCGGTATGGAATCTGGGCCATGCAAAACCCAGACGTCAGCGCGTCATGTCATCAAGTAATATAATATGAACAGTGTAGCAGGCAATATAATATAAACATGAATACAGCAAGAATAACAATAATATGAATCATACCAGTACAGGGTAGCGTGCAGTGGGTAAACTAAACTGTTCTATCAGGTTTTCTATTCTAAAGTCTTTGAAATCAATTGATGAATCATCGATGTAACTCAATAGTATCCCGTGCATGCCCGGGACCACGGTCAAGACCCTCAGGACTGAATCCGAGACGTGCCGCTAGGCAGTAACAGGTAGCAGGATGGGCGAGTGATGTCAGCATCATCACTCCGGGGCTGGCCTAACTCGTAAGACTGATCAGAACAGGTATCGAACTATTGAGTTACAAGTCAGGTTTCACCTTTGATTTCCCCATACCCCAAAGTTATGTATGTCAAGTCAGGTATTCAGTGATCAAGAACTAATGCCAACACAGGATCAGGTAAAAGCAGGTTTGTCTGGATAGACAACAGGAACGGTCCATGAGGACTACATGTTATGTTTGTTGGCATTAGACACAAGATCGGGTAACAGGTAAAGCCATGGTACATCAGGTCAAGCCAGGTAATGTATAAAGGTGTCATGTCATGTCAAGAGTGTACGGTACCATGTCATATCAAGTAGGAAGTGTAACAGGTCATGTCAGGAAGCACAAGATGTCATGTGGGTGCTCATAATCAAACTAACATAAGCATGTGTATAAATAAACAAGCATGAGTACTATCAGAACAATAAACTGGAACATGTAATATGATATGCAAATAGATATAATTTCAAGGATATGGATGCACAGTTATCGATTAGGGTTACATTTATAGTTCCAATATTAATTAGGATGCAATTTATTAAACATGGAGTGTTAATATCACATTATTATGTAGTAATGTGATCTATGGATGCAATTATATGTATCTTAAATGCGATGGATGCAAACGGGTATCCGAAAAGTTATAAAACTATAAAATGGTAATGCGGGATGTACAACTAAGCAATATGTGATATAAATATTGATATAATAATATTAATATGGATAGCATATTCAAAGCGATTAATAACTATAAAAGTGGTATTGATTAACCATGCACAAGAAAGTTCCGTTCAGAAATTCAGCGTCACTCTAATTTGTAAAATAGCTTAAAAATAACAAACGTTCTCCAAAAGGGACGTGTCTTATACCAAAACAAAGATAATTCAATAAGGTTTTCATTTTTATAAGTATAAGAATCTCAGGTTGTCCCTAAAAAAAGTTATGAACATTCGAAGTTGAAAGTTTGCTGCTGGAATTTCCCTGGACAGCAGTTTGGAGATATTTTCATTTGCATTTTACGTTATTTAAACAATTTATTTTGCAAGTAAATATTTCATAGAGTTATAGTATTCTGAGTTAGCTTCATAACGAACTAAAGAACGTATACTAATGATTTTTCTATGATTTATAATGAATTTTATACGGTAAGGTGTACAGTAAATTTCAGATTTGTCGTATCCGCTTTTTCAACGACGTTTCATGTGTAAACTATAATATTTTAAATATATAATATCATAAAATGCATATTATAAACTAATTAAAGATAATAATAAGAAATATTACGACGATGTATATTTTAATTGATATGGATGCAGTATAATGTAATCTAGTATGTCATAAGATAAGTTTTCATGATCTAGATTTAAAATGATATAAACGGATGCAAACGGAATATCGAAACGTTATAAAATTAAACATGGAGTACTAGATTTAAACTATAGGTATGGTATTTATTTAAATAGGTATAAAATTAATTATATAGCATGTAGCAAGGTTAACTTGCCTCGATGGGTCGCGAATCGGGAAAACGGAACGTTAACAATCGGCGGGGAAAACTCGCGACGGCGCACGGTTCATGGAATGAACCCAAACGACGAACAAAGGAACCACACGGGTCGGGGGTACCTCGCTGGAACGTCGAGAAGCGTCACCGGCACGACGGAATTCCGGCAACAAAAGAACAGTTAAAAAAAATGAGAAACGAGACAAGAAGCAAGAAGAGAAAGAATGATAAAGAGAAGTACGAGAGAATATATGAGAGAGAGAAAAAGTGGAGAGAGGGAGGGAGCTGCAGGTGGGGGCCCACGGAATTAAAAGGAACGCGATTGGCTAAAGGGGAATCGTTAATTAGGGATAAATATTATTTAAAAATTCAAAACATTTTAAGGAACGGTAGGATATATATATAGGTTAATTTAAAGATTTAAAAGATAGGTAATGAACAGTAAGATATCAGGTTAGTTAGAAAAATATATGCGATGGTTTTAAAAATATTAAATTTTGGGATTTTGGCGCCAAATAAAACATTTCCAAATCGCGCCCGGGTCGAGTCCAAAAATTTGAAATTGATATAATAGGATTTTTAGCGGGATCCAAATTTTAAAATTAAGTGTTTTATGATTAAAAAGTATACTCCCAAAACGGACACATGTACGCGTGCGTTGCCGTCCAAACTCGCCCGTTTCACTGAACGGGACGAGAACACAATGCACGAACGCTACCACGAGGCTAGGGGTGTCAAGTAGGCCAAGATGAATATTTTCAATTTTATTTTAGATGCCAAAATTTGTTATATGTAGAAATGACTTTGCCGGGTAAATTTTACAGTAAGCAACAAATAAGCAAGTTAAATGAAATGAGTACCACATTATGCTCAAACAGTAACTGAAAATAGTAGCATTTGGCTCGGGTGTTACACTACCTTTCTTTTCTTTCATAATAATACGACTTTATAAACTCGACGGAAATCGGTACAAACCGATTTTCGATTCGGTTTTCTATCAAATCTCACTTATCACCAATTCCATAATGCTTAAATATCTTCATGTTGACTACTAATCACTTAAAAATTAATTTGAACAAGTTTTCACACATGAAATGGTAGCTTTTGCAATATACCGTATTTTTGCACTTAAATACCACCATGTTTAGTTTATCACATTTAACCCTTTAACATTGCTATACCTTAAAATAGATCACGAGGTAATGACCTACCTCCACACACACGCAAATACAACCCTAATTGATATCATCAAAATTTAGAATACAATAAAACAATATTTTACATTAAAATACCATTTTCTTAATAAAATTCTAAAAGTTCTAAGTTTTAAACAATTTTAAAACAATATATTTTAATAGGAAAATACGATATGTTGTAGACATCGATCGTTTATCTAAACCTGACTTTGTGGTGTCTAGGAAAGTGTGTCTAAGACGAGTGGTTACTTAATTAGGACCATTACTTGTAGTGGAGAGCCTCCCACTCACCTGACACTTACCTGCCCGCAATTGGCGGTGAAGAGGTGATTTGATATTTCTAATGACTTATCGTTTAAACCATTTAGAAATATGTTAGTTGGCTTAGGAAACCCTAAAATCTAAAATACGGAAATTTACACCCATCTACAAATAAATACCTTATCTTTATAAAACTGTTTTCTAAATGATTAGTATTTATTAAATCTTTGCAAAGCGCCACTACAACCCACCTTTGGGGAACTCGTTAGGGATAGTACGGTTTATCGTGCACCCTCGAGCTTAGTAGTGCGAGATTCAGACCTCCGCAAGAAGCATTCGGTCTCGAAAGGTTTAAAATACGACATTTAAGAAAAATGAGATTTTTGGAAAATAAAATATTTATTAAAAATTATTCTTGTATAAACATATGTATATTTATCATTTAAACACTTATTTTATTATAAGATAAAGTTTCCACCTTTTTCAAAAAAATTACAAGATTAAAAGTTACATTAAAATACCATCAATTTCAATTAAATCAATATTACAAATTAATATCTTTATTTATGTAATTAGGATATTTTCACTAGAAATAAGATAAAATAAAATCACACTCATTATAACCATAAAGATGGATAATAAATACTTGGGGTGTATCTTGAAAACTATTCAAAAGTATTTTTACATAAAACCCCCTCAAGTTTTATAAATTACAATACGGACCCTAACAATTATAGAACTTCGACTTACATTTCTTTTAGTCTGACTCGGGTTTGAGTCTGATTATTTCTGACTTGAATATGAATCAAGTCAATCTATATTCTTTAATATTCCAACTCAATATGAATACATGAATCCCAGAATCCAGTTAACAATCTATACAACTTGACTGAATCAAAACATGGATATGCATCCATTATTCCGTTATTCCATTTACCTGATTATGCAGTTACGATCTGTTCACCGATATCATGATTTTGGTCAGTCATCCAACTTACACAATACAATACAACAATACTATCAAAACACTACGGGGTTTAAGGGGTAAATTGGTATGGAAGGTGTTAAAGGTGGCATGAGGTGGTCAGATTAAGACACCTAACCTATATTCCGTTGCTGTTGTACCGTGGCTTAACGGTTCCTTGTACATTCTGTTTACCCTGGTCTCTAGCATATAGAGACCCCTCTCGTATACACTGGCATCCTTCTGTACCAAGCTACAAACAACAGCGTTAACACAATATTCTACAATATTTTACAATCTCTTTAGAAAATACCTCTTATTCTGTCTTTTCTAATTCTTCATTATCCTTGGGACTTACCGAGCGACATGTTCGCTGACGACATTCTATTTCTTTCTTCTTTAAATGTCGTCAGGTACTTTGGACCCAGCAGAGATCGAGCCCACCGGTGAAGACTTGGAGCAATTTCACGAAGACCCTGAGCTCTAGACATTGTACCTTGTTCTATTCAGTATTTTCATTTCCTGTTATGCCATTGTTTAGGCATCGCTTTTCATTTTAGTTGTATTTACTTTTCATGCATTGTACAAAAGAATGTTATTAATAAAGTTGCTGTTATTTCTATATCTCTTGTCTCTTGTGATTTACTTTATATTGCTTAGATACGCTTAGCGTATGTACTTCTAAGTATATACGTAGCGGACCTCGTCGCGTCCTCTTCGCCGTACACTGGGAAGCGGGGCGTGACAAATATAATCAGGGGGTAGCAAGACATGCAGGCATGAGTATGAACAGTAATAAAAGTAGAACAGTAACACGAATAAGGAACAGTGAAGGGTAAAAGCATATGTGATGTGCAGTGAGTAATCTGAACTAAGCTATTGGGTTAATTACTCTCAAGTCTTTGAAATCAATTTAATGAATCGTCGATATAACTCAATAGTATCCCGTGCATGCCCGGGACCACGGTCAAGACTCTCGGGCTGAATCCGAGACGTGTCGCTAGGCAATAAACAGGTAACATGTACAGACGAATGATGTCAGCATCATCATCTCGGGGCTGGCCTGGCCCGTAAAACTGATCAGTATAAGCATCGAACTGTCGAGTTACAAGTCAGGTTTCATCATTGATTTCCCCATACCCCCAAGTTATGTATTCAAGTCGGGTATTGATAAATCTGAAGCTAATACCAACACAGGATCAAGCAGGAACATGTTTGTCTATACAGACAACAGGATATGTCCATCAGGACAACATGTCAGGATTGTCGGCATTAGAAACAGGATCAGGTAACATGTCAAGTAGTGATATATCAGGTCATGTCAGGTATTGTACATGTATCAAGTCATGTCAAGTAGCGGTGTATCAGGTCATGTCAAGTAGTGCACATGTATCAAACGGGTGCTCAAAATCAAGCTGTAGCAAGTATTGAATCAGGGTGAAAGTACGGATATACAATAAAAGCATGAATGCACAAATATCGACCAGGGTTACATCATGACTATGTAGGGTGTACAATATCAAGCATGGGGTGTCGATATAACAACAATATGTAATAATGTGCCATGGTATGCAAATTGATATATAATTAATGGTATGGATGCACAATAAAACATGGATGCATAATTAACTATTAGGGTTATATTTACAGTTCTAAGACTAAATGGGATGCACATTATTAAGTATGGAGTGTTACTACAATAATAATATGAATTAATGTGATCTATAAATGCAGTTATATATATTTTAAATGATATGAATGCAAACGGGTATCCGAAAACAGTAAACTTTTAGTATGGATGTATAATGTGATAAACGGGTAACATTTTACTCATATGGATGCATAATAATATACCTAGCATGTATAAAGATGAATTAGCATGCGACTAGATATGTAAATAGTGATATATGGATAACATATTCAAACCGATTAATAATTATAAAAGTGGTATTGATTAACCATGCACAAGAAAATTCCGTTCAGAAATTCAACGTTACCTTAATTAGTAAAATAGCTTAAAAATAACAAACGTTCTCCAAAGGGACGTGTCTTATACCAAAACAAAGATAATTCAATAAGGTTTTCATTTTTATAAGTTGAAGTATCTCAGGTTGTTCCTACAAAAAGGTATGAACATTCGAAATTGAAAGTTTGCTGCTGGAATTTCCCTGGACAGCAGTTTAGAGATATTTTCATTTGCATTTTATGTTATTTAAACAATTTATTTTGCAAGTAAATATTTAATAGAGTTATAGTATTCTGAGTTAGCTTCGTAACGAACTAAATAACGTATACTAATGATTTTTCTATGATTTATAATGAATTTTATAAGGTAAGGTGTACAGTAAATTTCAGATTTGTCATATCCGCTTTGCAACGACGTTTTATGTGTAAACTATAATATTTTCAAACTATATTTTGTATAACATTATAAAATGTAGATTATAAACTAATTAAAGATAATAATAAGAAATATTACGACAATAGAAATTTTATAGATATAATTATAGCATGTTGCAAGTTGTAAACTTTCATACATTTTATATTATAAAACCAATTAACGTTAAATAACTACGGTGTATAAATTATATAAATATGGTTGTATGATGACGATGACGATGATAATAATACGGAAACATATATATAAATTACATAAAGTATAGCATGTAGCAAGTTATAAACTTTCCTCGATCGAATCACGCGACGGATACGTATGGCACGTCCGACGTCGGTAAAACGTCGCAACGCATGCACGGCACGCGGGACGGATCCAGGCAAGGTAAGAGGGTGATCACACAGGCAAGGTCCGTTCACTGGGTCACTCGGATCATCAGCGACGAGCATGGCTCCGGCGGTGATCACCGAAATTAAGAAACAAGATCAAGAAAAAGAAAGAAGAAAGAAGAAGAAGAAGAGGTTGTGTATTAAATAAGGAAAGAAAAATAAATAAATAAAATATATAAAAATATATATATGCAGAGGAGAGAGAGAGTCACGAGAGAGAGAGAGAGAGAAAGGGGTTGTTATTAAGATTTAGATTTTAATTTAAAAAGATTTTGTAAGTTATAAATATTTTAAACTGTTAAATTTTAATAAAGATATTAGATGAAATAAAATTGGATTTTCTGGTAAATACAAATTTAGTCCAAAATACGCCCGGGTCGGGTCTAAAATTCAGTTTCAAAAATATAAAAAATATACATGTCGACCAAAACTCAAATTGGATGTCCGAGTAACAAAAATGCAACCCCAAGAACGGATGCACGTACGTGCGCGTAGCCATCCAAACAAGTCTGTTTCACTGAACGGGACGAGAACAAGATACGCGGATGCTACGACAGGGTCAGGGGTATCATGCAGGCCATGCAAGATATTTTTAAAATATTTTACTTGACTTTAAATGTTATATTAAAAAAATGCAGATGCCAGATAAAATGCCAGTATGCAGAAAAAAATGAAAATGCACGAATCCATGTAACAGGTCAGGATAAATTATAAAAATGAATCAAGACAGGTTTCAAGCAAGCGGGTCGGATCGGATGCAAATGCAAATTTCAAAATACTATTCGCATCCAAAACACAGTAAACCAAGAAACTACCATAAATAAGTAAATACTTGAACTGGAATTGGTATAAATGAACTAGGGTGTTACATTATACCCAACTACAAAAAAATTTCTTCCTCGAAATTTCCAAGACAAGAAAAGATAAACAAACATGCAACTACAAGAATAAGTGTGGAAACTTCTGTCGAATTTCGTCTTCTCGTTCCCAAGTCGATTCTCCGTGCGAGCGATTTCCCTAAGAAACAAGTACAAGAGGGATAACCTTGTTCTTAAGGACCTTTTCTCTTTGATCAACAATCGACATCGGTCGTTCCTCAAAGGTCAAATCATCCCTTACAGTCAGCTCCGAATGATCTAGTACATGTGTTTCATCTAGAACATACTTACGGAGTTGAGATACGTGAAACACGTTATGAACATTCGCCAAAGATTGTGGTAAAACCAATCGATAAGCCACTACTCTAACACGCTCCAAAATCTCGAAAGGCCCTGCGAATCGAGGACTAAGCTTACCTCGATTCCCAAAACGAATCACTCCTCTAGTCGGTGATATCTTTAAGAACACAAGATCACCAACAGCGAACTCTAGAGGTCTTCTCGATGTATCGGCCCAACTCTTCTGCCGATCTTGTGCTGCCTTCATGTGATTCCGGATAGTATTAACTTTCTCAACTGTTTGTATGATCAAATCCGGTCCAAACAATCTTCGTTCTCCAACATCATCCCAACAAACGGGTGAGCGACACTTGCGACCATACAATGCTTCGAATCGAGCCATCTGAATAGTCGCCTGAAAACTGTTGTTGTAAGAAAATTTCACCAAGTGTAGACGATCCTCCCACAAACCCTTAAAGTCTAACATGCAAGCTCTCAACATGTCTTCAAGAGTTTGGATTGTTCTCTCCGACTGGCCATCTGTCTGAGGATGATAAGCTGTGTTAAACTTCAATCGCGTCCCCAAACTTTCCTGTAAACTCCTCCAGAAGTGCGATAAGAATCGGGTGTCACGGTCGGACACGATACTCACAGGTACTCCATGCAATCTCACAATCTCCTGCATGTACCGTTCTGCTAACGCTTCCGTCGACTGACCAACTCGAAATGGTATGAAATGAGCTGTCTTGGTCAATCGATCAACAATCACCCAAACTGTATTGTTGCCCCTTAGACTCCACGGTAAAGCTGTCATGAAATCCATGGTTATATGTTCCCACTTCCATTGAGGAACCGGAAGTGGTTGCAATAAACCAGCTACCTTTTGATGTTCAGCCTTAACTTGCCGACACACCAAGCACTTCACTACAAAGCAGGCAAACTCCCTTTTCATGCCTTCCTACCAGAAATGTTGTCGTAGATTACGATACATCTTCGTACCTCCTGGATGTACGGAATACGTGGAACCGTGTGCCTCCTTCATAACCTCTTCACGAATGTCCCCTTTCGGCACACACAAACGGCTACCATATCGCAACGAACCATCCTCATGAATTAACAAGTCCGTTCGAAGTCCTGCTTCAACCTGCTCTCGAAACTTTTGCAATCTTGGGTCCTGTGACTGCGCTGCTTTAATATTTTCGATCAACGACGGCTGTACTTGCAGCTACATCAACTGTCCCGAAGAGTGCGGTAGCACGATCTCCAGCTCGAATCTTCGAAAGTCTTCAATGAGCTCCTTCTGTGCAGTCAACATCCGAATTGCTGGCAACCGACTAAGCACATTGGGCACTACATTAACTTTCCCCGGATGGTACTTGAGATCAAGATCATAATCAGCCATCAGCTCCAACCATCTATGCAGCCTTATGTTAAGCTCCTTCTGTATGAACCCATACTTTAGGCTTTTATAATCGGTGAATACTCCGACCCTTTCGCCCAATAAGTAGTGTCTCCAAATCTTCAAAGCGAAAATCACTGCATTGAAGCTCCAAATCATGAGTTGGGTAATTCTTCTCATCGGTCTTCAACTGTCTCGATGCGTAAGCTATAACCTTCCCATGCTGCATCAAAACACATCCCAAACCTTTCCCAGATACGTCGCTATGAATCATTGTCGCGCCCCGCTTCCTAGAGTACGCTAAGATGGGCACGTGACACAGCCAACCATGCTACCTGTGGATAGGAAATATCCTTCCACGGTCACATTACGGCTGTAAAGATATCAAGAACAATAATAAACTATCTAACACATGTCTATAAGGCAGAATAAAACGAGTCAAGAATAAAATAATGCGGAAGCAAAAGATCCAATACAAGAATAAACTGGAATGTACGTCCCATAATCCGGGCTCACATTAGGAATGATAATACTGAAAGTAAAAGAACTAACTAATAGCAAGTCCTCACTGCTCAGCCTGCTGACTGAAATACTCTTGCTCGGACTGCAGCAAAGGTAAGGAATCTAGGCCAAGCAAAACCCAGACATCAGTGCGTTATAATATCAAACAATACTATAAACAGGGGTAGCAATACATACAGGTATGAGTATAAGCAAGAATATAACAAGAATATATATAACAGTGAGTATGCCAGTATAAGTGACGTGCAGTGATATCTAAACTGTGCTACATGGTTATCTATTCTAAAGTCTTCGAAACCAAGTAATGTAATCCTCATCGTAACCCATCGGTGATTTATTTCGTAACGCCCGGAAAAACGGCAAACAATAGGTATTTCGTAACGCCCGGAAGAACGGCAAACAATAGGTATTCCGTAACGCCCAGAAAAACGGTAAACAATAGGATGGCCCTTTGAGTTACATTCGATTACATTCCTGATTTCCCCATACCCCCAAGTTATATATGTCAAGTCAGGTATTAACAAATCTGGAGTTAATGCCAACACAGGATAAGTAGGTACAGGTTTGTCTGGCTAGACAACATGAAATGTCCGTAGGGACAACATGTCATGGTTGTTGGCATTAGTAACAAGATCAGGTAACAGGTAAAGCCATGGTACCTCAGGTCAAGTCAGGTAATATATAGGTATCATGTCATGTCAAGAGGTGCACGGTACCATGTTGTGTCAAGTAGTAGGTGTAACAAGTCATGTCAGGGGTGCACAAAATGTCATGTGGGTGCTCATAATCAAACTAAAAATAAGCAGGGGTATACAAAACAAGTATAGGGTACTAATAGAACGATAAAATGGAACATTGTAATGTGGTATGCAAATAGGTACAGTTTAAAATATATGGATGCACGGTTATCGATTAGAGTTAGGCTTATGGTTCCAATATTAAGTAAAATACACTTAAACAAATATGGAATGTTAAAATCTCGTTATTATGGGTTAAACGATCTAGGGACGCAAATATATATAAAATAGGTTAAATGGATGCAAACGAGTGTCCAATAGGGTAGAAACTATTAAAAGGGTACTATGGGCTATGCAAATAATTATTATGTGATTTAAATACGGATGTGGGTACTATGTATAGTAAATCAAAATACAACATGGTATGTTTCAAGTTATAAATCTAAAATGATAAAATGGACATCGAAGTGTTAAAATGAAACAAATGGCCTTAGATTTAATTTACAGGTTTAGCATGCAATTAAATATGTATAAAAATAATATAAGTAGCATGTAGCAAGTTTTACTTGCCTCGACAGATCAAGAAACGGGTATACGGAACATCTCACGTCGGCGGAAAAAGTCGCGACGCGTGCACGGTACACGGAACAGATCCAAACAACATACAAGGGGATCACACGGGTCAGGTACGCTCGCTGGGTCATCGGGATCATCGTCGGTACGACTGGATTCCGGCAATCAAAAGAACAGTGAACATTAAAAAAAGAAAATTATAGAAAGAAAGAAGGAGAGAATGGAAGGAAGAAGAAGAATGAGAAGAGGAAGAGTTGCTCACTAGATATGCAGAGGGGTGATGGCGTCGACGGTGATGATCGGAGGAACTCCGGCGATGAGGTTTGGCTGCTAGGGTTCGGTTAGGGTCAAGCTAGGGTTTGGTTTGCTAAGGTGTTGGTGTAGGGGTCTTGTGAAGGGGAGGAGAACAGAGGAGAGAAAGAAGAGAGAAGAGAGATGGCGACGGCGAGGGTGGTCGGCGGCGATGGGATGAGGTAGTGCAGGTAGGTTTCTTGGGTGTAGGGTGTTGATGAGGGCTCGGGAAGGAAAGGAAACGAGGGGAGGTTGATGAGGCAGAGGGAGTTGAAGGAATGAGCTAAGGGTTAGGGTTGAGAAAGGATGATGGGTTAACGAGGAAGGAGATGGGAGTTCGGGGTTTTATGGGTTCTCGTCGCGGCATAAAAAAAGAAAACAAAGAAGAAAGAATGAAGGAGGGAGGTGAGATTAGTGAGAGAAGGGAGGTGACGGGAATCGAGGAGTGCACAGTGTCGCGAGAGGAAAGAGAGAGGGTGCGAGAGGAGAGAGAAATAAGAGAGAGAGAGAGAGACACAGCGCGGAGAGAGAGAGAGAAAGGAAAAGAGATTCTGAGTGAGAGGGGGAGAGAGAGAGAGGTAGGGCCTGGCGCAGGGAAAGAAAGAATTTGATTGGCTCGTGGGAAAAAATGAGAGAGAGAGAGAGAGGATTGTTATGAGGTTGTTAAGAAAAAGATTTTTGAAATAAAATAAAAAGATTTGTAAGCTGTAAAATTTTTAAACTGTTAAGAGTATTTAAAATACTAATAAAATTTGATATTTTTGGAAAATACAAACTTAGTCCAAAACACGCCCGGGTCGGGTCTAAAAATCCAGTTTTAAAATATGAAAAATATATGCGACTTCCAAATTTTAAAATGAATGATTAGGTAACTAAAAGGCATACCCCTAAGAACTGATGCACGTGCGTGCGCGTAGCCATCCAAACACGTCCGTTTCACTGAACGGGACGAGAACAAGATGCGCGGATGCTACCACGGGGTTAGGGGTATCATGCAGGTTATGAAATGAAATTGTAATTTATTTTATGTGATCTAAAATGTTACATTGTAAAATGTGCGATGCCAAATGAAAGTTTAAGATGCAGTTTATACTAGATGCACGGGTCTATTTAACGAGCCGGGGTAGTCTATAAATATAAATCAACCAGTTCAAGAAAGCGGGTCGGGTCGAATGCAATGTAAAAGTAAACTACCATTCGCATCCAAACATGATAAAACAATAAAAATACCACAGACAGACAAATACGGAAACAGAAATTGGTATAACTGAACTCGGTTTTTACATTATACCCAACTACAAAAAGAATTTCGTCCTCGAAATTCCAAGAACAAGAAAGGATACACAAACAACAAACTATAAGAATAGATGTAGAAACTTCTGCCGGATTTCATCTTCTTGTTCCCAAGTTGATTCTCCATGTGAGCGATTACCCCAAGAAACAAGTACAAAAGGGATAACTTTGTTCTTAAGAACCTTTTCTCTTCGATCCATAATTGACATCGGTCGCTCCTCAAAAATCAAATCTTCTCGTACAGTCAGCTCCGAATGATCCAACACATGTGTTTCATCTCGAACATACTTACGGAGTTGAGACACGTGAAACACGTCATGAACATTCGCCAAGGATTTCGGTAACGCCAATCATTACGCCACTTCTCCAACACGCTCCAAAATCTCAAAAGGTCTGACGAATCGAGGACTAAGCTTTCCTCGACTTCCGAAAACAAATCACCCCTCTAGTTGGTGATATCTTCAAGAATTCCCAAATCACCAACGGCGAACTCTAAAGGTCTTCTCGATGTATCTGCCCAACTCTTTTGTCGGTCTTGTGCTGCTTTCATATGATTCCGGATAATGTTAACCTTCTCAACTATTTGCACGATCAAATCCGGTCCCAACAATTTTCATTCTCCAATATCGTCCCAACAAACAGGCGAACGATACTTGCGACCATAAAAAGCTTCGAATGAAGCCATCTGAATAGACGCCTGGAAATTGTTGTTGTAAGAAAACTCCACTAAGTGTAGATGATCCTCCCATGAACCCTTGAAGTCTAACATGCAATCTCTCAACATGTCTTCAAGAGTTTGGATCATTCTCTCCGATTGGCCGTCTGTCTGAGGATGATAAGCTGTGCTAAACTTCAATCGAGTCCCCAAACTTTCCTGTAAGCTCCTACAAAAGTGTGATAAGAAATGAGTGTCACAGTCGAACACAATGCTCACCGGTACTCCATGCAATCTTACAATCTCCTGCATGTACCGTTCTGCCAAAGTTTCTGTTGATTGACCAACTTGAAAAAGGGATGAAATAAGCTGCCTTGGTCAATCGATCAACAATCACCCAAACTGCATTATTACCCTTTGGACTCCATGGTAAAGCCGTCACGAAATCCATGGTTATATGTTCCCACTTCCACTGAGGAATCGGAAGTGGTTGCAACAAATCAGCAACTCTTTGATGTTCAGCTTTGACTTGCTGACACACCAAGCACTATGTCACAAAGTGGACAATCTCTCGTTTCATGCCTTCCCACCAGAAATACCGTCGTATATCTCGGTATATCTTCGTGCCTCCTGGATGTACGGAATATGCTGAACTGTGCGCCTTTTTCATAAGTACTTCACGAATATCTGTAATACCTGGCAATTCCAAGAAAGCTTCTGATCTCTGCAACGTTCTTCGGAATCGGCCAATCTCGAACTGCTGCAATCTTTTCGGGATCAACGGCGATTCCACCTCCAAACACGACATGTCCCAAAAACTTCACTTCTTCAAGCCAAAACTCGCACTTTCTCATCTTTGCATATAATTTTTCTTGCCTCAATGTCTGCAGTGCGATCTTCAAGTGTTCTGCATGCTCTTCAATAGTCTTGGAGTAAACCAGAATACCATCAATAAACACCACTATAATCTGGTCCAAGAATGGTGAAAAGATTCGGTTCATCAAGTCCATAAATATCGCCGGTGTGTTCGTTACTCCGAAGGGCATCACTAAATACTCGTAATGTCCATGCCAAGTTCGGAACGCCGTCTTGCAAATATCTTCTGTTTTAACTCGGACCTGATGATATTCGGATCGCAAATTCAATTTCGAGAATACCCTCACGCCACAAAGCTGCTCGAACAATTCGCCAATGCGAGGGATCGGGTACTTGTTCTTAATAGTTACCCGGTTTAATTCTCGATAATCGATGCACATCCTCCTTGTGCTATCTTTCTTCTTTACTAGAAGAACTGGAGCTCCCTAAGGCGAGTTACTGCTTCGATTCCAACCCTTCTCAAGTAATTCAGTAACCTGCTTCTTAACTTCTTCCAACTACACTGGTGCTATTGGATAGTATGCTTTAGAAACTGGCGCTGCACCAGGAACAAGATCAATCACGAACTCTACATCTCACTTCGGCGGTAAACCTGATATGTCCTCGAATACGTCCATGAAATCTCGAACAACAGCTGGCGCTTCATGTTTAGCAACCTCCATCGACGAAAGAACACTATTTGTCGGCCTAGCCTTAAACTCGACTGGCCCGACAGAACTGCTAACACCAAACATCCTCTGGATGTCCGGGAATCTGGAAATTCGCTTTCTTTGCTCTACACTCAATGTGAGCATGGAAAGTGCCGAAAAATCCATTTCCAAGACGACTTCATAACTTCCGGTAACAATCATCAAGAAATCTGCAAATAGCTCCCGTCTGCCGACAACAACAGAACAAACCTTATACCCTCTATTAGTTATGATTTTTCCATTCCCAGTGTGTATGTCCCAATAACTAAACAGGGTCGTGCAAGTCATCGAGTGTATATTAATAAACTTGGATGACATAAATCAATAGGATGCACTAGAATTGAATAACGCTAATGCGAGAAAACCATAAACAAGTAGGGTACCTGAAACGACTTCCTCTGAAGCTTTAGCCTCTTCAGCCGTCAGGGTAAAGGCTCGAGCTTGATTGGGTCCCTGAGTTATCGGCTTCTGCTCCTGAAACTGTCTCTGCGGTGACTTCTAAGTATCTTCCTTCAACCGTAGTTTCGACGGACAAGAATCAATGGTGTGATCAGCAGATCCGCAAATAAGACAAAGTCCAAGCCTCTTACGACAATCTCTTCGATAATAACCTAGTCGTTGGCAGTAATCACACAACACCCTTCCTTTTTGCTCGGGCAAAACTGGTTTCTTCATTGGTACAACACCACGCCTGTCCACCGGAATACCTCTACGTCCATGTGCTCGGTTTGGTGCAAATGCCGGCTTCCGTACTGTAAATGCTAGCTGTTGTGTACTCCCGGTCTTCATAGATAGGCTCTGCTGCTCTCGGGCTGCTGTAAGTACTTGTGAGAAAGTGGTCAAACCCAGGAAGACAATCTGCCTCTGGATGTCCACATCCAAACTGCGCATGAACCTCCTTGCCCTATTGTTCCCCTCTGAAAAGCGGCCTACAGGACCGCGGTGTCCTGACGCTGAGATTCAGGGCAGATGCTATTTGGTTTTATCCGTCTACCTCTCCGAAGATGCCAAGTTGATTTATGGCACTGTGTATCGGAAGTTTAGACGGATGCGGCCGATGTAGCAAACTTCGTCAGATTCCCCCTCAGGGTCAGGGGTTTTTGATTGTGGGGACGCTCTTCCCTGCAGGTGCAAGCCCCTGTAGTTAATTACGCTACCGCGTCACGGTAACAACTTTCTCCTTCTCCAGAATTTCACTTCGTGTCGTGGGTGTTTGTTTTGTTCGTGGTTGTCCGTGGATTGTATACGGAGACTGAGTAATGTCGTCGCCCGTAGGACGTGGATTAGTCCAAATCCGTATTTACTTAGATTTGGGTTTGGTGTTTTTAGTTTAAGGATGCATTAGTCGCGTTGCGGCTAAGATCAACTTAAATGTTCGTTAAGGATACGATAGTCCTGTTTGAGACTAAGATCAACTTAACGTGATCGTTTAGATCCGACAAAAGAGCGTTTGGGCTCTATTGTTCCAGTTTGGGAGATTCATAGTCCAATTTGGAACTAAAGTCTGTTTGGAGGATACGTTAGCCATTTTTTAGGCTAAGATCGACTCAAACGTTTGTTAAGGATATGTTAGTCCAGTTTGAGACTAAGATCAATTTAACGGGATCGTTTAGATCCATTTCCAGTTTAGGGACATGGTGGTCCATATTCCAGTTTAGGGACATGGTGGTCCGATATTAGTTTAGGGACGTTTCGGTCCGATATTAGTTTAAGGACGTCTCGGTCCGATATTAGTTTAAGGACGTCTCGGTCCGATATTAGTTTAAGGACGTGTCACGCCCCGCTTCCCAGAGTACGCAAACTTGGGCACGTGACATAGCCAACCATGCTACCTGCGGGTAGGACGCATCCGTCCACAGTCACATTACGGTTGTAGAGATATCAAGAACAGTAAAATAAACTAAACTAATACATGTCCAAATCCATAATAACAAGAATCAATAAACAATAAGTGCGGAAGCTAATGATCCAATACAATGAATAAACAGTACGTCCCATAATGCGGGCTCACATCTGGAAATGAAAAGCAATAAATAAACTAAACCCTAAGGACTCACTGGTCAGCCTGCTGGCTGAGGTACTCCTGCTCGGTCGTCGACAAAGGTATGGAATCTGGGCCATGCAAAACCCAGACGTCAGCGCGTCAAAGCATCAAGTATATAGCATAAACATGGTAATAAGCAATGCAAGTATGAACATGAATAAAGCAATAATAAGAGGTAACAAGCAGGGTAAAGTGCAAAGGTGACTAAACTGTCCTATCAGGTTTTCTACTCTATAGTCTTTGAAACCAATTGATGAATCGTCGATGTAACTCAATAGTATCCCGTGCGTGCCCGGGACCACGGTCAAGATCCTCGGGGCTGAATCCGAGACGTGCCGCTAAGCAGTAAAAGGTAGTAGGATGGACGAGTGATGTCAGCATCAACACTCCGGAGCTGGCCAAGCCCGTAAGACTGATCAGAACAATGTATCGAACTGTTGAGTTACAAGTCGGTTTCACCTTTGATTTCCCCATACCCCCAAGCTATGTATGTCAGGTCAGGTATTCAGTAGTCAAGGACTAATGCCAACACAAGGTCGAGTAAAAGTAGGTCTGTCTGGATCGACAGCAGGAATGGTTAGGTTTGTCGGCATTAGGCACGAGATCAGGTAACAGGTCAGGTTACTTTCAACAGGTAGAGTCGATATGTACATGGTGTGGTGTCCGGTGTATCAATACATGTGTCAGGTGTATCAAGATCGGTCAATATGTAATGCAATCAGGTATATGCCGATAACAGGTATAGTAACGAATAATGAACAACACAGGAACAGTAACTAACAATATTATTCTATGTGAACACAGTGATGTTTGTATTCTCTTATTAACAGGTTCAATCATCTTTAGGGTGCAATAGCCACAAGGTAAAGCAATATCCGCAATTATAAATTAAGGAACTACATGAAATTATACTAAATATAATAATTGTCTCAAGAATGGTTTAACAGTTTAAGCAGATATGATTCAGTCGTTTTATTTAGTTCAAGCATGGATTGATGTGGGTTAATTGATTTCGAGGAACTGTTGTAACGATTCCATTATAAAGTTAACAGCAATAATACGATATCAAATGCCATCATTAAGTTACGGTATTAAATAGTTTGAATTAAAATGCGTGGCAAGATTAGATCTCGCACGCTAGCATGTTCAAGCAAGTATTCAGATACTTGCCTCGACGGTCAGCAAACTGGAACACGGATGCAAAGTCGGTAGAAACCACGATAAGATAGCACGGGCCACGGATCGAGTCCCAACAGAGGTCAACGGGATCACACGGACCAGGGGGCTTCGCTGGAGCGTCGGGTTCGCCAAGACGGCACGGTCGGATTCCGGCAAAATGTCATCGGTAACAAGTTAGCAACAAGATATGATACACGCAAAATACGACCAGCGAAGGGATTGTACCAAAGGAAGCACAAGGAAACTCACAGAGGAGAAACAGGGTGCAAACACGATGGCTCGACGGCACTGGGACGCCGGCGAGGCAGCGACGGCGAAGGACGGTGGCTGGAAAAATCCTGAGTTCGCTGGACGAGGGTGCTGCAGCGAGTGCGAGGGTGGTAGTCGACTCTGGTGGTCGAGGGAGAAAGGAGGTGGTCGGAGGTGGCGTCGACGAGGTCGCCGGCGCGCTTCTCCGGCGAACAGCGGAGGTTTGGCGAGGGGTTAGGGCTCGTGTTGGTGTTCCGGCGAGGGGAGGAGGGAAACGACGACGAGGTCGGGTCGAGTAGGGTAAGAGGGTGTCGCGGGAGGCGTCGGCGGCGAGGGGCGGCGTCGACGTCGGCTGTGCAGGGTTGGAGGCGAGGTCGGGAAATGGGTGCAGGCGCGGGATCGTCGGGAGAATAGGAGGAGGAAGGTGCGGCGGTCGAGGAGGCGTTGCTGGCGGCGACGGCGAGGTCGTGGTGGCGATGGTGGCTGCGCGATTACGGGGCTAGGGTTAGGGTTTGTTGGGTTCGTATGGAGGAAGATGGGTTGAGGGAGGCGGCTGTGCATGGTTACGTATATATAGAGGGGAGAGAGAGAGAGATTGGAGAGAGAAAGAATAATTTGGTGAGATAGAGAGAGAGAGAGAAAACGAGGAGAGAGACAGAGATGGGAAAGAGAGGCGGGGCCCACGAGAAGGAAAATCCAAGCTCGCGATTGGCTGCAGGAGGTAAGGAAAAATATTTGAGTGAGGATTTGAAGGATTACTGTTAAGGAAATATTTTCGTATAAAATTATAGTTTTATATATTAAATTGAAACGGGCCCTTTTTGGCGCGAAATGAAACATTTCCAAATCGCGCCCGGGTTGCGCCCAAATGTTCCAAATTCAAATTATATGATTTTAAGCGGGTTCCAAATTTTGAAAAGAGGTGTTTAGTGATTAAAATGCATGCCCCCAAGTCGGACACTTGCACGCGCGCGTAGTCGCCCAAACTGGCCCGTTTAGCCAAACGGAACGGAATCTCGACACGCGGACGCTTCCACGCGACTAGTGGCGACGAGTAGGCTAACATGGACATCTTAAATTTCATTTTCGGAGTTAAAATTTGTTATGTGCCAAAATGACTTAACCGGTTAAAATTTAGCAATAAACACCAGAAAATCAGGAAAATTGGAATGAGCAATAAATAACCCTCAACTAGTAACATACATAGTATTATTGGGCTCGGGTGTTACATCATACCCAACTACAAAAAAATTTCGTCCTCGAAATTCCAAGAATACAAGATAGCTAACTACTGGAAAAGGAATTTTTGCCGGATCTCGTCTTCTCGCTCCCAAGTAGATTCTCCATGCGATCGGTTACCTCAAGAAACTAGCACAAGAGGGATAACCTTGTTCTTAAGAACCTTTTCTCTTCGATCCTTGATTTCAACTGGTCGCTCCTCAAAAGTCAGGTCCTCCCGTACGGTCAACTCCGAATGATCCAAGACATGAGTCTCATCACGAATATACCTCCGTAGTTGAGACACATGAAACACATCGTGAACTCCTGCTAATGACGGTGGTAACGCCAACCTGTACGATACCTCTCCAACACGCTCCAATATCTCGAAGGGTCCAACGAATCGGGGACTAAGCTTTCCCCGACTTCCAAAGCGAATCACCCCTCTAGTCGGTGATATCTTCAGGAATACCAAATCGCCCACGGCGAACTCTAGAGGTCTTCTTGACGTGTCGGCCCAACTCTTCTGTCTGTCTTGAGCTGCCTTCATATGCTTCCTGATTGTATTCACCTTCTCAACTGTCTGTACCACCAAATCTGGTCCTAGTAACCTTCGTTCACCAACATCATCCCAACAAACAGGTGAACGGCACTTACGACCATACAGTGCTTCAAACGGGGCCATCTGAATAGTTGCTTGGAAGCTATTGTTGTACGAAAACTCCACCAGGTGTAGATGATCCTCCCAAGAACCTTTGAAGTCTAACATGCAAGCCCTCAACATATCTTCAAGGGTCTGGATCGTTCTCTCTGATTGTCCATCAGTCTGGGGATGATAAGCTGTGCTAAACTTCAATCGAGTCCCCAAACTTTCTTGTAAACTCCTCCAAAAGTGCGACAAGAACCAAGTGTCCCGATCGGACACGATGCTTACCGGTACTCCATGCAATCTGACAATCTCCTGCATGTACCGCTCTGCCAAAGTCTCTGTCGATTGACCAACCCGAAAAGGAATAAAGTGAGCTGCCTTGGTCAACCGATCGACAATCACCCATACTGCATTGTTGCCCTTTGGACTCCGCGGTAAAGCTGTCACGAAATCCATGGTTATATGTTCCCACTTCCATTGAGGAATCGGAAGTGGTTGCAACAGACCCGCAACCCTTTGGTGTTCCGCCTTGACTTGCTGACACACCAAGCACTTAGCCACGAAGCGAGCAATTTCCCGTTTCATACCTTCCCACCAGAAATGCTGTCGAATATCTCGGTACATCTTCGTCCCTCCTGGATGTACAGAGTAAGCTGAACTGTGTGCCTCCTTCATAAGCTCTTCACGCACATCTCCTTTTGGCACACACACACGGCTACCATATCTCAACGAACCATCTTCATGGATCAGCAAATCGGTTCGCATTCCGGCTTCAACCTGCTCTCGAAACTTTTGCAGTCTAGGATCCTGCGATTGTGTCGCTTTAATCTTCTCAACTAAGGACGATTGTACTTGCAACTGCATCAACTGTCCTGTAGCATGTGGTAGCACAACCTCCAAGTCAAATCTCCGAAAATCCTCAATGATCTCTCTCTGTGCAGTCAATAATTGAATTGCTGGTAACCGACTTAGCGCATCTGGCACGACGTTAACTTTTCCCGGATGGTACTTAAGATCAAGGTCGTAGTCGGCCATCAGCTCCAACCATCTGCGTTGCCTCATGTTCAACTCCTTCTGAGTGAACACATATTTCAAACTCTTGTGATCCTTAAAGACTTCAACTCTCTCGCCCAGAAGGTAGTGTCTCCAAATCTTCAGGGCGAAGATCACGGCTGCAAGCTCCAAGTCGTGAGTCGGATAGTTCTTCTCATGAGTCTTCAGCTGTCTCGATGCGTAAGCGACGACTTTCCCGTTCTGCATTAAAACACATCCCAATCCTTTTCCAGATGCGTCGCTGTGAATCACCAGTCCTCCTGAATTATCCGGTACGGTCAGGATCGGGGCGGTTATCAACTTCTGCTTCAACGTCTCGAAGGCCAATGCACATCCATCCGTCCAAACAAACGGTACCTCCTTACGCGTAAGCTTGGTTAACGGCTCAGCTAGACGAGCGAAGTTCTCCACAAATCTTCTGTAGTAACCGGCGAGTCCAAGAAAACTTCTTATCTCCGCAACATTCTTCGGAATAGGCCAATCTCGAACTGCTGCAATCTTCTCGGGATCAACGGCGATTCCATCGCCCGACACGACATGCCCCAGAAACTTCACTTCTTCCAGCCAGAATTCACACTTACTCATCTTTGCGAATAATTTCTCCTGTCTCAGCGTTTGCAGTGCGATCCTTAAGTGCTCAGCATGCTCCTCCGGACTCTTCGAGTACACCAGAATATCGTCAATGAATGCCACAATAAACTGGTCCAAGAACGGTGAAAAGATCCTGTTCATCAAATCCATGAATATTGCCGGCGCATTAGTCACTCCGAAGGGCATCACTAAGTACTCGAAATGCCCATACCGAGTCCGAAACGCCGTCTTGCAAATGTCTTCTGCCTTTACTCGGACCTGATGATATCCTGATCGCAAGTCCAGTTTCGAGAATACCCTCGCGCCACTAAGCTGCTCAAAGAGTTCTCCAATGCGAGGGATCGGGTACTTGTTCTTAATAGTCACCCGGTTCAATTCTCGATAATCAATGCACATCCTTCTCGTGCCATCCTTCTTCTTTACTAAAAGAACTGGAGCTCCCCACGGCGAGTTGCTGCTTCGAATCCATCCCTTCTCGAGTAATTCACCCACTTGTTTCTTAACTTCTTCCAATTCCACCGGTGCCATCGGATAATAAGATTTTGATACTGGCGCTGCACCAGGAATAAGGTCAATCGCAAACTCCACATCTCGCTTCGGCGGTAAGCCCGAAATATCTTCAAACACATCCATAAAGTCGCGAACAACTGCCGGCTCTTCATTACTATCCACTACCATAGCCGCAAGAACATTGTTCGTCGGCCTAGCCCTAAACTCGACTGGCCCGACAGAACTGCTTCCTCCAATGAAAGTAAACTCAGGGTGTCCGGGAATCTGGAAAATTACTTTCCTTGCCCTACAATCAATGTGTGCGTGGAAAGTGCCAAGAAAATCCATTCCCAAGACTACTTCATAACTGCCCGTATCAATCACCAAGAAGTCTGCAAAAAGCTCCCGTCCACAAACAACAACTGTACAATCTCTACATTCCTTACTAGCTATGATTTTCCCATTCCCAGTGTGTATGTCCCAGAAACTAGACAGGGTCGTGCAGGTGATCGAGTGTGTAGTTATAAATTTGGATGACATAAAACAGTGGGATGCTCCGGAATCGAATAATGCCAATGCGGGAAAACCACGAACGAGTACAGTACCTGAAACCACTTCTCCTGATGCCTTGGCTTCCTCAGCTGTCAACGTGAAAGCTCGACCCTGGTTCGGTCCTTGTGTCAGCTGTTTCTGCCCTTGGAACGGTCTCTGCGGAGTCTTCCGTATATCATCTCTCGTGCGAAGCTTCGACGGACAAGCACCAACTGCGTGATCGGCTGCTCCACAAACCAGACAAAGTCCCAGTCTCCTTCGACAATCCTTCTGCACGTGCCCAGGTAATCGGCAGTAATCACAAATCACGCTCTTCCTTCGATCAACGATCACAGGCTTCTTCATTGGCGCTACACCTCGACGGTCCACAGGAATACCTTTGCGCCCATGATCTCGGTTAGGCACAAATGCAGGCTTCCTGGCTGCAACTGCTGTCTGGTGAAGGTTCCCTTTCGATCCTGATAAACTCTGCTGCTCTCTGGCTGCCGTAAGAACCTGCGAGAAAGTGGTCAAACCCAGGGAGACAATCTGCCTCTGGATGTCCACATCCAAACTGCGCAAGAACCTTCGCGCCTTGTCTGCCTCCTTGGCGACTAAGGGTCCAGCGAAACGGCTAAGTCTCGTCCACTCCGCTGCATGTACATCCACAGCTGCTCCATTTTGTTTCAGCCCAATAAATCTCTCCTCCATTTCCTCCCGTGCAGTCCGCGGGAAGAACTTTTCCAAGAAACTTTTGGAGAAATCCGCCCAACTGATTGGCTTGGACAAGCGGGTCTCTTCCACAAGCCACCACTCTCGGGCGTAATCTACCAGCTGAATGCGCACCACATCAACTTTCTTGCCTTCTGGGATCTGTGCTGCAATCAGTAAGTTCTCCGTGTCCACGAGCCACTGCTCGGCTGGCAACGGCTCCTCCAAGCCAGTGAAAGTAGTAGGACCCAACCGTCTGAAATCTGCCACGGTCCCTACTCGGTCGACTGGCTTCGCTACAGCGGTGTTTACAGACTGCTGAATAGCCTGCAAACCCTCCTGAAATGAATCTGCTTGCTGCTGGATCAGCTCAGTTTGCCTCTTCTGATTTTCCAACATCCCACGTATCACTCCTAACATGGCGGCTTCATCCACACGCCTCTGATACGTCTTGAAATTCTTATCTGCCATGGTCCTGAAATCAAAACAAACAACATTAGCATGATGATAGATTCAATATATAAACCAAAGCTAGAACTCCAAGATACTTAAATAGAGTACTGCATTGTAGCTATGCCGCGGTATCATAGCCGCAATTACTTAACTCCACCCAAGTCGCCTAAGTCCTAGAGATAACAAGAAATTAGGTTTTCGAGTTGACAATGCAAAGTAAGTTTGCATGTCGACATGATTTGGAAGAATGATTCAAGGACGGTAAAACGGTCAAGGTGGCAGGACATGTTTCCTAATCACGGGTATTATAATTCGTGTATCGGGTGCAATACCCAACTACAAAGAATCAACCCAATTAACCTATGGCTCTGATACCATAAAACCATGTCACGCCCCGCTTCCCAGAGTACGCAAACTTGGGCACGTGACATAGCCAACCATGCTACCTGCGGGTAGGACGCATCCGTCCACAGTCACATTACGGTTGTAGAGATATCAAGAACAGTAAAATAAACTAAACTAATACATGTCCAAATCCATAATAACAAGAATCAATAAACAATAAGTGCGGAAGCTAATGATCCAATACAATGAATAAACAGTACGTCCCATAATGCGGGCTCACATCTGGAAATGAAAAGCAATAAATAAACTAAACCCTAAGGACTCACTGGTCAGCCTGCTGGCTGAAGTACTCCTGCTCGGTCGTCGACAAAGGTATGGAATCTGGGCCATGCAAAACCCAGACGTCAGCGCGTCAAAGCATCAAGTATATAGCATAAACATGGTAATAAGCAATGCAAGTATGAACATGAATAAAGCAATAATAAGAGGTAACAAGCAGGGTAAAGTGCAAAGGTGACTAAACTGTCCTATCAGGTTTTCTACTCTATAGTCTTTGAAACCAATTGATGAATCGTCGATGTAACTCAATAGTATCCCGTGCGTGCCCGGGACCACGGTCAAGATCCTCGGGGCTGAATCCGAGACGTGCCGCTAAGAAGTAAAAGGTAGTAGGATGGACGAGTGATGTCAGCATCAACACTCCGGAGCTGGCCAAGCCCGTAAGACTGATCAGAACAATGTATCGAACTGTTGAGTTACAAGTCGGTTTCACCTTTGATTTCCCCATACCCCCAAGCTATGTATGTCAGGTCAGGTATTCAGTAGTCAAGGACTAATGCCAACACAAGGTCGAGTAAAAGTAGGTCTGTCTGGATCGACAGCAGGAATGGTTAGGTTTGTCGGCATTAGGCACGAGATCAGGTAACAGGTCAGGTTACTTTCAACAGGTAGAGTCGATATGTACATGGTGTGGTGTCCGGTGTATCAATACATGTGTCAGGTGTATCAAGATCGGTCAATATGTAATGCAATCAGGTATATGCCGATAACAGGTATAGTAACGAATAATGAACAACACAGGAACAGTAACTAACAATATTATTCTATGTGAACACAGTGATGTTTGTATTCTCTTATTAACAGGTTCAATCATCTTTAGGGTGCAATAGCCACAAGGTAAAGCAATATCCGCAATTATAAATTAAGGAACTACATGAAATTATACTAAATATAATAATTGTCTCAAGAATGGTTTAACAGTTTAAGCAGATATGATTCAGTCGTTTTATTTAGTTCAAGCATGGATTGATGTGGGTTAATTGATTTCGAGGAACTGTTGTAACGATTCCATTATAAAGTTAACAGCAATAATACGATATCAAATGCCATCATTAAGTTACGGTATTAAATAGTTTGAATTAAAATGCGTGGCAAGATTAGATCTCGCACGCTAGCATGTTCAAGCAAGTATTCAGATACTTGCCTCGACGGTCAGCAAACTGGAACACGGATGCAAAGTCGGTAGAAACCACGATAAGATAGCACGGGCCACGGATCGAGTCCCAACAGAGGTCAACGGGATCACACGGACCAGGGGGCTTCGCTGGAGCGTCGGGTTCGCCAAGACGGCACGGTCGGATTCCGGCAAAATGTCATCGGTAACAAGTTAGCAACAAGATATGATACACGCAAAATACGACCAGCGAAGGGATTGTACCAAAGGAAGCACAAGGAAACTCACAGAGGAGAAACAGGGTGCAAACACGATGGCTCGACGGCACTGGGACGCCGGCGAGGCAGCGACGGCGAAGGACGGTGGCTGGAAAAATCCTGAGTTCGCTGGACGAGGGTGCTGCAGCGAGTGCGAGGGTGGTAGTCGACTCTGGTGGTCGAGGGAGAAAGGAGGTGGTCGGAGGTGGCGTCGACGAGGTCGCCGGCGCGCTTCTCCGGCGAACAGCGGAGGTTTGGCGAGGGGTTAGGGCTCGTGTTGGTGTTCCGGCGAGGGGAGGAGGGAAACGACGACGAGGTCGGGTCGAGTAGGGTGAGAGGGTGTCGCGGGAGGCGTCGGCGGCGAGGGGCGGCGTCGACGTCGGCTGTGCAGGGTTGGAGGCGAGGTCGGGAAATGGGTGCAGGCGCGGGATCGTCGGGAGAACAGGAGGAGGAAGGTGCGGCGGTCGAGGAGGCGTTGCTGGCGGCGACGGCGAGGTCGTGGTGGCGATGGTGGCTGCGCGATTACGGGGCTAGGGTTAGGGTTTGTTGGGTTCGTATGGAGGAAGATGGATTGAGGGAGGCGGCTGTGCATGGTTACGTATATATAGAGGAGAGAGAGAGAGAGATTGGAGAGAGAAAGAATAATTTGGTGAGATAGAGAGAGAGAGAGAAAACGAGGAGAGAGACAGAGATGGGAAAGAGAGGCGGGGCCCACGAGAAGGAAAATCCAAGCTCGCGATTGGCTGCAGGAGGTAAGGAAAAATATTTGAGTGAGGATTTGAAGGATTACTGTTAAGGAAATATTTTCGTATAAAATTATAGTTTTATATATTAAATTGAAACGGGCCCTTTTTGGCGCGAAATGAAACATTTCCAAATCGCGCCCGGGTTGCGCCCAAATGTTCCAAATTCAAATTATATGATTTTAAGCTGGTTCCAAATTTTGAAAAGAGGTGTTTAGTGATTAAAATGCATGCCCCCAAGTCGGACACTTGCACGCGCGCGTAGTCGCCCAAACTGGCCCGTTTAGCCAAACGGAACGGAATCTCGACACGCGGACGCTACCACGCGACTAGTGGCGACGAGTAGGCTAACATGGACATCTTAAATTTCATTTTCGGAGTTAAAATTTGTTATGTGCCAAAATGACTTAACCGGTTAAAATTTAGCAATAAACACCAGAAAATCAGGAAAATTGGAATGAGCAATAAATAACCCTCAACTAGTAACATACATAGTATTATTGGGCTCGGGTGTTACAGGACGTCTCGGTCCACGAGTTTAAGGACCCCGCAGTCCATATTGATGCGTGTGTTCGTCGGGACCCGTCACCTCTCTGACGACGTTGAATGATTACAACGACGTATGTCAGAGGAGTTCGGAGATGTACCCTCGAACCGAAGTGAATTGATTTAAAAGAGCAATCTTGCTCAGTCAATTTAATTTAAGGACTTATGGCCAAAATTGCGCTAAGTCCAGTTTCAACATTTTTTGTCTTTGGCTGGTGCTGGGGCTTCACCCCTTTTTAGTAATGCACTGTATTATTCTTGTTTTGGTTGGGCTTTGCCCTTTTATAAATGATGCAGAGCATCTATTTTTTTGTTTGGGCTTTGCCCCCCTTTTAAAATGCATAGCATTTTTTTTTATTAGGCCTGTTAGGCCTTTTTATTGGGCTCTGTCCCTTTTCTTTAACAATACAGAGCATTAGATACTCTGACAGTGCCCCACGTGGCTTGTCAGGCGCTTTGCGCTAAGTATTGAGCGCAAACTCATATGGTGGTGACACGTGTCACGCTCTGGTGAGTGCAAGCGCAATAGCGCAGTGCGCTGCGCTGTTGTGCTGCAGACACGTGGCGCGCTCTGGTGAGTTGCGCTAATTCTAGAGAGCAGAGCTCTGTTTCAAGAGCGCGTAGCGCAAGTGGTTCTATGGCTGACACGTGTTGCGCTCTGGTGAGCGCAAACGCAATAGCGCAGTGCGCTGCGCTAGTGCGCTACTGACACGTTGCGCACTCTAGTGAGCGCAAGCGCAAGAGCGCAGTGCGCTGCGCTGTTGCGATACTGACACGTGGCGCGCTCTGGTGAGCTGCGCCAATTCCAGAGAGCAAAGCTCTATTTTAAGAGCGCATAGCGCAAATTGTTCTGTAGCTGACACGTGGCGCTCTCTCAAGGGCGCAACAGCGCAGTTTGGAAATGCAAAGCACTAAGAATCTTTTAGATTCAAGAACAGAAGTGCAGACCACTGTTGGATTTCTTGATCTAATTTAGATCAAAGGAAAAGATAAGTTTTTTTCTTATCTTAAAGAACCAAAGGTTCATGAAAAAGTGCAAAGCATTATTTTTTATTTTATTTATTTATTTTATTTAGTTATGTTTAAAGATCAATGATCTTGTTTATAAGAGAATTTTCTCTTCTTTCAAAGGTTTTTTACCTTTTTTGTTCTTGAGGAGTTCTTCAGAGTCCTCTTTCTCTCTCTTTTTTTTTTAGAAAGATGTTGATGCCTCTGAATTGAGGTCTAGGGTCCTTTTTATAGTGCCCATAAATTAGTTAAATTTGTTAAAGAGATCCTTCTCTGAGTGATTTGGGGAATTTTCCCCACCGTTGGATCTTTGATCCAAGGGCTTCTGCTTTGCAGAAGAAAATCTTCTTGTTTTAATAAGAACAGAAAAGATTTCTTAGAAATTTAATTCTGTTTGGCGCAGATGCCCCAGCGCGTGACACGTGTCGCGCAGCGCAACTGTGCTGACACGTGTCGCGCAGCGCAACTGCGCTAGCGCAACTGCGCTGACACGTGTCGCGCAGCGCACAGCGCAGCGCAACTGCGCTGACACGTGTCGCGCAGCGCAGCACTAGCGCAACTGCGCTAGCGCATCTGCGCTGACACGTGTCGTGCAGCGTAGTACTAGCGCAACTGAAGCGTTGCTTCCTTTAATAGAGCTTTGCTCTGATTGAGCGCGCCTTCTTGGGCGCTGCGCTGACGTATCAGCGCCGGACACGTGACGCGTTGCGCCCGAGATTTGAAGCGTTGCTTCAAAATTTGAATTTTGAATTTCCAGCAGAGCTTTGCTCTGATTAGGGGAAACAAATGCCCCCCGACCGTTGCGCTCACGTGGCGCGCACGTGAGTGCAGCGGTGGCAACCCCCTGACCGTTGGATCAAGGGGTGAGCTGAAGGGGCGCAAGCGCCTTATAAATAGGACCTATGGCCCTTTAGAAAACTTCACCATTTTCTAGATTTTGATTTCAGAGCTTTGCTCTTGCTTAGAACTTCAGAGCTTTGCTCGTTTCCACAGTTAGAAAACTTTTAGGTAAAATTAATTTAAATCAGTCTTAACCAAAAGAGCTTTGCTCTTATAGATCTTTTGATCTAAAGAAATTCCCTTTGGGGTTTCACCAACAGAGCTTTGCTCTCATGAATCCATAGATCTATAAAGATCTTGTTCATGGGTTTTAACCCATGAGCAGAGCTTTGCTCATGGATCCAAAAATAGATCTTTTTGATCTAAAAACGAAGATTCAAAAGGTTTTAATTTCTTTAGGAGTTTTAAATAAATTTTCTCATCATCATCACAGAGCTAGGCTCTTTTAAGGAATCTTATTCCCCTGAGACCAGAGTTTGACAAGTGTCACTCTGTGACAGAGCTTTGCTCTGAAAGAGGAGATTTTCTCCTTGTCTCTAGGGATTCTTTATTAATGGGAATGTTTTCCTGGGGACCAACTGACAATCTCATCCAATGATGAGATTGTCCTATTAACTGACGTACTGTCATCCAGATTTTGTGGGTCCCCCTTTGGTCCCTTACTCACTGCACTGCTGTGTGGTGTAATTAATTAATTTTAATTTTAATTTAATTAATACATTTTCTTCTTTAAACGCCAAACGTTGGAATTACAACCCTAACGGCTAAATTGTTCTTTTTGCAGCGATCATGTCTCTAGACACTTCATTCCCGTTCGTCCGCTCGGAGGAGGGATTTCCCGAGGCGCCCTCGGACCGTGAAGTCCTGACCATGATTAGAGAATACGACCCGGAGTACAAGAATCTTCACCTTTGGGGGTCCTGGTATAACCAGATCATTATGGGTCGACGCAGCTTCACATGCGCAGTGCCGTCCGAGCCCATCACGGCGATTCATTATGCTACCCCACCCTCGGTGCAGTATGCCGTGGAGTTGGTGGATTGGACATCGAAAGGCTTTCTACATCCCGCCATAGATGCGATACCAGTTCAGCGTCCTATGGTTTTGGACATCCTAGGACGTCGTATCTGTCAAGGTGAAGCACGACCTTGGGGGCAATCGTATAACCTTGGTCTGATCCCCCGCCACCCGATTGGCTATCTGCCGTGGGCCCGGTACATCCTGTCGACGAAGAAGTCGCAGTTGATAAGATTAGGACTGTACACCGCGGTCTACGTCTTTCTCTTTCAGTATCCCACGCTTCCCACCTGGTGGTTCAAAGCTTTCTTGGAGCAATGGAATATTCCTACCCACACTTTCCTTGCCATGGATTGGGAAGTGTCAATCTCCTTGGAGGAGTTTGCGGAGGTATCCGATTTACCGGTGATGGGGGAACATTATGAGGAGCTGCTCCCAACAGATGTGTACGTCTTTGGTGCTAGGCCGATGGTAAGGGGGGTCACGCCAGATAATGCTGTTCAGCACCAGTTTCCAAGCTTGATTAAAGTGTTGAACATATATGAGTCTCTCTTCGTCGAACATGGGAGTCGGGGAGTTAATTTTGAGGATTTCATTACTCAGTTTCTTCACCCAAACGTCCTCTCTGCAGACACTGCCAAGTTTGCCACCCTTGAGGACCCTTTCGGTTTAGGTTTGGATAACCTGCCGGCGAATGAAGTAGGCCAAAAGGATTTTTTTCTTCCTAACTTTCCAACCATGTCTCTTGCAGAAGTTGCGGCCCCTGGAATGGATGAGGAGGCCCTTTTTCTTAGGATTTCTCGGGCTATGGTTGAGTTGGTTCGCTATCCCAATGCACTCTCATCGGATGCGGCCCTCTGTCTTTTACCCAGCACACCAGATGGTCATCGGGGTAAAGGTGGCTGTTGGGATCGCTGGCTTGGCGCACTTATACTATGGCCTCAGTCGAGCAGCGGATGCTAATGAGCCCGGGGTACTGCATGTGGTCTTCCCAATGCATTCTTTGCATCGTGGCTCGAGCTACACACAGCGGGTGTCTTCGGCATGCATAAAAGGCCCTCGTTCTTTGACAAGTGCGGTTTTCCTCGCATTATACAACTGATCGGCGCATCAATTGTAACCCCATCACCTCGGAACGCCAGGGGCTTACTCCTTCGTCCTAATACCGTTGGAGCCGGGATGTCCTTTGTCGATAAGGTATTGACCATTGGAAAGGTGTCTACCACTGTGACGCGGCCATTACAAGATATCTTTAAGGATGGAGCCTCAGTTTTAACGGCTCGGGAGACCCTTCACTTATATTCCATTAGACCGGGTTTCTTAGTTTTTAGGCAGAATGGTGTGGCAATTTTTATGAGGTATAACCCACATCGTTTTGCTCAACAACTGGGCTACGATCAAGGGGTCCCCTTGGAAGCCTTTTTGCTGGAACCCGCTGCCACTGAAGAAGGGATGGAGAACGCACTGCACCATTTCATACGCCTGAATACGAGCTCTCATTTTTTTATCAATGCGCCGGCTTACGCTCCAAAACTTCTCAACGTGAACAAAGACTGGTACAATCATGCAACAGGAGCAGTTATAAAGGAGGAAAGGCGACTGTTGGTCGATCGTAAGGGTATGCCTCCAGGTACCGATCGCAACGCTGCTTTGGTCCCTAGGACCCCAGTGGTCGCTCCTCTAAAAGATGCCGGGGGCAGATCATCACGTGCGCAAAGTCTTCAGCATGGATTGCCGCTTCCCGATATTACAGATGCAGCCCTAGCCCCCTGTGCTCCAGTGGAGACAGTGGTCGTGGCCTCTCCAGAGTCCGGTGTAGGTGCAGACATCGGGACCCGTCGTCCCAAAGTGGCTGCTAAGCGGAAGTCGATCCCACGTGAGCCTAGGGTCGGAGGGCAAAAGAAAAAAAAGTCGCTCTTCGCTGCGGACGTCGTGTTCGGTCAGGAACCCCATGCTCCCTATGCCGAGGGCCTGCTCGAATACGGGACTAACGAAGGATTAGTGATGCCGCCGCCGGACGATACAGACTTGGAGGCTGCTCTCAAAGCTTCAGCATGGTTGGCGAAGCGTGACGCGTGGCTAGCTAAGCTTGCGCAATCAGGTAACTACTAGTTGCCTTTTCTTTATTGCAACATATCCTCTTCATTACTTTTGACTAACGCTTTTCTTTCTTTTCTTTCAACAGGCATCACTGATGAAGAAGCCATTGCCGCTTCTCTGAAGTCTTTCCAGGAGGAGGAACGTCTTAGAGCATCTATGGGCCTTAGTAAGTTTCGACTCATCAAGTTTTCATTTTCCTTGTGTTATGGTCGATCTAACCTTTCCCCTTTAATCACAGGAACCTCAATGCCGTTCCCTCCAAGTGACACAGATGTTCTACCAGCTGCCGACGTTCCTGCTTCCTCTGGGCCACCGCAGGAGGCTCGTCTTGAAGAGCCGATGAGAGATGCCTTAAAGGCTCTGGAGGCATCCCTGAACGAGGATGACGACGCCTTGAAGGAGGCGTCACAAAGGTCTATCGCGACAGCCCAGGAGGAAAGGAAGAGGCTGAGGCGTGAGGCGAAGGCACGCAGGGCTGCCTTGGCTATGGGAGCGGGTCCCAGCACTGTCCCTCGCGCTGATACTCCATCCGAAGAGGCCCCTGTCGCCCTATCCACTGCCCGCAGAGAGGTGGCGCGCGCAGTTCGAAGCGCAAACGGTAAATCCACTTCAGGTAATGTTTCTCTCAGAGTTTTTGTTATAAGGATTTTAATGTCGTTGGTCCTTATATCTCTTATCCTGCAGGGCCAAGTCCGATCGAGGGGGAGGCGGAAACCGTTGATCCCAAAGAAACAGAGGAGGCGGTACCTGCCGAACTCGAGCCGACGGTGGGCAATGTCGTTGTGGCTTTGGAGCCTGAAGTGGAGGTCGAGGGGCCTACCGCCGAGAAGGTCATTGATGCCGAACCTGAAGTGGTGGCAGATGATATGATCATCATAACTGAGTCCAGGGTGGTGGCGGATGAAGCGCTCGAGGCCGGCGATCCCCCGGCGACGGTGGACGATACAACCACAACTACTGAACCTGAGAGAGTGGTGGGTGAGGTGGCCATGATTCCCGAGGACGAGCCAACCGCTCCTTCTCTGGAATCTGGCAATACTCCAATCATAGCCCTTCCCGTCTATGGCCCTCCGCCGTCTCCAGGTCTTGCGAGCACGACGACGGTCCCCATCGAGTCGGGTGACGAGGCCACGGGCGGTGGTCTCATGTCGATAGGGGAGGGAGTCGCCTCCGTTTCAGCCGGGAGCTCCTCAGGTAAACCCCAAGTGGCTGCTTTTCTTTACTTTACAATCTTTTCTGACAAGTCCACCTTTTCATAATGCAGGTGCAGCCAGTGCCGATGCCCCACTGCTCGAGGGAGGGCCTTCAACGACTGCCTTGGCGGTGGCCACCTCTCAACCCTCTCTCATACCCTCGAAGATGTTGGAAGGTATGTGTTTATGATTTATTAATCTTGTTTTCTAGACATATAATTCGTGTACTAAAATCACACTGTTGTGTTTTCAGGAGTGCTTTTTGATCATGTATATCAGATGTTGCTCCCACACTTTTCCTTCCCATCTGAGCTTGCTTCTTCCTCTGGTGGCGTTGGTGAGTATGATTTCCGTTGACATCCTTCCTCTCTTTTTCCTTATTGATGGAATTACCTCTAACCTCTTTTTCTCATCTCAACTGCAGTGCTACAGATTGAAGGAGGGGATAACAGATCAGCTGCGCCACCAGCCCTTCCGACCTTACCACCTGTCTCAACTGGTACAATGACCATCATATTGGTAACTTTCCTCTCTTTATTTTCTGTACTGTTATCTAATCGCATCCTGTTTCTTTCAGCTGTCGTTCTGGCTTTGGCGTCCTTCGAACCTCGCATCACAATGCCGGCGGGTCCTTATCTGAGGAGTCTGTCTTCAAAAGGCGCCGTGAATAGTCTGCGCATGTTGAGTGACTACGTCGAGGAACTCGACGTTGAAACTCCTACATCTGCCGCAGACTTCGCTATGGTGGTTAACCCAATGCTAGCAATACTCGTGAACTTTCATGATGAGGGCATCATTGCATCTTGGGTTAACCATTGTAAGGAGATCGAGGGTCGCCTATATCAGTTGGAGTCATTGCGTCCCGCTCCTGAGACCGTGGCTGCCAGTAATCAAAGGACAGCGTGGATTGAGCAGAGCGCTCCTTACTTCCGCCATCTCGAACAAGAAGTTATTTCAAGGCGTAAGCAGCGTGGTGAGACTTCGAGCAAGTCTGCTCAACTGCATGCTCGGGTGGAGGCCAACGCCGCACGGCTGAAGGTTATCTTTGAGGGCCTTCTGCAATGTCTCTCCGAAGGGTTGTCATTGAGGCAGAAACTTGACGTTGTCGAGCGAGCTGCATCCAGCCAGGAAGCAGCCCAGAAAGCGGCGGAGGAGCAACTTTCATCCTTCTTGCAGCAGCGGGCCCAGGTGGAGGCGGAGGTGGCCGCGGCTGTCACTCGAGAGGATTCGCTGAAGAAAGTGCGAGAGCAGCTTGTGAACTTACTAAAGACACTTCCTCCTTGGTAGCTATCCATTTTTGTATCGTTTGTACTTATAGATAAAAGAATGTATACATATATATTTTTTTTATTCTTTGACATAATGTATCCTGTATCCAATCAAATTTATGAATAAAAGGTACACCCTTTTTTTTGTAATGTGTCATTTTCTCCGTCTTTTCTTTCTTTCATTATCAGCATGCCACCTTAGTAACCATGTTTGACGGATGATTAGAACGAGTATCCTGACTCTCTCAAGAAATAGCTATGGCTTAGGTCGCAGGTTTAGATCTGCTGCCTAAGACTTTTCAACTCTATAAGCCGTGAGGGTCTCATAGAGAATTTTCTCCCTATGGATCGAAAGGATCTCGTAGGTGGGTTTTCTCCTTAGGAATCGTGAGGATTCCTAAGTGTGGTTTTCTCTTATAAGTCGTAAGGATCCTACAAGAGAGTTTTTCCCTCTTACGAGTCGAGAGGACTCGCAAGCGGTTGTTTCCCTCTTCGTCGAAATTCGACTTTGGAGAGTGAGACCCGTGAATAGTATGCAAGAGACCATTTTGGATTGACTTGCAGGGTCCCATTGTTCAGGAAGCAAGTTTTTTAGTCCCTGCTGCCTGAGGCTTCATTTGCAAGTTGAGACGAATCGAGAGTTTCCCGTGGAGACAATGGTTTCTCTGCGAGCCGACGCGAATCAGGAGGCTCTCGTCAAGGAGTGTTTGTATCCGTGAGTCGAGGAGTTTGCTAGGGATTATTTGTTTCCCAAGCGCCAAGGATTATTTGTTTCCTTGGGGTTTGAAACGAGTCGAGGATTCCCACGGAGGCATTGGTGGCTCTGCGAGTCGACGCGGATCAGGAGGCTCTCGTCAAGGAGTTTTTGTATCCGTGAGTCGAGGAGTTTGCTAGGGATTATGTGTTTCCCAAGCGCCAAGGATTATTTGTTTCCTTGGGGTTTGAAACGAGTCGAGGATTCCCACGGAGGCACTGGTGGCTCTGCGAGTCGACGCGGATCAGGAGGCTCTCATCAAGGAGTGTTTGTATCCGTGAGTCGAGGAGTTTGCTAGGGATTATTTGTTTCCCAAGCGCCAAGGATTATTTGTTTCCTTGGGGTTTGAAACGAGTCGAGGATTCCCACGGAGGCACTGGTGGCTCTGCGAGTCGACGCGGATCAGGAGGCTCTCGTCAAGAAGTGTTTGTATCCGTGAGTCGAGGAGGTTGCTAGGGATTATTTGTTTCCCAAGCGCCAAGGATTATTTGTTTCCTTGGGGTTTGAAACGAGTCGAGGATTCCCACGGAGGTACTGGTGGCTCTGCGAGTCGACGCGGATCAGGAAGCTCTCGTCAAGGAGTGTTTGTATCCGTGAGTCGAGGAGTTTGCTAGGGATTATTTGTTTCCCAAGCGCCAAGGATTATTTGTTTCCTTGGGGTTTGAAACGAGTCGAGGATTCCCACGGAGGTACTGGTGGCTCTGCGAGTCGACGCGAATCAGGAGGCTCTCGTCAAGGAGTGTTTGTATCCATGAGTCGAGGAGTTTGCTCGGGATTATTTGTTTCCCAAGCGCCAAGGATTATTTGTTTCCTTGGGGTTTGAAACGAGTCGAGGATTCCCACGGAGGCACTGATGGCTCTGCGAGTCGACGCGGATCAGGAGGCTCTCATCAAGGAGTGTTTGTATCCGTGAGTCGAGGAGTTTGCTGAAGATACTGGTTTGTTCAGAGTTGGACTGAACTGTCGAGATTTGGCTTCGTCTTCTGGCGGAGCCTGTTGGGAAAAGTATGTTTCCCTCTTTGTTTACGCCTTTGAACTGTATACAGGGATCGATGTGATCTTAACTGTAGGGCCAAAGTTTTATCATTTCTTCTTTTTATTTTATCTTATTTCCGCGATGCTCTATCATTTCAGCTTTTATATCGCGAAGGTCGCGACTGCCCAATCATTTCGGCTATTTTCGCGGTGCCCAATCATTTCGGCTATTTATTTTATTTTCACTCGCTGCTTTTTATTGCGAGTTGCCCAATCATTTCGGCCATTTTGCATGCATACATTTTTACTTGCTGCTTTTTATTGCAAGTTGCCCCATCATTTCGGCTATTTCATATGTATGTGCGGCCTACTGGCTTTTCGCCGTAAGCCTGAAATTAAACACCGATTTCGGCATCAGCACCGCTACAACTGGGATATTGCCAGGAGCGAATCATCATTTGCCTCTGTCGATGTCGAACAAAGGTGGCTTAGCGACCAGGGTTAAGGTCCTGTCGACTAAGGCTTTTGACTTCATGAGCTGTAAGGGTTTCACAAAGGTATTTCTCCCTACAAGTCGTGAGGATCTTGTAGGTGTATTTTCTCCTTAGAAGTCGTGAGGATTCCTAAGTGTATGTTCCTCGGTAATTCGTAAGGATCCTACAAGAGGGTTTTCTCCTTGTAAATCGAGAGGACTTACAAGTGTTGTTCATCATGCGAACATATCCTCAGTCTCGGATGAGACTTGATTAAAGAAATGTTTATTCGCGCCCGTGGATTGTATACAAGGTTCAGTATTGGACCACTTGTAGCGCAATCTCAGAAGTTGTGGGGGTTGCTTAAGCACAGGTTTAGGTCTCTGTAACTTAAGACTTTCAAATCTTATGAGCCGTGAGGGTCCCATAAGAGAGTTCTCCTCACGAGTCGTGAGGATCTCGCGAGTGTATTTTCTCCCTAGGAATCGTGAGGATCCCTAAGTGTGTTGCTTCCTTGTGAGTCGTAAGGATCTCACGCGGGTGGTTTCTCCTTACAAGGTCGATAGGACCCTATAAGTGTCCTTTAACGAGGTCGCGCCCTTTCAGGTTTTCACAAACACTCGCCGGTAGCCCTGCTGTTTTTACTCACGGAGCCCTTTCGGGTTTTCATCCGTGCCCATTTTGCTTATGGACATACCGTTTTTTTTTATTCTTTTTATTTTCTTTTTCTCTTTTTTTTTACGAGGTCACACCCTTTCGGGTTTTCACGAACACTCGCCGGTAGCCCTGCTGTTTTTACTCACGAAGCCCTTTCGAGTTTTCATCCGTGCCCTTTTTGCTTATGGACATACCGTTTTTATTTATTATATATTTTATTTATTTATTTTTTTTATTCATCTCGTCAGCCTAAGGATGCTGCGGTATTAGTTTAAAGACGTTTCGGTCTGCTATTAGTTTAAGGACATTTCGGTCCGTTGTTAGTTTAAGGACGTTTCGGTCCGCCATTGAGAAGGCTGGCTACTGCTTATAAAGCTTGAGCTTAGGAAGATAGTGAGCGGACATAGTCGTCGTCATCTATCATTGGCCTAGGCCGTGGCTCATTAAGCGTAGTATCTCTTTAGGAAGCGACCGTTTATTGGCCTGAAAGGCCTTTCACCATGCATGTCCATGAGTAGATAGGCCCCACCCTGGTAAAATTTATCTATGATGTACGGGCCTTCATAGTTTGGCTCGAATTTTCCCCGCTTGGCGCGATTGGGGATCATAGGCCTTTTAACCACTAGCACGAGTTCGCCTTGGCGGAATGTCCTCGGTCGGGTCAAACTTTCATATGAGCGCGTCATCTTTGCTTTATAAGCTTCCAGATTTTGCTGTGCTATGAGCCAGGTTTCATCAAGGGCGTCAAGCTCCTCAAGCCGAAGGTGAGCATTTTCTTCTTCCGTCAGCTCGTAGTGGACTGCCACTCGTAGAGAGGGTAACTCTATCTCGAGGGGGAGTACTGCTTCCGTCTCAAATACTAACGCATACGGCGTTGTGTTTGTGGCCGTCTTGAACGTAGTTCGATACGCCCAGAAAGCTTCTTGCAGTCTTTCGTGCCAGTCCTTCTTATTTCGGGATACCGTTTTCTTTATGATCTTTGTTAAGGTCTTGTTGAAGGCCTCAGCTAGACCGTTAGCTCATGGATTATAAACCGAGGAATATCTCCAGTCTATATTGTGTTGTTGCGCATAGCGACTGATTTTGTGACTTCTGTACACTGGCCTGTTATCGGAGATGATTCGCCTTGGCGTTCCAAACCGATATATGACATGCGTCTTGAAGAAGTGGAGGATATTTTTCGTCTTCACTTCTCTTAACGGTACTGCTTCTGCCCATTTAGAGAAGTAGTCAGTCGTTGCTAGGATGAAACGATGTCCTCTAGACGATGCCGGTTCGATGGGGCCGACTATATCAGTCCCCCACATTTCGAATGGCCAGCTAGCCACCGTTGGATGTAGTGGATTTGGATGCTGATGGATGAAATCCCCATGAATTTGACACGAGTGACACTGCTTCGCATATTCGAGGCAGTCTTGAATCATCGTGGGCCAGTAGTAGCCCATCCGTTTTATCTTCAACTTCATCTTTGGGCCCGCTTGGTGAGAACCGCAGAGTCCGTCGTGAACTTCCTAGACGACCCTTTTTGCTTCGTCAGGTCCTAAGCATCTCAGCCATAGAGAATCAAATGACCTCTTGTACAGGGTATCATTGACGAAGGTGAAAGACAGAGCTCGTTTAATGAGTTGATGTCTCGTGGATGCTTCTTCAGGCATTCGGTGGGACTTGAAGTAATCTATGAAAAATTCTCTCCAATCCTCGGCATTTTTCCCATCTTGTACTTACAGGGTCGTCTGCTCACTCGCTCCCTTTTCTTCGGATGATTCCGGAGATATTTCTGCTGGGGCAAGCACTCGACGGCTTTGTACCACGATTCTAACGTCATCGAGGTTCTCGTCAGCCAGTTCTTTAGCAAGTTTGGCCAACGCGTCTGCTTTGCTATTTTCCGCGCGTGGTATGTTCTCCAAAGTATAGGAGGGAATTTGGATCAACAGTTGTTACACCTTTTTCCCGTACTTCACCAACTCCGGTTTGCACGTTTGGTAGTCGCCGTTTACTTGACTAACGACCAGTTGAGAATCTCCATATATGAGGAGGTCTTCAATTCCCATGTCAATGGTGATCTCGAGGCCAGCTATCAGAGCTTCGTATTCGGCTTCATTGTTTGTCCTCGGCTCCGTCAGGGAGAACGCATAGCGCATTATCCATCCTTGTGGAGTTACAAAGATGAGTCCTACCCCCGATTTGATTATAGGGGTATTTTGTTTGCGCTTTTTCATGGAAGATGCTCCATCGAAATAAAGTTCCCATTGGGTATCACCACCGTCGATCGCATCGAACGCATGTTCGCCCGGCAAATCGCAATTTAAAGGAGAATCGGCGGGTATGGGATGCTCAGCGAGGAAGTCGGCGATGGCCTGCCCTTCACTGCCTTGAGAGGTTGATACGTTATCGAAAACTCCATCAAGAGTAGGGCCCATTTAGCGAGTCGTCCCGTCAATATGGCCTTTGACATCAAGTATTTAAGGGGGTCCACCTTTGAAATGAGACGGACCTCATGCGCCAACGCATAGTGCCTAAGCTTTATTATCGCGAAGATCAACGCCAGGCAATGTTTTTCAATGGGGGGTAGTTGCTTTCTTCCCCCAGTAGAACTCGACTTAAGTAGTAGAGTGCTCTTTCTTTCCCTTGATCGTTCTCTTGTGCCCATAATGCGTCTAAGGAACCTTCGAGGGCGGTTGTATAAAGAATGAGAGGCTTTCCCTTAACCGGAGCAGCCAACACTGGAGGGTTTTGCAGGTACTGCTTGATCTCGTCTAGTGCGCCTTGGCATTTGTGATCCCAGACAAACGGGGTTCCCTTCTTCATCAGGTGGCTGTAGGGACGGCACTTGCCTGAAAGATTGGCTATAAATCGCCGAATATATGCGAGCTTTGCTTGGAGAGATCGCAACTGTTTGAGAGTTCTCGGCGGAGGCATTTCCATGATCGCTTTGATCTTTGACGGATCTATTTCAATACCTCGGTGTCGAACAATGAATCCCAGGAATTTGCCTGAGGAAACTCCGAATGCACACTTGAGCGGGTTCATTTTCAAGTTGTATTGTCGAAGGCGTTGAAATACGGTCTTCAGATGCTCGAGATGTTCCTCGTATGATTTGCTTTTAACCACGAGATCGTCGATATAGCATTCGAAGATTTCTTGTATAAGGTCGTCGAAGATCTTCGTCATGGCCCTCTGATAAGTAGCACCGGTGTTCTTTAAACCGAAGGGCATCACTTTATAACAGAATATTCCTAAAGGGGTCCTGAAGGCTGTGTGCTTCTGGTCTTCTGGATGCATTTTTATCTGGTTATACCCCGATGAGCCGTCCATGAAGGAGAAAACCTCATGAGTGGATGTATTGTCTATCATCAATTCGGTGACTGGCACTGGGAAATCATCCTTCGGGCAAGCTTTATTGAGATCCCGAAAGTCCACGCATACACGCACTGTCCCATTTTTCTTCATCACCGGGACGATGTTGGCGATCCACTCCGGATATTGAACCTCGTGGATGAAGCCAGAGTCGATCAGCTTTTTGACTTCAGCATTGATACTCATTTCAAGCTCGAGTCGCATTCTTCTCGGCGCCTGTTTGACTGGCTTGATGCTTGGGGATATTGCCAATTTATGCACAGCGATTTCTGGATCTAGTCCCGGCATTTCGGAATAGTTCCACGCAAAGCAATCTCTATGCTGCAGAAGCACATCCTTTAACGCAGCTACCCTTTCTTCAGATAGTAACTCGCTGATGAATGTCGGTCGTGGATCGTTTACCGTCCCCAACTCAATCTTCTTGAGGTTATCTGCAGTGGTATGGATTCCATCTTCCAGTTCTTTTGGCGCTGGTGGGAATTCTGAGATTATCTCGTCGCTGTTGTTTTCGAAGCACCAAGGGAGCTCATCTATATCTTCGGGCTCTTCTTTTAATCTTGTAATCGTATGATAGGTGCGAATTCGCTTCCAATCCCAATGTGGAACTGGTTCCTCTTTCGTGGCCTTGGGCTCATGCTTTTGTGGTGGCGTTACTCTCCAGTTGTCAGATAGAGCGAACTTGCCGAGCTGGTACTGATCTTCAACCCAATTTTTAAAGGTGAAGCAATCTTCGAGAGGGTGTCCTATCACTCGGTGATAGGTGCAATAATTTAGGTCAGAGGTCTTCGAGAGCGAACTTGCAATAATTTCGTTTGGGGTTTTTGGACTCCGGCAGTGTAAGCATTTGATGTTTTAGAGCAAGATCAAGTATCTTCTTCGTCTTGTCCCGAGGAAACGAGTACGCTCGACCCATTTTCTTCATGAGGGATAGATCAATAACGCTCGACTCTCGTTTGCGTGGCTTCTTAGCCATGCTTTGTTGCTGTTGAGCGCCTTTTTGGCCTTTCGACTTATTTCTGCTTTTGCGCCGAGCCTTCTTTATAACAGGTTGACAGGGAGCAGCCTTTTCATCTTTCACGGCTTGTTGGAGAAGGTGTTGCGTTCTGGCTTTCTCGTAGATGACCATTTCGCGGTTATGGTCGTCTCGGATTTTTTGACCTCTCTTCCCTTATAAGTTTGTCCATTTGTTCTTCGAACGTCGGACTGGGTTCCTTTGCATCTGGCACTTTTATTGGCTCAGGATTAGCGTCCTCCCATTGAGCATCTGCTTCTTCATCGAAGTCATACATGACGTAACAGCTGTTTAGTAGCTCCCGTTTCTTTGACCGGATGTATCCAAGCCCTCTTGCTTCCATTCTCCCGTTAGGCAGTTTGCGTTGAGTCCCGGGGACGTTCCAGACCCTGTCATAGAATTTGGCTTTTCTAATGGTTTGTTTGAAGGATATCCCCTGGCGTTTCAGGAGTTTCTTCAAACCTTCCGTATAATATCTGGGAAGACGGATAGGCTGAAGCCTGTCGAGCGTAGGATCCGCGCCATGCCAGATTTCCTTTTCTACCTTGGTTTCTTTAGAGCGGTAAAACAGAATTGCTTTCTCGCTCTCTCGCCTGGGAGGGATGTAGAATGTTTGTAGCTCTTCTACATTGTAAATATTAAGTGCATCCAGTTCTTTATGGTGTCTAAGCGGCACCATGGCTATCTGCAAACTTTGTTCTTCATCAGCGGACGTTCGTATTGAAAGTCGAGCAGAGAATACAGCATGGATTTCATCTTCCGAATCGCTACCAAAGATCAATGTCGGAGCCGATGGTCCCGGCTTGTTGTGTTTGGACGGACCCGAATAAACTATCTCCTCTTCCTCCTCAGTATCACTGCCGAAGACAGGGATGGTGGCGTTAGTTTTGTTCTCAGGCTTGTGACACCTTTCCGTGTCTTCGAAACTCGGCAAGAAGTATTTGGCATCTTCATACTTACGAACTTCGTTCACGGAGAACGGGTTCAGTTCTCCCGTCACGGTATATTCGAAACCATCCTTAAAATACTTCATACACTGATGTTGTGTAGAAGGGATGATGTTGTACTCGTGTAACCATGGCCGGCCGAGCAAAGCGTTGTAGCATGTCTTGGCGTCTATGACGTGAAATTTAATGTCCGTGACGAGTATCCCGAAGCGTAGCGTCGGTATCACAGACCCAAGAGTTCTTGATGACTGGGAGTCAAACCCGGAGATGGTGATCTTGTCACGAGCAAGGTGCTAGACGCTCATGCAGATTTCTTTTAACACCCGAACATTGAGGAGGTTAACCGAGGATCCATTGTCGATCAGGATTTTGCCTATCTTTATATCGTGGCAGTATCCTGAGACATAAAGAGGGCGATTGTGTTCGCACGTCCCAAGTAGAAGGTCTTCATCGCCAAAAGTCACATCGGTCGTGTGTACTTCCTCCAATTCATCCTTCATCTTTTCCTCGGCCAGGCATGCTTGGAATTGTTCTGGGTCTTGGAGCGCCTTAATCAACGATTCTCTCGCCTCCTTTGATAACAAAAGGGCGTCGAGAATGCTGAGCTGTGAGGGTAGCTTCCTCAGATGTGCTAAGACGTTGTAATCCACCTTATTCTTCTTCGGCGGGTTGTTGGTGCTTAGCTCTTCCAGAACTTGGTCATCTAAGACGATATCTTCAGAGACCTTTTCTTTCCCTTTCTCTTTTCTGTTCAAGGGTCCGAGGTTCTTTTCAGGCAGCGTCCGATTCTGCGGCCGGATACTTTCGCAGACCTTCGGCTCTTCTTCTTTTCCCGAAGCGGACTCTTTAAAGAGAGGGCAAGTTCTAGCTCTTCATCAGAATCGCTCCCGAATGTAGGCACTTGTGACCCGCCGGTGTTAATCACGCGACAATCGCCGGTAGTTCTTTTAATCCCTTCGGTCGTATTTCTTGCTCCAGATGAGTTTTACGCTTTTCCCGTTTAAAGTGTTGTCGATGAGCCACATACCCTTTCCACCATCTATCGAAAGCTTTGCACTCTTGAGTAGGGTGCGAAACCTTCCGATGATATAAACAATAAGACGGGTGCATTTTCGCTTCACCAGTAATTTCTTCTTCGGAGGATGGTAGCTTCATGCCTATTGATGTGGCCTTAGCAAACTTTTTCTTTATCTTGAATTGGCTTTTGTCGGTAGCGAAGGTATTTTGCTCCAGCGGGATCATCTCAGCTCTTTTATCGAGTCGCTGGCGCTTGGCTCTTTCAAATATAGTCGTCTCGCGTTCTTGATCAGCTTTACTTTTCAATCGAGCTTCGTTAAGGAACGCGTCAATCATTTCAACTGATAGCTCCAGAATTTTTGATTCGGTATCTGCCCCCAGCGTTTTAGTGCCAGAAGTCTCCTCATCGTTCGTGATCGAATGGGAGATCATATGACAGCTCGCTACATATTCCTCGGATTCATCCGATGAACTTTCTCCCTCATCTTCTTCTTGAAAGACGTGATTAAGGAACTCTTGGAGCGTAATGGAAGTCCATGCCTTTTGGTTGTATTCATCCAGCGCGTCAATTTGCTTTTGTAAGTCCGTGCGCTTGTCGCCAGGCTTCACGGGCTTCTTAGATTTCTTCTTATTCTTTTTCGAAGATTTTGACGGCTGGCTGCGAATGTTTGAGCCACCATCATCGGTCTTTGGAGTTGTACACAGTTTCAACATCCCTTCAATGACCTGCGGTTCCAACGGGTTCTTCCACTTGATCACTGGACATGTCTGAAGATCGTTTAGCATCCTCTTTGTCTTGGCTGATAATACAACCTCCCAAGGAGCTTCTTCAATGACGGAGCATATTGCCCCCGGCGTATTCGTCCCTTTAGAGGTGTGGGGCTGCGGGGGATTCACCTTCCATTTGTCAGATAACGTGAACTTGCCCTGTCGGTATTGGTTTTCAAGCCAATTCTTGAAAACGTAGCAATCTTCGATCGGATGGCCTAGTACTCGATGATAAGGACAGTAGTTGGGCTCGTTGATGTCACTTGGTTGCAACGGACGTTTTGGATCCGGCAAATTTATGAGTCGGTTGCGCAACGCCAGCTCGAATAACCTCCTCGTTTTATCACGGGGAAAGGAATAAGAACGTCTCATCTTATCCTCAAGGGGTACGTACGGGCGCATATTATTTTGACGAGCTACTGGTTTCGGGTCGCTCGGTTGTTGTTGAGCATTAGCGACGACGATCGCTTTTCCTTTCCCTTTGTCATTTCGGGAGTCCGGCCTTGGAAGAGGAGGTTTATGGCCCATCCGATCCATCTGTGCTAGTTTGTCGATCAAGGCTTGGAAGGTAGTCGGCTTGAAAAACATCATAAACTGCGAGATGGTTGCTTGTGGATCGAGGGTCCCCACAAACATACCCACTGCGGGAGCTTCTTCAATGCGCTGCTCGCACTTCGACCATAAATTCCGCCATCGTATAGCATACTGAAGCCACGTCTCGCCGGGTTTTACCCTGGCATTAATCAGTGCCGTCATCGGGGTACGTTCACTGGTGCTTGCAAAACGCTGAGTAAACAACAGCTCCATCTCCGCGAAGGTTTTGATAGAGTCGTTCGGGAGCTCGGAGTACCATTCGAATGTCGTATCCGATAAACTTCCAACAAACTGGCGCAGTAAAAGCTTGTCATCACCGCCGGTATTGCCGCAGAGTGCCCTGAACTGGGCAACATGCTAATGAGGATTGCCCATCCCCTTATAGACATAGAACTTGGGAATTGTATAACCTGGCGGGTACTTGATTTGATCGTACCAACTTGGGTATGGCCGCCCCGTTTTTATGACCTGACCGGCCGCTTCGGTCGCATGATGAACCCGTATCTGCTGGGCGATGTACTCATCCAAATCAGCTTTGGAGATTGTATCCTCTTTAGCTGTCGATAGAGCTGGTGGAGGATTTGATGTCTCTCCCCTATCGTCTCCAAGGACGATCGGGGGCTCTTCAGCCGGAGGATCTTGTTGTATCATCATCCCTATCATGTCTTGGAAGAGGAGGCCCATACGCTGTATGTTGGCTGCTTGTTCAGCAGCTTCTTTGTCCTTCTTCTCCAATATCCGACGAAGGAATTCAGCGTCGGTTTCTTCCTCCTGGCGCTCATCTGAGGACGTTTCAGGATTTTCTTTTGGCCCTGTAAGTGCGGCCATAGCGTTCATCATTTCTTGAAGCTTTTGCTGTTGCTCCTGCGCCTTGGTCACTGACTGTGTAAGCGGTCCATGACCCGTGGATGCACGGCTGTCTTCTTTTCCCGATGCCATGTAAACCGTATGAACTGTTATGCCCCCTGACTTGGGGCGTTTAGGTTCTCCATTTTTAACTTTTGCCGCTGACGCAGGAGTTTTCTCTAGCCTCCTTCTTTTGTGGGCCGTTGAGGTTGAAGGAACCGTTGAAGGGGGCACCCTAGCAGCTGCTGTCCCCTGCTGTTTAATGGGACAATCTTTGTTTTTTTCTACCTTCGTCTTTTTCTGGCGACGAGAGTGACCTGGGTCAATCACGGAGTCTTGAACCCTCCGCCAAACTTTTTAAATTTTTGAAGACAGCCGTTGAGGGGGCTGTTCTTGTTTTGTTTCCGGAACTCTCTCCGCAGGCGAAGGAGATCTTTTCGGTGTAGCGGTTGGAGAGTTCTTCCGTACCCTCCTCAGCAGTTCAAAGCTATTCCCAGTTGGAACAGCAACGTTGACTTCCACCACTGGAGCCGGTGGAGTTAGCCCTGAGGGGGAGCTGCCCCCTGCCTTCCTCACTCGTTGCCAATGGCGACGTCGAGCACGACGACCCGCTGGGGCTGGCTCGGAGATTGAGATAGCTTCTTTTTGCCCCCTGTCTGAATGAGGCGCCGCCGGTGTTAACCTCTTAAAGACTGAGGTTGTCTTCTGAGGTGTGATATCCAACCTATCGAAGACGAATCCTCGAGTAGGGGCAGGAGTATGAGTCGCCAGTCTTGAAAAGACTGACTCTCTGACAGGGGAAGCCGCCTTGACGGCTTCTGGAGCAGCAGTTATTGCTTTCCTTGGGACAGCCAGTTTAGAGTTCTGATTTAGCCTGGTGAAAACAGAGGCTGTCGGTTTGGTAGTGGGTGACCCGTTGACAGGGGTCGTCATAGCAGTGAGCCGGTTGAAGACCGACTTTTTGTTCACTTCCGGTGCAGGTACTGGCGTAGGGAAGCTTGTAGGTGGGATCATGGTTTCGAAGAACATGCCAGTGGTGGCTTGGGTCACCTGGTCTACCGGCAGAGCGAGGAAGGAGGCCGCTTGGGGCCCATATGCTACACCTCCCGGTGAGGTGGAGCGTCCGTTGCAGTGGCATTTCGAGCAGTTGGTGCAGTTAAAGGCCATTGAATCTTGAGTTCTGCGCCAGGCAAAAGACCAAATCTTAGTAACTTGAAATCCGAAGGCAACCATTTAACAAACCGCGATTGGCTCGCGAGGACGACACACGAAGTGTGGAGTGGAAAGAGGAAGAGGTCCCACCGGGCGTGCCAGAATCTGTTCCCCTCCGAAAGGTGGCCTACAGGACCGCGGTGTCCTGACGCTGAGATTCGGGGCAGATGCTATTTGGTTTTATCCGTCTACCTCTCCGAAGATGCCAAGTTGATTTATGACACTGTGTATCGGAGGTTTAGACGGATGCGGCCGATGTAGCAAACTTCGTCAGATTCCCCCTCAGGGTGAGGGGTTTTTGATTGTGGGGACGCTCTTCCCTGCAGGCGCAAGCCCCTGCAGTTAATTACGCTACCGCGTCGCGGTAACAACTTTCTCCTTCTTCAGAATTTCACTTCATGTCGTGGGTGTTTGTTTTGTTCGTGGTTGCCCGTGGATTGTATACGGAGACTGAGTAATGCCGTCGCCCGTAGGACGTGGATTAGTCCAAATTCGTATTTACTTAGATTTGGGTTTGGTGTTTTTAGTTTAAGGATGCATTAGTCGCGTTGCGGCTAAGATCAACTTAAATGTTCGTTAAGGATACGATAGTCCTGTTTGAGACTAAGATCAACTTAACGTGATCGTTTAGATCCGACAAAAGAGCGTTTGGGCTCTATTGTTCCAGTTTGGAAAATTCATAGTCCAATTTGGGACTAAAGTCTGTTTGGAGGATACGTTAGCCATTTTTGAGGCTAAGATCGACTCAAACGTTTGTTAAGGATACGTTAGTCCAGTTTGAGACTAAGATCAATTTAACGGGATCGTTTAGATCCATTTCCAGTTTAGGGACATAGTGGTCCATATTCCAGTTTAGGGACATGGTGGTTCGATATTAGTTTAGGGACGTTTCGGTCCGATATTAGTTTAAGGACGTCTCGGTCCGATATTAGTTTAAGGACGTCTCGGTCCGATATTAGTTTAAGGACGTCTCGGTCCACGAGTTTAAGGACCCCGCAGTCCATATTGATGCGTGTGGTCGTCGGGACCCGTCACCTCTCTGACGACGTTGAATGATTACAACGACGTGTGTCAGAGGAGTTCGGAGATGTACCCTCGAACCGAAGTGAATTGATTTAAAAGAGCAATCTTGCTCAGTCAATTTAATTTAAGGACTTATGGCCAAAATTGGGCTAAGTCCAGTTTCAACATTTTTTGTCTTTGGCTGGTGCTGGGGCTTCACCCCTTTTTAGTAATGCACTGTATTATTCTTGTTTTGGTTGGGCTTTGCCCTTTTCTAAATGATGCAGAGCATCTATTTTTTTGTTTGGGCTTTGCCCCCCTTTTAAAATGCATAGCATTTTTTTATTATGCCTGTTAGGCCTTTTTATTGGGCTCTGTCCCTTTTCTTTAACAATGCAGAGCATTAGATACTCTGACAGTGCCCCACGTGGCTTGTCAGGCGCTTTGCGCTAAGTATTGAGCGCAAACTCATATGGTGGTGACACGTGTCATGCTCTGGCGAGCGCAAACGCAATAGCGCAGTGCGCTGCGCTGTTGCGCTGCAGACACGTGGCGCGCTCTGGTGAGTTGCGCTAATTCTAGAGAGCAGAGCTCTGTTTCAAGAGCGCGTAGCGCAAGTGGTTCTATGGCTGACACGTGTTGCGCTCTGGTGAGCGCAAGCGCAATAGCGCAGTGCACTGCGCTAGTGCGCTTGCGCTAGTGCGCTACTGACACGTGGCGCGCTCTGGTGAGCGCAAGCGCAATAGCGCAGTGCGCTGCGCTGTTGCGCTACTGACACGTGGCGCGTTCTGGTGAGTTGCGCCAATTCCAGAGAGCAAAGCTCTATTTTAAGAGCGCATAGCGCAAATTGTTCTGTAGCTGACACGTGGCGCTCTCTCAAAAGCGCAACAGCGCAGTTTGGAAATGCAAAGCACTAAGAATCTTTTAGATTCAAGAACAGAAGTGCAGAGCACTGTTGGATTTCTTGATCTAATTTAGATCAAAGGAAAAGATAAGTTTTTTTCTTATCTTAAAGAACCAAAGGTTCATGAAAAAGTGCAAAGCATTATTTTTTATTTTATTTATTTATTTTATTTAGTTATGTTTAAAGATCAATGATTTTGTTTATAAGAGAATTTTCTCTTCTTTCAAAGGTTTTTTTACCTTTTTTGTTCTTGAGGAGTTCTTCAGAGTCCTCTTTCTCTCTCTCTCTTTTTTTTAGAAAGATGTTGATGCCTCTGAATTGAGGCCTAGGGTCCTTTTTATAGTGCCTATAAATTAGTTAAATTTGTTAAAGAGATCCTTCTTTGAGTGATTTGGGGAATTTTCCCCACCGTTGGATCTTTGATCCAAGGGCTTCTGCTTTGCAGAAGAAAATCTTCTTGTTTTAATAAGAACAGAAAAGATTTCTTAGAAATTTAATTCTGTTTGGCACAGATGCCCCAGCGCGTGACACGTGTCGCGCAGCGCACAGCGCAGCGCAACTACGCTAGCGCAACTGCGCTGACACGTGTCGCGCAGCGCACAGCGCAGCGCAACTGCGCTGACACGTGTCGCGCAGCGCAACTGCGCTAGCGCATCTGCGCTGACACGTGTCGCGCAGCGCAGCACTAGCGCAACTGAAGCGTTGCTTCCTTTAATAGAGCTTTGCTCTGATTGGGCGCGCCTTCTTGGGCGCTGCGCTGACGTATTAGCGCCGGACACGTAGCGCGTTGCGCCCGAGATTTGAAGCGTTGCTTCAAAATTTGAATTTTGAATTTCCAGCAGAGCTTTGCTCTGATTGGGGGAAACACCTATCAGCATCGTTGGCAACCAAAGGTCCAGCGAATCTACTGAGCCGCGTCCACTCAGCTGCATGTACATCTACAGGTGCGCCGTTCTGCTTCAAACTGATAAACTTTTCTTCCATTTCCTTCCGTGCAGTCCGCGGGAAGAACTTCTCCAAGAAACTCTTTGAAAAATCCGCCCAACTGATCGGCTTGGGCAAGCGGGTCTCTTCCACAAGCCACCATTCACGGGCGTAGTCTACCAACTGGATGCGTACCACATCCACCCTTTTATCATCTGGGATCTGAGCCGCGACGAGTAAATTCTCCGTATCAACCAGCCACCGCTCTGCTGGCAATGGCTCCTCCAGGACAGTAAAGACAGACGGACCCAGTCTCCTGAAATCCGCCACGGTACCCACACGATCCACTGGTCTGGCCATAACATTGCTCACGGACTGCTGAATGGTCCGCAAACCTTCCTGAAAAGATTCAGCTTGCTGATGGATCAGCTCGGTCTGTCGCTTTTGGTTTTCCAACATCCCATGGATTATTCCAAGCATAGCGGCTTCGTCAACACGCCTTTGGTACGTTTTCAGATTCTTTCCTGCCATGTTCCTGAAATCAAAGCACCCAAAGGATTAGCATGATAACAGATTCAACATATAGATCAAGGATATGATTCAAGGCTAGAACTCCAAGTTACTTAAATAGAGTGCCGCATTGTAACCATGCCGCGGTATCATAGCTACAATCACATAACTCCACTCAAGTCGCCTAAGTTCTAGATATAACCAAAAGGAACCAAGTTTCGAGGCAATATGCAAAGGAGGTTTGCATATCGTAAAAGTAAGATCAGGAGGAAGTTAAGATTCAAAAATGGTAAGACGGTAAGGTGGCAGGACATGTTTCCTAATCACGAGTATTCTGATTCGTGTATTGGGTCCAATACCCAACTACAAAAGAATCAAACCCAATTAACCTAGATCCTATGTCTCTAAAACCAAAAGAACCATGTCATACCCCGCTTCCCAGAGTATGCTAAGATGGGCACGTGACATAGCCAACCATGCTACCTGTGGATAGGAAATATCCTTCCACAGTCACATTACGGCTGTAAGGATATCAAGAACAATAATAAACTATCTAACACATGTCCATAAGCCAGAATAAAACGAGTCAAGAATAAAATAATGCGGAAGCAAAAGATCCAATAGAAGAATAAACTGGAATGTACGTCCCATAATGCGGGCTCACATCAGGAATGATAATACTGAAAGTAAAAGAACTAACTAATAGCAAGTCCTCACTGCTCAGCCTGCTGACTGAAATACTCCTGCTCGGACTGCAGCAAAGATAAGGAATCTGGGCCATGCAAAACCCAGACGTCAGCGCGTCATAATATCAAGCAATACTATAAACAGGGGTAGCAATACATACAGGTATGAGTATAAGCAAGAATATAACAAGAATATATATAACAGTGAGTATGTCAATATAAGTGACGTGCAGTGATATCTAAACTGTGCTACGGGGTTATCTATTCTAAATTCTTCGAAACCAAGTAATGTAATCCTCATCGTAACCCATCGGTGATTTATTCTGTAACGCCCGGAAAAACGGCAAACAATAGGTATTCCGTAACGCCCGGAAGAACGGCAAACAATAGCTATTCCGTAACGCCCGGAAAAACGGCAAACAATAAGATGGCCCTTTGAGTTACGTTCGGTTACATTCCTGATTTCCCCATACCCCCAAGTTATATATGTCAAGTCAGGTATTAACAAATCTGGAGTTAATGTCAACACAGGATCAAGCAGGTACAGGTTTGTCTGGCTAGACAACAGGAAATGTCCGTAGGAACAACATGTCAAGGTTGTTGGTATTAGTAACAAGATCGGGTAACAGGTAAAGCCATGGTACCTCAGGTCAAGTCAGGTAATATATAAGTATCATGTCATGTCAAGAGGTGCACGGTACCATGTCGTGTCAAGTAGTAGGTGTAACAAGTCATGTCAGGGGTGCACAAAATGTCATGTGGGTGCTCATAATCAAACTAAAAATAAGCAGGGGTATACAAAACAAGTATAGGGTACTCATAGAACAATAAAATGGAATATTGTAATGTGGTATGCAAATAGGTACAGATTAAAATATATGGATGCACGGTTATCGATTAGAGTTAGGGTTATGGTTCCAACATTAAGAAAAATACACTTAAACAAATATGGAATGTTAAAATCTTCTTATTATGGGTTAAATGATCTAGGGATGCAAATATATATAAAATAGGTTAAATGGATGCAAACGGGTGTCCGATAGGGTAGAAATTATTAAAAGGGTATTATGGGCTATGCAAATAATTATTATGTGATTTAAATACGGATGTGGGTACTATGTATAGTAAATCAAAATGCAACATGGTAGTTTCAAGTTATAAATCTAAAATGATAAAATGGACATCGAAGTGTTAAAATGAAACAAATGGCCTTAGATTTAATTTACAGGTTTAACATGCAATTAAATATGTATAAAAATAATATAAGTAGCATGTAGCAAGTTTTACTTGCCTCGACAGATCAAGAAACGGGTATACGGAACGTCTCACGTCGGCGGAAAAAGTCGCGACGCGCGCACGGTACACGGAACAGATCCAAACAACGTACAAGGGGATCACACAGGTCAGGTACGCTCGATGGGTCGTCGGGATCGTCGTCGGCATAACCGGATTCCGGCAATCAAAAGAACAGTGAACATTAAAAAAAGAAAATTATAGAAGGAAAGAAGAAGGAGAGAATGGAAGGAAAAAGAAGAATGAGAAGAGGAAGAGTTGCTCACTAGATATGCAGAGGGGTGATGGCGTCGACGGTGATGATCGGAGGAACTCCGGTGATGAGGTATGGCTGCTAGGGTTCGGTTAGGGTTAAGCTAGGGTTTGGTTTGCTGGGGTGTTGGTGTAGGGGTCTTGTGAAGGGGAGGAGAACAGAGGAGAGAAAGGAGAGAGAAGAGAGATGGCGACGGCGAGGGTGGTCGGCGGCGATGGGATGAGGTGGTGCAGGTGGGTTTCTTGGGTGTAGGGTGTTGATGAGGGCTCGGGAACAAAAGGAAACGAGGGGAGGTTGATGAGGCAGAGGGAGTTGAAGGAATGGGCTAAGGGTTAGGGTTGAGAAAGGATGATGGGCTAACGAGGAAGGAGATGGGAGTTCGGGGTTTCATGTGTTCTCATCACGGCGTAAAAAAAGAAAACGAAGAAGAAAGAATGAAGGAGGGAGGTTAGATTAGTGAGAGAAGGGAGGTGACGGGAATCGAGGAGTGCACAGTGTCGCGAGAGGAGAGAGAGAGGGTGCGAGAGGAGAGAGAAATAAAAGAGAGAGAGAGAGAGAGAAAGAGAGAGAGAGAGGAAAAGAGATTCTGAGTGAGAGGGAGAGAGAGGGAGGTGGGGCCCGGCGCAGGGAAAGAAAGAATCTGATTGGCTCGTGGGAGAAAATGGGAGAGAGAGAGGATTGTTATGAGGTTGTTAAGAAAAAGATTTTTAAAATAAAATAAAAAGATTTGTAAGCTGTAAAATTTTTAAATTGTTAAGAATATTTAAAATACTAATAAAATTTGATATTTTTGGAAAATACAAACTTAGTCCAAAACACGCCCGGGTCGGGTCTAAAAATCCAGTTTTAAAATATGTGCGACTTCCAAATTTTAAAATGAATGATTAGGTAACTAAAAGGCATACCCCCAAGAACTGAGGCACGTGCGTACGCGTAGCCATCCAAACACATCCCTTTCACTGAACGGGACGAGAACAAGATACGCGGATGCTACCACGGGTTTAGGGGTATCATGCAGGCTATGAAATGAAATTTTAATTTATTTTATGTGATCTAAAATGTTACATGGTAAAATGTGCGATGCCAAATGAAAGTTTAAGATGCAGTTTATACTAGATGCACGAGTCTATTTAACGAGCCGGGGTAGTCTATAAATATGAATCAACCAGTTCAAGCAAGTGGGTCGGGTCGAATGCAATGTAAAAGTAAACTACCATTCGCATCCAAACATGATAAATCAATAAAAATACCACAGAAAAACAAATACGGAAATAGAAATTGGTATAACTGAACTCGGTTGTTACAATCACTAATCCTCCAGAACCGTCTGGTATGGTCAAAATAGGAGCGGTTATCAATCTCTACTTCAACGCCTCAAAAGCTGACGCGCACCTATCCGTCCATACGAACGGTACGTCCTTCCGCGTAAGCTTGGTCAAAAGCTCAGCTAAGCGAGAAAAATTCTCTACGAACCTTCTGTAATATCCGGCAAGTCCAAGAAAACTTATGATCTCAGCTACATTCTTCGGAATCGACCAATCTTGAACTGCTGCAATCTTCTCAGGATCAACGGCGATTCCATCTCCAGATACGACATGCCCCAAGAACTTTACTTTTTCAAGCCAAAACTCGCACTTGCTCATCTTTGCATATAATCTTTCTTGCCTCAATGTCTGCAGTGCGATCTTCAAATGTTCTGCATGCTCTTCTAGACTCCTCGAGTAGACCAGAATATCATCGATAAACACTACAATAAACTGGTCCAAGAACAGTGAAAAAATTCGGTTCATCAAGTCTATGAATATCGCCGGTGCATTCGTGACTCCGAATGGCATCACTAAATACTCGTAATGTCCATACCGAGTTCGGAACGCAGTTTTGTAAATATCCTCTGATTTAACTCGAACCCGATGATATCCGGATCGCAAATCCAGTTTCGAGAATACCCCCGCGCTACTGAGTTGCTCGAACAATTCGCCAATGCGAGGGATCAGGTACTTGTTCTTAATAGTCACCCGGTTTAATTCTCGATAATCGATGCACATTCTCCTTGTGCCATCTTTCTTCTTTACTAGAAGAACTGGAGCTCCCCCAAAGTGAATTGCTGCTATGAATCTAACCCTTCTCAAGCAATTCGGTAACCTACTTCTTGACTTCTTCTAACTCCACTGGTGCCATTGGATAGTACGCCTTTGAGGTTGGCGCTGTGCCAGGAACAAGATCGATCGCGAACTCTACATCTCGTTTTGACGGTAAACCCAAGATGTCCTCGAACACGTTCATAAACTCTCGAACTACAGCCGGCGTTTCGTCCTTATCAATTTCCATTGACGAAAGAACATTGCTTGTCGGCCAAGCCCTAAACTAGACTGGCCCGACAGAACTGCTTCCTCCAGCAAAAACAAACTCCGGATGTTCGGGAATCTGGAAAATCACTTTCTTTGCCCTACAATCAATGTGAGCGTGGAAAGTGCCGAAAAATCCATTCCCAAGACAACAACAAACAAAGGGATGCACCAGAATTGAATAATTCTAATGCGGGGAAAACATGAACAAGTATGATACCTGAAACGACTTAACCTGAAACCAAACACTGAAGAAGATAAGCACGGTAAATAGGATTCAAGCTTGCGATAAAACATAAACTGGTAAGTAATGAAACTGAGAAAAGCAAGGTAATATAACGACCATGAAACAAGGAAGTGAATCAAGACTAGGACTCCAAGTTACTTAAATAGAGTACCGCATTGTAACCATGCTGCAATTCATGGGTACAATCACATAACTCCGTTCAAGTCGCCCAAATCCTAGTATCAGAATAGAAAGAAACAATAGGGAACTAGAAGGTTTCAAGTCGAGATGCAAAGTTGTTTGCATATCGTCAAGACAAGGGTCAAGAGAAAGATATGATTCAAGAATCACGAGAACAAGGTGGCAGGACATATTCCTAATCACGGATTTTCTGATTCGTGTATTGGGTCCAATACCCAACAACAAAAGAATCAAACCCGATTAACCTAAATCCTATGGCTCTGATGCCAAACAAGCCCTGTCACGCCCCGCTTCCCAGAGTGCGCTAAGATAGGCACGTAACAGAGCCAACCATGGTACCTGTGGATAGGAAATATCCCTCCACAGTCACATTACGGCTGTCAAGAGATATCAAGAATAATAGAAATAAAAATAAACTATCTAGTACATGTCCATATGCCAAGATAAACGAGTTAAGAAATAATATACGGAAGCAATAGATCCAATAAACAATAATAATCTAGAATGTACGTCCCAAATACGGGCTCACATCAGGAAATGAAAAGTGCCGAAAGGAAACTAAACTAAAATACTAATAGGTCCTCACTGCTCGGCCTGCTGACTGAAATACTCATGAACGGCTTGTGACAGAGATAAAGGATCTGGGCCATACAAAACCCAGACGTCAGTGCGTCATAATATCAAACAATAATATAATCAGGGGTAGCAAGACATGCAGTCACGAGTATGAACAGTAATAAAAGTAGAACAGTAACACGAATAAGGAACAGTGAAGGGTAAAAGCATATGTGATGTGCAGTGAGTAATCCGAACTAAGCTACTGGGTTAATTACTCTCAAGTCTTTGAAATCAATTTAATGAATCGTCGATATAACTCAATAGTATCCCGTGCATGCCCAGAACCACAGTCAAGACTCTCGGGATGAGTCTGAGACATGTCGCTAGGCAGTAAACAGGTAACATGTACAGACGAATGATGTCAGCAGTATCATCCCGGGGCTAGCCTAGCCCATAAAACTGATCAGTATAAGTATCAAACTGTCGAGTTACAAGTCAGGTTTCATCATTGATTTCCCCATACCCCCAAGTTATGTGTTCAAGTCAGGTATTGATAAATCTGAAGCTAATGCCAACACAGGATCAAGCAGGAACAGGTTTGTCTATACAGACAACAGGATATGTCCATCGGGACAACATGTCAGGATTGTCGGCATTAGAAACAGGATCAGGTAACATGTCAAGTAGTGATATATCAGGTCATATCAGGTAGTGTACATGTATCAAGTCATGTCAAGTAGTGGTGTATCAGGTCATGTCAAGTAGTGCACAAGTATCAACCGGGTGCTCAAAATCAAACTGTAGCAAGTATTGAATCAGGGTGAAAGTACGGATGTACAATAAAAGTATGGATGCACAAATATCGATCAGGGGTTACATCATGACTATGCAGGGTGTACAATATCAAGCATGGGGTGTCGATATAACAACAATATGTAATAATGTGCCGTGGTATGCAAATTGATATATAATTAATGGTATGGATGCACAATAAAATATGGATGCATAATTAACTATCAGGGTTATATTTACTGTTCCAAGACTAAATGGGATGCACATTATTAAGTATAGGGTGTTACTACAATAATAATATGAATTAATGTGATCTATAAATGTAGTTATATATATTTTAAATGATATGAATGCAAACGGGTATCCGAAAACAGTAAACTTTTAATATGGATGTACAATGTGATAAACAGGTAACATTTTACTCATATTGATGCATAATAATATACCTAGCATGTAGAAAGATGAATTAACATGCGACTAGATATGTAAATAGTGATATATGGATAGCATATCCAAACCGATTAATAACTATAAAAGTGGTATTGATTAACCATGCACAAGAAAGTTCCGTTCAGAAATTCAACGTTGCCCTGATTAGTAAAATAGCTTAAAAATAACAAACGTTCTCCCAAAGGGACGTGTCTTATACCAAAACAAAGATAATTCAATAAGGTTTTCATTTTTATAAGTTGAAGTATCTCAAGTTGTTCCTACAAAAAGCTATGAACATTCGAAATTGAAAGTTTGCTGCTGGAATTTCCTTGGACAGCAGTTTAGAGATATTTTCATTTGCATTTTACGTTATTTAAACAATTTATTTTGCAAGTAAATATTTAATATAGTTATAGTATTCTGAGTTAGCTTCGTAATGAACTAAAGAACGTATACTAATGATTTTTCTATGATTTATAATGAATTTTATAAGGTAAGGTGTACAGTAAATTTCAGATTTGTCATATCCACTTTGCAACGACGTTTCATGTGTAAACTATAATATTTTCAAACTATATTTTGTATAACATTATAAAATACAGATTATAAACTAATTAAATATAATAATAAGAAATATTACGACGATATAAATTTTATAGATATAATTATTGCATGTCGGAAGTTGTAAGCTTTCATACATTTTATATTATAAAACCGATTAACGTTAAATAACTACGGTGTATAAATTATATAGATATAGCTGTATGATGATGATGATGATGATGATGATGATGATACGGAAACATATAAATAAATTACATAAAGCATAGCATGTAGCAAGTTATAAACTTGACTCGATCGAATCACGCGACGGATACGCACGGCACGTCCGACGTCGGTAAAACGTCGCAACGCACGCACGGCACGCGGGACGGGTCCAGGCAAGGTAAGAGGGTGATCACACAAGTAAGGTACATTCACTGGGTCACTCGAATCGTCAGCGACGAGCACGGCTCCGGCGGTGATCAGCGGAATCAAGAAACAAGATCAAGAAAAACAAAGAAGAAAGAAGAAGAAGAAGAGGCTGTGTATTAAATAAGGAAAGAAAAAAAATAAATAAAATATATATAAATATATTGTTCCCCTCCGAATAGCGGCGCGACGCAGAAACGTCTTGCCTGAGATTTGGGGCAGATGCTATTTGGTTTTATCCGTCCAACTCTCCGAAGATGCCAAGTTGATTTATGGCACCGTGTATCGAAGGTTTAAACGGATGCGGCCGATGTAGCAGACTTCGTCAGATTCCCCATCGTTCGAGGGGGTTTTGATTGCGGGGACGCTCTTCCCTGCAGGCGCAAGCCCCTGCAGTTAATTACGCTACCGCATCGCTGTAACAACTTTCTCCTTCTCCGGATGTTCACTTCGTGTCGTGGGTGTTTGTTTTATTTGTGGTTGCCCGTGGATTGTATACGGAGACTAATTTATGTGGTCGCCCGTAGGACGTGGATTAGTCCAAATCCGTATTTTCTTAGATTTGGGTTTGGGGTTTTGGTTTAAGGATACGTTAGCCTCATTTGAGACTAAGATCAACTTAAACGTTAGTTAAGGATACGTTAGTCTAATTTGAGACTAAGATCAGCTTAACAGGATCGTTTAGATCCGATAAAAGAGCATTTGGAGGCTCTATTGTTCTAGTTTAGGGACATAGTGGTCCATTGCCAGTTTAGGGACATGGTGGTCCATCGCCAGTTTAGGGACATGGTGGTCCAACATTCCCATTTTGGAGACGAATATTGGTTTAAGGACGCATTAGTCCATGAGTTTAAGGACCTCACAGTCCGTATTACCAGTTTAGGGACATGGCGGTCCAACATTCCCATTTTGGGGACGAATATTGGTTTAAGGACGTATTAGTCCATGAGTTTAAGGACCCCACAGTCCGTAGCAATGTGTGATTGTCGGGACCCGTCATCTCTCTGACGACGTTGAAGGATTACAACGACAAATATCAGAGGAGTTCAGAGATGTACCCTTGAACCGGTGTAAATTGATTTGGAAGAGCAGTTGTGCTCAGTTCAATTTAATTTGAGGACTTATGGCCAGAATTGGGTTAAGTCCAGTTGAGAATATTCAACATTTTATTTGTGTTTGGCCTGTCAGGCCTTTATTTGGGCTCTGCCCTCTTTTATTATAATGCACTGCATTTTTGTTTGGTCTGATAGACTTTTTAATTAGGCTCTGCCCTTTTCTAATAATGCATAGCATTTTGTTTGGTCTGATAGACCTTTTTATTGGGCTCTGCCCTTGTTTAATAAGGCACTGCATTTAGATTAGGCCTGTTAGGCCTTTTTAACCGGGCTCTGTCCCTTTTCTTTAATAATGCAGAGCATTCAATGGTCTGACAGCGCGTCACGTGGCTTGTCAGGCGCTTTGCGCCAATTAATGAGCGCAATGCGCCAGCGCATGTGGAAGTGACACGTGTCACGCTCTGGTGAGCGCGAGCGCAGTGCGCTGCGCTATTGCGTTGCTGACACGTGGCGCGCTCTGGTGAGCGCAAGTCTGTTAGCGCAGTGCGCTGCGCCAGTGCGCTGCTGACACGTGGCGCGCTCTAGTGACTTGCGCCAATCCAAGAGCGCAACAGCTCAAATCAGGAGTGCAGGGCACTGTACAGTAGCGCAGAGCGCATCTTGATCAAATTTAGATCAAGGAAACAAGTTTTTCTTGTTCCAAAGAGGTTCTACCTCAAATTTCAAGAACAGGTGGTTCATCAAAAGGCAATGCCTTTACATAGATCGAAAGATCTAATAAAGAAGTAATATTACTTCTTTTTATTATTATTATTATTTTTTTATTGAAGATCTTGATCTTGTTCTTAGATCTTTGATCTTTTTAGAAGAGCTTCTTCTTTTTTTCAAAGGTTTACCTTTTTCTTTTCTTCGAGTTCTTTTCAAAGTTTTAGAGGAGTTCTGTATCTCTATCTCTGTGTACTTTAGACTTGGAGTCTTGGGGCCTTTATATAGGGCCAATTGATTTGTTAAATCAGTTAAAGAGATCTTTCTCTGATTGATTTGGGGATATTTCCCCACCGTTGGATCTTTGATCCTAAGGCCTCTGTTTTACAGAAGATAATTTTCTTGTTTTAAAAAGATCTTTCTAGAATTTAATTCTGATTTAGTGCTGGCACAGTTAGCGCAAGCGCACCTGCGCTTGACGCGTGTCGCGCAGCGCAGAGCGCAGCGTAACTGCGCTGACGCGTGTCGCGCAGCGCAGAGCGCAAGTTATCTGAAGCGTTGCTTCCTTTATTTTTATTTTAAAACAGAGCCTTGCTCTGACTGGGTTCGCTGTCTTGGGCACTGGCGTGTCTGTTTTTGACACGTGGCGCGTTGCGTGCAGCGCAAGGAATCTGAAGCGTTGCTTCCTTTATTATTATTTGAATTTTTAAAACAGAGCTTTGCTCTGATTGGGGAAAACAGAAGCGTTGCTTCATTTCCCGCCTTGGAATTTGAATAGAGCTTTGCTCTGATTGGGGGAAACAAATGCCCCCCACCGTTGCGCTTACGTGGCCCCAGACGTGAGCGCAGCGGTGGCGGAATTCCAACCGTCGCGCCATCTTTTAGAAGTTGAAACGGCTCTCAATGCCTATAATTAGGACCTTTGGTCCCTTAGACGATTTTCATCTCTTCATAAGAATTTTTATTCAGGGCCTTGCTCTTTTGTTCAAGCACTTTTAAGAGTTAAAACTCTAGAAAAATTTTAGGTAAAAATTAAATTAGATTAAATTAAGTTAATTTTAAGAGCCTTGCTCTCAATAGATCCCTGATCTAAAGAAAACCCATTTAGGGCTTCACTTAGCAGAGCTTTGCTCTATAGGTTTAAAGGGATCTAAAGAGATCTAAAGAGAACTCAATTAGAGTTCCATTAATATAGCTCTGCTCTCTAAAAGGATTTTTCTTGTGTTTTCTTAATTCATTAATGGAGCTTTGCTCCTTCCAAACCATATAGAAGAACTCTTAAGAGTTTTTCATGGGTCTTGGAGGTTAGAGGTGGCATTTTATTATTATTATTATTTTTATGAATTATATCATCTTGCTTAATCAGTCTGTCGGCTAATTTTGTTGATTTTCTTTTGCAGGAGTAATGGACGCCCACATGTATGACCTTGATGAGATCATCTCCTATGGAGACATTCGCCGACTCGGCCGTTCTCAGAACCGGGAATTCACAAACGCCGAGTGTGCCGAAATCATGAGTCGCTTCGACGCTTATAACGGTCAACTGCTTCCTCGACGCTCCCCTCTCCTGAAGCTTATTGTGGGAGCCATCTGGGAAGCGCTTCCCTTATTCTGTACTGGTGTGCCACTTGGGGCATTGGATGCCGTCGAGAATAAGGTGCACTCAGTGTACCTGATGAACCTAATCTCGAAGAGACGGCGAGACAATCTTGTCGATCTCCTGCACCAGGCCTTTCAACAGTCCGCCATACTTGCTGCCTATCGGAGGGTGGAGGACATCAGTGGGGATCCCGACGCCCGTGCTCGCGAAAGAAAGCACACTAGGATGGTTCGCCAGGCTTGGAAAGTCTTGGACAAGGTCACTTTTGAGTTCCTCAATCCATGTCCTGGATTTGAGGTTTTACCATTGTAATAGCTTTAGCAGCATCTTCATTTATCGCTTTCGTAATTGTAAGAACCTTTTTGCAATATGAATGGTAAATTTCTTGTTTCAGCGTGTTTTATTTCTCATTCTGAATCTTTTGCACATGCATGCATGGGTATGTCTCGAACGCTTAATCAAATGCAAATCGGATGTTTTTTCTATCGCTTTCTTCTCTTTGCTGTGTTGTTTGCCTTGTGATTTTAGCAAGTGCGATCCATCGATGGTATATAACTGTCAATCTTATGCTTTCTGCAGAGTGGCGATGGCTTAGAAAACAGGGTTAAGGTCTGTCTCCTAAGACTTTTCAACTTTATGAGCCGTGAGGGTCTCACAAAGACTTTTCTCCCTACGGATCGAGAGGATCTCGTAGGTGTATTTTCTCCTTAGGGGTCGTGAGGACCCCTAAGTGTGTTTTCTCTTATAAGTCGTAAGGATCTTATAAGAAAATTTTCCCTCTTACGAGTCGAGAGTACTCGTAAGCGGTTGTTTCCCTCCTGGTCGAGATTCAACTTCGGAGAGTGCGACCCGTGAATAGTATGCAAAGTCCATTTTGGACCAACTTGCAGGGTCCCAGTGCTTAGGAAACAGGTTTTTTAATCCCTGCTGCCTAAGGCTTTTCCTCACGAGTCGAGACGAATCGAGTATTTCTCGCAAAGACACTAATTTCCTCACGAGTCGAGACGAATCGAGCATTTCTCGCAAGAATATCCTAACGTTACAGTTAACCTCTGCTCTTTACGACAGAGGTCCGTTAGGGTCTGTGGTACTTAGGGTTTTGTCCGTCGTACCGTCGCGTTGGCTGATGTATTCCTCGATAGGCAATCTTGCTGTTCGAGTAGCCTTGCGATTGTCGTGTCTCTGATCCCTTCGGGGGCTGGACAAGACGTCTTCAAGCAATCCTCCTAGGCAGTTTGACCGTCGGAAGAGCAAGCGTTAGGAATTTTGCCATGCCGCTTTTTACTTGAGGTTAGGCTCATTTTGGAGAGCCCCGATGAGTCATAACCACTCCGCGCTGGTGTGGGATGATCTCCGATAGTCTTTCAGGCTTTATATGACTTGCCGTTAAGACCCTGAAGCTAGAAATTTTGCCTTCGCTTCATTTACTGGCATTGCGTCTGTTGTATCGAGACGAATGTCGCGGTTGTCTCTAGGTTGCTGGTGAACCTTCGAGGTTTGGAGCTAGGGATTTTGCCGTGGCTCCTTTTGGTGATGTTGCGTCTGCTGTGTCGAGATGAACGTCGAGGTGGTGACCCCTCCGCACTGGTGCGAGATGATCTCTGATTGTCTTTCAGGCTTTATATGACTTGCCGTTAAGACCCCGAAGCTAGGAATTTAGCCTTCGCTTCGTTTGCTGGCATTGCGTCTGTTGTATCGAGACGAATGTCGCGGTTGTCTCTAGGTTGCTGGTGAACCGTCGAGATTTGGAACTAGGGATTTTGCCGGGGCTCCTTTTGGTGATGTTGCGTCTGCTGTGTCGAGACGAACGTCGATGTGGTGACTACTCCGTACTGGTGCGAGATGATCTCCGATTGTCTTTCAGGCTTTATATGACTTGCCGTTAAGACCCTGAAGCTAGGAATTTGGCATTCGCTTCGTTTGCTGGCACTGTGTCTGCTGTATCGAGACGAATGTCGCGGTGGAGCTGGGATTTTGCCGTCACTCTCTTTGTTTTGACCGTGAAGTCTTTCATTGACGTTGCATCTGCATCCCGGTGGACTTTGCGAAGGAATGCCGTTGTTGACATTGCGTCCGCTGTATCGAGATGAATGCTGAGGTGGTGATCGCTCTATGCTGGTGTGAGATGATCTCCGATGGTCTTTTAGGTTTTATATGAGTTACCGTCAAGACCCTGAAGCTAGAAATTTGGCCTTTACTTCGTTTGCTTTGTTACGTCCGAATCCTGTAAGAGGAAGAATGCTGTTGTGACATCTCGTCTATTGTATTTAGACGAACGTCGAGGTGGTGACCACTCCGCGCTGGTGTGGGGTGATCTTTGGTGGTCTTTCAGCTTTTATATGAGTTACCGTCAAGACCCTGAAACTAGGAATTTGGCCTTTGCTTCGTTTGCTTTGTCACATCCGAATCCTGTTAGAGGAAGAACGCTGTTGTGACATCTCGTCTGTTGTATTAAGACGAACGTCGAGGTGGTGACCACTCCGCGCTGGTGTGGGGTGATCTTTGGTGGTCTTTCAGGTTTTATATGAGTTACCGTCAAGACTCTAAAGCTAGGAATTTGGCCTTCGCTTCGTTTGCTTTGGTGCGTCCGAATCCTGTTGGAAGAAGAACGCTGTCGTGACATCTCATCTGCTGTATTGAGACGAATGCTGAGGTGAAGCTGGGATTTTGCCATCGCTTCGCTCTGTTTCGACCGTAAGGTCTTTTGTTGGCGTTGTATCTGCATCCTGTTGGACTGCGGAGGAACACCATTGTTGGCATCTCGTCTGCTGTATCTAGACGAATGCTGAGGTGAAGCTGGGATTTTACCATCGCTTCGCTTTGTTTCGACCGTGAGGTCTTTTGTTGACGTTGTATCTGCATCCTGCTGGACTGCGAAGGAACGCCGTTGTTGATATTGCGTATGCTGTATCGAGACGAATGCTGAGGTGGAGCTGGGATTTCGCCGTCACTCCGCTTTGTTTGGACCGTGAGGTCTTTTTTTGATGTTGCATCTGCATCCTGCTGGACTGCGAAAGAACGTCGTTGTTGATATCTTGTCTGCTGTATCGAGACGAATACTGAGGTGAAGCTAGGATTTTGCCGTCGCTTCGCTTTGTTTCGACCGTGAGGTCTTTTGTTGACGTTGTATTTGCATCCTGCTGGACTGTGGAGGAACACCGTCGTTGACATCGCGTCCACTGTAACGAGACGAATGCTGAGGTGGAGCTGGGATTTTGCCGTCACTCCACTTTGTTTCGACCGTGAGGTCTTTTGTTGACGTTGTATCTGCATCCTGCTGGACTGCGGAGGAACACCGTTGCTGATTCTTAGGCTGTAGATATTGCCGTTAAGACTTAGCTCCGTTTTCTGATGGAGCATAGGGAGAGAAGGTGTGTTTCCATCTTTGTTTGTGCCCCTGGATCGTATACAGGGATTGCTATGATATCGCCTGTAGGGCATAAATTTCATTATATATATATATATTTTTTTATTTCTTTCCGCGATGCTCTATCATTTCAGCTTTTTATATCGCGAAAATCCTGATTGCCCAATCATTTCGGCTATTTTTCACGGTGCCCAATCATTTCGTCTATTTATTTTATTTTTACTCGCTGCTTTTTATTGTGAGTTGCCCAATCATTTCGTCTATTTTGTATGCATACATTTTTACTTGCTGATTTTGTTGCAAGTTGCCCCATCATTTCGGCTATTTCGTATGCATGTGTGGCTTGCTGTCTTTTCGCTGCAAGCTTGGGATTAGACACCGATTTCGCCATCAGCACCGCTACAACTGAGATATTGCCAGGAGCGAATCATCATTTGCCTTTGTCGATGTTGAACAAATGTGGCTTAGTAAACAGGGTTACGATCTTGTCGACTAAGGCTTTTGACTTCATGAGCCATAAGGGTCTCACAAAGGTATTTCTCCCTACAAGTCGTGAGGATCTCGTAGGTGTGTTTTCTCTTTAGGAATCGTGGGGATTCCTAAGTGTATGTTCCCCTGTAAGTCGTAAGGATCTTACAAAAGGGTTTTCTCCTTATAAGTCGAGAGGACTTACAAGGGTTGTTCACCATATGGACATATCCCTAGTCACGGGTGGGACTTTGCTGGGGAAATGTTTATTCGCGCCCGTGGATTGTATACAAGGGTCAGCATTGAGCTGCTTGTAGGGCAATATCGAAGGTTGTGGGGGTTGCTTAAGAACAGGTTCAGGTCTCTGTAACCTAAGACTTTCAAATCTTATGAGCCGTAAGGGTATCATAAGAGAGTTCTCCTTACGAGTCGTGAGGATCTCGTAAGTGTAATTTCTCCTTAGGAATCATGAGGATCCCTAAGTGTGTTTCTCCTTTGTGAGTCGTAAGGATCTCACTCTGGTGGTTTCTCCTTACAAGGTTGAGAGGACCCTGTAAGTGTCTTTTAACGAGGTTGCGCCCTTTCGGGTTTTCACAAACACTCACCGGTAGTTCTGCTGTTTTTACTCACGGAGCCCTTTTGGGTTTTCATCCGTGCCCCCTTTGCTTATGGACATACCGTCTTCTTCTTCTTTTTTAACGAGATTGCGCCCTTTCAGGTTTTCACAAACACTCGCCGATAGCCCTGCTGTTTTTACTCACGGAGCCCTTTCGGGTTTTCATCCGTGCTCATTTTGCTTATGGACATACCGTTTTTATTATTCTTTTTTTCTTTTTTTTTTATCACGTCAGCCTGAGGATGCTGCGGTAGTAGTTTAAAGACGTTTCGGTCATGGGTCGACGTACGATTACACAGCTAGATTACGTCGCAAATCTTCGCATGTTTCATGCCGGAAGTGAATTCCTTGAAGAGAGGGCTAATGGCGATTTCTTCGTCAGAGTCGTTTCCAAAGGTGATAACTTGCGATCTCTTGGTGTCGGCTATGTGACAGTTGCCAGCAGCTCTTTCGTGCTCATCTGTCGTGTTTTTCCGTTCCCGACGAGCCTTGCGCTTCACTCGTTGAACATGTCGTCAATGGGCAACATATCCCCGCCACCAGTTTTTAAAGGCTATGCACTCCTCGGTGGGGTGTGCAATCCTCTGATGGTATAGGCAAAAGTTATGATGTATGTCTGCTTCATCAAGACATATAATGTCAGGGGAATTTCCTTTGAGAGAGGGCAACTTCATTCCTATTGCCAGGGCCCTAGCGAATTGATTCCTTACTTTAAGCTTGCTTTTGTTGACGATAGGGATGCTTTGCTCCGGTTGGGGCGCCTCGACCTTTTCCTCCAGTCGTCGGCGTTTGGCTTTTTCGAATATAGCCAGTTCACGCTCTCGATTGGCTTTGCTTTTCTGACGGGCCTCGTTTAGGAATGCATCAATCATTTCGTCTGATGGTTCTAGAAGTTCAGGTTCGGGACCTACCCCCAGTTTCCCTGCGTCAGGAGTTTCTTCACTGTCTATCGACGAGTGAGAGATCACATGACAACTTGCTACATAACCCTCAGATTCATCCGACGAGCTTTCTCCATCATCTTCCTCCTGAAAGACGTGGCTGAGGAACTCTTGGAGCGTGATGGGAGTCCGCGCCTTCTGATTATATTCCTCCAACGCGTCTATCTGTTTTTGCAGGCTCGTGGGCTTGTCACCAGGCTTTACGGCCTTTTTGGACTTTTTCTTCTTTTTCGAAGATTTTGACGGCTGAGTGTGAGCATTTTGGCTACCACCAATCTTTGAAGTTGGGCGCGGTTTCAGCATCCCTTTGATGATCTCAGGTTCCAACGGGTTCTTCCACCTGATCGCCGGGCATATCTGGAGATCATTCAGCATCTTTTTGGTTTTGGCAGAAAGCACGACCTCCCATGGAGCTTCTTCAACAAAAGAACAAGTTGCCTCCGGCGTGCCCGTCTTCTTTGGAGTGTGCGGCTGTGGTGGGTTTACTTTCCACTTTTCAGACAGCACAAACTTGCCTTGTAGGTACTGATCCTCGATCCATCCCTTAAAGACGAAGCAATCCTCGATCGGGTGACTTACCGTTTGATGGTAAGGGCAATAATTGGGATTATTCACCTCGCTGGGTTGTGGTGGTCTCCTTGGATTCGGGAGATAGATAAGCCTATTGTGCATCGCCAGCTCGAACAGCCTCTTCGTTTTATCCCGTGGGAATGAGTAAGGGCGCTTCATTTTCTCATTATAATACCGCCGTCTCTCTTCCAGTTGATCTGCTAGCTTTGGGGCACTGGGCTGCTGTTGGGTGTTCGCAACGAAGGTTGCCTTCCCTTTACCCTTGTCGTTTCGGGGTTCCGGCTTCAGAGGAGACGGTCTGTGACCCATTTGATCCATCTGGGCTAGCTTATCAATTAAAGCCTGAAACATGGTCGGTTTAAAGAACATCATGGACTGTGAAATAGTTGCATGAGGGTCTAGGGTGCCCACGAACATGCCAACCGCTGGTGCTTCTTCGATCCGCTGTTCGCATTTCGACCATAGATTTCGCCATCGTGTTGCGTATTGAACCGAAGTTTCGCCTGGCCTTACCCTGGCATTGATCAATGCGGCGATCAGGGTGCGCTCACTAGCACTCGCGAATCTTTGTGTAAACAGTAGCTCCATCTCCGCAAATGTTTTGACAGAGTCGTTAGGTAGCTCCGAATACCATTCAAAGGCCGTTTCTGCCAAGCTGCCGACGAATTGGCGAAGCAACAGTTTGTCATCGCCTCCAGTGTTGCCACAAAGAGCCCTGAACTGGGCAACATGTTGATGGGGATTCCCCGTTCCCTTGTACACATGGAATTTAGGGATCGTATATCCCGGCAGGTAACTAATTTGGTCATACCAGCCCGGATAGGATCGTATGGTTCTAACAATTTGCCCAGCCGCTTCATTCGTCTGATGAACTCGTATCTGCTGAGCTATATAGTCGTCTAGTGCAGCTTTGGAAATGGTTTCCTCTTTGGCTGCTGAAAGAGCCGGAGGTAGATTAGATGTCTCCCCTCTATCATCTTCAATAATGATCGGAGGGTCTTCAGATGGAGAGTCCGGCTGTAATATCATCCCTACCATATCTTGGAAGAGAAGCGACATTTGTTTTATGTTGGCAGCTTGTTCTGTTGCTTCTCTGTCCTTCTTTTCGAGGACTCTGCGTAGGAAGTCAGCGTCAGTTTCTTGTTCGTGACGCTGTTCTGATGATGCCTCCGGGTTTTTTTTTGGTCCGGTGAGCGCGGCCATCGCAGTCAGCATCTCCTGGAGCTTCTGCTGCTGTTGTTCCTGGGCTCTTGTAATGGATCGGGTGAGTGGTCGGTGGCCCGTAGAAGCGTGACTATCTTCCTTCCCAGATGCCATGTAAACGGTATGCACCCCTATGCCCCCAGCCTTGGGGCGTTCGTGCTCAGTGCTTTTACGGTTCGCCATGTTCGCATGGGCTTTTCGTGGCCTCCTTTTCTTTTGAGTGATTGACGTTGAGGGAGCCATTGCAGTGGGCACCCATCCAGCTGTTGCTTTTTCTGGCTTGACAGAGTAGTCCTTCTCTTGCCGAACCTTCATCTTTTTCTGTCGGCGGAGATAGTCTTGATCTATTACGGAGTCTTGGACCCGTCGCCAGACTTTGTAAATTTTAGAGGATAATCGTTGAGGAGGTTGCTCCGGCTTCTTCTCTGTATCATTCCCCACAGGTGAAGGAGTTCTCTTCAGTACTGCAGTAGGAGAGTTTCTGCGCACCTTGTTGAGCAGTTCAAAATTGTTCTCGGTTGGAACAGCAGCATCGATCCCCACCGTTGGAGCTGGTGGAGTAAATCCAGAGAGAGAGCTGCCCCCAGCCTTCCTTACCCGGCGCCAGTGACGACGACGAGCATGTCGCACGATTGGAGTTGGTCTAGCCGTAGGGGTGACCTCCTCATGCCCCCTGTGTTAGTCAGAATTTGCTGGTATCAGCCTTTTGAAGACTGACGTTCGCCGAGACATAATGTCCAGTCTATCGAATACAGACCTCTGGGCAGAGGTGACTTTGCCTGGAGTGCGAGCCGGAGTGACCAGCCTTGTGAAAACTGACTTCTTGGCAGGAGAAGCCTTTCCGATGATTTCGTCTGCTTGAGCCGGGATGGCTATCCGCTTTGGGATAGCTGCTTCAGGTATTGCGGGCTTGTTCATGGGCCCGTTGGAGCTCTGGCCTAGTCTATTAAAAACTGAGGCGGCTGGTTTGGGTAACCCGTTGAGAGGGGCCGCGGTAGTTGTAAGCCGATCAAAGACCGACTTCTTTGGAGCTTCTTGCGACAACATTGGGGCATTGAAGCCCATCGGTGGGAGTATGGTCCCAAAGAATAGTCCAGTGGTGGCTTGAGTTACCTGCTCCACTGGCATCTTGAAAAGAGAGGCCGCTTGGGGCCCGTAAGTTACTCCTCCAGATGGGACGGAATGAGAGTTGCAGTTGCAGGTAGTGCAGTTTGAAACCATTGATCTTTTGTTTTCTGCACGGAGTAAGATACCAAATCTAAGTACCTCGAATCCATAGGCAACCACAGCAAACCGCGATTTGTTCGTGAACACGACACACGAAGTGTGGAGTGGAAAGAGGAAGAGGTCCCACCGGGCGTGCCAGAATCTGTTCCCCTCCGAATGGCGGCGCGACGCAGAGACGTCTTGCCTGAGATTCGGGACAGATGCTATTTGGTTTTATCTGTCCACCTCTCCAAAGATGCCAAGTTGATTTATGGCACCGTGTATCGAAGGTTTAAACGGATGCGGCCGATGTAGCAGACTTTGTCAGATTCCCCCTCGTTCGAGAGGTTTTTGATTGTGGGGGCACTCTTCCCTATAGGCGCAAGCCCCTGCAGTTAATTACGTTACCGCATCGCGGTAACAACTTTCTCCTTCTCCGGATGTTCACTTCGTGTCGTGGGTGTTTGTTTTATTTGCAGTTGCCCATGGATTGTATATAGAGACTAATTTATGTGGTCGCCCGTAGGACGTGGATTAGTCCAAATCCGTATTTTCTTAGATTTGGGTTTGGGGTTTTGGTTTAAGGATACATTAGCCTCATTTGAGACTAAGATCAACTTAAACGTTAGTTAAGGATACGTTAGTCTAATTTGAGACTAAGATCAGCTTAACAGGATCGTTTAGATCCGACAAAAGAGCATTTGGAGGCTCTATTGTTCTAGTTTAGGGACATAGTGGTCCATTGCCAGTTTAGGGACATGGTTGTCCATCGCCAGTTTAGGGACATGGTGGTCCAACATTCCTATTTTGGGGACGAATATTGGTATAAGGACGCATTAGTCCATGAGTTTAAGGACCTCACAGTCCGTATTGCCAGTTTAGGGACATGGCGGTCCAACATTCCCATTTTGGGGACGAATATTGGTTTAAGGACGCATTAGTCCATGAGTTTAAGGACCCCACAGTCCGTAGCAATGTGTGGTTGTCGGGACCCGTCACCTCTCTGACGACGTTGAAGGATTACAACGACAAATATCAGAGGAGTTCAGAGATGTACCCTTGAACCGGTGTAAATTGATTTGGAAGAGCAGTTGTGCTCAGTTCAATTTAATTTGAGGACTTATGGCCAGAATTGGGTTAAGTCCAGTTGAGAATATTCAACATTTTATTTGTGTTTGGCCTGTCAGGCCTTTATTTGGCCTCTGCCCTCTTTTATTATAATGCACTGCATTTTTGTTTGGTCTGATAGACCTTTTAATTGGGCTCTGCCCTTTTCTAATAATGCATAGCATTTTGTTTGGTCTGATAGACCTTTTTATTAGGCTCTGCCCTTGTTTAATAATGCACTGCATTTAGATTAGGCCTGTTAGGCCTTTTTAATTGGGCTCTGTCCCTTTTCGCCACGTAGCTTGTCAGGCGCTTTGCGCCAATTAATGAGCGCAAGGCGCCAGCGCATGTGGAAGTGACACGTGTTACGCTCTGGTTTGCGCTGCTGACACGTGGCGCGCTCTGGTGAGCGCAAGTCTGTTAGCGCAGTGCGCTGCGCCAGTGCGCTGCTGACACATGGCGCGCTCTGGTGACTTGCGCCAATCGAAGAGCGCAACAGCGCAAATTAGGAGTGCAGGGCACTGTATAGTAGCGCAGAGCGCATCTTGATCAAATTTAGATCAAGGAAACAAGTTTTTCTTGTTCCAAAGAGGTTCTACTTCAAATTTCAAGAACAAGTGGTTCATCAAAAGGCAATGCCTTTACATAGATCGAAAGATCTAATAAAAAAGTAATATTACTTCTTTTTATTATTATTATTATTATTATTATTTTTTATTGAAGATCTTGATCTTGTTCTTAGATCTTTGATCTTTTTAGAAGAACTTCTTCTTTTTTTCAAAGGTTTACTTTTTTCTTTTCTTCGAGTTCTTCTCAAAGTTTTAGAGGAGTTCTGTATCTCTATCTCTGTGTATTTTAGACTTAGAGTCTATGGGCCTTTATATAGGGCCGATTGATTTGTTAAATCAGTTAAAGAGATCTTTCTCTGATTGATTTGGGGATATTTCCCCACCGTTGGATCTTTGATCCTAAGGCCTCTGTTTTACAGAAGATAATTTTCTTGTTTTAAAAAGATCTTTCTAGAATTTAATTCTGATTTAGTGCTGGCACAGTTAGCGCAAGCGCACCTGCGCTTGACGCGTGTCGCGCAGCGCAACTGCGCTGACGCGTGTCGCGCAGCGTAGAGCGCAAGTTATCTGAAGCGTTGCTTCCTTTATTTTATTTTAAAACAGAACCTTGCTCTGACTGGGTGTGCTGTCTTGGGCGCTGGCGTGTCTGTTTTTGACACATGGCGCGTTGCGTGCAGCGCAAGGAATCTGAAGCGTTGCTTCCTTTATTATTATTTGAATTTTTAAAACAGAGCTTTACTCTGATTGGAGGAAACAAAAGCGTTGCTTCATTTCCCGCCTTGGAATTTGAACAGAGGTTTGCTCTGATTGGGGGAAACATATATATATGCAGAGGAGAGAGAGAGTCGAGAGAGAGAGAGAGAAAGGGGTTGTTATTAAGGTTTAGATTTTAATTTAAAAAGATTTTGTAAATTATAAATATTTTAAACTGTTAAATTTTAATAAAGATATTAGATGAAATAAAATTGGATTTTCTGGTAAATACAAATTTAGTCCAAAATACACCCGGGTCGGGTCTAAAATTCAGTTTCAAAAATATAAAAAATATACATGTCGACCAAAACTCAAATTGGATGTCCGGATAACGAAAATGCATACCCCCAAGAACGGATGCATGTACGTGCGTGTAGCCATCCAAATAAGTCTGTTTCACTGAATGGGACGAGAACAAGATGCACGGATGCTACGACAGGGTCAGGGGTATCATGCATGCCATGCAAGATATTTTTAAAATGTTTTACTTGACTTTAAATGTTCTATTAAAAAAATGCAGATGCCAGATAAAATGTCAGTATGCGAAAAAAAATGAAAATGCACGAATCCATGTAACAGGTTAGGATAAATCATAAATATGAATCAAGATAGGTTTCAAGCAAACGGGTCGGATCGGATGTAAATACAAATGTCAAAATACTACGTATACCCAAAACACAGTAAACCAAGAAACTAACATAAATAAGTAAATACTTGAACTGGAATTGGTATAAATGAACTAAGGTGTTACATATAAGCGGTCGAATAGGAGTACAACCAGTTCGTATCACAACAGGACGTCCAGTTCCATTCAACTTTTCATTTCATTTCAGCTTATTTATGTATACCTCCTTGTTAAGACTTATCATGTTATCGTATCTTGTATTCAAATATTTTGTCAATTGTGAATTTTGAATGTAATAAATCAGATTTGGATTTCATTCTTTTGTTTATTCCTGTTACTTTATGTTGCTTATAGATATTTTGTGTATTTATTATGAAAAATGACCTTCTCGGAATAAATATATCGTGGGCCTAGTCATGTGCCGTTACCGCTCTTTTGGGATGCGTGGTGTGACAAGGACAAACTCTTCAGGAAAAATACCCTAACATGTTTGAATTAGCAAAGAATAGAGAAACGTCGGTGCTAAGCCAGTGGAGAGGAAATAAGTGGTGGCCGAAATTTTCGAGAACTCTGTCAGTTCAGGAGAGGAAAGAGCGGTGAGCTTTGATTGAGTATTTGCAGGAATGGAAACCATTGGAAACGGGGAGGGATGACGAAGAAGCATAGAGGTGGACGACAAATAAGACAGTCTCCGTGAAGTCTTTCTATGTGATTTTAAATTATGGAGGTATTCAAATGCCGGAGTTGAGAGTAATATGGAAATTTTCTATTCCACTCAAAGTTAAAAAACTTATATGGTTAGCGTACAATAATGCGGTTCTCACAAGGGATAATCTGTGTAAAAGAAAATGGGTTGGACCTACGCTTTAAGAAGATGGAATCAGTGGATCATTGATTCATAACATGCGATTTTGCAAGACATATTTGGGATAGGTTCGGTAATAGTGCAAGGGTTAGGTTGCATTTTGATTCTTTTCGTTGATCTTTGGAGTCAATGGAGGAATGGGTTAGATAAACGTTTCCATAAGGGTCGGGGTATGATGGGGACCACAATTTGTTTGGGCATTTGGGCTAAGAGGAATAATAGAATTTTTAACAATACTAAAAATTCAACAATGCATGTGGTTAACGTTATTGAATCAAATATTGCATTTTGGTCAGGTCTGGCATCGACAAAGACAGGGAAGAAACTGAAAATACAAGCGGCGGAGGAGAGGATAAAGGACGGGGATGGAGATCGTGAAGATGAGATAGCGGAATGAGGAGAGGCGTGTTCGTTGTTTGTGATGGAGCTTGATTTACAATAAGTTGTCGGGGAGATTCGAGTATTTTGGTTGTTTGGGTTCTCTTTTTGTGTTCATCTTTTTATGCTTTTTGCTTTGCTTTGGTAACTCTCTTTTCGCTAAAATTTTCGTTTAATGAAACGCTGGTCTTTGGGCCTTCGTTCTGCCTCAAAAAAGATGCAATTAATCTGCTCCTATAACATAACACTAAACTACCATAAAAAATTTATCATAGAAAGATCTCTTGAAAGACATTTGATATAAGGGTATTTTAGCTCTCTTAATAACAAAGGTCAGGGGAGTTTATCGTGATAATAAAGCTTAAGGTAAATTTGCAAAAAGAGAGATGATTAGGGGCATTTTTGCGGCTATCCTAATGTAAAACCATTTTGGTTGTAGTTTTACCTTCATGCATGCAATTTTTTGAATGCCATTCCGCTCTATGAATGAACATTTGAGTGAAATTAAACATGAATAAATTCGGAAAACATGATAAATCGAGTAGAAACATAGAGAAAAAAATTTGTTAGATTAAAATGTAGATTAGAATAATTCATAACTGCAGAGCTAAACTTCCTTTCTCTTATCCTATAACCCTACTTTTCAAGCTAACCTTTTTCATATCGACATGTATTCCCAAGAGATAAACCGGATTACCTTAAGCCATTCAAATATTAGTAGCTATGTACGGCATCCTATTTAAAGACATCTTGTGGAAATAGTTAAAATTGTTTTTTTCATTTTATTTTTCTTTAATACTAACTACGCCCCACCCCCCAACACACACAGTCCCTCTTTTTTTTTCCAACTAAAACATCTCAGGCGAGCAATAGTTGAAGTTCAACGCACCATTTGGTAGTTAGAAATAAAGTTTCATGCAACATTTTTGCATAATACATTTTAAGGTTGTCACCTAGCAATTGTCTAAAGCTTTCTAGCATGGGTTTTTCTTGCATATCACCCTGGACACTTGAGCATTTTCACATACCATCTCCATAAACTTCATATTTTGCATATAATCCATAAGAACTATTAATTGTTCATGTCCAAACCAAGCCCTCTCCAGATTAATTTATAATATTTTAAATGTTGATGAAATAATGATAAATGATCATTTTTATATACCAAAAGTAACGAAAAATAGCTTGATGCTTTCCATTCTTGTATTTGAAAGGCGATATATTTAAGCAAATAAACTAACTATTATTAGTTTCGTCATGAAATCAAATTAAACTAATAACATATATAGATAATATGCAGTGATTTGAATAATGCAAGGTTTTATGGATGACATAAGAAAATATCAATTTTTGGGGGTGTCATATGGAAACAACCAAGTTCTGGGATCATATTTGAGAAAAGCCCTACTAATTTATTTATTTTCCATAGAAAAACCCTAACCTCCGGCGAAAAACCTCTGCTCCCCAGTCTCGGCCGCCGCCGGAGGATCCATCGTCAACCTCCTCAAAAGCCGGAGCAAAGTCGGATTTGCTTGTGAAAGTTGGGAATTTGTGAGATTTGGGATCGATCGACAATTCTGATCGTTAGCTGATGCGAAGCTTACAGAAGTAAAGGTGAGCGGTCCTGTTGTTTCCCTTTGAAGTTTCGTGGGATTTAGGGCTTTAGGGATTTGTTTGCTTTATCATCATCATCATCATCATCATCATTATTGCATTGTATATATTTGTTGTTAATGAATTGGTCTTAGAACTAGAACAATTCCGAATGGTTTTCTTTTGTGATTAAAGATGGGATTTTTAGAATCTTTTAGCTGCACTTCTCTTCTTCTTTATTTGTTCTCGTCATGATTGCTATTAATTCCTTGCTTAGTTCCTCTCTAAACTTCATATTTCATAATTGAGTCCTGGTAGTGATAAGATGGTTATATGGTATGGAATAAATTGGAATGCTTCCTTAACTATCATATAACATGCTGTCGGAAAGTGACATGTATTTGGATCCTATTTTTATCATGTTCTTACACCGGCACTATTCAATCTGGTTGCGGTTGTTTTGATTCTTCCTTTTCTCGTTTCATATGATAATTAGACAAATTTTTAGAGAGAGTATTAGGGAAATGACTAAGCTGGCTAGTTTATCTAATGTTAATGATTACTAAAAAGCAAAAGAAAAGAAGAGGCTGATACATGATGACATTCCTAGTGTTGGTTGAAAAGAACTAAATTTTACAAATCCGTTCCTGGACATAAAAAGAACAGAAGGTAATTAATTTCGAAAATTGAAATGAAAGCACTTAGAGGTTCACAGATAGTTTAGAGTTAAAGAGATCTAGACAGTAGGTTATTACCACATTTTGTTGTTGTTCTTACTTTACAAAGATTGTATGATTCAAATTGAAGCTAATTATAATTATCACACATTCAAATAATGGAAAAACTATATTTTACTACTCTCAAGAAAAGGAAATGTGCGTTTATTTCCAATACCCCATACAAAACGAGCCATGCCTTGAACCGACACTTTTGGATTTCATTTGCTTTCTCAACTTCATACCTTAAACTTCATGTGTATACACTGACCCAAAAAATAGTAGCAGTATAAATGATAAAAGAAAGCGAGGCTTATAGGGAGTTGAATCTTAGTATTTGTCAAGGGATGTGACGCCTTTGGCCTTTTGCCAAAAGCTTAAAGACCTGCAAGCAAAGGCTAAGCCTATGTTTTAATTGTTTTCTAAATTCCTGCAGCCTGTGATAGTGTCAGTAATGGAGGTTGAGAGAGAATTCATCGCATCAGGATGCAATAGAATTGTCAACAATGTCTCATGGGGTCCATCTGGGTTGGCTGCCTTTGGTGCTCAGAATGCAGTTGCCATATTTTGCCCTCAGGTTTTCTTTCCTTTTTCCCTTTAATTTTGCTCATTCTTACTTTTTTTTTTATCTTTAAGCTTTTGTTTATCCATTTTAAAAAAAAATTTGCTTTCTCTTTTTTCGGCAGAGTGCTCAAATTCTCACTACGCTTCCTGGGCACAAGGCAATTGTTAATTGCACTCAGTGGCTTCCAACTTCTAAAGATGCATTTAAAGGTACATCATTTCTTAATTTTTTTAGTTGTCAAATTTTACTTCTTAGATGATGTCAATCCTCTATAGTAACTGCTTAAATTTATATGACTTGGTTGGTTTTGGGGTTAACCTTAACATTTTCTTTTAGATAGTACGATACATTCTAATTTACAAACTTTTTCTTACATCTTCCATAAACTACTTTCAAACAGTTATCAGAATGGTTCAATAGGTTCCTTTGACGGCTACTTACACTCATACCTTACCTATTTACATTATCCCCTTCTAAACTGTCTACAACTCAATTTTAGGAAACTCATGTCTCACCCCCAAAACATATTCATTGATAATACGCTTAGTAATTAAGTATAGTCGCACATTCTTGATTTTCTTTAAGTAATATATGTTAGCTATCTTAACATGATTCATGAATCATCTTTAACAATCTATTTTATGACTTGTTAGTGTTGTTATACGCTCTTGCGATAAGCACCTTTATAGAGACAATCTGCTAAGGCACTTTATGCTATTTTCATCCTTGCAATTTGCAGTTAATATAATAAACCTCATTATTCTTAATTATAACTTTACTCTGTCTCAAGCACTGTTACTTCCATAACATCTCGCATTTTAACCTTGAATGCTGCATGAAGTATTCAAGGAATCCAATGTCGTAGTTTTGCTGTCCCCTCTCTCTAGCTTCGACAGAACACTTTACTTTAGGTTACTTCAGAAAACTGCCCTGCTTTTTTTTTAATGCACAGCAAGGGCATCGATTTGTATAGCATTTATATTACCGGCCATTTCAATACAATCATTTCAAGCATTGTTTATCCTTGTACTGTACATTTGCTATTCGCACCTTCCAAGTTATAATAACAAAACGAAAAAAATCAACCATCTCTCTTTTCATCATTGTTGTATTTAGCCCTTATCCTCCATGCTGTGCATGAATATCTTCACCATTACCATGAAGAATTAATTCATCCTCTTGTGAAATTTATTATAACAAAGCACCCATTTCAACCCAGAATTTGAATCTTAGTTATGTCCTCTAATCTATTTATATAATGTGCTGCTTATATATAATCAGAAGCCGGAACACAGTTTTCTTATCCTTTTATTTCTGTTGTGACTCATTATACGTCTACTTTTACCCCTTCCCATAATCTACTTTGTCCTTGGTGAAATTTGAAATTATCAAGAAAGGTGTTTCTATTGCTTGCATTTGAGTTCGCACATGATCCTCAAATTATTTCCTGTAAACCTACCACGGTTGTTATGGCACCACGGCGAATCACGGCGGTAGTGAACCGCCAGGATGCCATGGCAACACGGCGCCCGCCATGGCGTCCGTACGGCGAAAAATCGTTCACAATGTGCTACATTACACACACACACACACACATATATATAATTACAAAAAACTATAGAATACCAAGCACACAACTATATCATCATTTAACATCAAACATAAAACATTTTATCAAATTGGGATATTATTAGTTTATTACGATGGGAATCAATTAGGGTATTTGGAGGGAATCAATTAGGGTATTTGGAGGGAACCTAATAAAAAAATTTAGGGGAAAGAATAAATGCTCATTCGATGTTTATCAAATTTCAAACTTGATTATCAGTTGGTCTCATATAATATGCAGACAAGGCGAAAAGTTTAAAATAAGAAAGATGAACCACGGCAGTAGTGAATCACGGCGGTAGTGAACCGCCGCAACGCCATGTCATCGCCATGGCGACTATGAAACCTATAACGATTTTCCCCTTTCACACTTCCATATTCGTTAATGTGTCGTGCAATCTGTGCAATGTACCACTAGTACCCCTCTGAACTTAATATTATGCTTGAGTAATGGAATTTGATGTTAGGGCCCTGATGGGCATGTTGGTGATTCAGAAAGAATCAGCCGTGTGAATCTCTAATGTGTGAAAAGGCAGATTAATTCTGGTATAACCGGATTTAAGAAATTACTTTACCGGTACTAACTGGACTGCGACTCCCTCTTGATAGTATATGTTTATGGAGTACTCTGATCTGAATATGGTCTTTACATCAAGTTCCCAATCTTGGCACGATCTCTGTTCCTCTTATTGCAGTGTCTGTTTTATGTCTTTGACAAGCATATCGTTGTGGTTTTTACATTAACCAATTGAAAGTATGCAACCGGCATGTTGCAAGTTTTTTTGTTTTTTTTGTTTTCCTTTCTAGCCATTTGGATGTACAACTCAACGGGCTTGAGACCAATCAAAAAAATCATGGCTCATATTGTACTAACTAAAATTGCATTCTCAAACTTCTTTCAATTACATGCCTATCTTTTCTACTGCATTTTAGTGGAACCTAATGTTGATATACCCATATCGTGGGGGCAGCATTCCTGCATAGCAGAATATTACCCTACCCCTCTTTGTATAAGGATTTGGGTCACTATTTCATGTTCGAGTCATTTTAAAGAAAAACGCCGGATACAAATTTCTGGCATATGTAATTTGCATTTATACTGATTTTCTTTCAAATATTATTATTACTGATTTTCCTTGGATTGGTGATGCAGCTTTTGACTCTTTCAGAGTTTCCTTTATTTATTTATTTATTTTTATCCTGCTTTTGTAGTGTTCTTCGAATTAACCAATTTCATTCTTCTGTATCTCATGTATATGGCAGCTCAACCGCAAGACGAGCATTATCTACTTTCAGGAAGTGCAGATGGCGTCATCATGGTGTGGACAGTGCATATCAAAGAGAGAAAGGTATCATCAATTCTTCTGTGGATTAATTAATCGAAGATTTCATAGTAGTCATTACATCATAGTCATTGAAGATTTATGGATATGATCTAATCAATGTAATGACAGATAACAAAAATGAATTATTAGAATGCAATTCCAAAATGACACAAGGGAATGCGATTCTATTTGAGCGCATGGCAGAAGTCATGCCTCAGACTTGACTACAATTTTACTTTCTTCTCCCTTCTTTGTCAAGATGTAATTCAAGCGGAATTTGGCTGCCTTATGCTTGGTAGCTTTTCCAACCCTCCAATATAATACCGCAAGTGGCGACTAGGTGGTAGTGGGGGTGATAATATGGTGAAAGTGATCTGCAATGAGTGACACTGATAATTCTCTGTTATATGAATACACAAATAGAATAGGTAAATTAGAGATGTTAAACACCAACACACGATGATGCTATTATGGAAAAGCTTGCATCAAGTTCTTTTTGTATGTCTTGGCATTGTATGCCACTTCACTTCCATTATGTGGTTTCATGCTCCTTACACATGCTCTTCCAATCTTCATCGAGTGCTGAAGGTGTTCTAAAATCATTTCCATGGGGGTTAGGTGGTTTGCTAAGTGTTTTAAGGCACATTGGATGTTTTTTTCTGGGCCTGCTTGAGCAACAATCTGTTCTTTTTTTTTCCAATTTAATTGCACATTACCCTTTATTTCCAAGGAAGTGTTTCAAGTATAATACACAACATTATCAAACTGTATTTTCACTCTTTCTTCTTCTTGTAATTCTGCACCACAGTTAAGCTTGTCAAAAGTAGATCTAATATTGACGTGAAGATATCAGCTTAAGTTATAAATCAAATATGTTACCTTCTTCCTCTTTCTTCAATCTTCATTTGTTAATAGAACTGGGCACAATGAAGTAGATCGGTTGACGACCACTTCCGACATTGTTGCTTCTAGCACCGACTGGTTTTGGCCTTTCGAACAACCAGTAGCTCTGATCAGGGATTTTATTACTTATTGGTGTATTGTAGGGACCACCATACTTTTGCTTGATATCAGAAATAACTCCTCCAACTATAACTATTATTTCTATTAGAGTCAAATTTTTATTTCCAAAATACCCATACACAGCTAGAAATCTGCATACTAAATTAATATTTTATTAGGACTGCCTAGCACGCTATGGCCATGTCAATGTGTGGATGCAAATTCTATCCTGTATTATTCGATCACGCACACATGCTTGTATGGTAATCTATCTGTTTGCAATAATTCTTTATTCAACTTGCAGATGGTCCAATGCAATTCATATCACTTCTGTTCTATGAAGCACCGACATGGACACAAACACGGGTACAGACATGGGACACATCTAATTTGTACAAAGGATATATGTGTGTGTGTGCGCGCGCGCGTGTGCGCATTTAAAATAAATTCAAGGTCATACCTTCATCCATAACTATAGGTTTTCTTGAACACAAACGAATACATATATAAACCAAAAGTAAAACATACAAGGATAGAATTACTAAAGTTAAAACAAACAAAATATCAACCCCTTTCAATTAGTGCTGACTTTCATAGGCCCGACTTCATCATTTGCATCAATTTGAACCTTTATTCCTCGATCTAGTCCGACATGAGAAATTTGAAATGTTTCTTGTTTCTTCAAAGGTATCAAAGTTGTCTACACATATAGACAATCTTATTTCTCAATCCTCTATGGTATGTAGAAGTGTCGCACAGGACCCATTTGGACGGACATGGCCCAAGCGTGTTGGACATGGTGGTGGGCCGAGTGTCCATGTGTCCAATATGTGTCGGACACGGACACAACAAGCAAATTGAAGTGGCCATGCTTCCTGGCTTTTGTTCCGTGAATTTAATCAATTCACTGACAGCGGTTGCTAATAAACTCATTCCTTGTTATCTTTTTGTTCAATCTCCCATATTTATAAGTATTAGAAATTCAGCACCAGCTGCTGCAAGAACAGCATCAAGATTAGAACTCTTATTCTGATGTGGGATTCAGCTACCTTTTTAGGCCTTGTAGGCTTGTAGCTTTATGAGATAATATACAATTAACACCTGCAATCTCCACAAACTTAATGTTTCATCAAGTTGCTGCAAAATCTTTTGATTAATTATGTTTGGAACTTATTTTGCAGTGGAGACATGCAGCACAAGTTCCTGCAACTCATAAAAAGGGTGTTACTTGTCTTGCTGGCATGATGCTTTCGCAAACTGTTGCGATATTTGCTTCCACCTCGTCGGATGGCGTTGTTCATGTATGGGAACTTGTCTTCTCATCTAGTGATGATGGTAAGTTAATCTATTTGACCAATTTGATCGGCTGGCATCATGCTTAGGTTAACAGGATATACACAAACTACTTAACTAAGCATGACGAGCATTATAATTTGTGGGTAATGTATGTCCTAGCTGCATTTGGAACAGTTGACCCACAACAATTACTTAATTCAGGCTTAATTGTTACCCACGGGATCCATGTCTAGTGCATACGTAAATATTCTCGAACTATTTATTCTCAGTATTTAACTAATTGAGATTAGTGTTTAAAAAGGCACAAACAATGTGTGCCTTGAGGTATTTTTTAGGAAACACCCAAGACCCACATGTGTGGGGCTCGTAAGGCGTAAGTGTATATGATGTGTGCACCTCATGCTTCATTTGGCATGGAGTGTACTTCATGAACCAGTCACAATGTTTCTTTTAAGGCAGTAGGAAACATGAATAGACTAGATATTAGAACTTATAAAGAAAATGAAAGATAATAAAAATCTTGAACTTATCCTGGAGGGAAGATTATATCTATACATAAATCTGCATAATTTTGTACCTTTATGGTTTATATTAGTAAAAGATTAATAAATGAGAACATTTGAAGCTCTCGAGACTTGCTCCTAACCTCATAAGGATATTTAATGCTTCATCTCATGTCTCGACATGGATAGATTAAGATCTAATGATTTGCCTCATGCCTTGGCATGTGTAGATTAAGATAAACCATGGGATGGGCCCATCATCAAGGTTTCACAAAGCTTATTGTGAGAACCGATTGCATAGGAGCGTCATTCATAGGATGATACATGCCCAAGGATTGTTGTTTATTATCTGGTATATTCCACAAAAATTTACTCTGGAACTGATGACAACATTTTTTTCAATTACGAAAGATATCACCATACCTTTTCTTCTGCAGTTTTCATTGGTGTATATATTAATCTTTCAACGGTATTTTTGTGCGGCATGTTTGAAAACCATATATGGTTATAATGACTTTCTTGTGACTAAAATAGATAGATGGTTTACCTTTTGAGTAATAAGCGCGCTAATGAATTATCTTGTCTTTCTTGCTTAACTTAGGGCTAAATATATATATTGATATCAATATTCTTATTATACTCCTTTTGCATTTACCTTATGGTTAATATAATTTACTTTCTTACCCTTTTAATATCCACTAATATGATCCAGTAAAAACTGAGCGGGGGCACGTGCCCCCGCTGATATTTTAGGAAAAAAGACTAATATCGATTATAAACAAATGTTGGGATATTTGGATATGTATAATATATTTATGGCTTGAACAAAACAATAGGGCTTTAGCTCAAGTGGTAATGTGTTTTGTTTCCCAATAAAAGGTCTTGGGTTCAATCCCCACTATCTACAATTACTTTTGAATTATCTTGGATTACAATTAAATGGGTATGAATTTCATTAACCTTTTTCTTTGTAAAGGACAAGTTTTTCTCTTTGTCTGTAATTATCTTATTTAAAATTTTTGTTATTGCTCTTTAAATAACTAAAGATTTTTATATAATACTTATTATAATTTCTTAATGTAATCTTGCTTTATTGGTGCACTCTCTAGTGAAAATTCCTGGGTCCGCCCCTGAATATGAGTATGTTTATTTAGGTTATATTCTTTAGTTTATCATGTCCTATCTTAGTTCTTTCATTTCCTGGTTTCTAGATAATTTCATATTTTAAGAATAATATTGATTGACTTGTTAGGAAATAATGATCACAATCAGGATTGTCCTCTTCGCTTTTAACCCTGTGCAAAGCACTAAGCACAACTACAGATGATTTTCTCCTGTATGCTGCTGATGTCCTGGTACTCATAACTGAACATTTTTGAAGTGGTCTTTAGGTAGCTACATTATTGAAACTTCAAAATTAACTAGCCATTACCAATATTTCATGCTACTATCAAAGTAAAGCGATCAAGTAGAGATTACATTAACCACAATATTCTTGCAAGTTGCAATTTTTTTGGCCTTAACTTCTATACTCTTTCAATTGACAAATGTTGCATTTACATGCAACAGTTGTCAGGGAAAATCAGCAAAACCTTATCTTGTTTGTTGAAATGCCACTTGATCAATCTTGTATATACCTAATCACATTTCTTTGTTTATGTACTTATTATTTGTAATTTGTAATTTGTAAACTTTAGAACTATCTGAATCTTTTCAGTATTAAATTTCTATTGTGTATGTTACAGGTAACTGTAAGATTTCATGCTTGGAATCTCTGCATGTGGGCTCAAAGCCTATGGTTGCATTGTCACTAGCAAGATTACCTGGAGACAGTGAACATATAGTTCTGGCCGCTGGGGGTTTAGATCTCAAGGTGCATCTATACTGTGGCGACTCAACAATGAAGGTTTGTTAACCTGTATTGTAATTCCATGTCCAGATTTGTTTTCTAAATACATAAGATTTTCAATGGTATAATTATTGTTGTTGTTATTCTACAGTTTGTTCATACTTGTGAACTCAAAGGACACACTGATTGGATTAGAAGTCTGGACTTCTCGTTACCTATTCATCTAGATAACGGAGAAAAAAGCCTTTTCCTCGTCAGTTCAGCTCAGGACAAAAACATACGCATATGGAAGATGACCTTACACGGTTCTAGTGCCATAAAGAATATAGGATTGGCATCATATATTGAAGGTCCTGTGCTTGCGGCTGGCACTAGCTCTTACCAAATATCTCTAGAATCTCTTCTTGTTGGGCACGAAGACTGGGTTTATTCTGCGGCGTGGAAACCTCCTCTAGTAAATGGAACGGAATATGAGCAGCCCATGAGCATCTTATCTGCCTCAATGGACAAGACCATGATGATCTGGAGACCTGAGAAAACCACTGGAATCTGGGTTAACACGGTGACAGTTGGCGAATTAAGCCACTCTGCCTTGGGGTTTTATGGTGGTCATTGGGCCCCAGATGGCAATTCGATTCTTGCTCATGGATATGGCGGGTCGTTTCATCTGTGGAAAAATATTGGGACAGATTATGAAAATTGGCAGCCACATAAAGTTCCTTCTGGCCATTTTGCATCTGTATCCGATGTTGCTTGGGCCAAGTCTGGTGATTGTTTATTATCCGTTAGTCATGATCAGGTAGGATTATGGGTGTATATTATTATCTCATCTTTATTGTTCATAATATAGGTTGCTCTGTTGTAAGCTTTTCCAAGTGACGCGTTTAGGATGCAGAGCTAATCCAAATATCAATGTGCGCTTTATGTACTAACCACAAATATCTAGCATGATAATTGTTTCATATTAAACTTTGGTAGGAGATAGCATAGCCAATACCGCTATCAATGAAGGCAAGCTACAGAAGCATAATGACACAAGCTATAGTTTATTCAGGTTTATGAAGATATTTTCTTATGTATTCAGTACTTTTTAAGCTTCTCCCTTCCCTTACCCTGTAGAAAAATACTAAGAAAATCTCCTTTCTAGGGGTGCCCCCACGTCAATTTGATGAAGCCCATTAAGCAAACATTAAAATCAATTTCAGAAACCCAACAATAAATTGACTGGCCTCAGTGTTAGAATCTGGATAAAAAGCATTTTAAATTGGCATTTCTTGGACACTCAAAGAGCCTTGATGTCTTAGAAGCTAGTAGCAACCTATTTCTTAGATTGCTGGAAAATTTATTATCTTTGTTTTAAATGGTCGACTCACCATGGGTCTCCCTATATATATGAGGTTGGAAGAATGTTGTGGTATTGTTATCATGTTGGTTTTTGTTTTTGTAAGAAATCAACAACCTATAGTTCAGATTGAGTGAATACCCTCTTGGGAGGATGTGTCCTCTTTTCTTCGCAGGTTGAGAGAGTTCCCTAAATCATTCATCCTCGTTTTACACATCTCTACATCACAACAAGATCATCCATTTTGCTAGTCATCTTTTAATCCCCCCCCCAATAAATAAATAAATTATATGACATCAAATTTGATTTGAGATCAAGTTTCCTTGATGAACAGTTAAATCTTTAAGTCCATATTTCTTTGGGATGAGGTTCATATTGGGTGGTGTTCAAAGAACATTTCATATTTCACTTGAGAAATATTTATATCCTATATCAAGTTTACTTGTGCACATTAATATGCTAGGTTATTGCAAATGCATATGAAATCAGCTGGACCATATTTGGTAAACCGCTAATTAAACAAGATAATCATTACCAACACGCCCTTCCAACTAGAAGTTTCATTTCAAAGCTAATTTTATTTAAATGTGTCAACAGAGCTTCCGGATTTTTCCATTTTTTATTATCCTGCTATTAATAAGTAGCCTACATTTATTCTTTGGATGATCGGCAACATCTCAGCTTGGTTGTTTTTGTGGCTGTGTTTTTATTGTATCAACTTAATCAAATTCTGTTGTTATTATCATATTCAGACTACTCGTGTTTTTGCACCTTGGAAAAGTGAAGTATGCCTTGGAGACAAGCCTTCTTGGCATGAAATTGCTCGTCCACAAGTTCATGGGCATGATATTAATTGTGTGGGCATTATATATGGGAGTGGAAACCACCGGTTTGTTAGTGGAGCTGATGAAAAGGTTGCTAGAGTGTTTGAAGCTCCTTTATCATTTCTGAAGACACTGGACCATGCTGTTCACCAGAATTCTAACTCCTTTGAGGAGTTCCAGGAGGATGTCCAGATCTTGGGTGCAAATATGTCTGCGTTGGGACTTTCTCAAAAACCCATATATGTGCACGGTATGCTCACTCTCTCTCTCTTTCCTTTTTATTGAACAACTAAATAATAATCACAAACTTAAAGGTAGAAATAAATAATTTAGGTAATGATAAGAACATTACATATTGTCATAAGATTAGGATTAATAAAGCAAAGGACACTTTAAAAAGATAAAAATGAAAAAAGTAGTAAGACGTGATGATAATATCATAATCCTATCAAAGTTTGGAAATGTTTAGGAGATACCCGTTTAATATGGTTAACTAAGTTATTTAATTTTAGATACAAAGAAAATGCTTGATGAATGGAGAACAAATATCTTAATATCTATTTATAAGAATAAAGAAGATATACAAAATTGTTCAAACAGTCGTGCAAGTAAATTTATGGATCATATAATGAAACTATGGGAGAGAGTAATCGGATATAAGTTAATAAAAAAATATATTCATATCCGAAAATCAATTTGGTTTTATTCTAAGAAGGTATACTAAGGAAGCGATTTATTTATTAAAGTGGTTGATAGAAAAACATAAAGACAAGAAGTGAGATCTACGTATCTTTTTATTGATTTAGAAAAGACTTATGATAGGGACACTAGAAAGATTATTTGGTGGGTTTTAGAAAAGAAACTAGTGTCTAATAAGTAATTTGATTTAATTGGATATGTATGATAGAGCAGTTAGTGAAGTGAGGATGATAAGAGGAGAGACGAAATCATTTCCTTTCACCATATGTTTACACCAAGGATTGGTATTAAGTTCTTGTTTATTTTTATTAGTAATGAATGAACCTACTACTTGACACATTCATGATGACGTGCCATAGTGTATGTTGTTTGCTGGTGATACTGTTTTAATCGATGAATCTAAAGAAGAGATAATTTTTAAAGTAGAAAAATAAAGAGGGACCTTAGAACCTGAAGTATTTTTGAATTAGCAGAATAAAAACTAAACACATGAAATATAATGTCAGCAAAACAGCGAAGAAATGAGTGTATGTTGCAAATTGACGGCCATGAAATATCTAGGTATAACCATTTTCGTTACTTAAGGTTTATAATTAATTATGATGGAAAGATTAAGTAGGATATAGCTCATAGGATCAAAGCGGAATGGTTGAAATAAAGAAGTGTTTCATGAGTGCTATGTGATCATATGATATCTTTAAAATTAAAAGAAATTTTTTATAAGACCGTGATAAGATCGACATTTCTTTATGGATCAGAATGTTGGGCAATTAAGAAGCAGCACGTCCAAAAAATCAGTGTGACTGAAATGAGAATGTTAAGTTGGATTCGTGGCATTACACTAAAGGATAGAATAAGAAATGAGTGTACTTGTAACAAGTTAAGATAACTCCAATAGAGGGGAAGACGGGAGAGAACCGTTGAGATGGTTTGGACATGTGCAACGGAGATCAATTAATGCCTCAGATAGAAGATCTAAAGAAGTAACAAAATTAGCGCAACTAGGGGTAGATATGGATAGAGGCAATTAAGAATGATATGTCGAATGTTAATATAACCGAGGAGACGGTCCTTAACAGAGCAAAATGCTCAAGAAGGATCCAATAGCCGACCCCAAAATTTAGGGATGATCCACATAACGCATAAATGAATTATATGTCATGTGCGACGCAGATCTATGGAAGCACCGGTTCGACGAATAGATACTCTCGATATGGACAATGGCAAAAAAGCAAAAGGGAGACCGAAGAAAACATGTATGGAGGTGATACGAAACGATATGGTTACCAAAAAGACTCGATGAAAGTATATTGTTCGATAGGAGTGAGTGGAGGCGGAGGATTCATGTGCTGGACCCGGCGTGATTCTCATGTTGGTTCATGTAGCCTACCCCATATGCTTGGGATAAAAGGCTCAGTTGTTGTTGTTGTTGTAATCGGATTTCACGGTAGTACATATACAATGACGACAAGCCTTGGTATCACATTTCAATAGGTCCTTAATATATATAATTTAGAAGGATTCCAATGAAAACTGAAAAGATAGCAGAAAATATGTCGATTGGAGGAGGAAACAAAGGACACTTGTAAATTGGGTATTGAGATTGTGCACCATGTTTATGCTATTGTGTGGATAATGTGCATTATAGAAGTGTCTAATTAGATGGGCATTCACCTAAAATATCTCGCATAAGGCCAATTATGCGGTCATTTGCCTTCTAATTCTATTTGATGCGGTTGGTACCCAAAAACGGTAAAGTAATTACTCAGCTTTTCAAACCTTGTTTCACAACTGTTTAGTATGGTTCCAATCCAGATCTAGGCTGAATAGCATCAATCTTTGGTGGATAAAATTTAATCTAACCAGCGTACATCTGCTCCATATCAATTAGTTTAGATTTAAACTTTCAGCTGATTTTTTTATGTTGTGACGTCACCATGCAGTTTTCCACCCAACATATGTAGGCTTATGTACATTTAACGATTAATAGATTGTAATTCTTTTTTGGGTTACAACTAAAATAAAAACACACGAAGTCTTCATTAATGGAAACCTTTATTTCATAATGAGCATTTTAGTGAGCCTCCTTGTGCACCCTTAAGCTACCCCGTTTTGATGGGAAGAGGATTAGAGATGATCTCAACACACATCAAAATTTACCTCTCTACCTGCATCATCATTTTATGTTGGGATATTTGTAATAAAATATATTTCATGCAGCGTCATCTCAAGCTACAAGCAAGCCTGATGATAATATGCCGGACTCTCTGGAAACAATTCCAGATGCAGTACCAACAGCTTTGACACAGCCTCCTGTTGAGGATCGGTTAGCATGGCACACATTGTGGCCTGAGTCGCACAAGCTTTATGGTCATGGGAATGAGCTGTTTTCCCTCTGTTGTGACAATGAAGGCAAGCTCGTTGCCTCATCATGCAAGGTATAGTTTTTGCATCTATCTTCTCACATGTGGTATTTTTAGACTTATTTTCGTGATGTGTTTCTGTGTAATTTGATTGCCAATCTCATATAGTTTCCAAATCCTTTTCAAATGTTCAGTATTAAAACGTATGGACTGCAACGTATTATGAAGCATTAATTTCTTCTTGGAATGCACTTCTCTTCCTATATTAATGTACTCATAGTGCTTATATAAGACTTTTATTTAAAATACCATCCGAAAATTACTCTTGTAAGGTTTCATTTTTATAGAATCAAATAAAAATGGTTAAAATGAAGTTCCTCTTGTTACTTTGTGATTGTCGAATACCAATAAAGTTGAAGGGTAAATTTTACAAATTGCTATTTGTGGCATGCTTCATGGATCAAAATACTGGACAATGAAAAACATGCCTATACATGGAAAGGAAAATCTATTAAGATGGTTTGGTCATGTGCAATGGAGACCACTGAGTTTGAAGTCAAAGAGTTATATCATTGTATTTTGAGTATCAAGGCTGAGGGTTAAATGATTAAGAATGAAGATTGAGGTAGTGAAAAAAAGTTATAACAATTATTAATTTAACAGAGGATGTATCCCTTAACAAATTTGAAAAGAAAGGCTAATGTGTTGTTGATGGTTTCTTTGTACTCATAATTATTATATTGGCTTTAGAATCTTCAAGACTTTAACTTATGAGGATGATTCCATAACTTCAGTTCCAAGCCACTTGCAGCGATGATATTGGTGTGCTAAATGGTTATACATGATTGGGTTTGACAGCATAAAGAGTTGATTCAATTTTATTTGTTTTTTTTATTGTGGAATAAAGATTCATATATTATAATATATTTTGGATAAAGGGTTGGTAGCCATTTCACCCAGAAGTTTAAGCTCGTGAATTGTGGATCAATGGGTGTTTTATTCTATGCAGTGCCTCTGTAAAGGAAATGAACTCTTATTGAAAGCCAATACACAAACTGAGACAATGTGTTTTAATCTTTATGGTGGTGTATGAGCCAAGTATATTTCTACTTCTAACCATGTTTGTTACCACTTTAACCAAATGGTTATGGTAGCGAATAGTACGGCTACAATGAATTTATACCATCCAACTATGTTATAGAAGATTTCTACAGTAGCTTCCTTGAATGTAAAGCAAGAACAAAATATTTTCTAGAACTAGCTACCATTCCTATATTTTCCTCCAGTTAAATAGATAGTATACATGGAAATTCAAGAGTCGTTACTCTGCTTTTTATTGCTGCTTGGCACTCAAATTGATTGAATATGATAACTTCCTAAGTTTCCCACTTGGTTTAGCATTACAATAGAATATATTTGATTTGGAATTCAAACAACTTACATATTTCTGGCAGGCTTCCTAAATCTATGGCTTGCTAAATACACTAAACTACCCTTAATTATTGTCGTTTTCACTAAACTAACTTATAGTTTAACTTGGATTGGTCGGTTCTGTATTGCAGGCGCAGTCAGCATCAGTTGCAGAAATTTGGCTGTGGCAAGTTGGATCATGGAAGGCAGTGGGTCGTTTGCAATGTCATAGCTTGACAGTTACGCAAATTCAATTTTCTCATGATGACTCTTTCCTTCTTGCTGTGTCAAGGGATCGTCAATTCTCTGTGTTTTCAATCCAAAAATCTGGTAATCATCACAGTATCACTCCTTGCATGTATAATATTCCAAATTAAATTTAAACATTGTATGGATGTGATATTACATGATTAAGCTAGTCTTGGACCAATGAAGTTTTCTTTGGTAATTCGAGTAAAGGATTGAAATTTGAAACTTAATGAGAATAATGACGGTTTCAGAATCTTCAAAAAGATTTTAGAAATCAAATCACATCTAAAAATTTGAAGGATGTGCAATAGTATTCGAGTACACACAGGAACAAGCAAGACAATGTCACAACAATGCCCACAAAGAAAATGTTGGCAACAAATAGAAACTGAATAGAAAAAAATCTAGAATTACTCCTTCAGTAACTATGAGTAAGCTTAGCTCCTGAATGTTTATTAGCAATTGTTAGCTTTTCACTTTGCAATAAGGATAGATGAAGTAAAACACCATTAAACTTTTCTTGTTTCTTATTGAACATTAGTAAACCTTAATAATTGCATTAAGCACTCTTTAATACCTAAAAAGAACTATAAAAGTTGCATAAAAAACACTAAAAATTTTGTGATAAACATGCTATTGGTGATGGTATTTGTAATCTTTAAAGTTTAATGGTGTTCTGTACATAACCGAAAAGGCTCAATGGTGCTTTATGTAATTTACCCTTTGAAATAATTGATGATAAAATGGCTCCAAAGATCTTTCTGCGTAGGATAATATAGTAGCTGTGTATATATGCATATATGGCATTATTTTCACAATTACGATTTATTAATCTGAACTTCTTAGTTTTCTTATGCTGAATAATTGATTTCTCCAAATAATACCAGGAGATGAAGTGAGCTTTCAGCTGGTCGCAAAGCATGAGGCCCACAGGAGAATAATTTGGGCATGCTCATGGAATCCCTTCGCACATCAATTTGCGACTGGATCCAGAGACAAAACCGTAAAATTGTGGACCATCGAAAACAACTCTTCGATCAAACAGCTTGCCGCCTTGCCTACTTTCAAAGATAGTGTCACAGCATTGTCTTGGGCCGGTCGTGACGGTGCCCACAATTGTGGGCTTCTCGCCGTTGGAATGGACAATGGCCTCATAGAAATCTGGAGCCTCTCAGAAAAATCAGGGTTTGATGCTGCTGCTGCTGTCAGATTTGATCCTTTCTTGTGTCATGTTTCTACTGTTCATCGATTGGCTTGGAGGAAGCAGAATGGTGAGAGTGATGAATCGGGGATTTTGGAGCTTGCTTCTTGTGGGGCTGATCAATGTGTTCGAGTGTTCAAAGTGCGGTGTTGAGATAGAGAGGCAATTTTGTACATCAGCTTGTGTGCCATTTATTCAGGACTTTAGCTTTAGTTTTTATTTATAAAATTAATTTTTGAGTCTGTAAAATTATTATTTGGCTGTTTCTTAGTAGAGGAGCAATTTTTAATTTATTTTTGGGTTACTTCATATTTGTTGAAATATTACAATGCCGTGAATGATGAGTATGAAGATTTCCCGTAGCAAATTCTAACAGAAATGGTAGAACTGTAAAATAAAGGAGGAACTCATGTACGTGCAACTTGCAGGGGTGAAAGTCGGGTAGGGTTTGATCTAAATCTGATCTGGTTTTGCTGTGTTTTCTGGATATCTTATACTCGATCGAACATGATCGGATGGGTTGAAGATTAGATGAAAAAGATATTTTGGTTGGGTATGAGTTTAGTGTTAAACATGTCCGCTTGAGTCTGAATCAAACCCGTTTTCTATATCCGGTCAAACTCGATATATTATATAGAAATTTAATTCAAAATATTATAAAATACCTTCATCCTAAAACATCCAAGCTGAAAGGTATTTGTCCTAATAGGTTTTTAAGAAATTGGAGTAAATAGGATGAGTTGGAAGGAAACTAGCGACGGTTGGCTTGATACATGGGTTTCCAGTTTTGAACTGAAGGTTATTTTTTTGTATTGGTCTTTTAGATGGTTTGATGGATGTTAAGCTGAGTGAAAAACAATATACTGTCTGAGTAAATTTTCCGCATGAAAAAGTTGTGAAGAATTTTCATAATGAAATGACTATCTTTTACACCCAACTCCCAACGTCACATGCGCGCATCCTGCATGTGCATCACACTTGCACACAAGGATTGTAGGTAGGTTTGCACAAGAAAATGCTTGAGGATTTATGAGAATGAATACTACTTAATTCCTAAGATATGGAGCTTCTAAATTTTACGAGAGAGAAAATGCTGGAGCTAACCATCTGTTGTATGCGGACGCGGTAGCACTAAGTGATGTTTTCATAGGAGAAGACGCTGTTCAAGTGACTTAATTTCGCTCGTCCTAAATGATTGTTGGGGGTCCAAAACCAACTTGATGTGGACTCGTATTGGCCCAATCCATGGTTGAGTTGGGCCGGTTCCCATTATTAAACCCACAGTCACTCTCTCTCTCTCTATCTCACCCATATATATTGTGGATTTACCCAAAACCCTAACCCTAATTCTCTCTCTCTCTCTCTCTCTCACTCACTTCACAGTAGCCGCATTCTCTCTCCTCAGGTTTCTCAGTTTTTTTCACCCATCAATCCCTCATTTTTCATTTCCCCCCATTTTTTGCTAAGATCGTCTAGGGTTTTGTTTTGCTTACCGGCTTCTTAACCTCTTGTTTCAATAAAGCTTTCATTTTCCTATGATGCATTCCAGCATTTTGCTTATCAAACTGATTTAAATCACAGCAAACCTACCAATTTGTGAAAACTTGATCATGCAGAAAACAATGGCTTCAGTTCCTGGAGATCTCATCTGGGAGATTGCGAAGAAAAACAATGCCTTTTTAGTGAAGCAATCTGGGAACAGCACAGCCAAGGTTCGGTTCGGTTCAGCAAAGAGAAGAACAATCTCTACAATCTCGACACCTTTAAGCACTCAGGTAACTTTTTTTCTTCTTCTAATTTTATTATGTTTTTTATAAAACAAAGTGAAATTGATTGAATGTTGAATGGGATTTGGTTTGAAATGGAATGAATTTAAGGTTTAGCGAACAAGAAGAAGACTGTGAGCATTCAGCCTGCAGGCGAGGGTCTATCCCTTGCCCATGCGACGACGAAGACGAGGAGGCAGAGCAGGCCTGCGAGCGTATACCATAAGTAGGCGATGAAGAAGGAATTCCACAGGATGGCGAAGGCAGTACTTAATCAGGTATTATTTTGTTTAGTTTTTTTTAATAATGAGTAAAGCATGAATTCGTTGTTGAATGGCGACGAATCACATGTGATTATTGTTGGGTTATATGTGTTATGAGTGATCATGGTATCTATTCGTCAATTATGTGACATTTTTAGATGATTTATGTTGGGTTCTATGCCTGTAAATGCTAGTAAAACATGCGAGACACGATTGGGTATAAGAGACTAGTTTCTGTTTGAGTTAATTGGGATGATCACTGTTTTAATTATGGAAGCTAAATAGCTAATATCACTGCTGAATCACTTCAATCATGTGGTTCGCACATGGCACTTGGCACTTGGCAGCTATTCAAAATCAGTGCGAACAAAAGGGTATATAATATATTTGGAGATGTGTGGATCAACATTCATGACTGAAAAACGGGTATTTACCATCTACAATTGGATTTTGGATGCATTTTATTTAAGTATGAAATTCTGTACATGGATGGCAGCTGTGTTAATGTTTTTACCCCTTGCACGTATATTACCTAACCTATGATTTCCCATTAACAGTGATCCTATTACTCAATCGTAATGAACACCCGTATCATATCTTGTACATTAATTGGTGTCCTTAATCGTGAACTTGCTTTCAAATACAATTCTAAAGGCAACGAGTCCTAAATCTTCATTCTTGCCTCAAAGTTAAATCCATGCACAAAATCTATCTTCATGTTTGGCAGGACTGTGCGGTTAAAGGGTGGTCCATATATTGCAATAAGTCCATCTTAGGTGTAAATAAGTATTGCCTTGCATCATTTGCATTTGTAACTTGCTAGAGGTCTTAATATATACCCAGCAATAGATCGCCACACTGTTCTTTATCTAAATTTGCTAGAATATCAGCTTGCTTATATTTATTTTTATACATGTACACATATAAGGATATAGTGTGTACATAAACCTGTTACTGAGATTCAGGGATCTTGTATGGTGCTTTTCCCTTCATTAAGTTTTTTAACTTGAGTTTCTCTCTTATTGAGCATATATTAAGGAACCCCCCCTTCCTCCCCCCCCCCCCCCAAAAAAAAGAAGAAGAAGAACTTTTTGACTCTCTCCCTTCCTCCATGCATATTTTTATTATTATTGAAGATTCAACGACTATGCTGTGATGAGCTGCTAACATGTAAGAAGACCTAATTGTTATATTGGGCCTTCAATGAAATATTCTTGTTACGCTTGGCTTCTGAGCTTTGTTGTTCATCAATTCTGCACTACTGCAAATAAACAGCGATTTTAACCCTCCTTGTTCTGTATTTTTGTCTCTGGATTAGGGCGGAACCAGGTAGACCCGAGACAAGGCATCCGCCCTACCTGGATTTCGGATTTTTGAGTATACAGATATGTATATGTTCTCTATTAATATATTACTGAAATAAATAAAAAAGAAATAAGTCGCTAATAGAAACAGAAAACTAGCTTGTCTTGGTGATAGGTTGTTTGCGATATAAAGCAATAACAGAAGGAGGTTTTAGGTTCGATTTCCTGAATGATCGTTTTAATTTTTAATTTTTTTTTAAAAAAATCCTTCTAGAAGATAATGAATTCCTTGCATTTTCAATTTTCTTTTTCCAATTCCTTTGCATTTCTTATGTAAATTTAAAATTCATTTTAGCTATAAAAGATTACTACTTACATAATGCAAATTGATATTAGATTTTTGCAATTACCACATGCTTTTTTTTAGACAAAAGCAATTACCGCATGCTAGTAAAAGCTAGCTACGAAATAGATATGAACATTGACTCGATATATTATATTGTGGTCAAGCTATAAATGAATTAACTAAATACACATAAAAGGAATAACAAGGTCTAAACTGAATCCAAATCCAAGTCTAATAGTTATAGAGTTGGTTGTATGGATTGTTTTTTCTTTTTGCTAAGTTACTATAGAAAAATTTTTGCCCTACCTGATTTACAATCCTGGCTTCGCCACTGCTTTGGATGTCTTTCTTCTCTAATTTATCATTGCTCCGAGATGGGTGCATGATTGTAACCTTTGTACTTTGAAGGTGCAAGCACATGAGCACTCTTTTATTAGATGCCTCGGTGTTTTTTTATCATCCCTATGTTAGTCTATTTACCAGCTACCTTCTTTTGTATTTTGTTAATGTTTATTTCTTTAATTTTATTTTATTTTTTGATGTTTTGGGAAATGACAAGAAAACATTTGATACATAGGCTGCAGCAAAATAGTATTACTATAATGCTACGGCTTTGCTGAAAATTTGCACGTCAGTCTGATCCCATGTAAAATTTACTGCTGCAAATCGGAGATGTCATCTTAAACGTTCTATGCAAGTCTTTGACAACAAGTTGATATTGTAATAATATTATTATTATTTTTTATCTTTTTGTATTTTCTGGAATGTTTTGGGATATGATGAGAAATATTTGAAACGTAGGCTGCAGAATTATAGTATTACTATTATGCTACAGCGTTGCTGAAAATTTGCACGTCAGTCTGATCCCAAATAAAATTTAATTTGCTGCTGCAAATCGGATATATCATCTTAAATGTTCTGTACTGGTCTTTGACTCTGTAACAGCTAGTTGATTTGTAAGTTTTAATATTATATTTTTCTATTTTTTATTTTTTGGATGTTTTGGGATATGATGAGAAATATTTGAAACATAGGCTACAACATAATAATATTATGCGACAGCTCTGCTGAAAATATTGCACGTCAGTCTGATCCCAACTAAATTTAACTCTGCATCGAAAAAGAGAGTTCTTACATGTTGCCACTTCTATTGGTATTCTGTATGTTTCAAACTATACCGTTTTCTATATTTGGTTTACTCATTTTACGTTTCGATTTTTTGGGAAATGATGAGATTTTCGGAACTTATGCTGCTGCTGCTAATAATAGTATCAGCTTTGCTGAAACTTTGCACGTCAATCTGATCCCAAAAATAAAATAAAATTTCTGCAATTCATGAAAATTATATAGATAACAGTTGATGTGCCTGACTGTTATGCAGATTCGACACTAAGATCTTGTTTATCTTATTCTGGTTTTATTTTCTTTTTGTTTTAATTATCGTTGTCTGTGTTATTGCTTGGGTATTCGTTTTTCTTTTTCAAATTTTACGGAGTCTTGACATTTTCATTGCTCTTTTGAAATGTAGGTTACTGAGAACTGCTATAGGCCAGACCTAACAAATGCGGCTCTTGCGAGGCACAGTGCCGTGAATCGGAGTCTCAGGATTGCCAGGTCCGGAGTGAAAAAGAGAACCCGGCAGGCTCTTTAGAGTTGGGAAAAGAAAATTGTTATTTGCTGATAGGTGTGAAATGCCCTTGATACCCATTGTTTGTTTGGCTTGGAAAGTTTTGTCGAGGACTTTGTTCGAATTTTTTATGCCGATGCTATCATATGTTAAATTCTATGTAGTACGATTTTGAAAAGGAATTATCCTAGCGAATTCGTTACTATTGTGAATGCTTGGTCTTCTTAGATGCATGGTCTCTCTCTCTCTCCCCTCTCTTGCAATTTCTCGTGTTATATTGATGCAACTTCGTTTATGTATCATGATTAGCATTATGTATTTTGGATAATAATTGGTCTTAACTACACCATCACAGATTAGCCTTGCGTTGTAATAAAAAGAGGAAAATATCTCCCACTTTTAACTCCTATCCATATCTTCCGAAGAAATAAATATCTTGGGTTCCATATATGCAATTAATCTTTAGAAGATGTGAACGCTACCGATCTCTTCCATCTCTTGAGTATATAAGGGGAAGAATTAGTAAGTGGAAAAGGTATTTCCCCTAATAAAAAATGGATGCAATAAATGCTTTTAATTTTGTTCTTAAAATGTGTTTCCGGTAATGAAAAATGGATGCAATAAATGCTTTAAATTTTGTTTCTTTTTGCAAGTTCGTAACATGATCTAGAGTATCATTATAGACTTCCGGATATGCTGACAAGACTCATAAAAGATTGAACCTGAGGGACTATTTGTAAAGTAGTCAAGGGCTTATCAATAAAACTCTTGTAGTTGGAAGCCTACAATGACAGTCTAAATCTTTTTTCCTCTTATTTGTTATTTTCATATTTAAGTATTTCATTAATCATGTATTCCACATGCAATTTGCCATCCGTTTTATTAGGTTATTTCTTGTATCCAATCCAAATAGTACTCATAACTTAATGCTTAATTTTATATAGCAGCAAACCGTGCAAGAAGAACATAAGGATAAATAATCTTATTACAATGGTATGTTGAGATATAACCGTATAGATCACTTTTATAATTTATTCAATGTAAGTGATGATTATGGAATGCTGGTGAAAATCAAATATACGAATATACTTCTTCAAATATTTAGGGAGATATATTTGTGTTTGAATTGTTTAATAAATATTTAATTTTGATGTATTTGCAACTTCAACAATTCTTACAACTGAAGAACTTATGAGAGCGTCTTGTATGGAACTATCTGCAATGTTCGAATCGGATATAAGAAAGATGCCAGCCAATTCTAGCTAGCCTAGTGGAAGCCCTGCTCCTCCAATTGAGGGTTCGGTTACATGCCATTCCGTTTGATTTTTAGTAAGAAGGACTTCGTAATTCGAATTAGGGTTGACTAAGAGATGAGCATGCCAACGGGAAAATCAGTAACAGCAGCGCATCCGTTTTCTTGTTGCGGGAGTTTTCCTTTTAGGCGGGCATCGTCTTCCCCTGTCAATGGAGGAAGCACATATATGTTTTCGTGCTAAGTCACCTTCCCTGTCAATGGAGGAAGATGCGCAAGACAGGACCATCCCTACCAAGGGCTAATCATTCTATTCTTGTATTTAAATAAAATATGGTTCTAATTACATACATATGTAAAATATATATCTGATTGAATGATGATGTAGTTACAACACCATAAATACTTTTTCTCTTATCGTTTGTGTTCCGATGACTATAAATAGAGAACCATGTAATATTAGTATTGTTTAGCCATATGATTTCTACTTCAAATTGTTGTTACAACTACCTACTAAGACAATAACAAATAATTAAAGAGTTGTATGGTTCTGTGCTTGTGGCAACACACAAAAGAGGAAACCGGGACTTATAGCCCCAAACAACAACACATAAAAGACGAAACCTGAAGATATAGCCCCAAACAACATTCCAAACCAAAAAATCATTATTTAGATTTTGACAATTATCTCAAATGCGGTCCTCGGTTCAAATAGATATGTCCCTTTGTATTAGAATAAGGTCTACAATGTTGTATTTATGGGCATAACCAAAAATTATGATCTGGATATGAGGCGCATCGAATCAAATTAGGTTTATTTCAAAGAAACCATCATGTGGTTTACTTGAGTTTTCCAAATCCATCTTGTAATTCAAACTCATTACGAATCCTCCCCAGACTTTCAATGTCTTGTACAAAAAACCCATGTTGTTTGATTTGTAAAGTTTTTTGCGATTAACAGGTCATATGACCTTACATTGACCGATTCTTGAAGTTTTATCCTAAATTATCCATCCTAATCATATTATATGAGCTTCTTTTTTTTCTAAACTGTGATTTAATTTCAAATTGAGGCTTCTTCTCCAAATCCTCAACTCTGAAGGCTTGTTTTCCAAATTAGGGCAAATTGCTCAATAAACGGCACTAAGAGTATGGTTTACCTTTAATATATGTAGAAGATCCGTATTTTTATTAAAATAAGATGTTAATTTAGTCAATTTAATAGTAAATAACTGCATGAGGTTTTGTACTAAGAATCAAAAGTTCAGGACGACTTCATGATGAGTTTGAACTACAATATGATTTTGGAAAAGTTGAGTAAACCCGTGAAATAAGCAATCAAATTAATTACATAATAAGAACTGCAAATGGATATTTTACCTAAGACTTTCCCTGTTTAGAATTGAAGTTAACCTTTTTCTTTTTACCGGCCACTGACCGCGTGTTTCTATTCGAAGCACTAAATGGGAGATCCTGGGTTTGATCCCGGTCTACCCCACAAACTCCTATTTCCTAGACCCGGGATCTCTCCCACAAGCTCCTGTTGTCCACCGCTGGGCCATGTGACCCGCACTAAGTTATTTCCTTTTTATTTAGAATATTAGGTTTAAGTTTCTAATTTAATTTTTTATATATTTTATTAATTATGATTTTACAAAAAAAAAATTGACAACCAAACACCTGATTAGGTCAGGGGTCTCATGACACGCGCCCGCGCGTCCAAAATTGAACCTGGCATGCATATTTAATTAAAGAAAGAAATGGAAGAAGGGGAAATACCCTGTGCGTGTGGAGGCTCAAACACAACCTCCCATCACGCACGCTTATGCCACAATCTGGTCCATGAGTTATGGGTAATTTACCCATGAGAAATAATTCAGAGGCTCAGACATGTATTGCAAATTTGTTAAGTAAATTTTCGCCAGATTCTTAGGAGAGGCAATTATTCAAAAACTAGCTGACTCCAAAATTTTCTGCCAATTTGTTAATATATGGTAAATATTCAGATTTTGTATTTATGGACTGATTTGGACACAATACTTGGGTCTCAATGAAACAATAGACCGATCGGAACTTGAAAAAATCGGGCCACTTGAAGTTTGTTATTTAATAATAAATTACAGATCAAGCCTTCTGAATTTCAAACAGCAAATAAAAGTTGCAGAGTGAACAACAATTCCAGGTCTTTCAGTTGATAAAACATCAGTCACATAACCACTGTACAAGGAACATGCATGGAAATATGGAATCACAAAGGGAATGCTTTCACCTTTCTTTATGCTTTACCCTAACTTGAAGCACTATATAAAGTACACAGATCTAACCAACAAATCACAAGTGAAACATCTGAGATATTAACCGCATAATGGAATGAAACAATCAAAGAACAAGCAACAGAAAACGCCCCGTAAAAGAATGTATAATCTCCCCAAGCATCAAACGTTGGCCAACTTCGCCTCATCTATTGATACCGGCACAGTTACCGGCCCCTCCCCATACGACTCGTCGAGATGCAGCTGCGCAAACTCATTCAACATCCCCATCCTCTGACTCATTATATTATCCTTCTTCTCCTCCTCGGCTCGCTCCACCTTCTCCTTCGTCATGGACCCCACATTCCCCGCCGCCTTCGCCACTTTATTAAAAGCTGATGACACCCACAAAGCCCCGGTTAGAACATAAGGATTACTCAATATCACAGACCCCGCACTGCTCACCTTCTGCTCCGCAGCGGCGAATGCCGACCTATCAGAATATAAAATCATATCACCCTCATCATTATTTCGAGACTTTTAATGCAATGACAGAAACATTTAAAATAATATTAGAAACATCCTACGTTCAATTCCCACTGGGTGCATGTTTATAGCGGATTAATTTGTTTAGAAAAAGAGCTTGCTGGCCTGGCCTGGCCCGAGGAGGTCTCCAGGGCCTCGTCCTGCGAAGCAAGAGAGAAAGCAAAGGGGGTGGCAATGGGTCCCACCCATGTGACTGGGATCCACTCCCCATGTTCCTCTCTTGCTTCTCAGGAAATGGCCCTAGGGAGCTCCCAAGGCCATTAAAATCTTTCAAAAAAATACCGCTAGACGCATAAAAAGGTGTTCGACATGTAGGGACGAGGCAGAATATAAAATAGGGTTACGGGAACATAGACCCCTTATGCTATAGGGGATTAAGATTTATATCCCCTCAGCCATCATCACAGGCATTCATACCGCAAGTGCACGGTTGATCAACGGCGCCAAAAACTTGTGTTATTTATTAGTCGTCCATATAAACTTTTGGTTTTTGGCGCCGTTGCCGGGAAGGAAGGTTCAATTTTAATTAGTTTTTGCAAGTTATTTTTCTTTATTTTACTTTGTTATTTTTAAATTTTATCTTAGGAATTTTGGAGATGCGGAGGATTACTTGGAGGACGACAGAGACAAGAGCAAAAGATCAACCCCAAAAGCCAACAACCGGCAGCGATTTGCCAGGCCCACACCTTGATTCGCAGCCTTTCCAGAGCTTCGGGAGTCGTGCCTTCTTGCTAGTGTCAAGTTTGCAACGGCACCAAAAACCCATATTCCTAAAAGTTTTTGATTATTGCATTTACACCCTTTAAGATGGAAAAAAATTTAATTTTTTTTTATTTTGCGCTCTCTCTTTATGATCTTCAAACCATTAGTAACCGTCACATAAAAAGTCAAAATAAGAAATATAACCCTAGCAAAAGAAACATACTAGTACCAGAGAAAACCACAATGCATTAAAATAGAGAAATATTCATATTCATCTTGAAGCAATTGAAAAATAAAAAGAGAAATAACTATTAGTTAATAGCTCATGGATGTGAGCAAAGATAGAGGAGTTCCAAGATAACAATGAAAAAGGCTTGGGTAGAAATGGAGAATGAGGAAAAATCATTGGGATATTAGATTAGGGTTAGAGACTGATTGTTTAAGATTGCAGAGAGGAACAAGGGGGTAAATGGAAGTAGAAGAACATATTCATATTGTAATAAGAGATGGTGTAAGTGCATATTACAATAGTTATGCGGGTATACATGCTTAACCCCATATGGTACAGAAGGGATTATATACAACTAGCCCCATATAACATCCGCCTCAAATCTTATCACAACTTTGAAGTTTTGGTACAAAGGTTAGGACATACCGGGTGATTAGTGAGACTTGGTATTTTTCATCGACCTCACGGACCTTTTCATTGACGATTGTGGTTCCAATGTTGAGCTTTTCGGTAAAGCCAATGCGGCGGTCAAGAGAGGCAATGGTTGCGGAGGCGTTGGAGGTTAGGCCATGGCGCTCATCAAAGGACTTAGCCCGTGTCAGGGCATCTTTGCCGAGGACAAAACCTTTGGCCAGCATGCTGCTCATCATGTCTTCAGCTTTTTTTACGACCGAGCTGGCGGTCGAGGGATTTTGATCCATCTTTGGGCATGAAATTAGCAAGTAAGCATCGGCTGGATAATTGTATACAGAACAAGGTTGTTTATAAAAGGGTAGATTGTATGAAACAACTTTGGACTTTGCCTTTTTCTCATCAAACACCATTGACCTTCAAAAATTACATAAAGTGTCTTTGAACAATAAAAAAGCATATTAGTAGTTAAATGAACTGCCATCCAAAGTTGCATTAAACACCACGCCAAATGGTGGTATTTGTATTTTTCAAAGTTCAATGGTGTTTTGTTTGTAAAAGAAAGGGAAAAGTTGATGGTATTTTATGTAATTTATGGATAAAAAGAAAGAACTTCAGCCAAATTTCAAGCAACAATTCTAATTGTGCCGATTTTTTTGCATGTAGAGCATAATACCGCCCTGTTATTAATAACCACATCCTCCTAATTAAGCAGAATTTTTATTTTCGTTTCTACAAATTATTAAAATAATCCCTCGGTGATAATAATAAAATGCAATGTCCGTAGAGAAGTGATTTTGAATGGGAAAATATTAAGGATATTATAAAGATAAATAGCATAAAAAAAAGACTAGGTGTTAAAGTAGGGGGACAAAGTTTAACTACTGAAAAGAGAGGGTATTGCCTTCCTATACCGGCAAAAATGAAAATGGTTTTCTGCAGTTAAGCCAAATACTTTATTATGCACGCATATTATTTTATAGATCCAAAATCTTGATTTGAAGTTCAACATATTTTTTGCGTCGCAAGGGTAGAAAGTCGATTAAACTAATTTCTACCTATTACCCTATACATATAAAAAAAAACTACTAACCAAGCAAATTTACTAGCATTCCAATATATCCTCTCTATTCAAATTTTTGCTAGAACAATTTAAGAACCTTGCAGTCTCTTTTTTTTCCCTTCCGAAATCGATCCCTTCGGGGTTCGAACTTCTCACGTTGAAAAGGAAATTAGTACCAATTGAGCTAAGCCCAGTTAGTGAACCTTGCAGTCTTGCTATAATACAGTTTGTGTTACATGTCAAATATGATGTAAGAGTATTCAATAGTACAAGCACCCTCATTTCTAAAGAAAAAACTGAGATATAATAACACCTACGACCACAGTCACATATTGATTTGTCTAATAATTTAGCCATATGCTAAAAGTGGAAATTTCAAACTGTTCAAGTAATCAATCAAAAGTTCAGAAAGAATGTAAAAGTTCATCGCAAGTTGTTATTTCATGCAATGAACCTAAGTAGTGATATTAACAAAAAATTGCAGTTTTGACTAAAAATTATTCATGGATAGGTATTTACCGACTCATGCATGGCATCTATAAATTTTTCAGCAGGTATTGTGAAGGAATACTGTTTCCCCCGATCAGAGCTCTGTTCAAATTTTGAAATTTGAAATGAAGCAGCGCTTCATAAAAACGCCAGCGCTGATGCAGCGCTCACGTACAAAGCACGAGCACGCTCACGCTAAGCGTGCCAGCACCAAGAGTCAAAAACTCTGATGCAGCGCTCACGTACAAAGCACGAGCGCGCTCACGCTAAGCGTGCCAGCACCAAGAGTCAAAAACTCTGATGCAGCGCTCACGTGCAAAGCACGAGAGCGATAGCGCTCGCAGCGCCAGCGCTAAGAATCAAAGACTCTGATGCAGCGCTCACGTGCAAAACACAAGAGCGCTAGCGCTCGAACTAAATGTTCCCCACCCTTGAATCAAATATCCAACAAAGATGACTAAAAATTATTAGATTACCTCTGAAAATTAAAACACCGTTGAATCAAAAATCCAATGGTGATTAAAAATCACCAAAATACAGAACAAATTCTGTATGGGAAGCTATTTTCCCAATCTTGTTAATAACAAGAAAACTATCTTCTGTAAAACAGAAGCTCTCGGATCAAACATCCAACGGTAGATAAATTCCACAAATCAATTGGAGATCTCTCAATGAGAGATTTCCTTAACCGATTCAACAAATCAGTCTTCCCTATATAAAGGACCCAAGACTTCAAGTCTTGCAGAGAGGAACCCCCCACAAACTTTGAGAAATTTTAAAGAGAAGAACAAGTTCTCGGAAGAAGAATTTCTTCAAGGTAAATAAAATAGAGAGATCAAAGTATCTCATCAAAAGAATGAGAAGAACCTAGTTCTTTTTCTAGATTATAGATCTATAAGACAGAGGTATTTCACAAAAGAGATCATAATATCTCATCATAAAAAAGGGGAAGAAGAATTCAATTCTCTTCAGATCACAGATCCATAAAAGCAAAATCTCTTATAAATGAGAATTTAATTCTCAGAGCGCAGAACTGATCAAAGCTGCCTAAAAAGAGCATTAGTGCACCAATTAAAAAAAAGAAGCGCCTTAGCGCTCCAAGACTGGTGCACAGCGCCGCAGCGCTCCTAACGCTCCAATTTAAAAAAGCGCCACAGCGCTCCTAGCGCTCCAATTTAAAGAAGCGCCTTAGCGCTCCAAGTCTGGCGCTCAGCGTCCAGCGTTCCAAACGCTATTTTAAAAGAAGCACTCAGCGCTTCAAGGTTGGCGCTCAGCACAAAGCGCACCACGTGCTCCTCACGTGGGCGTTATTTTATAAAGAGCGCTCCGCACTCATTGACTGGCGCTTAGCGCCAAGCGCACCACATGCTTCTCCCGTGTGCGCTATCTCACAGGATGCGCTTTAGCGCTCTAAGTCTGGCGCTCAGCACCAAGCACGCCACGTACTCCTCACGTATGCCTTGAGAGAACATAAACTATTCTTTAAATAAAGCCCCAGAGCCATAATGAGTGCTCAACACTCAACAAAAGACAAAAAAGTTGTCAGAACCCAAACCAATGCTCGGCATTGTTAAATAAAAAGGGTTGAGCCCAAACAAATGTTCAGCATTTTAACTGAATGGTCCGAGCCCAAGTTGGCCACAGGTTCCTAACTCAGATTAATTGAGCTCATATGCTCATAAATCTTTTTAACTGATCTTAGTCCCAAACTTGACTACAGATCTCCCAACCAAAATTGGTTCAAGGGTACATCTCTTCATACCTCTGATATATGTCGTTGTAATTCTTCAACGTTTTCAGAGAGATGGAGGATCCCAATAACCAATAACTTTTGGTGCATCCCCAAACGGTTGAACCAAAACCACACAGACTATGACGTCTTTAAACCGAACTATGATGTCCTTAAACTTTACGGACTGTGGAGTCCTTAAACTCATGAACTATGATGTCCTTAAACCTTATGGACTGTGAGGTCCTTAAACTCATAGATTATGATGTCTTTAAACTTTACAGACTATGACGTCTTTAAACTGTCACGGACTATGATGTCCTTAAACTTATAGACCGCAACGTCCCTAAACTAAAACAATAAAGCCTAAATGCTCTTTTGTTGGATCTAAATGATCCTGTTGAGTAGATCTTAGTCTAAAATTAGATTAACGTATTCTCAACAAACATTTAAATTGATCTTAGTCTTAAATGAGATTAACGATCCTTAAACCCAACCCAAATCCAAATCTAAGAAAATACGGATTTGGACTAATCCACGCCTTATGGGCGACAACATAAATTAGTCTCCGTATACAATCCACGGGCAACCAAAAATAAAATAAACGCACACGACACGAAGTGACCATCTGGAGAAGGAGAAAGTTGTTACCGTGATGTGGTAGCGTAATTAACTGTAGGGGCTTGCGCCTGCAGGGAAGAGCGTCTCCACAATCAAAAACCCCTCAAATGAAGAGGAATCTGACGAAGTCTGCTACAACGGCCGCATCCGTCTAAACCTCCGATACATGGTGCCATAAATCAACTTGATATCTTCGGAGAGGTGAACGGATAAAACCCAAATAGCATCTGCCTCCAAAATTCAGGCCAGACGTCCCAACGTCCCGATCGCGTCTTTCGGCGGAGAACAAATTCTGACACGCCAGGTGGGACCTTTTTCTCTTTCCACTCCACACTTCGTGTGTCGTGTTCGCGAACGAATCGCGGTTTAACGTGGTTGCCCATAGAGTCGAGGTACTAAGATTTGGTGTTTTGCTCTATGCAGAAAAAGAAGATCAATGACTTCTAACTGCTCCAGCTGCAATAATTGCAACAACTCCCGCTCCGTCCTCGCAGGAGGAGTGACCTACGAGCCTCAAGCGGCCTCCATTTTCGTGATGCCAGTGGAACAGGTGACTTAGACCACCACTGGACTGTTCTTCGGGACCATGCTCCCACCAATGAGCTTTAACGCCCCAATGCCGTCACAGGAAGCTCCGAAGAAATCGGTCTTCGATCGGCTTACAACCACTGCGGCCCCTTTCAACGGGTCGCCCAAATCCAACGCCTCAGTCTTTAACAGACTGGGCCAAAACTCCAATAGGCCCGTGAAGAAGCCCGCATTACCTGAAGGGGCTATCCCGAAACGGATAGCCATCCCTGCTCCAGTAAATGAAATCGTTGGAGAGGCTTCTCCTGCTAAGGGGTCGGTCTTCACAAGACTGGCCTGCCAACTCCCACTCCAGGCTAAGTTACCAGAGCCACTACCCCTGCTCGAAAGTCTGCTTTCGACAGGTTGACCATTCCTTCTCAAAGGACGTCAGTCTTTGATAGGCTGGCACCAACAGCAACCTTTCACCAAAACCCTTCACCAAATCGGCTTACAACTACCGCGGCCCCTTTTAGAAGCCACCCCCGTAACTGAGCCATTGCCGTTTGCAAGACATGCTCAACGTCGCCACTGGCGCCGAGTGAGAAAAGCTGGAGGCAGTTCCCCTTCTGGATTGACTCCACCAGCTCTGATGGTTGAAGTCGATGCTGCTGTTCTAACTGGGAACAGCTTTGAACCACTCGAGAAGGTCCGCAAGAATTCTCCGACCGCTGTACTGAAAAGATCTCCTCCACCTGTGGAGAATGTTACAAAGACGAGCAGCCCCCTCAGCAGCTGTCTTCCAAAATCCACAAGGTCTGGGAGAGAGTCCAGGATTCTGTGATCGACAAGGGCTATTCCCGCCAACAGAAGAAGATGAAGACTCAACAGGAAGAGGACCATCCCTCTGCCATGCCACGCAAAGTATCGTCTGCTCAGGTGCCTACTGCAACAGCCCACTCAACTTCAATCATCTATAAAAAGAGGAGGGCGGGGAAGATCCCTATGCCTGCGACGAATCTCAAGGGCACTGAACCCAGACGCTCCAAGTCTGGGGGTATGATGGTGCATACTGTTTATATGGCTTCCGGGAAGGAAGAGAGCCGTGCCTCTGAGGGTCATCGACCACTCACCCGATCGGTAAAAAAAGCTCAGGAGCAACAACAGAAACTCCAGGAGATGTTAACGAAGATGGCTGCACTCACGGGACATAAGGAAAACCCCGAAGCATCGTCGGATCAGCGCCAGGAACAGGAAACCGATGCCGAGTTCCTCCGGAGGATGCTAGAAAAGAAAGATGAAGATGCAGCGGAACAAGCGGACAATATAAAACAAATGGCAGTATTGTTCCAGGATATGGTGGACATGATGATCCAGTCAGACCCTCTAGCCAAAGATCCGCTTCGAAGACGACAGAGAGGAGACGTCAAACCCTCTTCCAACCTTTTCAGCAGCAAAGGAGGAAACAATCTCGAAAGCTGCGCTCGATAATTATATAGCTCAACAGATACGAACCCAGCAAGCGAACGAAACTGCTGGCCAAGTTGTCAGAACTGGGCGACCCTATCCCAGCTGGTACGATCAGATTAAGTACCCGTCAGGATACACAATCCCTAAATTTCATATATATAAGGGGACAGGCAACCCCCACCAGTATGTCGTCCAGTTCAGGGCTCTATGCGGCTACACTGAAGGTGACGATAAGCTACTGCTTCGCCAATTCGTCGGCAGCTTGACGGAGACGGCGTTCGAATGGTATTCAGAGCTTCCCAACGATTCCGTCAAAACTTTTACGGAGATGGAGTTGCTATTCACTCAGCGTTTCGCAAGCGCTAGCGAATGCACCCCAATCACGACATTGATCAATGCCAGGGTGAAGCCTGGAAAAACATGGGTTCAGTACGCGATACGGTGGCGGAACCTATGGTCGAAGTGCGAACAGCGCATAGAAGAGGCTCCTGCAGTAGGCATGTTTATGGAAACCCTCGATCCGCAGGCGACCATCTCCCAGTTTATGTTGTTCTTCAAGCCGACCACTTTCCAGGCCTTGATCGACAAGCTGGCCCAAATGGACCAGATGGGCCATAGGCCTTCCTTTTCAAAGACGGAACCTCGGAATGAAAAGGGGAAAGGGAAAGCGACCTTTGTCGCCAATGCTCAGCAACATCCAAGTGGTCCAAAACCAGCTGATTACCAAAACGACAGACAGCGATTTATCAACGAAAAGTTAAAGCGTCCTTACTCATTCCCTCGGGATAAAACAAGAAGACTGTTCGAACTGGTGGTGCGCAACAGGCTCATCACTCTACCAGATCCGAGACGCCCACTGCAGTCAGATGACGTCAACAATCCCAATTACTGCTCCTACCACCGAGTAGTAGGCCATCCAATCGAAGATTGTTTCGTCTTTAAACGCTGGATTGAGGACCAATATCAACAGGGCAAATTCACACTGTCCAAGAATTGGAAAGTAAGCCCACCCCAGCCACACGCTCCTAAAAAGGTGGACACGCCGGGGGCATCGTGCTCTTTTATAGAAGAAGCTGCATGGGAGGTCGCTCTTTCAGCTAAAACGAAAAGAATGCTGAAGGATCTCCAAACATGCCCTGCGATCAGGTGGAAAAGTCCGCTGGAACCCAAGATCATTGAGGGAATGCTAAAACCACGTCCAACGCCAAGAATTGGTAGCAATAATCAAAACGTCCATGCCCAGCCGTCAAAGTCTTCAAAGAAGAAGAAGAAGAAGACCAAAAAGCCCGTGAAGCCTGATGGCAAGCGCACGGACCTGCAAACACACATTGACGCGCTGGAGGAATACAACCAGAAGGCGCGAACCCCGGTCACACTCCAAGAGTTTCTCAACCACATTCTTGAAAGCAGAGATGGCAACAAAGATAAGGGAGAAGACTCGTCAGATGAACCTGAGGATTATGTGGCGAGCTGCCACGTGATCTCTCACTCGTCAATAGATGGTGAAGAAGCTCCTGATGCAGAGAAATTGGAGGCAGATCCCGAACCGAAACCCTTAAAACCGTCTGACGAGAAGATCGATCTGCTGCGGAACGCAGCTCGTCAGAAAAGCAAAGCTGATCGAGAGCGCGAAATGGCCATATTCGAAAAAGCCAAACGCCGGTGACTGGAAGAAAGGGTTAAAACATTCCCACCAGATCAAAATACATCCGCCGCAAACAAAAGCAAATTTAAGATGAGGAAACAGTTCGCCAAAGCCATATCAATGGGAATGAAGCTGCCACCCTCCGAAGGAAACACTCCTGGTAGGATACACCTTGACGAAGAGGATGTACATCCAAATTACTGTTTATACCATCAGAGGATTGCGCACCCTACTGAAGAATACAACGCCTTTAAAAACTGGTGGCAGGAATATATCGCCGCGCACCCTACTGAAGAGTGCAACGCCTTTAAAAACCGGTGGCAGGGATATGTCGCCCACCAACAACATTTCAAGAGGATGAAGCATGAAGCTCGTCGACAGCGAAAAAATACGACATATGAGCACAAAAGAACTGCCGGTAACTGTCACATGGTCGATTCCGGGATATCGCAAGTTCTCACCTTCGGAAGCGATTCTGATGAAGAAATAGCCCTTGGCCCTCTCTTCAAAGAACCCACCTCCGAAGCAGAAGAGACGAAAACCTACGAGAATATTCAGCTGTGCAATCGTACGCTACCCGAAAAGAATCTCGAACCCACAAACAAGGGATCGAACAGAAAAGATAAGGGAAAGGAAAAAGTTCCTGAGGATATCACTCTCGATGATCAAGTCGTCGAGGAGTTGGCAGCCAAGGACCCGCCAAAGAAAAACAAGGTGGATTACAACGTTCTGGCACACCTGAGGAAGATACCCTCGCAACTGAGCATTCTCGATGCTCTTCTGCTATCTAAAGAGGCGAGAGATTCGTTGATCAAGGCACCACAAGAGCCCGAGCAGTTCCAAGCTTTTCTTGCCGAAAAAAAGATGAAGGATGAGCTGAAAGAAGTGCACATTGCTCACGTCACTTTCGGCGATGAAGAACTCCTCCTTGAGACGTGCGAGCACAACCGTCCCCTGTATGTCACCAGATACTGTCATGACATCAAGATAGGGAAGATCTTAGTTGATAACGGGTCCTCTGTCAACCTCCTAAATGTGAAAGTGCTAAAAGAAATCTGCATGAGCGTTCAACACCTCGCTCGGGATAAAATCACTATCTTCGGGTTCGACTCCCAGTCATCACGGACGCTCGGGTCTGTGATACTGACATTACGCTTTGGGCTGCTCGTCACTGATATCAAATTTCATGTCATTAACGCCAAGACTTGCTACAACGCTTTGCTCGGCAGGCCTTGGTTACACGAGTACAACACCATCCCTTCTACACAAGATCAGTGTATGAAGTATTTCAAGGATGGTCTCGAGTACACCGTAACGGGTGAGCTAAACATGTTCTTCGTGAATGAAGTCCGCAAATACGAGGATGCAAAATTCTTCCAGCCAGACTTTGAAGACACGGAAAGATGCCATAAACCGAAGAATAAGCAAAAACCTATCACCACTATTCCGGTCTTCGGGAGCGATACCGAGGAGGAAGAAGAGATAGTTTATTCGGGGCCACCCCAATGAAACAAGCCGGGGCCGTCTACCCCTATTCTGGTCTTTGGCAGCGACTCTGAAGACGAAGTCAACGCAATGTTCTCGGTCCGTCCATCGGTGCAGGCCCTCACTGGAGATGATCAGAGTTTGCAGATCGCCATGATTCCGCGGCAACACTACAGAGAGCTTGATGCGCTTGAGACATATAGTGTGCAAGAACTACGGACATTCTACGTCCCTCCCAGACGAAAAGGTGAAAAGGCGATCCTATTCTATCGATCCACGGAGACTAAAGTCGAAAAAGAAATCTAGCATGGTGCCGATCCGGCACTTGACAGGCTCCAGCCCATCCGTCTGCTCAGATACTACACAGAAGGATTAAAAAGGCTGTTGAGACGCCAAGGCGTACACTTCAAACAGACTACTCGACAAGCTCAGTTCTACAACAGGATCTGGAATATCCCCGGAACTCAGCGAAAATTGCCCAACGGGAGAATGGAAACGATCGGGCTTGGACATGTTCAACCCAAGAAACGGGAGCGATTCCATGGATGCTACGTTATACATGACTTTGATGAAGGAGATACTCTGTTAGAAGACGCTAACCCTGAACCAAAACGAGGTCCCGCCATGAAAGTGTCAAGTCCGTCGTTCGAAGAACAGATGGACAAGCTAACAAGGGAAGCGGGTCAAAAGGCCCGGGATGACCACAACCGTGAAATGGCCATTTACGAGAAAACCAGGACGTATCGCCTCCTTCAGCAGGCTACGGAGAATGACGATGCCCTTCGTCGTCAGCCCGTCGTACAGAAGACCCGACGCGGAGGCAAAAACAAACTAAAGAATGGAAAAATGTCCGACAGCGGCAAAACGGGTCCAAGAAGCCACGTGATCGAGAATTGAGCAACCGGGATTCGTCTCTTATAAAGAAAATGGGTCGAGCATATTCTTTTCCCCAAGACAAGACAAGGAAGATATTCGATCTTGTCATGAAAAACATCAAATGATTACGCTCTCGGAGTCCAAACACCCCGAACAAGCAGACGAGATCTCTCACCCGGATTATTGCTCCTATCACCGAGCGATAGGACATCCCCTCGAAAACTGCTTCACATTCAAAAACTGGGTAGAAGAGCAGAATCAATAAGGCAGGTTCGCTCTATCCAGCAGTTGAAGGGTAACCCCACTACAGAAGCATGAACCGAAAGCCACATATGCAGCGAGAGTAGAACCAGATCAACATCGGTCTTGGAGACGATCTCGTACCTGGTACGTGATAACGCTGTCAGAAGAAAGAGTACGCGAGGATATGGATGAGCTTTCCTGATGCTTCGAAAATGAGGATGAAGATGAGTTGATCTCAGAACTTCCACCGGCGCCAAAAGAGCTGGAAGATGGGATACATACTACTGCGGACAATCTAAGGAAAATCGACTTAGGGACGGCAAACGACCCGAGTCCTGCGTTCGTCAGTGAGCTGATGTCCGAAGAATAGGTAGCTACGCTATGAGACGTGCTTATGCAGTATAAAGACTGCTTCGCATGGAAGCACCCCGAGATGTCGGGGCTAGATCCAGAGATAGCTGTGCATAAATTGGCGATATCTCCGGACGTCAAGCCAGTCAAGCAACCACCATGAAGAATGCGGCTCGAACTTGAAATAAGTATCAACGCCGAAGTCGAGAAACTAATCGACTCCGACTTTATCCAAGAATTTCAGTATCCTGACTGGATCGCCAACATTGTCCCAGTGATGAAGAAAAATGGGATGGTGCGCATCTGCGTAGACTTTCGGGACCTCAACAAAACTTGTCCGAAAGATGACTTTCCCGTACCGGTTACCGAGCTGATAATAAACAACACGTCCACTCACGAAGTCTTCTCCTTCATGGACGGCTCATCAGGGTACAATCAAATAAAGATGCATCCCGAAGACCAGAAGCATACCGCTTTCCGGACTCCGCTGGGCATATTTTGCTACAAAGTGATGCCTTTCGGCTTGAAGAACGCTGGCGCTACCTATCAGAGGGCCAAGATTTTCGATGATCTCATACATGAAATCGTCGAATGCTATATCGATGATCTCGTGGTGAAAAGCAAATCGCATGAAGAACATTGGGAGCATCTGAAAATAGTTTTCCAGCGCCTTCGGAAATACAAGCTGAAGATGAAACCTCTCAAATGCGCGTTCGGAGTTTCCTCAGGCAAATTTCTAGGATTCATCGTACGACACCGGGGCATCGAAATAGACCCATCAAATATCAAAGCGATCATGGAAATGTCTCCGCCGAGAACTCTCAAGCAACTGCGGTCTCTACAGGGAAAGCTCATGTATATCCGGCGGTTCATAACCAATCTCTCCGGCAAATGCCACCCGTACAGCCATTTAATGAAGAAGGGGACCCCTTTCGTCTGGGATTGTAAATGCCAAAGCACACTGGACGAAATCAAGCAATACTTGCAGAATCCGTCGGTGCTGACCGCCCCGATCAAGGAAAAGCCCATCATCCTGTACACAACCGCCCTTGAAGGTTCCTTAGGCGCGCTATGGGCACAGGAGAATGATCAAAAGAAAGAGAGAGCCTTCTACTATTAGAGTCGAGTTCTTCTGGGGGCAGAAAACAACTACTCCCCCATCGAAAAACACTGTCTGGCGTTAATCTTCGCGATAACGAAGCTCAGACACTATGCGTTGGCGCATGAGGTTCACCTCATATCAAAAGTGGACCCTCTCAAATATTTGATGCTAAGAGCCATATTAACAGGACGGCTCGCTAAATGGGCCCTTCTCTTAATGGAGTTCTCGATAATCTATCGACCCCTCAAAGCGGTGAAAGACCAGACCATCGCCGACTTCCTCGCCGAGCATCCAATACCTGCCGATTCACCCTTAAATTGTGAATTACCAGACGAGCACGCGTTTGACACTATCGACAGGGAGAGAGGAAAGACTGATACCCAATGGGAACTCTACTTTGATAGGGCATCTTCCATGAAGCAGCGAAAGCACAACTCCCCCATAATCAAATCTGGGGTAGGCCTTATCTTCGTGACTCCGCAAGGAGGAATAATACGCTTTGCCTTTTCCCTAACAGAGCCGAGGACAAATAATGAAACAGATTATGAAGCTTTGATAGCAGGTCTTGAGATCGCCGTCGACATGGGAATCGAAAACCTCCTTATATACGGAGACTCCCAGTTGGTCGTTAGTTAAGTAAACGGCGACTATCAAACGTGCAAACCGGAGTTGGTAAAGTACGGTAAGAGAGTGCAGCAATTGCTGACCCAAATCCCTTCCTACATGCTGGAGAGCATACCGCGCACGGAAAATAGCAAAGCTGATGCACTAGCCAAGCTCGCTAAAGAATTGGCTGATGAAAACCTCGATGACATAAGGAACGTCATGCAAAGTCGTCGGGTTCTCGCACCGGCAGAAATATCTTCGGAGACGTCCGAAGAAAAGGGAGCGACCGAGCAGACAGTCTTACAAATAGAGGACCAGGAAAAGGCCAAGAATTGAAGAGAAGTCTTTATAGACTACTTCAAATCCCGTCGAACACCTGAAGATGCATCCTCGAGACATCAGCTCATGAAACGAGCTCTGTCTTTCGCCTTCGTCAATAATACTCTGTATAAGAGATCGTTCGACTCCCTGTGGCTAAGATGCCTGGGACCAGAAGCAAGGAAGGTCGTTCAAGAAACTCATGACGGACTCTGCGGTTCTCATCAAGCCGGGCCAAAGATGAATCTGAAGATCAAAAGAATGGGCTATATTGGCCCACGATGATTCAGGACTGCCTTGAATACGCGAAGCAATACCATTCGTGCCAGATTCATGGAGACTTCATCCACCAGCATTCAAACCCGCTACACCCAGCAGTGGCTAGCTGGCTGTTCGAAATGTGGGAAACCAACATAATTGGACCCATAGAACTAGCATCGTCCAGAAGACATCGGTTCATATTGGCGACAACCGATTACTTTTCTAAGTGGGCAGAAACAGTACCGCTAAGAGAAGTGAAGACAGAGAATATCCTCCATTTTTTCAAGTCACACCTCATCTATCGGTTCGGCACTCCGCGGCGGATTATCTCTAATAACGGGGCAGCCTACAGAAGTCACAAAATCAGCCGCTTCGCACAACAGCATAATATAGACTAGAGATACTCTTCGGTCTATAATTCCCGAGCTAATGGTCTAGCTGAGGCTTTCAACAAGACCTTGACGAAAATCATAAAGAAGATGGTGTCGCGAAATAAGAAGGATTGGCACGAGAGACTGCATGAAGCTCTCTGGACGTATCGGACCACGTTCAAAACGGCCACAAACACAACACCGTATGCATTGGTATTCGGCGCTGAAGCAGTACTCCCCTTGGAGACAGAGCTACCCCCTCTATGAGTGGCGGTTCATTACGAGCTAACAGACGAAGAGAATGCTCATATTCGGCTTAAAGAGCTCAATGCTCTCGATGAAATTCATCTCATGGCGCAGCAAAACTTAGAGGCTTACAAAACAAAAATGACGCGCTCATACGAAAGATTGACTAGGCCGAGAACATTTCGCCAAGACGAACTCGTGCTAGTGGTTAAGAGACCTATGATCCCCAACCGTGCCAAATGGGGGAAATTCGAGCCGAATTATGAGGGCCCGTACATCATAGACAAGGTCTACCAAGGTGGGGCTTACTTGCTCATGAATATGCATGGTGAAAGACCCTTCCGACCAATAAACGGTCGATTCCTTAAGAGGTACTACCTCTGGAAGCTATGATCGGGGATGGAGGGGATACTGGAGGCTGCGATCAAGGTCGAAAGTTGGAAGCTGGAGACATCGAAGCTGGAGGATGGAGTTCGAAAGCTGGAGGATCGAGGTCAAGGCTGGAGGATCGAGGTCGAAAGCTCGTCGAGGCTAGAGGATTGAGGTCGAAAACTCGTCGAAGTCAAGGTGGAGGATCGAGGTCAAGGATGGAGGTCGAGGCTGGATCGAGGAAGAAATCTGAGTGAAAAAAATGAAAGATCTTGATTGCTTCAGTAAATAGATAAAAGCAGATACGGTTTTTTCCAAAGCAGGTTTATATTTTTTCACAACCGTTTAGACATTAAACGCCCGATTAACTGTTTTAAACCCATTATACGGTGTTTAATCATTTTTGACCAGTTAATAGAGCGATTAAAGCAATTTCTATGTGGATAAACACCGTTTACGATTATACGGCCGACTAATCGGCCGGGTAGACCATTTTTTCAAAATTGTTGATGACATAGTGATTATTGACGATAATGTGGTTGATATTGCACAGCTTAAGTACCATCTTCAAACAAAGTTTCAGACTAAAAACCTTAGAAGCCTTACATATTTTTTGGGTATCGAGGTTGCTCGATCAAAGAATGGCATCTACATCTCACAGCAAAAGTATGTTCTTGATATACTGACTGAAGCAGGGATGTTAGGGTGCAGACAACTCCAATGGATCCTAATACTAAGCTGCTTCCGAGACAAGGTGACTTGGTTGAAGATCCCGAAAGATACCGACAATTGGTCGGTAAGTTGAATTACATCACCATCACTCGACCTGATATCTCATATCCAGCTGGTGTTGTGAGCCAATTCATGGCTGATACTCGAGTGATTCAATATGATGCAGTGGTTCGAATACTTCGATATTTGAAGAATGCTCGAGGGAAAGGTCTACAGTATTCAGATCATGGACATTCTCGAGTAGCAGGTTTCACTGATGCAGATTGGGCCAGGTCTCCGTCCAATCGCAGATCTACTATAAGATATTGTGTGTTTGTAGGAGGTAGCTTAATCTTCTGAAAGAGTAAGAAGCATAGCGTAGTATCTCGTTCCAATGCTGAGTCAAAGTACTGAGCCATGTCGAATACTAATTGTGAGCTCGTATGGATCCGCTTTCTGCTTGGAGCCCACTTCCTCTATGCGGCTATATTGTGATAACAATGCTGCAATCAATATCTCCTCTAATCCTGTATTTCATGAGCAAACGAAACATATTGAGATTGATTGCCACTTCGTGAGGGAGAAGGTTGAAGATGAGATCATCGATACTAATTAAGTTCAGTCTGCTCATCAGTTAGCAGATTTATTCACAAAACCTTTGGGAAGGAATATGATGCATTTTATTTGTAACAAGCTGGGCATGTATGATATGTATGCTCCAACTTGAGAGAGTGTTAGAATACTCGTATTGTACACGAGTCTCTTATATGTAATTAGTTGATAAGTAGGGGTGTAATAGCATGATGACATTTTCTAAATAAAGAGTATTAGGATTACTCCTATCCATCCATTACATTCCCTAATCTTTTTCTCTCTTCTCTAAATCTTTTCAGTTAGTAGGTATATTGATGGGCTAATGGGTTCATAATGGTTTAGTGGGTTTATTATAGGTGATTGGGTTATTATGGTTAATTTGACACCATTAATTCGACTTTACACACCATTAATTACTAAAGTATTTTCCAAATTGTTATAGTTACTTTAGTTGCTTATTTTTAAAAAAATCCTAATTCTTAAGAATTCTTTAGATATAAAATCCGATATTCCCGAGCCGAGACGGTCGATACGGCTAAGATTGCCGATTCCAATCCCAAAAGTGACCATCTAATACTCATGATACCGAGATTTTAAACATTGGTGCATGATTGATCTTAAACAGCTATGGGAGGAATCAACATATTCAAGGATTTTAAAAGTGAGAAACAAATCATACTTGAACGCTATAATCATAGTAATCCTATCATCTATTATGATCACATGTATAGATTGATAAGCAACAAGTCATTGGCAATACCTTCTTCCATTTTCCTTGAATATATTATCTATGATGACAGCAATGTAGACTTGTCCGGTGAAAGCCTTTTTTTCTAAAAAGAAGATCCTGATGTAACCATGGCTAACCTTCGAAAGCAATAAGCGAAGCAACCTCTGTTTCCTGGTAAAATCCAAAGCCGTTGAAGCACTAGCGGGCTCTTTTAAAAAAGATTTTTGGTTGAATCATGATTGGATTCTCTGGGAACAAGAGTCATAGAGTATTTATAATGAAATTTTACAGTTATAAAAGGCTTGACTGCTTCTCTTTTCCCTTCGTTTTTGGGGTGTACAGTTCTATTTGAGTAAGTTTAATAGCATTTGACCCTCGCTATTACGCGGGTAAGCTCAGTGTTAAATGTGCCTTATGTACATTAGCATTAAATATTTTATGAAAGATTTATTAAGAGTATTTAAGTAGTAATAGTGCAGTACACATATCACAATTTATCTACTTCTAGAAAAGTTCTAGTAAAAATAAACAGTACTTGTGCACTTGGATATAACAATGGATGTGCATACAGCACGCTAATAATTAGCATCAAGTAAAACACAATATAACAACTCATATAGAAGTGGCAAAAGATATATCATTTATCACTATATGTGTGTATTGAACGAAATAAAGTATTATAGAAAATATCTTAGAGCTGGTAGTCATTCATTTAAGTCTACACACTGCTAATTTTATCATAAGGTTTGAGAATAGATAAGATGTCAACAAAAGTCTGTGCAACAATAAATGTCATATATATTATATGTCTACAAAGATCTTCCTCCAGATAGTTTCTCTCTGCCCAAATCTAGATTCCCATTACTTCAGTAATTCTGTGGTTACAGATTGATTAGATGTGTTAATGGATATTGTATGAACTGTTGATTTTGTTTGTTTGTTTGTTTGTTTGTTTTAAAGAAAAAGAAAAAGAGATCTAGTTTAGTACAAGGGCTCTAAAGAGTTGGAGGCTGGACAATCAAACTTGTACAGCACAGTCTTATTCTCCCCTTCTTAATCTCTTTGAAACGATTACCCTCTTCTTTTCTTTTCTCTTTAACCATTCTACTCTTAAAGTCTGGTTGCCTCGTCATAGCATGAATGTGATCCAATTCATTCTAGAAATACAGCAGTCTTTGTTAATAGCCTAGGAGAGAAATACAAAGTATAGAGGTAGTTAGAGGTAACCGTACATTAACAATGACTAGGTAAGCTGAATGTTTGATGGATGCAGACCCACCCATATAGATCGCCCAACTTTGGACATAGTTGAAGCAGTAATTTATGTTGATCACTTGATCGCATTTAGATTGATATATTCAAAATTCAAGGTTCACACATCTAAGCCAGATTTTTCGGATGTTTTAATAGGGCAAATAGGAAGAATTCTCTCATCTTCAGACATAAACCTGAGAGTATAGAACCCACTGCCTTTCCTATAGTGTAGAATAGGCATCTGATGGCAAGTTTTGCTGCGGCCACAAGGTATGTAGGATGTTCAAATTGCTGGGAAGAAAAATAACACACATAATATTGAAAAAAGAGTTCGTTTGCTGTATATGTCAGCTAATTTAGTAATATGTTTATTGTTTACAACTACCGGATACAGTAAAATAAATAGCTATATATGTTGCACCAAGACCTCAGATATGAATAATATGATAATTGAAGACTATAATAAATATCATTTCGACATAATAAGAACTAGTAAAAATATGTTAACTTTTTCATGTGCGAAGAATCAAGTATGATTGGCTTAGACTGCTAAATCATTGCAAATGCCTGCATGTGTCTGTAAATATATCATATCTGACATCATTTATGACCAGATTGCTCTGAAAACTGAAGGAAATAGGCAGTTGGCACATATGCATATAGTTGTCAGATTTGTTTAAAAACATGCTACTAGATTTTACCCCAATAGATTTGTAAACCTCTGGTGGCAGCTGGTAATCTTCTTCTAGCATCACGTTAACAGGAAGATCAACAATAGTTGCCCCCTGTTAAACATGCATCTCATATGAGGAACCAGAATTTTTCAGAATAAAGGTTTTGAACATAAGCCTAATGCATGGTTGTTTCTTAGAAAAAAAATTAGCTTACCGTGAGAAGCACTGCTGTATCTGCTCCTTGGGTTTCCTTGAAAGTTACATATGCAGACTGCGATATTTCAGATTCACTATTTCAAGCAAAATTAAAAACTTTGTAAGAATCGTTATCACCTGATAGTTTATAATGTATAATGAGAATTGGGAAGAAAAAATACCTTCGCATTTCAACGTAAACTATTTCCCCAGAAAATGAGAAGAACTCTTTAATGTCCTGCTTAGATGCAGACAGGGACACATTGCTAACTTTCACTGTTCTTACCTGCAGTAGGAAACAGGGCCAGGGTTGATTAATGATACGATATTTACTTGAAAATTAGAATTAGGGGAAGTGAGCACCAACTAACGAAATCAGTATTGGAGGAATATAGAAGTTATGCAGAAAACCCTAATCCAGTACATCACAAAAAGAACACGCTCAATCTAGTTAATGAATGGCCATATGCAGAAAGACTACAGGATGGTGCTATGCATTAAATACTAAAAAACTCAATCTATAAATCGAGGCGTCAAATACACACAACCCAATCGAATAGGTCACAGTTATGTGTGATAGGAGAATTCTATTTATTATCTACTCGTTATAAGTTGAATGACAATACAATATACGTTCATGGCACGACAACAGCCGTTTAAAAGCAGTTAAAGAACTGGCTTCTCCTTTAAGCACCAACATCATTGGGATAAAAACAATGAAACAAAAAATTAATTGACTCTCACATCAGAAACATCGATAGTCCAATTGGGAGTAACAGCCAACTGGGGTTCCATTCCCATCTGCGAATAGGACTGGTCCAGTGGGGCCTGCAAATTACATGCTCGATTAGGTGCTTCTCATAACAAAGCATGAGAAGTAAAATGAACATAACCAAAGGAAAAAAAAAACAAAGTTTAAGCAGCAGCATCTCGTGAGATAATGGCATATAACACTTCCTGCCTCTCCCTAACTCAGAATGGAATATACAGAAACTGTGCATGCACAGGGGGGACTTCAATAAACGGTCATCTGACATTAGAAACAGGATGCTACAGGAATCCCAAAAGAAAATTCTAAAAAAATTTATTGTATGGTGTAAGCTAGGATTAACTTTCTATGTAATCTGAAATAATGACACATCCATGCCATGTTAACGTTCCACTTATGGAAAAATAGTATAATGGATATATGTATATTAGGACCATGGGGGCTCCATATGCAGGGCAACATATGCCCTATAAGCACTTTACAAAGATATAGGGAAGACAAAATGACATGCTGATAATTTTGATTAAAAAAATCATTCAAAACATCTGTGAACCTGAATGGGCACACCAAGTTTGATCTTTTGATTCAAATGCCAACATTCTCTTCATTGAAAGTCATTTTTTCTTGAAAACTTCTTTTGGTCATTTTTCCATTTAAAGCTATCGATTTTTTAAATATATATGATGCAACTTCTCCAAGAAAATAGGAGTTTTTAATGGTTGACTGCATCATGCTGTCAGCCATCCTATAAATGACAGGACCTTGTGGCTTTCCATATTAAAACGCTTCCATTGAATTAATAGACATACTCTTCTTCATTTCAAAATGCTCAGTGTACAATTTCTTACAATATCATATATCTAGAAAATTTATATTTTATAATATAGTAATATCGATTCAAGAATAAGGCGCATTCTACAAAATAAAGCATGCCTCACCAGAAAAAGCATCAGATAGCCACATTCTTCTTTTACACAAGGAACCCTACTTACCACAATATCACTTCGTTAAAAAAAACCAATGTGAGATACTCTATTTGCAGCAAGAAATCTTCAGATGTTCAAAATGAAAAGGAATAAGTTTTACTTCGAAGCATTCATTTTTTAATTATTAATAATCTGACTTTCCATACCTAGTGAGGTTTTCCAAGGTGTGTACATATATTTATTGTGAAATTTAAAACTTTCATAATTGTTCAAAACTGCATTTTGCAAATTTACAAAAAGAGAGTGCTTGGGTGAATGGAACTAGAGTTCCACGTGAATAAATTAATGAAAATTGAATGCCTAAATTGTTTTTTTGTCTGGCAACCTGGATCAGGAGACCAGATGAATTTAAGAATCCGACTGCTTGGGTGTATTTAAAAATCATAAATTGTTGTTTTTCTTCATTGGTTTGTTAATTTTAAAATGGGTCTGTGCTATCTTCTTACATCCAAGATTAATTTATTAAGTGGCAAACAGATCCTCACATATTAGATGGGGAGAAAAATGAATCTGGGATTTGCAACTACAGGAAGCCAATTAGCTAAAGCATAAGGATTTGGACCAAGACCTAACTCGAAGACAAAGTTGTTGACATCTAAATGAATGCAACCAACAAGACTCTATCATAAACTTAATAAACTGATATAGAAGATAATACTATAATAATAAGAAGCCGGTTCAACAACAAATCCGTGCGTGTAATGATAGAAATTACATGAGTACTTCAACATAAATGCTCCACACAGAGTAATTCAAACTAAGCTTGCAGACAAGGTTAAGTTAGGTTGACTCTTTTACTATGGTAATTGCTTCTTCCAGAAATCAACATCATTAACATGGTGGCCTAACTATAAATGTAGTGGGTAAGACTTGCATGTTTCTCTTATGTTACATATTATGAAACTTGGAGCTTCTTTATAGTTCCAAACTTCCGACATACAGTTATCTATTCACTTAAACAATTTATTAAAACACAGGAAACAAATTGATGCATAATACATCTAGTGGATCAATCATCTTGTAATTTATTGCTATAGTAAATTGCAATTAGAACATAGCACATTCCTTGTAAAATTTTCAAGAAGATTTGAGAAATATATTTAGAAAAGTCACCGTCTGTAATTTTAAATCATCATGCCTACTTATATTTAGTTCATCCTCCTTCGAGCAAGAAAAATGTTTGACGGAGCATGCGGGAACGGTGGAAAGTGACATGGAGCTCTTTCCTCTCGTGCTCTGGGAAAAGAGACCGCAATTGGTTGGCGGCCATGTTTTTACTAGCTGTTGAAATCAAAATGCCAAAATGAATAACCACCAGACTCACCCTTACCCTCTCCAACTAACACCCCATCTACAAGAAAATAAGACTTAGCTCTAGAGCATGTTATAGTTAAGACTCTAAGGTGTGCTTGGGTTGTGTGAAAGTGAGAGAGATGAAAAGAGAGAGAGAGAGAGAGAGAGAGAGAGAGAGTTCAAGTTGTTTGGTTCCTAAGTAAAATGAGAAACAAAGTAAATAAGAAGAAAGTGAAGGAACCTTTACTAAGATTTTCCCTTTTCATTTTCACTGTCTCGCCAAGTGGAGGTGAGACAATGTACGATGGTAACATCTTGCTCAGGTTTGCTGGTAAGATTGTATCCAGTTTGAAACTAAGCCAAACGATTATTTTCTCTAACATCATGTCAAATTTATTCATAATTTCAAACGAAAAACACCTTTCCTATCTTTCCTTCTCTTTCCCTTTTCTACTCCCCATTCTTTTCATTACTATCTCTAACTGAACACGACCTAATCGTCTATTTCACTCCAGGATTCTTTAAAAAATCCATTAAATTCGTACTCCAAAACGATGGGCTCCGATCTCACAGTTGCTAATTTCTATTCCCATTCCTCTATAAATAAAGCATCGAACTTGATCCACGCATCCTCGTTACAATCCAAATTTTCTGCATCTTATACAATAAATAACTACAACAAATGCAAAAAGGACAGAATGCAGCCTGAATTCAAACAAAATTGGACTGAAACAACGAATTCGCCCCTAGATCCATTTGCAAATAGAAAAATTTACCAGCTAAAGCCACAGATCCACAGATCCAAACGCAAATCAAAGAAATTGAAAGATCGCGTATCAACTCACCGGCATTGGGGGCTGAATCGGAGAAGGAGATCTGTGGGATATCGAGAGGGATCGAGGTGCAGATCGATCGATGCTAGGGTTAGGGTTTGTGGATAGAAGAAGAAGAAGAAGAAGACAAAGAGAAAGAAAAATAATGAAAAATGAATTTTTCGTTTAGCGATCGCCACGTCGGATGAGCTATTTCAGCGGGAAGCGCGTTTTCAAGTGGGAAGGCGGTATTGTTGTTAATTGTAAATTTGTGTGGTGGGGAATTCATCGGAGATTGCGAGGAGTGGACAAACACCATCAGCGACAACCGTCTGGGTCCCACCTGACAGCCTGTCTTCCAATTAGAATTTAGAAAATGTGATTGGTAAATGTAAATATGACAGCACTGAACGAATGATGATCGGATGAGTATATCGATCCATTACTATCTTCATACGATATGACGCAACCGCCAATACGTAGAAACGCCGATGTATGTTGTTTAGTTTGATTGGGAGCTGTTTGGTTGCAGGATTATGAAATTTGGATTCCAAAATAGTACACTTGAAAATTTTTGTATCAGCCAATTTTTTTTTTTTTGGTATTGGATTTGCAAATACTTATAATACTTGTTTGGTTAGTGAAAAAAATTGGGATTTGAATTTGAGAATTAAGGAGAGGGACGGAAAGAAAAGAGACTTTTTAATGATTAAAAATAAATGGATCCTACCGATAAATACAATGAACAGAGAAATCCTTTCAAATCCTCTGTTTTTTGTAGGACTCGTGGAGCCTTTTTTTTGGTGGGCCCCGATAAAAACCAAGAGAATCCATGTTTTGCAAATCTCCAACCAAACACAAACTTAGCCGATCCTTATATTTTTTTGGATTTATGAATCCAAATAGTGCTAAATCCTTCCCGATCCTACAAAGGCCTGTTTGGTTGCAGGATTATGGAATTTGGATTCCAAAATAGTACGGTTGAAATTTCTGGATTTGGTAATTTGTTGTTTGGTTGGTTTTGGATTTCTAGTATTGGATTTGTAGATCCTTGTAATTTTTGTTTGGTTGTTGAAAAAAATGGGATTTGGATTTGAGAATTTTAGAGAGAGAAAGATAGAGAGAGGATTATTAAATAGATAAAGTACACGGGTCCCATCTAAAAGTATAATGAATAGTGTCAAATCCTTGAAAATCCGTGAAATTTTTTAGGATTTAAGAATCCCTGTTTTGTTTTGTGGTGGCCCCCCCATAAAAAACAAAGGAATCCTAGAAATCCAAATCTATCAACCAAACACAAAATTATGGAATCCCGGTATTCCATAATCCAAAATCCAAATCCAAATCCATAATCCTGCAACCAAACAGTCCCCAACCAAACAGGCGCTTGTAGGATTGGTGTGGATTTTGCACATCTTGTATTCTAGGATCCTTGGATTAGCAAATGTTATGTTTGGTTGTAGGATTTGATAAGCTTTGATTTGGTTGTTTTTTGTGAGGAGCGCACAAGAAATCAACGATCCTCAAATCTTTTTTTGGCCGGATTCTTATGATTCAAGCAAAATATGTGGCACCCACAGCATTTTATATATTAATAAATCAACTTTCTCTCTGCCTCCTTTTAAAATTCTCTTCTTTTCTCCGACCAAACAAGAATTACAAAGATGTACAAATCTAATATTATAATTCCAACACTAACCAAACACAAAATTAGCTAATCCAAAAAAATTTCAAGTTTGGAAATCCAAATTTCAATCGTGTGAAGTTTTTCTTACTTGAAGGTGTTATTGCCTTGTTGCAATTTTTTCCCCAATGCAGACCTGATTTAAAAAATAATTCCAAAAATAATACTGGTCCAAAAATAATTTCGAAAATGGCGATGCCGTTTTCATCAAAGTGATAACGCTGTTTCCAATAGCGTTTTCGCTTTGCCTTAAGATGCTGATTTTGTTAAGTCTAGTAAGATATTGATTTTGATTTTGTTAAAATTGTTTTAGATTTTGATTTAAATTTTGTTGAAATTGTAAAAAATTTGACAGAGAATGGATAAAAAATATCTCATGGTTTTTTAAAAATAGAATAAATTTAGTTAGCATATAGATTTATATTATGATTTTTCTCTAGAAATATATATTTGATTTGAAAAAGATTTCGAAAAAAGCATAGAAATCTATATAGTAACTAAATTTATTCTATTATCATAAAAATATGAGATTTTTTCATCTATTCATGTTAATTTTGCTACAATTTTAAGAAAAATCTAAATCTAAATCTAAAACAGTCTTAACAAAATCAATATCTTACTAGATCAGGAATAAGGCAGAGTGAAAACGCTATTCTTCTTCCACATAACTGCTCGTGCCAGGGTCAATCCTACGTGGATGTACGGAGGTTTATTCTTGGAATTATTTTTGCGCAGTATTATTTTTAGAATTACTTTTTAAATTAGGGTTGGCTGAGTAAAAAATTCCCTTGTTGCGGGCCGGACATCAATGTATCAGGGCTGCTAGCTAGCGAAAAGTGACTGAACTTGATAGGATTCGGATTCCCAACCAGTTATTGAGCGTGCTAAAATGCCATTCACTGCTGAAATTCATGGTAATGTTCACTTCATTCAGCCTAGCAAACAATACAGCATGAAGCATTAGTTATTCATCATAGTAAATTTTTTCTACGCATCGTTAGATTAAGGCTAGAAAATGATCAAACAATGTATGGAAAGCACCGTACTTGAGTTAAGATATTGGTGAAGGATAAGTGATACAAAATGTCTCATTTTTTTCAGAGTCATTCCACCAGCTTCTCCCAATGGCCGCCGTAATCTGAGAAACCTCCAACAACAAGAAGAATGCAGCTGGATGTGAGATCTAACCAGGGGTGAGCATGAACCAATCCGGACCGAAAAACCAACCGAAAACCGATAAAAAATAACCGAACCGAAACATTTCGGTTCGGTTTCAGTTCGGTAATTTCGGAGTCAATTTAAACCGAACCGAACCGACAGGTGAAAATATTGGATTAAAATAATATGGATACACAATAATTTTATCATAAATGTAATTAATTATGTAAAAATAGTATATATAAACAATGTCAAACATGCCTAATATATATTTAATTAATACCATATTATATTATATCTTATTACTTATTTTACGAGATTCTATATCGTAGAGAAATATTCTTAATATCAATCGATTAATTTGTAGAATTATTGTCTCAAATTTTAGCAATAATTGTTTGTTTACTATATTAGTTTTGATCAAGAGTTTTTCTTTGAATTTTAATGAAATAATTGATAAGTTTTTATATCTTTTTAAAAACTAAGATTAAACCGAAACTAACCGAACTGTCCAATAAACAGAACCGAAAGTTTCGGTTTGAATTTTTTTTTCAAAAACCTAACCTAACCGTGCTCATCCCTAAATTGAACATGTATTAAGATCATTAGTGGCACGCTTAGGATTCTGTATGTAGAAGGCCAAGCTTGTTTAAAGGAAGTGGAATCTGCATGTAGGTTTAAAAGAAAAGGTTATAGCTGTCTAGGTTGAACGCAATGATCATCGTTCGTTTTTGTCACGCCCCGCTTTCCAAAATGCGCAAACTACGGCACGTGACAGAGCCAACCATACTACCTGTGGGTAGGAAAAATCCCTTCACAGTCACATTACGGCTGTCTATACGATATCAAAAACAGAAAATATATAAAAAAAACTATCTAGTACATGTCCAATTGCCGCTGCAAAAGAGTCAAGAAAAATGTATAAGCGGAAACGAATTAAAACCAATATATATCTGAAAACTTGTCCCAATATGGGGTCACATCAAGAAATAAAACTGCGGAAGAAATAACTACACTAAATATCTCCAAACCACACATGTTTAATTCCTCACTACTCGGCTTGACGTCTAAACTACTCCTGTTTAGCCTGCGATAAAGATAGAGGAATTGGGTCATGCAAAACTCAGACGTCGGTGCGTCATAATATCAAAACAACAATAATAACCAGGATGTAACGATATAGGTAAATATGAATATAAATGAATAATATAGATATGAAACGGTGGAGTATGTGTATGTATGTGGTGTGTGATGTGTAACCTAAGACTGTGCTTCTCGGTTATCTATTCTAATAGTTTTTGAAATCAATTAATGTAATTCTCCTCGTAACCCAACAGTTTATGCCCCGTTCATTCTCCACGGGACCACGGTAACAGGATTATTCCGTAACGTTCGGAAAAACGGCAAACAGGATTATTCCGTAACGTCCGGAAAAACGGCAAACATGTAATAGCCTTTTGAGTTACGTTTCTGTTACATTCTTGATTTCCCCTTTACCCTCAGATTTGTGTTCAAGTCAGGTATTGCCAATATAGATCTAATGCCAACACAGGATCAAGCAGGTACATATTTTCATCTATGCAGACAACAAGTAACATCTGTCAGGATAACAAATCAGGATTGTTGGTATTAGTAACTAGATCCAAGTAGCATGTCAAGTAATGTGCCATGGACATGTCATGTGATGCATATGTATCAATAGATACCCAAATGTGAAACTGTAACGAATATCAGAACACGGTTAATACACGGATGCACATATATCTATCTATGATAGCCTTTATACGTTCATGACTATGCATGATGCAATCTAGATAACACGTTGCACCAATATAGTAGTATAATGATATCAGGATGTTCCTGCATGCAATTAGATATATTATTATTAGTACGGATATCGAAAAACGGTAAATCTAAAACACTTGATGCATAATTAAAACACATGTATTTTTTTTATTCATATGGATATAAACATATTAACATAGCATGTTGCAAGATAAACTTGCCTGATCGGATCTCACATGGGATATGTATGCAACCACGCGCGTACAGGACTGGACCTGGCTAAATAACCATGTGACTACGCTGTACGACAGCGATGACTGGGTCGTCCGGATCATCGGCAACGTGCGCGACTCCGGCAACGGCCGGAAAAGCAAGAAATCAAGAAAGAAAGGAAAGAAAGGAAAGAAGAGGAGGAGGAGGAATGGGGTTGTGGTTTTGGCTCTGGGCTGGGGACAGAGGACACGAGGAGGTGACCACAGCGACAATGGGCAGCCGTCGACGGCGAGGGAGCTGCCGTCGGCCATGGGTTTCCTGGGTTCTTATTAGAGTCGGGGAGTTTGAAGCGGCAGCCAAAGGTGATGTTAGTGGTTGTTTATGGTGTTGGGGAGAGGAGAGAGATGAAGAGAAGGTGACGTGATTGACGACGAGGTGCGGATGGAGTCAGGACTATGCAGGGATGGTCGGGGGTTTCTTGGCTTGCAGGTTAGGGTTCGTCGGGGTTCTTGGGTTCTCGAGCGAAGGAGGAGAGGGATGAGAGGAGATGGTGGAGGTGGTGTGATGATGAGGGTGACGGGGTAAGGTCGACGAGGGTGTCGACGGCGAGGTGAGGAAGCGACTAGGGTTTTTGGGTTGCTGGGTTTGGTCAGATAGAGGAGGAAGAGAGGAGAAAGGAGAAGGAGGTTGAAGTGGTGGTTGCGATGATGGAACGAGGGTGAGGTCGGGGTGGTCGGCGGCGAGGTGAGGGAGCAGGCGTAGGTTAGGGTTTGGGTTCGTAACGGGAGGAAGAAGTAGAGGAAGAAAAGAGAGATGGGTTGTGTGTGTGTGTGTGTGTGTGTGTGTGTGTGTGGAGAGTACGAGAGAAGAGAGAGAGCGCGCCAGACGGTGAGATGTGAGAGAAAGATGTGAGGAAATATTATTAGTTAATTAAAAATATATAATACATACATATATATTTATATATTATATACTGATAATATACGAAAATATTATAATATATATTCTAAGATTATATAGCTAATACAAAAATACTCCGAAAAATACCCGGATTCTTTCTAAAAATCTAGTTTTAAAATATGAATAATATACGTACAAGCCAAAACCATAATGCGATATCCGGTTAAATAAAATTCATACCCCTAAGAATGGATACACGTAAATACACGTAGCGATCCAAATGAGTCTGTTTTATCAGTCTGTACAAGAACATGATGTATGGATGTGACCATAGGGTATGGGTATGATAACATATCATGTTAGATATTAAAAATATTATCTGATTATAATTTGTATTATTTAAAGATATGCATATACCAATATCATATAAGTGTACATCAAATCTAAATGTGCACGGATCCTCTATATTAGTAAGGATATGTCGTGATCTAGAACTATAATAAGTTTCGATCATGCGGGTCGGATCGCATATTAACCACAGATACCAAATGCACTATTCGCACCCAAAACGATAATAATCAAGAAAATGTCGCAAGATTAGAAAATACCCAAATAAAATATGGTATAAATACACCAGGGTGTTACATTATACACAACTACAAAAGAATTTCATCCTCAAGATTCCCGGAACAAGAAAAAACAAGCAAAAAATAAATCTAAGAAAAGAAGTGTGGAAACTTCTGCCGGATCGCGTCTTCACGTTCCCAAGTAGATTCTCCGTATGAACGATTCCCCCATGAAACAAGCACTAGAGGGATAACTTTGTTCTTGAGGGCCTTTTTTCGTTGATCCACAATCGCCATCGGTCTTTCTTCATATGTCAAGTACTCCCTTACTATTAGCTCCGAGTAATTTAGGATGTGCGTCTCATCTCGAACATACTTGCGGAGTTGAGATACATGGAACACGTCATGAACACTCGCCAAGGATTATGGTAAAGCCAATCGATAAGTTACTTCTCCAACGCGCTCGATAATACCGAAAGGCCCTACGAATCGAGAACTAAGTTTGCCTCGACTACCAAATCGAATTACTCCTCTAGTTTGTGATATCTTCAAGAATACAAGATCACTTACTGCGAACTCCAGAGGTCTTCGTCCGGTATCGGCCCAACTTTTCTGTCGATCTTGTGCCGTCTTCATATGGTTTCGGATCACGTTGACTTTCTCCACTGTTTACACAATAAGATCCGGTCCCAATAATCTTCGTTCTCCAACATCGTCCCAACAGACGGGCGAGCGACACTTACGACCTTATAATACTTCGAATGGAGTCATTCGTATAGTCGCCTGAAAACTGTTATTATACGAAAACTCCACCAAGTGCAAATGATCCTCTCATGAACCCTTGAAGTCTAACATACATGCTCTCAACATATTTTCAAGAGTTTGGATCGTTCTTTCAGACTGGCCATCTGTCTGAGGATGATAAACGGTGCTAAATTTCAATCGAGTCCCAAAACTTTCCTGTAGACTCCTCCAAAAGTAAGATAAAAATCGGGTATCACGATTGAAAACGATACTCACAGGTACTCCATGCAATCTCACAATCTCCTACATGTACCGCTCTGCAAAGGCTTCCGTCGACTGACCTACTTAAAACATTATAAAATAGGCTGTCAATCGATCAACAATCATCCAAACTGCATTATTGCCCTTTGGACTCCGCGGTAAAGCTGTCACAAAATCCATGGTTATATGTTCCCACTTCCATTGAGGAATCGAAGTGGTTGTGACAAACTAGCTACCCTTTGATATTTAGTCTTGACTTGCTGAAACACCAAACACTTCGATACGTAGCATGCAGTCTCCCTTTTCATGCCTTCCCACCAGAAATATTGTCGTAGATCTCGGTATATCTTTGTACCTCCCGGATGTACGGAATATGCGGAACTGTAAGCCTCCTTCATGACTTCTTCACAAACATCTCCTTTAGGCACACATAGACGCCTACCATATCGTAACGAACCATTTTCATGAATTAACAAGTCCGTTCAAAATCCCGCTTCAACCTGTTCTCGAAACTTCTGCAACCTTGGATCGTGCGACTGTGCTACTTTAACGATATCGATCAAGGATGATTGTACTTGCAACTGCATCAACTATCCCGAAGAACGCGGTAGTACAATATCCAACTCGAAGCTCTGAAAGTCAGCGATAATCTCTTTCTGTGCAGTCAACATCCGTATTACTGGCAATCGACTTAGCGCATCCGACACTACATTAACTTTCCCCGGATGGTATTTTAGATCAAGATTATAGTCAGCCATCAGCTCTAACCATCTACGCTGTCTCATATTGAGCTCTTTCTGCTTGAACACATAGTTTAGGCTCTTGTGATCTGTAAATACTTCTACCCTTTCGCCCAATAACTAGTGTCTTCAAATCTTCAAAGCAAAAATCACTGCTGCTAGCTCCAAATCATGAGTTGGGTAGTTATTCTCGTAAGTTTTCAATTGTCTTAACGCGTAGGCTATAACCTTCCCATTCTGTATTAGAACGCATCCCAAGTCTTTCCCGGGTTCATTGTTGTGGATAACCAACCCTCCGGAACCGTCTGGCATTGTCAGAATAGAAGCGGTGGTCTATCTTTATTTCAACGCTTCAAAAGCTGATGCACATTTCTCCGTCCATACGAACGGTGCCTCATTTCGTGTTTGCTTGGTCAATGGTTCAGCTATTCGAGCGAAGTTCTCCACAAACCTTTTATAAAATCCAGCAAGGCCAAGAAAATTTCTGATCTCCGCTATGTTCTTCGGAATCGGCCAATCATGAACTGCTGCAATATTTTCAGGGTCAACGATAATTCCATCTCCAGATACAACATGACCCAAGAACGTCACTTCTTTGAGCCAAAACTCACACTTGCTCATCTTAGCACATAACTTTTCTTGCCTCAACGTTTGCAATACGATCTTCAAGTGTTATGTATTCTCTTCTTTGCTCCTCGAATAGACCGATATATCATCAATAAACACCACTACGAACTGGTCCAAATACGGTGAAAAGATTCGGTTCATCGAGTCCATAAATATCGCCGGTGCGTTAGTAACTCCGAATGGCATCACTAAGTACTCGCAATACCCATATCGAGTTCGGAACGTTGTCTTGCAAATATTTTCTGATTTCACCCGAACTTGATGATATTCGGATCGCAAATTCAGCTTCGAGAATACTCTCGCGCCATTGAGTTGATCGAATAATTCGCCGATGCGAAAGATGGGTACTTGTTCTTAATAGTCACCCGATTTAATTCTCGATAATCGATGCACATTCTTCATGTGCCATCTTTCTTCTTGACTAGAAGAACTGGAGCTCCCCAGAGTGAATTGCTGCTGCGAATCCAACCCTTCTCTAATAATTCAACGACCTGTTTATTCATTTCTTCTAATTCTACCGATGTCATCGGATAATACGCCTTTGAAATCGGCGCTGCTCCAGGAACAAGATCGATCGCGAATTCCACATCTCGTTTTGGCGGTAAACCCGAGATGTCCTTGAACACATCTATAAATTCTCAAACTACTGCTGGCACTTCCTCCTTATCTTCTTCCATCGACGAAAGAACGGCACTTGTCGGCCTAGCCCTAAATTCAACTGGCCTGACAGATCTGCTACCTCCTGAAAATATAAACTCCGGATGTCTGGGAATCTGGAAAATCACTTTCTTTTCCTTCAATCGATGTGAGCGTGGAAAGTGCCAAGAAAGCCCATTCCTAAGACGACATCATAGCTGCCAGTATCAATCACCAAGAAATCCGCGAATAACTCTTGTCCGCAAATAACAATCAGACAATCCTTGCACTCGTTGCTAGATATAATCTTCTCATTCCCAGTGTGTATGTCCCAGCAACTAGACAGGGCCGTGTATGGAATCGAGTGTGCACTAATAAATTCGGACAACATAAAACAGTGGGATGCACCTGAATCGAATAATACCAATGCGGGAAAATTATGATCGAGTAAGATACCTAAAACAACTTCGTCTGAAGTTTTGGCCTCCTCGGCCGTCAAAGTAAAGGCCCGTGCTTGATTAGGCCCCTGAGTAATCTACTTCTGCGGTGGCTTCTGTATATCGCCCATCAATCGTAGCTTTGAAGGGCAAGCATCGATGGTATGGTCAGCTGATCCGCAAACAAGACAGAGTCTAAGCCTCTTTCGACATTCTCTCTGGAAATGACCTGGCCGCTGGCAGTAGTCACAAAATACACTTCTTTTCTGATCGGATATAATAGGCTTCTTCATGGATACAATGCCTCGTGTGTTCACCGGAATGCCTCTGCATATAGGAGCTCACTTTGGCGTAAACGCCGGCTTTCGCACCATGACGGCTTGTTGTTGCGGACTCTTCGCTTTCTCCGATAAACTCTGCTGCTTCCTAGCTGCCTTAAGAACTTGGGAGAAGGTGGTCAATCGCAGAGATATAATATATCTCTGATTCTCCACATCAAGCTACTGCCACGACCAAAAGTTCGGCCCGTGACCGGCACTTAACCACGTAACGTCTACAGGCGTAACGCGACTAAGTAAGCCGAACCCAGAAATCAAAACCATTTGAAGTAGCGAGTGCTTAAAACATTTATTAGAACATTTGTTAAAACGTTTAGAAAACCTTAAGTAATTTAGTAAAATTCTTTAAAGTTCAAGTTATTATCTTAAAAAAATTTGGCAGCATTTCCTTTGTAAAAACTAGCCCCGAAATCGGGTACAAGACAATATATGAATAAAATGATATACAATAAGAATAAAGCATCCCAAATGGGAGCAATCACGCCCAACGGCGGAAACAATCACCATAATGATAATATACGATGCCGAAGCGAAGAAATGAGCAGTATAAGTGAAAACAAATATCATGAAAGATAAGGCTGCATAAATAAAGTCGGCTCACAACGAGCTCGACACCAGAGTACAAAATAATATACATCATCCTCACAACTGGTCTCTAAGTCAATGCATGAAAGTAGATGGAGAGTACTAGATACAACAGTGTATACAACTGGGAAATAAACAGATACCACACAAAAACCCACCTATCAGCAAAGCTCACACGCCAACTGTAGTGGTATCTGTATCAAAAGATGCAAGAAAGCAGCCTGCCGCGACTACTCCGAGGGGCAACCTGCAAACACTGTGGCACAACGAGGGTGAGTTGCCAACTCGTGAATAGTAGATAACATATAAAGGTAATCGCGAGTATGCACGTACTGCGATACTCTAACATATGCCAGCAGATAATATCTATATGATGAACTGGATACGCAATAAATCATGCCTAACAGGTGCAATTTAATAACATCAATATATATATGATGAGCAGGGTATGCAATAATCATGCAAAAGTACTCTATCAGGTACTATAGCTACAGAATGAGATGCAAAATAATGAATGCTAGCATGGGAATAAATATCATCTACACGGAATGTCAACGTGGAAGAATAATCGGTGTCTATCAATGCACCCAAATTCCAGTAAAACTCAGGCGCCGTCACTCTGATCGGCCCTCAAATCCCGTACAGCTCATAGAATCGTGAATGCCTAGCATCGGCACTCGAAAGTATCATAAATCATCGTGTCAAGCATCGACACGCAAATCCTCAAGTATCGGGCTCTGTCTGCGGAATCGGCCCTCGGCCCCGGCAGTACGTATCATCCCGTATCCATCTATCAACTCTGGTCGGTATCCTCCAGATAACCGCCAGGTCCAACCAATCACCGGTAGGTAGTGGTCCCTCTGCCGGGTTCACCGTCTGCTGCACAGCAATCCGTTCTCGCCCCGGGGTACCATACCAGGTCCACCATGTACCCGCAATCGGCCTCGTCCAGCTCCTCGATTCGGGTTCACATGTCACACGTCTCAGAACCGAGAAAACGCATGGTGGATGCACTGAAATATTATATCAAGAGAAACCGGGTTTTTAAAACAGTGCGTATTTTCTTAAAATAATACCCCGGTTCCCAAATCCAGAAATCACATAAATCCAAACTCAATGCGTAAATCCATGCAATTTGTCGTATGACACTAAGAGTAAAAGAAAGGGAAAACCGCTCTTTTAAAAAGGATCCAGTTTTGAAAATGTCTCGTGCGGTCCCTTAGTTTTTAAATCATGTCAATATCACCCATGTATGTAACATATGTATGTATAGGTATGGATGTGCAAATGGATATATACGCAATGTGAGTGTAACAATATACATGTGCACTAATATGGATATACGATATATATGTGCACAAGTATAGATATATCAAGGTACGTATGCACTAATGTGGATATAAAGGGTGCATGTGCGCAAGTAGTGATATATCTGATAATATGTGAATATGCGACAAGTCATGACAATCATCAATGATGCGGTGATCCTATAGTGCGAGTGTCATGGCAATCACTAACGGCGTGAGTGTAACATACATTTAGTGCTCGTGCAGCTTAAACCGATAGTGACAGTGCAGTGTTCTATAATTACCATTTTATATGCAACAGGAGATGGTATGCTACTATAGTATATATACATGAACACATACAACTAAAATATCCTATAACGCCCTGACGCTTAACGCCATACGGGCGATTTCCCCGTAGATGTTAAATCTACTCACCTGGTCGCGTGCTAAGTATAGCCGACCACTTGCTTCCCCTTCTTTGCGGCGTCCGACGTACCCGCCTGCGAACCTGGAATTTACACAAGGAATCCATATATAAGCAAAATATCTCGCAAAACGCGATATCGAAACCAAACGAGAAGCTCGCGTCGCGAACTAAACGCGCGTGTGTACGATACGCTGAAACGTGAGTATACGCGTCTAAAACTATCCCAACACGTCGCGACACACTGGATCACAGAACCCACTCACGTATCGCGCGTATCGCGCAAACAAAACGTACTAGAAAATGATATATGGTCCCAGATTTTGATACAGGTGAAATCTTACAAAATTGCACATGCCAAAACACTGGAATATGCAGCAGACTACTCTAGCCAAAACCCCAGCACCCCAGTCTCCTACCTGGCCGCAATTTGCGGCCAGAACTAATTAATTGGCGGCCAAACAATGGAAAGGGGGTCTCATGCTTTGTGTGTGTGGTCTAGACCAAGTATACCTGCTCCAGTTTTCTCAGTTTTCTTCTGAAGGAGCCGGGTCAAAAGCAGATTACAGAAGGCACAAAATTCACTTTAAAACCTTAAATTTACACCAACAGAAACCCTACGGTATTTTAGTGAAATCTGGGGTTTAACTATGGCCCTAATAACACTTAACTAAGTTAATTTAACCATCACTATCATCACTTAACCAAAAGTCCCCACTAATCACTATTTTAGCACTAAAACGCGCATTTAACACTAATCGAAGCTAAATAACACACAAGTTTAGCAAGCAGGGAATTGGGTTTAAGAAATATACCCCCACTAGATCTTAAGAAGTAGGAGAAGGAGTGTAAGAAGAAGATGAGGTGTTGCTGCTGCTGCTGGAGCTGCTGCTGCTTCTGTTGCTGCTGCTGCTCCATGCCGTTGCTGCTTGCTGCTGCTTGCTGCTGCCTCTTCTGCTGCTGTTGCTTCTTCTGCTGTTGCTGCTGCAGCTGCTTGAGTGTGTGAGTGTGAGTGAGTGTGAGTGAGAGTGAGAATGAGAAATGAGAGCACACAAGTCAAACCCCCTCTCTCTCTTTCTTCATTTAATGAGCATGGCTCAATCCATGTTGCCCACACCCTTTCTCTCTCTCTTTCTCCCTCTAAGTCAACCAAATTTAAATCATTTCTCATTTAAAAAAAAAAAACCGACACGCTTAAATAAAAACCCAAATACACTTAATTCAAATTTTAAAATTAGCTTAAGGAAAAAGGTTTAACCCACCATGGTTGCTAATCATGGTCTAACCCCATTTTAACCCTAGTTTACATGCACAAGTGTGTGCAAGCTTAGAAAATTTCTAATAAAATTTTCATTAAATTTGGTAAAATATTTGAAAATCAATTTTGTAAACTTTTTATTAAAAACCATATATTAAAATATAATTAGCCACTAAACACATCTTACGATGTTACAGCTGCGTATAAACCTTCATGCCCTATCTGTATTGTTGGCAACCAAAGACCCCGCAAATTGACTGAATCGAGTCCACTCAGCCGCATGCGCATCAAAAGATCCGCCATTCTGTTTCAGGCTAATGAACTTCTTTTCCATCTCTTCTCGAGCAGATTGCGGAAAGAACTTCTCCAAGAAACTTTGAGAAAATACTGCCCAGCTGAACGGTTTGGTCAGACGGGTCTCCTCTACGAGCCACCACTCGCGAGCGTAATCTACCAGTTGGATGCGTACTACATCCACCCTTTTGTCATTTAGAATATGCGCAGTGACAAGCAGATTCTCTGTGTCAACTAGCCACTGCTGAGTTGGCCCTCATGTTGTGTTAATGTCACGCCCCGCTTCCCAGAGTGCGCTAAGATCGGCACGTGACAGAGCCAACCATGCTACCTGTTGTTAGGAAATATTCTTCCACAGTCATATTACGGCTGTCTAGAAGATATCAAGAACAGGAAAATATAGTAAACTATCTAGTACGTGTCCATATGTCAGAATAAACGAGTCAAGAAATAATATGCGGAAGTAATAAATCCAATAAACAGTGACATCTGAAAAGTACAGAAATAACTAAACTAACTGGATACTAACAGGATCCTCACTGCTCGGCCTAACGGCGGAAATACTCCTGATCAGACTATGACAAAGGTAGAGGATCTGGGCCATGCAAAACCCAGACGTCGGTGCGTCATAATATCAATAATAATATAATCAGGAGATAACAAGACATGCAGGCGTGAGTATGAACAGTAATAAGAGTATAACAGTATCACGAATAAGGAACGGTGAAGGGTAAAAGCACAGTGATGTACAATGAATAATCTGAACTAAGCTACTGGGTTAATTACTTTCAAGTCTTTGAAATCAATTTAATGAATCGTCGATGTAACTCAATAGTATCCCGTGCATGCCCGGGACCACGGTCAAGACTCTCGGGCTGAATCCGAGACGTGCCGCTAGGCAGTAAACAGGTAACATGTACAGACGAATGATGTCAGCAGCAGCATCCCGGGGCTGGCCTAACCCGTAAAACTGATCAGTATAAGTATCGAACTGTCGAGTAACAAGTCAGGTTTCATCATTGATTTTCTCATAACCAAAGTTATGTGTTCAAGTCAGGTATTGATAAATCTGGAGCTAATGCCAACACAGGATCAAGCAGGAACAGGTTTGTCTATACAGACAACAGGATATGTCCATCGGGACAACATGTCAGGATTGTCGGCATTAGAAACAGAATCAGGTAACATGTCAAGTAGTGATATATCAGGTCATGTCAGGTAGTGTACATGTATCAGGTCATGTCAAGTAATGGTGTATCAGATCATGTCAAGTAGTGTATATGTGTCAAGTCATGTCAAGTAATGCACAGGTATCAAGCGGATGCTCATAATCAAACTGTAGCAAATATTGAATCAGGGTGGAAGTACGGATGTACAATAAAAGCATGGATGCAAACGGGTGTCCGAAAATAGTAAAACTTCAGTATGGATGTACAATGTGATAAACGGGTAACATTTTACTCATATGGATGCATAATACTATACCTAGCATGTAGCAAGATGATTTAGCATGCGACTAGACATGTAAACAATGATACAGATGCACGCGGACGTCATATAACAGTAAAATGATAAATTGGTAAATGCAGGATGTACAACTAAACAATATGAGATGTAAATATTCCATTGGGTGTGGTATATTGTAATATAGTATGTAACAAGATAGGTTTGTATGCAATAGATGTGAAATAACTTGCACGGATGCATACAGATATCCGAAAACGGTGAAACATGCAAAATAATAATGTGGGATGCATAATTTAAAATACATGTATTATATTTATTCAAATGGATGTAAATAGAGTAACATAGCATATAGCAAGAAAAACTTGTCTCGATCGGATCACACGACAGGTACGTACGGCACGTCCGACGTCGGGTAAACGTCGCAAAACCACACGCGCGGCACACGGGACGGGTCCAAGCAAAGCAAGAGGGCGATCATGTAGGTAAAGTACGTCCACTGGGTTATCTGGAACGGCAGCGACGGTCACGGCTCTGGCGATCACCAAAACCAGAAACAAGAAATCAAGAAGAAGAAAGAAGAAGAAAGAGAAAAAGAGGCTGGGATTTGGTCGTGGTGGTACTCTAGATTCAGAGAGGAAGACGAGGGGGTGATTGTGATGACGAGTGCACGGAGACGACGGGGTCGGAGTTCCGGCGATGGTGATCGGCAACAAGAATCCAAGAGAAGAAAGAAGAAGAAAAGGAAGAAGAAGAGAGGGGACTGGGTTGCTTCAGGGGTTGGCTCGAAGGTTCAGAGAAAGCGATGGAGTGGAAGCGACGACAAGTCGGAGCTCCGGCGAAGGTGCAGCGACGAGGGCAGGGCTTGGCGATGGGTGTGCAGGTGCTCGGGTGCTCTTGGGTCGGGGTGATGGTGGTGTCGGGTTCTCAGATTGAGGAGGATAGGATGGAGGCGATGATGATGAAGGGCGACCGACGAGGTGGTCGGCGGCGATGAGAGGTGAGGGTGGCGGTGATGGGTTTCTCGGGGGTTGTGGGTGCAGGCTCGGGGTTTGCAGAAAAGGAGGGAAAAAGAGGGAGGTGGGGTGGTCGAGGAGGAGATGAGAGAAAGGTGGAGGAGATGGTGATCGCGGGGGTGAGGCGACGACGGCAACGAGGCTAGGGTTAGGGTTTTCTCGCTCTCGTTAGGGATTTTTAAGGTAACGAGGAAGAAAGGAAAGAATTGAAGGAGGGAGGTAACCTTAGTGGAGAAGGGAGGTGAGCGGATCTTGTTCACCGCGAGAGGAGAGAGAAAGGGAGAGAGAGATAGAGAGATCGAGAGGAGAGAGAGAGAGGAATAAGGAAGAGAGAGAGAGAGAGACAGAGAGAGAGAGAGAATGAACTTTGAGGTTAACAAATAAGATTTATTAAAAAATTTAAAAGATTATTTAGTTAGGGATTTTGTTAACCGTATAAAATATAATATTAATAAAATATTTAATATTTAGCTAATACAAAAATAGTCCAAAATATGTCCGGGTCGGGTCTAAAAATCCAGTTTTAAAATATGAAAAATATATATGTCGACCAAAACTAAAATTGGATATCCGGGTAACGAAAATGCATACCCCCAAGAACGGATGCACGCAGGTGCACGTAGCCATCCAAACAAGTCCGTTTCACTGAACGGGACAAGAACAAGATGCGCTGATGCTACCACAGGGTCAGGGGTATCATGCAGGCCATGCAATATATTTTTAAAATATTTTACGTGACTTAAATGTTATATTAAAATAATGCAGATGCCAGATAAAATGCCAGCATGCAGTATATAAAATAATGAAAGTGCACGGATCCACATAACAAGCCAGGATAAATCACAAATATGAATCAAGGCTGGTTTCAAGCAGCTGGGTCGGGTCGGATGCAAATACAGATACCAACTACACTATTCGCACCCAAAACACGGTAAATCAAGAAAATACCATAAATAAAGACATACATGAACTAGAACTGGTATAAAAGAACTAGGGTGTTACATTATACCCAACTACAAAAAGAATTTCGTCCTCGAAATTCCCGAAATAAGAAAAGATAAACAATCAAGAATCTACAAGAATAGGTGTGGAAATTTCTGTCGAATCTCATCTTCTCGTTCCCAAGTCGATTCTCCGTGCGAGCGATTCCCCCAAGAAACAAGTACAGGAGGGATAACCTTGTTCTTAAGGACTTTTTCTCTCCGATCAACAATCGACATCGGTCGTTCCTCAAAGGTCAAATCCTCTCTTACAGTCAGCTCCGAATGATCTAGCACGTGTGTTTCATCTCGAACATACTTACGAGTTGAGATACATGAAACACGTCATGAATATTCGCCAAAGATTGTGGTAAAGCCAATCGATAAGCCACTTCTCCAACACGCTCCAAAATCTCGAAAGGCCCTACGAATCGAGGACTAAGCTTGCCTCGACTCCCAAAACGAATCACTCCTCTAGTCGGTGATATCTTCAAGAATACCAGATCACCAACAGCGAATTCTAGAGGTCTTCTCGATATGTCAGCCAACTCTTCTGCCGATCTTGTGCTGCCTTCATATGATTCCGGATAGTATTAACTTTCTCCACGGTTTGCACGATAAATTCCGGTTTCAACAATCTTCGTTCTCCAATATCGTCCCAACAAACAGGTGAACGACACTTGCGACCATACAATGCTTCGAATGGAGCCATCTGAATAGTCGCCTGAAAGCTGCTGTTGTACGAAAACTCCACCAAGTGCAGATGATCTTCCCACGAACCCTTGAAGTCCAACATGCAAGCTCTCAACATATCTTCAAGAGTTTGGATCGTTCTCTCCGACTGGCCATCTGTCTGAGGATGATAAGCAGTGCTAAACTTCAATCGCGTCCCCAAACTTTCCTGTAAACTCCTCCAGAAGTGCGATAAGAATCGGGTGTCACGATCGGACACGATGCTCACAGATACTCCATGCAATCTTACAATCTCCTGCATGTACCGTTCCACTAACGCTTCCGTTGACTGACCAACTCGAAATGGTATGGAATGAGCTACCTTGGTCAATTGATCAACAATCAACCAAACTGCACTGTTGCCCTTTGGACTTTGCGGTAGAGCTGTCACGAAATCCATGGTTATATGTTCCCACTTCCATTAAGGAATCGGAAGTGGTTGCAATAAACCAGCAATCCTTTGATGTTCAGCCTTAACTTGCTGACACACCAAGCACTTCGCTACAAAGCGGGCAATCTCCCTTTTCATGCCTTCCCACCAGAAATGCTGTCTTAGATCGCGGTACATCTTCGTGCCTTCTGGATGTACAGAATATGCGGAACTGTGCGTCTCCTTCATAACTTCTTCAAGTACGCTAAAATAGGCACGTGGCATAGCTAACCATGCTATCTGTGGGTAGGAAGTATCCATCCACAGTCACATTACGGCTGTAGAGATATCAAGAATAAAATAAAGCTATCTAAAACATGTCCATGAACCAAATAACATGAGTCAAGAATAATAAAGGTGCGGAAGCAAAGATCCAATACAAAATAACTGGAATGTATGTCCCATAATGCGGGCTCACATCAAGAATAAAATGCAGGAAAGAAAAGAACTAACTACTGCTGACACTCACAGCTCGGCCTGTTGGCTGAAGTACTCCTGCTCGGACTGCAGCAACGGTACAGAATCTGGGCCATGCAAAACCCAGACGTCAGCGCTTCATGTCATCAAGTGATAAAATATGAACAGAGTAACAGGCAATGCGAATATAAACATGAATAAAAAGCAAGGGTAACAGTAATATAAATCAGGGCAGTGCAGGGTAGTGTGCAGTGGGTAAACTAAACTGTTCTATCAGGGTTTCTATTCTAAAGTCTTTGAAATCAAATTGATGAATCATCGATGTAACTCAATAGTATCCCGTGCACACCCGGGACCACGGTCCAGATTCTCGGGCTGAAACCGAGACATGCCGCTAGGCACTAAAACAAGAATGTGTACAGATGAATGATGTCAGCAGCATCATTCCAAGGCTGGTCTAGCCTCTAAAACTGATCAGAACAAGTAGCGAACTGTTGAGTTACAAGTCAGGTTTCACCTTTGATTTCCCCATACCCCCAAGTTATATGTGTATGTCAAGTCAGGTATTCAGTAATCAAGAACTAATACCAACACAGGATCAGGCAAGCAGGTTTGTCTGGATAGACAACAGGAACTGTCCATGAGGACTACATGTCAGGTTTGCTGGCATTAGACCCAAGATCAGGTAACGGGTCAAGTCATGGTACATCAGGTCAAGTCACGTAGTATACGGTACCATGTCGGGTCAATCAATATGTATGTAGCAAGTTATGTCAAGGTGTAAACGATATCATGGGTGTGTTCATAATCATCTAGCTAAATCAGTGTTATAATAATCAAGCATGGTTATCAACAACATGATCTAAGCAACGAGTTAAGTAATAAAGCGGATTTTATTTATTTAGCTGTACAGTTATCAATTGTGTTTAACAGACAGTGTCAGCATAATGTGAATACAGTATGATAGATGTAATGCTGAAAACAGGTTAATAAATATGGATGCGACTACATGTATACTCTGTTTGATGAATGTAGTTGGAATTAGACCGGTTAAAGTTGCATGCGGATGTTTAATAGGCTAAACTGGAAAAAGGGTATCATAGCAATAAACCAATGTGATCTATCATGTACAGGTGATTGCTAGTTATAAATAATCAGGTGCAAGATTAAGCTTCAAGTCCGGAATTATAAAAATGTGTAACGGCACTTTATACGGTTAATCTTGAAATCCATTTCTATCAATTCTAATTAGAGATTTAACAGGAAATAATTAATTTAGAATATGAATAGTTTAAAATAGCATGTAGCAAGTTTCACTTGCCTCGACGGGTTGCGAAACAGAAGACGGAACGTTACGCGTCGGCGGGGAAAGGTCGCGATGCGCGCACGGTGCACGGAATAAGTCCGAACGACAAACGGTGGAACCACACAGGTCAAAGTACCTCGCTGGATCGTCGGGACACGTTGCCGGCACGGTCGGATTCCGGCCAACACAAAAAAAAACAGTGAACAAGATATAACAATAGAAGGAAGGGTGAAGAACAGGAATGGAAGAAGAGAAAGTGAAGGAGGGATAGCTTACTGGCTGCAGGGGATGCTAACGGCGACGGTGAGACCACGGTGATGAGATTGTCGGACTCCGACGATTCTACAGAAACCATTTTCAGTAAAGAAGTTTACTATGAAGCAAAAGGGAAAAAGAAGAAGAAGAGAAGGAGGATGGGGAAGGAAGGTTGCATACCGGAATTGTACACGATGCCAGGGACACGGGACGAGTCGTCGACGGCCACAGCTCCGGCGAACTGTCTGCAGGGAAACATCGGCCAAGCACAGAAAAGAATAAGGGAAGGAAGAAGAAGGAAGGAAGGAAAGGAATGTGGAAACTCACCGCTACGCCGATTAGGAACCGTGGACGGCGACGAGATCACTCCGGTGATCGTCGCGGTGGGGAGACGTGGAGGCCTCGGCTGTGCACATCGGCGCTCGATGTGCGTGCAGGGAAACGGAGAAGGAGAAGTGAGAAGGAGGTGAGGGTGACGAGCTGCGACGAACGGCGATGGTCGCGTCGGCGTTGGGGCAACGGTGAGGGAAAAACGAGGCGTCTAGGGTTACCAGGGGGTTGGGTTCTGTATGTTTTGAGGATGGGGAAAGAAATTTAAAGAAGAAGCGATAGGGAGAGAGAGAGAGAAGACGCGGAGAGAGAGAGGGAGAGAGATCTGCAAGAGGAGAGAGGAAATTCGCGAGAGGAGAGAGAGAGCGAGCGAGAGGAACAGTGAGGAGAGATGGTTTTGGTCTTATTCGCAGAGAGAGAAAGAGAGAAGAGAGAGAAAGAGAAGGAGAAAGCGAGAGAGAGAGAGACTGCCGAGGAGAGAGAGAAGGAGAAAAAGAGGAGGAGAGAGAAGGCTGTGGGCCCAGGGAAAGAAACGGAGGAAAGCGATTGGTTGGAAAAATGTGAAAGATTTGTGAGGGGGTTGAATCAGTTAGGGAAAAATTGTAAAAAGATTTTTTTAAAGGAAATGGAAAATATTCTGGGGTTTTACTTTTATATTCGTCGGTTTAAAAATATTAAAAATTAGGATCTGACGCAAATGTAAAATATTTCCGAATTGCGCCCGTGTCGGGTCCAAAATTTGAATTTGAAATAAGAAAATTATAGGCGGGATCCGAAAATTAAAATGAAGGGTTTTATAATTAAAAAGCGTACCCCCAAGAACGGACGCACGTACGTGCGTGTAGCCGTCCAAACACGTCCGTTTCACTGAACGGGACGAGAACACGATGCAAGAACGCTACCACAGGGTTAGGGGTGTCAAGCAGGCCATGTCAATTATTTTTAATTTATTTTTTTATGACTTAAATTGTTATATGCAGCATTAGAATTGTCGGGGTAAATCTATAACTAGCAACAGTCAAGTGAGACAAATGAAATGAATACCATACACCATTCATACGGTAACAGAAACTAGTAGCATTGGGCTCGGTTGTTACAATTCAGCCTTAACTTGCTGACACACCAAGCACTTCGCTACAAAGCGGGCAATCTCCCTTTTCATGTCTTCCCACCAGAAATGCTGTCTTAGATCGCGGTACATCTTCGTGCCTTCTGGATGTACAGAATATGCGGAACTGTGCGTCTCCTTCATAACTTCTTCGCGAATATCTTCTTTTGGCACACACAAACGGCTACCATATCGCAATGAACCATCTTCATGAATCAACAAGTCCGTTTGAAGTCCAGTTTCAACTTGTTCTCGAAACTTCTGCAATCTTGGGTCCTGCGACTGCGCTGCTTTAATACTCTCGATCAATGACGACTGTACTTGCAGCTGCATCAACTATCCCGAAGAATGGGGTAGCACGATCTCCAACCCGAATCTCCGAAAGTCTTCGATAAGCTCCTTCTGTGCAGTCAACATTTGAATTGCTGGCAACCGACTAAGCGCATCCGGCACTACATTAATTTTCCCCATATAGTACTTAAGATCAAGATCGTGGTCAGCCATCAGCTCCAACCATCTACACTGCCTCATATTAAGCTCTTTCTGTGTGAACACATACTTTAGACTTTTGTGATCGGTGAATACTTCAACCCTTTCGCCCAATAAGTAGGGTCTCCAAATCTTCAAAGCGAAAATCACTGCTGCAAGCTCCAAATCATGAGTTGGGTAATTCTTCTCATGGGTCTTCAACTGCCGCGATGCATAAGCTATAACTTTCCCATCCTGCATCAAAACACATCCCAAACCGTTCCTAGATGCGTCGCTCTGAATCACCAATCCTCCGGAACCGTCTGGTACGGTCAAAATAGGAGCGGTTATCGATCTCTGCTTCAACGCCTCAAAAGCTGACGCACATTTATCCATCCATACGAACGGTACTTCCTTACGTGTAAGCTTGGTCAAAGGCTCATCCAAACGAGCAAAATTCTCCATCAACCTTCTGTAATAACCGGCAAGTCCAAGAAAACTTCTGATCTCTGCTACGTTCTTCGGAATCGGCTAATCCTGAACTGCTACAATCTTCTCAGGGTCAACGGTGATTCCATCTCCGGATGCGACATGCCCCAAAAACTTCACTTCTTCAAGCCAAAACTCGCACTTGCTCATCTTTGCATACAATCTTTCTTGCCTCAATGCCTGCAGTGCGATCTTCAAGTGTTCCGCATGCTCCTCAATGCTCCTCGAGTAGACCAGAATATCATCGATGAACACCACTATAAACTGGTTCAAGAACGGTGAAAAGATTCGGTTCATCAAGTCCATAAATATCGCCGGTGCATTCGTGACTCCGAATGGTATCACTAAATACTCGTAATGTCCATACTGAGTTCGGAACGCAGTCTTGCAAATATCTTCTAATTTAACTCGGACCTAATGATATCCGGATCGCAAATCCAGCTTCGAGAATACTCTCGCGCCACTAAGTTGCTCGAATAATTCGCCAATGCGAGGGATCGGGTACTTGTTCTTAATAGTCATCCGGTTTAATTCTCGATAATCGATGCACATCCTCCTTGTGCCATCTTTCTTCTTTACTAGAAGAACTGGAGCCCATAAGGTGAATTGCTGCTGCGAATCCAACCCTTCTGTAGCAATTCAGTAACCTGCTTCTTGACTTCTTCCAACTCCATTGGTGCTATTGGATAGTATGCCTTTGCGATTGGCGCTGCGCCAGGAACAAGATCGATCGCGAACTCCACATCTCGTTTTGGTGGTAAACCCGAGATGTCCTCGAACACGTCCATGAACTCTTGAACTACGGCTGGCGCTTCTTCCTTATCAACTTCCATCGACGAAAGAACACTGTTTGTCGGCCTAGCTCTAAACTTGACTGGCCCGACAGAACTGCTACCTCCAGCAAAAACAAACTCCGGATGTCCGGGAATCTGGAAAATCACTTTCTTTGCCCTAAAATCAATGTGAGCGTGGAAAGTGCCGAGAAAATACATTCCCAAGGCATCATCATAACTGCCAGCATCGATCACCAAGAAATCTGCAAAATAAGAACTGGTAAGCAATGAAACTGAGAGAACCAAGGAAATTTCACGACCATGAATCAATGAAATGAATCAAGACTCCAAGTTACTTAAATAGAGTACCGCATTGTAACCATGCTGCAGTTCATAGTTATAATCACATAACTCCGTTCAAGTCGCCCAAATCCTAGTATCAGAATCAAAAGAATAGGATGAGAGAAACAATAAGGAACCAAAAGGATTCAAGCTGAGATGCAAAGTCGTTTGCATATCGTCAAGACAAGGATCAAGAGAAAGATATGATTCAAGAATCACGATAACAATGTGGCAGGACATGCTCCTAATTACGAGTACTCTGATTCATGTATTGGGTCCAATACCCAACTACAAAAGAATCAAACCCGATAAACCTAAATCCTATGGCTCTAATACCAAACAAACCCTGTCACGCCCTGCTTCCCAGAGTGCGCTAAGATCGGCACGTGACAGAGCCAACCATGCTACCTGTGGCTAGGAAACATCCTTCCACAGTCACATTACGGCTGTCTAGAAGATATCAAGAACAGGAAAATATAGTAACCTATCTAGTACATGTCCATATGCCAGAATAAACGAGTTAAGAAATAATATACGGAAGCAATAAATCCAATAAACAGTAACATCTGGAAAGTACGGAAATAACTAAACTAACTGGATACTAACAGGATCCTCACTGCTCGCCTGACGGCGGAAATACTCCTGATCAGCTTGTGACAAAAGTAGAGGATCTGGGCCATGCAAAACTGTAACACCCGAGCCCAATAATACTATTTCTGTTACTGGTTGAGTGTTTGACATTGCTCATTTCATTTATTTTGCCTGTTCGGGTCTCACTGTGAAAGTTTAACCGGCTAGGTCAGTTTTGCATATAACAAATTGTAACACCTAAAATGAAATTAAAAATATCCATATTGGCCTACTCGTCACCCCTAGCCGCGTGGTAGCGTCCGTGCGTCGAGTTTTCATCCCGTTCGGTGAAACGGGCGAGTTTGGACGGCTACGCGCGCGTGCAAGTGTCCGACTTGGGGGCATGCATTTTAATCATAAGACATCCCATTTTTAAAATTTGGAACTCGCTTAAAATCCTATTATTTGAATTTCAAATATTTGGGCGCAACCCGGGCGCGATTTGGAAATGTTTCATTTAGCGCCAAAATCCCAATTTAATTAAATACACTCAAACTATATAATATATTCTTCTGTTACTTTTAACTACCTAAATCATATAAATCTTACTTTAATTTTCCCAGCCAATCACGAGGGACTTTATCCCTCGTGGGCCCGTCTCTCTCTCTCTCTCTGTCTCTCTATCTCTCTCTCTCTCTTCCTCTAATCTTTCTCTCTCTATCTCTCTCTCTCTCTCTTCCTATAATCTCTCTCTCTATCCCTATATTTCCTTACCTCCTTCGTATTCACAGGAAACGATCGCGAGAACTCCACGAGAGCCTCGTCGCAACCCTAGCCGCCACCGTGCCCGTCGTCGCCGCAGCCCCCGCGCCGACGACACCACCACCATCACCCTCGTCGCAGCCTCGACCGCACCTCCTTCCTCCTTTCTCCCTTCCTTCCAGCGCCTGCAGCCAGCGCCGTAGCCACCGGCACCGTCGCTGCTCGCCGTCGCCACCGCATCTCGTCGCCGACGACGCCAGCATCTCCCCTTCGCCCTCTTCCCGACCTCGACACCTTCCTCCTCCTTCCGTACGCCGGCGCCGCAACAGAACCCAACAAGCAACCCTAGCACCTTCTCCGGTCGCCGGAAAAGCCGCCGTCGACCCTCGTCGTCGTCACCCGCGCCACCGCCGACCACCCCCTCTTTCCCTGCGACCAAAACCCGGCCATTACCTCCCCTCATCGCAGCACCACCTGATCCAGCAACCTCCAGCCTTTCTGCCGCGTTCACTGCTCCTCGCCGGCGCCCCATCGCCGTCGACCCCGTCGCGGTTGCCACCCTTGCTATCCCTGTAAGCTTCTCTTCACCTTCTCCCTTCATTTATCCCCTCTCTGGTCGATCTTGTCCATGCTTTGTATTTTGCTAACTTCGTCGCTGTTTTGACGTTTCGCCGGAATCCGGCCGTGCCGACGACTTGACCCGACATTCCAGCAAGGTACTCCGGTCCGTGCGGTCCCGCTGTTCGTCGTTTGGACTCGATCCGTGAACCGTGCATCCGTCGCGTGTTTTTCCGCCGACGTTACGTCCGTTTTCCCGGTTCGCGAAACCGTCGAGGCAAGTATTACTTGCTACATGCTATGTTATACCAATTGAATGTGTTTGACTCATAAAACTTGCAAAACTTAACTAAGTAGAGCTATTTTATAGTTTGGACGCATTATGACATATATCATGATACTGTAACCTAGAATCACAATTGCCGCTTAAACCCTAATAACGAAACTACCGGTTAATCATTTTGCTGTTTAAAGGACGATAGCCGTACACATATAGCTTTATTACTTTCTGTTATTGATATTGCACTACCCTGTGATTATTGCACCCCAAGGGTGCTCGAACCTGTTAATATGATAATACAACTGCACTATATTAATGCACCATTGTGATTAAATGAACTGTTATTGTTGTTTGCTTTATTTCCTGCTGTGATTCCTTATTCGATTATATACCTGTTGTGAGCACACCCTCGATTGCGTTACATATTGACCTGACCTTGATACACATGACATATACATATACCGATGCACCGGACATGGTACCCTTTACTATCGACTCAACCTGTTGTACCATGACCTGACCTGTTACCTGATCTCATGCCTAATGCCAACAAACCTGACTTGGAGTCCTCATGGACCATTCCTGTTGTCTATCCAGACAAACCTGCTTTTACCTGATCCTGTGTTGGCATTAGTTCTTGATTCCTGAATACCTGACTTCACACATATAACTTGGGGGTATGGGGAAATCAAAGGTGAAACCGACCTGTAACTCAACAGTTCGATACCTGTTCTGATCAGTCTTACGGGCTAGGCCAGCCCCGGAGTGATGATGCTGACATCACTCACCCATCCTGCTACTTGTTACTGCCTAGCGGCACGTCTCGGATTCAGCCCCGAGAATCTTGACCGTGGTCCCGGGCACGCACGGGATACTATTGAGTTACATCGACGAGTCATCAATTGTTTTCAAAGACTTTAGAATAGAAAACCTGATAGAATGATTTAGTTACCCACTGCACACTACCCTGCACTGCTTGTTTCATAATATTGCTTTATTCATGTTTATTTCTGCATTGCTTATTACCATGTTCATATTATATTATTGGTTGACATGACGCGCTGACGTCTGGGTTTTGCATGGCCCAGATTCTTTACCATTGTCGCCGACTGAGCAGGAGTACTTCAGCCAGCAGGCTGATTTGTGAGTTCTGTAGTGATTAGTTCATTTATTTCATTTTATTTCCAGATGTGAGCCCGCATTATGGGACGTACTTTTCTATTTATTGTATTGGATCATTTGCTTCCGCACTTATTTATTTTTGACTCTTATTATTCTGGATTGGACATGTGTTAGATAGTTTATTTATCTTGTTCTTGATATCTCTACAGCCGTAATGTGACTGTGGATGGAATACTTCCTACCCACAGATAGCATGGCTGGCTATGTCACGTGCCCAATCTTGCGTACTCTGGGAAGCGGGGCGTGACATGGTTCTTTTGGTATCAGAGACATAGGTTAATTGGGTTGATTCTTTTGTAGTTGGGTATTGTACCCGATACACGAATCAGAATACCCGTGCTTAGGAAAACATGTCCTACCACCTTGACCGTTTTACCATTCTTGAATCACATTCTTCCGGATCATGTCGACGTGCAAACTTACTTTGCATGTTAACTCGAAAACCTGATTTCTTGTTATCTCTAGGACTTAGGCGACTTGGGTGGAGTTAAGTAATTGTGGCTATGATACCGCGGCATAGTTACAATGCGGTACTCTATTTAAGTATCTTGGAGTTCTAGCCTTGATTTATATATTGAATCTATCATCATGCTAATGTTGGGTGTTTTGATTTCAGGACTATGGCAGATAAGAATTTCAAGACGTATCAGAGGCGCGTGGATGAAGCCGCCATGTTGGGAGTGATACGTGGGAAGTTGGAAAATCAGAAGAGGCAAACTGAGCTGATCCAGCAGCAAGCAGATTCATTTCAGGAGGGTTTGCAGGCCATTCGGCGGTCTGTAAACAACGCTGGAGCGAAACCAGTTGACCGAGTAGGGACCGTGGCAGATTTCAGACGTTTGGGTCCTACTACTTTCACTGGTCTGGAGGAGCCATTGCCAGCCGAGCAGTGGCTAGTGGACACGGAGAATTTGCTGATTGCGGCATAGATCCCAGAGGACAAAAGAGTTGATGTGGTGCGCATTCAGCTGGTGGATTACGCCCGAGAGTGGTGGCTTGTGGAGGAGACCCGCTTGCCCAAGCCAATCAGTTGGGCGGATTTCTCTAAAAGTTTCCTGGAGAAATTCTTCCCGCGGACTGCACGGGAGGAAATGGAAGAGAAATTTATTGGGCTGAGGCAAAATGGAGCACCTGTGGACGTGCATGCGGCGGAATGGACGAGACTCAGCCGCTTCGCTGGACCCTTAGTCGCCAACGAGGCAGACAGGGCGCGAAGGTTCTTGCGCAGTTTGGATGTGGACATCCAGAGGTAGATCGTCTCCCTGGGATTGACCACTTTCTCACAGGTTCTTACGGCAACCCGGGAGCAGCAGAGTTTATCGGGAATGAAAGGGAACCTACAGCAGACAGCAGTTGCGGCCAGGAAGCCAGCATTTGTACCTAACAGAGCTCATGGTCGCAGAGGTATTCCAGTGGACCGTCGAGGTGTAGCACCCATGAAGAAGCCTGTGATCGTTGATCGAAGAAAGAGCGTGATTTGTGACTACTGCCGTTTACCTGGGCACGTGCAGAAGGATTGTCGAAGGAGGCTGGGACTTTGTTTGGTTTGTGGAGCGGCTGATCACGCAGTTGGTGCCTGTCCGTCGAAGCTTCGTACGAGGGATGATATTCAGAGGCCTCCACAGAAACCGTTCCAAGGGCAGAAACAGCTGACTCAAGGACCTAATCAGGCTCGAGCTTTCACTTTGACAGCTGAGGAAGCTAAGGCATCAGGAGAAGTGGTTTCAGGTACTTTACTCGTTCATGGTTTTCCCGCATTGGCATTATTTGATTCCGGAGCATCCCACTGTTTTATGTCATCCAAATTTATAACTACACACTCGATTACCTGCACGACCCTGTCTAGTTTTTGGAACATACACACTGGGAATGGGAAAATCATAGCTAGTAGGGAATGTAGAGATTGTACAGTTGTGGTGTGCGGACGGGAGCTCTTTGTAGATTTCTTGGTAATAGATACGGGCAGCTATGAAGTTGTCTTGGGAATGGATTTTCTTGGCACTTTCCACGCCCACATTGACTGTAGGGCAAGGAAGGTAATTTTCCAGATTCCCGAACATCCTGAGTTTACCTTCACTGGGGGAAGCAGTTCTGTCGGGCCAGTCGAGTTTAGGGCTAGGCCAAAAAACAGTGTTCTTGCAACTATGGAAGTTGATAGTAATGAAGAGCCGGCAGTGGTTCGCGACTTTATGGACGTATTTGAAGATATATCGGGCTTACCGCCGAAGCGAGACGTGGAGTTCGCGATTGACCTCATTCCTGGTGCAGCGCCAGTATCTAAAGCTTATTATCCGATGGCACCAGTGGAATTGGAAGAAGTTAAGAAACAAGTTGGTGAATTACTTGAGAAGGGTTGGATTCGAAGCAGCAACTCGCCTTGGGGAGCTCCAGTTCTTTTAGTAAAGAAGAAGGATGGCACGAGAAGGATGTGCATTGATTATCGAGAATTGAACCGGGTGACTATTAAGAACAAGTACCCGATCCCTCGCATTGGAGAACTTTTTGAGCAGCTTAGTGGCGAGAGGGTATTCTCGAAACTGGATTTGCGATCCGGATATCATCAGGTCCGAGTGAAAGCAGAAGATATTTGCAAGACGGCGTTTCGAACTCGATATGGACATTTCGAGTATCTGGTGATGCCCTTCGGAGTAACGAATGCGCCGGCAATATTCATGGATTTGATGAACAGAATCTTTCCACCATTCTTGGACCAGTTTATTGTGGTATTCATTGACGATATTCTGGTGTACTCGAAGAGTCCGGAGGAGCATGCTGAGCATTTGAAGATCGCACTGCAGACACTGAGACAGGAGAAATTGTATGCGAAGATGAGTAAGTGCGAATTTTGGCTGGAAGAAGTGATGTTTCTGGGGCATGTTGTGTCGGGCGATGGAATCGCCGTCGATCCCGAAAAGATTGCAGTAGTTCGAGATTGGCCTATTCCAAGAAATGTGGCTGAGATAAGAAGTTTCCTTGGTTTAGCCGGATACTACAGGAGATTTGTGGAGAACTTCGCTCGTTTGGCAGAACCGTTGACCAAGCTTACGCGCAAGGAAGTATCTTTTATTTGGACGGATGGATGTGCATTGGCCTTTGAGACGTTGAAGCAGAAGTTGATAACCGCCCCTATCCTGACCGTACCAGACAATTCCGGAGGACTGGTGATTCACAGTGACGCATCTGGAAAAGGATTGGGATGTGTTTTGATGCAGAATGGGAAGGTCGTAGCTTATGCATCAAGACAACTGAAGACTCATGAGAAGAATTACCCGACTCATGACTTGGAGCTTGCGGCCGTGATCTTCGCTTTAAAAATTTGGAGACACTACCTTTTGGGCGAGAGAGTCGAAGTTTTACAGATCACAAGAATTTGAAATATGTGTTCACTCAGAAGGAGTTGAACATGAGGCAACGCAGATGGTTGGAGCTGATGGCCGACTACGACCTTGATCTTAAGTACCATCCGGGAAAAGTTAACGTCGTGCCGGATGCGCTTAGTCGGTTACCAGCGATTCAGGTATTGACTACACAGAGGGAGATCATTGCGGATTTTCGAAGATTTGACTTGGAGGTTGTGCTACCACATTCTACAGGACAGTTGATGCAGTTGCAAGTACAGTCGTCCTTAGTTGAGAAGATTAAAGCGGCACAATCGCAGGATCCAAGACTGCAAAAGTTTCGAGAGCAGGTTGAAGCCGGACTACGAACAGATTTACTGGTCCACGAAGACGGTTCGTTGAGATATGGTAGCCGTGTGTGTGTGCCAAAGGGGGATGTGCGTGAAGAGCTTATGAAGGAGGCACACAGTTCAGCTTACTCTGAACATCCGGGGGGTACAAAGATGTACCGAGATATTTGACAGCATTTCTGGTGGGAAGGCATGAAACGGGAGATTACTCGCTTCGTGGCTAAGTGCTTGGTATGTCAGCAAGTCAAGGCTGAACACCAAAGGGTTGCTGGTTTGTTGCAACCACTTCCGATTCCTCAGTGGAAGTGGGAACATATAACCATGGATTTCGTGACAGCTTTACCGCGAAGTCCAAAGGGCAACAATGCAGTATGGGTGATTGTCGATCGGTTGACCAAGGCAGCTCACTTTATTCCGTTTCGGGTTGGTCAATCGATGGAGACTTTGGCAGAGCGGTACATGCAGGAGATTGTAAGATTGCATGGAGTACCGGTGAGCATCGTGTCCGATCGGGAAACTCAGTTCTTGTCACACTTCTGGAGGAGTTTACAGGAAAGTTTGGGGACTCGATTGAAGTTTAGCACGGCTTATCATCCTCAAACTGATGGACAGTCGGAGAGAACGATCCAAACTCTTGAAGATATGTTGAGGGCATGCATGTTGGACTTCAAGGGTTCTTGGGAGGATCACCTACACTTGGTGGAGTTTTCTTACAACAATAGCTTCCAAGCGACTATTCAGATGGCTCCGTTTGAAGCGTTGTATGGTCGTAAGTGCCGTTCACCTATTTATTGGGATGATGTTGGTGAACGAAGGTTACTAGGACCAGATTTGGTGATACAGACAGTCGAGAAGGTGAACGCAATCAGGAAGCATATGAAGGCAGCTCAAGACAGACAGAAAAGTTGGGCTGACACGTCAAGAAGACCTCTAGAGTTCGCCGTGGGTGATTTGGTATTCTTGAAGATATCACCGACTAGAGGGGTGATTCGCTTTGGGAGTCGGGGAAAGCTTAGTCCTCGATTCGTTGGACCCTTCGAGATATTGGAGCGTGTTGGAGAGGTAGCGTACCGTTTGGCGTTACCACAGTCCTTGGCAGGTGTGCACGATGTGTTTCATGTATCTCAACTACGGAGGTATGTTCGAGATGAAACCCACGTCTTGGATCATTCGGAGTTAACTGTACGGGAGGACCTAACTTTTGAGGAACGACCGGTTGAAATCAAGGATCGAAGAGAAAAGGTTCTTAAGAACAAGGTTATCCCCCTTGTGCTAGTTTCTTGGGGTAACCGATCACATGGAGAATCCACTTGGGAGCGAGAAGACGAGATCCGGCAGAAGTTTCCTCACATTTTCCTGTAGTTATCTACCTTGTATTCTTGGAATTTCGAGGACGAAATTCTTTTCGTAGTTGGGTATGATGTAACACCCGAGCCCAATAATACTATTTCTGTTACTGGTTGAGTGTTTAACATTGCTCATTTCATTTATTTTGCCTGTTTGGGTCTCACTGTGAAAGTTTAACCGGCTAGGTCAGTTTTAACAAATTGTAACACCTAAAATGAAATTAAAAATATCCATATTGGCCTACTCGTCACCCCTAGCCGCGTGGTAGCGTCCGTGCGTCGATTTTTCATCCCGTTCGGTGAAACGGGCGAGTTTGGACGGCTACGCGCGCGTGCAAGTGTCCGACTTGGGGGCATGCATTTTAATCATAAGACATCCCATTTTTAAAATTTGGAACTCGCTTAAAATCCTATTATTTGAATTTCAAATATTTGGGCGCAACCCGGGCGCGATTTGGAAATGTTTCATTTAGCGCCAAAATCCCAATTTAATTAAATACACTCAAACTATATAATATATTCTTCTGTTACTTTTAACTACCTAAATCATATAAATCTTACTTTAATTTTCCCAGCCAATCACGAGGGACTTTATCCCTCGTGGGCCCGTCTCTCTCTCTCTCTGTCTCTCTCTCTCTCTCTCTCTCTTCCTCTAATCTTTCTCTCTCTATCTCTCTCTCTCTCTCTTCCTATAATCTCTCTCTCTATCCCTATATTTCCTTACCTCCTTCGTATTCACAGGAAACGATCGCGAGAACTCCACGAGAGCCTCGTCGCAACCCTAGCCGCCACCGTGCCCGTCGTCGCCGCAGCCCCCGCGCCGACGACACCACCACCATCACCCTCGTCGCAGCCTCGACCGCACCTCCTTCCTCCTTTCTCCCTTCCTTCCAGCGCCTGCAGCCAGCGCCGTAGCCACCGGCACCGTCGCTGCTCGCCGTCGCCACCGCATCTCGTCGCCGACGACGCCAGCATCTCCCCTTCGCCCTCTTCCCGACCTCGACACCTTCCTCCTCCTTCCGTACGCCGGCGCCGCAACAGAACCCAACAAGCAACCCTAGCACCTTCTCCGGTCGCCGGAAAAGCCGCCGTCGACCCTCGTCGTCGTCACCCGCGCCACCGCCGACCACCCCCTCTTTCCCTGCGACCAAAACCCGGCCATTACCTCCCCTCATCGCAGCACCACCTGATCCAGCAACCTCCAGCCTTTCTGCCGCGTTCACTGCTCCTCGCCGGCGCCCCATCGCCGTCGACCCCGTCGCGGTTGCCACCCTTGCTATCCCTGTAAGCTTCTCTTCACCTTCTCCCTTCATTTATCCCCTCTCTGGTCGATCTTGTCCATGCTTTGTATTTTGCTAACTTCGTCGCTGTTTTGACGTTTCGCCGGAATCCGGCCGTGCCGACGACTTGACCCGACATTCCAGCAAGGTACTCCGGTCCGTGCGGTCCCGCTGTTCGTCGTTTGGACTCGATCCGTGAACCGTGCGTCCGTCGCGTGTTTTTCCGCCGACGTTACGTCCGTTTTCCCGGTTCGCGAAACCGTCGAGGCAAGTATTACTTGCTACATGCTATGTTATACCAATTGAATGTGTTTGACTCATAAAACTTGCAAAACTTAACTAAGTAGAGCTATTTTATAGTTTGGACGCATTATGACATATATCATGATACTGTAACCTAGAATCACAATTGCCGCTTAAACCCTAATAACGAAACTACCGGTTAATCATTTTGCTGTTTAAAGGACGATAGCCGTACACATATAGCTTTATTACTTTCTGTTATTGATATTGCACTACCCTGTGATTATTGCACCCCAAGGGTGCTCGAACCTGTTAATATGATAATACAACTGCACTATATTAATGCACCATTGTGATTAAATGAACTGTTATTGTTGTTTGCTTTATTTCCTGCTGTGATTCCTTATTCGATTATATACCTGTTGTGAGCACACCCTCGATTGCGTTACATATTGACCTGACCTTGATACACATGACATATACATATACCGATGCACCGGACATGGTACCCTTTACTATCGACTCAACCTGTTGTACCATGACCTGACCTGTTACCTGATCTCATGCCTAATGCCAACAAACCTGACTTGGAGTCCTCATGGACCATTCCTGTTGTCTATCCAGACAAACCTGCTTTTACCTGATCCTGTGTTGGCATTAGTTCTTGATTCCTGAATACCTGACTTCACACATATAACTTGGGGGTATGGGGAAATCAAAGGTGAAACCGACCTGTAACTCAACAGTTCGATACCTGTTCTGATCAGTCTTACGGGCTAGGCCAGCCCCGGAGTGATGATGCTGACATCACTCACCCATCCTGCTACTTGTTACTGCCTAGCGGCACGTCTCGGATTCAGCCCCGAGAATCTTGACCGTGGTCCCGGGCACGCACGGGATACTATTGAGTTACATCGACGAGTCATCAATTGATTTCAAAGACTTTAGAATAGAAAACCTGATAGAATGATTTAGTTACCCACTGCACACTACCCTGCACTGCTTGTTTCATAATATTGCTTTATTCATGTTTATTTCTGCATTGCTTATTACCATGTTCATATTATATTATTGGTTGACATGACGCGCTGACGTCTGGGTTTTGCATGGCCCAGATTCTTTACCATTGTCGCCGACTGAGCAGGAGTACTTCAGCCAGCAGGCTGATTTGTGAGTTCTGTAGTGATTAGTTCATTTATTTCATTTTATTTCCAGATGTGAGCCCGCATTATGGGACGTACTTTTCTATTTATTGTATTGGATCATTTGCTTCCGCACTTATTTATTTTTGACTCTTATTATTCTGGATTGGACATGTGTTAGATAGTTTATTTATCTTGTTCTTGATATCTCTACAGCCGTAATGTGACTGTGGATGGAATACTTCCTACCCACAGATAGCATGGCTGGCTATGTCACGTGCCCAATCTTGCGTACTCTGGGAAGCGGGGCGTGACATGGTTCTTTTGGTATCAGAGACATAGGTTAATTGGGTTGATTCTTTTGTAGTTGGGTATTGTACCCGATACACGAATCAGAATACCCGTGCTTAGGAAAACATATCCTACCACCTTGACCGTTTTACCATTCTTGAATCACATTCTTCCGGATCATGTCGACGTGCAAACTTACTTTGCATGTTAACTCGAAAACCTGATTTCTTGTTATCTCTAGGACTTAGGCGACTTGGGAGGAGTTAAGTAATTGTGGCTATGATACCGCGGTATAGTTACAATGCGGTACTCTATTTAAGTATCTTGGAGTTCTAGCCTTGATTTATATATTGAATCTATCATCATGCTAATGTTGGGTGTTTTGATTTCAGGACTATGGCAGATAAGAATTTCAAGACGTATCAGAGGCGCGTGGATGAAGCCGCCATGTTGGGAGTGATACGTGGGATGTTGGAAAATCAGAAGAGGCAAACTGAGCTGATCCAGCAGCAAGCAGATTCATTTCAGGAGGGTTTGCAGGCCATTCGGCAGTCTGTAAACAACGCTGGAGCGAAACCAGTTGACCGAGTAGGGACCGTGGCAGATTTCAGACGTTTGGGTCCTACTACTTTCACTGGTCTGGAGGAGCCGTTGCCAGCCGAGCAGTGGCTAGTGGACACGGAGAATTTGCTGATTGCGGCACAGATCCCAGAGGACAAAAGAGTTGATGTGGTGCGCATTCAGCTGGTGGATTACGCCCGAGAGTGGTAGCTTGTGGAGGAGATCCGCTTGCCCAAGCCAATCAGTTGGGCGGATTTCTCTAAAAGTTTCCTGGAGAAATTCTTCCCGCGGACTGCACGGGAGGAAATGGAAGAGAAATTTATTGGGCTGAGGCAAAATGGAGCACCTGTGGACGTGCATGCGGCGGAATGGACGAGACTCAGCCGCTTCGCTGGACCCTTAGTCGCCAACAAGGCAGACAGGGCGCGAAGGTTCTTGCGCAGTTTGGATGTGGACATCCAGAGGCAGATCGTCTCCCTGGGATTGACCACTTTCTCACAGGTTCTTACGGCAACCCGGGAGCAGCAGAGTTTATCGGGAATGAAAGGGAACCTACAGCAGACAGCAGTTGCGGCCAGGAAGCCCGCATTTGTACCTAACAGAGCTCATGGTCGCAGAGGTATTCCAGTGGACCGTCGAGGTGTAGCACCCATGAAGATGCATGTGATCGTTGATCGAAGAAAGAGCGTGATTTGTGACTACTGCCGTTTACCTGGGCACGTGCAGAAGGATTGTCGAAGGAGGCTGGGACTTTGTTTGGTTTGTGGAGCGGCTGATCACGCAGTTGGTGCCTGTCCGTCGAAGCTTCGTACGAGGGATGATATTCAGAGGCCTCCGCAGAAACCGTTCCAAGGGCAGAAACAGCTGACTCAAGGACCTAATCAGGCTCGAGCTTTCACTTTGACAGCTGAGGAAGCTAAGGCATCAGGAGAAGTGGTTTCAGGTACTTTACTCGTTCATGGTTTTCCCGCATTGGCATTATTTGATTCCGGAGCATCCCACTGTTTTATGTCATCCAAATTTATAACTACACACTCGATTACCTGCACGACCCTGTCTAGTTTTTGGAACATACACACTGGGAATGGGAAAATCATAGCTAGTAGGGAATGTAGAGATTGTACAGTTGTGGTGTGCGGACGGGAGCTCTTTGTAGATTTCTTGGTAATAGATACGGGCAACTATGAAGTTGTCTTGGGAATGGATTTTCTTGGCACTTTCCACGCCCACATTGACTGTAGGGCAAGGAAGGTAATTTCCAGATTCCCGAACATCCTGAGTTTACCTTCACTGGGGGAAGCAGTTCTGTCGGGCCAGTCGAGTTTAGGGCTAGGCCGAAAAACAGTGTTCTTGCAACTATGGAAGTTGATAGTAATGAAGAGCCGGCAGTGGTTCGCGACTTTATGGACGTATTTGAAGATATATCGGGCTTACCGCCGAAGCGAGACGTGGAGTTCGCGATTGACCTCATTCCTGGTGCAGCGCCAGTATCTAAAGCTTATTATCCGATGGCACCAGTGGAATTGGAAGAAGTTAAGAAACAAGTTGGTGAATTACTTGAGAAGGGTTGGATTCGAAGCAGCAACTCGCCTTGGATGCATAATACTATACCTAGTATGTAGCAAGGTGATTTAGCATGCGACTAGACATGTCAATAATGATGCGGATGCACACGGACGTCATATAACAGTAAAATGATAAACTGGTAAATGCAGGATGTACAACTAAACAATATGAGATGTAAATATTCCATTGGATGCAGTATATTGTAATATAATATGTAACAAGATAGGTTTGCATGAACTAGATGTGAAATAACTTGCACGGATGCACACGGATATCCGAAAACGGTGAAACATGCAAAATGATAATGTGGGATGCATAATTTAAAATACATGTATTATATTTATTCAAATGGATATAAATAGAGTAACATAGCATATAGCAAGATAAACTTGCCTCGATCGGATCACACGACAGGTACGTATGGCACGTCCGACGTCGGGTAAACGTCGCAAAACCACACGCGCGGCACACGGGACGGGTCTAAGCAAAGCAAGAGGGCGATCATGCAGGTAAAGTACGTCCACTGGGTCGTCTGGAACGGCAGCGACGGTCACGGCTCTAGCGATCACCAAAAACAGAAACAAGAAATCAAGACGAAGAAAAGAGAAGAACTAAGAAAAAGAGGCTGGGATTTGGTCGTGGTGGTACTCTGGATTCAGAGAGGAAGACGAGGGGGTGATTGTGATGACGAGTGCATGGAGGCGACGGGGTTGGAGCTCCGGCGATGGTGATCGGAAATAAGAATCCAAGAGAAGAAAGAAGAAGAAAAGGTAGAAGAAGAGAGGGGACTGGGTTGCTTCAGGGGTTGGCTCGAGGGTTCAGAGAAAGCGATGGAGTGGAGGCGACGACAAGTCGGAGCTCCGGCGAAGGTGCAGCGACGAGAGCAGGGCTTGGCGATGGGTGTGCAGGTGCTCGGGTGCTCTTGGGTCGGGGTGATGGTGGTGTCAGGTTCTCAGATTGAGGAGGATAGGATGGAGGCGATGATGATGAAGGGCGACCGACGAGGTGGTCGGCGGCGATGAGAGGTGAGGGTGGCGGTGATGGGTTTCTCAGGGGTTGTGGGTGCGGGCTCGGAGTTTGCAGAGGAGGAGGGAAAAAAAGGGAGGTGAGGTGGTCGAGGAGGAGATGAGAGAAAGGTGGAGGAGATGGTGGTCGCGGGGTGAGGCGACGACGGCGACGAGACTAGGGTTAGGGTTTTCTCGCTCTCGTGAGGGCTTTTTAAGGTAACGAGGAAGAAAGGAAAGAATTGAAGGAGGGAGGTAACCTTAGTGGAGAAGGGAGGTGAGCGGATCTCGTTCACCGCGAGAGGAGAGAGAAAGGGGGAGAGAGAGATCGAGAGGAGAGAGAGAGGAATAAGGAAGAGAAAGAGACAGAGAGAGAGAGAGATTGAACTGTGTGGTTAATAAATAAGATTTATTAAAAAATTTAAAAGATTATTTAGTTAGGGATTTTGTTAACCGTATAAAATATAATATTAATAAAATATTTAATATTTGGCTAATACAAAAATAGTCCAAAACATGTCCGTGTCGGGTCTAAAAATCCAGTTTTAAAATATGAAAAATATATGTGTCGACCAAAACTAAAATTGGATATCCGGGTAACGAAAATGCATACCCTAAGAACGGATGCACGCACGTGCACGTAGCCATCCAAATAAGTCTGTTTCACTGAACAGGACAAGAACAAGATGCGCGGATGCTACCACAGGGTCAAGGGTATCATGCAGGCCATGCAATGTATTTTTAAAATATTTTACGTGACTTAAATGTTATATTAAAAAATGCAGATGCCAGATAAAATGCCAGTATGCAGTATATAAAATAATGAAAGTGCACGGATCCACATAACAAGCCAGGATAAATCACAAACATGAATCAAGACAGATTTCAAGCAGGTGGGTCTGGTCGGATGCAAATACAGATACCAATTACACTATTCGCACCCAAAACACAGTAAATTAAGAAAATACCATAAATAAAGAAATACATGAACTGGAACTGGTATAAAAGAACTAGGGTGTTACAGTTGGCCTGGGTGCTACTGCGTCTACGGACTGCTGGACTGTCCATGGACTCTCCTGAAAAGCCTCGGCTTGCCGCTGATTCAGCTCGGTGTTAGTTATATGTATGCCCTAGAGGCCATTACTGTACATTGGATGTATATTGTAGTGGATGCTGGGACATGTATAGGGAGGACTTTCTTGCTCGACATGATAGTATGCTATCTGGTTACTCTTTACCTTAACGTGTATACTGGACGTCTCTCTGTTACATGTTGGTAAAAGCCCTTAGGATGTGTACTTGACTACCTGGACTATGATGCGGATCATACTAGTGGGGACATGGTAGTCCATAAGTACATCCTTCAAGGTCCCTAGTCGTGGGTGTATCGAGACGGGGCATCGATATACCAGAGTAGACTAGCGTATACCTTCTCGACCCATACAGATGGGCGATGGATGATCCCATATCCATTGGTGTTTGACATCAGAGATGATATACGGGTGCTCAGTAGAGACTGGGTACACTGGACGGACTCTCCGAGAACTCCCAGATGGTGTTATACCTTACGTCAGATGGCAGTTCTCAGGTGACACTGGTACAGAGTAGTCTGTTGACCCGAGATCGTCATAGAGTCTTGTGTGGTTCCCACTGTGCTTTGATTTCCACCTTACCACGTCCAAGAGGGCGTGCAAAACGGTGGTTTTTGGGTACAGTCCCGAATCACATGGAGGCAATGAGCGATAGGAGGGGATTCGGCTCTCCCGGTATAGGGGGTTGATGTTGCGCTGTGTTCGATTGGCTATAACAGGAAATCCCTGGCCAGGGTTGCTGAGATTTACTGGTAAGTGTTACCAGTAGTTTCTCGAATTGTTATAGACCTCATATCGACACGACTTATCGAGCTGTTGGGGTCTGACGTTTACCACCCCTAGGCGAGATATGCGACATATCAGACGATCAGACCGGACTGTACGGTAAGTGTTACTGGTTGGATTCACTGGAGTGTGAGCGGGCTTGCTCGTCGATCTTCTGATCGCTCAATACCCGGGTGGCCGTTACGTTTAGCAGACCGCTTGCGACTTGTGGGTGCTTGATATGATCATCATCTGCTACCGGCGTATTGACGAGTCTTTAGAGTCCTACACAGAGCTTTTCTGGCTCAAGCGAAACGAAATAGGAGCGCATATGAGATATGTGCGGGACCGAGAATAATACCAGTATGTGATACTGTATTCGATTCTCGCAATTTGTAACATTGATCGGTTATATGCGTTATAGCCGGGTTATCGGATCAAGTGTTGATTCGATAAGTTGTTACTATTAATATTAGTCGGTTATATGCGATATGACCGGGTCGTTAAATCAAGTGTTGATTTAATGATTTAATGTATAATTATATATTTGATATATCACTTTACATTAACTAATATAGGTTCACTTAAAAAGGATTTTCTCACTTGAAGTGCACATTGTATATATGATATACTTTTATGCATTTGATTGTATCATGTTTGATGATACATGATTGTTTGGTGTATAGTTTAAACCATGGTTGGTCAATGGTTAGGGTTTCTTTTGCTTCATTTACTTATTCATTTATTCATTTATTTATCCATTTTGTTTATTTTTGCAAAATAAAAGGATAAATGAGGAAAATGGTGGCTTTCTTTGTTTGTAGTTGAAACTTCATGAAGCTTTGACTACATGACCATTTTGTCTCATGCTTAACCCTAAACCATTAAACCTTACCATGGTCTATTCTCTACACCTAACCAAGGTTAGGATATGATAAGTATTCATTTTATTATTCATTTTGGATAATACTTATGATATTCTTTCTTCTTCTTCTTCATCTTCAACATTGAAGCAAGCTTGCCTCCATCAATGGCAACTTGTGAAAAAGAGTGAGAAATCCAATTCTAAAGTGAACCCACTTCCTATTTCTTCATCCTCTACCTCTTGCCAAGTAGTAGAGTGTGTTTTCTTCACAAGTTTCATGGCTTAGTGAAGGTGGAGCTTGATCTAGTGATGCCTCGACGTAGATCATCTTCGGCATCGTCGTCGATGACCTAGCCCGCCCATTCTTCGATGAAGCCGATACTAGAGTCATGGTTTGATTTGGACAGCGGAGAGGACTTCATCACGGAGCTATGGAGATGGAGAACCGGATCTACAAAGGTTGTATTTCCATTTACCATTTAGTTAAGTTGTTAACTAGTTTCTTTTTCGCCTAAACTTCTAGCCAACGATCCGTATTGGGGTTTCTCGGCACCGTAGAATTTTAAATTGGCATGGTTGATGCCATGTGAGACCTCTTTAGCGTGCCCAGGAACCCTACAGTGGTATCAGAGCCTAGCTAGAGCCTTAGGCGATGCGTAGACGGAGTTAGAAATCCGATCGAACCGAAACCGTAACCCTAATATTGCTCTCTGTACATTTTTGAAAATCGTGGATTTTTGAGAATTAAAAATATGCAGAAAACTCAGTAGAAGATTCTAAGAATTACTGTATAAAACGGGGCCCCTGAATCCAAAAAAGCGCGGCGGAACCGCGGCATTAGCATGCTAATGCGGCTGTTCCGCGGCCCTTTTGTCTCTTCTTGCAATCAATTTTGCATAGTAATTCCTAGTTTGCAGTGCTGGTTTTCCTGGGAATTTTTAATATTTTTTCAAGAGTTGAATTTTCTGGGTTGTATTGGGGACTCGGAGTTTCGATCGGATTATCAGACTTCGTCTATGTGTTTTTCCGGATATTTTAGAATATGTTAGAAAGTTCGACCGGATATAAATACCCAACTTTTCCCCTGTCGGGAAATTTCCAAGTGTTGGATTTTTCCGTGGTTTAAAGACGTTCTAAGTAGTGCAAGTAATGCGATGGTCCCTCTAGAAGACAACAAACCTTAACTCGATTATGTGACCGTCTTGAACTGCCCTTTGAACCTTAGGGTTTGGGGCAGTACGGCGTGCCACATGTGAGGCGTTGGCTTGACCCTTCTACGGCTGGACCGTTGGTACTGAGGCACGAACTGAATGTTTTTAGACTTGTTTCATGTGTTGATCTGTTTTGGGAAAACTTGGGTGTTCGAATGTTCGATCGGAAAGTTTAACATTTTCTATTTATCCGGAATGTGATACAATAATTGGAATTCACAAGTAGTTATGAGATAACGGAATGAATATTATAAACATAGCAGTTTAGTCTCACTTGATCGATTGCCACGGAATTTTGATGTGATCAAAAGTCCATCGCAATCACGTAGCGTACGCGGATACTCGCCGGGTAAACTTAATAGACAGCCTCGCTCCATAGCCCCGACAAGTGACTGTAGGAGAACCCCGTCGCCGAAAGCATCCGTTTGGGTGCTCGCGGTAGCGGTGTTCCGCCTTGGTGCACTTCGTTGACGGTATCGGGGGTGCGGCCGCCTACTAAAGTTTGCGACGAGCATTCGATCAGGATTTCGGGAATCTTGTTGAATTGCCCGACTTGATATTGAAAAGAGTTTTCGATAATGAGACTAAAATGCGGGGTTTATAATTGTTAGGCATTTGATGTCTAAGGAATTCATTTGATTAGGCATGCGATGTCTAAAGAGGTTGCGGATTCCAACTGTTGTAGTTTTACACTTTCTTTTCTGTGACCGTAAGTGTAATGTGTGAAATCGCCGGTTTCGTTGCTATATGTCAACGACAATTGGTATGCGCATATTTACTTACGTTGATGACATGTGATGTTACGTGTTGCTGGATATGTTATATTGGATCGTCGTGTTTGAATAGCCGGGGTTTTTTATGTGAGATGAGTGTTTTTCATTTTCATTCATGTAAAAACTTGTATGTAATATTCTTTTATTGGGGCACTTCCAGGTTGCGGAAGATGTCACCCTTTGTATATTATTTACTTTTCCGCACTAGGATAGACCCAAGGAGGGGAGCACAAGTAACCGGGTTCTGGAGTCCAGTGAGAGACCAACTCGAGGAGTCGAGTCCGGGTCTCCTAACTCTAGAATTGGTAGGGTTGCTTGCCGCTCTCGTAGGGGTCTAGGGGTGTGGGTTTGGCTATTCATCGCGACCGTGGAATCCGTGTTTTATACTGGCTCGTATTAAAAACACGGACGTCCTAGTATATCCAATATTTCATATGATACTTCTTCTGCGATATCTGTGATGTGATCATGTGATGTTCTGTGATAGATACAGTATATAGTATATATGATATATTATATAGGCGTTACTTATGTTTTACACCCGCGCTAGCCCTGCCCCGCTCTGCCGTTAGTTACCTAACCTAACGGTGCACGAGGGGACATCGAGGCGAATGCGGATGGCATAAGTGTACGTCGTATTTATCTGTGATGTTTAGGTACTTAAATGATGGGACTTCATTAATGTGATTAATGAAATAAAAGAAACCTAAAGATGTTGTAGAATCGAATTTCAAAAATAAAACAGGTAGCTACAGTTCTTGCTTTGCACAGAGGTATATGTGATATATCCTGCACCTTATTCGATGAGGAAAGGACCGAGATCCCTTCACCGGGAGTGACTCCTTTAGCAATAACTGGCAGATGCTACACACTCGGTTTGTCTTTTGATTGCTTTAAAGAGTTTTTGCTTTGCACAGTGATATATATGATATATCCCGCACCTCATTCGACGAGGAAAGGACCGACGATCCCTTCACCGGGAGTGACTCCTTTAGCAAAACTAGAAAAGCCTCAAAAGCACTCCATTTTTAAAATCATTTGATTCTACAACGATATCAAGTTCATTACGCAATAGGTTTTCAGAAAAACCTGTCGTAGCCCTCCGTCATTTCAGATAAGTGGTAGTTAGTATTCGTGCTACGTTTGTTGGCCTGCGTCAAGGCGTAGTGTGCGGTAGCTAACTAGCATTTATCTGCTTATGCATATGATGCAGATTGGATTAGGGTAGTCGTGCGACTTTGTTAGCCTGCGTCAAGGGTCGTGCGGGTGGGTTTAATTCAATCAGGAAATGACGGGTTGAACTTGACTAGCGCACTATGGTTTGTTGGCCTGCGTCAAGGTCATAGGACGCTAGGGGCAAAATTATCGGGAATTTCAAGTGTTGAAATTTGCAATGAGATTGCATACCTTCTATGAGATAGTTGGATCCCGATACCCGCTGCGAGTAAGAGTTACTCCTGGGAGAGTTTTACACATTGCAATTAGCTAATCAAGTAGGTGTCTAGAAAAGTGTCAACGGGGTTACGCCTCTGGGAAAACGAGGTTTACATTAATTAGGTTCGTGCGAAAGCACGGGGGACCTCCCTCAAAGTACCGACACTGGCCTGGCTGAAAGATTGGCGAACTTGTAGTGTGTAATTAATCCCGGCTAGTCTTTCCTTTTAAGGTTTGAAGGAAGATTTGATTAAAACAGTGGGAGCCATCCTGATTAGATAAAATAATAACCAATCTATTCTTGCAAGAGCGCACGCTGAGTGTTTTCTTCTCTCTCTCTCCAGGTAGCGACCATATCACGCCTTAATCAAGATAATAATACGGAATATTGACCGAACCCGCTTGTTATACTGAGCTGGGGAACGTTGGTCCCGCTCCAACTTATAATTGTTATAAGACAGAGCAGGAAATTGGGGATTACCATAATTCCCGTGCCGCCCAAACGAAGAGAGTGCATGCTGATGCATCATCTTCGGGTGTGTTCATTATACAGAACTGTTTCTCAGTATTCTTTACGTCTTGGGTATGTGATACCAGATCAGGATCCCAGATATGTAATCTGTTACATAGGGCTACAGAAAGGTAGAAAACTGAGAACGGGTGATAAGTTTCATGAGGCAGAAAACGGGGCAAGTGTTGCAGCCAAGTCTGTTCGTCACTGTCACCCTGTATTACAAATACATTGATTCTGAACGAATGTTATTAGATACCGAACCTGATATACAAAATCATATCAGTCTCTTTATTAGTAAAGAAAGGATATAATTTTGTATTGTTGGATAATGTTTTGAACATTTCCTATATCAAAAGTTGATCGGTTCAGGCACGTTATCTAAAAGCATTAATGCTCTAAATCAAACTACAGTTCTTCAGTATACAGAACACACACAAGAGGAGGAGTTCAGAAATGAACGAATCCTTCTTGAGGCATTGTAGACTAGGTCATATCAATGTGACCCAACTAGCTGAAGTTACATGTAGATGCATATTTAAATCAGTTTGAATTTACATCTTATGAAACTTGCGGGTCATGTCACAGAGATAAGATGACCATAGCTCTGTTTACTGGAAACAGAGAAAGAGTTAGTGAACTCTTGGGATGATACATGTTGATGTATAAAGGTCCCATGTCTACATATGCCAGGACTGGTTCTTTATACTTCATTACGTTCTCTGATGATCTCTTTAGATTCAGACATATGTTCTTGTTGAAACACAAGTCCGAACCTTTTGAGATATTCACAGAATATAAGTTAGAAGTAGAGAACCAAAATACGGGTATAAGTATTATGTCCTATGATGAGATCAGGGAGGAGAATACTTGAGCACGGAATTCTTGGACTTTTCTAAAGGAGAATGAGATTCTCTCTCAGCATTACTCTTCCGAATACACCATAGCACGATGGTATATCGGGGCAGAGCAATCACACCCTATATGATATGGTGTGCTCTATGATGTGTATTACTGAGTTACCTATTTCCTTTTGGGAGTAATGCACTTGAGAAGCTGCATACCTATTGAATAGGTTCGAATCAAATCAGTTACCTACCACTTCATATGTGATATGGAAAGGGAAGAGCCCATGTCTTAAGCTAGTTAAGATTTGGGTTTGTCCGGCCTATGTCTAAAAGCAAAATCCGGACAAGCTCGAGGCAAGGTCTGTTATGTAGAACTGGAAATGTTCCAGCCATACAAACTGCAGCTGATGATTTGATAGAACCAAAGAATTCAGTAGATTCCAACGAACCTCAGCCTCTCCGCCGATCTAGTAGGGTTCCTCACCCACCTGAGAGATACTTCGGTTTCTCTATGACAGTGGGAGCGAGGATTGCATCATGAGATGATGACCCAACTAGCTTCGAGCTGGCCATCAGGAGTAAGACTCTGTAAGAATGGCTGGATGCTTAGTGATCTGAGATGGAATCCATGTACACCAACAAAGTATGGACTTTGGGTGTTATATCTGAAGGGTTAAATCCCCATCAGGAGCAAGTATATCTTGAGAAGATTACTTGGTGTAGATGGAAAAGTTGAGACTTTCAAAGCTAGACTTGTTAAAGGTTTTCGTCATCGACCAGGCGTGGACAATGATGAAACCTTTTCAAGTGGCTATGCTTAAGTCCATCCAGATCCTACTTGCCACGGCTACATACCATGACTACGATATCTGGTGGTTGGGTGTCATGACAGCTTTTCTAAATGATGTTTTAGAAGAGAACGTCTGTAAGTACACAGCCAGAGGGCCTCGTAGACAGTGGGAGCAGCGGAAACGTGTACAAGATACTTTATAAGATATAGCAGGCATCGCGGAGTTGGAACATCTGTTTTGATGAGATAGTCAAAAAGTTTGACATCATCAAAATGGTAGATGAACCTTGTATAAACAAAAAGGTAGTAGGGAGTATGGTGGCGATTCTCGTAGAGTACGTGGATGACATACTCTTGATAGGGAAAGAGTTTCCTATGCTACGCTCGATCAATCTCCGCTTATCACAATGATTCTCCACATAATATCAAAATGATACCTACTAAATCCTGGGTTTTGGATCTATGAGATAGATCTAAATGGATATTAGGACACTCACTAGTTGTAGTGAGATGGTATCAGTTGATCCTGGGGAGAATCACTGGAAGTGTTCCAGAGTGATGAAGACGACTGAATGTCAGTCACAGGCATTGTCTTTACCCTCTATCGAGGGACGGTATGTTGGAAGAGTTCCAAGCTAGATACCGTGGCATACTAGACGATAAAGGCTGGATACATCACTACTTAAGATGCTACCAAAGAGGCTGTTTGGATGTATATTGGTTCATGAGATGAACTACGTTCCTCCCATTGTGTGACAATGGAGTTGTGGCTTATGCCAAGGAACGTCCGTCCCATCAGTGATCCAGACATTTTCTAAGGCAGTATCACCTGATCATGGAGATGGTTGATCTCCAGGGTGATCGAGGTTAGGAGAGTAGACTCAGAGGACAACACGGCGGATCCACTCACGAAGGCCTATTCCCAGAGAGAGACTTTTATGGGATGGTTGAGTATGAGATACTACAGCCACTGCTGTACAGATGGCCCTAGTGCAAGTGGGAGATTGTTAGTTATATGTATGCCCTAGAGGCCATTACTGTACATTGGATGTATATTGTAGTGGATGCTGGGACATGTATAGGGAGGACTTTCTTGCTCGACATGATAGTATGCTATCTGGTTACTCTTTACCTTAACGTGTATACTGGATGTCTCTCTGTTACATGTTGGTAAAAGCCCTTAGGATGTGTACTTGACTACCTGGACTATGATGCGGATCATACTAGTGGGGACATGGTAGTCCATAAGTACATCCTTCAAGGTCCCTAGTCGTGGGTGTATCGAGACGGGGCATCGATATACCAGAGTAGACTAGCGTATACCTTCTCGACCCATACAGATGGGCGATGGATGATCCCATATCCATTGGTGTTTGACATCAGAGATGATATACGGGTGCTCAGTAGAGACTGGGTACACTGGACGGACTCGCCGAGAACTCCCAGATGGTATTATACCTTACGTCAGATGGCAGTTCTCAGGTGACACTGGTACAGAGTAGTCTGTTGACCTGAGATCGTCATAGAGTCTTGTGTGGTTCCCACTGTGCTTTGATTTCCACCTTACCACGTCCAAGAGGGCATGCAAAACGGTGGTTTTTGGGTACAGTCCCGAATCACATGGAGGCAATGAGCGATAGGAGGGGATTCGTCTCTCCCGGTATAGGGGGTTGATGTTGCGCTGTGTTCGATTGGCTATAACAGGAAATCCCTGGCCAGGGTTGCTGAGATTTACTGGTAAGTGTTACCAGTGGTTTCTCGAATTGTTATAGACCTCATATCGACACGACTTATCGAGCTATTGGGGTCTGACGTTTACCACCCCTAGGCGAGATATGCGACATATCAGACGATCAGACCGGACTGTACGGTAAGTGTTACTGGTTGGATTCACTGGAGTGTGAGCGGGCTTGCTCGTCGATCTTCTGATCGCTCAATACCCGGGTGGCCGTTACATTTAGCAGACCGCTTGCGGCTTGTGGGTGCTTGATATGATCATCATCTGCTACCGGCGTATTGACGAGTCTTTAGAGTCCTGCACAGAGCTTTCCTCGCTCAAGCGAAACGAAATAGGAGCGCATATGAGATATGTGTGGGACCGAGAATAGTACCAGTATGTGATACTGTATTCGATTCTCGCGATTTGTAACATTGATCGGTTATATGCGTTATAGCCGGGTTATCGGATCAAGTGTTGATTCGATAAGTTGTTACTATTAATATTAGTCGGTTATATGCGATATGACCGGGTCGTTAAATCAAGTGTTGATTTAATGATTTAATGTATAATTATATATTTGATATATCACTTTACATTAACTAATATAGGTTCACTTAAAAAGGATTTTCTCACTTGAAGTGCACATTGTATATATGATATACTTTTATGCATTTGATTGTATCATGTTTGATGATACATGATTGTTTGGTGTATAGTTTAAACCATGGTTGGTCAATGGTTAGGGTTTCTTTTGCTTCATTTACTTATTCATTTATTCATTTATTTATCCATTTTGTTTATTTTTGCAAAAGAAAAGGATAAATGAGGAAAATGGTGGCTTTCTTTGTTTGTAGTTGAAACTTCATGAAGCTTTGACTACATGACCATTTTGTCTCATGCTTAACCCTAAACCATTAAACCTTACCATGGTCTATTCTCTACACCTAACCAAGGTTAGGATATGATAAGTATTCATTTTATTATTCATTTTGGATAATACTTATGATATTCTTTCTTCTTCTTCTTCATCTTCAACATTGAAGCAAGCTTGCCTCCATCAATGGCAACTTGTGAAAAAGAGTGAGAAGTCCAATTCTAAAGTGAAACCACTTCCTATTTCTTCATTCTCTACCTCTTGCCAAGTAGTAGAGTGTGTTTTCTTCACAAGTTTCATGGCTTAGTGAAGGTGGAGCTTGATCTAGTGATGCCTCGACGTAGATCATCTTCGGCATCGTCGTCGATGACCTAGCCCGCCCATTCTTCGATGAAGCCGATACTAGAGTCATGGTTTGATTTGGACAGCGGAGAGGACTTCATCACGGAGCTATGGAGGTGGAGAACCGGATCTACAAAGGTTGTATTTCCGTTTACCATTTAGTTAAGTTGTTAACTAGTTTCTTTTTCGCCTAAACTTCTAGCCAACGATCTGTATTGGGGTTTCTCGGCACCGTAGAATTTTAAATTGGCATGGTTGATGCCATGTGAGACCTCTTTAGCGTGCCCAGGAACCCTACACTCGGTTTGCCGCTTCTGGTTTTCCAGCATTGCACGTATAACTCCAAGCAATGCGGCGTTATCAATACGCTTCTGGTATGGTCGCAAATCTTTATCCGCCATGATTCTGAATCCAAGATACTGAAAAGAATTAGCAACGGTAAAACATGATTCAATAAACAAGATAGCTATAGATTCAAGGCTGGTAAGATAGTAATGTGGCAGGACATGTTCCTAATTATGGGTTTTCTGGTCAGTGTATCGGGTTTAATACCCAACTACAAAAGAACCAAACACGATTAATCCTAAATTCTATGGCTCTGATACCAAACAAACTTTGTCACGCCCCACTTCCCAGAGTGCGCAAACTACGGCATGTGACAGAGCCAACCATGCTTCTTGTAGCTAGGAAATATCACTCCACAGTCACATTATGGCTGTCTATACGATATCAAGAACAGAAAATATATAAAAACTATCTAGTACATGTCCAATTGCCACAGTAAAAGAGTTAAGAAAAATATATAGGTTGAAACGAATTAAAACCAATAAACAACATCTCAAAACTTGTCCCAATATGGTGTCACATCAAGAAATAAAACTGCGGAAGAAATAACTAAACTAAACATTTCTAAACCACACATGTTTAATTCCTCACTGCTCATCTTGACGGCTAAAGTTCTCATGTTCAGCCTGCGATAAAGATAGAGGAACTGGTCTGTTACACCATAGTTCATTTATACCAGTTCTATTTCAAGTATTTCTTTATTTATGGTATTTTCCTGATTTACTGTGTTTTGGGTGCGAATAGTGTATTTGACATCTATATTTGCATCCGACCCGACCCGCTTGCTGGAAACTCGTCTTGATTCCTGTTTATGATTTATCCTGTCTTGTTATGTGGATCCGTGCGCTTTCATTATTTTATATACTGTATACTGGCATTTTATCTGGAATCTGCATTTTTTTAATATAACATTTAAAGTCAAGAAAAATATTTTAAAAATATATAGCATGGCCTGCATGGTACCCCTAACCCTGTCATAGCATCCGCGCACCTTGTTCTCGTCCCGTTCAGTGTAACGGACCTGTTTGGATGGCTAGGTGCACGTGCGTGCATCCGTTTTTAGGGGTATGCATTTTCGTTACTCGGATATCCTTTTTTAATATTGGTCGACACGTATATTTTCCGTATTTTAAAACTGGATTTTTAGACCTGACCCGGGCGTGTTTTGGACTATTTTTGTATTAGCCAGAAAACTCAAATTTATTTAGTATTATATTCTTTTATATATAACTGTTAATATATATATATATATATATATATATATATATTCGTTTATATTACTTTAACAGAAATATTTTTTTATATATTAAAATCCTAACCAACTCTCTTTCTCTCTCTCTCTCTCTCTCTCCCCCTCTCCCTCTCCCTCTCACAGCTCGCGATCACTATTCACTCGCGAATCCCGTCACCTCCCTCCTACGCTACGCTCACCTCTCCCCTTTATTTCTTTCTTCTTCTTTAAAAACCCACTGCACCCGCGACGAGATCCCAGAAAACCCAGAACCCTAACCCTAGCCTTGCATCGTCGTTGCCCCCTCGTCACCATCGCAGCCAGCGCCTCCACCTCCTCACCCTCGTCCCAATCCCGTCACTACCTCCACTCCTTTTCTCCTTCCAAAATCTCGAGCCAACCCAAGAAACCCACTGCGACCCATCTCCTCCACTGCCGGCGACTCGACGTCGTCACCATCCTGTCATCACCCTTACCATTTCATCAACTCCTTCTCTTCCTCCTCTCTCCAAACCCCGACCAGAACCCTGCACACCCGACTACAACAAACCCAGCACCCTGCACCCATCGCCGGCGCACTCACTCTGCCGATCTCATCCCGGCCTCTGCACCTTCCTCATCTCTCTCTCCACTCCCTCTTCTCCTATATCTCTCCCCTGCACAACCAGAAACCCCTTCAACCCTAAACACCCATCACTGCCCATCGCCGTAAAACCTCACCGTCGATGAACCTATGACCTCGTCGTCGTCACCCCTCTGTTCTTGTCATCTCTGGCCCTGAGCACCAACCCCAGCCAGCGTGGTCATGTTTTTGCTTTGCCTGGTCTTGTCCATGCGCGCGTGTGGATATTGCGACATTTACCCGACGTCGGACGTGTCGTACGTACCCGTCGTGTGATCCAATCGAGGCAAGTTTATCTTGCTACATGCTATGTATCATATTTGGTATCCATATGAATAAAAATATCACATGTTCACTGCATTGTACATCCATATTACTGCTTTACTGTTTTCGGATAGCCGTACGTATCCATACCGTTATTTACATATCCAGTCGCATGCATGTTTATCTTGCTACATGCTATAATACTTATCTTGCATCCATATTAATATAAATATTACATGTTGATTGCATTATACATCCATATTAAAGTTTTACTGTTTTCGGATACCCGTATGCATTCATATCATCTATTATATATGTAGCTGCATTTACAGATCATATTAATTCATATTATTGTTATAGTAACACCCCATGCTTAATAATGTGCATCCTACATAGTCGTGGAACGGTAGTTATAACCCCTGATAGTTAATTGAGCATCCATGTTTATTGTGTATCCATACAATTAATTCTGCATACCTAGTTGCATGCCTTATTATATTAACTCATATCATTATTACATTAGTACCCCATGCTTGATAATGTGCATCCTACCTAGTCATGATGTAACCCCTGATAGATATTTGTGCATCCATGTTTTTACCGCACATCCGTACTTCTACCGTGATTCAATACTTGCTATATTTTACTGTTGGACACCTATATGTTACACTGTGCACTACTTGACATGACCTGATACACCACTACTTGACATGTTACCTGATCCTGTTTCTAATGCCGACAATCCTAACTTGTTGTCCTGACGGACGTATCCTGTTGTCTGCATAGACAAATCTGTACCTGCTTGATCCTGTGTTGGCATTAGTTCCAGTTTATCAATAGCTGACGTGAACACATAACCTTGGGGGTATGGGGAAATCAAAGGTGGAACCGAGTGTAACTTAAAAGGGTATTACTTGATCCGTGGTCCCGGGGGGTAACGGGACAGAATCATTCGTGATTCTTCTTGATCCGTGGTCCCGGGGGGTTCACCTATCTTGATCTGTGGTCCCGGGGGTAACGGGACATATTCTTTGAGTTACATGAGGAGTGCATCAATTGATTTCGAATAAATTTAGAATAAAAAACTGTCACGCCCCGCTTCCCAGTATACTGGCAGAGGACACGACGAGGCTGCTACGTATTTACTGTGAAGTAAATACGCTAAGCGTATCTAAGCAATATAAAAGTAAATGCACAAGAGACAAGATATAATAAAACAATAACTTTATTTATTCACATTCTTTTGTACAATGCATGGAACGATAAATACATCTGGAAGAAAGCAATGCCTAAACAATGGCATAACAGAAAAGGAAATGTACTGAAATAAAAGTGTACAATGAACTAAAGCTCTGGGTCTTCAACGAAATGGTCTAAGTCTTCAGTGCTGGGTTCGATCTCTGACGTGTCCAGGTCACCTGATGACATTCAAAGAAAAAAGAAGAGAATGTCGTCAGCGAACAGATCGCTCGGTAAGTCCCAAAGATAAGGGAGAAATAGAATAGACAGAAAGAAGGTAGCTTTTAAAGTTGTATTATGTTGTTATAATGTTGTGTTAACGCTGTTGTTTGTAACTTGGTACAGAAGGATGCCAGTGTATACGAGAGGAGTCTTACTTGCCCCGGAGACTAAGGTATCAGAAACTCAAGGAACCGTTGGGCCACGGTACAACAGCAACGGAATATAGGTTAGGTGTCTTATGGTTGCAGTCTCATGCCACTTCTAACACCTTCCGTACCAATCTACCTCTTAAACCCCGTAGTGTTTTGATTGTATTGTTTGTATTGTATTGTAACTGTATAGATTGTATAATTGGATGACTGACCGAAACCATGATATCAGTAAACGGATGTAACTGTATAATCATGTAAATGGATGTAACTGGAGAATCATGTAAATGGAAGTATATCCATGGTTCGGTTCGGTCAATATAGATTGAATAGTTTGAACATATTGAATATATGAATTCATGTTGAATTGTAATTTGTAGATTGTAGATTGTAAATTGTATTTGAATCATATTCAAGTCAGATTATTAATGAGACTCAGTCTGAGTCAGACAATTAGAAAAGTAAATTGAAGTCCTGATAGTTTTGATGTTATCGGTAACCGCTGCACATGAATGGCAGGATTTGTGTCTTTTTCAAAGACGATTGCCGTATTGATAACACCGTTGTTAAGTTGTTTACCTTAAATAGGCAAGCACCCACTTCTCCATCTTCCTGAGGCTCAAGAGATTGGTCCCGCTTAAACCTATGTTTACTAAGGTCCTTAGGGTAATTTATAGAACTTGAGGGGGTTTATGTAAAAATACTTTTATATACTTTTCAAAATACTCCCCAAGTATTTAGTTATCGTCTTTAAACTTATCATGAATATAGATTTTATAATTGTGATATTTCTAATGAAAATATCCTAATTTCATAATATAAGGTATTTATTTGTAATATTGATTTGTATGGAATTCATGGTATATTAATGTAAAGTTATTCTTGTGATTTTTGAAAAGAATTAGAATATTTATATTATTTCAAAATAGATATTTTAATGTTACATATATATATATATATAAATAATTTTAATATATATTTTATATTTCTAAAAATCTCATTTTCTTAAGATGTCGTATTTTAAACCTTTCGAGACCGAATGCTCCTTGCGGAGGTCTGCATCTCGCACTACTAAGCCCGAGAATGTGCGATAATCCGCACCATCCCGAACGGGTTCCCCAAATTGGGCTGTAGCAGCTCTTTGCAAAGATTTGTGTAAAATACTTAATTCTTTAGAAAATGGTTTTATTAATTCATGGTATTTATTTGTAATGGTTCATTTCCCATATTCTATGTTCCCAAAAAATATTATGCTATATTTCATATAAGTGTTGTGAGGAGGTAGTTCATTACCTCATGATCTACTTAAAGGTATAGCAAGTTTGTGATGTTTAAATGTCGAAAATGAAACTATATGGTATTTTACTGAAAAAGATACTGTAAAATGGAAATAACAATTACTTTTGATATAGAACTTGTTCAATATGATTAGTTAGTGTTTAATAGTCAATATGAATTGGTTTTAACATAATTGTATTAAAGAAAAATGAGGTTTTAGGAAGAAACCGAATCGGAAATCGGATTTGTTTCGATTCTATCGGGTTTTGTAATTCCGTATTTTTAGAAAAAGAATAGAGAAGAGAGATGGGGACTTACTGGCTTAGAGCTTAAAAGGGAGGAAGAAGAATCGGGAGGAGGCGTCGGTGCGTCGTTTTGTCGCCGGAATCTTCTAGGGTTGTCGTCGGAATTTCGCCGAAGCTTTGCCTCTTTGCTAGCTTGAATTGTACACAATTTCACTAGGGTTTTCTTGAGAGTTTTGATCAGAATTTTGGAGTGAGGGGGTAGTATTTAGGGGTTGTATTTATAGGGTTAGGCTAGGGTTAGGGTAGACGAAAGGTTAAAATGAAAAATGTAATAAAATGTATTAAAAGTGGAGTAATTGTGGTTTTAAAAGAGCTCTGGAAATGGTCTGAAGACAAAATTTTGCAGGTGTACAGGGGAGACCAAAAGACACAATTTTTGTGTTGAGGTCGTCCCCGGAATCGGCCGACTCGGTCGGAGGACGGAGTCGGCTGAGTCGGCCGAGTCGAGGCCGATTTGGCCGATTCCCGGCCGAGTCAGGCGGCCAGAATCCACCCCGACGGTTCATCTAACCTCTGGCAATGTTACATTTTTGGGTGTAGTGGGGTTTTTGTGAGATATGCACGTGTAAACCCTTGGTATTCTAAAGGTTTTGAAAAAAATCAATATTAAAAATAATGTGGGGTATGGGATTTGAAATCTGGTGGCTTGGTTCAGCAGTGCAGGGTATTACTAATGAGCTACAAGCTCCTTCTTGTAATTATGGAGCTAATTAATTACTTAAAGTAATCACAGAAAATGTAAATACCCCAAATATACATTAATTTAAAGCAATTTTTTGTACACTAAAAATAGAGTTGTTACATTCTTTTAACTTGAAATTAAAAAGCAAAATAATTACTTATATCTTGTGCTCAGGCTAAAATACTCCTTTATGGATTTTGAAAAAAATATTTTGAAAAAATTTGTATAGGAAATTTAGGGTTGTTACAAAAACCCAGTAGCACAGTTTAGATTATTTACCGCACTTCACCCGCACGTATACACTTCACTGTTCATACCCTTGTTACTGTTATACGCTCATTACTGTTACTACTCATGCTTGCATATCTTGTTACCTCCTGATTATATTTTATTATTTGATATTACGACGTACTGACGTCTGGGTTTTGCATGGCTCAGATCCTCTATCTCTACCGCAGACCGATCAGGAGTATTTCAGCCGACAGGCCGAGCAGTGAGGATCCTGTTAGTATCTAGTTAGTTTAGTTTTATTTTTCGTACTTTCATTCCTGATGTGAGCCCGTATTTTGGGACGTACTTCCAGATGTTATTGTTATTTGGATTTATTGCTTCTGCATATTATTTCTTGACTCGTTTATTCTGGCATATGGACATATACTGGATAGTTTATTTTTATTTTTACTGTTCTTGATATTTTCTTGACAGCCATAATGTGACTGTGGAGGGATGTTTCCTAGCCACAGATAGCATGGTTGGCTCTGTCACGTGTCGATCTTAGCGCACTCTGGGAAGCGGGGCGTGACATGGGCCATGCAAAACCCAGACATTAGTGCATCATAATATCAAAACAACAATAATAATCAGGATGTAACGATATAGGTAAATATGAATATAAATGAATAATATAGATATGAAACGGTGAAGTATGTGTATGTATGTGGTGTGTGATGTGTAACCCAAGACTGTGCTTCTAGGTTATCTATTCTAATAGTTTTCGAAATCAATTAATGTAATCCTCCTTGTAACCCAACAGTTTATACCCCGTTCATTCCCCACGGGATCACGGTAACAGGATTATTCCATAATGCCCGGAAAAACGGCAAACAGGATTATTCCGTAACGCCCGGAAAAACGACAAACATGTGATTATTCCGTAACGCCCGGAAAAACGACAAACATGACTATTCCATAACGCCCGGAAAAACGACAAACATGTAATAATAGCCTTTTGATTTACGTTTTGGTTATATTCTTGATTTTCCCTTTACCCCCAGGTTTGTGTTCAAGTCTGATATTGCCAATATAGATCTAATACCAACACAGGATCAAGCCGGCATAGGTTTTCGTTTATGCAGTGTCACGCCCCGCTTCCCAGAATGCGTTAAGATCGGCACGTGAAAAAGCCAACCATGCTACATGTGGTTAGGAAACATCCCTCCACAGTCACATTACGGCTGTCTATAAGATATCAAGAACATGAAAGTAAAATAAACTATCTAGTACATGTCCATATGCCAGAATAAACGAGTCAAGAAATAATATGCGGAAGCAATAAATTCAAGTAACAATGACAATCTGGAAAGTACGTCCCATAATACGGGCTCACATCAGGAATGAAAATACGAAAATAAAACCAAACTAGCTAGCTGCTAACATGATCTTCACTGCTCGGCTTGTTGGTCAAAATACTTCTGAACTGCCTGCGACAGAGATAGAAGATCTGGGCCATGCAAAACCCAGACGTTAGTGCGTCATGATATCAAACAATAATAAATGAATAGGATACACGAGATATGCAGGCATGAATCATAAACAGTAACATGAATGTAATAAGTAAATACGGATATAGAACAGTGAAGTGTATCAATATATGTGACGTGCAGTGATCAATCTAAACTGTGCTACTGGGTTATTTATTCTAAAGTTTGTTTGAAATAAATTAATGTAATTCTCCATGTAACTCAAAAAATATGTCCCGTTACCCCCGGGACCACGGATCAGGAATATATGAACCAAGAGTGGTTCTGTCCCGTTACCCCCCGGTACCACGGATCAAGATGTAAGAGTCATGAATGGCTCTGTCCCGTTACCCCCCGGGACCACGGATCAAGTAATACCCTTTTAAGTTACACTTTAGTTTACACTTTTGATTTCCCCATACCCCCAAGGTTATGTGTTCAAGTTAGGTATTGAAAATCTGGAGCTAATGCCAACACAGGATCAAGCAGGTACAGGTTTGTCTAAAGATACAACAGGATATGTCCATAGGGACAACAGGTCAAGATTATCGGCATTAGTAAAAAGATCAGGTATCAAGTCAAGCAGTGGTATATCAGGTCATGACATGTAGTGCACATGTGTTAAGCGGATACTCATAATAAAACTATAACAGGTACGAGCGCACAAATAAAAGCATGGATGCACAAATATTTATCAGAGGTTACATCATGACTAAGTAGGATGCACAATATCAAGCATGGGATGCTAATGTAACAATAATATGAGTTAATACGACAGGGCATGTAACTGGATATAAAGAATTAATGGTATGGGTGCACAATAAAATATGGATGCATGAATAACTATTAGGGATTCCAACTATAGCTCCATTACTATGTAGGATGCACATTTTCAAGCTTGGGGTGTTAATGTAGCAGTAATATGAAATAACGCGATATGGAATGCAAATAGATATATAATTAATGGTATGGATGCACAAACATCGATTAGGGTTGCATTTACAGTTCCAAAACTAAGTGGGATGCACATTATTAAGTATGGGGTGTTACTACAATAATAATATGAATTAATGTGATCTATAAATACAGTTATACATATTTTAAATGATATAGAAGCATACAGGGATCTGAAAACTGTAAAATTGTAATATGGATGCATAACTAAACAATATATAATACTATTATTCAAATGGGTGCAGTATAATGTAGTATAGCATGTAGCAAGATTAACTTGCCTCGATGGATCACGAAACGGATATGTACGGCACGCCCGACGTCAGTAAAACGTCGCAACGCACGCACGGCAGGTGGGACAGGTCTAAACAATGCAAGAGGGTGATCACGCAGGTAAGGTACGTCCACTGGGTCATCTGGAACGGCAGTGACGTCGCAACTCCGGTGATCGCTGCAATTCCAAGATTCAAGAACAAGAAAAGAAAGGAAAAAGAAAAGAAAAGAAGAAGAGGAAGAAGAAGAAGGAAGGAAGAAGCTTACTGTAGCTGTACACTGGGGTTAGGGAGACGAGATGGTGGCGACGAGATCAACGGTGCTCCGGTGATGCAATGCGCAGTGGGTGTGCAGGGTGCTCAGCTGTTAGGGTTTGGGTGCAAGGCTGGTGCTCGTGTGTGCAGGCTCCTTGGTGTAGGAGGGAGAAGGGAAGAAGAGAAATAAGAGAAAGAGAAGGTGATGAAGGTGGATGCGAGAGGAGGAGGTGATCGGCGGCGATGGAGGTGTGCAGGGTGGTGATGGGTTCTCGGGTTCTGTCGGTGCAGGGTGCTCGGGAAGAAGAAGAAGAAGGAGAAGAAGATGACGAGGAGGAGGAGGAGAAGGGAATGGAGACGAGGGTCGAGGTCGAGGTCTAGGGCAGTGAGGAGTTTTGGGGTTAGGGTTTGAGGAGCGGTGGGTTCTCGTGGGGGTGTGCTCGGGCTTTAAAAGAAAGAAGAAGAGAGAATAGAGGGGAAAGAATGAAGGGAGGTGACCACATGCACGCGCGGCGGTGACCAGAGCCGAGAAGCGAATAGTGTTCGCGAGATGAGAGAGAGAGACGCGAGAGGAGAGAGAAAGAAGAGAGAAAGAGAGAGCGAGGGGGAAAGAGAAAGAGAAATAGAAAGATAGAAGAGAGAGAGAGCTGGTGGGGTCGGAGAGAGAGGGAGAGAGAGAGAGTTATTAGAAAAGATTTAAAATAAAATAAAAGGATTTGTAAGTTATAGAAAATTTAAACTGTCGATTTATTATATTAATAAAATTTGATTTTCTGGTAAATACAAACTTAGTCCAAAACGCGCCCGGGGCGGGTCTAAAAATTCAGTTTCAAAATACAAAAAATATACATGTCGACCAAAATTAAAATTGGATACCCGGGTAACGAAAATGCATACCCCAAGAAAGGATGCACGCACGTGCGCGAAGCCATCTAAACAAGTCCGTTTCACCGAACGGGACGAGAAAAAATGCGCGGATGCTACCACGGGGTTAGGGGTATCATGCAGACCATGCAATGTATTTTTTAAAATATTTTACATGACTTAAAATGTTATATTGAAAAATGCAAATGCCAGATAAATGCCAATATACAGGATGTATAAATTAAAATGAAAGTGCACGAGTCTACGTAACAAGTCAGGGTAGATCATAAACATGAATCAAACAGGCTTCAAGCATGCGGGTCGGGTCAGATGCTAATACAGATGTCAGATATACTATTTGCACCCAAAACACAGAAAATCAGGAAAATACCATAATTAAAGAAATACGTGAACTGGAATGGTATAAATGCACTAGGGTGTTACATGCAGACAACATGTAACGTCCGTCGGAACAACAAGTCAGGATTGTTGGCATTAGTAACTAGATCCAAATAACAAGTCAAGTAGTGTGTCGTGGAATGTCATGTGATGCATATGTATGAATAGATACCCAAATGTGAAACTGTAACGAATATCGGAACACGGTTAATACACGGATGCACATATATCTATCTATGATAACCTTTATACGTCCATGACTACGCATGATGCAATCTAGATAACACGTTCTAATAATATAGTAGTATAATGATATCAGGATGTCCCGGCATGCAATTAGATATATTATTATCAATACGGATACGAACGGTCGAAAAACGGTAAATCTAAAACACTTGATGCATAATTAAAACACATTTATTATTTTTATTCATATGGATACAAACATATTAATATAACATGTTGCAAGATAAAATTGCCTAATCGGATCTCACGACGGGGTACGTACGTTACGTTCGACGTCGGATAAACGTCGCGATGCAACCACGCGCGTACAGGACTGGACCTAGATAAACAATGACGTGACTACGCTGGACGACAACGATGCCTAGGTCTGTCACGCCCCGCTTCCCAAAATACGGGATACGAGGGGTGACTAGGCTAGCCATGCTCCTACGGTTAGGGAATAATCCCGGCGTAGTCACACTTCGGTTTCTAGCATTACATGGTAGTCAGTAAACAGTACTTGAGTAAAGGAAAATCACAGTTCACAACTTTATTACATTGCAATTTAAAAGAGTTCGAGGTACATTTATTTCACAGAATAAACAACTAACCAATAAAATAAATGCTGAAATAAAAGAAAATAGCGCTGGTGATGCGGTCTAGATCTCCGCGATCTCGAAGGATAAGTCTTGCTCCTGGGCTGGATCAACTTCGTTCTCTGAGCATACACACTTAGGTCGTCAGGGCGACACATATAGCAATAAATATATATAATGAGTGTGCAGTATTATTAAACATAAGGAGTACAATGAATTGCAGAACATGTGTATAATAACATCAACTGAATATGAATAGTGCAATATGGGTATCATGTCTATAAACTAGGCAATTCATATGTCACTACTTAACGGTCACTAAGTCAATGAAATCAAATGGTGGAGAGGATGCTCGTGTTTAACAAGGGTCTTATGCATGCCCGAGACTATGGTCCACTATGCCCGGGACATAATCCTGTCAGCCGTGCCGCTAGGCCAACGACCTAAAGCATGTGTGTGTGTATCACTGATAGCGAATGATCATCCTCTAAATCACTGTACCTCGCTAAATACGAGTTCAATTCCACCTTGATTTCCCCATTCCTCAGGTTATAGTATGCATTTATGTATTAGATAGGTTGTGGACAAATACGTATCGCTGTCACTTTCAATTATTTTTCCACTTATCAATATCACTGTCGTATTTGCCACAACCCAATCGTTAACATTACTATATCGACCATGCAATGTAGTTGCTAGGTTTCAATGTGAATGATCACTAAGCAGCAGGTATAAAGCAAACACGGAAATATGTAGAAACGCACTGAACAGGTATTCACTATCTCAATGACGACCAATGCCATATAACTTGTAAAATTTACGATAAATCACACTTATAGAATCGACCAAAATAATATAAAAGGAGTATGAAGTACACCTGATTATATAACCAATAAAATCAATTTCAGGTCAATCGGGGTTCAGGTTTGGGAATTACGATCATTTTAAGGCAGCGATCGATTTCTGGAATTCCAGTTTCAGAACTGAAAGCTCAACTTCGCGCGCATTTTACCAGTGATTATGTTCAGATTCAGGTATTGCCCTAGTTGAATAAAATCTAGTTATGTCAGTGAAGTTTCCAACACATCAAACGGATTATCATTCACACTTCTATATCAGAAGTAATGTTCAGTTTAAGGTGACAGTGTAAGGAAATATTACTGCAAAAACTGCAGAACATAGCGACACTCAAAAAATACAATTTAAATATCAAACGACCGTAAAAATGCTCGGGACCAAATTCAGGTGTTAGCTAATTAAGTTATCTACGCGACCATAGGGGGATCCACGCATTTTCAGTTTTATGCAGGTACGCACAGGTGCTTAAGGTTCAGGTTTCCCCTATAGAATGCTGCTGCGGACTGCAGTCCAGAGTCGCATTGCCAACCAATTCTCGCTACCGTAAACTATCAATATCGAAAAATAAACTATATATGGTTCTAGATCATCGAGTCGGCTTCGATATGAGCCATAGAACGTTACATTCAAACCAGTATTTAATTTTACAAAGATTTTAGTGGGTTAACCTGCGCGGTAACTTAGCATCGTCTTTAGGGGCGATACTACAGAATTATAAGCACGATACATTTAACGTAAATCCTTACACTACGATCATCAATCAGCAAGGGGTTTGCCGATCATAAATTTTGGTAATTTAAGATAGGGTTTTCCCTCATGTATCACGTCGAACACATAGGTCACGTACGATTATCAGTTAAAACATCGGTGTTGGTTAATTGATCAAGCTAGTTGTTATTCGGTGAAAATGTAAATGATGTTGTTACGGGTCAGTAAATTCCAAGTCGGGTTCCATTCAATATAATCAACTAAGAGAGTTCGCTAAAATAATTGAATCACAATTTTTTCTCGATGTATACGTGTGTGTGCGTGTATGTCATCTACTTGGCTTACACCCACACACCTCATACACTTTCCTACCAATTAAGTTACCATACTATGTTTATTAAACTAGGTATGCACATAGCATGAATTGAACAAGTGAAGGAGGTTCACTTGCCTAATACGACGGCAGAACGACGACGATCGTACGGACACGAACACGACACGATCACGACAGAGGCATGGCCACAAGCACAGCACTTCACGGCTGCGACAGCGATCAACTGGCTCGGCCATGGGCTCTGGAGAAGAGGGTACTGGGTTATGGCTCTGGAGAAGGTCGACGGTGAGGTAGGCAGCCGGAGGTGCTCGTCGTGGCGACCGCAGTGGGTTCGGGCGTCGGCTGGAGGCAATGGGTGCAGGGGCTCAGTGTCGTGGATGGGGTTGCCGGCGTTTAAGTTGGTCGGGGCTCATCGGCGGGGCGCAGCCTGCGGTGGCACAGTGATGAGGTGGTGATGCCCCGACGGTGGCCTCGACGGCGAGGGGATCTTGGAGCTCGGGTGTGCAGTGGCTCGGGGATGGTGAGCAGGGGAGGAAGAAGTTGACGACTGCGGGTGCAGGGATGAGGGTGTTGGGTGCTTGGAGGTCGTGGAGTCGACGGGGCGATGGAGGGGAGTGTTGTGGTGTGCTGGGGAGCTCAGTCACGACGGCGCTCAGGCGAGGGTGCTGGGTTAAGGTAAGGGGACGAGAAGATGCAGAGGAGGCTCGTTGGGGTTGAGTTGGAGGAAGTGAGAAAAATGAAAACGAGGAAGAAAAACGAAGGGGAAAAGAAGGGGGAACTCGGTCTTCGTAGGGAGGGAGAGCCGTTGGAGGAAGTGAGGACGTGGGCGGATCTTGAGATGGCAGCGCGAGAAGGGAGGAGTCAAGGGGGAAGAGCCATTGGGGGAGCATGGGTGCGAGAAGCGGGTGTCGAGGGAAGAGGCGTTACGAGGAAGTGGCGGGAAAACGAAAGCGAGTGGGGAAGAAGAGGGAAAGCGGGTCGGGTCGGGTAGGATTTAGTGTTTGGGTTTGGGTTTAGGAATTTAAGAGATTAGGTAAAAATTAAAATATAAAGTTATAAATTATATAAAAAAGAAAAAAAGCGGAATAAAAATTTAGAAAAATACAGAAAATTTACATTCGGAACTTGGGATTTACATCATACCCTCCTTACAAAAATTTCGTCCTCGAAATTAAAACGAAAATAACGGAACAACACTATACAAACAGGTGCGAAAAACGTGCACGGATGTCTTCCTCGCATCCCTAGGTAGACTCCCCTGGCGAACAACCACCCCAAGAAACTCGAACCAGGGGAATGACTTTATTCTTCAGCACTTTTTCCTGACGGTCGAGAATGGTGGTGGGCTGCTCCTCATAAGACAGATCGGTGCCCAAAGTTAACTCCGAATGATCCAGAATATGGCTATCATCCCGAACATAGCGCCTCAACTGAGAAACATGAAAAGTGTTGTGCACGCCAGCTAGCGATGGAGGTAAGGCAAGTTGATAGGCCAGCTCTCCCACTCGCTCTAGCACCTCAAAAGGTCCGATGAATCGGGGACTGAGTTTCCCGTGACTTCCAAACCTGATAACACCGCGGGTAGGAGAAATCTTCAGAAATACATGATCTCCGACCTCGAATTCTAGCGCTCTCCTGCTGGCATCTGCCCAACTCTATCTTCATCCCGTTCCAGCAAAAGTGTTTCTTTAGATCCCGATACATTTTCGTGCCTCTCGGATGTACAGAATAAGCCGAACTATGAGCCTCAGCTAGTACCTCTTCTCGAACATCTCCCTTGGGGACGCAGAGTCTGCTACCGAATCTTAGAGAACCATCTCGATGTATGAGTAAGTCCGTCCTCAGCCCGGCTTCCACTTGCTCTCTGAACTTCTGCAATCGAGGATCATCAGCTTGTGCAGCCTTAATGCGATCTACGAGAGAAGACTGCACCTGCAACTGCCAGAACTGCCTGATTGCACTCGACGTAACAACCTCTTGTTTGAGCTTCTGAAAATCCTCAACGATACTCTTCTGACTGGTCAACATCATGACCGTTGGCTTGCGACTGAGGGCGTCTGGTACGACATTTATCTTCCCCGGATGGTACTGTAAGTCCAAGTCGTAGTTTGCCATTAATTCTAGCCACCGGCGTTGCCTCATATTCAGTTCTCTCTGAGTGAACACGTACTTCAGACTCTTGTGATCCATGTACACTTCCACATTTTCGCCCAACAAGTAATGTCTCTAGATCTTCAATGCAAAAACCATTGCGGCTAACTCCAAGTCGTGCGTTGGGTAGTTCCTCTCGTGATTCTTCAGCTGGCGTGAGGCATAAGCAACTACCCGACTGTGCTGCATCAGGACGAAATCTAAACCTTTCCCCGAAGCATCGCAATGTATCACCAACCCACCTGAATTATCTGGCACTGTAAAGATAGGCGCCGTGGTCAATTTCTGCTTCAGTACCTCAAAAGCCTGAGTACACTCCTCCGTCCATACGTATGGTACTTCTTTCCGCGTCAGCTTCGTCAAAGGTTCAGCGAATCGTGTAAAGTCTTGAATGAACCGCCGATAATATCCTGCCAATCCCAGGAAGCTTCTGATCTCGGCCAATCTCTAACAGATTCTATCTTCGCTGGGTCTACTGAGATGCCTTAGCCCGAAACAACGTGTCCCAAGAACCGCACTTTGTCAAGCCAGAACTCACACTTGCTCAATTTTGTGTATAGCTTCTCCTCCCGAAGAATTTGTAATACCGTCCGCAAGTGTTCGGCATGCTCCTCCTGGGTCTTAGAGTAGACTAGTATGTCGTCAATGAATACAACAGCAAATGTGTCCCAGTACTTCGAAAATACTCTATTCATCAGATCCATAAATATAGCTGGAGCATTGGTAACACCGAACGGCATCACAAGAAACTCATAATGCCCGTCTCGTGTCCTGAAGGCTGTCTTGCATACATCTTCGGCCATTACTCTGATCTGGTGATAGCCCGAACGAAGATCCAGCTTCGAAAATACCTTGGCCCCACCCAACTGATCAAATAAGTCGTCGATACGTGGAATGGGGTATTTGTTCTTTATCGTAACCCTGTTCAGCTCCCGGTAGTCTATGCACATCCGTAGCGATCCGTCCTTTTTCTTCACCAACAAGACTGGTGCACCCCACGGCGAAGCGTTTAGGCAAATAAATCCATTCCCCAGGAGTTCTCCAATTTGTTTCTTCAACTCTGCCAACTCAACTGGCGCCATCCTGTAAGGAGCCCTGGAAACTGGCGCCGTCCCTGGAATTAAGTCAATAGAGAATTCCAAGACGCGGGAAGGTGGTAGACCTGGTAAATTTTCAGGGAAGACATCAAGAAAATCCCGAACGATCTCTGGGGCTGGACTCTCATCAATCTCCATAGCTGTTAACGCTTTTGGCTTGACTCTAAACTTGGCTGGCTCCAAAGACTCGCTCCCGCCATCGAAAACAAACTCAGGGTGATTGGGAATATGGAAAGTCACCTTCCTTGCTCGGCAATCAATAATTGCATGGAATGTACTCATCCAATCCATCCCGAGAATTGCGTCATAGCTGCCCGTCCCGATTAAAAGGAAATTCACATAGAATTCCCTGCCGCATACTACCACCGGACATAATCTACACTCTTAGTTGGACACAATAATACCGTTACCCGTATGTATCTCCCAACCCTTGGTCAACGGCTCACGAGGTATAGAGTGTGTGTCAACAAACCGTGTAGAGATAAAACAATGTGAAGCACCCGAATTTAAAAGAACTCTAGCTGGTACAGAATATACAAGGATGGTACCTGTAACCACATCTCCAGAAGCCTCTGCCTGCTCGACGGATAAGGTGAAGGCACGTCCCTGATTTCGACCCGTACCAGTCTGCCTCTGATCGAAAGACCGCTGCTGGGGCACCCGAGGTGGACCCTTCTGAGCTGAAGTGCCATACGACGGTTGTTGTTGCTCGAATCCTCCCTGTAGCTCATATCTCTGGGGACACCCATTGATCCTGTGCTCGCTGGATCCGCAAATCAGGCACTGCCCTTTAGCTCCGTGGCAATCTCTTTGCCTGTGTCCTGGTCTCTGGCAATAATCGCAGAACAGGGCCCTTCGCTGCGGCTGCTGAGGTGAGAAGGTACGCTTCATCCGTGTGATACCCGGCCTGTGAACTGGTATCGCTCCCCCGGGCGGAATGGTAGGCCGTGCCGGAACTACGTGGGGTCTCCTGTCCACTAATCGTTGGTCCTTGGCCTTCTCTGCCAGTCTTTCCTGTACTCGGGCAGCGTTCAAAACTTGGGCGAAGGTTAGTAGGTCGAGAGACGCGATGAGTTGTTGCAGTTCAATATCGAGCCCTTGCTGGAAACGTTTTGCCCTGGCGGATTCGGTGGCTACCATGTACGGTGCGAAGCGACTCAGCCGATTGAACTTTGCGGCGTAGACATCCACCGAGCGCCCATTTTGCTTCAACATAATAAACTTTTTCTCCATCTCGGCCTTGGCAGTAGCCGGAAAGTAATGATCCAGGAAGCACGCGGAGAACGTGTCCCATCCAATAGGTTTTTCTAGCCAGCTCTCCTCTACGGACCACCACGTGCGGGCCTCGTCTTCTAGTTGAATCTTCACCACGTTCACTCTATCATCGTCAGGAATTCGGGCGGCAGTCAGGAGGTTCTCGACGTTGATGAGCCATTGTTCGACCTCAAGTGGACTTGCCGATCCCGTGAATACTGCAAGATGAAGCCTCCTGAAATCTGAAACGGTACCAATCCTAGCCTGTGTAGTCGGTACGAGCACGTCCTCGGGGGCGGAAACAGCCGTAGATCTCTCCAGGGCGGTAATTGCAGTCTCCTGTACTGCCTTCAATCCCTCGGCCAGGAGATCGGTCTTCCTCTCTTGGGCTTGGGCCAGGGACGTCTGTGCTAAGGATTTTCTCGGTACGATCGTGGGGACCGGCACCTGAGGAGTTGCCTGAGGAGTCCATTTTCCTAAAAAAGAAATCATATTCTCAAATCCTAATCTGAACTCTCTCTCAAAATCTCACCTACATCTCTCTCTCTCTCTCTCTCTCTCTTTCTCTCTGCACACATATACATATATATTAATTCTCTTTTTACCCTATATTTATTTACCCCATGTAGCCCAATCACTTTCCTCTCTCTACAAATATTATATATTATATATACATATTAAATTTATAACCCAGCCTACGCCTTTTCTCTCTCCCTCCTCTTCTTTATTTCCTTTCCCACTGTCTTTCTCGCGCTCAAACCCACGCAAGAACCCACGCTCACGCTCGCGTCGTCGCCGTCGCCACTACTGTTGCGCCGCTCGCTCGCCTCCACCGTCGTCGACACCACCTCCGCTCACCTCACATCTCCCTCTCCCTTCATCTCGACCTCGCCTTCTCTTTCCCTGACTGCAACCCACACCCCTGACCTAAGAAAACCCACGCCGCACCCATCACCTCGCCGTCGTCGCCTCATGCTGACGACCTCCTCACCCTCATCCCCAAAACAACCATAACCAGCACCTTCACCCATCCCCGACGACCCACAACTGCGAGAACCTACGCGAACAGAAAACCGAACCCTCACATCGCTTCGCCACTGTCACCGCAACCACTGACCCCCTCGCCTTGACACCCTTGTCGACTTCCCCTTCTCGACCTCTCTCTTCTCCCCTGCACACCCACCGCAACACTCCCCGACGACAACTTTCCCTGCACAGCAAGAACCCCGACACCCATCGCCTCCACCGCCGGAACCCTGTCGGCGACCGTACCCCGTAATCCTCATCACCACCTTTGACTCCTGCAAACCATCACCATCTCCTCTAACCAGGCAAGAACCCTGCATACGATCACCCCGACATCAAGAAACCCGTAAACCCCACTGTATCGCCGAAAAACCCCCATCGCCGGTGACCCGCGACTCGTCGCCACCTTCTCTGTCCTCGCCTCTGTCCTAAACCCCAGAGCACCAGCCCTTCCTCTCTTCTTCTCCTCCTTCTTCTTTCTTTTTCTCTTTCTTTTCTTGATCCTGTATTTTCCGGTCATCGCTGGAGCCGTGCTCGTCGCCGACGATTCGGGCGATCCAGTGGACGTTTCCAGCCAGCGTAGTCACATTCTTGCTTTGCCTGGTCCTGTCCCATGCGCGCGCGTGTGCATTGCGACGTTTACCCGACGTCGGACGCAGCATACGCATCCCATCGTGAGATCCGATCAGGCAAGTTTATCTTGCTACATGCTATATTATTATATTTGCATCCATATGGATAAAAATATCACATGTTTACTGCATTGTGTATCCTATGTTACAGTTTTACAATATCCGTTCGTATCCGTGTTATTGATTATATATCTAGTTGCATGTCATGTCATATTATATCATGTTACCGTTATGTTAGCACCCCATGCTTGATAATGTACATCATGCGTAGTCATGGAGTTGTAGATGTAATCTCTGATAGATATTTGTACTTCCGTGTTTTACCGTGCATCCGTACTTTTATCATAATCCGTATTTACTACAGTTTTACTTTGAGTATCCGTGTGATATATATGCACTACATGACATGACCTAATACACCACTGCTTGACCTGTTACTTGATCCTGTTACTAATGCCGACAATCCTGACTTGTTGTCCCGACGGACATATCATGTTGTCTATTCAGACAAAACCTGTACCTGTTTGATCCTGTGTTGGTATTAGCTCTAGATTTATCAATACCTGACTTGAACACATAACCTTAGGGGTAAGGGGAAATCAATGATGAAATCTGACTTGTAACTCAACAGTTCGACGCTTATACTGATCAGTTTTACGGGCTAGGCCAGCCCCGGGATGTTGCTGCTGACATCATTCATCTGTACATGTTTCCTGTTTAATGCCTAGAGGCATGTCTCGGTTTCAGCCCGAGAATCTGGACCGTGGTCCCGGGCATGTACGGGATACTATTGAGTTATATCGACGATTCATTAAATTGATTTCAAAGACTTGAGAGTAGATAACCCAGTAATATAGTTAGATTACTCACTGCACTTCACCTGCACGTATACACCTCACTGTTCCATTTCCTTGTTTACTTGTTATATTCATGTTATTATTTATATTTCACGCCTGCATATCTTGTTGTATCCTGGCTATAATTTGTTGTTTGATATTATGACGCACTGACGTCTGGGTTTTGCATGGCCCAGTTTCATTATCTCTTTCGCAGGCCGATCAGGAGTATTCCCGCCGTCAGGCCGAGCAGTGAGGATCCTGTTAGTATCTAGTTAGTTTAGTTTTTCCATACTTTATTTCCTGATGTGAGCCCGTATTTGGGACATACTTTCCAGATGTTATTGCTCATTGGATATATTGCTTCCACATATTTTTATTTCTTGACTCGTTTATTCTGGCATATGGACATGTACTAGATAGTTATTTTATTTTGTTGTTCTTCATATCTTATAAACAGCCGTAATGTGACTATGGAGGGATGTTTTCTAACCACAGGTAGCATGGTTAGTTCTGTCACGTGCCGATCTTAGCGCAATCTGGAAAGCGGGGTGAGGAAGCGGCTAGGGTTTTTGGATTTCTTGGGTTGCTGGACTTGGTCGGGTAGAGGAGGAGGAGAGGAGAAGGGAGAAGGAGGTTGAGGTGGTGGTTGCGATGATGGAACAAGGGTGAGGTCAGGGTGGTCGGCGGCGAGGTGAGAGAGCAGACGTGGGCTAAGGTTTGGGTTTGTAGTGGGAGGCAGGGAAAAGAAGTAGAGGAAGGAGAGAGAGAGAGATTGTATAATATTAGGTGTGTGTGTGTATATATATTATACCGATAATATACCAAAATATTATAATATATATTATGGGATTATATAGCTAATACAAAAATACTCTGAAAAATACTCGGGTTCTTTCTAAAAATCTAGTTTTAAAATATGATAATATACGTACAAACCAAAACCATAATACGATGTTCGGTTAAATAAAATGCATACCTCCAAGAACGGATACACGTAAATACACGTAGCAATCCAGATGAGTCTGTTTTATCAGTCTGTACAAGAACATGATGTATGGATGCGACCATATGGTATGTGTATGATAACATGTCATGTTACATATTAAAAATATTATTTGGTTATAATTTGTATTATTTAAAGATATGCAGATACCAATATCATATAAGTGTATATCAAATATAAATGTGCACGGATCCTCTGTAATAGTAAGGATATGTCGTAATCTAGAACCATAATGAGTTTCGATCATGCGGGTCGGGTCGGATACTAACCACAGATACCAAATGCACTATCCGCGCCCAAAACGATAATAATCAAGAAACTACCGCAAGATTAGAAAATACCCAAATAAAATATGGTATAAATGCATTAGGGTGTTACAGTTTTGAGCAGGTCATCAATTTTATATCACCAAACAGAACAGTACAGCTTACAACAAGGATTACAAGCTATCAAATATAAAGGAGAACATGAGAAAAACCAAAACAAAATTACAAGAACTACATAACCAGGAACCTTGCTCTGAACATGGGAAATGAAGAAATGTCCCAGGCTATGAGCTTCAGAATGTCCTCAGGAGTTGCCAAAAGAGAATAAGAACATGAATGCTGTGTCTTGAGGGATTCCTTAGCTAGATAATCAGCAAATCTATTGCCTTCTCTATATATATGAGTGACCTTTGAGTTCAGCCTGAGAAGCAAAAACTGTATTGCTTTCACAAGGTAAGATATACACCAAGGAATTTTACATTTGCCATTCACCGAGTTGGCCAAAATCTAAGAATCAGTTTCCCCCTCAATATCAAGTTCATGAGATAGCACTGTAATAAACCATCGCTTTACCTTCAGCTACTAAAATGTCACCCTTACCATAAAAGAATTGTGATGCAAATAAAGGTTTACCCAACAGAATTTCTAAGAGTTGCGCCTCCAGTAAATTCTCCATCAGCATCTTCAGCTCCATCAACATTCGATTTTAATCTTCCACGGGGGAGGTTTAATCCAGTTAACAATTGAAATTCTCTCCTCCTTCTGAACTGCAATAACTACATTAGAAATATTGAGAGCATGCAAAATACTTGAGTCAGTTGCAGGGACTACCAGCTTGTTATAAGTTTTAGTTAAATTCCTCACATCAGCAAGAAATCTGTACCAGATAGTATCGGCAGAAACTACAGCATCTTGAAACTTTCTTTCACCCCTTGCTTTTCCATATATTCCAAAGAATAAGGCGAGGCATCGATTTTGCTAAATATGGGAGTTTGACACAATTATACCAACAGCTGAAACAATAAGAAATAGTGCACCATGCCCCAAAAACTAAACCAAAAATTGACAAAGCTTTACTCCATAGCTCAATATCCCAATCACTATGTAAAAAAAGATGACAAGAATCCTCTTGTTTATTTCTGGAGCAGCATAAACACTTACTAGGCATAGCCAAGTTCAATTTTTGAATTGTTGAGTCCAAAGGTAAAGCATTTGAATTGTTGAGTCCAAAGGTAAGCAGGTTATTAACAGGAATAGGGTGCACAGGGCCTGTAGCATAGTCTTCCGATATGCAATCTTCATGCCATTTCTTTTTCCAGAAATCAAGATCACCATTCCCAATCTGCCATGTAGAATTAACTTGAAGCAGAGATAGCAAAGGATAAGTTTTCTTCCAAGTAGATGAAGAAGATTGTGGCGCAACAAGAACATTTTGCTTCGTATAGTTCCGTCTCAAAAACTTTGCCCACATTGATTCTCCACATTCAAATTTCCATGCCTTTTTTAAACTGTAAGCGAGAGAAATCTCATTAAGACGATGGCTGTCCTCCAAAGGCCTACAAATTTTACTCCAGGAAACCCAATGACGATGACTGTCCTCAGCACACTATCTTTCCAGAAGAAATTTGAAAGCAGAGAATTAATTTTTTTTTCAGAACACAAGCTGGAGGACTGCATGTAGCAATAATGTGAGGAGGAACTGAGAGGAGAACATGATTAATAAGAGTTAATCTTCCAGCACTTGAAAGGAACTTATTTTGCCAGAGTCTTAATCTGTTTCTGATTTTGTCAATCAATTCTTCATAATAAATAGACTTGTTTCTACCCGTGAAGATACGAGCACCCAAATATTTGAGAGGCCGGTTTCCTTTGGCAATACCAGTGTGTTGTAGAACTCTTTCATAGAATGTATCAGGGCAGCCATTAGAAGCATAGCAAGCACTCTTGGATTTATTAATCCTCTGTCCAGAATATACCTCACATGTATGCAGAAAATCAAATGATTTGGCAAGATTAGTGCTATTTCCATTTGTAAATACAATGGTATCATCAGCTTAAAGTATATGTGAGACAACATGGTTTTGTAACTATGGGGTGTTTGGATAAACCATGATCAAACCATATTTTGATGTGCGTCCGTGCTCAACACTCGCCGCAGCGGAGAGAGCCGCTCACCCGAACGCCCCCCTTAGTCCAATTATAAATCCTTTTTTTATTCAAATCTTGAACCAGATTCCGAACAGGATGTCAAAAAGAAGAAAGAATAAATCTTGAACCAGATTCCTAATGGATTGTTCAAATAACTTCATTAATCTCTCTCCTAGCTTCCTCTAATTTGTTTGAAGATGAGTGATACCAAGTATGCTTATCCTTATCCTGCCCATGGTAAAATTATTCATCTCCCCTTATTCATGAAAAAGTTACATATGTTGGTATTTGAATTGTTAAAATTGTAATCTTTGTAGTTTGTGTTTATAGTTTGACTCAATTTTTTCTTTTTGCCGAAATCAATCCCGTTCGGGATTGAACTTGTGACCTTCCATGCTGGAGAGGAAATTGGTACCAATTGAGCTATGCCCGGTTGGTTTTTTAACTTAGTTTTTGTTATTTCATAGATTTGATAAAGATCGTTCTGAAATTTGAAAATCTAATAGGAACACAAGTATATCTAAAAACGGTTGTTTGTTTATTTTGTAGATTAAACGTTTTGAAATTCATTGCTAGTATGTTTTTTTTGGGTCATTTTTTGGTTTAGATAAGTGCATCGCAGGTGAACTATATATATATATTTTTTTTTTATTTTTTTTTTCTTCAGGGTATTATCAAGGGCCTCCCTGTGATGCCACCACCTCAATATGTAGCTCCACCACCAAGAAGAGGGCCTTCTTTCTTTGAAGGATGGTATAAAGTTCTATATTTTATTTTTAAGCTAATTTATTTAGTAATGTTATTTTTAATTTTTAAATTTTGGGCTAATTGATGCTAAAAAAATTCTTGGTTTTTTATGGAGTTTAGCTGCTCTTTGTTGCTGGCATGCTGCTGCCTTATTGATGAATGCTGCTGTGATCCATCAATTTTATTTGTTAGCTGAGTTAAATTAATCTTTAGTAAGCTTAATTTATTTTAATATGCTCTGATATCATGTGTTAGTTGTTTTCTTCCTTTTTTTAACCATTTTTTTTAATGAAAAGTGCTACTAGCTTGTACTTATTAGTAGTGGAATTAAATATTATATGTATGAAGATTAATGTTGCTTTGTGTTATTTGGGTATTTTGAGGTATTAATTCATTTGGATTGTCTTTTTTTCTTCTTTTTTGATTGATTGATTGATGGTAGGGAATTAATCTCATATTGTGTATGAACCTGTTCCCATATTCGAAAATTAGACATTTTTGGGTAAACAATTGTGATTGATACTACCTTTAATTTTTGTTGATTATCAACACTTTAATGTTATTATTCAATAATCAAATAATAGAGCTTATATCTTGAATTAGATTTGAGATAATTAATTGGATGAGATATCAGACCGTAAAATGCATGGTATTAATATTGTGCTCTCATTAAAATGAGAGTGCAGAAAATGAGAATTTCAATATGCTGCATTTTAAATGCCATCACTAGAATTTAACTTGAGATTGCTTAAATAACTGGTTGCCATATGCATGTGATGATTCGAATACCTTGGATACCTTTGTGGTTCTTGCAATACAACATGAGATCAATGTGTTGGATGTGTTCGTGTGACCATGAAACAACGAAAAATCAAGAAAAGATTTTGCATGCATTGTGTTTTATCATTAAACCTTTGTGTGTATTTTTGGTAAGCAATTGAGTTTTAGTTATAATAGTAAAGATATGTTATGATATATAATAATTCTTTTTTTGTTAAGAATGTTTTGTTATAATTATCAAATTAGTTGAGAAGATTTAATATCTCTTTAGTTAGTTGAGATGAAATGTTGTATAATAAAGATAAGCTTTAAATAATCTACCTTGGATTGGATGCTTCATCTCTTCAGATAAAGAAATTCAAAGTTGAAGAGCCAAATGTGAGAAAATATATTTTTTCTTGTAATAATAATTTTTAAACCCTAAAATGAGCGGAGTTTCAGAAATTTTCGTATCGTCTCTCTTTATTCTCTCTTTCTCTCACATAAAAATAAGTTAGTTAAATAAAACGTTGCATCTCCGTAGACTCTGCGAGGCTCCCGATATACCCAAAACCCTGTCCAAAACACAATATACGCACATCGCACATTGAGTTCACATGACCAGTTTTACCCGTCAATCAGAGGTTCCCTCGCTCCAAAAGCGAAAGTTAATTAATGGCAGTTTAGTTCGTGGCTGCCGAAGACTCGGATCCCCACAATCAAAAACCCCGGCCTACCCCAGGCAGGGGATCTGTAATACGCCTGACAAGCACCCGAATTTCCATCTTAATAGGGTGACGAAAAACACCTTACAGGGAGCTAATTGCACTTGATGAAAATACCGCATCCTGTTGCAGAACAGATAGAGCAAGAGTCTGTATAGAATTGAATTTACTAAAAACTTTGCAAAAAAAGATTTGGATTAGCACATCTATCGATAACAGGTTTGCACAAATCTGCAAAATTGAGAAAAAGTTTGCATACTGCTCTCGCTGTTGTAAGCAAGGCCATGATAATGCAAATTGTAAAAAGGCTACTCAAAGTGTAAAAGTTGTTTTTCATATTGAAGATACAAATCAGAAAAGGATACAACAATGGAAGAGAAAACTGCGAAACACTGAGAATTTACCTGTTATTGTAGCATACTCTACTGCTGTTGAGAGCTTTAAGGCAACGGAGAAAGAGAAAGTATTATTGTTGAATGAATCTACTAATTCTTCTGAGAATATAAAACTGACAACAGCCACTGTCAGTTCTTCTTGCACAAATACAGCTGACTCTGAGCTAATGTTGCGGGAAAGTATAATATTAAAGGATAAAAATTCTAAATCTGCATATATTAGCAAAGCTGGAGCGCTTTTCAAATCATGTGTAAAACTTGTTACTGTACCTTTGATGATTGGTGCAGGAAAATCTACCGAGGTGGATATATTAGCTCCAGATTCTGGTAATTCTGACAGGGGAAAAAAAGATTGGTAACTAAAAGTAACACAAGTAATTTCAGTTCAAATTCACAAGATTTGCGGTTACCTTTAGATCTAGATTTGGAAAGTTCTCAACAGATTCTTGCAAATAACTCTTGCACCAGTTCCCAAGAGTTAGAGAAAGAGACATGGAAATTGAATTTGGTTTCAGAAACTAATATTTGTGCCAGTATAAGCACTCATAGAATGAGGGCGTCTAAATCTTATGGGAAATTACGTGAAAGATCTGCTTTAAGTACTTTCGCTACAGAAGCAGATAATGAAGAGCAATATCCTTTTTTCTCTTTTGAACACATGATCTTAGAAAAAGCACAGTTTGTTAAAGATGAGAGGAAAATTATTCAGCAAACCGAAGAATTTTTGCAGGAAAATTCCTTACCTCAGGAAGATGAGCAAAAAGATAGTAAAGAAAAAAAACAATCACAGATAACTGCTCCTTAAAAGACCTGGTCTAAGGGCTCCTAAAAGACCTAGTCTGATGATGCTCGATATCGGTGATCTCCCAGATCAGGACACGTGGCTACACGTGGGCTCACAAGAAAGGACCTACAGTGGCTGACCAGACCCGTCCTACATGCAAACGCTGGCTCACCTCCGAGCCCCCAGCACAATTGGCCTCCTCGGCCCCATAGCTCGTCTCCGAGCTATCACAGGCCCGAGCCTCCTCGGCCCTCTCAGCTCGCCTCCGGGCTCGAGCAGAACCAAGATACCTCGGCTCTCCCGCTCCTCCGCGAGCTCTCCCACCGAGGTCATCTTCCTCGGTCTCATCGACCGACCGACAGCACCGCTTGCAAGCGTAACTGCCATCCCGCGAATCTCGCCATACGCGAGATCTCCGCCGACCACATCCCACGTTCCACGCCACCACGCTCCCCCATTAACGAGCCTGTCTCGCCATTAATGGGAGGTCCCGCTCATCACGCGGGCATGACGTCGGGAGCGTAACGGCCGGCGTGATTCTCGCGCCTGCCTCGCCTGCTGCCACCGCTATATAAACCCCTTCTTCAGACGGTTCAAGTAAGCCATTTTTACTCCACTAAGCCATTACTCTGCTCGGATCTCTAGTCTAACTTGACCGTCGGAGGGTCCTCGGTGGTACAACCACCCCGGGACTTCCTTGCAGGTAGCTCGGTAACCACAATCTCAAACCCATTGAGATCCACGCGCTTAAGGAGCGACAGCCTCCAGATCCAATCTCAGCCACCCGTCGCCGCCATCAGCAGAGCAACGGAAGGTAACATCTGAAGGAGATTCACGCCTCCGTCAGCTGGCGCTATCTGTGGGAAATCCTTGATTCCACAAAAACAAAAGTTCACTTTCCGATCTCAATCAAATGGCGAGTGATCATCATGAAGATCCTAGCACCAGCCGCCGCCTCCCCCTCAACGGAGACGTGGACGAACCTCCTCCGCCGAATGCCATCAACGCCCTTGCCGGCCGGATAGACCGACTCGCGTCCATCGTAGAAGCACTCGTCCGCGTCCAAACGGCAGGGTAAGATCACCAAGTCGCCGCTCCCCCACCTCGGGACCAGGACCCCTACAGAGGGAGTGAAGACTCCGTCCGCGTCGGCACTGCTGACCACCGCGTCGCTACCTCTCACGGCCGTAGATCTCCCGGGCCAATATGTTCTGAGGCCCGCTGGGCGCCTCACAGTTCAACGCCGAGGTCCGACGCCATAGAGCCTCGTCCCGAGATCCTCCGCGCACCTGTCCCTCCCGAGGAGATGTCTGTCAGCTCGCCTGTTACCAGGCCTGACCGACACCCCCTCCCTCGACGGGGTCGCGTAAACGAGACTCACCACGGCGGCTCGAAGACTACCTCGCCAGGGGATCTAAGGAACCTCATTGAGAGGAACCGGAGCCGTGGCTAGACGCAGGCCTCCAACAGAAGAGGCCTGGGATCATAATGCGCTAAGCCGTCGGGGTACCATGGCCGACTCGACGCCCTCAAGAAGAAGATCGAGAGTCTTCATCGGGAAAGTCACCGTTCGAGCGACGGGGCTAAGTATGCCGCCAACTCGCTCATAAAACCGTTCACCGAGGAGCTGCTCGTCGTCTACGTCTCCTCCCGCAACAAGCCCCCAAAGGTCTCCCTCTTTGATGGCAAATCTGACCCGAAGGACCACTTAGATGCATTCACCGCGGGAATGAGCTTCCAAGACCACTCCGATGCCGCCCAGTGCCAAGCTTTCCCGGCAACTCTCATCCGCTCCGGGCGAGACTGGTTCCGAGGACTCGAGCCGCGCTCGATCTCAACCTTCGACGAGCTGGCCACACAATTCCTCGGTCACTTCGTCGGGAACAGGCGGAAGAAGCGCACAGTCGACCATCTCTTCACGATCAAGAGTGGGGACAAGGAGACGTTCAAAGCATACGTCACCTGCTTCTACAACGCTCTTGTCGAGGTCCCAGAGCACCGGGACGAGACGGTCATCACGGCTCTGAAGTCCGGTCTTAGGCACAAGGAGTGGTTGCGCTCCTTTGCATTAGCGCAACCTAAGACCATGGCCGAGGTAAAGGCCTGGACCGAGCGCGAGGTCCAGCTCAAATCCGAGGTAAATGCAAATCTTCCCCGGGCAGAGCAAACCGACCAAAAGAAGAAGGAAAGAGAAGAGAGAAAGGGACCTGAGCAGCAAAAGCCCTATCTCCCAAAGTTCCAGGAGTACACCCCACTCAACGTCTTCCAGGCGGTTGTACTAGAGGAGGCCAAGAGTGAGGGGTTCTTCAAGCTTCCCCCGGTCCTGCGAATGGCCTCAAAGCGAACCCGGGGCCCCTACTACGGCTTTCATAGGTCGTTGGGCCACTCAACGGAGAGCTGCAAGCAACTCCGAGATTATATTGAAGAGCTCATCCGTTCGGGGCACCTCGCAGCGTACCTGAAGGACAAGCGGCAAGCTGACCGCGAGCAGGAGTAGCGTCCCCCTCCCGCCGAGCTGACCATCGGCCAGATCATGGTAATGTCAGCGGAGGATACGCCTGGTACCTATGAATCTCGGTACCCTGCGCCGGGCATAGATACCAACAGACATCCGGGGGGCTCGAGCTGCACGAATAAGAACATCTACTAGCATGTATTTTCTTTTCAGAACAATATACATCTTCCTTGAGATCTTTTGTTTATATAATAAATGGATCACTAGAGCATTGCAGAAAAGAAAAAGAATTTTATTCATTCAAGAGGTGCTATAGGCTCCTCAGCCGTACATACCAAAAAAAGAAAATTACAACAGCGGGGGGATAGGGTGTAAAGAACACTGCTCGTGGTACTCTGACGATATTTCCGCCAGCCGAGCCCTCGCAGCATCCAACCTCTGCCTTCGATCCCCTCCGCGAGCGTCGGCATCGCGCCTCAATTGGTAGCACTCACGGATGAGCGCTTCTGAGCGGTATAGCCGACGCATAGAGATCAGGCCGAAGCGCCTCAGAGACCTTAGCTTGCCTATGGCCTTGTCGAATAGCATTTCGCATATGGGGTTGTAAAGCCCCGGCGACGCCCTCCAGATGGAGTACATCAGCAGCTGAAGGAGGGAGGACCGTCGGCGGAGCAATTGGGCGAAGTGGTCCTCGATCCTTCCTATTACCAACTGCACCGTGTCCTCAGTGCAATACGGGTCGTAGAGGTAGACATCCTCGAAGTTTATGGTATCTTCGATGGTGAAAGGGAAGTCCTCCATTCTTGCGTTTTGGGTGTGAGGAAAGGAGTCATCAATAATCCCTCCATTTTATAGCCTACAACGCCCCCGGAGTTCAACGGTCGCCCTCAACTGTGCCGCCATGCGGCAGACACCACGCCGCTCGATGCGAAATTGAAACGATGCGACTCTGGCGCTTCGCCTCCTCCGCGCGTTCGTGGCGCGTGTCAATCGCAACTGTCCATCTTCCCGAAGCCCCCACCAAGAGGCGGCCCAGCAGCTACCCTGTTCAGCTATCCTTGGCTGGTGGCTCCCTACCTCACAACGCCAGGGATCAAAAGCCCTCACCAAGAGGCAGCCGAGCGGCTACCCTGCTCGGCTATCCCTGGCCGGTAGCTCCCCTACCTCACAACGCCAGGGATTAAAGCCCTCACCAAGAGCCAGCCGAGCGGTTACCCTGCTCGGCTATCCATAGCTAGTAGCTCCCCTACCTCACAACGCTAGGGATCAAAAGCCCTCACCAAGAGGCAGCCGAACGGCTACCCTGCTCGGCTATCCCTGGTCGGTAGCTCCCCTACCTCACAATGCCAGGGATCAAAAGCCCTCACCAAGAGGCAGCCGAGCGGCTACCCTGCTCGGCTATTCCTGGCCGATAGCTCCCTTACCTCACAACGCCAGGGATCAAAGCCCTCACCAAGAGGCAGCCGAGCGGCTACCCTGCTCGGCTATCCCTGGCTGGTAGCTCCCCTACCTCACAATGCCAGGGATCAAAATCCCTCACCAAGAGGCAGCCAAGCGGCTACCCTACTCGGCTATCCTTAGCTGGTAGCTCCTCTACCTCACAACGCCAGCGATCAAAGCCCTCACCAAGAGGCAGCCGAGCGGTTATCCTGTTCGGCTATCCCTGACCGGTAGCTCCCCTACCTCACAACGCCAGGGATCAAAGCCCTCACCAAGAGGCAGCCGAGCAGCTACCCTGCTCGGCTATCCCTGGCTGGTAGCTTCCCTACCTCACAACGCCAGGGATCAAAGCCCTCGCCAAGAGGCATCGGGCAGCAACCCTGCTCGGCTATCCTTAAGGACAAAAAGCCCTCGCCAAGAGGCACCGGGCAGTAACCCTACTCGACCATCCTTAGTAGGCTACTCACGGCCCCTCCCGCGCTAAGGATGAAAAGCCTTCGCAAGAGGCAACCGAACCCGCCCTTGTTCGGTTATCCCTGGATGGTATCTCCCTACCCCAACAAACCAGGGATCAAAGTCCTCACAGAGGCAACCGGACCCGCCCTTGTTCGGTTATCCCTTGCTGGTAGCTTCCTAACAAACCAGGGGTCAAAGCCCTCGCCAAGAGGCACCGGGCAGTAACCTTGCTCGGCCCGTCCTTAAGGATCAAAGCCTTTGCAAGAGGCAATCAGGCCCGCCCTTGCTCGGTTATCCCTGGTTGGTAGCTCCCTACCCCAACAAACCAGGGATCAAAGCCCTCTCTAAGAGTCACCAGGCAGCTACCTTGGTCGGCCATCCTTAGTAGGCCACTCACGGCCCCTCCCGCGCTAAGGATCAAAGCCCTCGCCAAGAGGCACCGGGCAGCTACCCTGCTTGGCCATCCTTAGTAGGCCACTCACGGCCCCTCCCGCGCTAAGAATCAATGCCCTCGCCAAGAGGCACCGAGCAGCTACCCTGCTCGGCCATCCTTACTAGGCCCCTCACGGCCCCTCCCGCGTTAAGGATCAAAGCCCTCGCAAGAGGCAACCGGGCCCTCCCTTACTCGGTTATCCCTGGCTGGTAGCTCCCTACCCAAACAAACCAGGGATCAAAGCCCTCGTCAAGAGGCACCGAGCAGCTATCCTGTTCGGCCATCCTTAGTAGGCTACTCACGGCCCCTCCCGCGCTAAGGATCAAAGCCCTCGCCAAAAGGCACCGAGTATCTACCATGCTCGGCACCATCCTTAGTTCGTCAATTACGGCCCTTCCAACAACTAAGAAACATGAACTCAACCAGAGGCATCCAGTCTATCAACGTCTGAGCGATCTCCACCTCGACTTCGGGGCCAAGGAGATACCGTCTTCGCACCGGTCTTTGCACACTCGGCAAATGAACGGATTTAACTCGATGTGTGATAGCTAGACAAAGAACCGACATAAAATGAAGGCAGTCTGTGCAAATACAAGTATCTATCAACAAAAGGAAATACAAGCACAAACACTACTGCAAAAACAAAAATCTTTATTCAAAAAGTCAAAACTTCTACAAGGGTACTGTGGGCTCCCCAGCCTTACAAAAATGCCCAGAGGCCTACAAATTACCCGACGCGACAAAAGAAAAGACAAAGAGAAGACGAGGGGCTTCAGGCCCCATGGCCGGGCGTGATATCGATGAGCTCGACGTCCAACGCGACTGGGGATGCGTCCGTCACAGGAGCCTCGACGTCGCCATCGCCGAGAGTCCTTTCCCCGGCAGTGCTCCCGGGGGCATCCCCTTGCTCGTCATCCCCATGGGGATATTCTGCTCGGAGCTCTTCATCAGCAAACTCCGGCACTCGGGCCTTGACGACGTCGAGAGCCTCGTGCCAAATGAGGGTGGTGGCCGAGGCTAGAATGGTGTAGAACTGCTCCGACCTCTGGAAGTTCTCCACCGCCTCCGCCGCCCTGAGGTCAGCTCTCTTCGCTGCCTCTACCGCAGCCCCCAACTCCTTTCGGAGGGTGCTCACTGACTTCTTCATAGTTCCGACGAGCACCTCGGAGCCCTGAAGCTTGGCCTCGGCGACCTGAGCGGCCTCGCGGAACCTGACCACCTCTTGCTTCGAGGCCACCACCTCCTGCTTCGCTGCCGCCGCCTCCTGCTTCGCGGCCACCGCCTCCTGCCTCCCGATAGCCACCTCGTCCTCGAGGGTAGCGACCCTCGCCATCACCGCCTCCAGCTCCCGCTTTGAGCTTTCCCCCCGCGAGGAGAGCTCGCCCGCGGCTCGCATAGCCGGGGATATCTCCTCCTCCTCCATCCGGGCGACGATAGCGACGTACTGGAGGACCTGAAGAAATCGGAGGGGGTCAGAAAGAAAAAGGGGCACCAAATCTCCCAAGTAATAAGACGATATACGAGCGCTAACCTGCAGGGCCTCTTGGACGATGGACGCCATTTGTGCCTTCAGCGTCCCCCCAGCGACCCGGCCCCCGGTCGACCTCTCCATGTCGTGCAGCAAGCTGTCAGCGACGGAAAGCCCCGAGGGCACCTTAAAGCGGAGCTCCCCCTCATCCACCAAGATCGGAGAGGCCGGGGTCTGCGAAACTACTCGGGGGAACCTCTTGAGAGACGACGGCGGAGAGCTCGTCTCCACCTCCGAAGCTCGGGCGTCCTCTCCCCGAGCCCTTTTTCTACTCGGCACCTGGCTGGGCCCCGGGGCACGATCCGCACTCGAGCGCTAGGGCGGGACGGCTGCTGGGGAAGCTGGGACCGGCGTCTGACGGGAAGAGCTGGCCCCTCCAGCCTTCGACCCCTTCTTCGGCTTGCGCATGGCTGCTCGGAGGAGGCCCGCGTCCATGGTTTCTGTACAAGACAAGATATAATGGAGTCAGCGACATAAACAAAGTAAAAACAAATACAAGCTCCTAACTTACCGACGAACTAGGCGGGGCTGAGCCCGGCCCAACTGAGGGTCCGCTCAGAAAGCAGCACATCAGCCTGAGGAATAGGCTCCTACGCCGCCACTCTCGCCGTGTCGGGGTCATTGGACGGATTTCCCTGTGAGCACCTATCCCTAGACCACTGGACGGATACAGACCAGTCCTCACCCTCTGGCGGCCCGACGAAGAAAAACTTCTTCTTCCAATCATGGATGGAAGAAGGCAGGATGACAACTCCTGACCCGGCTACACTTCCCCGCTGCTTCCTAAAGGAGAGGTAAACCCACCTCGGGTCGCCCGCGCGAAGGGTGACTTTTGTAAATAAGGGAGGAGGTAAAGATGGATAGACTAAAGAGGATCGTCTCTAACTTCAACCGGACCAGGAACCTAAGGAGAATCCTACAGGAGTTTGGCACTAGCTGACCCGAGGCTAACCCAAAGTAATTTAACGCAGCTACGACCTCGGGAGAGAAAGGCAAGCACATTCCGGCCCAAAAGGCTTCCAGGAACAAGGCGATCTCTCTACCTCTCACCTGATCTGCCCTCCCTCCTTTCTCGGTGTTAGATACAGTGCCCTCAGAGTCAATTATTGGATCACAGGCACGTGATTGCAATGATTAAGGGAGGACCTATGCCGGTAGGACAGTCATACTCAAGATGATAGTACGCTATCTAGTTTATCTTTATCATCGTGTACTGCTTTAGGTGACCTTACAGGTCACTATTGCGCGTTGATAGAGCCCTTAGGATTCTTGCTTGACGGCCAGCAGTATGATGGCGATCATAAACGTGGGAGCTGGGGTCTATAAGCACATCCTTAAAAGGTCCCTAGTCGTGGGAGTTTTCGAGACAGGGCATCGATATTCCAGAGTAGACTAGTGTATACAGTCGAGACCCCGACGAGGGGCAGTGGCCGGTCTCACAAGCCACTGGTGTCAGTTGGTTCACCTAAGATGTATACAGGTGCTCATTGGGTTATGAGTACACCGGACAGGACTCGCCGGTAACATGCTAGTTAGTTTTATACCTAACGTCAGATAGCAGTTCCCTGGTGACATGTGTACAGGTTAGTTCATCGACCTGAGATCGTCATTTGTCTCGTGTGAGTTCCCACTGTACTTTGATTACTACCCTACCACGGCTCAAAGGAGTCGTGCAAACAGATTTTAGTTGGGTACAGTCCCGAGCCACATGGAGGCAGTGAGCGGATCTGCAGGGGTTCGTCTCTCCCGGTATTGGGGGTGAGGTCGTGCTGTGTCTAGGAGAGCCATTACATGAAGTCCTTGGCCAAGACAGGAGATTTACTGGTAGGTAATCCAGTAGTATCTCAGGGTGTTCTGGGCTACACCCCGACACGACTTGGACCGCTTTTGGGGGTCTGACTTTTACCAACCCCCTAGGCCCGCCATGCGATACTCATAGACGAACGGACCGGACTGTACGGATATTGTCACTGACAGGCTCAATAGGGTGTCAGGATGAGTTCGCTCATCGACGTCCCTTTTGGTCAATACCTGGTAGCCCGTTACGTATGGCTAATAACTCTGACGTGCTAGTGGTTAAATCCACAGCCAAAATTTTGACGAGTCTTTAGAGTCCACCACAGATAGTTTCTCAAGTTTCGGGCGAAACGCTGTAGAGGCCGTATGGATATATGGCAGGGTTCGATCATGTACGTGCGGTATTGCACGGATCATGATCGGACGGATAATACTAGCGGGCTTTGGTTTAAGCCGGATCCTAGTATTGTACAGTATAGATTTTGTCTCATTGCATTTGTATTCGGTCGGAATATAAATGCAGGTATGTATATACAGTCGCGGGGTTTTCCTGTAATTTATTACGGGATCGCTTTTTTGAAGTTGCCAGTTTGCATTCCGTTTCGGCCATTTTCCTTCCTATCTTTCTTTCGCTGAAAATTGGTGTGGAGGGGTTTATTTGCAAATATGCAAATTAGCAATATGGAGGGTTGTTTTTGTGATGATAGGTTCATGATGGTTCTAGATTGACTTTGACTTCTTTTTCTTCATCATTGCTTGATTGATGGTGATGGGTTTTTTGATGAGACTTTAGTGCGACTTTTTTCATAATGATCACTCATCATTCCTTTGCTTGATTCACACACTCCCTCCTCTTCTTGAAAGCATGGCCGGCCACTATTTGATGGAAGGGGTTTTTCATTTTTGTGTGAGGGATTTGGTTCTCATATGCTTGAAAAAGTTCTCTAGTTCATCTCCAAAAAAAGCCTATTACTCCACTCCACTCTATAATGGCAACTTCACAAACCCCCTCGTGACATAGCGATCTACACTCAGTCTACAGCAACCTTGGACACGTCAGCTTGCCAACTTCGTGTCCGAGTTGCCTCGGTCCAGAGGTGGGAGCCCGTAAAAAAACTCGGTGATGTGGTGCCCTTTCCGACGAGGAGATCGAGACCGTAGATTCCGCAAGGAGATCGGAATGGCGGCTGAAGACCGAAGGACACGGATCGTTCGGTATAGCTCCCTACCCTTTCTCTAGTTAGCTAGTAGTAGGTTAATGGTCCGATCCGGGTTTATAGTCCGCGGTAGCGCCGGTTTCTATTTAAAGAAAAGTTTTTGTTTCCGCATTTTGGCCTCGTTCAGACGGCCGGGGCGCTGCCGTGCACTTACATGGTATCAGAGCCATGCCATTAACCTTTACTAGCTTGCTCTAGCGTGTTTAAAACTTCGATTGAACAAATATTCCAAAACCGCGATTTCAAGAGCATCAGTTTCTGTCGATTTTATTTGTGCTCGAAAATTTTTTTGAGTGTTGCAGAAATTAGTGCAGGCAATTATAAGAATTCTGTGAAAAACTGGTAAGGTGTTACTGTAGCAAGACCGCGGAACCGCGGCCAAACCCATGTTCTGGCCGCGGTTCCGCCGCGATACAGTGTCTTCACCGTACCAATTTTATACAGAGCTCTTTAAATTTGGAATTGGGGTTTTCGGTATATTCTTTTTGGGCCCAGATTATTTTGAGTGCTACAGTTGTGCTTGGGGCCCACTTCGGAAGATTTTGTCAATCGAAAATTTTAAACATGTTAGTTCACAGTATTTACATTATATCTGCGACCGTGAATGCCATTTGATCGGTAAATCCTGTCTAACTGCTATAGCCCTTTTTGACGGATTTGCGAACGTGACATTCACGTTGATGTTCTGTGTTGTGCTGTGATGTTGCGGATTTGTCATGGTGGATAACCTGGATGCAATGGTAGTACAGTTTGGTTGTATATGTACATTTGAAATTGCGGGGCGAGCGTCCGACATGTGAACTGTCGTCACTGCCTGTTTGTATATTATTCTTTTAGGGCACGACCGGGCTGAGGTCGATGTACCCGTTGTATGTATATTTTACTTTCTGTACTAGGATTACCCCACGGTGGGGTGCACGGATAGCCGGGTTCCAGAGGGCAACGGGCCCGCATCTCATGGCGTTGAGACGGAGGGGGCTTCACTCTAGAATTGGCGGGCTATTCGCCGCACTCGTAGGGGGTACAGGTTGACCCAAGGAGGGGTGCCCAAGTTACCGGATTCCGTGAAGTGCTGGGTGGTCCATTCACGTTGCTGAAGGGGGCTGCCTCGCTTCAGGTTTTGGCGGGTAACTTGCCGCGCCCGTAGGGGTCTAGGATTTCATTGCACAGGCTATCCACACGACCAGGGGAACGTCGGGTTTCAGTAGCGGCTTTATGAAACCCGGGGATCCCAGATATCTGTATTGTTCTGTGATACTTATTACATTTCTGTGATGTTGCATTTTATCACGCCTTGAGCGATTATTATATATTGATATATATACTAGTAGATGTTGTATATGTTTTGCATCCGCGCTAGTCCAGTCCCCGCTCTGTCGTTAGTTAAGTAACCTAACGGGTGATGACGGGACCCAGTGGCGAATGCGGGTGGCATATACGTACATCGTATTTTCGTTCTTTATTGGTGTGATCAATTGATGGGACTGCGTTGATTCGGATCAATGCAAGCTAAACAAACCTATTCTGATGTTGTTGGAACAATTTTCAAAAGGCTGCTATTGCAAGGACGTTCTCTTTTGTTTTGCACAGTGGTATTCGGTTATGAATATCCAGCACCTCAGTCGACGAGGCAAGGGTCGAGATCCCTTCACCGGGAGTGACCCCTTGGACAGAAGTTTGCGTCAGGGCAATAACTTCACTATAGTCGATTACATTTGCTTTGCATCGTGGTTTTCAGTTGGAATATCCTGCACCTCATTCTACGGGGAAAGAGCCGAGATCCCTTTACCGGGAGTGACCTCTTTAGCAAAGGTTTTCGCCACTATATTTTTATAAAAAGCTATCCAGTTCCTTCAACGATATCAAGTTCATTACATTAAAGGTTTTTCGCCAAAAACCATTCGTAGCCCTCCGTCATTTCAGACGGGTAACACGTAGTATTCATGCTATGTTTGTTGACCTTCGTCAAGGTATAGTGAATGGTAGCTGCTTGTTACCTTTCTGCTGCATAGATAGATGCGTTGGTTTGGGACAGTCGTATGGCCTTGTTGACCTTCGTCAAGGGCTTGTACGGGTGGGTTCAAATTAACCTGGACAATGACGGGTAGAACTTGACATGTGACTTATGATTTGTTGACCTTCGTCAAGGTCATAAAAGCATGGGGTAAAAATCACGTCGGGAGTTTCTAAAGAAACTGAAACTTGCCAGATATGCGCATACCTTCTGGAGTGTGATAACGTGAGTGGATTCCATCACGTTATCATGCGATGATAGTTGGATCCTGATTCCCACTGATGAGTTGGTTTACTTTTCGGGTGATCCCGACTAATTCTTCTTTCAGGTTTGGAGGAGAATTTGACGATACAGTGGGAGGTTTGCTGATTTGATAAATTGATAACCATTCTGATTTAGGTTAGAGTGCACGCAGAGTGTTTCTTTTCTCTCTCTTTTTGGCAGCGACCATAGCCCGACCCTCGACTATGACTCAGTGACCAAGTTGACCGAACCTTCTTATAACACTGGCTTTTGGATTGTCAGAGTTGCATACCTCATTGTCACTCCTACTTTTACCCTTTTCTCCAGGACACCCTGTATTACTATGAACGTCCACTTCTATTGGATAAAACCATCGTATGGTTATATACGAACTCGAAGGAACTTGTTCCAGATTCGAGGATGGTTTCTGATTCTGGAGAAAACGAATAGGACTATTCAGTTGTCTTTTCCTTTTACCTTCTCTCAGGTTGCGAGTGCTCCTTGGATTAGGGGATAGTACACCCGTTACGCTTATTGGATAGTCTTCTTCCAAACCTTAGGCTGGTGCCGAACGGTAGGGAATGAAGAAAGCCGATTAGCCTAAGTGTGGTGTACAGAAGGTATTAAGTAAAGACAAATAAAGGGATTAGAAAGAGGGCAAAGTAAAATGCGACTGCTATTCACGACCAAAACCAAGTATTTTATTACCACTCCTATTTCACCTTTGTATTTCTCCAGAACACTCCGTATCACTACGAAGATCCACAGTTATTTTGGATATTCCATCGTATGGTTATATACGAACTCGAAAGGAACTTGTTCCAGTTCGGGGATGGACTCTGGTTCAGGAGAAATACGAATAAGGTTTATTCAGTTGTCTTTAGTCTTCACCTTCTCTCAGGTTGTGAGTGCTCCTAGGATTAGGACAGTACACCCATTATGCTTATTGGATAGTCTTCTTCCAAACCATAGGCTGGTGCCGAACGATAGGGAAGGAAGAAAACCATTTAGCCTAAGAGGGTGTACAGAAGGTAATGACTAAAGACATATGAAAGGATTTGGAGAGATGGCAAAGAAATATACGGTTACAGGTATGAATCTGGATAATGGAAGAGGAATTACTAGGAATACCCGGATACCCTTTCGAAACATTTACATGTTTCAGTTTCACTGTGCATTGTTAATAGAAAACTGATTTCCTGATTAGACACTTGCTCCAGGGTATGCATTTACCAGGTATGATTCTCACATCCGTATGGTTTTACAGATGATGAGTGGGAGTAAGTTATTGGGAATTGGGTGATCATCCTCATTATATCAGGATTCGCTGTAATTGGTGATATTTGAGGAAATCACCTGGGTTGTTTGCCGGACGACAAATATTTGGTTTTGAATATCCGTTGTAATGCACCAATTTCAAATTGATATATCTGTACGTCTATTTTTATAGAGTGAGATATACCTTTTTGAAATCATGTCTATGACATTTACCTATATCAGTGGATGGTTAGGTAAGGAGCATTAAACAACGGTGTAATTCTTCTTAACCATAAGTACAGTTTTCAACCTACGACACACAGGGAATGAGTTATTAGACTCAGGGGACTTATACAGAGTATTGTATGTTGTCCAGTGTCCATGAGGACAGAGGGGTTGGTCCTCGTACTATATTCGGTTTACTTATGACTTCTCTAGTTTTTAGGCAGGTGTTTCGTAGAAACACAAGGTCTAAGTTTTGAGAAGTTATAAGTATAAGAATAAAGTAGAGAACTAGGCATTGCAAGTATCATGATTCTTCAAGGTGATCGAAGATGTAGATACTTGTGTATGGTATTCAGTTGATAGTAATGATTATGAGAACTTGTTTCTCTTTCAGGTTGCTCATATCTGGATGAACTCCTAAGTTGAGTAATGCTGATCGGCCTTTTTCCATTTAGTTTACATGCACTAGAGACAGCTGCATGATTTGAATCTGGTTCCAATTAAATCGGTGTCTCTATTTCTATATTGGATATAGAATAGTTCATATCTTAACAATATTAAGGTACGGGGAGTTGTCCGGCTTATGCTTAAAACCAGACTCTGGATAACTATAGGCACGTTTCTGTAATGGCTGTTTGTGGGTTGACCCAGGCTATGACGAGGGTTGACTTTCTACCATCTGGAAGATCGATAGTGATATTGTTCTTGACTCGCCACAGTTTTAGTAAAATGGATTTTTTCAGAAAACAGTAGTGGGAGTATGGTAGAACTGGAAGCGATTCCAGAACCGCAAATGATTACTGAAAATTTGATAAGGACCTAAAGATTCAATCTGATTTGACGTTCCATTGGCCACTCCGCAGATATGGTGGGTAACCTCAGGCACCCGAGAGGTACTCCGGTATGCTCAAAGACGGTGACAGGGAGGTTCTTGTTTACCCAGACTTGCCATTACTGTTGTTCCAGACTATGAGACCTGGCAGGAGGATAAGTATAGCGTCGTTCTGAACTGGCTTTAGAAGTGCACGTGTATATGATTCTGCCAGAGGGTTGTCGTAGTCAGTGGGAGCAGCGGAAGCATAATGAACAAGCAGCTTATGTTTATTTATAGACTAAAGCAGAAATAGCGGAGATAGGTCATCTATTTCTGATGTGACAGTCATAGGTTTGACTTCATCAGAATAAGGGATGGATCTGTTAAGAAGGTAGTAGGGTGTAATGTCTTGGTTTTTGGATGACATACACAGAGTAGGAAGTGAAATTCCTATACTACGATCGGTTATACTTTGGTTGTCACACAGTGGTTTCTCCACAAAGGAATTGGATATTATATCAGACATTCTGGTTACTAGATCTATGGTTTTAGATCTAGATTTGGGAAGTGTCCCAATCAGGGTACTTAGACAGCATTCTAAAGGTATTTAGAATGGATGACTCCTGGCACGGTGGTGTATGTCACGCCCCGCTTCCTAAAATTCGGAATAAGAGGGGTAGACAAGGCCAGCCATGCTCCTACGGTCAAGGAAATGTCCTGCCGTAGTCACACTTCGGCTTCTAGTTTATCATGGTAAACAGTAAATGATGCGCAGGTAATGAGAAATGCAGTAACTGAAAGATACAATAATATAAACTGACCTGAAATGGAACAAACGAAAGTAACTCGGAGTAGCAAGTCAAGAAGTCTGTGAAGTACGTCTAGTTCTGATCCAAGCTAAATCTTCTCCTCACACTGAGCATGCATACTCAGGTCGTCAGAGCGACACAATAGCAATATAATATATATGAAATCAAGCGACAGTTCTAACAGTGGTAATGAATATGAATAACAGTGAAACAACGACAGCATGAATATGAATGTGCAGTAATAAATGCAGCGGAACAGTAAATCAGTATAACAATATGTTACGTATGCCACACAGTATATAAGGAATAAAATGCCAGTATCCCTATCAGTCTCTAAGTCTCACTGTACAGGTCACTAAGCCTATCGTCGGTCCAAGTGTGAGAGTCAACCACTCGTGAGTGTCCTCCACCCAAGGGTAGAACCCAAGGGCAAGGGACCACGGGCCCAACATGTAACAAGAATATCACGGTGTATATATATCACGTACCCTGTAAATCTCCATATAACTCCCTAAATATATAAGCCGGCATGGGACTCCCGAGATTCTGTTGAACTCACACTTAAACTACCCCACACCCCGTGGTCTACATCAAACGCTAACCATCACCCTAAATACTAATCGATCCGTGACAAGTCTGCGCGAGAACTGGAGGCAGGACCTCCATCAAGCACGTCCCGACTAATACCTAAGATAAATGGCAGTGTCGGATGTCTTATCTGTGACACCCGTGCAAGCGCTCCCATAAGTGTCCCATACCACTTATAGTCACACGTACACGCATCCCACGGACGTCGACAATGCAATAGAATAATAGGGTCACTGATTGAGTACAAGTACGTATCACTTTCACTTAATCACGGATACACGAACACTGACGTACTTGCCACAATCATCACTAAAATCTAACACTGGGTAAATGCACGATGTCACTAGGTTATCACTACAATGATATGGGTATGATGTGATGCATGAACAGTATAAGAAGCACAATTAAGGTGTCGTAAAAACAACAGTCTATCACTTGCACGATTTATCATGAAACATATGTATATAATTTAGCGAAACGATAAACAGGTAGTAATTAGTATGTTCAGTTATCCATCCATAGAATTTAGTTTCAAGCCAATCGGGTTCTAGGATCAATAGTTATAACCATTTCATTTTAAGCGCTCGCGGCTGGAAATCCAATTTCAGAACTAGAAGTCCGTTTCGCAACGCATTTTGACCCCAGTTGGGATCAGATTTTAGCGACGCTACAGTTGGATGAATTCTAGGGTTTTCAGTAAAGTTTTCAACGCAACAAACGGATCTTCAATCGCGTCTGTACGTTAGGAGTTATAATCTGTTTAATATTAACATGTCAATTCTGATTCTGCTGGGACTGTTATGTGTCCCGATCTATTAAATTACAGATTAAATATCAAACGGTAACGAAACAGTATGAAATCAATTGTGTTGTCTAGATAACAGTTTTGTCTATAATAAAAAGCGGAGTTCCACAATCTACGAGTTAAGGAAATCCTATGGTATTCATTACGGAACAGCAAGCACAATTTGAGTCACTCTGGACTGCAGTCCAGAGTCGCACTCCGATACAATTATCATCACGATTTAAGTACAGGAATGTCTGGAAACTAGAATAGGGTTAAAGTTCGTCGAGTTATATTCGATTTGAGCCCTCGAACGCACCATTCTAATATGTATATGATTTATGGTGAATTTAACGATTTTCAGGTGCAACAGAATTACAGTTTTACGGTTAAACTTGGGGGCAGTTGTTTTAACCTTTAACGATCAAATCATAGAGCAAAATTCATACACTAAGTTCACAGTTATACGGGCCAACCAATACCGTTTAGTTCCGCCAAATTAGGGAAAGATTTCCTTAGAGAACAAGTATCGAACAGTCGTGTTGCAATATTCAACATAAGGCAAACATGGGATATATATACGATATTGACTTGTAACATATAGAGAATAGCATGAAAGCAAGTAAAAACTTGCCTGGAGGCGTCCCGGGGATGTACGGTGGCTGTGACGTCACGAACGCGCGACACACGCGCGGCACGGCAACTTGATTTGGCTCGGACTCGTGTCTCGGCTTGAACTGGATGGCACGGGCTCGGTTGAGTTGGTTTTGCTAGGGGTTTTGAGATAGAGGGGGTGTTAGAGAGAGAGAGAGACACACAGTGAATGAAAGAGAGTTAGAGAGAGAGATACAGTGAGTGAGAGAGAGAGAGAGAGAAAACTGGGAGAGAGGGAGAGATCACAGAGTGAGAGAGAGAGAGAGAGAAAGAGAGAGAGAGAGAGACAGAGAGAAGGCACAGAGGAAGATGGAGAGGGAAAAGAGAGAGAGAGAGCAGGAACAGAGATGCAGGGAAAGATGGAGACAGAGGGTGAGAGAAAGAGAGACAGTGAGAGGTAGAGGGAAAGGATGGTGAGGAGGATGACGACGACGACGATGATGCTAATGATGATGCTGCTGCGGGGGAAAGGTCGACGACGAGGCGAGAAACTCACCGTCGTTGGCGCAGGGGATGTCGAGCTCGGGTGCAGGGGGTCGAGCTCGGCTGTGGGTTTGGGTGCTGGGTGATGGTAGCAGAGAAAGGAGAGGGAAGGTGGTGAGGAGACGAGGGCGTTGATGATGGGAGGAGGTGGTCGGAGGTGACGGCGGCGATATGCTCGCGAGGTCGGGATGTGGGCTAGAGAGAAGAGAGTCGTCGGGAGAGGAGAAAGGAAAGAGAGGGAGATGGGAGAGTGAGGGTTATGGAGACGGGGTCGCGCGTCGTGGAGTAACGGCGCGAGCGGGGGCGTGGCCGACAAGAGCGCGAGCGCTGGCGAAGAAGGCGGCGGAGGAGGCGAAACGCGCGCGCAAGGGAAGGAGGTAGCCGTTGGGAAAATTTAAGGAAGAAGAACAGGGAAAATGGGATCGGGTCGGGCCTAAGAACTAGAGTGGGCCGGCCAAGGGATGGGCTGGAAAAATAACAAGAATTAAATAGAAGAATTAAAGAAGAGAGCTGGGCCTAGGTAAAAAGGTAAAAAGGATTTTCAATTGTTGGAAAAGGCCGAAGTTTTAGATACAAAGAATTTTGAGAAAATTCATTGGGAATAATAGGAATTTGGGTCGGGAAGCTGCTAAAATTTAAGTTTATGAAAATAAAGAATTGGCTGAGGATTTAAAGGAAATTTTAATGGGAAAATTAAAAGGGGTTGGAAATAAATAAGGATATGGAAAATTTGGGAGGAGGGGCCGGTCTGGAATTAGCAAATAAGAGAATCTGGGAAAATGTAAAATGGATAGATATTAGGGTTTTCAAAATAACTAAAATAATATTAAATATAAACAAACAAACTTGTAAGTGATAATTTATAAAATACGGACATAGGCGTATAAAAGGAACCCGGGTATTATACCATTCCACACTTACAAAAATTTCGTCCTCGAAATTTAAAAAAATAAGTCATAGAAACATAAACGAAAGCTATCATAATTGCAACTAACATATAAGGATTTATTAGAAATTCGTGGACAAAGAAACTTGAAGGTATAAGCATGTAAGAGCAGCATACAAAAGATATGTCTAAAAAAGATATAAGGTAGAAATAACTATAAGAGTAAATACATGTATACGAGAACATAGGTATCAATAACGAACAATAATAATCAGAATGTGTTCGATAAAAGTCGAAACTTACAAATGTGCACAACTAAGTCTATCGAAATAGCAAACAGAAATAATAAGTATAAGGCTCAACCACTTATAATAGTAAGCATATACATAATACTAGAAATAAGATAACGATAATAAAGTAGTGAAAGATTTGTCGGTAGGTTGAAACAGTTTAGGATAAGGTATCGATAAAATAAATTTAAAATATTTTAGAAAAACTGGTATAGTGAAATTAAGAAAAGGGGCCCAAAGTATGCGCTGTGTAAAGTTGCGCTACAGAAAACGAGAATACTAATAGTGTACTTAAAATATATAAAACAGAGAATTCAATAACACACCCTTTGATAAATTTAAAATAATGAAAACTAGATTTTGAATAATAGTGTCTCTAAATATATATATAGGGTAAAAAGAAATCACCAATATGAACATGGCTAGCTAGGGTAGTAATTACCAGAAAGTGTGGCTCAATCAAAAGTCGGAGTGTGGCGGCTTTAGGCTGAGGACCAAGGGGTTTAAGATCGGATCAGCACAGGAAGTAAGGGCGAACAACAAATGACTACAAGGGAACAAGTATGGGTAGGATAGCGGTCAAGATAACATATGAATCAAGATGTGAAGGGTTAGCGAACTCGGAAGTTTCTCCAAAATTTTCTCCTCCCAAAAGGATTACAAACGAGGCACGAGCGAAGAATAGATGGTGGCTCATTCCAAGGATCAGGGTGCGGTACTTTCTAATCAAAACGGGTGAAAACCATACAATGGGTAGGGATGGACAGTCAGGGATCTCAGCAGAAAAGTAAACGGATATGGGCAATAAGCAAGTATCAAGCGAACCAATAATCAAAAGGTTTACGAATTCAGAAAATTTATTTCATTCAAGAAAATTTGAAACAAGGCATTCTCAAAGACGAAAAGTGACCCTAAACTATACACATTTTATTTGGCCAGAAAGACAACATCAAAAGAAATCCCGTCCGTCGTGATTGTGGAAATTCAGTAGGTTGCGGTAGGCTCGCGCACTCAGGTAGGGCGTCCATTTCCATATCGCCTCGCAGGCATCGCCATTGGAAGTCCTTCCACAGCAGGGTCTTGACCTCCTGGTTCTCCTTCTTCGGATGGAGCTTCTTTATCGAGGTCCGATCCCATGTGGTTCTCTTCTTCTGGGTTCTCTTCCATGGGGTCCTCCTCCACTGGATTTTCTTCTATCGGCTCTTCCTCGGGGTCTTCTTCTATTGGGTCTTCCTCTATAGGATTCTCTTCAGGATCTCCTTCTTCTTCGTCGGAATCAGCTATCATGTCAACTCTGGGACGGCTGCTCCTTCGCCCTCTGGATCGTGGTTTCCGAAATTGACTTGGGGACCGCCGGTCTCATCGTCAGAACTCATCAGCATGCGGTCTAAGGAAACGCAAGATTGTGCATCCTCGTCTAGATGTGGCGCTGCTCCAGGGTGGGCCATGGTCTGAAAAGAAAGTGTCATGATTAAACAACGGAACACATCAAGAAGGATAGTTAAGTGTACGAAGTATAGAAAGGTATGTGGTGGCAGGAATTTTTAAATAATCAAGATTAAAATGTTGTGCTAATGAATAGTATGAACAAGGGAAATGACAAGGGAGTGATGCGTATATTACGATTCAAATTTTTTGTTGTATTCAATCAAAAGTTCAGCGGATACAAGATTTCGAATGAAAGAAATATTTATAAAAGATGACAACATTATACTGAAATTGGAAAACATAAAATCCTTCTTTGATTGCCAGAACGCTACATCATTGTCACGCGAGTTGAATCTTGGGTTGGGTCTGCTTTATCCTCGAAGGGCGAACTACGCAATAATCGTCATTCGGCAGAAGTGGGAAGCGTGGACGAATCTCCTCCTTGTATCTCTTTCCTTTCTGGGCAACCGTTGATGAGATGTTCGCTGGATCCACAAATCAGACATTTCCCTTGGGTGCGGCGGCAATCTCTCTGAAGATGTCCTGGTCTCTTACAATACCCACAACATGGGGTCTTCTGTTGCTTCTGTCATGGGGAAACAAATTGACGCTTCATCTTCTTCTCTTTTCCTCGTTTAATGGGGATTCCTCTATGATTGGAGACTCCCGCTGGTGCCTGATTCACCTGCCTTCTCAGTCCTTCAGCTAACAAGTCGTTCGTTCGCGCCTGGGCTTCCTTTAAACCTTGCAGTACACTCAGCATCTCGATGGTCTGATTCTGGGGAGCGGATATAGACGAAGAGTCGTTGCAAGACATGATCCTGAAACAATGATTTTTGAGAATGATATAAGCCACAAGCTGAACGAATCAAAATGTAATATGGATAGGACAAAGATCCAAGAATATCAGAGGTGATGAATTCATTACAAGTGGAGAATCAACTATATGATTTTAAGTTACTTGATTAGAGTACGGTAGTGCAATTGCGACCACGTAACCTTGTCAAGTCACCCGAAACCATAGCGAATAGATAGCTGAACACACGATGTGAATATGGATCAAGAATGACAAGTTTACAACCTAGACCGAGGGATGTCTTAGATTGTCAAACTATACACGGAAAACTGCAATCCCAATCGATGCGAAACCTGGCTCTGATACCAACTAAACCATGTCACGCCCCGCTTCCGAAAATTCGGAATACGAGGGGTAGACAAGGCCAGCCATGCTCCTACGGTCAAGGAAATGTCCTGCCGTAGTCACACTTCGGCTTCTAGTTTATCATGGTAAACAGTAAACGATGCGCAGGTAATGAGAAATGCAGTAACTGAAAGATACAATAATATAAACTGACCTGAAATGGAACAAACGAAAGTAACTCGGAGTAGCAAGTCAAGAAGTCTGTGAAGTACGTCTAGTTCTGATCCAAGCTAAATCTTCTCCTCACACTGAGCATGCATACTCAGGTCGTCAGAGCGACACAATAGCAATATAATATATATGAAATCAAGCGACAGTTCTAACAGTGGTAATGAATATGAATAACAGTGAAACAACGACAGCATGAATATGAATGTGCAGTAATAAATGCAGCGGAACAGTAAATCAGTATAACAATATGTCACGTATGCCACACAGTATATAAGGAATAAAATGCCAGTATCCCTATCAGTCTCTAAGTCTCACTGTACAGGTCACTAAGCCTATCGTCGATCCAAGTGTGAGAGTCAACCACTCGTGAGTGTCCTCCACCCAAGGGTAGAACCCAAGGGCAAGGGACCACGGGCCCAACATGTAACAAGAATATCACGGTGTATATATATCACGTACCCTGTAAATCTCCATATAACTCCCTAAATATATAAGCCGGCATGGGACTCCCGAGATTCTGTTGAACTCACACTTAAACTACCCCACACCCCGTGGTCTACATCAAACGCTAACCATCACCCTAAATACTAATCGATCCGTGACAAGTCTGCGCGAGAACTGGAGGCAGGACCTCCATCAAGCACGTCCCGACTAATACCTAAGATAAATGGCAGTGTCGGACGTCTTATCTGTGACACCCGTGCAAGCGCTCCCATAAGTGTCCCATACCACTTATAGTCACACGTACACGCATCCCACGGACGTCGACAATGCAATAGAATAATAGGGTCACTGATTGAGTACAAGTACGTATCACTTTCACTTAATCACGGATACACGAACACTGACGTACTTGCCACAATCATCACTAAAATCTAACACTGGGTAAATGCACGATATCACTAGGTTATCACTACAATGATATGGGTATGATGTGATGCATGAACAGTATAAGAAGCACAATTAAGGTGTCGTAAAAACAACAGTCTATCACTTGCACGATTTATCATGAAACATATGTATATAATTTAGCGAAACGATAAACAGGTAGTAATTAGTATGTTCAGTTATCCATCCATAGAATTTAGTTTCAAGCCAATCGGGTTCCAGGATCAATAGTTATAACCATTTCATTTTAAGCGCTCGCGGCTGGAAATCCAATTTCAGAACTAGAAGTCCGTTTCGCAACGCATTTTGACCCCAGTTGGGATCAGATTTTAGCGACGCTACAGTTGGATGAATTCTAGGGTTTTCAGTAAAGTTTTCAACGCAACAAACGGATCTTCAATCGCGTCTGTACGTTAGGAGTTATAATCTGTTTAATATTAATATGTCAATTCTGATTCTGCTGGGACTGTTATGTGTCCCGATCTATTAAATTACAGATTAAATATCAAACGGTAACGAAACAGTATGAAATCAATTGTGTTGTCTAGATAACAGTTTTTTCTATAATAAACAGCGGAGTTCCGCAATCTACGAGTTAAGGAAATCCTATGGTATCCATTACGGAACAGCAAGCACAATTTGAGTCACTCTGGACTGCAGTCCAGAGTCGCACTCCGATACAATTATCATCACGATTTAAGTACAGGAATGTCTGGAAACTAGCATAGGGTTAAAGTTCGTCGAGTTATATTCGATTTGAGCCCTCGAACGCACCATTCAAATATGTATATGATTTATGGTGAATTTAACGATTTTCAGGTGCAACAGAATTACAGTTTTACGGTTAAACTTGGGGGCAGTTGTTTTAACCTTTAACGATCAAATCATAGAGCAAAATTCATACACTAAGTTCACAGTTATACGGGCCAACCAATACCGTTTAGTTCCGCCAAATTAGGGAAAGATTTCCTTAGAGAACAAGTATCGAACAGTCGTGTTGCAATATTCAACATAAGGCAAACATGGGATATATATACGATATTGACTTGTAACATATAGAGAATAGCATGAAAGCAAGTAAAAACTTGCCTGGAGGCGTCCCGGGGATGTACGGTGGCTGTGACGTCACGAACGCGCGACACACGCGCGGCACGGCAACTTGATTTGGCTCGGACTCGTGTCTCGGCTTGAACTGGATGGCACGGGCTCGGTTGAGTTTGTTTTGCTAGGGGTTTTGAGATAGAGGGGGTGTTAGAGAGAGAGAGAGACACACAGTGAATGAAAGAGAGTTAGAGAGAGAGATACAGTGAGTGAGAGAGAGAGAGAGAAAACTGAGAGAGAGGGAGAGATCACAGAGTGAGAGAGAGAGAGAGAGAGAGAGAAAGAGAGAGAGAGAGAGAGACAGAGAGAAGGCACAGAGGAAGATGGAGAGGGAAAAGAGAGAGAGAGAGCAGGAACAGAGATGCAGGGAAAGATGGAGACAGAGGGTGAGAGAAAGAGAGACAGTGAGAGGTAGAGGGAAAGGATGGTGAGGAGGATGACGACGACGACGATGATGCTAATGATGATGCTGCTGCGGGGGAAAGGTCGACGACGAGGCGAGAAACTCACCGTCGTTGGCGCAGGGGATGTCGAGCTCGGGTGCAGGGGGTCGAGCTCGGCTGTGGGTTTGGGTGCTGGGTGATGGTGGCAGAGAAAGGAGAGGGAAGGTGGTGAGGAGACGAGGGCGTTGATGATGGGAGGAGGTGGTCGGAGGTGACGGCGGCGATATGCTCGCGAGGTCGGGATGTGGGCTAGAGAGAAGAGAGTCGTCGGGAGAGGAGAAAGGAAAGAGAGGGAGATGGGAGAGTGAGGGTTATGGAGACGGGGTCGCGCGTCGTGGAGTAACGGCGTGAGCGGGGGCGTGGCCGACAAGAGCGCGAGCGCTGGCGAGGAAGGCGGCGGAGGAGGCGAAACGCGCGCGCAAGGGAAGGAGGTAGCCGTTGGGAAAATTTAAGGAAGAAGAACAGGGAAAATGGGATCGGGTCGGGCCTAAGAACTAGAGTGGGCCGGCCAAGGGATGGGCTGGAAAAATAACAAGAATTAAATAGAAGAATTAAAGAAGAGAGCTGGGCCTAGGTAAAAAGGTAAAAAGGATTTTCAATTGTTGGAAAAGGCCGAAGTTTTAGATACAAAGAATTTTGAGAAAATTCATTGGGAATAATAGGAATTTGGGCCGGGAAGCTGCTAAAATTTAAGTTTATGAAAATAAAGAATTGGCTGAGGATTTAAAGGAAATTTTAATGGGAAAATTAAAAGGGGTTGGAAATAAATAAGGATATGGAAAATTTGGGAGGAGGGGCCGGTCTGGAATTAGCAAATAAGAGAATCTGGGAAAATGTAAAATGGATAGATATTAGGGTTTTCAAAATAACTAAAATAATATTAAATATAAACAAACAAACTTGTAAGTGATAATTTATAAAATACGGACATAGGCGTATAAAAGGAACCCGGGTATTACAGTGTACCTGCAGGAGATGGAGTCACCCTCTCTAAAGGTGTCTTACAAACTAAAGGGGAGAGGGATGTGCATGATTGGCAGATCACTTGCTTAGGCAATTGAGTCAATCATGAGATGTCAAGTACCACACCAGATGTTGTTTTTGCAGTAGATGCAATAAGATATTGATCCAATCATAGAGAAACATTCGGAAGCAGTTTTAGAATATAAGTGGATGTTCTGGGGATATGATAACAACAGCCTCTTTTAGGAGACAGTTATTATTCCAGCCTTCCAAGGTGACCTGAATGACAGAGTGACTGTCAGAGTTGTAGTTTTCCCTCTGACGCGGGACAGTGTTTTGGACAGGTGATCCAAGCGGACACTGAGGGAGGCGTTACGCAGGATACCGATTAAGTCCGGTTGATGATACAGTCTAAGAAGTTTGGATTTGGAGTTTATTTATGAGCTAGGTCCCATCAGATATCCAGACATATCACGTATTGCTCATTTCGGGAGATGGGTTTCTCCGCGAACTTGAGATAAAGAGAGACATAGAAAGAAACATCAGAGCGGATCCACTCACTGAGGCTATTCCTCGAACGCAATAGTTTCGCAAACGAATTTTGTGAGACTGATTAGTAGAGGAGTTGAGTGTTCGGTATCACACGGGCTGTGAGTATGCGACATCGCAATAATTAGCCTTGAGTGCAAGTGGGAGATTGTTGGATATAGTGCCCTCAGAGTCAATTACTGGATCACAGGCACGCGATTGCAATGATTAAGGGAGGATTTATGCCGGTAGGACAGTCTTACTCAAGATGATAGTACGCTATCTGGTTTATCTTTATCATCGTGTACTGCTTTAGGTGACCTTACAGGTCACTATTGCACGTTGATAGAACCCTTAGGATTCTTGCTTGACGGCCGGCAGTATGATGGAGATCATATACGTGGGAGCTGGGGTCTATAAGCACATCCTTAAAAGGTCCCTAGTCGTGGGAGTTTTCGAGACAGGGCATCGATACTCCAGAGTAGACTAGTGTATACAGTCAAAACCCCGACGAGGGGCGGTGGCCGGTCTCACAAGCCACTGGTGTCAGTTGGTTCACCTAAGATGTATACAGGTGCTCATTGGGTTATGAGTACACCGGACAGGACTCGCCGGGAACATGCTAGTTGGTTTTATACCTGACGTCAGATAGCAGTTCCCTGGTGACATGTGTACAGGTTAGTTCATCGACCTGAGATCGTCATTTGTCTCGTGTGAGTTCCCACTGTACTTTGATTACTACCCTACCACGGCTCAAAGGAGTCGTGCAAATAGGTTTTAGTTGGGTACAGTCTCGAGCCACATGGAGGCACTAAGCGGATCTGCAGGGGTTCGTCTCTCCCGGTATTGGGGGTGAGGTCGCGCTGTGTCTAGGAGAGCCATTACACGAAGTCCTTGGCCAAGGCAGGAGATTTACTGGTAGGTATTCCAGTAGTATCTCAGGGTGCTCTGGGCTACACTCCGACATGACTTGTACCGCTTTTGGGGGTCTGACTTTTACCAACCCCCTAGGCCCACCATGCGATGCTCATAGACGAACGGACCGGACTGTACGGATATTGTCACTGACAGGCTCAGTAGGGTGTCAGGATGAGTTCGCTCATCGACGTCCCTTTTGGTCAATACCTGATAGCCCGTTACGTATGACTAATATCTCTGACGTGCTAGTGGTTAAATCCACAGCCAAAGTATTGACGAGTCTTTAGAGTCCCCCACAAACAGTTTCTCAAGTTTCGGACGAAACGCTGTAGAGGTCGTATAGATATATGGCAGGGTTCGATCATGTACGTGCAGTATTGCACGGATCGTAATCGGACAGATAATACTAGCGGGCTTTGGTTTAAGCCAGATCCTAGCATTGTACAGTGTAGATTTTGTCTTATTGCATTTGTATTCGGTCGGAATACAAATACGGGTATGTATATACAGTCGCGGGGTTTTCCTGTAATTTATTACGGGATCGCTTTTTTGACGTTGCCAGTTTGCATTCCGTTTCGGCCATTTTCTTTTCTATCTTTCTTTGGCTGAAAATTGGTGTGGAGGGGCTTATTTGCAAATGTGCAAATTAGCAATATGGAGGGTTGTTTTTGTGATGATAGGTTCATGATGGTTCTAGATTGACTTTGACTTCTTTTTCTTCATCCTTGCTTGATTGATGGTGATGGGTTTTTTGATGAGACTTTGGTGTGACCTTTTTCATAATGATCACTCATCATTCCTTTGCTTGATTCACACACTCCCTCCTCTTCTTGAAAGCATGGCCGGCCACTATTTGATGGAAGGGTTTTTCATTTTTGTGTGAGGGATTTGGTTCTCATATGCTTGAAAAAGTTCTCTAGTTCATCTCCAAAAAAAGCCTATTACTCCACCTCCACTCTATAATGGCAACTTCACAAACCCCCTCGTGACATAGCGATCTACACTCAGTCTACAGCAACCTTGGATACGTTGGCTTGCCAACTTCGTGTCCGAGTTGCCTCGGTCCAGAGATGGGAGCCCGTAAAAAGACTCGGTGATATGGTGCCCTTTCCAATGAGGAGATCGAGACCGGATATTCCGCAAGGAGATCGAGATGGTGGCCGAAAACCGAAGGACACGGATCGCTCGGTATAGCTCTTTACCCTTTCTCTAGTTAGCTAGTAGTAGGTTAATGGTCCGATCCGGGTTTATAGTCCGCGGTAGCGCCGGTTTCTGTTTAAAGAAAAGTTCTTGTTTCCGCATTTTGGCCTCGTTCAGACGGCTGGGGCGCTGCCGTGCACTTACACTCGGCCAGTCGTAGCATTTAGCCGGAGGGAATATGGAAACGAGCCATAGCGGTGACAAGCTCATCCTCGTATCTTACTAAGGACGACGCACCAGGGGCGTCCGCCGCCACCGCTCCAGGAACCGCCCCAGACGCGCGACCCCGGGAAGAGGATCTGACCCCAACTTTTCGAAGGGGCTCCAACCCGGGGGAAGAATCCCTAGTATCTACCCCTACGACATCTACAAACTCCTCAAAACAAGACATCTAACCTGATGGGAGGAAATCCTCAAGAAGAGAAAACGCCGAGATCCGATCTAAAGAGGAGAGCGCCGAGCTAACAAGACTCAGAATGAGAAAAGTGGGAAGAGTGAGAGACCCCGAATCAGGCCTCCCCTCGCTTTATACAGCCGGCGTCCTCATCCAGCAGCGACGGTCAACTCCCGCCAAAACGATACATTACACTCGACGGCCACGATCACTCCACCTGTCGCAAGAGCATTGGCAGCATCCCATCGGACGCCAGAAGCCTGCGGCACGTCACATCAGTCAACCGACACCCAACACGTGGCCTGTCACTTCAGCAAAAGGGCACACGATCCGGCACACCCTCTTTGATGCGGAGATCTCGCCATGATCCGCTGACATCACCCGGAAAAACAACCGATCGCCCAGGGACACGCCCAATGATATTTTCGGAAAGAAGCTCACCTCGGGTGACCTGGCAAACCACTCTCGACCCGACCCGTCAGCTGGTCGGGACAAGAGTGGGGGCTAATGATGATGCTCGATATCGGTGATCTCCGAGATCAGGACACGTGGCAGACGTCGTGTCCCAGGGCTCACAAGAAAGGACCTCAGTGGCTGACCAGACCACTCCTGTGCCCGTCCTACAAGCAAACGCTAGCTCCCCTCCGAGCCCCCAGCACAATTGGCCTCCTCGGCCCCACAGCTCGTCTCCGAGCTATCACAGGCCCGACCCTCCTCGGCCCTCTCAGCTCGCCTCCGGGCTCGAGCAGAACCAAGATACCTCGGCTCTCCCGCTCCTTCGCAAGCTCTCCTGCCGAGGTCATCTTCCTCGGTCTCATCGACTGACCAACAGCACCGCTTGCAGGCGTAACCGCCATCCCGCAAATCTCGCCATGCGCGAGATCTCCGCCGGCCACATCCTATGTTCCACGCCACCACGATCCCCCATTAACGAGCCTATTTCGCCATTAATGGGAGGTCCCGCTCATCACGCGGACGTGACGTCGGGAGCATAACAGCCGGCGTGATTCTCGCGCCTGCCTCGCCTGCTGCCACCGCTATATAAACCCCTTTTTCAGACGGTTCAAGTAAGTCATTTTTACTCCACTAAGTCGTTACTCTGCTCGGATCTCTAGTCTAACTTGACCGTCGGAGGGTCCTCGGTGGTACAACCACCCCGGGACTTCCTTGCAGGTAGCTTGGCAACCACAACCTCAAACCCATTGAGATTCACACGCTTAAGGAGCGACAGCCTCCAGATCCAATCTCAGCCACCCGTCGCCGCCATCAGTAGATCAACGGAAGGTAACTGAAGGAGATTCACGCCTCCGTCATGGTCTAAGGGTTCATAGAGGCCCAAAAAAATTCTTTGAAGATTGCTGATAAATGAGTATTTGTTAATGGAATGTTAGAGGGATTTCTAATTCTCAAACTCAATAAACAATCAGAAGAATACAAAAGTCAGAGAAAATTCAAAATTTCTGTATTATGGACGCTATGGTGGATTTCCCTAGAGCCAAATTTATTGCTACAACAACAGGATTTACTTATTCCTGGAATGATACATCTAATAAAATTTGGATTTTTGCAGTGGCTTCAATTAATGCAGAAGTAATTCACTCATCTCATCAAACCCTTACCATTAAAATCAACATCAACTCTACTGAATTCTACTATTTATCTGTTGTATATGATAAAAATTCTTATATGGAAAGAAGAGATTTATACGAGGAACTTATGAACTTCAGCCACAATGCTGTTGTTCCTCGGTCCATTGGAGGAGACTTTAATGCTATTGTTTCAGTTGTTGAAAAGAAAGGCACAGGAAATGCAAATTTGCAAAGCATAGATGATTTTAATGAAATGATTAATTCTTGTGGACTCATTGATATTGGTTTTTCAGGGCCAACTTTTATATAGTGCAATACTCAAGAGGGATTCAGAAGAGTACAGTCAAAAATTGATAGATACTTATTTAACCAAACTTGGATTGCTACTTTTCCAAGTGGTCAAGTACAGTATTTGCATGGAGGTTATGATCATGTTCCCATCAGTTATACTTGTCCAGAAACTCAATCTTTTCCTAAGCCTTTCAGATTTCAGAATATGTGGACATTCAATGATAGCTTTCTACAGTGGTGCAATGCTGGGTCAAAGAGATAAGCAGCTATATGGATCATATTCATAGTTTTGCATTTAAGCTAAAAAGACTTGAACAAACTTTGAAAAGTTGGAATAAAACAACCTTACAATGCAAAATACTTTTGATAATCTTCAAAGAAAAATTTTATGAACTTTGGAAAGCTAAAAACATGAATGAGATTCTTTTGCATCAAGAGGAAATATTTTGGAAGCAGAAATTTAGACTGAATTGGCTAAAAGAAAAAGGACAGAAATACAAAGTATTTTCGCTCATGTGTGAATTTGAGAAATAGTTCTAGCAAGAATATAAAACTGCAGAATCAGAATGATTGTTGGATTGAAAATCAAGCAGAGTTAATAGATTTGGCAGTTCAGCATTTACAAGCTGCCTTTTCATCTCAATATAAAGATAATTCAGTATAGATGGAGCTCCTTTTCGGGCCTCCGTCAGATATTGTCTTCCTCTGATCTCAAGGTGAACTGGATTGATTGTCATTTGTTGCGTGTGGGTCTCAATGGGTTTTAAGAGGACAAAGTGGGATGAGAAGGCTGCCGCCGTGTACCTGCAAAGAAGTCCCGGGGTGGTTTGGTACCACCGAGGACCCTCCGACGCTCAAGTCAGTGACAATATCCGAGCAGAGTAACGGCGTAAGTGTAAAAAAATGGCTTACTTGACCCCTCTATGATGAGGGTTTATATAGCGGTGGTGGCATGCAGCGGCAGGGACGAGAATTTCGCCGGCAGGTTCGCCTCCGACGTCACGCCGGCGTAATAAGCGGATCGCCCGTTAAAGGGGGATCGTGATGGCGTGGAACGTGGGATGTTGCCGGCGGAGAATACACGCGTGGCGAGATTCGCGGAGCGGCGGTTACGCCTACGAGTGGTAGGGTTGGTCGGTCGGAGGGACCGAGGAAGATGGCCTCGGCGGGAGAGCTCGGGAACAAGCGAGAGGGCCGAGGTATCTCGGTCCTGCGGTAGCTCGGAGGCGAGCTGAGAAGCCGAGGGGGCCAATTTGCAGGGGCCCTGAGGTGAGCCAGCTTTGTGCTCGTAGGTCGGGTACAGGGGTGGCCCGGTCGGCGCCTGTGGGCCCTCTCTTCTGGGTTTTGGGACATGTCATCGGCCACGTGTCCTAATCTGGGAGGTCGCCAATATAGAGTATTATCATTAGTCCCCCACTCTTGTTCTGACCAGATCGTGGTCGGGTCAGGAGTGGACTGCCAGGCCTCCCGGGGCGAGATCCTTCGTCGGGACTCATCGGGACGAGTCCTCGGGTCATCGGCTGTCTTTCTTGCCAGCGAATCGAGGCGAGACCTTTGCATTTAAGTAGGGTGCGCCGGTTCGTGCACTCTGCAATCGAGGTGACGGTCCACGTGTCGAGCGCCAACCGCCGGATGTGACGTGCGCAGGTCTGAGGCGTCTGATGGGGTGCGGTCAATCACTGGGCTGCCACGTGGAGCGATCGGAGCCGCTGGGCGTAAGGAGCCGTTTCAGCGTGAGACAACGGGCGCCGTTGGATGAGGCCGTATGCGGTAATAAATACAGGCGGGGCCCGCCCCAGGGCCCCCGACTTTTCATCTCCTCCCTTCCTTGAGTCGCTATCGCTCGGCGTTCTTCTCCCCTAGCGAGACATGGTTCGTTCCTATTTTTCGGGCGGCTCGCACCGGGGGGAGGCCAGTGGCATGGCCGAGCCCCCGGCCAACTTGCGCCCTCTGTCTGGTTCTTCGCCGATGGCTGGGCCGTCCATCTCGTCAGCGGCACCTGGGAGCTCTTCTGGCGGCGGCCGGAGTCGTCAGCCGTCACCCGAGTCCCAGACTGGTGATGGGAGGACGGGCGAGGGCCGGCCTCTTTTTAAGAGGAAAAGGACGGTTTCTCGCGCACCGCCGTCGAAGGCCCCCGGAGGGATTCCGGTGCGGGAAGGGGGCTCCGTCTTCACTGTACCGTCTGGGCTTTCTGTTGCTACTGGTCTACTCGCCGGGATGGAGGAATCGGCCGGCGGAAGGCTCCCGTGTGACTCCTTGAGGGATCAGTTGGAGGCTATGGCCCAAGGGGCGGTTCAGGTATGAATCCTTCCACGCGCATTCGCCTTGGTATGCCTCTCCTTGGTTTCTCACTGGCTTTTTGTCAGGTTCTTCAGCACTGCGCCCTAGCCGTTCGTATGGAGGCCGAGGGAGCATTCCACGCCCCGAGGCCAGTGGAGGCGTTTCCTTCGGAGGTCGAGATCTTGCAACGTGACCTGCGTCGGGAGAGGGACAAGGCTAACGTCGTGGCAGGCCGGGCGAAGGCCGCGGAGCTCACCAACTCAGCGACTCGGGGTGCCCTTCGTCGTCTGAACGCGTCACTCCGGGTCGCTGATAGGAAGATGGCGGACCTGGCCGGGCGCTTTGCGGCACTGGAGAAGGAGAGGGGCGCAAGCATGGGGGATGCTGAGTCGGCGCTGCTGAGGGCTCAGGTTGCCGAGGCTCGGGCTAAGAAAGTTGTGGACGAGTACAAGGCGTCGGAGCAGTTTTACACCGAGCGCGGGGAGTTTTCGGCTGTTGCGTGGAATAAGGCTTTGGACGCCGTGAAAGAACAGCTTCCCGAGTTCGACGATGGTGAACTCCGCGCTCGTGTTCCGCTTCCGGCGACGAGGCCTCCGGCGAGAGATGACGGGGGGCGCTCGGTGGCAAAGTCTTCGGTGGTAGGGCCTTGGGCCGTGACGCCGACGTCGAAGTGGCCGAAGTAAGCCTCCGGGCAGTATGTAGGGCCGGGGGCCCAGAGTACCCTTTGTAAAGATCTTGATTTTGGCAATAAAAAAAAAGAACCTTTATGTAATACCCAGCACCCTTTTGTGCGTCTATATCCGTAATTTTCTTTTCACCTATAAGATTTTATTTATAATTATTTATTATTTTAAAATTTCCCAATCTATTTTAGTTCTCCTCCATTTTCCCTCCATTTCTCACAAAATTTCATTTAGATTATCCCAAGCCCATCCCTTTTTCTCATCTTATCCTTTGATTTTCCATTCATAACCCGGCCTTTTCTTTTCTTTTCTTTTCTTACCTATTTTTGTTATTCCTTACCCCAGCACTATTTTTCCCAAGCCACTACTATTTTTCTTACTTAATATTATAAAGGATTAGCCCCGGCCCGTTTCTATATTTTCACTAATTGAATTCTTTCCCAACTCCCCGGCCCGTCTTCTTTTTCCCTCCTCAAGCATATTTTTTCCTTCTTATTTTCTTTCTTGAGCCCAACCCGAGCCCATCTCCTTTATCTTAATAATTCTTTCGAATTTATCCTAAGCCCGGCCCCATCCTCTTCCTCATTTATTTTCTGAATTTTCCATCCCACACTTTCTCTAAGCCCACGCCTCCTTCAATCCAACCTGACCCGGCCCAACACACTATTCCCCATCTCTCCCAACGGCTCCTTTCCATTTCTCCCGCTCCCTGTCTCGTGCGACCCGCTCCCTCCGCCATCGCCCCCGCTCTGGCGACGTTACGCCCACGACGCGCGACCCCCGTCTCCACTACCTCTCCTCTCTCCCTTCTCTCGCCTCCACGTTCTCTTTCTCTTTCCCTCACGTTCTCCCCTCTCTATCTCTGCTTCCGCTCCCCTCTCGAACCCACGCCCATGACCGCTCGCCCCTCGCCCTGACGACAACGACCACGACCTATCACCCACGTCTCTCATCTCCTTCCTCCTCAACCCAAAACCCACAGCACCCCTCGAGCTTCCCATCTCCTCCATTTACCCAGTCCCAACCTCGCGTACACGTCGCCGCCGTCATCTCCGGCCACCTCCCTCCATCGCCATAGCCTCGCCTCCACGCTGAAACACCACCACCGAGCTCCCCACTTCAGCCAACTCCTCCACTCACCCACGGCACTGTAACCGAGCTCAGCCCCAACCCCGACGACGGCGAGCCCCACTGCACCCTTACCTGCCATTGTCGCCGACGTTCACCCTAGGCGTCGACCGAGCACCTCCTTCCCCCTTCAGTTCCTCACCCGCTCACCTCGCCGGAGCTCCGACCTCCGATCACCCCCTCTCTCTCTCGCTCTAACTCTTTGTTTTCCTCTCTCTCACTCATCCCTCTAACTCTCTCTCTCTCTCTCTCTGGTTCTCTCACACCTCTCTCTCTCTCTCTCACTCTCAATCTAACCCTTTATCCCTATTTCTATCTCACTCTCTGTCCCTCACACTCACTTCCTCTCTCTCAAATCTCTCTCAATTTTTCTCTCTAACACCCGCTCTACCGGCCACCACAACGAGCAACTCCATGTTATCGGCCACCACCCTCGCCGTCAAGACCCCAGTAACCAAGCCTTTGCTGCCATGCTCGAGCTCCTAGCCTAGACCAAGCTCCAAGATCGAGCCGAGGCCCAACCTTACTGTGTTCCATACCTTTGCTGATGTTCAATCCCGTGGCGTGTCCAGGCAAGTATTTTACTTGCTTACATGCTATATACTCGAGTTACAAACTTAGACTGCTTAGATTATCACATTACAATATTAGATCGATTAGGCGTCATAACTGTTCGGTGTGTGTTCCCAATGAAATTATCCATCAAATTTGATGGAACTCAATGGTGTAGTTTGGCCCATAAGGCTGTGAACCTAGTGTGTGAATTTTGTTGGATAATGTAATCGATAACGACTAAAACGACTACCCCCAAGTTTGACCATAAAGCTGAAATTTTATTGTACCTGAAAACCGTTAAATTCACCATAAATCATACATATACTAGAATGGTGCGTTCGAGGGCTCAAATCGAAGCCGACTCGACGAACTTTAACCCTATACTGGCTTCCTGGTTTTCCTGTACTTAAATCATGATGATATTTGGATCGGAGTGCGACTCTGGACTGCAGTCCAGAGCGACTCCAGTTGTTGCTTGCTGTTCCGTAATGGGTACCACATGATCTCCTTAACTCGTAGATTGCGGAACTCCACTGGTTATTATAGGTAAATCTGTTAGCTATACAATACAATTGGTTTCATTCTGTTCCGTTACCGTTTGATATTTAATCTGTAATTTGAAAGATCGGGACGCATAACAGTCCCAACAGAACCAGAACTGACATATTGGTATTGATTAGCGTATAACTTCTGACGTACAGACGCGATCGAAGATCTGTCTATTGCGTTGAAAACCTTACTAAAAACCCTAGATTTGATCCAACTGTAGCATAGCTAAAATCTGATCCCAATTGGGATTAAAATGCGTTGCGAAATGGATTTCTGATTCTGAAACCGGATTTCCAGCCGCGAGCGCTTAAAATGAAATGGTTATAATTAAAGATCCTGGAACCCGATTGGCTTGAAACTAAATTCGATGGATAGATAACTGAACATACTAATTACTACCTGTTTATCGTTTCGCTAAATTATATACATACGTTTCATGATAAATCGTGTAAGTGATAGAATACTATTTTTGTGACACCTTAATCGTGCTTATATACTGTTCACGCATCATATCATACCCATATCATTGTAGTGATGACCTAGTGATATCGTGCATTTACCCAGTGTTAGATTTTAGTGATGATTGTGGCAAGTACGTCAGTGTTCGTGTATCCGTGATTAAGTGAAAGTGATACGTACTTGTACACAATCAGTGATCCTATTATTCTATTGCATTGTCGACGTCTATGGGATGCGTATACGTGTGACTATAAGTGGTATGGGACACTTATGGAAGCGCTTGCACGGGTGTCACAGATAAGGCATCCGACACTGCCATTTATCTTAGATATTAGTCGGGACGTGCTTGATGGAGGTCCTGCCTTCAGTTCTCGCGCAGACTTGTCACGGATCGATTAGTATTTAGGGTTATGGTTAGCGTTTGATGTAGACCACGGGGTGTGGGGTAGTTTAAGTGTGAATTCAACAGAATCTCGGGAGTCCCATGCCGGCTTATATATTTAGGGAGTTATATGGAGATTTACAGGGTATGTGATATACACCGTGATATATATGTTACATGTTGGGCCCGTGGTCCCTTGCCCTTGGGTTCTACCCTTGGGTGGAGGACACTTGCGAGTGGTTGATTCTCACACTTGGACTGACGATAGGCTTAGTGACCTGTACAGTGAGACTTAGAGACTGATAGAGATACGGGCATTTATATACCTTATATACTGTGTTGACATATGTGACATACCGTTCTACTGCTTTACTGCTCCGCTGCATCGTTTACTGCACATTCATATTCATGCTGTCATTGATTTACTGTTATTCATATCTATTACCACCACTAGAACTGTCACTTGATTTTATATATATTATATTGCAATTGTGTCGCTCTGACGACCTGAGTATGCATGCTCAGTGTGAGGAGAAGATTAGCCTGGACCAGAATTAGACGTGCATCACAGATTCCTTGACTTGCCATTCCGAGTTACATTCGTTTGTTCCACTTCAGGTCAGTCTTTATATTGTTTCTTTCAGTTACCGCATTTCTCATTACCTGCGCATCATTTACTGTGTACCATGAAAAACTAGAAGCCGAAGTGTGACTACGGCAGGACATTTCCTTGACCGTAGGAGCATGGCTGGCCTTGTCTACCCTTCGTATTTCCGTATTTTGGGAAGCAGGGCGTGACACTTTAACTCGTCGGTTTGTGTCCCCCCCCTTTTTCTTCTCTCTTTTTTTGTGAAGGACGTCTGTAGGATGTCCTTGTTTGTATCGTTGTGTTTCCGTGTAAGTCTGGCCATATGCCCAGCGACCTCCTGCCGAGTCTGCCAGCCAGCGAGGGTGCCAAGCACTGCCGGGGAGGTATCCTCGTGCACCCGCCAGGTCGACGGGAGACCGTTCAGGTTCGGACGATCCAGCTGTTCTTCCGGGTGTCTCAGATCCTTGAGCGCGGCCACAGGGTAGCCGTCGGGTTCGGCCGAGCAGGGTAGCTGCTCGGTTGCCCCTTATGGGGGCTCTTGATCCTTCAGGACGGTGGTAGGAAGCTACCCGCCATCGACAGTCAGGCAAGGACCCGACCGCTTCGGGGAGGAATTTTGATCCTCAGCGTGTGGCAGGGAAGCTGCCTGCTGGGGATAGCCGAGCGAGGGAACCTCGGGCTCGACCGCCTCTGGGAGGGCTTTCAGATCTTCCAGGACGGGGACCGAGCATGGTTACTGCCCAGTGCCTCTTGGCGAGGACTTTGATCCCTGTCGGTTGTGATAGGAAGCTACCAGCCGGGGATAGCCGGGAGAGGACCCGACTGCCTCTGGGAGGACTTTGGCCCTTGGCGCGAGGAAAGCTATAAGGCTGTAGGAAGCCACCAAGGACCCTTGGCCGGGCAGGGTTACTGCTCGGTGCCTCTTGGCGAGGGCTTTTGTCCTAAAAGATAGTCGAGTGAGGGAACCTCTGGCCTTGACTGCCTCTGGGAGGGCTTTTTGATCCCCGGCGTTGTGGCAGGGGAGCTGCCCACCGGGGATAGCCGAGCGAGGGGACCTCTGGACTCGACTGCCTCTGGGAGGGCTTTTCGATCCCCGGCGTTGTGGCAGGGGAGCTGCCCGTGGGGGATAGCCGAGCGAGGGAACCTCTGGCCTCGACTGCCTCTGGGAGGGCTTTCCGATCCCCGGCGTTGCGGCAGGAAAGCTGCCCACGGGGGATAGCCGAGCGAGGGAACCTCGGGCTCGGCTGCCTCTGAGAGGGCTTTAGTTTCTGGCGCCGTGGCATGGGAGTTGCCCGCTGGAGACAGTCGAGCGAGGGAACCTCGGTCCCGACCATCTCTGGGGGGCCCTTCTCGTTGTACAAGGGGAACCCTACCGGGAAAGAAGGTTCGAAAGTTTCTTTATTCGCATTGGGAGGAATTTCAGATAGCGCTATACATCATCATTTAAAAGGGAGATTCTGAGCGGTGGCCGGGGCACGGCGTTTTGCTAGTTTTGACCTCATAGGTATAGCTTGAGCTTCTCCGCGTTGTAAGGCCGAGGTAGCTTCCATCCATCCCCGTCTTGCAGGCGGTAGGCTCCGCCGGGGAGCGCTTCGTAGACGAGGAAGGGGCCTTCCCACTTTGGGAAGAACTTGTGAAGCCTGCCTTGGTCGATGAACTCGTTCCGCCGCAGGACTAGGTCCCCGGCCTTGAAGGATCAGTGCTTTACCCGAGCGTTATAGTACCGGGCCGTTTGCTGTTGGTAGGCGGCGGCCCTGATCTGGGCCCGATCCCTTTTCTCCAACAATACGTCGATGTTGGTTCGTAGTGCCATGGTGTTCGCTTCATCATCAAAGTGCTCGACTCGGTGGATGGGGAGCCCGATCTCTGCTGGGACCATTGCTTCGGTCCCATAGCAGAGGCTAAAAGGGGTCTCCCTGGTAGGAGTCCTTTTTGACGTGCGCAGGGCCCACAATACCCGGAGTAGTTTCTCGACCCAACTGCCCTGCCTCCCTTCCAGGCGGGTTCGAAGGCCCCTGAGGACGTCCCGGTTAGCGACCTCGGCCTGCCCGTTACATTGGGGGTGCGCGACCGCGGCAAACTTCATGAGGATGTGGTATTCTTTGCAGAAGTCCCTTGCTTTCTCATTCTCGAAGTCCGTCCCGTGGTCGGTGATGATGCACCTTGGGATCCCGAACCGGTGAATCAGGTTGTTTTGGAGGAACTTGATGGTTGTGGCGGCGTCCGGTTTCCTGATGGGAACGGCTTCGATTCATTTGGTGAAATAGTCCACCGCGACGAGGACGTACTTATGTCCGCCAGTCCCCGTGGGAAACTGGCCGATCATATCCAATCCCCATTCGGCGAACGGCCACGGGGACGCCAGAGCCGTTAGCTCAGTAGCCGGGAGGCAGGGGATACTACCGTGGAGTTGGCGGCTCTTACACCTCCTGACCAGCTTCAGTGTGTCTTCGTGCATGATGGGCCAATAATACCCCTGAAGTAGCGCCTTTTGGGTCAGGGTTCGAGCCCCCTGGTGTGCGCCGCCCACCCCTTCATGGATTTCCCGCAGGACATAGTCGGGCTCGTGGGGGTCGACGCATCGGAGCAGGTGCTGAGTGAAGGCCTTCTTGTAGAGGTTCCCTGTAACAACCCTAATTTTCTTATACATTTTTTCCTATACAAATTTTTTTTCAAAATATTTTTAAAGTCCACAAAGGGGTATTTTAGCCTGAGCACAAGATTTATGTAATTATTTTTGTTACAAGCTACAAGAATGAAACAACTCCATTTTTAGTGTACAAGAAATCACTTCAAAATTTAATGTATACTTGGAGTATTTACTCTTGCTGCTATCATTTTAAGTAATTAAATAACACAATAATCACAAGAATGAGCCTGCAGCTCATTGGTAATACCTTGCACTGCTGAACCAAGCCATCAGAGTTCGAATCCCATACCCCATATTATTTTTATATTATTTTGTTTTAATTTTTGGAAAGTCAACAGTCAAACAGCCATAACTCTCAAAATTAATACTGCACATAAAAAAACTAAATACACCAAAATTCCCCCCAGGAGTTTCCCCACCCATCGGTGTCCCGAGTCGGCCGGCGGACCGGCCGGCCGAGTCGTCAACACGGAATTTTTCCGTGTTGACTTGGTCAACCCCTCTGTATACTTCTTTTCTCCAGAACAGTTACCAAATGCACAATAAAGCTCTTTTACTCCCAAATTTAATGATATTTTAATGAATTTTTATATTTTAAAATATTTTTTTAATCAAAACCCTAACCCTAGCCTAGCCCTATATAAACACCCCTACCCTCTACCATTTCACCCTACAAACCTAAGTCCACTCTCTAAAATTCTCAAGAGAACTCGGTACGTTAGAAAAAGAGCGAAGCGAAGCGCTGCCGAAACCGACGACGAATTCCGGCGACTGTACTAGGATCCTTGGCGACGTTTCGACGCACCGACAACCTACTACTTTCTTAGCCTCCCTAGCTTGTCCAAACTTGTAAGTCCCACTCTTTCTATCTTCCTTTTCTTTGAAAGAAAATACGACTTTATGAAACCCGACGGAAATCGGAACAAACCGATTTCCGATTCGTTTTTTCTACGAAATCCCACTTGTCACTTAATCCATAATACCTAAACATATTCATGATGACTATTAATCACATAGAAATCAATTTAAACAAAGTTTCTCACATGAAATGATAACTTTCTTGTAATATCGTATTTTTTTCATAAAAATACCATAAAGTTTATTTTTCTACTTCTAATCAATTCTCTCATTCCTAAACATGTTCATCTTGATAAATAAACTTGTAGAAATCAATTTGAATAAGTTTTCACATATGAAATGATAACGTTTACAAATACTGTATTCTTACACTTAAATACCCTTATGTTTAATTTAACATGTTTAACCTCTAAACTTCATTAAACCTTAAAATAAGTCACGAGATAATGACCTACCTCTACACACACACAAATATAACCTTAATTGATATCGTTAAAATTTAGAATACGAAAATACAAGACTTTTCGCTAAAATACCATATTCTTTATAAATCTTTTCTAAAAGCTTTAAGTTGTACACAATTCTAAAACAAAATCTTTTAAAATGAAAGTACGATTTGTCATGGACATCGATCGTTTATCTAAACTGACTTTGTGGTGTCTAGACAAGTGTGTCAAGGCTAGTGGTTTTTAATTAGGCCCACTACTGTGGTTCCTTCCCACTTACCTGGCCGCAATTGGCGGTGAAGAGCCGATTTGAGCCTTCTAATGACTTGTCGTTTGGACCTTAGAAATAGGCTAGTTGGCTTAGGAAACCCTAGAAACTAAAATACGGAAATCTATACCCTTTTACGAATAAATAACTTATATTTATAAAACCGTTTTTTCTAAATGAATAGTATTTATTAAACCTAAGCAAAGCGCCGCTACAACCCACCTTTGGGGAACCCGTTAGGGATAGTACGGTTCATCGTGCACCCGCGGGCTAGTAGTGCGAGATTCAGACCTCCGCAAGGAGCATTCGGTCTCGAAAGGTTTAAGATACGACATTTGAGAAAAATGAGATTTTGGAGAATAAAATATTTATTTAAAATTAACCTTGTATTAATATATATATATATATATATATATTTATCATTTAAACACCTATTTTGTTATAAGATAAAGTTTCCACATTTTTCCTAAAAATTACAAGATTAAAAGTTACATTAAAATATCATGAATTTCAAATAAATCAATATTATAAATTAATACTTTTATTAGGATATATTCACTAGAATAACACAAATAAAATTTACACTCATTATAACAATAAAGACGAATAATAAATACTTGGGGTGTGTCTTGAAAATTATACAATAGTACTTTTTACATAAACCCCCCTCAAGTTTTATAAATTACAATAAGGACCCTAACAAATTATAGAACTTCAAATTACCTTCTTTTAGTCTGACTCGGGTTAGAGTCTGACTATTTCTAACTTGAATATGATTCAAGTCAATCTATATTATTTTATATTCCAACTCAATATGAACATATGAATCCCAGAATCCTGTTAACAATCTATATAACTTGACTGAACCGAACCATGGATATATTCGTTTTACATGTTTCCCAGTATTCCATTTACATGACTCTACGGTTATAACCGTTTCCTGATATCATGGTTTCGGTCAGTCAGTCAATCAATCATGCAATCAATACAACTTTACAAGATAACAATACAAACAAGACATCGCGGGGTTTAAGGGGTAGATTGGTACGGAAGGTGTTAAAAGTGGCACGAGACGGTCAGATTTAAGACACCTAACCTGAATCCAATTGCCGTTGTTCCGGGTTGTATAACGGAGCCTTGTACTTCCATTTGCCCTGGTCTCTAGCATACTGAGACCCCTCTCGTATACACTGGCATCCTTCTGTACCAAGCTACAACAACAGCGTTAACACCATACTACAATAATATAACAATATAAAAGCCACCCTCTCCCTCTCCCTCTCACTCTCTGTCTATTCTATTTCTCCCCTTATCTTTGGGACTTACCGAGCGATCTGTTCGCTGACGACATTCTATTTCTTTCTTCTTTGAATGTCGTCAGGTGCGTTGGACCAAGCTGAGATCGAGCCCACCGGTGAAGACTTGGAGCCGTTACATGAAGACCCCGAGCTCTAGATATTGTACCTTGTTCTTTTCCGTATTTTCATTTCCTGTTATGCCACTGTTTAGGCATCTTTATTTCAGTTGTATTTTCCTTTCCATGTATTGTACAAAGGATGTTATTAATAAAAGTTGCTGTTATTTCTATATCATTCATCTCTTGTGATTTACTTTATATTGCTTAGTTACGCATAGCGTATGTACTTCTAAGTATATACGTAGCGGGCCTCGTCGCGTTCCCTTCGCCGTACACTGGGAAGCGGGGCGTGACATTCCCGTTACTCCAGACGAAGTGGGTGGCTCTGGCCCGGAGGCGGCGGGCGGCTGCCCTGTCTTCCGGGAGCGTGCCGTCTTTCAGGAATTCCACGAGGGGCTTCCTCCAATCTGGGTCATTCTCCTGTGTCGCGTACACTTGGAGCGTCGCTGCCTCGTCTTCAACGCTGGGTCGGGCCAAGGTTTCGAAGAGTATCGAGCGCCTGTTGCTAGCCGAGTATGATGAAGCCAACTTGCTCAGGGCATCTGCTTGAGCATTCATCTGTCTGGGTATTTGTTCCACCTGGACTTCGTCGAAGTTTCTTCGGAGCTTTCTCACCTAGTCTAGGTATTTCATCATTAGGGGCTCCCTTGCCTCGAAGCGGCCAGTCACTTGGCCGACGGCCAGGGCCGAGTCGCTGCGGACCCGGACGACCTTCAGCCCCAGCCTGACGGCCATGCAGGCCGGCTAGGAGGGCCTCGTACTCCGCCGCGTTGTTTGATGCTTTGAAAGCGAGCCTCAAGGAATACTCTATCTCGGCTTCGTTCGGGCCTCGGATAATGAGGCCGGCACCGCAGCCATCCTCGGTGGAGGACCCGTCGACGTAGATGATCCGCTCCGGGGCTGAGCTATGGCCTTCCTGGTCGGGATGCCGGGCTGCGAGGGGCGGCGCGGGATCCAGCTTCCTACTGGGGATGGTACATTCGACAACGAAATCGGCCAGGGCTTGCGCCTTGATGGCTTGCCTCGGGCGATACCTTATGTCGAATTGAGATAGCTCCCATCTCCATTTATCTAGGCGGCCAGAGGACTTTGGCGATGCCAGGATAGCCCTCAAGGGGTGCTCAGTGAGGACGACGATGGCGTGTGCCTGGAAGTAGTGCCGCAGCTTCCGTGAGGTTACCACGAGGGCCAGGACGATCTTCTCTATGGCGGGGTATCTCGTCTCCGCATCTTTGAAGACATGGCTCACATAATACACCGGCCTCTGCACCCCCTCGGCCTCCCGGACGAGCACCGACCCTGCTACTTGGTCGGATACCGCCAGGTACAGCGACAGCTTGTCCCCTTCCACGGGTCGGGTGAGCAGGGGTGGCGTCGCGAGGTGCCTCTTCAGCTGGTCGAAGGCTGCTTGGCAATCCTCCGACCACTCGAACCTTGGGATTTTCCTCAGCGCCTTGAAGAACGGGAGGCACTTCTCCCCCGACCTTGACATGAAATGGCTCAGAGCGGCGATCCGCCCTGTGAGCCGCATGATTTCGACGTTGGTCCGGGGTGCAGTCATGTTCAGGATGGCATCGATCTTCTCCGGGTTAGCTTCAATACCACGGTGGGTGACCATGAACCCGAGGAATTTCACTCCGGTTACTCCGAACGCGCACTTGGCAGGGTTCAGCTTCATGTTGAACTTGCGGAGCACCTTGAACGCCTCGCCCAGGTCCCTGACATGGTCGGCCGATGAGACGGACTTGACGAGCATGTCGTCGACGTAGACCTCCATGTTTCTACCGATCTGCGGCTTGAACATGCGGTGGTATGTGGCCCCGGCATTCTTGAGGCCGAACGGCATCACCCTGTAACAGTACACCCCTCGGTCCGTCGTGAATGCGGTAATGTCTTCGTCGTCAGGGTTCATGCAGATTTGGTTGTAGCCGGAGAAAGCGTCCATGAAGCTCAGGAGCTCATGCCCGGCCGAGCTGTCTATGCGGGGAAGCGGGAAGTTGTCCTTGGGGCAGGCCTTGTTGAGGTCGGTGAAGTCGACGCACATACGCCACTTCCTGCTCGATTTCTTGACCAGAACCACGTTGGCCAGCCATTCCGAGTAGGGCACGTTCCTGATGAAGTTGGTGGCGAGGAGTCAGTCAATTTCTTATTCGATGGCCTTTTGTTTGACCGGGGCGAAGCTTCTCTTTTTCTGCCGGACGGGTCGGGCCGCAGGATCAACCCCGAGCTTGTGGGAGATGATCTTGGGGTCGATCCCAGGCATGTCGGCGGGGGCCCAGGCGAAGACGTCGGAATTGCTCCGGAAGAACTCGGTCAGGTCATCCCGCTGGGTCCCCGTCAGGACAGACCCGACCTGGACGGTCTTCCCTGGGTCTCCTTCTGCTAAGGGCACCTCGGTCAGTGGCTCGACCGGCGCCCCACGGACCTCCTTCCGCTCGTCCCTGGTGTCTAGGGACCCCTCCATGTCGTCGCATGCATCGGCGCTATCAGCGTGCTGCTCGGGGGGAGATGCCTCTGCCAGGCCCACCTCTGCGACCCGTTGGCTCCCGTAGGCCCTGCCCACCCTACCTCGGTCGAGGGGGAATTTTATCGCTATGTAGTACGTCGAGATCTGGGCCTGGAGGGAGTTCAGAGTCGGCCGGCCGACTCTGAACTTCCTCCAGGCCCAGATCTCGACGTACTACATAGCGATAAAATTCCCCCTCGACCGAGGTAGGGTGGAGGATGTTGTAGGCCGAAGGGACCCTAGCCACGATAAAGTCTACCGGCAGCGTGTGCGTGTGGCCGGGCTCCCCGATCGTGAACTGCAGGGTGACCACCCCTTGCGCCGGGGCGGAGTGGTTGGTGAATCCCGAGAGGACGTGGGAGGTCGGCCTTAAGTCCGCTGGGGCCAGCCCCATCCGCAGAAAGCAGTCGTGGAAGAGGATGTCTGCCGAGCTGCCTGAATCGATGAGTATTCGGTGGACCTCGTATCGGTGAATTCGCGCTACGATCACCAGTGGGTTGCTATGGGGCACTGATATGCCGTGGAGATCCTCGTCGCCAAAGGTGATGGGCTCCGGGCTCCTAGCTCTTTGGGTCGGGCGGCCGCCGGAGCGTGTAGGGTGGCAGCCTGCGGGGAGGCCGGCAACCTCGGACGAGGATCCGCCCGCGCCCCCGTTGCGCGGGGGGAGGTAGTGGGCGTTTGGATCCTTAGGGGAATCGGTTGCAATACGGGCGGAGATCGGAAGGCCAACTTTCTATTTTGGGGGAGTTAGTGTTCCCACAGACGGCGCCAACTGATGGAGCTCCTTTTCGGGCCTCCGTCAGATATTGTCTTCCTCCGATCTCAAGGTGAACTGGGTTGATTGTCTTTTGTTGCGTATGGGTCTCAATGGGTTTTAAGAGGACAAAGTGGGATGAGAAGGCTGCCGCCGTGTACCTGCAAAGAAGTCCCGGGGTGGTTTGGTACCACCGAGGACCTTCCGACGCTCAAGTCAGTGATAATATCTGAGCAGAGTAACGGCGTAAGTGTAAAAATATGGCTTACTTGACCCCTCCATGATGAGGGTTTATATAGCGGTGGTGGCATGCAGTGGCAGGCGTGAGAATCTCGCCGACAGGTTCGCCCTCGACGTCACACCCGCGTAACAAGCGGATCGCCCATTAAAGGGGGATCGTGATGGCGTGGAACGTGGGATGTTGCCGGCGGAGAATCCGCGCGTGGCAAGATTCGCGGGGCGGCGGTTACGCCTGCGAGTGGTAGGGTTGGTCGGTCGGAGGGACCGAGGAAGATGGCCTCGGCGGGAGAGCTCGGGAACAAGCGAGAGGGCTGAGGTATCTCGGTCCTGCGGTAGCTCGGAGGCGAGCTGAGAAGCCGAGGGGGCCAATTTGCAGGGGCCTTGAGGTGAGCCAGCTTTGTGCTTGTAGGTCGGGTACAAGGGTGGCCTGGTCGGCGCCTGTGGGCCTTCTCTTCTGGGTTCTGGGACACGTCATCGGCCACGTGTCCTAATCTGGGAGGTCGCCAATATTGAGTATTATCAAGTATGCATTTATAAGATAATTACTCACTTGGTTACTGATTCAGATAATAGTATGCTCACCTCTATTCCTTCAGTAGAAGAAATCAAAGAGGCTGTGTTCAATATGGATTTTGATAGTGCTCCTGGTCTGGATGGTTACAATGGGAAGTTTTACAAATTGACATGGGATATTATTCAAGCTGATCTACAAGAAGCAATTTCTTTTTTCTTCAGAAATGGCTATATACCTAAGTTAGTGAATTCAACAATTATCTGCCTTATTCCAAAGAAATCGAGCTACACTAGAATTACTGACTATAGGCCTATTAGCCTCTGCAATTCTTTCTACAAAATCATCACTAAAATTTTATTTGACAGGCTTGCAATGGCATTGCCAAAAATTATTTCAGAGGAGCAAGGGGCTTTTATTAAAGGCAGGGAGATGACAAAAAATATTGCTTTGGCTCAAGAAATTACTCAAGATTTATGCAGAAAAGCAAGAGGTCGTAATTTCATTTTAAAACTTGATATGGAAAAAGCTTTTGACAGAATGAAATGGCCTTTTATATTCCTTGTTTTGAAAAGTTTTGGTTTCACTGAGCATTTTCTAAAACCGGTTAAAGGATGCCCGACTACTCAAATATTAGTCTCAAATATATCGCAACAGTGGAAGGCCTTTAGGTTTAAATTTTAAAATTTTGATCTATCTACACTTGTACACAATTATTGTTTAATAAATGGAGAGAACAAATTCAATTATTATTTATATTAATGAAAATTAATTTTTCATCACATGTCGTTCCTTTAATACTAAAATTATCTTAGAACTATTTCTAAACTCAACAATAATTGTCATAATTAAACTATGACAATTAACATATTATACTATATAAGCTATTCATAACAATTTATGGCTATATGAAACTTTTCCATAAATCATATAATATTTTTTCAAATAATAAATTTTATGCCCTATTTGCAATATCGAATAATGCAAGATATGAAATCAATTCCATAATTAGTTGAGGTCTTTACTATAAAAGATTTATATATAAACTAATTTTATATCATACAAAGTGACTAAATTATAATTTCTGTAAATTATAGGAATTTATAATTAAGTTTTCATAGATTTAGTCACCTATGAGGGCCCCAAACGAATTAAATAATTTTCAGCGACATGGAAACAATTTTTCAGATCCCTCACGTCCAAACAGGACATGATGTGAATATTTCAAGTCATGTGGATGTTTTTCTTTCGTTTTTCTTTTTTTTTAAAATAAAAAATAAATTGATTTCTAAAAACAAACCTTTTAATTTAAATTGATTTCAAAAACCAATCTTTTAAATTTAATTGATTTCTAAAATCAAAACCGTTTTAATCTGTCAAATAGATCACAACATCATATAACTTTAAATTAAATTGATTTCCAAAATCAAACTTTTAAATTTAAATTGATTTCTAAAATCAAAACCCTTTTACTCTATAATATAGATTACCAAAAACATTATCTTAAATCTATCAAATAGATTTCTTAAAAACATAATCTTTAAATCTATCAAATAGATTTCAATAGATCACATATACAAAAATTAATTTAGATCTCATCTAATCTATTTAATCTAATTAAATAAATAGATCTTATCTGATAATAATAAAAACTTTTTTTTTAATATAATTGATTTCAAAAATCAAATCCTTTAGATTAAATTGATTTTGAAAATCAATATAGATTTCTTAAAATCTTAATTTCTTAAACATATCTTATGTCATATAAATATTCATGATGATCTGATATAAAATGATTAATCTAAACAATTAATAGATCTAATCTAATTATACCAAGATCATCTCTGTTTCAACAACAAATTAGGATTACTAAAATTAGAGCTTTTTATCACATAAAATTGAAGAACCTTAATTTATTTAGATACATAAAGTCTATTTAATTTATGAACAATTCATAATTAGGGTTTTATAAAATTATGGGTTTTATCTTATAAAAAATTGTAAAACTCTAATCTAATTAAATCATAATTAATTAATCAATTAATAAGGGCTCTAGAGTAGGCGACCTGTCGCCTTCATTAGCTGTCATACAGCTGTCTTCATTTATTGAGGATAGTGCGCTGCGCTGTCCTTGTCTCCTGACGTCATTGCATGCGTCAACTGATACCGGTTTTATAAAAACCGTGGACTGATTTTATGAAAACTATAGGCTGTATTCTGAAAAGAAACTTTTTACTAAAAATCGTGTGCTTGGGGTTTTGCAGTCGTTTCTTTTAGTAAAAGTTTTTCACATCATTCTTTATTTCATTAGGCCCTATCCTTTATCCTGGCCCAATGCTGAGCCCATTAAATCCTCCTAGAGCTGATCTGCAGTTTTTAGTTCTTCCTCTGGGTCTTGAGATTGTCCTTGAAAGCATTCTTTCATTTCTACCGATTTGGTAGTTTTCTCAGACGTAGAAGAATTTGTGTCTGAATTGTCCAAAGTTTGTTCAAACTGCTTCTTCATATGTTCTAAGCAGCGTTTCATAAGTTCTTCTTCAGAGATGTTAGGATATTTTCTCTGAAAAGATGTTTTCATTTTTTGCATAGGGTTTTCTGTTGCTAATTCTTCATTGATCCTTTTATCTAGGATATTATTATTATTCTTAATAGTTATTTTTATGCTAACTATTTTTTATTCTTCTTCAATTCCTAACCATCATTTTATCAGAAATTTTCTAGATAGAATAGAAATATTTTCCATATTAATTTCAGCAATAATCGTATTTTTATTTAAAATTAAATGCGTACCTTTTATGTAATTCAATACATTGATGAAGAACTTTTAAGGCTGCCTCCACATACGCAAAAGCCTCCAATTGATATCCATCAAGCCTTGTGAAGATGAACAGGCCCAAGGATTGATATGCATCCAAATATTAAGAGGAAATTTTCATAATTAAAATTCTTAATTTCATGACAAACTATTGCCTCTTTTATATTGGATTGTGGTACAATACCTCAAGCCCAAATATCCGTTATGTGACTAAAATCCCACAAATTAATTGTCACGCCCCGCTTCCCAGAGTACGCTAAGATAGGCATGTGATACAGCCAACCATACTACCTATTCAGTTGATAAAACTGCACATTTGTTATTACATTTTTCCTACCAGTTTCATATTAAAAAAGGACTTTATTAAATATATCATACATATGAGGGTTTATGTGTAAAAATACTATTTTCCATGTGTTGATATATTATAATTAGCATTTGGTAGGAAAATGTATGCAAATAATTTTATTGACCAAATCCTAGTAGAACAAAGTCTACTAAATATTATTTAAGTTGTTGTGCAGAAATTTTCCAAGTTGTGCAGAATTTTTTAAGACTAGAATCAAGCAAATCAAGTTGTTGAAGAAGACTTGCCTAATTATGAATCAAAACTTGAAGACCAAGTCGAGCAGCAACCACGAGAAAATTTCCAAATTCTGAAGGTTCCTAGGCTCGCCAAATGTCACAAAGACAGAAGCCCTGAAGTTTGATCAAGGGAGGAGATTAAACGGCCGCGGATCCGCGGCCATACCCCCTCTTGGGCCGCGGATCCGCGGCAGGATATTGGAGATAGAGTCTGCGCTTTTCTGGGGTGAATCTATGATGAATTTTACCTAATTTTGAAGCAAATGATTCTAGCTTTGCACTATAAAAAGGCACCGAGAGCCTATTGGAAAATTGATCAAGCCGACGAGATCACGAAGTCCCAGACGCTCACGCATCCAGGCTGGTCATCAACTGTTCGTCTACCTCCTTAGGAAAGATCGAGAAGCAACTAGTTTTGTAATCATTTTCTACGGAATAAAGTGTAAATTGTTCAAGTTGATTAATAAAGGTAGTTATTTTATTTAATTCTTTTACATTATGTTTTCCCTCTCTGTCTTTTTATCTTCTTCTCCCAACATGCGCGAGTAATTCTCCGCTTGTTAGGGTTCGTAGGATTAGGGTAGGCTAATGGATGATAAACATCCCTAAACCCTTTTTAAGTCCTATAAAGTTTATGAACTTTATCAAAAGAATCATTAACATCCTAATCGGGCGCGCTAGCAATTCTTTGCTAGTTCCGACCGCGTTTAGAGATTAGATTAACGATTATTTTGGTAAAGGCTAGATAATGAACGGAGTTCCGTGTCGAGATAAGGGTTAAGAGTGGGATTCTTTTTCCCTCCAGAAACCCTAATCTACATGCATAACCGTCGTTCTAGTTATAAATCTATTAAAGGATAAAAAGGATAACTTTTAATTAATCGTCCATAACTACTAAATCCAAACGAACCCTACAAGCCCTTTTATTATATTAACTACATCCCTAAAATAATCTAGATCTATATTTTTGCATTCTTGCTTAACGTAGATCTAGAAACTTTTCACAAAACTCTTTATTCCTCCTCTCTTTTTCAACACATCTAAAGTAAGAGTAAAAAGTTCAACGTTTCCCTGAGGATGACCCGTACTCACCTCGGTCTAGCTATGCGCGACACCGTTCTGATTGCGGTTAAACTACAAACACACTCTTTCGAACAAATCAAATGGCGTCGTTGCCGGGGATACGTGCGTAATTTTTTATTCTTACTATTTGTGTTGAATTCTTAGACGATTCATGTCATTATTAAAACAAAACTGCAAATTGTATATTTAACGATTTGTGCGTGAATTTTGCAAGGAGATCCGGAGTCACAGAATTGAGGAAAATAGAAGACAGAGACATTATTAGAGATCCAGAGGAGCAAAGGAGGCCACAGAAAATTTTTCATCAACCGATCCATCCACCTCGCGGCGGAACCGCGGCATAAAGGTGCTTCCGGCAGCGGAATCGCGGCAGGTTAGAGGGATTAGGGCTACAGAACTCTCTGGTAAGATTCTCAACTCCTTCTCTCTCCTCTCAAATCCAATAAAATCTATTTTCTGCAGGATTCTTTGCAAAATAGCGCCGCTCAAAAATCTTTTTGCAAAAGTTTTGTGATTGGTTTTGTTTTGCATATTTTAATACGGACTTTAAGGGGCAAAGACCAAATCAAGATTAGGTGGGGATTTCATCACCCTTCCTAAGCCCCACAAATCACAAACCGAGCATCTAGATCAACCCTTCATTAATTTAAAAAATATCTAGACCAGACTCTAAGGACTGTCGTGCTCAATAAGGACAGAGGAAGGTCGTGGGCAATCTATCGTTTATCCGCATTATTTTTTTAGTGCCTAGGCAAGTGTGTCAAAGGCTAGTGGTTTTTAATTAGGCCCACTACTGTGGTTCCTTCCCACTTACCTGGCACTTACCTTGCTATAAGGGTAGTACAGAGGCGGTAGAGGATTGATCCTGCGGCTTGTCCTTTGGAAGTCTAGGAGCGGTCTAGAGAATGGACCTAGGTGACCTTAGTTCTAGGGTTGCTTGTGCATCTTAGGGAGATTTGTCTTGAGTCCCACTTTTTCAAAACAAGCCAATTTTAAATCACACACACGCTGCCACTTGCACTAAACCCGCTTAGTGCATGCTCGGCTGGACAAAAGATCCTAGTGCCCGTCTTGTCCGCGTTCCTGTTATCGACGCCGAAGTCGGTACTTCTTCATCTTCTTTTCCCCCACCACACACGACCGAGATGGACGGCACTCCATCAGATTATAACACCACGCTGTTGTTCCCCTCCGAAAGACGGCGCACAAGACTGCGGTGTCTTGGCACTGAGATTCGGGGCAGATGCTAATTGGTGCTATCCGTTCACCTCTCCGAAGATGCAAGTTGATTTATGGCACCATGTATCGAAGGTTTAAACGGATGCGTCCGATGTAGCAGACTTCGTCAGATTCCCCCTCGCTTGAGGGGTTTTTGATTGTGGGGACGCTCTTCCCTGCAGGCGCAAGCCCCTGCAGTTAATTACGCTACCGCATTGCGGTAACAACTTTCTCCTTCTCCAGCTGGTCACTTCGTGTCGTGGGTGTTTGTTTTGTGTTTTGTTGCCCGTGGATTGTTTACGGAGACTGAGTTATGTCGTCGCCCGTAGGGCGTGGACTAGTCCAAATCCGTATTATCTTAGATTTGGGTTTGGGGGTTTGGTTTGAGGATACGTCAGCCATACTTGAGGCTAAGATCAACTCAAACGTTTGTTAAGGATGCGTTAGTCTAACTTTGTGACTAAGATCAACTTAACGGGATCGTTTAGATCCGATAAAGGAGTGTTTGAACTCCATTGTTCCAGTTTAGGGACCTAGAGGTCCAACGTATGTATGGCCGTCAGGACCCGTCACCTCTCTGACGACGTTGAAGAATTACAACGACGGATGTCAGAGGAGTTCAGAGATGTACCCTTGAGCCAGAGTTAATTGGGGGGATTTATAGTCCACTCTGTTTGAAGGTTTAAGGATACGTTAGCCATCTTTGAGGCTAAGATCAACTTAAACGGGACCGTTTAGATCCGACAAAAGAGCATGCGGGGCTCTATTGTTCTAGTTTAAGGACATTGCGGTCCATGGGTAGTTTAAGGACATTGCGGTCCATGGGTAGTTTAAGGACATTGCGGTCCACTGTTAGTTTTAAGACATCTCGGTCAAGGTTAAGGACGTCGTAGTCCATGGGTTTAAGGACCCCACAGTCCGTTGTTAGTTTTAAGACATCCCGGTCAAGGTTAAGGACGTCGTAGTCCATGGGTTTAAGGACCCCACAGTCCGTTATGTGCTCTGGATGCTTCACACGGGTTCACTGTCGTGTTCTGCGAGGACCAGGCTCCGCTCTGGACGTTTTCCACGGGGTCAAAGAGTGACATTATCCGCGTTCCACGTAACCAGGAATTTGCATTAAACACGGGTTTAAGGACCCTGCAGTCCGTATCAATGTGTGGTCGTCGGGACCCGTCACCTCTTTGAAGACATTGAGGGATTACAATGCCAAGTATCAAAGGAGTGAAGAGATGTACCCTAGAACCGGAGTGGATTAAATAGTCCTTGGCCCAATTTGGGGTCAAGACGAATTAATTGTGTTATGAGTCTATTGGCCCAGTTAATCACAAATTGAGGACTTATGGCCATCTTGGGCTAAGTCCAATCAGGAGAGGCTTTGCCTCCATCCATTTAGTCAATTGTGTCAAAGCCTAGTGTTAAACACTACAGAGCAATCAGTGTTGAACACTGGGAATGAGGTTGACAAGTTAGTGTTTAACACTAAGAGATAATTGGTGTTAAACACCAGCTACAAGGCTTTTCAAATTAGTGTTAAACACTAAAACAGATCAGTGTTGAACACTGCAAATGAAGATCTCAGATTAGTGTTAAACACTAAGGCAATCAGTGTTGAACACTGCAGATAAAGCTTTTTAATTAGTGTTGAACACTAAGGCCCAACAGTATTTTAACACTGGGTTCGAGAGTTTCAATTTAGTGTTAAACACTAAGACAAGAGGGGTCACGTGGCAGCACGTGAGAGCGCCCTCCCTTCATTTATTCTGAGATTATCGTGTCTTTCAGAGCGTTACGTGCCATCACGTGATGGGCATTCAAATGCCTATGTATTAGAGCTTCTGCCAAGGGTCACGTGGATCACGTGGGGTGCTGCCTCAAAGGGGCTTTCTGTAGATCTTTTGGGGGGGTCACGTGATGACACGTGACCCTGCCTCTATGTATTTTGTTTAGAGGCTTTGTTAATCTTTTTTCAGGAATTAAATTCCTCGAGCTGTAAATTTCAGAGGAATTAAATTCCTACTTCCTTTCGAAGACTTATATTCTGGAATAGAGTTTAACTCTGAATTTTCTGTAGGAATTACATTCCTCATATATGTGAAGGGCTGAATAGGGTTAAACCCTAATAAAAGTTTTTAAGGAATTGAATTCCCATTCCCTGTTAAATGATGATTAAGGGAATTAAATTCCCGTTGTTTCAACAGAACTAAGTTCTTAATTAGGGTTAAACCCTGTTTCTTTTTATTCTGAAGGAATTAAATTCCCATGATACAGGGTCAAGCCCTAATTTTATTTTAATGGAATTAAATTCCTATAGTTCTGTGAGAATTAAATTCTCATGCTTGCATTCCCTCTCTATGTTTTGGATCTGCATGGCAGGATCTCGACCCATTGAGAATTAAATTCTCAACCTTAAGGGGAGATGTGCACTTTGCAGATCCTCTATCAAAGAGAGAAGAAATATATTCTTCTGTTTTTATGTATCAGAGTTAAACTCTGTTGAGAATTAAATTCTCTTCTTCTTTCAAGGAGCTTTTCCCTTTCTTACCTAGGGTTTTTGCAGAAGATCCAAGTTCTCCAAGTATCGAAGCTCTCTTTCTTTTCTCTTTTTTTTTTCTCTGCGTATGTATGTGTATGTATGTCTCTTGGCTCCCATTTATAGGAGAAGCAGCCGAATCAATCAGTTTTTGACGAATCTTCGTGAAAGATTTGATTTGCATCCATCATTCATTTTGGACCTTTGGATTATTAGGTGAATTTTATTCACCATTGGATTTTAAATCCAGAGATTCTCCTTTGTTATTTTGGTTAGATTTAAAGGGGAAATCTTTCCAAACCCGAGATTTTCCCATAGATAGATCACCTCTGAATCTTTAATTCGATTGGTTCCAGATAGTTGCTTTCCTTTGGAAAGATTTGAATTTCTCTCAGAATTTAATTCTGTTAACACAGTGGGCTTTGAAAGCCGGTCACGTGTGACCACGTGACTCATGGTCACGTGTGGGCACGTGACCCCCTTTGGAATGAGCCTTTTCCTTTCTTTTGCGCTCTGTCTTCTTATTGCTGCTTAAACGTCACGTGCTGCCACGTGACCCATGGTCACGTGTGAGCACGTGACCCTTGTTTGAACTCTCTCTTTCCTTGGTTCAACTGGAGAACGAGTCTGCTGTCTTGAACGTCACGTGGCAACACGTGACCCTGGTCACGTGGAAGCACGTGACCCTGGTCACGTGGAAGCACGTGACCTCTTCTGAAGCCTTTTCCTTGACTTGATCAGGGAACTGGTGTGCCTTTCGACTCTTGCATTTAAATGTCACGTGTCGCCACGTGACCCGGGTCACGTGGGAGCACGTGACTCTTTCTGAAGCCCCCTTTTCTTCAACGTAGTCAGGAAACTGAACTTGCCTTGATGATGTTTTTAGGTGTCACGTGCCAACACGTGACCGCTAGTCACGTGTAAGCATGTGACCCTCTTCTGAAGCTTTTCCCAGAAGCTTTCCTGATTTTAAATCAGGAAACAAATGCCCCCACAGCGTTGTTCTCACGTGTCTGCACGTGAGTGCAACGCTGTCACCTCTTGTGACCGTTGGATTCCTCTAGGGATCTGGGGAGACGAAACGTTTTCATTGTCTTCTATAAATACCTCTGTCTCTTCATAGGAGCCTTCACTTTGTTCATCTTCTTCTTCTGAGAACTTCTTCTTTGAGAATTTAATTCTCGCTTTCAGAGCTTAGTTCTCTGTCTTGAAACAATCTTCAGAGTTTAACTCTGTTCGAAAGGAATCCTTTTTCCTCAGGTAATGTTCTTGGTCAACGATGGACCTTCACATTTCTCTGGATTTTAAATCCAAAACAAGGGTTTTTACCCTTTTTTCTTCATATTTTCCATAAGAACATGAAACTGTTTAATCTTTCAACTGTAGATCTCTTAGGGTTTAGATGATCTTTGGGGAGATGATGATGGCGGTTCAAATCCATGGAATTTAATTCCATCCAAAATGCTTCTGGGAATTTAATTCCCTTTTCTCAATAAGGAATTTAATTCCAACGAAGAACTCAATTTCTTCACACAGAGGCTTCCTGGGGTCTCTTGGCCCGAGGTTGTTCTTCTGCAATTAATGCAATGGGGGCTTTATAATGATGTCTTTTTGTGTGAATTTAATTCCTTTGATTTTATTGGATCCACTGTAGAGCCCGAGACAGATCCTGTTGGGGGAATGTGCATGGCCATCATTTTTTATTAAATGAGGATATTCCCTTTTGTTTTATTGTAACTGTTTGGCCTCATTATTAATGAGCCGTCATCCGGATTCTGTGGGGCCCATGTGTTTTGTAGCCAATGGTCCCAGGAAACTTTGCTGTTGCTTTCTCCCACTAGTCTTCATGTTCATGCATGAATATATATATCGCTGACTTTCCTTTTAACGGTCTTCTTTTATTGGATTTCAGGTGCGATGGCTTCTGCTCCACGCTTTCCCTTTTCTCGCTCGGAGGCGGCTTTTCCTCAGTCACCGTCTGATGAGGAAGCGATGGCGATGATTCGGGCCCATGACCCGAACTGCACCAACCTTCTTCAGTGGGGGTCTTGGTATAGTCAGATTATTCAGCGTCGTCGGAGTTTTCTCTGCGCGGTGCCAACAGAGCCCACTTTCCCCTTTTTACCGATGGATCCTCCAAGGACAGCTTTTGCTGTGGAAATGCCCAACTGGACTCCAACGGGGAGGCTTGAGCCTTCGACGACCGGTATTCCGAACCATCCGATTCCGGCCATAGACATCTTGGGGCGGCGTATCTGCCAGGGTGAGGCCCACCCGTGGGGGCAAATTTATAAGATAGGGCTCACTCCCCGGCATCCTACGGGCTATCTTCTCTGGGCTCGCTACATCCTTTCTGCCCATCGTGCGCGGTTGCAGAAAGTCGGGCTTTATCAGGCCATATACGCGTCACTATTCCACTATAAGTCCCCGCATGCCTGGTGGGTTAAGGCGTTTTTGAACCAATGGAATCTTCCCACCAACACTTTCATTCTAGGAGATCGTGAGGTCTCGATCTCTCTTGCAGAATTTTATGAAATCTCGGGATTGCCAATCAGGGGCGCACTGTATGAGGAGTTATTGCCTCCTGACGAGTATGTCTTCGAGCCTGAGTCTGCACCGGTTGACGGCCTGTCCGCTGAGAATGCTGTTCGCCATAAGCGCCCCAGTTTAATTAAAGCCCTAGGCATCTTCGACCGATTATTCACCGAGTCCGAGGAGCAGGGTGTCACTTTCAAGAGCTTCATTGCTTGTTTCCTTCGTAAGGACGCCTTATCGAAGACAGACCCGAAGTTTGCCAACATTGGGGACCCCTTTGGGTTCGGTCCGAAGAGGTTGCCGACCAACGAGTCAGATTTACCTTAATATTACATCCCTATTATATCGCCGATATCTTTTGAATCCATTGCTGTCCCGGGCATGGACGAGGAGGCGTTCTTTGTGGGGTTTGTTAGCGTTTGGCTTAGTTGGTTCGTTATCCCCATGCATCGCCGCTTCATGAGAGCCTCGGTCATCTACCCGGCTCATCGTATCGCTGAGGGGATGCGGTTGGCCATCGGCATCCCGGCCTTGGCGCACCTCTATAATGGATTGGGCACCGCGGCTAATACCTCTACTCCTGGCGTGGACGTAGTGAACTTTTCGCTTCATTATTTCACGTCGTGGATCGAAATGCATGTGCTGGGGTCTTTTGCTATGCATCAGAGGCCCGCCTTTTACGACGCCTATCCCTTCCCACGACTTATGCGGCTAGTGGGTGCTTCTGCTGCCGACCCGACTCAATTTGGGGCCATTCGGGTGCTGATTTCTCCTCATGCCACCGCTGGCGGGTTGGTTTTTAATGATCGGGTTTTGTCTACTCCTTCGGGTCCCGTTCAACAACTCTGGGACCAGTCGAAAGACAACGCACCTTCTCTGAAGCCCCGGGAGGCCACGCATTTGTATGCAATTAGACCGGGCTACTTGGTGTTTCGCCAAGACAGTGCGGCTCTTTTTATGCGGTACAATCCGCATCGATTTGCCCGGCAGCTTGGATACGACCAGGGTGTTCCTTTTGAGGCTTTTATAGTCGCCCCGATCCCTTCGCTTGATGCTGTTCGCGATGCCGCTCATCATTTCATGAGGCTGAACACCGGCTCTTATTTCATGGTCCCTGAAGCTGAGTACATGCCCCGATGCGTGGGCGCGTTTACGGGTTGGTATCTTCATCGGGTCAGCCCAATCATTCTCGAGGAAAGGAGGGTGCTTCTTGGCCACGATGCCCCTCCTCTGGTTCCTGGGGCTAAGCTACGGCCGAGGGCTCCGGTCCGCTTCCCTTTGAGGGAAATCGGCACCGCGCTCATCCCGGGGGAGTCAGGGGTAGACCTTACTCCAACGGCTGGTATGCCCTTGGGTTCCCGATCACGGGGTAAACGGGCCCCAGTAGTAGCACCCCTGCCGGTGGCGGCGCCGCCTCCTGTGGCGTTGACAATGGCTATGTCATCCTCGGTTGTGGCATCGAGCGAGAGTAACAGGAATGAGGGCGCCGAGGGCGATGTGGGCCAGCGCCGCCCTAAGGCTTCGCGAGGGAGGAAGCGGTCATCCTCAGCGACCGGCTCTGGGTCTAAACGGCGGAAGAAAGCGGCTACTGCCCCGCTTGATTCTGTGGTGGAGTCTGAGCCTATCCTTGAAGACGAACCATTGGCCCTGCAAGGGTCAGACGCTGGACTTCTCTTCCCGGGTTCAGCTGATGAGGAGGCTGCGCAGTTGGCCGAGGCCATACGGCGCTCAAAAGACGCGTCTCATAACGCCAAGGTTCCGAAGAAGTCTTATCCCGCTGTAATTTTCTACGAAGACCCTTCGTGGATTCGGCGGCGATTTATCGGCCCTTTGGAGGAATGGGGGGAAAGGGCTCTGAAGCAGGCCGCTTCAGAAGACGCAGCTGATGCACTCTCTTTGTGGACCGGCGGTCATGAGTCTACCCTTGAACCCCGGCGAGCCCACCTCCTTGAGAAGGAGCAGCGGCTTGAAGAAGCCATATTGAGGGCTTCTTTGCGTATAGGTACGTTGTGCTTCCTTTGTAGTCTTTCCGATTATTTATGCCTGTGCATCTGTATCATTATTCTTATTTGAATCGTGCAGAATCTTCGACGCTGGGGGAGCTCCCTACGGGCCCATTAAAGCTAAAGCCCGCCGAAATTCTCAATGAAGCCCTGCTGGATGTGGAGGGGCTGACGAGGCTGCTCCTCTCACGGTGGAACTTCCAGCGGCGGTTCTTGACCAGGGAATGCCTGCCCCTCTGGGGGAGGCTCCTTTGGAGGCCGCCGCCCCAATGACTCTTAATGAGAGCGGCCCAAAGGCTGGGAGCGAGGTAGTCGGGACTACTCTCCCTTTGTTGGAGCCTGAGGTTACGGCAGAAACCGTTGAAGCTGCTATCCCCCCGGCTCAGAATGAGAGGAGTGTTGAAGGTATCCCTCTGCGTTTTAATTTAGCAACCCCTTCATAGTCTGAACTCTTTTATCTTTCTCAGAATTGCGCGGTTTGGCGGCCACGATCGCGGATCTGTCGCCTCGACAGTCATTTCATTGTTTATTGGAGATGGCAGCTCCGCAGGCGATCTCCCCTCAGCGCATTGTCCTTTCGTCTGGGCAAGGTTGGTGTCGTCCATTCCTTCTCATAGCATCGTCGTTATTTTTGCGTACTGACATTGACGTTTTCTGCAGTTCTGGAAGCCGATGACGAGGTCGAGATTCTCGAAGGGCCAGGGGAGCCTTCAGCTCCTACTTGCACGACTGTCGGTGAGTGACATTTCATTGCACTCTCACTCGTTCTTTGCTTAAGAATTTTGTTGACGTCTTCTAAATTTGAACAGCTCTGCCAATCTCCACGGCGTTGGAGTCGCGCATCGTGATGCCACCCGGCCCTTATGCCTTGCGGGCTTCAGAACGCTTGGCCCAATTAAGCCTCGTCTCCTTGTCGTCTCTGATCGAGGAGCTTCGTGCTGGCAGCACGACCACGGCTGAAGCATTCGCTGCCGAGGCTAACGGTTCTCTTCCTTTTCTTGCCACCTACCACAGCGAAGAGGTGGTGCGAGTCTGGGTGGAGTTCTGCCGGCGAGTGGAGGCTTGCCTGCACACTCTCGAGTGTTCTCGCCTTTCCTCGGAGGCCGTGGCTGCAAAGGCGGAGTTACGAGGGCTGATAGCACGGTGCGCGGCCAACATGACGTCATGTGAGAAGAGGCTCGGTCGCAAGTTCTCGGAAAGGGAGTTAGCCTCCAAGGCGCTGAGCGAGCTTCAAGCCAATCTCACAGCCAGGGCCAACAAAGCGTATGAACTCTGGCGGGTGCTTCAGGAGTCCATCAAAGAGGTGGTGGCTCTCGACAAAACTGCCACGTTCACTCGTGAGAGGGTCGAGGCTCATAAAGCCACCGAGAAAGAGCTCGAAGCTCGGCTCGCTTCGTATCAGGCTCAGCAAGCTCAAGCGGAGGCTCGTCTTCTGGAGATCTTGCGTCATGAAGCCGTGGCTCAGCAAAAGCAGGATGAGCTGACCAAGCTGCTGAATCGCCCGCCGGCCTGAAACATTTGTATCTTTTTCTTCCTTTTTGTACATACTCATGGATGAGAGTATTTTCTTTTTGTTTCTTTCATGAATTGTACTTTGCACCCATTTTGGTTTATGAATAAAAGATACATTTTTCTTCTCAATGGTGTGTCTCATTTTCATCGAATGTGTTCTGCGGATATTCTATCTTGATTTCCTTGCAGGACAGCAATGGCTCAAGACTCAGGGTTAAGATCTGCTTCCTAAGACTTTTGCATTTCACGAGCCACGAGGGTCTTATAAAGAGTTTTTCTCCCCACAGGTCGAAAGGATCCCACAGGTGTAAGTTCTTCTTAAAGATCGTGAGGATCCTTAAGCGGGTCTTCCCTTGAGAGTCGTAAAGATCTCGCAAGAGAGTTTTTTCTTCCTTACAGGTCGTGAGGGCCTGCAAGTGTTGGATGCGGTCACCCTTGTCCGTGTTTTACGGAGTCGGGAGTTTCTCAAGGTATCGTAGTTTAAAGACGTCACGGTCAAGGTTAAGGACCTCATAGTCCGTGGATTTAGGGACTCCACAGTCCGATGTTAGTTTTAAGACATCACGGTCAAGGTTAAGGACCTCATAGTCCGTGGATTTAGGGACTCCACAGTCCGGTGTTTGGTTGCAGGGACCCGTCACCTCTTTGAAGACGTTGAGGAATTACAACGCCGGGCATCAAAGGAGTGAAGAGATGTACCCTTAAACCAAGGCCAAGTCTGTAGGGAATCGGGGTGGTTGATCGTTAGTTTTAAGACATCACGGTCGAGATTAAGGACGTCATAGTCCGTGGATTTTAAGGAATCCACAGTCCGGTATTTGCTCTGGATGCTTCACACGGGCTCACTGCCGCGCTTGGCGAGGACCAGGCTCCGCTCTGGACGTTTTCCACGGGGTCAAAGAGTGACATTATCCGCGTTCCACGTAACCAGGAATTTTGCACTAGATGCTCCACACGGGTTCACTGCCGTGCTCGGCGAGGACTAGGCTCCGCTCTGGATGCTTCGCACGGGTTCACTGCCATGCTCTGCGAGGACCAGGATCCGCTCTGGACGTTTTCCACGGGGTCAAAGAGTGACATTATCCGCGTTCCACGTAACCAGGAATTTTGCACTAGATGCTTCACACGGGTTCACTGCCGCGTTAGGCGGGGACTAGGCTCCGCTCTGGATGCTTCGCACGGGTTCACTGCCATGCTCTGCGAGGACCAGGATCCGCTCTGGACGTTTTCCACGGGGTCAAAGAGTGACATTATCCGCGTTCCACGTAACCAGGAATTTTGCACTAGATGCTTCACACGGGTTCACTGCCGCGTTAGGCGAGGACGAGGCTCCGCTCTGGATGCTTTGCACGGGTTCACTGCCATGCTCTGCGAGGACCAGGATCCGCTCTGGACGTTTTCCACGGGGTCAAAGAGTGACATTATCCGCGTTCCACGTAACCAGGAATTTTGCACTAGATGCTTCACACGGGTTCACTGCCGCGTTAGGCGAGGACTAGGCTCCGCTCTGGATGCTTCGCACGGGTTCACTGCCATGCTCTGCGAGGACCAGGATCCGCTCTGGACGTTTTCCACGGGGTCAAAGAGTGACATTATCCGCGTTCCACGTAACCAGGAATTTTGCTAAATATATCCGCATTTCACGGAATAGAGGTTTGACTCTTGGTGATATGTATATCGCCGAGCCATGGAACTGGGGGTTGCCGCTGTTCCGTTTCGCTTAATGTTGTGTCTGCTGTTACGAGACGAGTGTTGGGATGATCTCTAGGTCGCTTGTGGCCCGTCGAGATTTAGCTTCGTTCTTTGGTGAAACCTGGGGGAGGGAGGTACGTTCCCTTCTTTGTTTGCGCCCCTGGATTGTATACAGGGATAGATGTAACATTACCTGTAGGGCGAAGATTTCATTCTTTCGTCATTTTTTTTTATTCTTTCCGCGATGCTCTATCATTTCAGCTTTTTATATCGCGAAAATCGCGATTGCCCAATCATTTCGGCTATTTTTTGCGGTGCCCAATCATTTCGGCTGTTTTTTTTTTACTCGCTGCTTTTTATTGCGAGCTGCCCAATCATTTCGGCTGTTTTTTATGCCTTCATTCTCACTTGCTGCTTTTTATTGCAAGTTGCCCCATCATTTCGGCTATTTTGTAGGCATGTGTGGCTTGCTAGCTTTTTCGCCGCAAGCTCGGATTTTGGACACCGATTTCAGCATCAGCATCGCTGCAACTGGGATGTTGCCAGGAGCGAATCATCATTTGCCGTGAAAGAACTTGGGATTTGATACCGGTTTAGGCATCAGCATCGCTGCAACTGGAATATTGCCAGGAGCGAATCATCATTTGCCTCTGTCGATGTTGAACAAAGGTGGCTTAGCAAACAGGGTTAAGGTCCTGTCGACTAAGGCTTTCGACTTCATGAGCCGTAAGGGTCTCACAAAGGTATTTCTCCCTACAAGTCGTGAGGATCTTGCAGGTGTATTTTCTCCTTAGGGATCGTGAGGATTCCTAAGTGTATGTTCCTCTGTAAGTCGTAAGGATCCTACAAGAGGGTTTTCTCCTTATAGGTCGAGAGGACCTACAAGGGTTGGACTTTGCTGGGGAAATATTTATTCGCGCCCGTGGATTGTATACAAGGATCAGTATTGAGCCTCTTGTAGGGCAATATCGAAGGTTGTGGAGGATTTGCTTAAGAACAGGTTCAGGTTTCTGTATCTTAAGACTTTCAAATCTCATGAGCCGTAAGGGTCCCATAAGAGAATTCTCCCTACGAGTCGTGAGGATCTCGTAAGTGTATTTTCTCCTTAGGAATCGTGAGGATCCCTAAGTGTGTTGCTCCTTTGTGAGTCGTAAGGATCTCACGCGGGTGGTTTCTCCTTACAAGGTCGAGAGGACCCTACAAGTGTCTTTTAACGAGGTTGCGCCCTTTCGGGTTTTCACAAACGCTCGCCGGTAGTCCTGCTGTTTTTACTCACGGAGCCCTTTCGGGTTTTCATCCGTGCCCATTTTGCTTACGGACATACCCCTTTTTTTTTCTTTTTCACCTTTTTTTTACAAGGTCGCGCCCTTTCGGGTTTTCACGAACGCTTGCCGGCAGCCCTGCTGTTTTTACTCACAGAGCCCTTTCGGGTTTTCATCCGTGCCCACTTTGCTTATGGACATACCGTTTTTTTTTTGTTTTTTTTATCTTCTTCTTTTTTTTATCCATCTCGTCAACCTAAGGATGTTGCGGTAGTAGTTTTAGGGACGTTTCGGTCCGTTGATAGTTTAAGGACGTTTCGGTCCGTCGTTAGTTTAAGGACGTTTCGGTCCGTCGTTAGTTTAAGGACGTTTCGGTCCGTCGATAGTTTAAGGACGTTTCGGTCCGTCGTTAGTTTAAGGACGTTTCGGTCCGTCGTTAGTTTAAGGACGTTTCGGTCCGTCGATAGTTTAAGGACGTTTCGGTCCGTCGTTAGTTTAAGGATGTTTCGGTCCACCGTTAGTTTAAGGATGTTTCGGTCCGTCGTTAGTTTAAGGACGTTTCGGTCCGTCGTTATGGGAAGGTCGGCTGCTGCTTGTAAAGTCTGAGCCTAGGAAGATAGTGAGCGGACATAGTCGTCGTCATTTATCATTGACCCAGGCTGCGGCTTATTAAGCGTAGTATTTCTTCAAGAAGCGGCCGTTTATTGGCCTGAAAGGCCTTTCACCGTGCATGTCCATGAGTAGGTAGGCTCCACCCTGGTAGACCTTGTCTATGATGTACGGGCCTTCATAGTTTGGCTCAAATTTTCCTCGCTTGGCACGATTGGGGATCATAGGTCTTTTGACCACTAGTACAAGTTCGCCTTGGCGGAATGTCCTCGGCCTGGTCAATCTTTCGTATGAGCGCGTCATCTTTGCTTTGTAGGCTTCTAGATGTTGTTGCGCTATGAGCCGGGTTTCGTCGAGGGCATCAAGCTCCTCAAGACGATGGTGAGCATTTTCTTCATTCGTCAGCTCGTGGTGGACTGCTACTCGTAGAGAGGGTAACTCTATCTCGAGGGGGAGCACTGCTTCCGTCCCAAATACCAACGCGTACGGCGTTGTGTTCGTGGCCGTCTTGAATGTGGTTCGATAAGCCCAAAGGGCTTCTTGCAGCCTTTCGTGCCAGTCTCTCTTATTCCTGAAAACGGTCTTTTTTATGATCTTCGTCAAGGTCTTATTGAAGGCCTCGGCTAGACCGTTAGCTCGTGGATTGTAAACCGAAGAATATCTCCAGTCTATATTGTGCTGCTGTGCGAAGCGGCTAATCTTATGGCTTCGGTAGGCCGGCCCGTTATCGGAGATAATCCGCCGTGGAGTCCCGAACCGATAGATGACGTGCGTCTTGAAGAAATGGAGGATATTCTCCGTCTTTACTTCCCTCAGTGGTACTGCTTCTGCCCATTTGGAGAAGTAATCAGTTGTTGCCAGAATAAAACGGTGTCCCCGGGATGATGCTGGCTCAATGGGGCCTACTATGTCAGTCCCCTACATTTCGAATGGCCAACTAGCCACCGTTGGATGCAGTGGATTCGGATGTTGGTGGATGAAGTCTCCATGAATCTGGCATGAGTGGCATTGCTTCGCATACTCGAGGCAGTCCTGGATCATCGTGAGCCAGTAGTAACCCATCCGTTTAATTTTTAACTTCATCTTTGGGCCTGCTTGGTGAGAACCGCAAAGTCCGTCATGAACTTCTTGAATGACTCTTTCTGCTTCGTCAGGTCCTAAGCATCTCAACCATAGAGAATCAAATGATCTCTTGTATAGAATATCGTTGACAAAAGCAAAGGATAAAGCTCGTTTCATGAGCTGATGTCTTGAGGACGCTTCTTCGGGCATTCGGTGGGACTTAAAGTAGTCTATGAAGACTTCCCTCCAGTCTTCGGCCTTCTCATGGTCTTTGTCGTTCCCTTTTCTTCGCATGATTCCGGAGGTATTTCTGCCGGGGCGAGCACTCGGCGGCTTTGTACCACGATTCTGACGTCGTCGAGGTTCTCGTCGGCCAGTTCTTTAGCAAGTTTAGCCAACGCGTCTGCCTTGCTGTTTTCCGCGCGCGGTATGTTCTCCAAAGTATAGGAGGGAATTTGGGTCAATAGTTGTTGCACCTTTTCGCCGTACTTCACCAACTCCGGTTTGCACGTTTGGTAGTCACCATTTACTTGACTAACGACCAGCTGAGAATCCCCGTATATAAGGAGGTCTTCAATTCCCATGTCGATGGCGATTTCGAGGCCTGCTATCAGAGCTTCGTATTCGGCTTCATTGTTTGTCCTCGATTCTGTTAAGGAGAAGGCGAAGCGCATTATCCCTCCTTGTGGAGTTGCAAAGATGAGGCCTATCCCTGATTTGACCATTGGGACACCTTGTTTCTGTTTCTTTATGGAGGATGCTCCATCGAAATAGAGTTCCCATCGGGTGCTTCCGCCGCTAATCGCATCAAATGCATGCTCGTCCGGCAAATCACAGTTCAGAGGAGAATCGGCCGGTATCGGGTGCTCGGCGAGGAAGTCGGCAATGGCCTGGCCTTTCACTGCCTTGAGAGGTTGATATGTTATCGAGAACTCCATCAAGAGCAGGGCCCACTTAGCAAGTCGTCCCGTCAATATGGCTTTCGACATCAGATATTTGAGAGGGTCCACCTTCGAAATAAGACGGACTTCATGTGCTAATGCGTAATGTCTAAGCTTTGTTATTGCGAAGATCAACGCCAGGCAGTGCTTTTCAATGGGGGAATAGTTGCTTTCTGCCCCCAGCAGCACTCGACTTAAGTAGTAAAGTGCTCTTTCTTTCCCCTGATCATTCTCTTGTGCCCATAATGCGCCCAAAGAACCTTCGAGGGCGGCCGTGTAAAGAATGAGAAGCTTTCCCTTCACTGGAGCAGCCAACACTGGAGGGTTCTGCAGGTACTGCTTGATCTCGTCTAGTGCACCTTGACATTTGTGATCCCAAACGAATGGAGTTCCCTTTTTCATCAGGTGGCTGTAAGGACGGCATTTGCCCGAAAGATTAGCGATAAACCGCCGGATGTATGTGAGCTTCCCTTGGAGAGACCGCAACTGCTTGAGGGTTCTTGGCGGAGGCATTTCCATGATCGCCTTAATCTTTGACGGATCTATTTCAATACCTCGGTGTCGAACGATGAATCCCAGAAATTTGCCCGAGGAGACTCCAAACGCGCATTTGAGGGGATTCATTTTCAAATTATATTGCCGAAGGCGTCGAAATACAGTCTCCAGATGCTTTAAATGATCTTCGTATGACATGCTCTTTACTACGAAGTCATCGATATAGCACTCGACGACGTCGTGTATGAGGTCATCAAAGATCTTTGTCATGGCCCTTTGATAGGTAGCGCCAGCGTTCTTAAGACCAAAGGGCATAACCCTGTAGCAAAATATACCCAAAGGGGTCCGGAAAGCGGTGTGCTTCTGGTCTTCGGGATGCATTTTTATCTGATTGTATCCTGATGAACCGTCCATAAAGGAGAAAACCTCGTGAGTGGACGTGTTATCTATCATTAGCTCGGTTACCGGCACCGGGAAATCGTCCTTTGGACAGGCTTTATTGAGATCCCTGAAATCCACGCATATGCGTACCGTCCCATTCTTCTTCATTACCGGGACGATATTGGCGATCCAGTCGGGGTATTGGACTTCTTGGATAAATCCAGAATCGATCAACTTCTTGACTTCGGCGTTGATGCTCATTTCAAGCTCGAGTCGCATCCTCCTTGGCGCCTGCTTGACTGGCTTGATATCTGGGGATATTTCTAATCTATGCACAGCAATCTCCGGGTCCAATCCTGGCATCTCGGAGTAGTTCCACGCGAAGCAATCTTTATGCCGTAGAAGCACGTTCTTTAACGCAGCCACCTTTTCTTCGGATAACAGCTCGCTGACAAATGTCGGTCGCGGGTCGTCTGCCGATCCCAACTCAGTCTTCTTGAGGTTATCTGCAGTAGTATGTATACCATCTTCCAGTTCTTTCGGAGCGGGCAAAAATTCCGAGATCACCTCATCATCGCTGTTCTCAAAGCACCGGTAAAGGTCATCTACGTTCTCGGGCTCTTTTCCTAATATCGTAATCGTATAACAAGTGCGAACCCGCTCCCTGGACTGAGGTGGACCCGGTTCTGCTCTTGCGGCCTTGGGCTCATGCTTTTGCGGTGGCGTCACATTCCAGCCGTCGGATAAAGCGAATCTGCCCCGTCGGTACTGGTCCTCGACCCAGTTCTTGAAGGTGAAGCAGTCTTCGGTAGGATGTCCTATGGCTCGGTGATAAGAGCAATAACTCGGATGAGAAGCCTTGCTAGCTTGCTCAGGATGTCTAGACTCTGGAAGCGTGATCATTTGATGTTTTATGGCGAGGTTAAGTAACCTCCCCGTTTTGTCTCGGGGGAAGGAGTACGCTCGACTCATCTTCTTCATGAGGGACAAACCCGAGCCGCTTCTTGATTTATTTCCGTCTCTGCGTCGGGCCTTTCGTACAATGGATTGACGAGGATAAGCGTCTTTGTCTTTTGCAGCACGTTGAGATAGACGTTGCGTCCTGGCCTTCTCGTAGATGGCCATTTCGCGGTTGTGGTCTTCCCGAGCTTCCTGACCCATTTTCCTGATAGGCTTGCCTACTCGCTCTTCAAACGACGGACTCGGCGCTTTAATTGCGGGGTCTAGTTTTGATGGGTGGTTGGCATCTCCTGACAGGGCGTCCTCCTCTTCATCAAAGGTATATATGGCGTAGCTACTGTGGGCCCGTTCCCGTTTTCCGGCTCTTGCGTATCCAAGCCCGAGTGTTTCCATCTTCCCGTTGGGCAATTTGCGTTGAGTCCCGGGGACATCCCAAATCCTGTTGTAGAACCGCGCCTGCCGAACGGTCTGTTCTAAAGATACTCCTTAGCGCTTCAATAGCTTCTTTAATCCATTTGTATAGTATCTGGGCAGACGGATGGGTTGGAGCCTGTCAAGCGTAGCATCCGTGCCATGCCAGATCTCTTTCTCTATTTTCGACTCTGAGGATCGGTAGAATAGGATCACCTTCTCGCCCCTTCGCCTGGGAGGGACGTAAAATGTTTGCAGGTCCTGTACATTGTGAGCCTGAAGCGCGTCGGGATCCTTGTAGTGTTCTCGCGGTACCATGGTGATTTGCAAACTATGGTCATCGCCAGGGGGTGCTTGTATTGACAACCGATTGGAGAACACAGCATTAACTTCATCTTCTGAATCACTTCCGAAGACCAACACGGGGGCGGGCGTCCCCAGGTTGTTGCGTCGAGATGGCCCTGCATAAACTATCTCTTCCTCTTCTTCGGTATCGCTCCCGAAAATCGGGATGGTGGCGGCGGTTTTGTTCTCCGGATTGCGACACCTTTCTGTATCCTCGAAATCTGGCAAAAAGTATTTCGCATCTTTGTATTTGCGGACTTCGTTCACGGAAAATGGGTTCAGCTCGCCTGTTACGGTATACTCGAAACCGTCCTTAAAGTACTTCATACACTGATGTTGTGTAGAAGGGATGATGTTGTACTCGTGTAGCCAAGGACGACCGAGCAAGGCGTTGTAGCAGGTCTTGGCGTCAATGACATGGAATTTGATGTCTGTGACGAGAAGTCCAAAGCGTAATGTTAGTATCACAGATCCGAGAGTCCGTGACGATTGTGAATCGAAACCGGAGATAGTAATTTTGTCACGAGCGAGGTGTTGCACACTCATGCAGATTTCCTTCAACACCCGAACATTAAGGAGGTTGACGGAGGATCCATTATCCACCAGGATCTTGCCTATCTTGATATCATGGCAGTATCCGGAGACATATAGGGGACGGTTATGGTCGTATGCCCCGAGAAGGAGGTCTTCATCACCGAAAGTGATGTCGGCTGTATGCACTTCCTCCAGTTCATCCTTCATCTTTTCAGTGGCGAGGAAGGCTTGGAATTGCTCAGGTTCTTGTAACGCCTTAATTAGTGAGTCTCGCGCTTCTTTTGATAGTAGGAGGGCATCGAGAATGCTAAGCTGAGAAGGCAGCTTCCTTAGGTGCGCGAGGATGTTATAGTCCACTTTACTCTTCCTGGGAGGGTCTTTGACAGCCAGCTCCCTCATGACTTGGTCATCTAAAGTGATATCTTCAGTGACCTTTTCCTTTCCCTTATCCCTTCTATTCCCGGGCCCGAGATTCTTTTCTGGGAGTGTGCGATTGCGCAGCTGAATGTTCTCGCAGGCCTCCGATTCTTCTTCTTTCCCCAAAACGGATTCTTTAAAGAGAGGGCCCAGAGCCATTTCTTCGTCAGAGTCGCTCCCAAAGGTGAGAACTTGTGACCCCCTGGCGTTAACCATGTAACAGTTGCCAGTCGTTCTGTTGTGCCCATCGACAGTACTTCTTCGCTCCCGACGGCTCTTGCGTTTCATGCGCTTAACATGTTGCCGACGAGCGACATATCCTTGCCACCATATCTTAAAGGCGTCGCACTCCACCGTGGGATGTGATATTCTCCGATGATATGTGCAATAGTCAGGGTGTGTCTCTACCCCATCGTGTGTGTTTCCTTCCGAGGGTGGTAGCTTCATTCCCATTGACATGGCTTTGGCAAACCTTTTCCTCGTCTTGAATATCTTCTTGTCTACTTCGGATGCCTTACGCTCTGGCAGGGGTAGTTCAACTCTTTCGTTCAGTTGCCCGCATTTGGCTCCTTCCGACGTGGTCATCTCACGCTCCTGGTCCGCTTTACATTTTAGACGAATCTCGTCTAGAAAAGCGTCGATCATTTCATTTGTTGGCCATGCACGCTCTGGTACAGGCTCTGTCTCCAGCTTTTCAATGCCAGGAGTTTTCCCATCATCGGTAAACGAATGGGAGATTACGTTACAACTCGCCACATATCCTTCGGATTCATCCGACGAGCTTTCTCCATCATCTTCTTCTTGAAAGATGTGGTTGAGGAACTCTTGCAGTGTGACAGGGGTTCGCGCCTTTTGATTGTACTCTTCCAGTGCGTCGATTTGCTTCTGCAAGTTCGTGTGCTCTTTTCCAGGCTTCACGGACTTCTTGGATTACTTCTTCTTTTTCTTCGAAGATTTTGACGATTGGGCGTGAGTATCTGGGCTCTTATCGTGAGTCTTTGTAGTCGGGCGGCGCCTTAGCATCCCTTCGATAATTTGAGGTTCAAGAGGGTCCTTCCATTCGATCGCAGGACACGCATGAAGGTCTCTCAGCATTCTTCTGGTTTTAGTTGATAGCACGACCTCCCATGGAGCTTCTTCAATAAAAGAACATGTTGCCCCCGGTGTATCCGCTTTCCTAGGAGCATGCGGCTGTGGGGGGTTCACCTTCCACTTTTCGGACAGTACAAACTTCCCCTGGAGGTACTGGTCTTCAATCCATCCTTTGAAGACGAAGCAATCTTCAATCGGATGGCCTACCGTTTGATGGTAAGGGCAATAGTTAGGGTTATTCACTTCGGTGGGTTGCGGCGGTCGCCTTGGATTTGGCAGGTTTATAAGTCTGTTGCGTATTGCCAGCTCGAATAGCCGTTTCGTCTTGTCCCGTGGGAACGAGTAGGGACGCCTCATCTTCTCATTATAATACCGACGCCTTTCCTCGAGTTGATCTGCCGGTTTCGGGGCGTTAGGTTGCTGCTGGGCATTCGCAACAAAGGTTGCCCTCCCTTTACCCTTGTCATTCCGAGATTCCGACTTCGGGGCAGGTGGTCTATGACCCATCTGGTCCATCTGAGCCAACTTGTCGATCAAAGCCTGGAATGTGGTTGGCTTAAAGAACATCATAAACTGGGAGATAGTTGCGTGAGAGTCTAGAGTTCCCACGAACATGCCCACCGCAGGTGCTTCCTCAATGCGTTGCTCACATCTCGACCACAAGTTCCGCCAGCGTATAGCGTACTGGACCCAGGTTTCGCCCGGTTTTACCCTGGCGTTAATCAGTGTAGTTATTGGAGTGCGTTCGCTGGCACTTGCGAATCGCTGAGTGAACAACAGCTCCATTTCAGCGAACGTTTTGATAGAATCGTTCGGGAGTTCCGAATACCATTCGAACGCAGTTTCTGATAAGCTGCCCACGAACTGGCGGAGCAACAGTTTATCATCACCGCCGGTGTTACCGCAGAGGGCCCGGAACTGGGCGACATGTTGATGGGGATTGCCGGTCCCCTTATACACGTGGAATTTTGGTATCGTATAGCCTTGCGGGTATTTGATTTGGTCGTACCAGCTCGGATACGGCCGCCCCGTTTTCACGACTTGACCAGCTGCCTCAGTCGCGTGATGAACTCGGATCTGCTGGGCTATGTAGTCAGCCAAGTCAGCCTTAGAGATTGCCTCCTCCTTGGCCGTTGAGAGGGCTGGTGGTGGATTTGACGTTTCTCCTCGGTCGTCTTCAAGAACGATTGGGGGATCCTCGGCGGGTAAGTCCTGCTGGATCATCATTCCTATCACATCTTGGAAGAGGAGGCCCATCCGTTGTATATTGGCCGCTTGTTCAGCAGCCTCTTTTATCCCTTTTCTCCAGTGTCCGGCGAAGGAATTCAGCATCGGTTTCTTCCTCCCGGCGTGCGTCTGAGGATGTTTCTGGGTTTTCTTTTGGCCCGGTGAGCGCGGCCATAGCATTCATCATTTCTTGAAGCTTTTGTTGCTGCTCTTGAGCCTTCGTCACGGATCGGGTTAGCGGTCGGTGGCCCGTAGACGTGCGGCTTTCCTCTTTTCCAGAGGCCATGTAAACAGTGTGGACCACCATGCTCCCAGACTTAGGGCGTCTGGGCTCAGTGCTTTTAGCCGTCGTTGCATGCTGTGGGGTTTTCTGTGGCCTCCTCCTTTTATGAGCCATGGAGGTTGAGGGGGCCGTTGAGGTGGGCGTCCAGACAGCCTTTTGGGGTTTAGCCTGGTGACCAGCTTCCGGTTGGATTTTCAGCTTCTTGTGTTGGCGGGAGAAGTTTGGATCGATGATCGAGTCCCGTGCCTGCCGCCAAACCTTATGGATTTTGGAAGACAGCCGTTGAGGAGATCGGGGTTGTTCGGGTTTTATTTCGACAACCTTTTTTAATGAGGGAGGAGACCTCTTCAGCACTGCCGTAGGAGAATTCCTTCGCACCTTATTTAGCATTTCAAAGCTGTTCCCAGTTGGAACAGCAGCATTAACCTCTGCCATCGGGGCCGATGGAGTCAACCCGGAGGGGGAGTTGCCCCCAGCCTTCCTTACTCGGCGCCAATGGCGACGTCGAGCGTGTCGAGCGGACGGTGTAGGGTCAGCGGTAAGAATGGTTTCGTCTTGCCCCCTGTCTGGGTGGGGGGTCGCAGTTGGTATTAGCCTGTCAAAGACCGATGTCCTTTGGGCAGTAGGAGCGGGAGCTGAAGCCGTTAATCTTGTAAAGACCGACCTTTTGGCCGGAGAAGCTGCCTTGACGACTTCGGGGGCAGGAGCGGGCACCTTCTTAGAAGCAGCCTTCTCTGAGATTGTAGGTCCCATGATGGGTTCGCAGGATTTCTGGCCCAATCTAGAGAAGACCGAGGCGTTGACGTTGGGCGACTCGTTGAGAGGAGCCGCGGCAGGGGTAAGACGATCAAAGACCGACTTCTTGAGAGCTTCCGTTGTCAGCGCTGGAGCGGTGAAGTTTGTAGGTGGGAGCATGGTCCCAAAGAACAATCCTGTGGTGGCGCGAGTGACCTGTTCCACGGGCATTGTGAATAGCGAAGCAGCTTGGGGTCCGTAGGCTATACCTCCTGGCGAGGCAGAGCGTTGGCTGCAATTGCAGCCTGAGCAGTTGGAGAATTTCATGGAAGTAGAAGCCATCGATCCTTCGCTTTCTGCAATAAGCAAGACGCCAATTCTTAGTATCTTGAAACCCAAGGGCAACCATTGGTGAACCGCGATTGGTTCGCGAGTCACGACACACGAAGTGTGGAGTGGAAAGAGGAAAAGGTCCCACCGGGCGTGCCAGAATCTGTTCCCCTCCGAAAGACGGCGCACAAGACTGCGGTGTCTTGGCACTGAGATTCGGGGCAGATGCTAATTGGTGCTATCCGTTCACCTCTCCGAAGATGCAAGTTGATTTATGGCACCATGTATCGAAGGTTTAAACGGATGCGTCCGATGTAGCAGACTTCGTCAGATTCCCCCTCGCTTGAGGGGTTTTTGATTGTGGGGACGCTCTTCCCTGCAGGCGCAAGCCCCTGCAGTTAATTACGCTACCGCATTGCGGTAACAACTTTCTCCTTCTCCAGCTGGTCACTTCGTGTCGTGGGTGTTTGTTTTGTGTTTTGTTGCCCGTGGATTGTTTACGGAGACTGAGTTATGTCGTCGCCCGTAGGGCGTGGACTAGTCCAAATCCGTATTATCTTAGATTTGGGTTTGGGGGTTTGGTTTGAGGATACGTCAGCCATACTTGAGGCTAAGATCAACTCAAACGTTTGTTAAGGATGCGTTAGTCTAACTTTGTGACTAAGATCAACTTAACGGGATCGTTTAGATCCGATAAAGGAGTGTTTGAACTCCATTGTTCCAGTTTAGGGACCTAGAGGTCCAACGTATGTATGGCCGTCAGGACCCGTCACCTCTCTGACGACGTTGAAGAATTACAACGACGGATGTCAGAGGAGTTCAGAGATGTACCCTTGAGCCAGAGTTAATTGGGGGGATTTATAGTCCACTCTGTTTGAAGGTTTAAGGATACGTTAGCCATCTTTGAGGCTAAGATCAACTTAAACGGGACCGTTTAGATCCGACAAAAGAGCATGCGGGGCTCTATTGTTCTAGTTTAAGGACATTGCGGTCCATGGGTAGTTTAAGGACATTGCGGTCCATGGGTAGTTTAAGGACATTGCGGTCCACTGTTAGTTTTAAGACATCTCGGTCAAGGTTAAGGACGTCGTAGTCCATGGGTTTAAGGACCCCACAGTCCGTTGTTAGTTTTAAGACATCCCGGTCAAGGTTAAGGACGTCGTAGTCCATGGGTTTAAGGACCCCACAGTCCGTTATGTGCTCTGGATGCTTCACACGGGTTCACTGTCGTGTTCTGCGAGGACCAGGCTCCGCTCTGGACGTTTTCCACGGGGTCAAAGAGTGACATTATCCGCGTTCCACGTAACCAGGAATTTGCATTAAACACGGGTTTAAGGACCCTGCAGTCCGTATCAATGTGTGGTCGTCGGGACCCGTCACCTCTTTGAAGACATTGAGGGATTACAATGCCAAGTATCAAAGGAGTGAAGAGATGTACCCTAGAACCGGAGTGGATTAAATAGTCCTTGGCCCAATTTGGGGTCAAGACGAATTAATTGTGTTATGAGTCTATTGGCCCAGTTAATCACAAATTGAGGACTTATGGCCATCTTGGGCTAAGTCCAATCAGGAGAGGCTTTGCCTCCATCCATTTAGTCAATTGTGTCAAAGCCTAGTGTTAAACACTACAGAGCAATCAGTGTTGAACACTGGGAATGAGGTTGACAAGTTAGTGTTTAACACTAAGAGATAATTGGTGTTAAACACCAGCTACAAGGCTTTTCAAATTAGTGTTAAACACTAAAACAGATCAGTGTTGAACACTGCAAATGAAGATCTCAGATTAGTGTTAAACACTAAGGCAATCAGTGTTGAACACTGCAGATAAAGCTTTTTAATTAGTGTTGAACACTAAGGCCCAACAGTATTTTAACACTGGGTTCGAGAGTTTCAATTTAGTGTTAAACACTAAGACAAGAGGGGTCACGTGGCAGCACGTGAGAGCGCCCTCCCTTCATTTATTCTGAGATTATCGTGTCTTTCAGAGCGTTACGTGCCATCACGTGATGGGCATTCAAATGCCTATGTATTAGAGCTTCTGCCAAGGGTCACGTGGATCACGTGGGGTGCTGCCTCAAAGGGGCTTTCTGTAGATCTTTTGGGGGGGTCACGTGATGACACGTGACCCTGCCTCTATGTATTTTGTTTAGAGGCTTTGTTAATCTTTTTTCAGGAATTAAATTCCTCGAGCTGTAAATTTCAGAGGAATTAAATTCCTACTTCCTTTCGAAGACTTATATTCTGGAATAGAGTTTAACTCTGAATTTTCTGTAGGAATTACATTCCTCATATATGTGAAGGGCTGAATAGGGTTAAACCCTAATAAAAGTTTTTAAGGAATTGAATTCCCATTCCCTGTTAAATGATGATTAAGGGAATTAAATTCCCGTTGTTTCAACAGAACTAAGTTCTTAATTAGGGTTAAACCCTGTTTCTTTTTATTCTGAAGGAATTAAATTCCCATGATACAGGGTCAAGCCCTAATTTTATTTTAATGGAATTAAATTTCTATAGTTCTGTGAGAATTAAATTCTCATGCTTGCATTCCCTCTCTATGTTTTGGATCTGCATGGCAGGATCTCGACCCATTGAGAATTAAATTCTCAACCTTAAGGGGAGATGTGCACTTTGCAGATCCTCTATCAAAGAGAGAAGAAATATATTCTTCTGTTTTTATGTATCAGAGTTAAACTCTGTTGAGAATTAAATTCTCTTCTTCTTTCAAGGAGCTTTTCCCTTTCTTACCTAGGGTTTTTGCAGAAGATCCAAGTTCTCCAAGTATCGAAGCTCTCTTTCTTTTCTCTTTTTTTTTTCTCTGCGTATGTATGTGTATGTATGTCTCTTGGCTCCCATTTATAGGAGAAGCAGCCGAATCAATCAGTTTTTGACGAATCTTCGTGAAAGATTTGATTTGCATCCATCATTCATTTTGGACCTTTGGATTATTAGGTGAATTTTATTCACCATTGGATTTTAAATCCAGAGATTCTCCTTTGTTATTTTGGTTAGATTTAAAGGGGAAATCTTTCCAAACCCGAGATTTTCCCATAGATAGATCACCTCTGAATCTTTAATTCGATTGGTTCCAGATAGTTGCTTTCCTTTGGAAAGATTTGAATTTCTCTCAGAATTTAATTCTGTTAACACAGTGGGCTTTGAAAGCCGGTCACGTGTGACCACGTGACTCATGGTCACGTGTGGGCACGTGACCCCCTTTGGAATGAGCCTTTTCCTTTCTTTTGCGCTCTGTCTTCTTATTGCTGCTTAAACGTCACGTGCTGCCACGTGACCCCTGGTCACGTGTGAGCACGTGACCCTTGTTTGAACTCTCTCTTTCCTTGGTTCAACTGGAGAACGAGTTTGCTGTCTTGAACGTCACGTGGCAACACGTGACCCTGGTCACGTGGAAGCACGTGACCTCTTCTGAAGCCTTTTCCTTGACTTGATCAGGGAACTGGTGTGCCTTTCGACTCTTGCATTTAAATGTCACGTGTCGCCACGTGACCCGGGTCACGTGGGAGCACGTGACTCTTTCTGAAGCCCCCTTTTCTTCAACGTAGTCAGGAAACTGAACTTGCCTTGATGATGTTTTTAGGTGTCACGTGCCAACACGTGACCGCTAGTCACGTGTAAGCACGTGACCCTCTTCTGAAGCTTTTCCCAGAAGCTTTCCTGATTTTAAATCAGGAAACAGCTGCCACCGCCCGTAGGTGCGCAGAATCCACCGCGCATCTCTCTCCAAGAGAGATGCTATCCTATCCGTGGTCCTCTTCCCACTTGTCTATCTCTTCCACCACCTAATGGGGATAATTTCGAAATTAAACCCCACTACATCAATCTGCTGCCCAAATTTCACGGGCTTGAGTCGGAAGACGCGTACGTTTTCATCACCAAATTTGAAAACGTATGCGCAATGATGGGTACTTCACAATTGACTTTAGATGGTATGCGCTTACGTCTTCTCCCATTCACACTGTGCGACTTGGCAGAAAAATGGCTTTATAATACTGCCGCACACTCTATCACTAATTGGGATGAATTTGTCATAGCATTTCTTAAGAAGTTTTACCCAAACCATAAGACTGCCCATATTAGGAGCGAGATCAACCAGTTCACCCAGCTTCCCAATGAACCATTTTGGAAGTGCTTTGAACGTTTCAAAGATCTGCTTGTCCAATGCCCCCATCACGGAATACAAAGATGGGATTTATGTCGGATTATATATGAGGGCATTAATCCAGCGACAAAGCAGATGCTTGAAACAATGTGTCAATGCAATTTCATGTCTAAAGATGACGGTGAAGCGTGGAAATATCTGGAAGACCTTGCTGAACACACATTGAAGTGGGAAAGCGTAAGACCACCTTCAACTAAGGGAGGTATTCACCAGCTCGATGTTTCTATCGCAGTAAAAGCCGAAATGGCAGCGATACAGAAGAAACTCGATGCTATTGAAAACAAGTTCTCATCATTCTTCCTACATCAGGTCACGCTTCCTAAGACCGTCTGTGGTTGCTGTTCGGATCCTTCACACTTAACGGAAGAATGTCCTATGAATGCATCATTTCAAGCTAATGCTGCTTTTCAGCAGCGACTTAGAAACGACCCTTATTCTTCTACGTACAATCAAGGATGGAGGAATCATCCTAACTTTGCTTGGAATCAAAACCAACAAAGCAATTATCAAAGACCTCCTCCACAGCAACCACAATCACAGAATCAGACCCCCTTTCAGTCACAGAATTTCCAAAATCCGGCCAACATTTCTACACCACAAGTGGCCGGTACTGACAACTCACTTGCACAAACTTTGGATATGTTCACGAAACAATCCATGCAAATTTCGGCTGAGATGAGGTCTTCTATTGATACCATAACGAAAAACTCCGCCTCCCATGGTGAGAGTATTAAATCATTAGAAAACCAAATCGCACAGTTAAACGCCGCAATGAGTGCGAGAGAGAAAAGGAAACTCCTATCTCAACCCCTACCGAATCCTGGCCATTCACAAAATCATAATGTGAATGCCGTTACTACGTTGAGATCGGGGAGAGTGCTGAATAACCGAGTGGGTGAGCAATTTGATGTTAGTGACACATTTGATACCCCAGCTTCTTCTTCTTCTTCCCCTAATTCGTCTAGTCTCCCACCTTCATCCGGGCCTATTCTCCGTTTTCCCCAAGTCCCGAACATTTCGGCAAATCTATCTAAGTCGACTCCCACTCCAATTTTGGGATCGAATCCGTCCCCACAGTCTTCTCCACAAACGTTGGACCCAAAACTTATTGATCGAGCTCCATTTCCAAACCGATTAAGGGCCAACAGACCTAACCCGCAAATGGAGAAGATTGTAGAAATGTTTAAGCAAGTTAGCGTGAATATTCCTCTCCTAGATGCTATTCAACGAGTCCCATCTTATGCAAGAATCCTTAAAGACTTGTGCACTAGGAAGAGAAAAACTCAAGTGCCTAAGAAGGTTTTCATGACGAGTAATGTTAGCACAGCTTTTACCCAACAAATACCAAAGAAACATAAGGACCCCGGCTATCCTACAATCTCTATTTCTATTGGGGGTAAAAATATTAATCGTGCTTTACTCGATCTAGGCGCTAGCGTCAACTTGCTTCCCTATTCAGGATACGAGCAGTTAGGAATTGGAGAGTTAAAACCCGCCCATTGTACTCTCCAGATGGCAGACCGATCTATCACCAAATCTCGGGACGAACTAGAGGATGTGTTAATTAAAGTCGAGGAATTCATATTTCCCGTGGACTTTATTGTTTTAGATACACAACCTGTGGCAAACCCACGTAATCAAATCCCGGTGATACTTGGTCGACCCTTCCTAGCAACTTCTAACGCTGTAATTAATTGTCGTAACGGTTCTATGACTTATCCTTCGGGAAAATGATAATTGAGCTTAATATTTACAAGCTAGGAAGTCAGCCATCAGAACCTTCTGCTCATTTGCTGGATGTTTGTTCCATCCACGAGATAGCTTTCGAAAGCTGCATGGATGAGGAACTTTGCTTTGATGTTCTCGACAACACTAATGAGACATCGTTTGATCTTGCACCACTTCACAGTGAGGATATGTTCAATGAGTCCGACCTTGAGATTGAACCCGTTGACTCGTTGCAAAAGTCAGCAGCACTTTCCGAGTCAATATCTTATGCAAGTTTTGAACCTCTTGGGGAGTCCGAATATCATTCCGTTACCCCACCTTCTATTGTCTCTCCGCCAATTCTTGATCTCAAACCGCTACCTTCTCATCTTAAATATGCATATTTAGGAGAGAATGAGACTTTGCCAGTGATTATTTCCGCTTCTCTAGCCTTAGAGCAAGAGAATGCACTTTTGGCAGTGTTGAGATCGAATCGGCAAGCATTTGGTTGGACAATGGCCGACATCAAAGGGATTAGTCCCTTAATTGTTGAACATAACATACATCTGATGGATGAAGCCAAACCAACCCGAGACCCACAAAGACGGTTAAATCCCGTTATGAAGGAGGCGGTAAAGAAAGAAATCGTCAAGTGCCTTGATAGTGGAATAATTTACCTTATATCTGATAGCCAATGGGTAAGTCCAATTCATGTGGTCCCTAAAAAGTCTGGCATCACGGTCATCACTAATGAGGCTAATGAGTTAATCCAAACACGCACCCAAACTGGGTGGCGCGTATGTATTGATTACAGGAAACTCAATGCCGCGACGAGGAAAGATCACTTCCCTCTACCTTTCATTGACCAGATGTTGGAACGATTAGCGGGACACGATTACTACTGTTTCTTGGACGGATACTCTGGCTATAACCAGGTCCCCATCGCCGAAAAGGACCAAGATAAAACCACTTTTACTTGTCCTTTCGGAACTTTTGCTTATAGACGCATGCCTTTTGGGTTATGCAACGCTCCCGCTACATTTCAACGGTGCATGATGGGGATATTTTCAGATATGGTGGAAAATTTTCTAGAAATTTTTATGGTCGATTTCTCCATTTTTGGGGACTCCTTTGAGGACTGCCTTCGTAATCTTGACGCGGTTCTTACCCACTGTAAGGATAAGAACTTGACTTTGAATTGGGAAAAATACCATTTTATGGTCCAAGAAGGTGTTGTACTTGGACATATAATTTCACAAAAAGGCATTGAGGTTGACAGAGCTAAAATAGATGTCATTCAAAACCTCCCTTGTCCTAATTGCGTCAAAGATATACGATCCTTCCTTGGCCATACATGATTTTATAGGAGATTTATTAAGGACTTTAGCAAAATCGCTAGACCCTTAACCCTTCTATTGGCCAAGGACACTACATTTCACTTCGATTCGGATTGTGAGGCTGCTTTTGAATCGCTTAAAGAATCACTCACTACAGCCCCTGTTCTATCATCTCCGGATTGGAACCACCCGTTCGAGCTTATGTGTGACGTATCAGATTTTGCTATTGGTGCTGTCTTAGGACAGCATATTGATAAGATGCCACATGTAATTTACTATGCAAGTAGGACCTTGAATGATGCACAAATAAATTACACAACTACCGAGAAAGAACTCTTGGCAGTTGTATTTGTATTAGAGAAATTCAGGCCCTACTTGATTGGCTCGCCTATTGTGGTTTACACAGATCACTCCGCCCTACGACATCTTTTATCGAAGAAGGATGCGAAGGCCAGGCTAATACGTTGGATCTTATTGTTACAAGAATTTGATCTTGTCATCCGAGACAAGAGTGGATGTGAAAACGTTGTAGCCGACCATCTTTCACGCATCACTTCTTCGCCAACTGTGACCGTGCCGATAAATGACTCATTTCCTGACGAACAGCTCTTGAATGTATCCTACGAACCTTGGTTCATGGCTATCGTGAACTATCTTGCGACGGGACTTATACCTAGCGATTGGTCAAAACAAGACAAACTTCGATTTCTATCCCAAGTAAAATATTTTTACTGGGATGAACCATATCTATTCAAGTATTGTTCCGATCAAATCATTCGCAGGTGTGTCCCTAACGATGAATTCAAGAGCGTGTTATCATTTTGTCATGATCAGGCATGCGGCGGTCATTTTGGACCTCGAAAAACGGCGGAGAAAGTTTTGCAATGTGGTTTTTATTGGCCAACATTATTTAAAGATGCATTTGAACATTGCAAAACTTGTCCGCAATGTCAGCATTTGGGTCGGATTTCACGAAGGAACGAGATGCCGCTTCAACCTATATTGGTTGTGGAAATATTTGATGTTTGGGGTATTGATTTTATGGGCCCTTTTCCCAACTCCTTTGGGAATCTATATATCTTGTTAGCGGTTGATTATGTCTCGAAGTGGGTGGAAGCTATACCGTGTCGCACTAATGACAACAAAGTTGTCATTAAGTTCCTTAAAGAAAATATCTTTTTGCGATTCGGACACCCTCGCGCTATAATTAGCGACAACGGGACACATTTCTGCAATAGGTCTTTCGAGGCCTTGATGCGGAAATATTCAATCACTCACAAGCTCTCTACGCCCTATCATCCCCAAACAAGCGGGCAGGCTGAGATCTCAAATAGGTAGATCAAACAGATATTAGAGAAGACGGTTTCGAAAAACCGTAAAGATTGGTCAACCAAATTGACGGATGCTCTTTAGGCATTCTGCACCGCTTATAAGACCGATCTTGGTATGTCTCGATACCGCCTTGTGTTTGGGAAGGCATGCCACCTCCCTGTCGAGATTGAACATAAGGCAATGTGGGCTATTAAAGAGCTTAATTTTGATCTTGATCATGCAGGCAGCTATCGGAAGCTGCAATTGAATGAGCTAAGCGAACTCCGCGATGAAGCTTATGATAATGCGGTGATAGTAAAGAACAGGACTAAAGTGTTCCACGATAAAAATCTTTTTAGAAAAACCTTCACATCGGGGCAACAAGTCTTTCTTTACGATTCCCGTCTCCATCTTCATCCGGGTAAGCTTAAATCTCGTTGGAAAGGACCTTTTGTGATGCGGTATGTACACCCGCACGGGGCAGTTGAAGTCGAAAATTTGAAAAACGGTTCAATTTTTAAAGTAAATGGGCATAGATTAAAACCGTATTTTTCTGCTAACCCCGTGGAGGAGCTCCTGTTTTCACAGGAGCCGCTTTATCAAAACTAAATTTCCTCCGCCTCACCTCCATGTTTTTGTAACATTTTCTCATTTTAAGAATGGAGGTGAGTAAAAATGGATTTGATTGAATATCTGTGCGTGTCAAAGAACAAGTTTGGGGGTAGTTTTCATTTAACTATTATTTTACCCCTTGTATCTCTCCCCTAGTATACAGGTCCTTGTTCTCAAAAGGCTACATCAGTGAAGACACTGCTGAAAACAGGTTTGGGGGGAGGTTAGTATTCACTGAATTATCTTTGACATTGGGCATTAAAATTTTTTTTTATAACAAAAGAGTAGAAAGTGAAAAATTACATCCAAAAGATAGGAATAGTTTAAGAAAACCAAGAAAATTAGAAGTTTCCTTAAACGAACTGGTAATAAGTAGTTATGAGCTGTTGTCCCAAGGGTTAGTAAGGTGAAGGAAATCACTAATCTGAGGATAAAAATAAGTCTGAAAAATAGTTTCTATTCTGGAATCCAAACATTTGAATGTTGATACCCTACTATATGCACTTACACACGTCTTGAAACTCGGGATAGTAGAGGATACCTTGAAATCCTCTTGTCGAAAAGCCAAAGTATGAAGGAAATGAGAAAAATAAAAAAAAATGAAGAAAATATAAAAATGGTGAAAAGAAAAATATGAACACTGGTTTTGTTATCGCCAAGGCAGCAATAAAAAAATATAGCGAGGCTGCCTCTTCACCTAGTGCCCTAAGGCCAACTGGTCTGGGAGTCACTGCTAAGCCTTAGGTGGTGCAAGACGAGGAAAATATTATCACCTAATCAGCAAGCACATGAGTAATCGGTCAGTTAGTACCTCAAGAAGTATTAACGGTCGCATGAAAATGTGTGAGCAAATCTAAATATTCATTAAGTTAAAAGGTACTGAGGTAGATGGACAAGAGTATGATAGCATGAATTGAATTCTCTGAGTGTAGGGATGTCCATTACACACACGTAGGGGTATATGATCAATGTTTGGATGAAAGGTAGGAATAAAGAATAAAGACGATGTTTTATTGAGGGATGATGTGATTTCTAACATTTTTTCATGACTATTAAGATATGGCTCATAACAACTGAAAAGCTAGTATAGTTGGAAACTCTTATTTTCAAAATCTTTCTTTTATGGTTCTTATTTTTATATGTAAATTTCACCATCTCTCTTTTGTTATTGGATTTTGTGGGTGTAATCCGCCGAAAACCCTCAGGAGACAACACTCCTCCTACTAGGGACACCTAGAGGTTTAACGGCTTGTTGCACGTGCTCAGTGCAATCGTGTCTGCCTACGAAAGTGTGCTTAGTTTTCTCCTTTCTTTTTCTCCTCTTGAATAAACTAGTTTGCTCGGGACGATCAAAGATAAGTTTGGGGGTATTTGTTCAGTTGATAAAACTGCACATTTGTTATTACATTTTTCCTACCAGTTTCATATTAAAAAAGAACTTTATTATAATATATCATACATATGAGGGTTTATGTGTAAAAATACTATTTTCCATGTGTTGATATATTATAATTAGCATTTGGTAGGAAAATGTATGCAAATAATTTCATTGACCAAATCCTAGTAGAACAAAGTCCACTAAATATTATTTGAGTTGTTGTGCAGAAATTTTCCAAGTTGTGCAGAATTTTTCAAGACTAGAATCAAGCAAATCAAGTTGTTGAAGAAGACTTGCCTAATTAAGAATCAAAACTTGAAGACCAAGTCTGGCAGCAACCACGAGAAAATTTCCAAATTCTGAAGGTTCCTAGGATCGCCAAATGTCACAAAGACAGAAGCCCTGAAGTTTGATCAAGGGAGGAGATTAAACGGCCGCGGATCCGCGGCCATACCCTCCTTGGGCCGCGGATCCGCGGCAGGATATTGGAGATAGAGTCTGCGCTTTTCTGGGGTGAATCTATGATGAATTTTACCTAATTTTGAAGCAAATGATTCTAGCTTTGCACTATAAAAAGGCACCGAGAGCCTCTTGGAAAATTGATCAAGCCGACGAGATCACGAAATCCCAGACGCTCACGAATCCAGGCTGGTCATCAACTGTTCATCTACCGCCTTAGGAAAGATCGAGAAGCAACTAGTTTTGTAATCATTTTCTACGGAATAAAGTGTAGATTGTTCAAGTTGATTAATACAGGTAGTTATTTTATTTAATTCTTTTGCATTATGTTTTCCCTCTCTGTCTTTTCATCTTCTTCTCCCAACATGCGCGAGTAATTCTCCGCTTGTTAGGGTTCGTAGGATTAGGGTAGGCTAATGGATGATGAACATCCCTAAACCCTTTTTAAGTCCTATAAAGTTTATGAACTTTATCAAAAGAATCATTAACATCCTAATCGGGCACGCTAGCAATTCTTTGCTAGTTCCGACCGCGATTAGAGATTAGATTAACGTTTGTTTTGGTAAAGGCTAGATAATGAACGGAGTTCCGTGTCGAGATAAGGGTTAAGAGTGGGATTCCTTTTCCTTCCAGAAACCCTAATCTGCACGCATAACCGTCGTTCTAGTTATAAATCTATTAAAGGATAAAAAGGGTAACTTTTAATTAATCGTCCATAACTACTAAATCCGAACGAACCCTACAAGCCCTTTTATTATATTAACTACATCCCTAAAATAATCTAGATCTATATTTTTGCATTCTTGCTTAACGTAGATCTAGAAACTTTTCACAAAACTCTTTATTCCTCCTCTCTTTTTCAACACATCTAAAGTAAGAGTAAAAAGTTCAACGTTTCCCTGAGGACGACCCGTACTCACCTCGGTCTAGCTACGCGCGACACCGTTCTGATTGCGGTTAAACTACAAACACACTCTTTCGAACAAATCACTACCTGTGGATAGGAAAAATACTTCCACAGTCACATTACGGCTGTAGAGATATCAAGAACAGGAAAGTAACTAAATTATCTAGTATATGTCCATAAGTCAGAATAAATGAGTCAAGAAATAATATAATATGCGGAAGCAAAGATCCAATAAATAAAACACCTGAAAAGTAAAACTGGATACCAATATGATCCTCACCGCTCGGTCTAACAGCGGCAGTACTCCTGATCAGTCTGCAACAAAGGTAGAGGATCTGGGCCATGCAAAACCTAGACGTCAGTGCGTCATAAAATCAAGCAATAACATATAAACAGGGTAGCAAGACATGCAGGTATGATCATAAATGGTAAAACAGGTGTAACAGCAATATAAATCATGGCAGTGAAAGGTAGTATGCAATGAGTAATCTAAACTGGTCTATTGGGTTAACTATTCTCAAGTCTTTGAAATCAATTTGATGAATCATCGATGTAACTCAATAGTATCCCGTGCGTGCCCGGGATCACGGTGAAGATTCTCGGGCTGAAACCGAGACATGCCGCTAGGCACTAAAGGAAAAAGGGGTAACGATGAATGATGTCAAAGCATCATCCCAAGGCTGACCTAGCCTCTAAAAGGTAGTGGGTAATGATGGATGATGTCAGCAGCATCATCCCAAGGCTGGCCTAGCCTCTAAAACTGATCGGTAAAGGTATCGAACTGTTGAGTTACAAGTCAGGTTTCATCATTGATTTCCCCATACCCCCAAGTTATATGTGTTCAAGTCAGGTATTAAATAATCTGGAGCTAATGCCAACACAGGATCATGCAGGTATAGGTTTGTCTGGATAGACAACAGGAAATGTCCGTACGGATAACAGGTCAGGTTTGTTGGCATTAGTAACAAGATCAGGTAACAGGTAAAGCCATGGTACATCAGGTCAAGTCAGGTAGTATATAGGTATCATGTCATGTCAAGAGTTGCACGGTACCATGTCGTGTCAAATAGCGGGTGTAACAAGTCATGTCAGGGGTGCACAAAATATCATATGGGTGCTCATAATCAAACTAACATAAGCATGGGTATACAAAACAAGCATGGGGTACTAGTGGAACAATAAAAATGGAACATTGTAATATGATAAGCAATCAGGTACAGATTAAGGCATATAGATGCACAGTTATGATTAGGGTTAAAGTTAAAGTTCCAATACTAATTAAACTACAATATATCAAATGTGGAATGTTAATATTTCAATGTTATACATTCAAGTGATCTATTGATACAATAATATGTATACTAGACGAGATAGATGCAACCGGGTGTTTGAAAGATTTTAAACTATTTTAATGGTACTATGGGCTATACAACCAAGCACTATAATATAAATGTGAACATGGGCACAAAATATTGTAATCTAAAATGCAACAGGTATGTTTTCATAATTAACTCTAAAATGATATAAACGGGACATCGAATGGTAAAATGTAATATAGAGCACTAAATTCAAACTTCATGCTTAACGTATATCTAAATAAATATGAAATATTATAAATAGCATGTAGCAAGTTTTACTTGCCTCGACAGATTAAGAAACGGGTATACGGAACGTCACACGTCGGCGGGAAAAGTCGCGACGCGCACACGGTACACGGAACGAATCCAAACAACGCATAAAGGGATCACACGGGTCAGGTACGCTCGCTGGGTCGTCGGGATCCTCGACGTCGTCATCGCTCCGACGATCTACAGAGGTTTTAAAATTTTACAAAGAAGAAAAAATACAAGAAAGAAGAATATAAAGAAGAAGAATAAAAGAAGGGAAGAACGAGAGAGGGAAGGCTCACTGGGGTTGCACTGATAACGGGGAGACGAGATGGTGGCAATGTCGGGGTCACCGGAGGTGAGTTGCCGGTGAGGGTGCAAGGTGCAGGTTAGGGTTCTGATGTGTGGGTTTTAAGAAAGAAGAAGAAGAGAAGAGAGGGAGGAGAAGAGAATGAAGAGGAGGAGAAGAGGAGAATGGGTGGTGACGGTGAGGTCGAGGGATCGCCGGCGACGAGGTGTGCAGGGTGATGGGTTTTCTCATCGCGGTGGGTGCAGGGATGAGAGGAGGTCGGGTGTGCAGGGGGTTTCGATGATGCGAGAGAGGAGAGAGGATGTGGAAGGGAATGAGTTCGAGGTGGTGATCGGTAGTTGGGTTGTTTTGGGTTTGCAGTTGGTTTGTGGGCTCGGGGTTAAAGAAAAGGGAAGAGGAAGAAGGAAGGAGGGCGAGGATGTGAAGAAGGAGGCGAGGTCGATGAGATGAAGACGAGGACGAGGGTTAGATGACGACGAGGGGCGACGTCGAAGGAAGAGGAGGCGCCTAGGGTTAATCTTGCATGGGTTTCTCATGGCCGCTGGTAAAAAATAGAAGAAGAAGAAAAAGAAGAGGACGGTGACGCTAAGGGGGAAAGGCGGTGATGGGATTCGCGTTCACCGCGAGATGAGAGAGAGGGAGAGGTGCGAGATGAGAGAGATAGAGAGAAGGCGAGAGGAGAGAGAAAGAAGAGGAGAGATGAAGTTGTATTTTAGTGGGGGAGAGAGAGAGAGAGAAAGAGAGAAAGAGGAAGAAAGAGGAAGAGAGAGAAGAGAGAGAGATGTGGGGCCCGACGCAAAGGAAATGGAGGGATTTCATTGGCTTGTGGGGAATGGGACCCAGAGGAAAAAGAGAGCTGAGGGAGATCGGTACTTAATTGGATTTAAAAAAAATTTAAAAATGATTTTATATTCTAAAGAAATATTTCGTTGGCTGAGAAAATCTTCATGCTATTAAAAAATATTAGAATAAAAATTTAAAATTAAATAATTGAATTTTTAGCGGGATATAAAATATTTCAAAACACATCCGGGACGGGTCCAAAAATTTAGTTTCAAAATACGAAAAATAAATGCGACTTCCGAATTTTAAAATGAAAGTTCAGTTAACAAAAATGCATACCCCCAAGAACGGACGAACGTACGTGCGCGTAGCTATCCAAACACGTCCGTTTCACTGAACGAGACGAGAACACGGTGCGCGGACGCTACCACGGGGTTAGGGGTATCATGCAGGCCATGAAATGAAATTTTAATTTATTTTACGTGATCTAAAATGTTTCATGATAAAATGTACGATGCCAAATAAAAATCAATATGCGGTCCATATTAAATGCACGTGTCTATTTAACAAGTCAGGGTAGTCTATAAATATAAATCAACAGGTTCAAGCAAGCGGGTCGGGTCGAATGTAATGTAAAAGTGTAACTACCATTCGCACCCACACATGATATATCAGTAAAATATCACAGATAAGAAATACTGAAACAGAAATTGGTATAACTGAACTCGGTTGTTATATTATACCCAACTACAAAAAGAATTTCGTCCTCGAAATTCTAAGAATAAGAAAATAAACAATCAAGAAACTACAAGAGTAGATGTAGAAACTTCTGTCGGATTTCACCTTCTCGTTCCCAAGTTGATTTTCTGTGTGAGCGGTTCCCCCAAGAAACAAGTACAAGAGGGATAACATTGTTCTTAAGAACCTTTTCCCTTCGATCCACAATCGACATTGGTTGCTCCTCAAAAGTCAAATCTTCACGTACAGTCAGCTCCGAATGATCCAACACATGTGTTTCATCTCGAACATACTTACGGAGTTGAGATATATGAAACACGTCATGAACATTCGCCAAAGATTGCGGTAACGCCAATCGATGCGCCACTTCTCCAACACGCTCCAACATCTCAAAAGGTACAACGAATCGAGGACTAAGTTTTTCTCGACTTCCGAAATGAATCACCCCTCTAGTCGGTGATATCTTCAAGAATACCAAATCGCCAACGGCGAACTCTAGAGGTCTTCTCGATGTATTTGCACAACTCTTCTGTCGGTCTTGTGCTGCTTTTATATGATTCCGGATAGTATTAACCTTCTCAACTGTCTGCACGACCAAATCTGGTCCCAACAATCTTCGTTCACCAATATTGTCCTAACAAACAGGTGAACGACACTTGCGACCATATAAAGCTTCGAATGGAGCCATCTGAATAGTCGCCTGAAAACTGTTGTTGTTAGAAAACTCCACTAAGTGTAGATGATCCTCCCATGACCCTTAAAGTCTAACATGCAAGCTCTCAACATGTCCTCAAGAGTTTTGATCGTTCTCTCCGACTGGCCATCTGTCCGAGGATGATAAGCTGTGCTAAACTTCAATCGAGTCCCAAACTTTCCTGTAAGCTCCTCCAAAAGTGTGATAAGAAACGAGTGTCACGGTCGGACACGATGCTCATCGGTACTCCATGCAATCTTACTATCTCCTGCATGTACCGTTCTGTCAAATCTTCTGTTGATTGACCAACTCGAAAAGGTATGAAATGAGCTGCCTTGATCAATCGATCAACAATCACCCAAACTGCATTATTGCCCTTTGGACTCCGCGGTAAAGCCGTCACGAAATCCATGGTTATATGTTCCCACTTTCACTGAGGAATCGGAAATGGTTGCAATAAACCAGCAACCCTTTTATGTTCAGCCTTAACTTGCTGACACACCAAGCACTTCGCCACAAAGCGGACAATCTCCCGTTTCATGCCATCCCACCAGAAATGCTGTCGTATATCTCGGTACATCTTCGTGCCTTCTGGATGTACGGAATATGCTGAACTGTGCGCCTCCTTTATAAGTTCTTCACGAATATCTCCCTTTGGCACACACAAACGGATACCATATCGCAACGAACCATCTTCATGGATCAGTAAGTCTGTTCGAAGTCCAGCTTCAACCTGTTCTTAAAACTTTTGCAATCTAGGGTCCTGCGACTGTGCTGCTTTAATATTCTCGATCAACGACGACTGTACTTGCAACTGCATCAACTGTCCCAAAGAATGCGGTAGCACAACTTCCAAATCGAATCTCCGAAAGTCTTCAATAAGTTCCTTCTGTGCAGTCAACATCTGAATTGCTGGCAACCGACTAAGCGTATCCGGCACAACATTAACTTTCCCCGAATGGTATTCAAGATCAAGATCGTAGTCAGCCATCAGCTCCAACCATCTACGCTGCCTCATATTAAGCTCCTTCTGTGTGAACACATACTTCAGGCTTTTGTGATCGGTGAATACTTCGACCCTTTCGTTCAATAAGTAGTGTCTCCAAATCTTCAAAGCGAACATCACAGCTGCTAGCTCCAAGTCAGGAGTTGGGTAACTCTTCTCATGGGTCTTCAACTGCCTCGATGCGTAAGCTATAACCTTCCCATGCTGCATCAAAACACATCCCAAATCTTTCCCAGATGCGTTGCTGTGAATCACCAATACTCCGGAACTGTCGGGCACGGTCAGAATAGGAGCAGCTATCAATCTCTGCTTCAACGCCTCAAAAGCTGACGCACACATCTCTGTCCACACAAAAGGTACCTCCTTGCATGTAAGCTTGGTCAACGGTTCCGCCAGACGAGCAAAGTTCTCCATGAACCTTCTGTAATACCCGGCGAGTCCAAGAAAACTTCTTATCTCCGCAACATTCTTCGGAATCGGCCAATCTCGAACTGCCGCAATCTTTTCGGGATCAATGGCGATTCCATCGCCAGACACGACATGCCCCAAAACTTTACTTTTTCCAGCCAAAAACTCGCACTTGCTCATCCTTGCATACAATCTTTCTTGCCTCAATGTTTGCAGTGCGATCTTCAATGCTTTGCATGGTCTTCAATACTCCTTTGAGTATACCAGAATATCATCAACGAACACCACTATAAACTGGTCCAAAAACGGTGAAAAGATTCGGTTTATCAAGTCCATAAATATCGCCGGTACATTCGTGACTCCGAATGGCCTCACTAAATATTGGTAATGTCCATACCGAGTTCGGAACGCAGTCACGCAAATATCTTCCGATTTAACTCGGACATGATGATATCCGGATCGCAAATCCAGCTTCGAGAATACCTTTGCGCCACTAAGCTGCTCGAACAATTCGCCAATGCAAGGGATCGGGTACTTGTTCTTAATAGTCACCCGGTTTAATTCTCGATAATCGATGCACATCCTCCTTGTGACATCATCTTCTTTACTAGAAGAACTGGAGCTCCCCAAGGTGAGTTACTGCTGCGAATCCAACCCTTCTCAAGTAATTCAGTAACCTGCTTCTTGACTTCTTCCAACTCCACTGGTGCCATTGGATAATACGCCTTTGAGATTGGCGCTGCACCAGGAACAAGATTAATCGCAAACTCCACATCTAGTTTTGGCGATAAACCCGAGATATCTTTGAACACGTCCATGAATTCTCAAACTACAGCTGTCGCTTCCTCCTTATCAACTTCCATCGATGAAAGAACATTGTTTGTCGGCCTAGCCCTAAATTCGACTGGCCCGACAGAACTGCTTCCTCCAGCAAAACAAGCTCCGGATGTCTGGGAATCTGGAGAATCACTTTCTTTTCCTTACAATCAATATGAGCGTGGAAAGTGCAGCGAAAATCCATTCCCAAGACAACAACAAACAAAAGGATGCACCAGAATTGAATAATTCTAATGCGGAAAGATACGAACAAATAGGATGCCTGAAACGATTTCACCTGAAGCCAAACACTGAAGAAGACAAACACGGTAAACAGGATTCAAGCTTGCGATAAAACATGAACTAGAAAGCAAAGAAATCGAGAGAAGCAAGGTAATATAACGACCATGGTGCAAGGAAATGAATCAAGACCCGGACTCCAAGTTACTTAAATAGAGTACCGCATTGTAACCATGCTGCAGTTCATGGGTATAATTACATAACTCCACTCAAGTCGCCCAAATCCTAGTATCAGAATCAAAGAACAGGGAGAAACAATAGGGAACCAAAAGATTTTCAGTCGAGATGCAAAGTCGTTTGCATATCGTCAAGACAAAGGATCAAGAGAAAGATATGATTCAAGAATCACGATAACAAGGTGGCAGGACATGTTCCTAATCACGAGTATTCTGATTCGTGTATTAGGTCCAATACCCAACTACAAAAGAATCAAACTCGATTAACCTATATCCTATGTCTCTGATACCAAACAAACCATGTCACGCCCCGCTTCCCAGAGTACGCTAAGATAGGCACGTGACATAGCCAACCATGCTACCTGTGGATAGGAAAAATCCTTCCACAGTCATATTACGACTGTAGAGATATCAAGAACAGGAAAGTAACTAAACTATCTAGTACATGTCCATAAGCCAGAATAAATGAGTCAAGAAATAATATAATATGCGGAAGCAAAGATCCAATAAATAAAACACTTGGAAAGTAAAACCGGATACCAACAGGATCCTCAGTGCTCGGTCTAACAGCGGTAGTACTCCTGATCAGTCTGCAACAAAGGTAGATGATCTGGGCCATGCAAAATCTAGACGTCAGTGCGTCATAACATCAAGCAATAACATATAAACAGGGTAGCAAGACATGCAGGTATGATCATAAATGGTAAAACAGGTGTAACAGCAATATAAATCAGGGCAGTGAAAGGTAGTGTGCAGTGAGTAATTTAAACTGGTCTATTGGGTTAACTACTCTCAAGTCTTTGAAATTAGTTTGATGAATCATCGATGTAACTCAATAGTATCCCGTGCGTGCCCGGGATCACGGTGAAGATTCTCGGACTGAAACCGAGACATGCCGCTAGGCACTAAAGGAAAAAGGGGTAACGATGAATGATGTCAAAGCATCATCCCAAGGCTGACCTAGCCTCTAAAAGGTAGTGGGTAACGATGGATGATGTCAGCATTATCATCCCAAGGCTGGCCTAGCCTCTAAAACTGATCGGTAAAGGTATCGAACTATCGAGTTACAAGTCAGGTTTCATCATTGATTTCCCCATACCCCCAAGTTATATGTGTTCAAGTCAGGTATTAAATAATCTGGAGCTAATGCCAACACAGGATCATGCAGGTATAGGTTTGTCTGGATAGACAACAGGAAATGTCCGTACGGATAACAAGTCAGGTTTGTTGGCATTAGTAACAAGATCAGGTAACAGGTAAAGCCATGGTACATCAGGTCAAGTCAGGTAGTATATAGGTATCATGTCATGTCAAGAGTTGCACGGTACCATGTCGTGTCAAGTAGCGGGTGTAACAAGTCATGTCAGGGGTGCACAAAATATCATATGGGTGCTCATAATCAAACTAACATAAGCATGGGTATACAAAACAAGCATGGGGTACTAGTGGAACAATAAAAATGAAACATTGTAATATGATAAGCAATCAGGTACAGATTAAAGCATATAGATGCACGGTTATGATTAGGGTTAAAGTTAAAGTTCCAATACTAATTAAACTACAATATATCAAATGTGGAATGTTAATATTTCAATGTTATACATTCAAGTGATTTATTGATGCAATAATATGTATACTAGACGAGATGGATGCAACCGGGTGTTTGAAAGATTTTAAACTATTTTAATGGTACTATGGGCTATACAATCAAGCACTATGATATAAATGTGAACATGGGTACAAAATATTGTAATCTAACATGCAACAGGTATGTTTTCATAATTAACTCTAAAATGATATAAACGGGACATCGAATGGTAAAATGTAATATAGGGCATTAAATTCAAACTTCATGCTTAACGTATATTTAAATAAATATGAAATATTATAAATAGCATGCAGCAAGTTTTACTTGCCTCGACAGATCAAGAAACGGGTATACGGAACGTCACATGTCGGCGGGAAAAGCCGCGACGCGCGCACGGTACACAGAACGAATCCAAACAACGCATAAAAGGATCACACGGGTCAGGTACGCTCGCTGGGTCGTCGGGATCGTCGACGTCGTCATGGCTCCGGCGATCTACAGAGGTTTTAAAATTTTACAGAAAAGAAAAAATACAAGAAAGAAGAATATAAAGAAGAAGAATAAAAGAAGGGAAGAACGAGAGAGAAAAGGCTCACTGGGGGTGCACTGATAACGGGGAGACGAGATGGTGGCGATGTCGGGGTCACCGGAGGTGAGTTGCCGGCGAGGGTGCAAGGTGCAGGTTAGGGTTCTGATGTGTGGGGTTTTAAGAAAGAAGAAGAAGAGAAGAGAGGGAGAAGAAGAGAAGAGAGAGGATGAGAAGAGGAGAATGGGTGGTGACGGTGAGGTCGAGGGATCGCCGGCGACGAGGTGTGCAGGGTGATGGGTTTTCTCGTCGCGGTGGGTGCAGGGATGAGAGGAGGTCTGGTGTGCAGGGGGTTTCGATGATGGGAGAGAGGAGAGAGGATGAGGAAGGGAATGAGTTCGAGGTGGTGATCGGTAGTTGGGTTGTTTTGGGTTTCCAGTTGGTTTGTGGGCTCGGGGTTAAAGAAAAGGGAAGGGGAAGAAGGAAGGAGGGCGAGGATGTGAAGAAGGAGGTGAGGTCGATAAGATGAAGACGAGGACGAGGGTTAGACGACGACGAGGGGCGACGTCGAAGGCAGAGGAGGCGGCCAGGGTTAATCTTGCATGGGTTTCTCGTGGCCGCTGGTAAAAAATAGAAAAGGAAGAAAAAGAAGAGGGCGGCGACGCTAAGGGGTAAAGGCGGCGATGGGATTCACGTTCACCGCGAGATGAGAGAGAGAGAGGTGCGAGATGAGAGAGATAGAGAGAAGGCGAGAGGAGAGAGAAAGAAGAGGAGAGATGAAGTTGTATTTTAGTGGGGGAGAGAGAGAGAGAAAGAGAGAGAGAGGAAGAAAGAGGAAGAGAGAGAAGAAAGAGAGATGTGGGGCCCGACGCAAAGGAAATGGAGGGATTTCATTGGCTTGTGGGGAATGGGACCCAGAGGAAAAAGAGAGCTGAGGGAGATCGGTACTTAATAGGATTTAAAAAATTTTTAAAAATGATTTTATATTCTAAAGAAATATTTCGTTGGCTGAGAAAATCTTCATTCTGTTAAAAAATATTAGAATAAAAATTTAAAATTAAATAATTGAATTTTTAGCGGGATATAAAATATTTCAAAACACATCCGGGACGGGTCCAAAAATTTAGTTTTAAAATACGAAAAATAAATGCGACTTCCGAATTTTAAAATGAAAGTTCAGTTAACAAAAATGCATACCCCCAAGAACGGACGAACTTACGTGCGCGTAGCTATCCAAACACGTCCGTTTCACTGAACGGGACGAGAACACGGTGCGCGGACGCTACCACGGGGTTAGGGGTATCATGCAGGCCATGAAATGAAATTTTAATTTATTTTACGTGATCTAAAATGTTACATGATAAAATGTGCGATGCCAAATAAAAATCAATATGCGGTCCATATTAAATGCACGTGTCTATTTAACAAGTCAGGGTAGTCTATAAATATAAATCAACAGGTTCAAGTATGTGGGTCGGGTCGAATGTAATGTAAAAGTGTAACTACCATTCGCACCCACACAAGATATATCAGTAAAATATCACAGATAAGAAATACTGAAACAGAAATTGGTATAAATGAACTCTGTTGTTACATTAATAATATAACAATTATATTATTAATAATACCCCTCTTTAATTTAGTCGTGTCTAAATTTTCCACCGAAAGGCTTATATGTGGGACAAACTGAGTCTCACATTAGGAGCCAACTATCAATTAAATTATTCGTAATCAATTAATTAATAGTTTTAATTTAACATCCAAACACCTATCTTTCTAACTGTTCATAAAAACTCTATCATAATTTGAGATGAAATTAAATATCAACTTACATGCAATTCCTTCCGACATCAAGTTATTTAATCTTTAAGCCATTAAAATGAGCAGGACATGTTCACCTAATTGCTCAAGCATAAAGTTTTCATTCCTCATGAACATAAATTCAATTATAAATATAAATATTATTATATAATATAATTTTGAAAAACATTTTTCAAAACACCCGTCGGCATGATTTTTACGTCTTTATGGGAATGAACTGTAAACTTATTCCCATCAACATTGGAATGTCGGATTCTATCTAGACATCCATTATCCACCTAAATGTATTTAACTAGTCCAATATTTCAGGTTTGTTATTCTTATCAGACGACAATAAGTACCATCATATCAAAGCTTGCTGAAATGACAGATCGAAAACAACAATGTCATCAAGTCAAAGAGTTCATGTAACTGTTTAAATTCTTTATCTCATAGATGACGTATTTTAGAAAATTCAAATATGGTCATGTACTATATGTATTATAATACGTGCTCAACACACCTAGAGAATGTCCATTTTTGGTGACCAAGACACATCACCACATTTAATATGTCAGTTTCATGCATGATAATCTGTTATAAAGCTAGCTATCTTATACTAATTATATGCTAGGTATTCATTTAAGACATAACTATATTATACCATGTCTCTATGCAAGTGATACATCACAGTGCATGATCTAACAATATGATTTCTAGGGATATTATAACAATTATAAATACATAAATTACTATTAGTACAATTATAAAATCATATTAATATTTAATAAATATTATAAGAATTGTATTTAATGTGTAAGGGCACATATAACCACTCTAGCAATCAACCTCGATCCGGCTCGTACCCGTATTAAAAAATAATTACACATATCAATATTGTCTAAATTATAATCCATAATAAAATCTTTTTGGTGCAATCCAAGTTAGAAAAAAAAACAAGGGCCGATTTTACTAAATCCCATCCATCTTTTGAAGTTTTTGAGATAGCCCCATCGAGCTTTAAAAATGCTATAAAAATTTATCGAAGAGCATTTTCGTAAAAGAATTGAAAGGTGTTTTTATCAAAAAAATATCATATTCTATTCATTTTGAGCCACTGCAAGACATTTTAGGGTTATTTTGTCCAATTGTGTCTTGCATGAGTTAATCAAACTAACGATTTCATACAATATTTGTAGTTCGATGGGGTTTTATAATATTTTTAAAGTTCGATGGGGTTATCTCAAGAACTTGAAAAGGTGGATAGGTTCAGTAAAATTTAATTTATTTTTTCCAACCTGGGCTGATCAAACGCACAGTATAACAACGAACCAAAAATTTAATTAATTACCCGTTGGTATTGCTATTACCTCATTGGGCCGTACCTGTGCTACTCACAGGCCCATACCGCGTTTTAAAACGTTAACTGCCGGTAGCGTCGATCGAAAGCAGACCATTACAACCACCCCTTATTTTACAAGCTTCGACCCTCTCTTTTCCTCACCACATCGTATCATCAGCATAGCATTTAGGAAATATTAGAGTGAATATAGGGAAAGTCAGTGGCAAATCCGTAATTTCGATCAAGGTAAAACCTCAATCTCGTCTCTTTTTGAAAGCCACCCTCGAATTCTTTTTTCCTCTCTTTATCGTTTTTCTTTTCTTTTTTTCCCAATCGTGAGGGATAGTGAAAAGAGAGGGAAACTGCTTCAAAGTTGGAGAGAGAGTGAGAGAGAGAGGGAGTTCTAGAGAGAGAAGGCTAGGGTTTTGGGAGCAATGGCGGAGAAGCTGAGGGATCTAAGCCAGCCAATCGATGTCCCTTTTGATTGTCGCTGCGTTCTATGGTGAGATCGATTCCCTTTTGATTTAGTGTTTGTAATCTCTTGTTGGCTTTTGATTCCTGTGAAGAAATGCGTCTGTGGTGATTAAACGGAAAAAGAGATTTTTTAAGTTGTTTTTTTATAGGGTTTCTCAATTTTTTTTAATTTAAAAGCGATTGAGTCTGGCTTTACTTTGATCTAATATAATCGTTGATGTGAATCTTTGAATAAGAAACACATATATTTTTTCGATGGTGATGAATGTAGATTAGCCGCATTTAGTGAAAGAATTTGAGTTTAAAGGGTTCTTAATCTCATCAGTTCACATATTTTATATTTTTTAATCAATATTTATTTATGAATCCTATATTGTTCTTTTGAATGCTTTATGCTAGTAGAACCATTGCCGAGTTGCTTGGCCGTGCGATGCTATGTCTCCAGTCTTCTTGACATTTTTTTAAATTTGAAAAATAAATTGATGAATATGTTATAGCAGTTGAGATTTTGTTAGTTGGCAGATGGTAAAACTATTTGCGTTGAGGGTGGCATATAAAATTTTGAATTTTATTATCCATATTGAGAGAGAATCGTAGTTATGTATTTATGTGCTACTGGGTTGAATATTAACATCTCGTTTCCTTTGATGTGACTTTAATTGGGCTTGCCCCTTTGATACTGGCAGATGGCAGCTGCAGATAAGAGATTGCGGGAACTGCAGAGTAACCCAGATACATGGTTACAGGCTACAGAACCCTCAGAATTCGAACGCTAAGTTCTTTACCCTTTCAGTTGTGTAAGGCCCTACTTTGTATTTCTGAACGTAATTTTTTCCCACATGATTCCATATGATTGATTGATCACAGTCACAAAATAATGTTTGATCTGCTATGGTCAGCTTATTAATTTTCTTGAATTTCTATTGGTGCACTGGAATATTTTATTTTAATTGCTGAAACTGTTAATATAGCCTTAAATATTCTTCATACTAATGAATACTTCTTGCTCATTCATCTGATCAAATGATGATTTGAACACATTTGAGTAAAGGAAAGGCAACGACGACGACACCTAAAACCATCGTTTGTCCTCTTAGTGGATTTTTGCTTGAACTCTGATGATTAAAGCTAAGTAGCATGGATTAGGATTCGGATACAGTACTAGTCAGATTCATGGATACGCAATTTCTCAAAAATCTAATATATGATTCTTTGGATATGCTGATCTTTTTTTCGAACTATGTATAAATTATCACATAAAATCATCATTTTAGCCACCTAAACTAAGTACGCAATCAGTTTGTTTCTGTTGGTATGTAGATTGTAGATGTTTTAGCCGTTAATACATGTTCAATACATCTAGAATACAATATAAAATTTTAAAACATGCCAAAAAGAGTTTGACACATGTTCTCGACGAATCCGATGCGTATCCAATATGGATATCCTCCTCATCGAAGAATCTGTGCAACATAGGATTAAAGTACCCGCTCTCTAGTTTATATTATAGTTTACTTTATTTCTATTCATTATAATTCCGAGTTTCTTTTACTATTCTCTTCCTTAATATAGCATTTTAGAAGTATTCATACTAATTTATTATTTTTATTAGTATAAAATATTATTCTGTTAATTTTGATGCTAGTTTACTTATGCCTTTTGATAGGCTTCTAGTGTAACGACATACAGGTCGAATTTGGGTTTGATTTGGTTCTAGTTTAACAGTATAGAGGTCGACTTTATGCTGATTTGGGTTGTATGTCGAATTTGGGGTTTGATTTGGTTCTAGTTTAATGGTATAGAGGTCGACTTTATGCTGATTTGTGTTTCAGTTTAACGTTGTAGATATGAAATTTAGAATTGATTTGGTTCCACTTTAATAACTTAGAGGTCGATTTGATTGGTTCCAATTTGACGATGTAAATGCCTATTTTTGATGTGATTTAGATTTTGGGTAATTTTTTGTGAAAGTTTAAGATATTTTAGGAAACATAGGAAATAAGTGGTATAAAGTCGTTTTGAGAATTTAGAATTTATGGAATTGGAGAATCGAGGAATTTTATGATGTTTGGTGATCATTAGGGAATCTACGAATTTGTGGAATTTGATATTTTTGGGGAATTTATAGAATTTAGGATATTTGGAAAATTTGGCAATTTTATGGAGCTTGGAGTTATTTAGGGAATGTGAAATAATGTGGTGGAATAGTTTGTAAATTTGAATATTTTTGGTGAGTTTATGAGGTTTTGGCTTATTTGGTTATAGTTAATGCCTTGGTGTCGACTTGAATTTGATTTGGGTTCTAGTTTAACGTCGTAGAGATCGAAATTAGGCGTGATTTAGTTCCACTTTATTAAATTAGAGGTCGATTTGATTTGATTCGAATTTAGCGACGTAGATATCGATTTTGGATTTGATTTGGATTTCGGTAATTTTTTTATGAAAGTTAACGACATTCTAAGAAATTTGGGAAATTAATGGATTTGAAGTCGTTTTGAGTATTTGGAATTTATTGAATTGGAGAATTTAGGATTTTATTGAGTTTGGAAATATTTAGGGAATCTAAGAATTAGAGAAATTTGATATTTTTGGGAATTTGTTGAATTTGGACAATTTGAGGATTTTATGGAGCTTGGATATTTAGGAAATTTGAAAAAAATTGGTGGAATATTTTGACAATTGGAAGATTTTGTAGAGTTTAAGAGATTTTGAGAAATTTGGTTCCCATTTAAGGACTTAAAGTTCGATTTGATTTGGTTCGAGTTTAACGATGCTGCGGTCGAATTTGAACTTGATTTGGCTTCCAGTTTAATGACGTGGAGGTCGAATTTGGGTTTGATTTAGTTCCAGTTTAATGGCTTAGAGGTCGACTTTAATTTGATTTGGGTTCCAGTTTAACGTCGTAGAGATCAAATTTAGATTTGATTTGGTTCCAGTTTAACAACTTGGAGGTCGATTCGATTTGTTTCGGTTTAACGACGTAGATGTCGATTTTGGATGTGATTTAGATTTTAGGAAATTTTTGTGAAAGTTCAGGATATTTTAGGAATTTGGTAAATTAATGGAAATATAGAAATTTTTAGAATTGGGGAATTTACGAATGTTATGACGTTTGGAGTTATTTGGGAAATCTAAGAATTTACGGAATTTGAGGTATTTGAACAATTTGGAAGTTTTATGGAATTTGGAGATATTTAGGGAATTTAAGAGAATTTGGTGGAATACTTTGAAAATTTGAAGATTTTTGAAAAGTTTAAGAGGTTTTGGCTTATTTGGTTATAATTGAAAATAATTCCTAGAGGAGGTGAATAAGAATAAGCTACCGATATGCCCAAATTAAAAATTTTAATCTATCAACACTTGCTAAACAAACCATAATTGCAAACTTAGTCAAAAGATAAGCAAATATAGATACGAGCTAAGCACAAGTAGCAATGGTGAAACTATAGCAAATAACAAGTGATAAATTGCAATGAAGCAAGAGCAACGAGCATATAGAGACAACATGCAATTTCTAAGTTAATAAGCAAATGAGAGATAAGAAATTGTAAACATAAACACGGGAGATTTTAGAGTGGTTCAGGAGATTCCCTAGTCCATTTTTATAGGCGTACGAGCCTGTTCCACTAAGACATGTCTTTCTCGAAGACAAACACGTTGCCCAAGTAACCCAACATTTCCGCTTCCGGTGGAGGCCTAACCAACATGTCTCCTCAAAAGACTACATGTTTTCGTCACTACGAACAACACTTCCCTTATAATCTCGTCGCTTTTCTCTCTACAAAGGTTCTCTCATCTCATACAATGGCAATCTTACACTCAAAATTCCAAACACAAAGAAAGAAAGATGGTTTACAATGAAGCACAATACTTTCAAAGCTCTCTCTCTAATACACTTGCAAAGTATGGATGATCAAGTTAAGCTCTTGAAACTTTTATGTGTGAGAGTGAATTGATAAGCAAATGAAAACTCTTTTAAATTCTCACAAGTGATAAGATTTTTGGTTTAAAATCACTTAGATATTGGCAATTGAAAAGCTCAAGTGATTTGCAATATGTTAACCATAAAAAATCCCATAGAAAGCCTATTTATAGCCTACAAGAAAATCAACTCAAAAGAAGTGGGGACAAGTAGTTTTAAATACGAGGTAGACGTCTAAAGGAAAAAGTGGCAGACGTCTAGCCTCAAATATGATAAATCCCCAACGGCTATATGTTAGAAAAAATCTGAACCGCGGACGTCTGAAGTTCAAATAGGTAGACGTCTAAAGCAGAAAAAGTTTTGGAAAAAACATAATATCAAACGTCTGCCTCGATAAACTGCAGACGTCTGTGTTTCTTACTGGAAAGCACATAATCAAAACAAGACATCTGAAGTTCCCAAAGCAGAGGTCTGAAGCTTTAAAATTCATTTTTCAAAACCTTCAGCAGACGTCTGTCATATTGAACTGCGGACGTCTGTGAATAAACAAATACCAATCAGAGACTTTAGCATAGACATATGAAGATATAAAATATCCATTTTCAAAATCTTCTTCAGACGTCTATCAATTTGACCTTCAGACGTCTGTTGTCTCTCATAATCACTTGAATACCAAACCATTAGAGTTCAAACATAAAATATAATGGAATGCAAGTGATAGAAATTTAATAATACTAACTCATGAACGGATCAAAATATGTACATATAATCATGATGATACCAGCGAAAGGTATAAATGTGCAAATACCTCACATAGAAAAAGATACTAATTAAAAACAACATGATACCAATTGGAAATAATTGAGAACCGTATGTGAGTGCAAACATGAGTAACCGTCTCATCTTAAGTATTGACTGTCCGGTGAAGGGTCTCTAATTCTCCCCGCTATACTCGTAAGACTCGTTGTAATTAACGAAATCCAGAAGTAGGTTCTCTAAAAGGGTTGCAGAAGCCATTTAATAAGATGAGCTAAGAATTCGATACAAATGAATAATTCCACTCATGCAAGAAGTGTGTGCGCAACAATAGATAAGCAAGTTTAAGCATAAACATGCATCAAGGCACAAAGCCAAGATACCGATTGGAAATTGGTTCAAGTTAAAACAAGTGCCAAATTATATCCATATGAAAAAGATTTGAACACATTAAAGCTATATGGATACAAACGCACTTATAAAATTAAAATCACATTATAAGCAAGTGAGAGTGGTTTATGGCAAGAAAACACAAGGACATGCAAATCTAAACAAGTTTCCAAACCATATTGTGCTCATGTTTAAAAGATAGCAAGTATAAAGCACTTGAGCACACAAATTCAAATATGAGGATTAGAATAATATCAATTGTAAATACCAAATGAAATATCCTATGAATAGCATCTCATACATGAACAAAAGCACAAAAAAGATATGCAAGTTAAGCACTTGTGCAATACTTGGGGTATACAACAAAATAGCATACAAAATATCAACAGTAAGCACACATAAATAAGCAATATTCTAAAAGAGTATAGTAAGGAATATAATACCCCACAAATTGATGAGCCAATCAAGTATATCTATTTGATTTCTCTTGCTCATCACGAACCCAAATCCCTCAAGTCTTCAAGTTATCCATACCTACAAAATAACATACGGTGGGGATTTCGGTATCCAAACTTTATTGGATCCGTATGGGTTAAGTTTAGGATCCCAAATCAAATTGACATGCAAAGAAATATTTTTCTTTAAGGAACAAGCAAATGCCAAATGGCCATGTGCATCACAAAAATGACACGTGTGTATGTGCATGCATGGAAATCCTAGAAGTGTCAATAGCATGAGATAATGCAAGTGTAGGATGCGCATGCTTCTTGAAAGTTCGTTTTGAGCTAAATCCATAAAGATATGCATGGGAATGAACATAAGATTTAGCATGAATGAAAGCATGTTTGACACGTCTAGTAGAAAAGCGTTTTTGAAACTTTGAAAATTTAATAGCATCACCTCTTCAATTTAAAACAACCTTTTCCTTGCTAATTAAAGAATCAATATTTGAAGACTTAGCAAGGGATGCAGCCAAATCATCATTTTGAGCTTTGAGAGAAGAGTTTTCAAAGATCAAAAAGTCTTGAGAAGTAATAGAAGATTTCAACATATCAAATTCGCTTTTATAATTTGAAATCAAAGTTTTGCCTTCATTTCTCAAAACTTCGCAAGATGAAACCAAAATCGCATTTTCGTTCTTGAGAGAAGTGTTTTCTAAAACGAGAGAGTCTTGAGATGAAATGGATGATTTTAAAAGATCAATCTCATTTTTCAAAATAGCAATAGACTCATCCTTTTCTTTTCTCTTCTCAAGTTCTCACAAGATAAAGCCAAATTTGCATTTTCAAGTTTCAAAGTATCAATGGAAGCACAATATAAATCAAGTTTTGAAAGTAAACCCATTCTTCTCAATTTCTAATTTGCCAATTAAAATGGTTTGAGAATCATGAGCAGAGGTTAAAACACCAAATTCGGATATCAAATTTTTGTTGAAAGTCTCAAAGGAATCGCAACATGAAATTAAACCACTTCTTTCGTTTTCTAATATAGAATTACTATTTCAAGCAAAACATTTTTAGATGCTAATAAAATATGGTTATCATGCAAAGTATTAAAAGCATCTAATAATTGATCATGCGTATGCTTGCCGATTCTATGATAAATGTTGCTTACAACGCTATGATTAAAAACTCCCCTTACCCGATTCTATCGAGTTGGATTGTCCTTTGAGATGCGAGCTTTGTTGAGGCATATTCAATGTGGCGATAGAAGTCGTTCTCTCGGCTTTCTCTTCTTTATTGCACACGGCTTGCTTTTCATATATTTAATCCAATGAGCACCACATATTATGAGCCGTCTTATAAGAAGAGACATTGTTAAGAACATCAACATTTAAAGCACACCGCATTATTTTTAAAGTTTTAATGTTCAAAACAAATAAATTCTTATCATGAGTACTCCATATAGATTTAGCAATAGTAGAAATCAAGTACTCATTATCAACTATTTTCTAAATATCCCTACCACGAGATTCAAGAAAGTATTGCATTATAATTTTCCAAAAATCAAATTTTGAACCATCAAGATATGGAGGGTTATGAATAGATGGTTCATCATGATAAGAACACGAAGGTAAAGATGCCATGGGATCACTCTAGGATGTTAAGCCTACATAAGAAGAGCACCAAGCTCTGATACCAATTGAAAATAATTTCTAGAGGGGGTGAATAGGAATAAGCTACCGATATGCCCAAATTAAAAATTCTAAACTGTCAACAGTTGCTAAACAAACCACAATTGCAAACTTAGTCAAAAGATAAGCAAATATAGATACGAGCTAAGCACAAGTAGCAATTGTGAAACTATAGCATATAACAAGCAAGTGATAAATTGCAATCACGCAAGAATAATGAGCATATAGAGACAACATGCAATTTCTAAGTTAATGAGCAAACGAGAGATAAGAAATTGCAAATATAAACACGGAAGATTTTAGAGTGGTTCGGGTGATCCCCTAGTTCACTTTTTTTAGGTGTACGAGCCCGTTCCACTAAAACATGTCTTTCTCGGAGACAAACACGTTGCCAGCGAACAACCCAACCCCGCTTTCGGTGGAGGTCTAACCAACACGTTTCCTCAAAAGACTACACGTTGTCCGCCACTACGAACAACACTTCCTTTACAAGCTCGTTGCTCTTCTTTCTACAAAAATTCTCTTCTCTCTTACAATAGCACCGTTGCACTCAAGATTCCAAACACAAAGAAGTAAGAGGGTTTACAATGAATCACAATACTCTTAAAGGAGTTTCTCTCAAAGCTCACTTTCTAATACACTTACAAAATATGGATGCTTAAGTTAAGCTCTTGAATGTTTTATGTGTGAGAGTGAATTGATATGCAAATGAAAACTCTTTTAAACTCTCAAAAGAGATGAGATTTTTGGCTCAAGATCACTTAGATATTGGCAATTGAAAAGCTCAAGTGATTGCAAAATGTTAACCATAAAAAATCCTACAGAAACCTTATTTAATAGCCCACAAAAAAATCAACTCAAAAGAAGCGGGGACATGCAGTTTTAAACACGAGGCAGATGTTTGAAGGCAAAAGTGGCAGACGTCTGGCTTCAAATATGACAAAACCCCAACGGCTATATTTTAGAAAAAATCTTAACAGTAGACGTTTGAAGCAGAAAAAGTTTTGGTAAAAACATAACATCAGACGTCTGCCCCGATAAACTGCAGACGTCTGTTTCTTACTGGAAAGCACAGATCCAAAACCAGACGTCTGAAGTTCACAAAGAAGACGTCTGAAGCTTTAAAATTTATTTTTCAAAACATTCAACAGACGTCTGTCACATTGAACTGCAGACGCCTGTCAATAAACAAATACCAACCATAGACTTTAGCATAGACGCCCAACGATATAAAATATCCATTTTCAAAACCTTCTTCAGACGTTTGTCAATTTGACCTTCAGAAGGCTGTTGTCTCTCTGGGTTTCTGATATTTTCAAATATCAGAAAACACAAGAGTGTACAGACGTCTGAACTTCAACGAGGCAGACATTTGGCCTGGCTCAAAAACAACCGTTTGAGTTTTCTGAAAAATGAAAACTTCCAAAAAGAAAAACTCGATACTTGTAAAACTTTTGTGCTAAAGCGTGAGTGTTCAAGAGCCCTAAATGATAATACCATAGTTCAATCGAGTATTTATAAAGATTCTTATGTCTGTTAACGCATTTCTTCGAAATCTTGAATCTTTGACGTCTCGACTCGAGCTCTTGAAACTTTGGTGCTTCGCTTAAACTTGCATTGGTCGATTGATTTTCAAATTGGTTTCGACACTTGACGCTTCAAACTCGAATACGCCATTTTACTCACTTGCGTCTTGAAGTCGATATTTGATCTTCAAATGAACTTTGCTTCGACTTCAATCTTTGACGCTTCAAACTTGAACTTGGCTTCTAGCTTCTTGGCTATTTGTAGCATGAACTCTTGAATCCATTGAATCTTGGCTACTTAGTGTCATGAAGCTTGAATATGCAAATTATGAAACATTCGTTCGTATCTTCTAACCTCCATTAGATATATCGGTTAAACTCAATTTCCTCCATCTTCCTTTATATGCTTGTGTCGTGAGATACTCTGAATATCCTGTAAAGCAATCTCAAAACGACCAAGCGCATCATATTCAATGTTATGAAATATAAGCAAGTTAATAAACACGGGTATATGACTATTCATTGTTTCGATATCATAACTATGAATAGTATATCAATTTCAAGATAAAAACAAAAGCAAAGCATGAGATATTGATATACCAAACATATATACATGTGATATGTGTTGGGTTACACTAGCGCCTCGGCTATCTACTGTGGCCATTTATGGAATGCAATTTTTTCTACGAGTTTAAATTGGCGCTAAATGAAACCCGATAACAGGATCTACCATACCCTAAAAAAACTAACTAAGAGGAGCTATCTCCTATGAAAAGGAATCTCACCAAAAGATCCGTGTTCTTCGGTCTTGTCTCCTCTTCTTTAGCTCTAAGTGGCCTCCATGATCGAGCTTGATCTCCTTTGCTAGCTCCTTCGGTCCTCCGAGATCTAGTTTGATCGTCCGTTTCCCTCCGTCGTAGATGATCCATCCGAGAGATATGATCCATGGCTCTAGCTCCAAACCAAGTATCAAATGGAGCAACTAGAGAACTTGGATTGCTAGTCTAAGAACTCTAGGATGTAGTGTAATGGTTCAAGGTGTTTTTCTATCTCACTATCCCACCTCCTCTCTTGTTTCTCAACACATGAGAGTGTAGAGAGGAGGTAGATTATGAAGGTGGAGGAACTCAATAGAAGAGAGGAGGGTGAAGCAAATGGTGAGAGCTTGAAAATTATGAAGCATGCATGTGAGAGAAAATACTCACAATGGTTTTGTAAAAACATTTTTACAATAAACAATATCAATCATGTTTCAATAGTAAGCATAAATGAATTTAAAATTCATTTGTCATCACTATTGAGGCATGACTCTCACCATACTCTTCTCACCTCACTTTACACCTCATTTTCCATTTATGAATAAATGGAAAAATCAATAATGAGGTGTCCGCCTTCTAGAATGTTTTCCGTATAAAATACGTATTACAGTCTACTGTATATACATACATATATTCGTATCGAAATAAGAATACCCGAAGAGATAGAATAACACAAAGAACATAATACTAGAATATACATATCGAAATAGATATATGTAAATTATTAAATCAATACCTGATTTAATAATCCGGCTCAAAACCCTAGCCGGCTAGTATTATCAACTGTCCGATCGAAAGTCCGGGTATATAGTACCACCAATTAATCGGAACCCTACATGTATCCAATACGGCTACTACATCATTTCGTCTGAATCAGAGAAACCTTCTGTGTGGGACTCTAATGACTTGATCGTACGCCGGCAGTGAGTTACTGGATAAATTCATAACCACAAGCACGTCAGCGGCACTAGCTGTATGTAACGGCTACCCGGGTACTTGCCGAAAAGAAAGGATGACGAGCAAACTCATCTGGATCCTTACTGAGCCTATCCGTGACAATCTCCGTACAGTCCAGTCTCTTTGTTTGAGAGTAGCGCATACCGAGTCTAGGGGGTGGTAAACTTCAGACCCTAATAATCCGATAATTCGTACTGATGTGGCTCAGGACCAATCCGGGAAACTACTGATCAACCTATCAGTAAATCCCAACTGCCTTGGGTAAGATCTTATGGTCCTGACCAATCGAACACTGTGCCTGCCTCCATGTGGCTCGGGACTGTACCCAACCAAAACCTGTTTGCACGACTCAGTAGAGCCGTAGTAGGGTAGTAATCAAAGTACGGTGGGAACTCACACGAGATAAATGACGATCTCAGGTTTGAAGATTAACCTGTACTCATGTCACCTGAGAACTTCCATCTGACGATAGGTATAGTAACATCTAGAAGTTCTCGGCGGATCCGTCCAGTGTACTCACCCCCAGTGAGCACTTGTATACAATCTTAGGTGATCACACCAACGGTTGTGGGACCAACCATCGCCCCTCGTCGGGGTCTAGAAATGTATACACAAGTCTACTCTAGAGTATCAATGCCCGATCTCGATACTCCTACTACTTGGGACCTTTAAGGATGCGCTTATGGACTATTCAGCTCCCATAAGTATGATCGCCATCATAACGCTGGTAGTCAAGCAAGATCCTATGGACTTTATCAACATGTATAAATGATACGTAAGAAAAACATATCCACATGTTAAGATAAAGACAAACCAGATAGCATACTATCATATCGAGCAAGATTGTCTTGTACATATATATGTCCAAGCATCCACATGTATACATATACAATAATGGCCTCTAGGGCATACATATCCAACAATCTCCCACTTGCACTAAGTCCATATATTGGCGTACCGAGTACCCAACGTCTGCACTGGGGCCAGTTGTTGGCGTATTGCATATCCAACATCTCGAATAGTCTTTCGAACTGAGCTTGAGGAAGGGCCTTGGTGAATAGATCCGCCATGTTGTCTTTTGTGTCCACTCTCAGCACCTCGATCTCCTAGCAATCAACGATCTCCCTGATCTGGTGATACCGTCTTAAAATGTGTCAGGATTTCTGGTTGGATCGTGGTTCCTTTGCTAAAACTATAGCCCCATTGTTATCGCAATACAAAGGTATCGGGTTAACAATTGACGGAACCACCTCAAGTTCAGTAATGAACTTAATCCAGATGGCTTCTTTTGCGGCATCGCTGGCAGCAATATATTCAGCCTCCATCGTCGATTCTGCGACGGTGTCTTGTTTGGAACTCTTCCAACACACCGCCCCTCCATTGAGGGTAAACATAAAAGCCGAGACAGACTTGCTATCATCCCTGTCACTTTAGAAGCTTGAATCGGTAAAGGACTCGATCTGCAGGTTTCCATTACCGTAAACCAAGAACATCTCCTTAGTCATTCTCAGGTACTTGAGAATGTTCTTCACTGCTGTCCAATGGTTCTCACCTGGGTCTGACTGATACCGGCTCACCACGCTAAGCGCGTAAGTTATATCTGGTCTTGTACATAGTATCACATACATTATAGATCCTACAGTCGAAGCGTAGGGTATAATGTTCATGCGAACCCTCTTCTCATCAGTCTTGGGAGACATCTTTTTGGAGAGGATGATTCCGTGCAATGCGGGTATGTTACCGCGTTTGGATTCTTCTATACTAAATCTTTTTAGTACGGTCTCTATGTACTTGGACTTCGAAAGTCCCAATAGTCTCTTAGATTTATCTCTGTAGATCTTGATCTCCAGAATGTACGAGGCATCATCCAGGTCCTTCATGGAAAACCTTTGTGATAAGAACAGTTTGACTGACTGTAGTATAGGACGAATATTATTTCCTATCAAAAGAATGTCGTCCACGTACAAGACTAGGAATACGACAGTTCGTCCTACAATCTTCTTATATATACACGGCCCATCCTTGTTCTTGATGAAGTCAAACTCCTTGACTGTTTCATCAAAACAGATGTTCCAGCTCCGCGATGCCTACTTTAATCCATAAATGGATTTAAGCAACTTGCACACCTTCCCGTTGCTCCCACTGTCTACAAAACTTTCTGGCTGATCCATATAAACACTCTTCCAAACTTCCGTTTAGAAAAACCGTTTTTACGTCTATCTGCCACATTTCATAGTCATGGAAGGCAGCAATGGCAAGCAGGATCCGAATGGATTCGAGCATAGTCAGTGGAGAAAAGGTTTCGCCATAGTCAACACCTGGTCTTTGATGAAAACCTTTTGCAACAAGTGTAGCTTTATAGGTTTCCACCTGCCCATCTACATCAATCTTCGTTTTGTAGATCTATTTGCATCCAACGGGTTTTACCCTAGGTGGAGCAATATCCAAGATCTACACTTTATTGGCGTACATGGACTCCATTTCGGATCATATAGCATCTAACCACTTATCAGAGTCCGTACTGATAATGGCCTGCTTGAAACTAGTAGGATCATCTTCTTCCAAGATGCAATCCTCTTGATCCCCGTCTATGAGAAAACCGTAGTATCTCTCGGGCGGATGAGAAATCCTACTAGATCCGCGTAGTGGCTGAGGTTCGTCTGAGATTACTGAATCTACTGGTTCCACCAATTCTTCAGCTATAGTTTGTCTCTCTGGAATTTCTTCCAGTTCTACCGCGCTCCCACTAATTTCTTTTGCAAGAAATTGCCATTCTAAAAAGGTGGCGTGGCGAGTTACAAACACCTTTTGTTTCTTGGTATGGTAGAACAGATATCCCATCGAATGTTTTGGATATCCCACAAACTTGCATAAAACTGAACGTGCCTGAAGTTTGTCCGGATTTTGTATTGTAACATAGGCCGGACAACCCCATATCTTAATGAATTTAAGACATGGTTTCTTTTCTCTCCATATTTCATATGGAGTCTTAGGCACATATTTGGATGAGACCTGATTCAATAGATACGCTGCTGTTTCAAGCGCAAGTTCCCAGAATGAAAGGCAACTCGGCGTTACCATCATGGAGCGAATCATGTCCAATAGGGTATGGTTCCTCCGCTCCGATACACCGTTGTGCTGTGGTGTATACAGAGGAGTAAGCTGAGAGAGAATGCCATTTTCTTTTAGAAAATCCCGGAATTCCGTGCTTAAGTACTCCCCTTCACTATCAGATTGGAGGATCTTGATACTTTTGCCAGTCTGGTTCTCCACTTCGTTTCTGAATTCTTTGAATTTCTTAAAAGCTTCAGATTTGTGTTTCATGAGAGATACACATATCCGAATCTAGAGAGATCGTCAGTGAATGTGATAAAGTACGAGAACCCACCCTTGCATGTATAGACATCGGACCACACACATCACCGTGTATGAGTCCCAAGAGCTATGCTGCTCTTTCTCCGTGTCTGGTGAACGGAGATTTGATCATCTTTCTCTTGAGACAGGACTGACAAGTTTCATAAGATGAAAGTTCGTACGTATTCAAATATCCTTTTTTATAAAATTTACTTAGTCTTTTCTCTCCGATATGACCAAGTCTACAATGCCACAAGTAGCATTCGTTCACTTCTGAATTCTTCCTTTTGCGTGTGTTTTGTATATTGAAAACTGTATTTTGATTTAGAACATAGATACCATTACACAGTGTACCTTCTGCAACCAATACATGATTAGGATAAATGTTCATGATATTTCTATCAAGAACAAACTTACATCAATCTTTATTAAGTAAAGAAACTGATATAATGTTGCAAACCATGGAAGGTATATAGTAGCAATTGTTCAAAATCATAGTATTGCTTTTTGGCAACACTAGGTGATATTTACCGACGGTAGCAGCATTAACTTGTGCTCCGTTCCCCACTCTGAGGAATATATCACCAAGGTCTAACTATCCTAATTTTTCTCAGTCCATGTAATAAATTACAGATATGAGATCCTGATCCGGTATCTAGTACCCAGGAGGTAGGACTGACCGAAAAACAGTTTTCAAAAACAAGAACACCTGAAAGAGACGCAATAGTATGCTTCTTCTTCGTTGGGGTCATCAAGGAATTCATGCGATCCTCTTTTCTCTGCTCATACTCATGACTGTTGTCATAAGTTAGAGCCAAACCGACGTTCCCCAGTCCCGAATAAGAATTCGGATCGGTCAAGCGATACATTTTATTATCTTGATTAGGACGTGAAATGGTTGTTACCTGGAGAGAGAGAGAAAAGAAACACTCAGCGTGCGTTCTTGCAGGATTAGATTTGTTATTAGTTTATCTAATCAGAATGGCTCCCACCATTTTCTTGAATTCTTCTTCAAACCCTAAAAGAAGAACCAGTCAGGATTAATCGCACGTCACAATACTTGCTTAACCTTTCGTCCAGGCTAGTGTCGGTACTTCAAGCGAGGTTTTCCAACGTTTTCGCGAAGTTTCTTAATTACATAATCTTTTTTTCCTGGAGGCCTAGCCTCGCTAACACCGTTCTAGACACCTACTTGGTTTATAGCATTGACCGTCAAGTGAGAAAATCTCCCAAGAGTAATCCTACTCATCAGTGGGATCATGATCCAACTATTATTGTGTGATCAACTAGATGGAAGCCATTTTAGTCACCACACTCCAGAAGGTGTGCAACACCAGCAAATTTCTTGTATATTTGAAACTCCCGGTGTGGTTTTTGCCCCTAAGACCTAAGTGACCTTGACTAAAGATCAAAATGTCAAAAGGTCTTAGTCAAGTTCTACCCGTCATTATCTTGATTGCATTAGACCCACCCGTACGAGCCTTGACTAAAGATCAAAATGATCGTACGACTGTGCTAACCAATCGCATTATCATGCAACGGAAAAACATTACACAGCTACCAAACACTGCCTCTCGACTAAAGATCGAAATGCGTAGCTCGAATACTAAGCACTACCAATCCGAAATGACGGAGGGCTACGGCTGGGTTTTTGGCGAATAACCCTTTAACGTAATGAATTTGATATCGTTGAAGGAACCTGAGTAGTTTTGAAAATGAGTGGTTTATGCTCCGCTTTTGAAAACTTCTGGTTTTGAAGAAAACCTAGTGATCTATATCATAAATTTTTGCTCAAGAGGTCACTCCCCGCGAAGGGATCTAGGCTCTTACCTCGTAGAATGAGGTGCTAGATATTCATGACCGAACACCACTATGCAAAGCGAAAGAATATTACTACAGCTTTTTGAAATTTGTTCCAATAACATCTTTTAGGTTTCTTTTCTTGCATTAATCAAAATTAATGCGGTCCTATCATTTAATACCTATCACACCAGAAAAGAACGAAAATACAATGTACGTATATGCCATCCGTACTCGCCACGGGGCCCCGTCATGCACCGTTAGGTTACATAACTAACGGCAGAGCGAGGGCTGGACTAGCGCGGGTGCAAAACATATACAACATCTACTAGTATATATATAAATATATATAACATTTGTCCCAGGCATAATATAAGCAACATCACAGATAAGCAACACAGAATGGTGGATTATCTTGGAGTCTCAGGTTTCAGTTGAGCCGCAAATAAAACCCGACGTTCTCGGCCGTGTGGATATCCCGTGCAATGAAAACCTGAACCCCTACGAGCGCGGCAAGTTACCCGTCAATCCCAGAAATGAGGCAACCCCAATCAACAACGTGAATGGGCCGCCCAGCACTTCACAGGATCCGGTAACTTGAGTGCCCCTCTGTGGGTTATCCTTATACCCCTATGAGTGCGACGAATAACCCGCCAATGCTAGAGTGAAGCCCCTCCGTCTCAACGCCATGAGATGCGGGTTTGTTGCCCTCTAGAATCCGGCTATTTGAGCACTCCACCGTGGGGTAATTCTAGTACAAAAAAAGAAAATAATATGTACAACGGTGACATCGACCTCAACCCGGCCGTGCCCCAATAAAATAATATACAACACGGCAGAAATGGCAGTCCACATGTCGGACGCCTGCCCCGCAATAACAAATGTACAAATGAATTTTAACTGTACTACTATCATTGCACCACCGGCTATTTACCACGACAATCCAACCACAATATCATCACAATTACAGAACATCAACGTGAATGTCATGTTCGCGAACCCGTCTAAAAGGACATATAGCAGTTAGACGGGTTATACCGATCAAATGACATTCACGGTCGCAGATACTAACATATGTAGTGATAAATACGCATTTAAAATTTTGACCGACAAAAAACTTTTCCGTATAGGCCAGTACTCAAACAAGTCTGGGCCAGTATCATATATCTCAAAAATCACAATTCCAGAAAATAAAACCACAGAAGAAATTTTAAGCACAGTGGTCCAACTCTGACCGCGGAACCGCGGCAAACGAGCACGTTTCACGGCGGTTCCACGGCGGAGTTAAAGGATCTTGTGCTCAAATTTCTATTGTGTCTCTAAAGTATCCTGCATGTATTTTTAAGGCCACTGAAAATATTTTTTGAACAGTTTTAAAAATTGACAGAAAGTATAAAATTGAAATTGTGATTTCGGAAATTTTTGTCGATCGATGTTTTAAGCACGTCTAAAGTAGCTAGTTAAGGGTTTATGGGCTGGCTTTGATACCATATTGGGTTACACTAGCGTCCCGGCCATCTACCGTGGCTATTTGCGGAATGAAATTTTTTCTACGAGTTTTAACTGGCGCTAAATGAAACCCGATAACCGGATCTACCATTAACCCTAAACTAACTAACTAGGATGAGTTATCTACTATGAAAATGAGTCTCACCAAAAGATCCGTGTCCTTCGGTCTTGTCTCCTCTTCCTTAGCTTTAAGTGGCCTCCATGATCGAGCTTGATCTCCTTTGCTAGCTCCTTCGGTCCTTCAAGATCTAGTTTGATTGTTCGTCTCCCTCCGTCGTAGATGGTCTACCCGAGGGATGTGATCCATGGCTCTAGCTCCAAATTAAGTATCAAATGGAGCAACTAGAAAACTTGGATTGCTAGTCTAAGAACTTTAGGATGTAGTGTAATGGTTTAAGGTGTTTTTCTATCTCACTATCTCACCTCCTCTCATGTTTCTCAATATATAAGAGTGTAGAGAGAAGGTAGATCATGAAGGTGGAGGAACTCAAGAGAAGAGAGGTGGGTGAAGCAAATGGTTGGAGCTTGAAAATTATGAAGCATGCATGTGAGAGAAAATACTCACAATGGTTTTGTAAAAACATTTTTACAATAAACAATATCAACCATGCTTCAATAGTGAGCACAAATAAATTTAAAATTCATTTGTCATCACTATTGAGGCATGCTCTCACCATACCTCTCCTCACCCCACTTTACACCTCAATTTTCATTTATGAATAAATGGAAAAATCAATAATGAGGTGTCCACCTTCTAGAATGTTTTCCGTATAAAATATGGATTACAGTCTACTGTATATACATACATGTATTCGTATCGAAATACGAATACCCGAAAATATAGAATAACACAAAGAACATAATACTAGAATATACATATCGAAATAGATATATATAAATTATTAAATTAATATCTGATTTAATAATCCGGCTCAAAACCCTAGTCGGCTAGTATTATCGACTGTCCGATCGAAAGTCTAGATACATAGTACCACCAATCAATCGGAACCTTGCACGTATCCAATACGACTACTACATCATTTCGCTTGAATCAGGGAAATCCTCTGTGTGGGACTCTAAAGACTCGACAGTACGCCGGCAGTGAGTTACTGGATAAATCCATAACCATAAGCACGTCAACGGCACTAGCTGTACGTAACGGCTACCCGGGTACCTGCAGAAAAGGAAGGCCGACGAGCAAACTCATCTGGATCCCTACTGAGTTTATCCATGACAATCTCCGTACAGTCCGGTCTCTTCGTCTGAGAGTATCACATACCGGGTTTAGGGGGTGATAAACGTCAGACCCTAATAACCTGATAATTCGTGCTGATGTGGCTCAGGACCAATCCGGGAAACTACTGATCAACCTATCAGTAAATCCCAACTTCCTTGGGCAAGATCTTATAGTCCTGACCAATCGAACACTGTGCGATATCGACTCCCTATACCGGGAGAGACGAATCCCCAACAATTGCTCACTGCCTCCATGTGGCTCGGGACTATACCCAACCAAAACCTGTTTGCACGACTCAGTAGAGCCGTGGTAGGATAGTGATCAAAGTACAGTGGGAACTTACACGAGACAAATGAAACTAACCTGTACTCATGTCACGTGAGAACTTCCATCTGACGATAGGTATAGTACCATCTAGAAGTTCTCGGCGGGTCCGTCCAGTGTACTCACCCCCAGTGAGCACCTGTATACAATCTTAGATGATCACACCAACGGTTGTGGGACCAACCATCGTCCCTCGTCGGGATCTAGAAATGTATACACAAGTTTACTCCGGAGTATCAATGCCCGATCTCGATACTTCTATGACTTGGTACCTTTAAGGATGTGCTTATGGACCACCCAGCTCCCACAAGTATGATCACCATCATAACAGTGGTAGTCAAGAAAGATCCTATGGGCTTTATCAACATGTATAAATGATACGTAAGAAAGACATATGCACATGTTAAGATAAAGACAAATCAGATAGCATACTATCATATCAAGCAAGATTGTCCTATACATATATATGTCAAAGCATCCACATGTATACATATACAATAACGGCCTCTAGGGCATACATATCCAACAATATGAAGAGCAAGATATTAGATTACATGTATATACAAATTCATATTGTGAATAGCCAAAACAATAAATGAGAGTAATATATCGATATCAAGAATATAACAAGTATAGCATGAGATAGAATTTTACTGGTTAAGCTTATTCTAGGTGGAGAGATCTTTAATGTTATTAGTGCTTATGCACCACAGATAGGTCTTGATGACGCTAGTAAGCGTCTATTCTGGGAGGATTTAGACGAGGTGGTGCAAAGTATACCTAGTGGAGAGAAGTTATTTATTGGTGGTGATCTTAATGGACATGTAGGTACTAGTCGTAGTGGGTTTGATACTATCCATGGAGGTTTTGGTTTCGGACAAAGGAATGCAGTAGGTGACTCGATTCTAGATTTTGCTTTATCTTATGACTTGATCTTAGCAAACACCTGGTTTAGGAAAAGAGAGTCCTACCTTATCACTTTTAGGAGCGGATCAAATGCTAGTCAAATAGACTTTTTTCTGACAAGAAGAATAGACAGAGGTTGTTGTATCGACTGTAAGGTAGTGCCAGGTGAGAGTGTAACTACTCAACATAGACTTCTAGTTCTAGATTTTCGATTCAGAAAAGAACCTAGGAAGATTAGACGTAAGGTAGAGCCTAAAATTAAATGGTGGCGATTGAAAGAAGGTAATCAAAAGGCTTTTATAGATCGTGTAGTACAAGAAGCGGATTGGCAGTCGGAAGATGATCCAGACAAAACATGGAACAAAATGGCTAGTTGTATCAAGAAAGTAGCTAGAGATCTACTTGGTGAGTCGAGAGGTGGTGCTCCACCATCTAAGGACATATCATGGTGGAATGAAGATGTAAAGGCTGCTATTAAAATTAAAAGGGATTCTTATAAAGATTTGAAGAAAAATAGAGATGTTGAGAGATTTGAGAAGTACAAAATGGCTAAAAAGGAAGTTAAGAAAGCTGTTCGGGAAGCTAAATCTAAGGTCTACAAGGAGGTGTACGAGAAATTAGACACTAAAGAGGCTGCAAATGATATATACCGGATTGCTCGAATGCGGGAAAGGAAGACTAGAGACTTATGTGCGGTGAAGTGTGTCAAAAATGAAAATCAGAAGGTTTTAGTTCGAGATGAAGATATCAAGGAAAGATGGAGAGATTATTTTGACAAATTGTTCAATGAGAGCTTTACTAAGAATTTGGATGGACTTGTCATTCAATCTCAAGATATAAATCGTGATTTCATGCGTAAAATAAGACTTACTGAGGTTAAAGAAGCTTTGAACAGAATGGGTTTAAGAAAAACGGTTGGTCCTGACGGGATTCCTATCGAGATTTGGAGATGCTTAGGAGAAATAGGCGTTAAATGGCTGACAGATCTGTTTAATAAGATTTGGCAGACAAAAAAGATGCCAAATGAATGGAGGAAAAGTATCCTTATACCTATCTACAAGAATAAGGGTGACATTCAAAGTTGCTCAAACTACCGTGGAATAAAACTAATGTGTCACACCATGAAACTTTGGGAGAGAGTGATTAAACACAGGCTAAGGAAGGATATTAAGATAACAGAGAACCAATTTGGGTTCATGCCTGGACGATCGACGACAGAGGCGATTCATTTGCTTCGTCAACTTGTCGAGCGCTTTCGAGAGAGGAGAAGAGATTTGCATATGATATTTATTGATTTAGAAAAAGCGTACGACAAGGTACCTAGAGAGGTATTATGGGGGGACAATGATGAAAAAGGGGGTCCCCGTCAAGTATATTGACATAATCAAGGATATGTACGACGGAGTAGTGGCAAATGTCAGAACTTGCGGTGGCTTAACAAGTGATTTTCCGATTACTATTGGTTTACATCAAGGATCTGCATTAAGTCCTTTCCTGTTTACCATCGTGATGGATGAGCTTACTAGAACTATCCAAGATGAGGTCCCTTGGTGTATGCTATTCGCTGATGATATTGTTCTAGTAAATGAGACGAAAGCAGGGGTTAATGCCAAATTGGAATTATGGAGGCAAACATTGGAATCTCGGGAATTCAGATTGAGCAGGTCCAAGACAGCATATATGCACTGCAAATTTAGTAGCCAGAGAAGTCAAAACCATATTGGTATAACATTGGAAGGGCAAGAGATATCACCGAGCGACCAGTTTAGATATCTAGGTTCCATCATCCAAAGGAATGGGGAGATCGATAGTGATGTTAATCAAATGATCCAAGCTGGTTGGTTGAAATGGAGGAGGAGTGCAACAGGGATTTTGTGTGATCGTAACTTTCCGTTAAAATTGAAAGGGAAGTTTTATCGGAGCGCTATTCGGCCTGCCTTATTATATGGTACAGAATGCTGGGCTCCTAAGAAGCATCATACACAGAAGATGCACGTAGCGGAGATGCGCATGCTTCGTTGGATGTGCGGTAACACTAGAAAAGATAAGGTGCGAAATGAGGATATTCGTGCAAAAGTTGGTGTAGCACCCGTGGAGGAGAAGATGCGGGAAAACCGGCTTAGATGGTTTGGTCATGTGCGACGCAGACCTATGGAAGCACCGGTTCGACGAATAGATACTCTCGATATGGGTAATGGCAAAAGGGCAAAAGGGAGACCGAAGAAAACATGGATGGAGGTGATACGAAACGATATGGTTGCCAAAGGACTCAATGAAAGTATATTGTTCGATAGAAGTGAGTGGAGACAGAGGATTCATGTGCTGGACCCGGCGTGATTCTCATGTTGGTTCATGTAGCCTACCCCATATGCTTGGGATAAAAGGCTCAGTTGTTGTTGTTGTATAGCATGAGATATTGATGTATTACACGGTATACACAAGATATAGGATAAGCAAGCTAAGCATCACGTGTATACGAGTTCAGTGTCGATATGATAAGCAAGATAAGCAAGTGTTACTAAACGAACTATTAATATTTAAGCTATCATCAAAACAGAATAAATGGATCATTGAAATTCACAAGCCATCAATCTCTCCCTTTTTTATGATGACAAAACATGAATCGGAAATAGTATATCTATATCAAATAAAACCAAATATCCGATATCGATATACTAAAAAACTCCTATTATTCTTCCTTTTTTGACATAATTAAAAAGGGTATTTAGGGAATTTAGAACGCTTGAACCACTTTCCCTAAACATATGCGTACACCTAAAGCGGATCAAACGTTTGAATCACTCCCCCTAAATGTATGCATAGGAAAACACTAAGAAATGAATACGAGCACAAATAAAACGTAAATTTTGAAAATAAGGCTCAACTTTTATCCAAATGCATGTAAATAAGAGAGATGCAAAATAAAGTAAGTATACATGCAACAAATATCCACATGAGTAAGATATAAACAAGTTTTAATGGCATGTGGAGGCAAGTACGGGTTGATATTAATTGAAAATGAACAATTTTGAAAGCGGAGCTCAACAGATACACAAAAGCATGTTTTGAAAAAGATATGCAATTAAAAAGCTCAAAAACATGCGTTAACTCATAATAAGTAAAACAAGTTTTGAAACTTATGAGTTAGAATACATGTCATAATACGAACCATAGGATAACAATGAAAAACTTAATCGTATTACGCATGTATTAAGTGTATGCGTGCATTTAAAACAAGAATATGATTTAAAAAGTGCACAACACGAGATTGGGAATGTAAATACAAAATATTATACCTAAATAGCGCAACACTATCCCAATCGCTTGAATCTCCCAAAGTTGAGAAGCAAGCCCAAAGGATCGATTCATTAGTCTTATCTTATAATCACCTGAATACCAAACCATTAGAGCTCAGACATAAAGTATAATGGAATGCAAGTGATAGAAATTTAATAATACTAACTCATGAACGGATCAAAATATACACATATAATCATGATGATACCAATGACAGGTACACATGTGCAAACAACTCGCATAGAAAAAGATACCAATTGAAAACAACATGATACCAATTGAAATAATTGAGAACCATATGTGAGTGTAAGCATGAGTAAGTGTCTCATGTTAAGTATCGACTACCCGGTGAAGGGTCTCTAATTCTCTCCGCTATACCCATAGCTCGTTGTAGTTAACGAAATCCATAAGTGAGACCTTTAAAAGGGTTGCGGAAGTCATTTGGTAAGATGAGCTAAGAATTCAATACCAATGAATAATTCTACTTATGCAATAAGTGTGTGTAAAACAATAGATAAACAAGTTTAAGCATAAACACACATCAAGGCACAAAGCAAAGATAAATTGGTTCAAGTTAAAACAAGTGCCAAATTATATCCATATGAAAAAGATTTAAACACATTAAAGCTATATGGATACAAACTCTCACTTATAAGATTAAAATCACATTATAAGTAAGTGAGAGTGGTTTATGGCAAGAAAACACATGGATATGTAAATCTATCAAATTTTCAAACTATATTGTGCTCAAGTTTAAAAGATAGCGAGTATAAAGCACATGAGTACACAAATTCACATATGAGTATTAGATTGATACTAATAATAAATACCAATTGAAATATCCTATGAATAGCATATCATACATGAGCAAAAGCACTAAAAAGATATGCAAGTTAAGCACTTGTGCAATACTTGGGGTATACGACAAATTATCATACACAATTAGAATATCAAAAATAAGCACACATAAATAGGCGATATTTTAAAAGAGTATAGAAAGGATTATAATACCTCACAAATTGATGAGCCAAGCAAGTATATCCATTAGATTGCTCTTGCTCATCACGAACCCGAATTCCTCAGGTCTTCAAGTTATCCATACCTACAAAATAACATATGGAGGTGGATTTCGGTATCCAAACTTTATTGGATCCGTATGGGTTAAGTTTGAGAATCCAATCCAAACTGGCATGTAAAGAAATATTTTTCCTTAAGGAACAAGCAAATGCCAAATGGTCATGTGCATCACAAAAATGACAAGTGTGTATGTGCATGTATAGAAATCCTAGAAGTGTTAATAGCATGAGATAATGCAAGTGTTGGATGCACATGCTTTTTGAAAGTTCGTTTTGAGCTAAATTTATAAAGATATGCATGCGAATGATCATAAGATTTAACATGAATGAAAGCATGTTTGACAAGATTTAATATCGTCACCTCTTCGATTTAAAACAACCTTTTCCTTTCTAACATAAAATCAATGTTTGAAGACTTAGCAAGGAATGCATCCAAAATATCATTTTGAACTTTTCCTTTCTAACATAAAATCAATGTTTGAAGACTTGGCAAGGGATGCATCCAAAATATCATTTTGAACTTTGAGAGAAGAGTTTTCAAAGATCAAAGAATCTTGTGAAGTAACAGAAGATTTCAACAAATCAATGTTCCTTTAAAAATTAAACACAATAATAAGAGCTAAGCTCTGTAAAATCCAATGAGGAAGCGCCTCATGTGCTTCCCACATGAACGCCGACGTCGGCGCCGGCGCCAGTCTTATAGGATTAAATTCTATAGTGGTGCCGCACGTGAAGTTCACGTGAGCGCCAATGTGTAAAGCACAAGAGCGCCTGCCATATATAAGAATTAAATTCTTAAATGGCGCCCAAGTGCATAATACATGAGCGTCAGCGCCCAAACTAAAGCAGATAGAATTAAATTCTACATGAGGATCATTTCCTAAAACTTAGGATATTCTCTGTTAAACAGAACCGTTGGATCAAAAATTTAATGGTGATGATAAATTATCAAATGATAGAATTAAATTCTATTAAGAGAAAATATCTCCCTAATCTTTCTAAATAAAAAAGATATTCTCGGTTGGATCAAGGATCCAATGATAGAATTAATTTCTATTTTTGGAATATATTTCCCCAATATTTCTAAACAAAGAAAGATTGTGCTCTTTTAAAACAGAAAGCCCTTAGATTAAAAATCCAATGGTAATTAAAATTCACCGTTTGACAGAATTAAATTCTGTATATGGGAAAATATTTTCCTAATCTTGTTAAAAAACAAGAAAACATATTCTGCAAAACAGAAATTCTTTGTATCGAAGATCCAACGGTGGATAAAATCCCCCGAATAATTTTTGAGGCCAATTAAATCAATTGATATCTCTCAAATGAGAGATTTTCTCAAACCAGTCAACTAATTTGACTCTTCTATTTAAAGCATGGGGGACTTAAAAAAATAGAATCCCCTGATAAGCTTCTGTAAACAAAAAAGAGAGACTGCAACTGAGAATTCAATTCTCCTTCAAAGAAGATCTATCTGTTCCTTCAAACCCTAGGTAAAAAAAGGGGATAAAATATCTCTTTTACCTAGCATAAAAAAAGAAGGGTTTAACCCTTCATAAAAATAACTTAGTTCTTCCTCTGATCCGATCCCCACAAGTTGAGAATTTAATTCTCATCGGGAAGATTTTGTTCTTCAAACTCAAAATCTAGGGACAAGAAATAGATTAAAAAAAGGGAAAAGGGGAAGAGAAGTTATGGTTCTAGGAATTTAATTACTCTGAAAACAAGGTTTAACCCTATAAAGAAACTTAGTTCTTAAAGGAATGATGGACATCTACGCACCAACTTGCTTATGAGTCTCTCGAACACTGCTTTGAATAGTCCCTTTGTAAAGATATCTGCAGTTTGTTCTTTTGTCGGAATGTAGCGGATACAGATGGTACCGGCATCCAGTTTTTCCTTGAAGTGTCCGTCGACTTCAATATGCTTCGTTCCGTCATGCTGTACGGGGTTGTGTGCTATGCTGATGGCAGCTTTGTTGCCGCAATATAGTTTTAGTGGCTGAGTTATAGGCTGCTTTATTTCCTGTAGTACCCGTTGAACCTACAGAACTTCATAAATATCGTTGGCTATGACTTGAAATTCTGCCTCCGCACTACTCTTTGCCACGACACTTTGTTTCTTGTTCCGCCATGTAACTTGATTGCCCCACACGTACGTACAATACCCTGAAGTTGACTTCCTGTCTACGATGGAACCTGCCCAATCCGCGTCAGTGAATACTTCGACGCTGCGAGTCTCACCTTTTTTGAAGAATAAAGCTCTTCCTGGTGCGCCCTTTAAATACTTCAAAACTCTATATGCTGCATCAATGTACTTTTCTTGAGGTGAGTGCATAAATTGGCTTATCATACTCACTGCAAAGGTGATATCCGGACGTGTGTGTGAGAGATAGATCAATTTTCCCACTAACCTCTGGGATTGTGGAATGTCCACTGGCGGGCTCTGTGTAAATTCTCCGAGCTTTTTATTCGGATCTATCGGTGTCTCCGCAGGTTTGCAATTTGTCATCGCTATTTTTTTGAGAAGATCGAGAACATACTTCCCTTGAGACAAGACGATGCCTTTCTTACTTCGAGCAATTTCCATACCCAAGAAATACTTCAATTCTCCCAAGTCTTTTACTTCGAACTCCTTGGCGAGACTTTCATTTTCCAGACCTGTTTCACGTTGTTTCCTTTTATAAGTTTTAATTTCCACATCAGCTTCTGGTGGATTTAAATCCACGAGGCAAGTTGTTTTAGGAGTCGGTGGTGTGTTCATATTTTTATGAGATTTTTCCGGATTTTTTAATAAAGAAACCGAGTTTTTAACAGACATTTTCTGAGTTTTCAAGGACCGTTTTTTGAGTGTCTAGTGAATTTTCACTGTTTTGGTTTGCCAGGTGTTCAAAAGACTGGTCTAAAATGTTTTGATTTAAAAAATTTAGATTTTGTGAATTTGTATGTGGGATTAAGTTGACTATTTTTGGGAGACTATTTTTTATGGAAACCGAGTCTTCACTATTTGTCTCCCCCTGAAGAGGAGGCTTAAAAAAAGTTTTATTTTCAAAAAACAACACATCCATTGTGATAAATATTTTATTTGATAAAGGATCAAAGCATTTATATCCTCTTTGATTCGTGGCGTAGCCAATGAAAACACATTTTTTCGATTTTGGATTAAGTTTATCCCTAGCGGGGTTGTGATCGTGAACAAATACGGTACAACCAAAAATTTTCAACGGCAGATCCGAGATTGCAAGGCGGCTTTGAGGGTAAAGGGATTTTAACAAGGTAACAGGTTTTTTAAAATTGAGAATTTTCGAGGGCATTCTATCAATAAGATCAGTTGCTGTTAAAATTACTTGCTTCATTCCATAATGTTTTTGGAACATGGTTGGTGAATAATAATGCCCTAGCAATTTCAAGAATGTGTTTATTTTTTCTTTCAGCCATACCGTTTTGTTGCGGTGTGTTAATGCAAGAACTTTGGTGAATGATGCCTTTCTTTGCAAAAAATCTCCCATGGTTTCGTTAAAAAATTCTCGCCCATTGTCATTTCGAAAATTCTGAATTTTTGTGTTAAACTGTGTTTCAACCATGGCATACAAGGTTTTGAAAACTTGTTTAACTTCTGATTTCTTCTTTAGCAAAAACACCCAAATGACTCTAGTATGATCATCAATAAACGAAACAAACCATTTTTTTCCAAAGGCAGATAAAACGCGGGATGGTCCCCAAATGTCACTATGGATTAAAGCAAACGGTGCTGAAGCTTTATAGGGTCGAGGTGGATAAATTGCCCTTTTTTGTTTGGCAAAAGCACAAACTTCACATTGAAATTGAGAAGGATTTTTATTCCGAAACAACTTTGGAAACAAATACTGCATATAATGGAAACTAGGATGACCTAGACGAAAATGTAACATAATCCATTCATTGTCACGAGAAACAAACATGGACTGAAAACACAGACTAGATGCATACTTATTGAGATGCGATCCTTCTTCAAGGAAGTAGAGACCTCCACTGGTCCTAGCATTGCCAATCATCGTCCCCGAGTCCAGAACCTGAATTTCACAATGAGAGGACATGAATTTAACTTGACACTTAAGGTCTTGAGTTCGCTTTATAATGGAAATCAGATTGCAGGAAAGCTTTGAAACATGTAAAACATTAAGAAGGGTTAAGGAAGGAGAGATTGTGATGGTTCCTTGGCCGGCTATGGCAGAATATGAACCATCTGCAATTTTGACCCTTTTGTTTCCTCCATAGGGTGTGTAGGTTGAAAATAATGTGAAGCAACTGGTCATGTGATCAGTTGCTCCAGAATCAAGAATCCAAGAAAGTTGTTTGTTACCGATTTGGGCTAAACAATAGGAGGGTTTTGACGGGTCTGCAGTGGAGTTAAAGAACTTGTACAGGTGCTCCAGTTGTTCCTTTGTGAATGGAGGCGATCCTGAGTTGATTCTTGACTCCTGAGAACCATCGGACCCGATCTGCAAAGTGGATGATACTTCAGTCTCTGTGGTGGAGGACATTATGGCTGGAAAAAAAAGGAACTGGGAAAAATTTTTGGTTGAGGAAAAATTTTGGTTGAGGAAAAATGGTGGTTTTTTTGGAGAAAGTTTTACCGCTCTGATACTATATATGCTAATTGAACTTTCTTTCTCACCTTAAATTCAGTAAACAGAGAGGCTCTTTTATAGCCTTGAAAATAATAAGGAAGTTACAAACAGATTTTGTTACAAACAGATTCTAACTAAGTATAAACAGATTCTGTTACAAACAGATTCTGTTACAACCAGATTCCAACTAAGTATAAACAGATTCTGTTACAAACAGATTCTGTTACAAGCAGATTCTAACTAATCTGAGAAATGTCTTACTGTTGGCTATTCCCAACACGTGCAGCTAGTACCGCTTGCGGCTTGTGGTTAAACCCACTGCCGGCGTACTGTCGAGTCTTTAGAGTCCCACACAGAGAGTTTCCCTGTATCGGGCGAAAAATGTAGAGGTCATATGGTTTTACGACAGGGCTTCGATCACGTACATGCACTTGTGTGCGTATGATGTCCGGGCGGATGATACTAGTGGGCTTTGGTTTAAGCCGGATCCTAGTATTGTATTGATGGATTTGTTTCGTCTCTTTGTATTCGTATTCTTCGGAATGTGGATGCGGGTATGTATATACGGCTGAGGGGCATTCTCGTAAATAGTTCGGAAAAGCTTCTAGAAAGGGACACCTATTAGGGTTTTGATTTCTTTTTGAGATTAAAACTAATTGGGTGGAGAAATGAGGTGGATGTGAACATTGAACCTAGCATGGCTACTTGTGACTCATGACTATGACTCATCCTAAGATATTTGTGAACTCATGAGATATTTGTGTGAGAAATATCTCCACAATTATTGAATAAGTCTCACTCATTTTCTAGGAGGCAGCCAAGCTTTTCTCAATGCTCACAACTCCTCTCTCATTTCTCAAGTTCACTTCTTTTCTCATATGAAATCCTAATTGTCTCATGAGTTGAGAAACCTAGGGTTCCAAGAGACAGTATTCCTTCTTCACTCTCTATATCATCTAGACCATCTAGTCTAGCAAGCTACTTGTCCTAGTTACCTCGGAGTTGAGCTTGGAGCTCGGACTATAGACTCTTGGATGGATCGTCTTTGACTCAAGAAACTCGACGAGGAAGCCACGATCCGTAACGATCCTCGGAGCCTACGATGACGAGGAGGACAGCGACTAAAAGACCCGAAGGACTTAGTTTCGTGAGGTATAACTTTCATCCGAGTAGTTAAACTTCACCCAGTATTTTGTTAGCCAGGGTTTAGCATCGATCCTGGAGTTTAAGTCCGTGTTGCGAGCTTTGAAAAATCGTTTTTTGCAAATTCCACCTCCCCGCAGACACGTGGGGTGCGCGACATGGACTTACATTGGGAGTGCAAACCATCTCAGCCACAAGCCAATGAAGCCCACGAAAAAGGTTTTCTCATCAATGTCTGGAGCAGCAATTTCTGCAAAAAGGACGATGGGGGTGTCCGGAATAAAGAACTGCTTCAAATCCGCATCACCAGTCGGCAACTTGTCCAAGCCGAAGCCGAACAGATCATTAAGCTTGGCAAACTTTGCAGCCTTCTTCGACAAAACTTCCGGATGAAGGAAACGGGCAACAAAATCCGTAAAGCTAAACCCCATGCCTTCCAGACTCTAAAAATAAGCTGTCATAAATATTCAACACTTTGATCAGATTTGGGAACTTGTGTTGGATAGCATTTTCCGGCATAAGGCCTATAATGACCGATGTGGCAAAGATATACTCGTCAGGACGAAGTATCTTCTCATAATGCTCCCCTATGACGGGTAATCCAGAAATATCCGTGAATTCCTCCAGCGAAATCGATACTTTTCGGTTTGATAGTAGAAACGTGTGGGTAGGGATATTCTACTGTTCCAAGAAAGACTTAACCTACCACACATGAGAAGTATGGTAATAAAAGAGTGATGCGTTGACTGCTGGGTTTAAACCGGTTTTCAACGATTTCTTGGCTGACAAGATGTAGCGGGCCCAAAGGAGGTAACCAGCCGGATGTCGAGGGGTTACTCCTATTGTATAAATCTGACCCCAAGGACGCGCCTCTCCTTGACATATACGACGCTCCAAAATATCTAGGGCCATTGGCGGCTAGACTGATATCGATGCCATGGAAGGTTGAAGGCGACTCTCTGCAGTCCAATTGATTTCTTCTACAGCATAAGTAACCTGCGGAGGGTCAACATACTGAATCGAGGGGATTGGTTCTAATGGTGCCTCACAAGTAAAGCTGCGCCGATCCCGAATAATGTAGCTGTACCACGCTCCCTATAGATGAGATTTCCGTTCCAGATTATAGTCCTGGATTAAAGCAAGGACTTCACGATCAGTAGGAGCGTCGGCAAAAGCACTCTCCGAACGAACATAGGGAAAAAAGGAACTAGAAGCCATGGTACTGGAAAAGAAAACCCAATGGAGGGTGAGCGATTAAATTACTAAAGTCACTAAAGTATAAAAAAACTGTGGGCCCCACAAAATCAAAGTGATGGCTCATCAATGATGGGACATGTGCCCATTGTGAGAATCCAAAAGGATCCTTATTAAATGAATAGTGCTCATTAAACAACATAGTTAAAAATTTCCAATATTCCCCGAAAGGCGGGCTATTTAAAACAAATAACAGATTCAAATCTGTGAAAAAATGGGATTAAAACCCCAAAAATTTTAGAAAAGGAAAAACATCTGAGAACAGTAAAGGGAATAAAATTCCCAAAGTTCTTGAGATTCAAATCAGAGCTAAGCTCAGCATAAAAAATGAAATTAAATTCCCCCATATAGTGAGATTAAATCCCAGAAAGCCCCATGTTAAAAAAATCATAGGATGAATGATGGAATTAAATTCTACGAAATCTCAAATGTTAAGATTGACAGTAGGGTAAAACCCTAAATAAGAGAATCAAAGATTCTCAAGGATGGATATGGACATCAAGATCCACGATCTATAAAAAAAAAGAAGAGGTTTTTTTTAAAAGAGCTCCAGGAGATCGATTCAAAAGAAAAAAGAGAGCCAAGCTCTGTCGAATCTGAAAATGGATTTAATATCCAAAAATAAAAAAATATGTATATGATCAAAAGAGATTAAGAGCTAAGCTCTGTTCATAATCCTCACCAAGAAATTTGGCTGTCTACTCTATTCAAAAGAGCTTCTTGAAAACAGAGATCTAAGCTTTGGAACGAGAATTAAATTCTCAAAAGAAGAGTAAGACTCAAGGAAGAAGATAACGAGACAGTCATCTCAAGGGCCAAAGGCCCTAGTTATAAGACGTGGGGTGAATGGTTCAACTTCGTAGGTGATCCAATGGTGGTAAAAGTGACATCGTTGCACTCACGTGTGAGCCACGTGAGAATAACGGTGGGGAGCATTTGTTCCCCTAAAAAATTAAACACAATAATAAGAGCTAAGCTCTGTTAAATCCATTGAGGCAGTGCCTTACGTGCTCCCCACGAGAGTGCCAACGTCGGCGCCAGTCTTATAGGATTAAATCCTATAGTGGCGCCGCACGTGAAGTTCACGTGAGCGCCAATATGCAAAGAGCACATGAGCGTCTGTCATATATAAGAATTAAATTCTTAAGTGGCTCCCACGTGCATAACACGTGAGCGCTAGCGTCCAAACTAAAGCAGATAGAATTAAATTCTACATGAGAATTATTTTCTAAAACTTGGGATATTCTCTGTTAAACGGAGTCATTGGATCAAAGATCCAATGGTGATGATAAATTATCAAATGATAGAATTAAATTCTATTAAGAGAAAATATCTCCCTATTCTTTCTAAATAAAAAAAATATTCTTGGTTGGATTAAGGATCCAATAATAGAATTAAATTCTATTTTGAGAATATATTTCCCCAATCTTTCTAAATAAAGAAAAATTGTGCTCTTTTAAAACAGAGAGCGTTTGGATTAAAAATCCAATGGTGATTAAAAATCACCGTTTGACAGAATTAAATTCTGTATATGGGAAAATATTTCCCTAATCTTATTAAAAAACAAGAAAACATATTCTGTAATACAGAAATTCTCTGGATCAAAAATCCAACGGTGGATAAAATCCCGTGACCAATTTTTGAGGTCAATTAGATCAATTGGCATCTCTCAAATGAGAGATTTTCTCAAACCAGTCAACTAATTTGACTCTCCTTTATAAATGATAGGAGACTTCAAAAAAAAGAACCCGTGATAAACTTCTGTAAACAAAAAAGAAAGAAGCTGCAACTGAGAATTCAATTCTCCTTCAAAGAATATCTAGTTGTTCTTTTAAACCCTAGGTAAAGAAAAGTAAGGATAAAATATATCTTTTTTGCCTAGCATATAGAAATGAAGGGTTTAACCCTTCATAAAAAGAACTTAGTTCTTCTGATCCGAGATTTGAAACAAGTTGAGAATTTAATTCTCATCGGGGAGATTTTGTTCTTCAAACTCAAAATCTAGGAGAAAGAACTAGATTAAAAAAAGGAAAAGGAGAAGAGAACTTATGGTTCTAGGAATTTAATTCCTCTGAAAACAGGGTTTAATCTTATAAAAAAACTTAGTTCTTAAAGAAAAAAATATAAGAACTTAGTTCTTAAAGAAAACTTGATTCCAGATCTTCAAAACAAAGATCTTGGTGATCATTAATGGCCAAAATGCCGTTAACAGAGATTCAATCTCTAAAAAAAAGGAACTCAGCGCCTCACGTAAAGTACACGTGAGTGCCCAAAATATTCCCAAAACAAAAAACCTCAGCGCCTCATGTGCTTCCCATGTGGGCGCCCCAAACAAAGGACTCGGCGTCTCACGTGCTTCCTATATGGACGCTCAAAACAGAAGGCCAGCGCCTCACGTGAAATACACGTGAGCGTCGAGTAAAAGTGCCTAGCACTTCATATTCAGTCAAAATGATTAAGTGTTTAGCACTGATTGGGCAGCGCCCATATCTCAGCGCCTCACGTGCTTAGCACTATATATTCAGTCAAAATGACTTAAGTGCTTAGCACTGATTGGGCAACGCCCATGACTGAGTGTCTCACATGATACAAAGGTGAGCGCCAGAGTACGAAACAACTGCTTAGCACTTCTGCATAAAGGAAAAGGGCTGAGCAAACAGAACCATAAATAAGTGTTTAGCATTTTTAAATAAAAAAATTAGCAGACCAACCCCAAATTGGCTAAAAGTTTCTCTTTGAAGTTTGTCGCAGCTGAGCCTAAATGCTCTGTTAATGGATCTCAACTAAAATTTGATGATCCTTAAATATTGCTAAGTTGATCTTAGTCTCAAATATGACTAATATATTCTTAGTTAAAATAAATTGAGCCCGAATGCTCATATATTTAAGTAGATCTTAATATCAAACCAGATTAATGGTCCTGGAATAAGACAATATTTTCGAACTAAAAGAAAATATAACCTAAGTTTAAAACCCCAAATCTAAAATGTACGGACTTGGACTAATCCGTGCCCAACGGGCGACGACATAAATTAGTCTCCGTATATAATCCACGCGCAACCAAAACAAACAAAATAACACACGACACGAAGTGAACTACTGGAACAGGAGAAAGTTATCGCAACGTGATAATGTAATTAATTGCAGGGGCTTGCACATGCTGGGAAAAACGTCTTCATAATCAAAAACCCTTCACAAACGAGAGGGAATCTGATAAAGTCTACTACATCGGTCGCATCTGTTCAAACCTCCGATATACGATGCCATAAATCGACTTGGTATTTTTGAAGAGGTGGATGGATATGTTCAAATAGTATCTGCCTCTAAATTTGGGCTAGACGTCCAACGTCTCGATCAGGTCTTTCGGCGGTAAACAATCAAATTCGTTTTTATAATTTGAAATCAAAGGTTTGCTTTCACTTCTCAAAATTTCGCAAGATGAAACCAAAATCGCATTTTTGTTCTTGAGAGAGGTGTTTTCTAAAACGAGAGATTCTTGAGACAAAATGGATGATTTTAAAAGATCAATCTCATTTTTCAAATTAGCGATAGACCCATCCTTTTCTTTTCTCAAGTTCTCACAAGATAAAACCAAATTTGCATTTTTAAGTTTCAAAGTATCATTGGAAACACAATATAAATCAAGATTTGAAATTAATTCATTCTTCTCAATTTCAAATTTACCAATTAAAGCAGTTTGAGAATCATGAGCGGAGGTTAAAACACCAAATTTAGAAATCAAATTTTTGTTGAAGTCTCAAAGGAATCGCAACAAGAAATCAAATTACTTCTCTCGTTTCGACACTTGACGCTTCAAACTCGAACACGCTATTTTCACTCACTTGCGTCTTCAAGTCGATATTTGAACTTCAAATGTACTTTGTTTCGACTTCGATTTTTGACGCTTCAAACTTGAACCTGGCTTCTAACTTTTTGGCTATTCGTAGCATCAACTCTTGAATCTATTGAACTTTGGCTACTTAGCGTCATGAAGCTTGAATATGCAAATTATGAAGCACTCGTCCCTATCCTTCAACCTCCATTTGATATTTTGATTAAGCTCAATTTCCTCCCTGTTTTATACTCTTGTGTTGTGAAATACCTTGAATATCCTGAAAAGCAATCTTAAAACGATCAAAGCACATTATATACAGTCTTATGAAATATAACCAAGTTAAAAAACACAAGTATATGGCCATTCATTTTTTCGATATCACAACTATGAATGGTATATCAATATCAAGATAAAAACAAAACCAAAGCATGAGATATTGATATACCAAACATATATACTTGTTATATGAAGAGCAAGTTATTAGATCACATGTATATACAAATTCATACCGTTTTGATGATAGATCAAACATGAATAGTTCGTTTAGTGTCCCTTATCTTGCTTATCATATCGACACTAAACTTATATACACTTGATACTTAGCTTGCTTATCCTATATTTTGTGTATACCGAGTAATATATCAATATCTAATGCAATACTTGTGTTATATTCTTGGTATCGATATATTCCTCATTCATTGTTTTATTTGGTTCCACCTTAGCTTAGAGGTCAATTTGATTTGGTTCCAGTTTAATGATGTGTCTGTCGATTTTTGATTTGATTTGCATTTCGGGAATTTTTTTATGGAAGTTCACGATATTTTAGGGAACTTGGAGAATTAATGGAATTAAGGACTTTTTGAGAATTTCAAATTTATGGAGAATTAAGGAATTTTTTGGAGTTTGAAGATATTTAGGAAATCTAAGAATTGTGGAATTATAAATGTTTAGGGAATTTGTAGAATTTGCGATATTTGGACAATTTAGGAATTTCATGGATTTGGAGATATTTAGGGAATTTGAAAGAATTTGGTGGAATATTTTGAAAATTTGATGATTTTTGTAGATATTTAGAGATTTTAGAAAATTTGCTTTAGATTTGGTTTCAGTCTTAACCACGTAGATGTTGATTTTGGATTTGATTTGCATTTTTGGAATTTTTTGTGAGTGTTTAGGTTATTTCAGAGAATTTAGAAAATTAATGGAAGTATAAAATTGTTTGAGAATTTGGAATTGATGTAATAGGAGAATTTATGAATTTTACGGAGTTTGGAGATATTTTAAGAAATTTCGAAAATCTAAGTATTTGTGTAGTTTTGATATACTTGAGGAATCTATTGGATTTGTGGAATTTGAGATATTTGGAGGTCGACTTGAATTTGATTTAGGTTCCAGTTTAACAGTGTAAAGATCTAATTTAAGTTTGATTTGGTTCCAGTTTAACAAGTTAGAGATTGATTACTCTTTTAGATTACTTTACTCGTTCCTTAAAATACTTGGATCTATTTCTTTTTACTACTACTTTCAAATGTACAATAAATTGTTTCAAGGATTTTTATTCTCGTCCTTATAAGACTTGGAACTATTGTTTTATATTTTAAAATTTTAACTCTATTTTCCGAATATTACCACTTTCTAATGCACTGTAAAGTTGTTTCAAGCTTTTTTACTTTCTTCGCTCCTTAAAAGAATTTGAAATTTTTAGATTTTATATTTCTAAATTTACTTTTGAATATTACTACTTCAAATGCGAAATACAGAATAAAGCTTTTTTACTTGCCTCGTTCCTCATAGGACTTCGAACTGTTTTCTTAAATTTTAAATTTCTAATTCTATATTCTGAATATTACTAGTTTCAAATAAACAATAAAGTCGTTTGAAGCTTTTTTTACTTGCCTCGTTCCTCAAAGGACTTCGAACTGTTTTCTTAAAATTTAAATTTCTATATCTATATTCTTAATATTACTCTTTTAGATTACCCTATCCGTTCCTTAAAATACTTGGATCTATTTTCTTAATATTACTACTTTCAAATGCACCATAAATTGTTTCAAGGATTTTTACTCTCGTCCTTATAAGACTTTGAACTATTGTTTTAAATTTTAGATTTCTAAGTCTATTTTCCAAATACTACTACTTTCAAATGCGTCGTAAAGTTCTTTCAAGCTTTTTTTCTTGCCTTTCTCAGTAAAAGAATTTGGAATTTTTTAGATATTATATTTCTAAATCTACTTTTGAATATTACTACTTTCAAGTGTGAAATACAAAATAAAGCTTTTTACTTGGCTCGTTCCTCAAAGGATTTCGAACTATTTTATTAATTTTAAATTTCCAAATATATTTTTTGAATATTACTAGTTTAAATAAGCAATAAAGTCATTTGAAGCTTTTTTACTTGCCTCGTTCCTTAAAGGATTTCGAACTATTTTCTTAAATTTTAAATTTCTATATCCATTTTCTTAATATTATTACTTTCAGATTCACCATAAAATTGCTTCCAGTTTTTTTGTTTGTCTAGTTCCTTAAAGGGCTTTGAACTATTTTTTTTTAAATTTTAAATTTCTAAATCTATCTTTAGATATGACCATTTTCGATTGCACCACAAAAGTTGTGTAAAGGTTTTTTTACTTCTTTCGTTCCTTAGATGTCTTGAACTATCTTTGATTTGGTTCTAATTTAACGGCTTAGAAGTCGACTTGGATTTGCTTTGGGTTCCAATTTAATAGTGTCGAGGTCGAATTTAGGGTTGAATTGGTTCCAGAACTCGATTGATTTGGTTTCAGTTTAACGACATAGATGTCGATATTAGACCTGATTTCGATTTTGTGATTTTTTGGGTGAAATTTTAGAATATTTTTGAGAATTTAGGAAATTAATGGAATTAAAACCTTTTGAGAATATGGAATATAAGGAATTGGAAAATTTTGGAATTTTATTGAGTTTGGAGATATTTAGGTAATCTAAGAATTTGTTGATTTTGATATATTTGGCGAACTCATAGAATTTGTGGAATTTGAGATATTCGGATAATTTGGGTATTTTATGTTGCTGGGCGATATTTAGGGAATTTGAAAGGCTTTGATGAACATTTTGAAAATTTGAAGATTCTGTAGAGTATAAGAAATTTTGGGACATTTGGTTCTTGTTTAACGACTTAGAGTTCGATTTGATTTGGTTAGAACTTAAAGATGCAGCGGTCAAACTTGAACTTGTTCGATTTTAGGAATGTTTTGTTTAAATTTAGGATATTATTGGGAATTTGGGAAATTAATGGAATTAAAATGTTTTGAGAATATAGAATATAAGGAATTGGAGAATTTAGGAATTTTATTGAGTTTGGAGATATTTAGAGAATCCAAGAATTTATTGAATTCGATATATTTGGTGAACTTGTAGAATTTGTGTAATCCGAGATATTTGGAAAATTTGGGCATTCTATGTAGCTTGGAGATATTTAGGTAAATTGAAAGAATATGGTAGAATATTTTGAAAATTTGAAGATTGTGTAGAGTTTAAGAGATTTTGAGAAATTTGGTTCCCGTTTAATGGCTTGAGTTCTGTTTGATTTGGTTTGAGTATGACAATGCAGCGGTCGAACCTGAACTTCATTTGGCTTCTAATTTGACGACGTACGAGTCGAATTTGGGTTTGACTTGGTTCTAGTTTAACGGTATAAAGGTCGATTTTAATTTGATTTGGGTTCAAGTTTAACAGCTTAGAGATTAAATTTAGGATTAATTTTGTTCCACTTTAACAACTTAGTGGTCGATTTGATTGGTTCCAATTTAACGACGTAGATGTTAATTTTGGATGTGATTTGGATTTTGGGTATTTTTTGTGAATGTTTAGGAGATTATAGATAACTTAGGAAAATAATGGAATTAAAGACGTTTTGAGAATTCAGATTCTATGGAATTGGAGAATTGCGGAATTTTATGATGTTTTAAGATTATTAGGGTATCTAAGAATTTGTGAAATTTGATATATTTTGGAAATTGGTGGAATTGAAGTTATTTGGAAAATTCGGGAATTTTATGGAGCTCAAAGTTATTTAGGGAATGTGAGAATTTGGTGGAGTATTTTTAAAATTTGAAGATTTTTGTTAAGTTTATAACGTGTTGGCTTATTTGGTTATAGTTTATCGCCTTAGGGTCGACTTGAATTGAGTTCCAGTTTAATTTCGTAAAGATCAAACTTAGGTTTGATTTGGTTCCACCTTAACAACTTAGAGGACGATTTGATTTGGTTCCTATTTAACGAAGTAAATGTTGATTTTGGATTTGATTTTGATTTCGGTAAATTTTTGTGAAAGTTCACGATAGCTTATGGGATGTGGGAAATTGATGGAATTGAAAACGTTTTGAGAACTTAGAATTTTTGGAATTGGAGAATTTAAGATTTTTATTAAGTTTGGAGATATTTAGGGAATCTAAGAAATTGAGGAGTTTGATATATTTGGGGAATTTGTAGAATTTGTTGAATTTGAGAATTTTTTAGAGCTTGGAGATATTTTGCAAATTTGAAAGAATTTGATGGAATATTTTGAAAATTTGAAGATTTTTTAGAGTATAAGAGATTTTGGGAAATTTGGTCCCCGTTTAACGACTTAGAGTTCAATTTGATTTTGTTTGAGTCTATTGATGCAGCGGTTGAACTTGAACTTGATTTGGCTTCTAGTTTATCGATGTAGAGGTCGAATTTGGGTTTGATTTGGTTCTAGTTTAATGGCTGAGAGGTCGACTTTAATTTGATCTGGGTTCCTGTTTGACGTCATAGTGATAAAATTTTTGTTTAATTTTGTTGCAGTTGAACAACTTAGAGGTAGATTTGAGTTAGTTCCGGTTAATGACGTACATCGATTTTGGATTTTGGGACCTTTTTGTTAAAGTTCAGTGTATATCAGAGAATTTGGGAAATTAATGGAAGTAAAAAATGGTTTGAGAATTTGCAATTGAAGTAATTGGAGAATTTATGAATTTTATGGGGTTTGGTTATATTTTGAGAAATTTATGGAATCTAAGAACTTCTGGAATTTCATATATTTAAGGAATTTATAGAATTTGTGGAATTTGAGATATTCGGAGATCGACTTGAATTTTATTTGGCTCCAGTTTAAGAGCGTAGAAATCGAATTTAAGTTTGATTTGATTCCTGTTTAACAATTTAGAGGTCGATTTGATTTTATATTTCTAAATCTAAATATGACTACTTTCAAATGCGAAATACTAAATAAAGCTTTTTTACTTGCCTCGTTTCTGAAAGGACTTCGAACTATTTTCTTAAATTTTGTAAATCTATTCTCTGAATATTACTAATTTCAATTTCAAATCGACAATAAAGCCGTCTGAAACTTTTTTACTTGCTTAGTTCCTCAAAGAGCTTCAAATTATATTCTTAAATTTTAAATTTCTATATCAATTTTCTTAGTATTACCACTTTCATATTACTCTACCCGTTCCTTAAAATACTTAGATCTATTTTTTTACTATTATTACTTTCAAGTGCACCATAAATTGTTTCAAGCTTTTTGACTCCCGTCTTTATAAGACTTGGAACTATTGTATTAAATTGTAAATTTCATTCAATTTTTCGAACATTACTACTTTTAAATGCAATGTAGAGTTGTTTCAAGCATTTTTACTTGCCTCGCTCCTTAAAAGAATTTGGAATTTTTTCTGATTTTATATTTCTAAATCTACTTTTGAATATTAGTACTTTCAAATGCGAAATACGGAATAAAGCTTTTTTACTTGCCTCGTTCCTTAAAGGACTTCGAACTATTTTCTTAAATTTTAAATTTCTAAATCTATTTTCTGATTATTACTACTTCAAATAAACAATAAAGTTGTTTGAAGCTTTTTTACTTGTCTTGCTCCTTATAAGACTACAACTATTTTCGAATAAATTTCTATATCTATTTTCTTAATATTACTGCTTTCAGATTCACCATAAAAGTGTTTCAAGCTTTTTTGTTTGCCTAGTTCCTTAAAGGTGTTTGAACTTTTTTAAATTTTAAATTTCTAAATCAATTTCTAAATATTACTATTTTCAAATGCACCACAAAGTTGTGAAAATCTTTTTTGAACTTGTTTCGTTTCTTAGATGTCTTGAACTATCTTTTTAAAATTTTAAATTTCTAAATATATTTTAGAGTTTAAGAGGTTTAGGAAAATTTTCTTCGAGTTTAACGAATTAAAGCTCGAATTGATTTGTTTCTAGTTTAACGATATAGTGGTCGAACTTTGAATTGATTTCATTTATAGTTTAAAAATGTAGAGTTCGAATTTGAGTTTGATTTTGTTCTAGTTTATCGGCTTAGAGGTCGACTTGGGACTTAGGTTCCAGTTTAACGTCGTAGATATCGAATTTTGGTTTGATTTGGTTTCACCTTAACATCTTAATGGTCGATTTGATTTGGTTCCAATTTAGCGACATAGATGTCGATTTGGATTTGATTTGGATTTCAATATTTCTTTGTGAATGTTCACGATATTTTAAGGAATTTGGGAAATTAATGGTATTGAAAACGTTTTGAGAACTTGGAATTAATGGAATTGGAGAGTTTTGGATTTTTATTTAGTCTAGAGATATTTATGGAATCTAAGAATTTGAAGTAATTTGATTTGGGTTCCAGTTTAACGTTGAACAGATCAAATTTAGGATTGATCTGGTTCCACTTTAACAACTTAGAGGTCGATTTGATTGGTTCCAATTTAACGTCGTAGATGTCAATTTTCGATGTGATTTGGATTTTAGGTACTTTTAGTGAAAGTTTAGGATATTTTAGGGAACTTAAGAAATAAATGGAATTAAAGACGTTCTAAGAATTTAGAATCTTTGGTATTGGAGAATTGAGGAATTTTATGATGTTTGGAGATTATTATGGAATCTAAGAATTTGTTGTATTGGGGAATTTGTGGAATTTAAGATATTTGGAAAAGTTGAGAATTTTCTAGAGTTTTGAGTTGTTTAGGGAAGCTGAAAGAATTTGGTGGAATAATTTTAAATTTGACCATTTTTGTTGAGTTTATCTTGTTTTGACTTATTTGGTTATACTTTAACGCCTTAGGGTCGACTTGAATTTGATTTGAGTTCAAGTTTAACGTAGTAGATATCGAAATTATGTTTGATTTAGTTCCATCTTAACAACTTAGAGATCGATTTGATTTGGTTCCAATTTAGCGACATAGATGTCGATTTTGGATTTGATTTGGATTTCGGTAATTCTGTATGAATGTTCATGATATTTTAATGAATTTGAGAAATTAATTGAGTTGAAGTTTTGGGAATTTGGAATTTATGAATGTCGACTTGGGATTTGGGTTCCAATTTATTGACGTTGATATTGAATTCAGGTTTGATTTGGTTCAAGCTTAACAATTTAGAGTTCGATTTGATTTGGTTTCTGTTTAATGACGTAGATGTCGACATTAGATTTGATTTCGATGTTGAGAATTATTTGTGAAAGTTTAGGATATTTTTGAGAATTTGCGAAATTTATGGAATTAAAACGTTTTGAGAATATGGAATTTAAGGAATTGGAGAAGATGAGAAATTTTATTGAATTTGGAGATATTTAGGAAATCTAAGAATTTGTTGAATTTGATATATTTGGTGAACTTGTTGAATTTGTGGAATTTGGGATACTTGGACAATTTGTGTTTTTTAATGTAAGTGGGAGATATTTAGGGAATTTGAAAGAATTTGGTGCCGTATTTTGAAAATTTGAATATTTTGTAGAGTTGGATAGATTTTGGGAAATTTCATTCCAGTTTAACGACTTAGAATTCGATTTGATTTGGTTTGAGTTTAACAATACAGCGGTCGAACTTGAACTTGTTTGATTTTGGGAAATTTTTGTCGAAGTTTAGGATATTTTTGAGAATTTAGGAATTCAATGGAATTAAAACGTTTTGAGAATATGGAATTTAAGGAATTGGAGAATATTGAAATTTTATTTATTTAGGACATATTTAGGAAATCCAAAATTTTGTTGTATTTGATATATTTGGTGAACTTGTGGAATTTGTGATATTCGGACAATTTGGGTATTTTATACAGCCTGGAGATATTTAGGAAATTTGAAAGAATTTAATGAAACATTCTGAAAATTTGAAGATTTTGTAGAGTTTAAAAGATTTTGGAAATTTGGTTCCTGTTTAACGGCTTGAGTTTCATTTGATTTAGTTTGAGTTTAACAATGCTGCGATCAAACCTGAACTTCATTTGGCTTCCAGTTTAACGATGTACAGGTCGAATTTAGGTTTCATTTGATTCTAGTTTAAAGGTACAATGGTCGACTTTAATTTGATTTGGGTTCCAGTTTAACATCCTAGAGATCAAATTTAGCATTGATTTGTTTTCACTTTAACAACTGAGAGGCTGATTTGATCGGTTTTTGTTAAACATCGTAGATGCCAATTTTTGATGTGATATGGAATTTGTGTTTTTTTGTGAAATTTAGGATTTTTAGGTTACTTTGGAAATTAATGGAATTAAAAACGTTTTTAGAATTTAGAATCTATGGAATCAGAGAATTGAGGAAACTTTGGAAATTAATGGAATTAAAGACATTTTGAGAATTTCGAATCAAAGGAATTGGAGAATTGAGGAATTTTATGATGTTTGGAGATTATTAGGGAATCTGTGGAATTTAAGATATTTGGAAAATTTGGGAATTCTATGAAGCTTGGTGTTATTTAGAGATTTGGAAAGAATTTGGTGGAATAGTTTTAAAATTTGAAGATTTTTGTTGAGTTTACGATGTTTTGGCTTATTTTGTTATAGTTTAACGCATTAGGGCCAACTTGAATTTGATTTGAGTTCTAATTTAACGTCGTAGAGATCGAACTTAGGTTTGATTTGGTTCTACCTTAACAACTTAAGAGGTCGATTTGATTTGGTTCCTATTTAATGAAGTAAATGTCGATTTTGGATTTGATTTTGATTTCGGTAATTTTTTATGATAGTTCACGATATCTTAAGGAATTTGGGAAATTAATGGAATTGAAGACGTTTAAGAATTTAGAATTTTTGGAATTGGAGAATTTAGGATTCTAATTAAGTTTGGAGATATTTAGAGAATCTAAGAAATTAAGGTAATTTGATTTGGGTTCTAGTTTAACGTTGTAGGATTGATTTAATTCCACTTTAACAACTTAGAGGTCGATTTGATGGGTTCCAGTTTAATGTCGTAGATGCCAATTTTGGATGTGATTTGGAATTTGTGTTCTTTTGTGAAAGTTAAGGATTTTTTTAGCGAACTAAGGAAATTAATGGAATTAAAGATATTTTGAGAATTTAGAATCTATCGAATTGGAGAATTGAGGAATTTTATGATGTTTGAGATTATTAGAAAGTCTAAGAATATGTTGAATTTGATTTGAGTTTGATTTGGTTATAGTTTAACGGCTTAGAGGTCAATTTGGGACTCGGGTTCCAATCTAAGAATTTAGGTATTGTGAAAGAATTTGGTGGAATAGTTTTAAAATTTGAAGATTAATGTTAAGTTTATGATGTTTTGGCTTATTTTGTTATAGTTTAACGCCTTAAGGTTGACTTGAATTTGATTTGAGTTCCAGTTTAACGTCGTAGATATCGAATTTATGTTTAATTTGGTTCCACCTTAACAACTTGGAGTTCGGTTTGATTTATTTTCGATTTAGCGAAGTATATATTGATTTGGATTTCAGCAATTTTTTTGTGTATGTTCGTGATATTTTATGGAATTTGGCAAATTAATGGAATCGAAGATGTTTTGAGAATTTGGAATTTATGGAATTGCAGAATATATGGTTTTTATTGAGTTTGGAGATATTTATGGAATCTATGAATTGAGGTAATTTGATTTGGGTTCAAGTTTAACGTTGTAGTGATCGATTTTAGGATTGATTTGGTTCCACTTTAACAACTTAGAGATTGATTTGATTGGGTCCTGTTTAACGACGTAAATGTCAATTTTGGATGTGTTTTGGATTTTGGGTATTTTTTCAGAAGGTTTAGGATATTTTAGGGAACTAAGGAACTAAATGGAATTAAAGACGTTTTGAGAATTTAGAATCTATGGAATTGGAAAATTGAGGAATTTTTTGATGTTTGGAGACTATTAGGGAATCTGAAAACTTCTGGAATTTAAGATGTTTGGAGACTATTAGGGAAATCTAAAAATCTGTGAAATTTGATATATTTTAAAACTTAGGAATTGTATGGAGCTCGGAGTTATTTAGGGAAGGTGAGATTTGGTGGAATAATTTTAAATCTGAAGATTTTTGTTGAGTTTATCATATTTTGACTTATTTTGTTATACTTTTAACGCCTCAGGGCCGACTTAAATTTGATTTGAGTTCCAATTTAGGGTTGTAGATATCGAAATTAGGTTTGATTTGGTTCCATAACAACTTGGAGGTCAATTTGATTTGGTTCTAATTTAGCGACATAGATGTCGATTTCGGATTTGATTTGGATGTCGGTAATTCTTTATGAATGTTCACGATATTTTAAGGAATTTGGGAAATTAATGGAATTGAAGACGTTTTGAAAATTTGGAATTTATGGAATTTGTGAATCTAGCATTTTTACCGAGTTTGGAGATATTTATTGAATCTAAGAATTTGGGGTAATTTGTTTTGGGTTCTAGTTTAACGTTGCAGAGATCAAATTTAGGATTGATTTGGTTCCACTTTAACAACTTAGAGGGCGAATTGATTGGGTCTAGTTTAACATCATAGATGTCAATTTTTGATGTGATTTGGATTTTGGGTATTTTTTTTGAAAGTTTAGGATATTTTAGGGAGCTTAGGAAATTAATAGAATTAAAGACGTTTTGAGAATTTAGAATCAATAGAATTGGAGATTTGAGGAATTTTATGATGTTTGAAGATTAAGATATTTGTGGAATATGATATATTTGCGGAATGTATGGAATTTAAGATATTTGTAAAATTTGGGAATTTTATGGAGCTTGGAGTTATTTAGAGAATGTGAAAGAATTTGGTGGAATAATTTATTGTGTTTATGATATTTTGGCTTATTTTGTTATACACCTTAGGGTCGACTTGAATTTTATTTGAGTTCTAGTTTAACGTTGTAGATATTGAATTTAGATTTGATTTGGTTCCACCTCAACATCTTAAAGGTCGATTTGATTTGGTTCCAATTTAGCGACATAGATGTTGATTTTGGATTTGATTTGGATTTCGGTAATTCTTTATGAATGTTCATGATATTTTAAGGCATTTGAGAAATTAATGGAATTTAAGACGTTATGATAATTTGGAATTTATGGAATTGGAGAATCTAGCATTTTAACTGAGTTTTGAGATATTTATTGAATCTAAGAATTTGAGGTAATTTGATTTAGGTTCTATTTTAGCGTTGTAGAGATCAAATTTAGGATTGATTTGGTTTCACTTTAATTACTTAGAGGTCGATTTGATTGGGTCTAGTTTAACGTTATAGATGTCAATTTTTTATGTGATTTCGATTTTGGATTTTTTTTTTGAAAATTTAGGATATTTTATGGAAATTAGGAAATTAATAGAATTAAAGACGTTTTGAGAATTTAGAATCTATAGAATTGGAGAATCGAGAAATTTTATGAAGTTTGGAGATTATTATGGAATCTTATAACTTGTGGAATTTGATATATTTGGCGAATTTTTGGAATTTAAGATATTTGGAAAAATTAGGAATTTTATTGAGCTTTGAGTTTTTTAGGGAACGAGATAATTTGGTGGAATATTTTTAAAATCTGAAGAGTTTTGTTGAGTTTATAATGTTTTGGCTTATTTGAGTTCTAGTTTATAATGTTCACGATATTTCACGGAATTTGGGAATTTATTGCTGTTGAAGACGTTTTGAGAATTCGAAATTTATGGAATTTGAGAATTTATGATTTTTATTGAGCTAGGAGATATGTATCTAAGAATTTGAGGTAATTTGGGTTCTAGTTTAACGCTGCAGCGATCAATTTTATGACTGATTTGGTTCCACTTTAACAACTTAGAGGTCGATTTGATTGGTTTCAGTTTAATGACGTAGATGTCAGTTTTGGATGTGAAAATTTAGGATATTTTAGGAATTTTAGGAAATTAACGTAATTGAAGACATTTTGAGAATTTAGAATCTACGGAAAGAATTGTGGAATATTATGATGTTTGGAGATTATCAGGGAATCTAAGAATTTATGGAATATGATATATTTGTGGAATCTAAGATATTTGGTAAATTTCGGTATTCTATGGTCCTTGGAGTTATTTAGGGAATGTGAAAGAATTTTCTGGAATAGTTTTAAATTTGAAGATATTTTGTTGAATTTGTGATGTTTTGATCTCTTTTGTTATAGTTTAACGCCTTAGGGTCGACTTGAATTAAATTTGAGTTCTAGTTTAACGTTGTAGATATCGAATTTAGGTCTGATTTGGTTTCTTCTTAACAACTTAGAGGTCGATTTGATTTTGTTTTGATTTAGCGATCTAGATGTCGATTTTGGATTTCGGTTTGGATTTCGGTAATTTTTTATGAATGTTTACGTTATTTTAAGGAATTTGGGAAAATAATTGGATTGTTGACGTTTTGAGAATATGGAATTTATGGAATTGGAGAATCTAGCATTTTTACGGAGTTTGGAGATATTTATGAAATCTAAGAATCTGAGGTAATTTGATTTGGGTTCTAGTTTAACGTTGTTGAGATTAAATTTAGGATTGATTTGGTTCCATTTTAACAACTTAGAGGTTGATTTGATTGGGCCTAGTTTAACATCATAGATGTCAATTTTGGATGTGATTTGGATTTTGGGTATTTTTTTTTGAAAGATTAGGATATTTTGGGGAACTTAGGAAATTAATAGAATTAAAGACGTTTTGTGCATTTAGAATTTACGGAATTGGAGAATTGAGGAATTTTATGATGTTTGGAGATTAATAGGGAATCTAAGAATTTGTGGAATTTGATATATTTGAGAAATTTGGAGAATTTAAGATATTTGGAAAATTTGGAAATTTTCTGGAGCTTGGAGTTATTAAGGGAATTTGAGAATTTGGTGGAATATTTTAAAATTTGAAGATTTTTGTTGAGTTTACGATGTTTTGGCTTATTTTGTTATCTTATGGTCGACTTGAATTTGATTTGAGTTCCAGTTTAACATCGTAGATATCGAATTTAAGTTTGATTTGGTTCCAATTTAACATCTTATTGGTCGATTTGATTTGGTTCAATTTAGCGACAGATGTCGATTTGGATTTGATTTGGATTTCAATAATTCTTTGTGAATGTTCACGATATTTTAAGGAATTTAGGAAATTAATGGTATTGAAAAAGTTTTGAGAACTTGGAATTTATGGAATTGGAGAATTTTTGATTTTTATTTAGTTTAGAGATATTTATGGAATCTAAGAATTTGAGGTAATTTGATTTGGGTTTCAGTTTAACGTTGAACAGATCAAATTTAGGATTGATTTGGTTCCACTTTAACAACTTAGAGGTCGATTTGATTGGTTCCAGTTCAATGTCGTACATGTCAATTTTCGATGTGATTTGGATTTTAGTTCTTTTTGTGAACGTTTAGGATATTTTAGGGAACTTAAGAAGAAATAACTGGAATTAAAGATGTTTTAAGAATTTAGAATCTAAGGTATTAGAGAATTGAGGAATTTTATGATGTTTGGAGATTATTATGGAATCAAAGAATTTGTTGTATTTGGGGAATTTGTGGAATTTAAGATATTTGGAAAATTTGAGAATTTTCTGGTGCTTGGAGTTGTTTCGGGAAGGTGAAAGAATTTGGCGGAATATTTTTAAATTTCATGAAATTTGTTGAGTTTATCTTGTTTTTACTTATTTGGTTATACTTTAACGCCTTAGGGTCGACTTGAATTTTATTTGAGTTCCAGTTTGGCATTGTAGATATCGAAATTAGGTTTGATTTGGTTCCATCTTAACAACTTAGAGGTCGATTTGATTTGGTTCCAATTTAGCGACATAAATGTCGATTTTGGATTTGATTTGGATTTCGGTAATTCTTTTTGAATGTTCATGATATTTTATGGAATTTGGGAAATTAATGGAATTGAAGACGTTTTGGGAATTTGGAATTTATGGAATTGGCAAATTTAGGATTTTTGCTGAGTTTGGAGATATTTATGGAATCTAAGAATTCAATGTAATTTAATTTGGATTCTACTTTACCGTTGTAGAGATGCAATTTAGGATTGATTTGGTTCCACTTTGATAACTTTGAGGCCGATTTGAAGTATTTAGAATTTATGGAATTGGAGAATTTAGTATTTTATTGGGTTTGGAGATATTTATGGAATCTAAGAATTTAAGGTAATTTGATTTGGGTTCTAGTTTAACGTTGTAGAGATCAAATTTAGGATTGATTTGGTTCCAATTTGACATCTTAATGGTCGATTTGATCGGTTCCAGTTTAATGTCATAAACAGTTAAGGTTGATTTCATCTAAAATTATAATACAAACATGAACAAAACTATGATTATCAAATCATCGGTACCCCCTAGATTTCTAATTTTCTCAAGACCATAGTCACATAATTCGCGAATTATTCGGCGAATTCGCGAATAATTCGCGAATCATGTGACTGCCGATTAAATCTGCGAATTATTCGCCATCACCGAACGCGCCGAATTATTGCCGAATTATTCGCGAATAATTCCCGAATTATTAAAAAAAAGCGAATTATTAAAAAAACAGCAAATAATTCACGAAATCAAAATCTAGCTAGCGTCTCATATATTAATTTTTTGCTCGAAATCCTTCCCGAACATTTTCCGAACACTTACCGAATCTGTGGAGGAGAAGATGCGGGAAAACCGGCTAAGGATGGTTTGGTCATGTGCGACGCAGACCTATGGAAGCACCGGTCCGACGAATAGATACTTTCGATATGGGCAATGACAAAAGGGCAAAAGGGAGACCGAAGAAAACATGGATGGAGGTGATACGAAACGATATGGTTGCCAAATGACTCAATGAAAGTATATTGTTCGATAGGAGTGAGTGGAGGCAGAGGATTCATGTGCTGGACCCGGCGTGATTCTCATGTTGGTTCATGTAGCCTACCCCATATGCTTGGGGATAAAGGCTCAGTTGTTGTTGTTGTTGTTGTTGTTACCGAATCTTTCCCGAATACCTGCCGCTTTTTTCCGAATAGTTCTCCGAATCCGAATTTTCGACCTCGCCGAATTATTGCCGAATCACGAATTTGTGACTATGCTCAAGACCACAAGTTATCACTAAGGCTCCTTCAATTTGACTCGGTTGCGTGTATGGTTTGATGCCTTGATTGAATATTTTTTTAATCCTCATCCTCCCTCATGGATTCTGCAGCCCTTTTTACTTGCCTGTTTCTTAAAAGGATTTAAACTATTTTTAAACTTTTAAATTTCTTCATCTGTTAGTTTCTAATGTGCTATTTTATAATGCATCATAAAGTACTTTCCAATGTGGTTCTTTATCCTCTTTTTAAAAAAATGCTTTATCCTCATAAATGATTCTCCTTAGTATACGTTTTTGATACATGAAAGGATTTATTTTGAAAGTTTTATTACCGCATGTTAAAACCGTTAAATGAAAAAAAAACTGCCTATAATAAAATTTGAAAAATCTTAAATATTATTTCTTTGGCCAAATTTTTCATCAGAATCGAAATTTTCACTGAATAAAGTATTTCAGTTCTTTATTTAAGAAATGATTCGGTATTAACCTCCTGTAGCTTGAAAAATCTCAAAAAGATTATATACAGATCAATTATCAAATCATATAAACCTCCATATTTCTGTCATCCAGCCATGACATCTTGGGATAGAAACTAACAGAATCATGTGTGTGTGTGTGTGTGTGTGTGAGAGAGAGAGAGAGAGAGAGAGAGCGTTCCTGTGTTGCTCCTTGATGCTTTTCATAATGATAGCTTGCTGCTGACTTTTCTCTTTGGCATGGTATCAAGAAAGGTTCTGTACTTTCCAATGCAGAAAAAGAAATCTGAATGTCTGATTTAAGCTATCCTGATGCTTCGTTAGTGCATTACATTTGCTCGCTCTGAAACATCGAGAGTTTGCTGTGTTATTCACGAAATTTATTTCTTTGCGACATTGTCTTTGTTAATTATTCAAGTTGTGGTGGCAAATATCTCTAGGCAAACTGTAACGTTAGTTCATGAGTTAGTTCTTCTATCTGTTGGATTTGTTCATACCATACTTCTAATAAATAGCTTGCCATAGCCTGTAAATAATATAGAGGATCCATCCCCAGATTAAGTATACCTTTCCATCAGCACAGAAATGTATGGACGAAGTGCGTATGGACGAAGTGCGAAATATTTTAACAGACTCAAAACAGAGAGCTTCCAGCAATAGGCATAAAATCCCATCATCGTAAAATTTTTCTTTTTATGTGATTTTTCGATGTAAAGGTCATCGAGGGTTGGTTGAGGGGGGCATGACAAGGACCCTTATGTTTTTCCATGTGAGTTAGAGTCATCGTCATTGAACTTGCATGACTCCTTTTGCTTTTTTATGTGGCTTATCTCGTGAAGATTGCTAGATGATATTGGTGTAAATTGATTAGAATGCTATGAACCATGGTTTAAGAGAAGTAATATGGACTTTAAGACATAGCATTTACATTTCCTCTTCTAGGCCGCTAGGCATGTTATTAGCAACTTTCTCAATATAGATGATATCGGCTATGAATCGGTACCGTAGATGGAATAGAATTAGGTCCTCCGTGGCCTTGTGTTATTTCTTGGGAATGGAGGAAAATACGCCTAGAATTATTTTTCAATTTGAGAAATGGAAGGTGGTGATGCTTCATATTATAGAGGACAACCAAATTCTTATAACTTGTCTACTGATGCGTTATTGATTCAAATACTAAATGCTTAGAGGATGAATGGGAGGTGATTGATGTTTCATTTTGGAAAAATGAACGATATATGGCCGTGCTTCCTGATTTCATGGAATCGTTCTGATATTAGAGTATTGGGAGAGGATCAGGCTTATTGTGGTTAAGATCTGGTGATATATATGGACTGATATTAAATCTTATTGAACTTTGAAGAAACAACCTGTATGTATGCCACCATATATGTTTTTACGGACTACCAACCATTTTTTGTGTTTTCTACTGTTAACACAATTTTCCATAGCATCGTTCTTAAATCAACAAAAAAGAATGAGGTTGACTAGTTGGCGTGACCGCTTAAGTGCTTAGGCGGTCACGCAACGATCAACCTTCCAGTTTGACTGCCTTTTAATTCTTATTTTGATATTGATTGTTCAATAATCTTTAGATACAAGTTGTTTTCTAAATTTTTTGCTCTCGTGTCGATAACTAGGTGGTCATCTTCAAATCTGAAAGAAAATAGTTGCTTGAAAGAAAAAATTTTTTGAGAGAGAAGATGGGTTTAATTACTCCCATCAAAATACATCATTAAAAGCATATCCCCAATACAGAATTACATCTACAAGTCTTGCAACATTACCTAAACAGCAGTACGTAGTCTAATAATCCATCCCGAGAAGGGTGCAGCTAGATGAAGTGCTGCCGCTTCCCAAAAAATCCCTATGCCTGAATCGAACAACCAGGGAAACAATGAATTAAAAGTTAGAAAACCAGCTGTGAATCGCATCATTGGCTGGGAAGGCCTCCCTGCTCAAGGGGCCCCCCGGTAGCATTGTTCGGCATCTCCCGACTCTCGGCTTGAGAGGCAACTAATTCCGAATCAACTAATTAACCACATTTATACATATATGCGAGACTAATATGGTAATTGGTTTATTTTTATTGCGGAAAATGTTATTTTTATGTTCTAGCCGTTTCCCCCACGGCCATGACAACTATGTCCCAAGCTTTTCTCTCTCTAACCAGCACTCTATCCTCTCTCCATCTATACCACATAAAACGAGCCATGCCAGGAAATTCTTTAATGTGAAATCTATGCATAAAGAATTTCCACACCGTCTTTGCTATTGGACAATGAAGGATGAAGTGATTGACAGTCTCAAAGTTTACGAAAATAAACGCCACAACCTAAAGGACCATGACATTTATGTTTAATTATGTTTCCTTTTGTTAGAACTGCGTTTTGAATTGCCGACCACACAAATGCTTTAACCTTAAGAGGTGCTGCCACTTTCCAAACATGATAGGCTGCAGATAACGTAGAACTCTATGTTTCTGCTGGAAAGATGGTATGGAGTGCTTCAGGAATTTCCATCAGAGAATGAATAGAGAAAAATCTTCGGAAAATGAACTAGAGAACATATACCAATGAGCAAAAACTTAGTTGGTATGGGCACTTGCCTTCTTGGGAAGAGTGCGGGGTTCGAACCCCAGGAGTGGAAGTGTCCACAATTTAACGCTTTCGGGGCATATTCGTGGGTCTCTTGGGTGCGTGATGTGTGCGTGGGGGTGTTGTGTTACGGGTCAGTGCCAAAAAAAAACTAGAGAACATATAATTATTGTTCGTTGTTGGGAATCACAGGAGTCACAGTTTCTTTGTTGTGGTTGTCGGAGTCTTCGGAAGCATGTGGAAGAGAATGCAACAAAGAATTTTTTGTAGAAGTTAACAATATTTTAAGGAATTTGGGAATTTAATGGAAATGAAGATGTTTTGAGAATTTGGAATTTATGGAATTAGAGAATTTGGGAATTTTATTCAGTTTGGAGATATTTAGGGAATCTGAGTACGAGTGAATTTGATATATTAGGGAAATTTGTAGAATTTGTTGAATTGACATATTTGGACAATTTGAGAATTTTATGGAGTTTGGATTATTTTTGGAATTTGAAAAAATTTGGTGGAATATTTTGAAAATTTAAAGATTTCATAGAGTTTAAGAGATTTTGGGAATAACGACTTGGAGTTCGATTTGATTTGGTTCGAGTTTGACGATGTAGTGGTCGAACTTGAACTTGATTTGGCTTCTAGTTTAATGACGTATAGGTCGAATTTGGGTTTGATTTGTTTCTAGATTAACTGCTTAGAGATCAACTTAAATTTGATTTGAGTTCCAGTTTAACGTCATAAAGCACAAATTTAAGTGATTTGGTTCCAATTTAACAACTTAGAGATCGACTTGATTTTGTTCCAGTCTAACAACGTAGATCTGATTTTGGATGTGATTTGGATTTTGGGAATTTTTTGTTAAAGTTTAGGATATTTTAGCAATTTTGTAAATTAATGGAAACGAAGACGTTTTGAGAGTTGGAGAATTTACAAATTATATGACGTTTTGAGATATTTGGGGAATATAAGAATTTGTAGAATTTGAGATATATGAACAATTTGGGAGTTTTATGGAACTTGGAGATATTTAGAGTATTTAAAAGAATTTGGTGAAATATTTTAAAATTTTGAAGATTTTTGTAGAGTTTATGAGGTTTTGGCTTATTTGGTTATAGTTTAAAGATGTAGAGATCGAATTTATGTTTGATTTGGTTCCACCTTAACAAGTTAGAGGTCAATTTGATTTGGTTTCAGTTTAACGACATATGTGTCTATTTTGGATTTCATATGGATTTTATAATTTTTGTGAAAGTAAACGATATTTTAGGGAATTTGGGAAATTAATGGAATTAAATACGTTTTGAGAATTTGGAGTTTATGGAATTAGAGAATTTAGGAATTTTATGGTGTATGAAGAAATTTAGGAAATCTAAGATTTGTGGAATTAGATATATTTAGGGAATTTGTTGAATTTGAGATATTTCAACAATTTGATAATTTTATGGAGCATGGAGATATTTTATGGAATTTTATAGAATTTAGTGTAATATTTTTTAAAATTTGAAGATTTTTGTCGAGTTGAAGAGATTTTGGGAAATTTGCTTCATATTTGGTTTCAGTCTAACGATGTAGATGTTAATTTTGTGTTTGGGGATTTTTAATGAATGTTTAGGATTATTTCAGAGAATTTAGGAAATTAATGGAAGCAAAAATGGTTTAAGAATTTGGAATTGTTGTAATTGGAGAATTTATGAATTTTATGGAGTTTGGAGATGTTTTGAGAAATTAGGGAATCTAAGAATTTATGGAATCTGATTTATTTGAGGAATTAATAGAATTTATGGAATTTGAGATATTTGGAGGTCGACTTGATTTTGATTTAGGTTCCAGTTTAACGGCGTAGAGATCAAATTTAAGTTTGATTTGGTTTCAGTTTAACAACTTAGAGGTCGATTTGATTTTATATTTCTAAATCTATTTTTGAATATTACTACTTTAAAATGCGAAATGCAGAATAAAGCTTTTTTACTTTGCTCGTCCCTCAAAGGTCTTCAAATTATTTTCTTAAAATTTTAATTTCTAGATCTATTTTCCAAAATTAATATTTTCAAATAAACAATAAAGTCGTTTAAAACTTTTTTACTTGCCTTTTCCTTAAAGGGCTTCGAAATATTTTCTTAAATTTTAAATTTCTATTTTTATTTTGTTAATATTACTTTCATATTACATTACTCGTTCCTTAAAATACTTCTATCTATTTTCTTAATATTACTACTTTCATGTTAAATTATTCGTTCCTTAAGATACTTGGATCTATTTTCTTAACATTACTACTTTTAAATGCACCGTAAATTCTTTCAAGGTTTCTTACTCTCGTCCTTGTAAGATTTGGAACTATTGTTTTAAATTTCCAAATCTATTTTCTGAATATCACTACTTTCAAATACACTATAAAGTTGTATCAAGCTTTTTTTACTTGTCTCGCTCCTTAAAAGAATTTGGATTTTTTTAGATTTTATATTTTCTAAGTCTACTTTTAAATATTACTCTTTCAAATTCGAAATACCGAATAAAGCTTTTTTACTTGCATTGTTCATCAAAGGACTTCAAACTATTTTCTTAAATTTTAAATTTCTTAATCTATTTTATGGACATATACTAATTTAATTTCAAATAATCAATAAAGTCGTTTGAAGCTTTTTTTATTTGCCCCGTTCCTCAAATGAATTCGAACTATTTTCTTAAATTTTAAATTTCTAGCTATTTTCTTGATATAACTACTTTCTGATTCACTATAAAATTGTTTCAAGCCTTTTTATTTGCCTAGTTCCTCAAAGGCCATTGAACTATTTCTTAAAATTCTTAAATTTATAAATCTATTTTTAAATATTTCTATTTTCGATTGCACCACAAAGTCGTGTAAAGTTTTTTTTACTTGTCTAGTTCCTTAGATGTCCTGAACTATCTTTTTTTAATTTCAAATTTCTACACATATTTTAGAGTTTAATAGGTTTAGGAAAATTTTATTCGAGTTTAACCAGTTAAACCTTAGTTTGATTTGATTCCAGTTTAACGATGTTGCGGTCGAACTTTCAATAGATTTCGCTTCCAGTTTTACGACATAGAAGTCGAATTTGACTTTGATTTGGTTCTAGTTTAATGGCTTAGAGGTTTATTTGGATTCCAGTTCAACGGTGTCGAGATTGAATTTAGGTTTGATTTTGTTCCAATTTAGCAACCTAGAGCTCGATTTGATTTGTTTTTCGTTTAACGACGTAGATGTCGATATTAGATTTGATTTCGATTTTAGGAATTTTTTGTGAAAGTTTAGGATATTTTTGAGAATTTAGGAAGTTAATAGAATTAAAACGTTTTGAGAATATTGAATTTAAGGAATTGGAGAATTTAGGAATTTTATTGAGTATGGAGATATTTAGAGAATCTAAGAATTTGTTGATATTTGGACAATTTATGTATTTTATGTACCTGTGAGATATTTAAGGAATTTGAAAGAATTTTGTGGAACATTTTTAAAATTTGAAGATTTTGTTGAGTTTTATAGATTTTGGGAAATTTGATTCCCGTTTAATGACTTGGAGTTCGAGTTTGACGATGTTACGGTCGAACTTGAACTTGTTCGATATCGGGAATTGTTTGTGAAAGTTTAGGATATCATTGAGAATTTGGGAAATTAGAACTAAAACGTTTTGAGAATATGGAATTTAAGGAATGGGAGAATTTAGGATTTTTTGAGTTTGGAGATATTTAAGAAATCTAAGAATTTGTTGGATTTGATATATTTTGTGAACTTGTAGAATTTGTGGAATTTAAGACATTTGGACAATTTGGAGTATTTTGTGTACCTGGGAGATATTTTTGTAATTTGAAGAAATTTGGTGAAACATTTTGAATTTTGAAGATTTTGTAGAGTTTAAGAGATTTTAATTTTGCTCCCGTCTACGACTTGAGTTCGATTTGAATTGGTTTGAGTTTAACGAAGCAGCGGTCGAACTTGAACTTGATTTGGCTTCCAGTTTAATGACGTACAGGTCAAATTTTGGTTTGATTTGGTTTTGATTTAACAGTATAAAGGTCGACCTTAATTTGATTTGACTTCCAGTTTAACGTCGTAGAGATCGAATTTAGGTTTAATTTGGTTCCGTCTTAACTACTTAAAGGACGATTTGATTTGTTTCCAATTTAGCGACGTAGATGTTTTCAGGAATTTGGGAAATTAATGGAATTGAAGACGTTTTGAAAATTTGGAATTTATAGTACTAGAGAATTTGGGATTTTTATTGAGTTTGGAGATATTTAGGGAATCTAGGAATTTGATATAATTAGGGAATTTGGGAATCTGTAGAATTTGTTGAATTTGAGATATTTGGACAATTTGAGAAATTTATAAACTTTGGAGATATTTAGGGAATTCGAAAGAATTTGGTGGAATATTTTGAAAATTTGAAGAATTTTGTAGAGTTTAAACGACTCGTTCGATTTGATCTGGTTCCAGTTTAGAGATGAAGCAGTCGAACTTGAACTTGATTTGGCCTCCAATTTAACGACGTAAAAGTCGAATTTGGTGTTGATTTGGTTCTAGTTTAACGATTTAGCAATTGACTTGAATTTAATTTGGGTTCCAGTTTATCGGCGTAGAGATCGAATTTAAGTTTGATTTGGTTTCAGTTTAACAACTCAAAGGTCAATTTTGTTTGGTTCCACTTTAATGACATAGATGCGGATTTTGGATTTGAGTTGGATTTTTTGAATTTTTATGAAAGTTGATGGTTTTTTGAATTTTTTTGAATTTAGGAAATTAATGGAATTAATTATGTTTTGAGAATATAAAATTTATGGAACTGGAGAATTTGGAAAATTTATGGAGTGGAGATAGTTTGGGAATCTTAGAATTTGTGATATATGTGGAATTTCAGAAATTTGGACAATATGGGAATTTTTTTTTGAAAGTTCAGGATATGTCAAAGAATTAGGCAAATTAATGGAAATAAATATCTTTTAAGAATTTAGAATTTATGGAATTAGAGAATTTAGGAATTTTATGGAGTTTGGAGATGTCATGGCCCGCTTCCCAGAGTACGCTAACTACGGCACGTGACAGAGCCAATCACGCTACCTGTGGTTATGAAACATCCCTCCACAGTCACATTACGGCTGTCTATAGGATATCAAGAACAGTAAAATATAAAATCTATTTAGTACATATCCATTTGCCAGAATAAAAGAGTCAAGAAATATATAAGCGGAAATGGTAAATACAATAAATAACATCTGGAAATATGTTCCAATACGGGCTCACATCAATAAATAAAAGTTGCGGAAAGAAACTAAACTGAATATCACTAGTACAATCCTCACTGCTCGGCTTGACGGCTAAAATATTCCTGTTCAGCCTGCGATAGAGATAGAGAAACTGGGCAATGCAAAACCCAGACCTCAGTGCGTCATAATATCAAACAATAGTAAATAACCAAGATGTAATCAGATATGCAGGCAAGAATATAAATCAACAACATGAATATAAACAGTAAGGTGTGTATATGTATGTGAAGGGCGATTAGTAATCTAAACTGTGCTACTGGGTTCTCTATTCTAAAGTTTTTGAAATCAATTTAACGAAATCATCGATGTAACTCAATAGTATCCCGTGCATGCTCGGGACCACGGTTAAGATTCTTGGGCTGAATCCGAGACATGCCGCTAGGCAGTAAACATGTAACACGTACAGATGAATGATGTCAGCAGCATCATCCCGGGGCTGGACTGGCCCGTAAAAACTGATCAGTATAAGTATCGAACTGTCGAATTACAAGACGGGTTTCATTATTGATTTCCCCTTACCTCCAAGATTATGTGTAACACCTGAGTTCACTTATACCAATTTCAGTTTCCGTATTTACCTATCCATGGTCTTTCCTTGATTTAGCGTGTTTGGGTGCGAATGGTATTTTTACATATTACTTTGCATTCGACCCGACCCGCTTGCTTGAACTTGTTTGATTTATATTTATAGGTTACCCTGACTTGTTGCATTGACACGTGCATCTAGTATAAACTGCATATTGGCATATCATCCGACATCGCATGTTTTATCATATAACTTTTAGATCACTGAAAATATTTATTAAAATACTTTGCATGGCCCGCTTGATACCCCTAACCTTGTGGTAGCATCCTTGCATCGCGTTCTCGTCCCGGTCTATGAAACGAACGTGTTTGGATGGCTACGCGCATGTACGTGCGTCCGTTCTTGGGGTATGCTTTTCAGTACAAAATCCTTCATATCAAATTTTGGAACTTGCTAATATTTTTCATGTTTCAAATTCAAATTTTTGGACCCGACCCGGGCGCAATTCTGAATTATTTTGTATCCCGCCAAATTCTAATTATTTAAATATTTTTTTACCTATTCTATCTGCTAAGGCAACAGAATAAATATTTTGGGTGATGAAAATCTTTTCCAGCAAACGATTTGTTATTCTTGAAAAATATTACAAATCTTTAATACAATTTCCCTTAACTGCCCAAGATCCTTTATCCCTTTTTATTTTCGCAGCCAATCACATTACTTCCTTTCTTCTGGTGGTCCCCACGCGCCCTCTCTCATTCTCTCTCCCTTTCTCCTTTTCTCTCCTCCACGGCGCTCTCTCTCTCTCCTCCCTTTCTCTTTCTCTCTCCCCACTACAGCACAAATTTCTTTCTCCTCTTCTCTCTCTCTCCTCTCGCTCTCTCCCTATCTCTCCTCTCGCGATCCTCTCTCTCTCCTCTCGCGATTTCTGTAGCCGCTCCCGTCACCGCCCATGCTACCGTCACCTCCCTCTTCCATTCTCTTCTTCTTCTTCGTTCTAAAACCCAGCGCCCACGAGATAACCCTAGCCCTTCCTCGCCGTCGCCTCCAGCCCTATGCTAGTCGTCCGCATAGCTCCTCTCTCCTCTACCTGCCGCCGCACCTCCTCTTCGTCGTCGAGCATCCCAACTCGACAGCGACTTCATCTCTGCTCTTCTCAACCGAGTACTCATAACCCCGACCCCGACTGCTTTGCCGACGGCCCTAACACCAACACCATTGCCATCTGGTTCTTCCTAGCACCAGCCCAATACCACCATCATCATCTTTGAGAACCCTAAGAAACCGTCGTCACCTTTCTCGAGCCTAACTTCCATCAACAGTCAAGACCCTAACCGCGATCACCACCACCTCGTTCACCCCTCATCTTCGTCGTTGAACCCAAAACTAAGCAACCACCGAGAACCCCTCATCACCATCCTTCTTCAACCTCCCTTCACCCTCGTCGCCAACAAAACACTTGGCGTAACCCTAACCGAACCCCTAACAGCCTAATCTCATCGCCGGAGTTCCTCCGACCATCGCCGTCGACGCCATCATTCCTCTGTATACCCAGTGAGCAATTCTTCTTGCCTCATTCTCCTTCCTCCTTTCCATTCTCTATTTTCTTTCTTTCTATAATATTTCTTTACCTTTTAGTATTTGGTGTTCACTGTTCGTTGATTGCCGGAATCCGGTCGTGCCGACGACGATCCTAACGACCCAACGAGCGTACCTGACCCGTGTGATCACGCTGTGCGTGGTTTGGATCTGTTCCGTGTACCGTGCGCGCGTCGCGACGTTTTCCGCCGAAGTGAGACGTTCCGTATTCACGTTCTTGATCTGTCCAGGCAAGTGAAACTTGCTACATGCTATTCAAACTAGTTAAATGCTAATTTATTTATTTTCCTATTAAATTTCTAAATAGAATCAAAAATCTGGAATTTCAAGTTAACCGTATAAAGTTCCGTTACATATTTCCTAATCTCTAAACTTGGAACTTAATTGTTGAATCAAGTTTTTTATACCTAGCAATTACCTGTAAGTGATAGACCACATGATCACATTGTTTATAGCCATGATACCCTTTTTTCCAGTTTTAACCTATCGGACATCCATGTGCAACTTTAACCGGTTTAATTACAACTGCATCCATTGAACAAATTATACATGTTGTCGCATCCATGGATCACTCAATACTTATTAACATGGTTTTTAGCATTCACATCTATCATACTGTATTCGTATAGTGCTGACATCATCTGATAAACACAACTGATAACTATACAGCTAATTAATTAAATCTGCTTTATTGCTTAACTTACTGCTTAGATTGTGTTGTTGATAACCATGCTTGATTACTTATAACCATGATTATGCTAGCTGTTTATGAGTACCCACATGTTATCTTTTACACCCTGGCCTGACTTGCTACACACATATCGATTGACCCGACATGGTACCGTACACTACTTGACTTGACCTGTTGTACCATGGATTGACCCGTTATCCGATCTTGTGTCTAATGCCAACAAACCTGACATGTAGTCCTCACGAACGGTTCCTGTTGTCTATCCAGACAAACCCGCTCTTACCTGATCATGTGTTGGCATTAGTTCTCGATTACTGAATATCTGACTTGACATACATAACTTGGGGGTATGGGGAAATCAATGATGAAATCCTGACTTGTAACTCGACAGTTGCTTGCTTTTACTGATCAGTTTTTGAGGCTAGGCCCGCCTCGTGACGATGCTGCTGACATCGTTGGTCTGTACTCCTTTCCTGTTAGTGCCTAACGGCACGTTTCGGTTTCAGCCCGAGAGTCTGTAGATCGTGGTCCCGGGCATGCACGGGATACTATTGAGTTACATCGATGATTCATCAAATTGATTTCAAAGACTTGAGAGTAGAAAACCCAATAGAACAGTTTAGTTTACTCACTGCACAATACCCTTCACTGCCCTGATTTATATTACTGTTACACCTGCTTTTCATTCATGATTATATTTGCATCGCCTGTTACCCTATTTATATTTTATTGCTTGATGTTATGACGCGCTGACGTCTGGGTTTTGCATGGACCAGATCCTTCTACCTTTGTTGCAGACTGTTCAGGAGTATTGCCGCTGTTAGACCGAGCGGTGAAGTTCCCGTCGGTATGTAGTTTCACTTCCAGGTGTTTCTTTTATTGCATCTTTTGCTTCCGCATATCATTACTTCCTGACTCTTTCTTTCTGGCTCATGGACATATACTAGATAGTTTAGTTTACTTTCCTGTTCTTGATAGCTCTACAGCCGTAATGTGACTGTGGAGGGATTTTTCCTTTCCACAGGTTGCATGGTTGGCTATGTCACGTGCCTATCTTAGCGTATTCTGGGAAGCGGGGCGTGACATTATGTGTTCAAGTCAGGTATTTATAATATGAATCTAATGGCAACACATGATCAAGCAGGTACATGTTTGTCTATGTAGACAATATGTTACGTCCGTCAGGACAATAAGTCAAGATTGTCGGCATTAGTAACAAGATAAAGTATCAAATCAATTAGTGTATCAGGGCAAGTCATGTGGTGTATATGTATCAAGTGGACACCAAATGTAAAATTGTAAACGATATTCGGATCACGGTAAATTGTGCTGATATTAGGATGCATGTGTTTATCTGTAATAACCTATATATATCCATGACTACTTATGATGCAAGCTAGATAACATGGCATGATAATATAATAGTGAAATGATATCAGGGTGTTCCGGCATGTAATTATATATGCAATAGACTGTACAAATACGTATGGGTATCGTAAAACGGTAAAACTGTAACATGGGATGCACAATTAAACTACATGTAATATTTTTATTCATATGGATATAAATATAGTAGCATAGCAGGTAGCAAGATAAACTTGTCTCGGAAACAACGGTCGATGTGCAGGCGACTTGGTGCGACACGACACGACACGGTGCGTGAAATGGCACGACACGGTGCTGGACCTTGCGGTGACACTGGATTGATGCGATGGTGGCACACAAGTGGCATGAGCCGAGAACGAAGCGGGCATGGCGTGGCACAGGAGTAGGGCACATGGCGTGACAAGGTCTGGGTACGGTGATGACACGGTCATGGCATGGTCTGGGTATGGTGCATGGCACGGTCATGGCATGGTCTGGGTACGGTGCATGGTCTGGTTGTGGGCTGGTCGCGATCTGGTGCATGGTCTGGTCGTGGTCTGGTGGTGGCACGGTCGTGATCTGGTGGTGGCACGGTCGTGATCTGGTGCATGGTCTGGTCATGGCACGGTCGTGATTTGGTGGTGGTTTGGTGGTGGCACGGTCGTGATCTGGTGGTGGCACGGTCGTGACATGGAAGTGGTGATGGTATGATTTTGGTATTGTTGTGATGATATGGTTTGTCTGGACCGTCTATGACGTGCGCGACTCCGGCAATCACCCGAACAACAAGAATCAATAAAAGAAAGAAGAAGAAGAAGAGTGGTCTGGGGTTGTGGTGCTCTGGTATTGAGCTCTCGGTCAGAGAAGAGGGGTGACGACGGCGACGATGGGCAGCCATCGGCGATGGGCAACGGCGATGGGTTTCTTGGGTTGGTTGTTGGGGTCGGGTTCTTGTGCCGGGAGTTAGTCGGGGTTTGCAGGGATGAAGAAGAAGAGAGGGGGAGAAGATGGAGGTGGTTGTGACGGGGTGAGGCCGACGAGGTGATTGGCGGTGAGTTGCAGGCTGGGTTAGGGTGTCGGGGGATGGGTTGTGTTGGGGTTGGACAGAGGGAAAAGGAAAAAGGAGGTGATGGAGATGAGGATGACGGGGAGGTGGTGAGGGGATGCAGGCGAAGGTGGTGACGGCAAAGGGACGAGGGCGAAGGTGGTGGCTGGGTTCGGCATGGGTGCTCGAGTGATGGGTTCGTCGGGGCTTAGTGCAGGGGTTGTGAGCTCGAGAAAGAAGAGTGGAGGAGATGGAGATGATGATGACGAGGACGTGGCAATGAGGGGGTCGGCGGCGGCGGCGATGGCGAAGGTGGAGCTGGCGTTAGGGTTCTCTCGGAGGCGTGAAAAGAAGAAGAGAGGTGAGGAAGAGAGAGAGGCTGTGGTTTAAAGATTAGGTTTAATTAATTAAAATATATATAGTATATATATAGGGGGAGTGAGAGACTGAGGATTTTAGAAAATATTTTAGTTATAAGAAATATATATATATATATATATATATATATATATACATACATATATACACATACGTGCTGAAGTTAGCCATAATAATATGTTCTATCTTAACTAGAAAGTATTAAACTCCAATTTAAAAATAATAATAATAATAAAACAAAACCTAATACAGTCAAAAGAAAAAGAGAAAAAACGTACGATCGGGCTAGGGTGTTACAGATATTGATTGTTCAGTAATCTTTAGTTATGAGTTCATAGACTAATAATTCCTATGGCTTCATTGAACAACCAGGGAAACAATGAATTAGAAGTAAGAAACCTGATGTGTATCGCATCACGGGCTGGGAAGGCCTCCCTCTTGAAGGGGCCGGTAGCATTTTCTGCATCTCCTGAGTCTCTGCTTGTTACATTCTAGCCGTTTCCTCTCTCCATCTATACCGTATAAGCACGACAACGGCCATGACGACTATGTCCCAAGATTCTCTGTCAAACCGGCCATGACAACGAACCATACCAGGAAATCCTTTAATGTGAAATATATGCATAAAGAGTTTCCATAGTCTTAGCTATTGGACAATGAAATAAGAAGTGATTGACACTGACGGTGTCAAAGTTTGTGAAACAAACGTCACAACCTAAAGGACCATGTTAGATCCGCGTTTTTATTTGCCAACCACACGAATGCCTTAACCTTAAGAGGTGCTGCCACTTTCCAGATATGAGAGGCTGCAGATAACGTAAACCCTCCTCCATTTAGCTCTCTATATTGCTGCTGGATAGATAGTATTGAGTGCTCGAAATTTCCATCAGAGAACAGAGAAAAAATAGAAAGATCTACAGAAAGGAAAAGGAACTAGTGAACATATAATTATTGTTCGATGGTAGGAATAACCAGAGTCAGAGTCTCTTTGTTATAGTTGTCGGAGTCTTCGGAAGCACGTAGAAGAGAGTAAAGGGCAACAAAGAAGTTAGAGATATGGCCATAGTCAACTGATCAATCTTGTGAAATATTAGGATCAATAATCTCATACCAACCCTATCATAGATATACCCTATATTATTGTAATTACTAGCTAGGGACCCCATGCAATGTGAAGGGTTCGAATTCAAAAGTCAAGAAAATCATATTAATTTAAAATTTTATTGTTATATAAATTGTAAGTTGTAATATCTCATATTTATGACCTTCATATGTAAAGTATTGAAGGATAAATCTGCAAATATTTCGGCATTTCTCCTCAGTTTTTCAATATTTTTCTTGTATAACACATCAATCACGAAATGTATAAAAATCTCAAAAATTTTTGTTTTCTTCGAATTTTTAACATTTTGCACGCTATAGCATACTAACATGGCAAAATTTTAAAAATCCCAAAATTTTTGTTTTCATTCGTTCTCCAATATTTTGCTTGCTATAGAATAAGAAACATGAAATTTTCAAAAATAAAATATTTTTTCTTTGGTTTTTAATATTTTCCATGATATATAAAGATGAAAATAAAAAAAAATCTCAAAATTTTCTGTTTTGTTCCTTTTTTCAAATTACACATTCTATATATCACATGAAAATCATGAAATTTTAAGAAATCTCAAAAAATTTCAGTATGCAAGGGCTTCTAGGTCGTCGTCCGGAAGCGGCACGCTACATCGGACCCCGGGTGTAATGATAAATAAGTAAGGGTTTCATAGGATCCGTCTAATTTCTTGGAACATAGGTTCCCTTACGGTAGACTAACAGACTTAGTGGAGGCGATGATTTGGAGGATAGTTAGTATTATGTGTTTGCAAGAAACTAAGTGGGTAGGTGAAAAGGATAGAGTCATGGAGTCTTGGGTTATAAACTTTGGTATACGGGTAGAGATAAAAATCGTAATGTGTTAAGCGTAATCATAGATAGACGGTTGCTTGAGAATGTGGTTGAGATTAAGAGAAGATGATTTGATTCTAGTGGTTAAGCTTATTCTAGGTAGGAAGATCCTTAAAGTTATTAATGCTTATGCACTATAGATAGGTTTTGCTGCCGCTAGTAAGCGTCTATTCGGGAAGGATTTAGATGAGATGGTGCAAAGGATACCTAGCGGAGAGATGTTATTTATTGGTGGTGATCTCAATGGAATGTAAGTACTAGTCGTAGTGGGTTTGATACTATCCATTGAGGTTTTGGTTTTGGACAAAAGAATAAAGCAGGTAGCTCAATTCTAGATTTTGCTTTGTCTTATGATTTGATCTTAGTAAACACTTGGTTTAGGAAAAGAGAGTCAACTTATCACCTTTAGGAGGGGATCGACGGCAAATCAAATTGACTTTTTTCTGCCAAGAAGGATTAATAGAGGTTGTTGCATCGACTGTAAGATAGTGCCAGATGAGAGTGTAACCACTCAATATAGACTGTTAGCTCTAAATTTCGATTTAGAAGAGGACCTAAGAAGATTAGACGTAAGATAAATCCTAGAATAAAGTGGCGGCGACTAATAGAAGATAACCAAAAAGTATTTATAGATCGTGTAGTTCGAGAGACGGATTGACAGTTTGAAGATAATTCAGACACAACATGGAACAATATAGCTAGTTGTATCAAGAGAGCAGTTAGAGATCTACTTAGTGAGTCGAGAAGTGGTGCTCCACCATCTAAGGACACATCATGGTGGAACGAAGAAGTAAAAACCGCTATTAAAATCAAGAGAGATTCTTATAAAGATTTGAAGAAAAACAGAGATGAGAGATTTGGGAATTATAAAATGGCTAAAAAGGAAGTTAAGAAAGCTGCCCGGGAAGCTAAAACTAAAGTCTACAAGGAGGTGTATATGTATATAGGATTGCTCGGATGCGGAAAATGAAGATCAGAGACATATTTGCGGTGAAGGGTGTTAAAAATGAAGATCAGAAGGTTTTAGTTCGAGATGATGATATCAAGGAAAGGTGGAGAGATTATTTTGACAAATTGTTGAATGAGAACTTTACTAAGAATTTAGATGGACTTGTCACTCAATCTCAAAATATAAACCAGGATTTCATACGTAAAATAAGAATACCAGAGGTTGAAGTGCCTTTGAAGTTAATGAAATCAAGGAAAGCGGTTGGTCCAGACGGGATTCCTATCGAGATTTGGAGATACTTAGGAGAGATAGGCATTGAACGGATGACAGATCCGTTTAATAAGATTTGGCAGACTAAAAAGATGCCAAATGCGTGGAAAAACCTATCTACAAGAACAAGGGTGACATTCAAATTTGCTCAAACTACCATTGAATAAAACTTATGTATCACACCATGATGTTTTTGGAAAGAGTAATTGAACATAGGCCAAGAAATGATGTTAAGATAACAAAGAACCAGTTTGGGTTCTTGCCTGGACGATCGACAATAGAGGCTATTTATTTGCTTCGTCAACTTATTGAGTGTTTTCAAGAAAGGAGAAGAATTTACATATGATATTTATTGATTTATAGAAAACGTACGACAAGATACCTAGAGAGGTATTATGGGAGACAATGATGAAGAATGGGGTCCTAGTCAAGTACATTGATATAATCAAGGACATGTACGATAGAGTAGTGGCAAATGTCAGAACCTGCGGCGGCCTAACGTGTGATTTTTCGATTACAATTGGTTTACATCAAGGATCGGCATTAAGTCCATTCCTGTTACCATCGTGATGGATGAGCTTACTAGAACTATCCAAAACGAGGTACTTTGATGTATACTATTTGCTGATGATATTGTTCTAATAAATGAGACGAAAGCAAGGGTTAATACCAAATTGGAGCTATGGAGGCAAACATTGGAATCTCGGGGGTTCAGATTTAGCAGGTCCAAAACATCATATATGCATTGCAAATTTAGCAAACAGAAAAATCGAGACCACATTGGTATAACACTGGATGAGCAAGAGATCACCGAGCAATCAGTTTAGATATCTAGGTTTCATCATCCAAAAGGATGGGAAGATCGATAGCGATGTCAATAAAAGGATCCAAGCTGGTTGGTTGAAATGGAGGAGTGCAACAAGGATTTTGTGCGATCGTGACTTTCCATTAAGGTTGAAAGAGAAGTTTTATCGGAGCGATATTCGGCCTGCCTTATTATATGGTACAGAATGCTAGGCTCCTAAGAAGCATCATACACAGAAAATGAACGTAGCGGAGATGTGCGTGCTTCGTTGGATGTATGATAACACCAGAAAAGATAAGGTGCGAAATAGGGATATTTGTGCAAAAGTTGGTGTAGCACCTGTGGAGGAGAAGATGCGGAAAAATCGGTTAAGATGGTTTGGTCATGTGTGACGTAGACCTATCAAAGCACCGGTTCGACGAATGGATACTTTCGATATAGGCAATGTCAAAAAAGTGAAAGAGAGACCGAAGAAGACATGGATGGATGTGATACGAAAAAATATGGTTGCCAAGGCCTCAGTGGAAATATATTGTTCGATAGCAGTGAGTGGAGGCGGAGGATTCATCTGCTGGACCTTGCGTGATTCTCATGTTGGTTCATGTAGCCCATCCCATATGCTTGGGATAAAAGGCTCAGTTATATGTTATATAGCACATGAAAATCATGAAATTTACAAATATCCAAAAATTATTTGTTTCTGCAAATTTACAATATTTTGCATGTCACCACACGAAAATTGCGTAATTTTAAAATCTAAAACTTTTTTGTTTTCTCTGGTTTCTTAATAATTCATATAGCACACGATAATTGCAAAATTTTCAATATTTATATAACACACAAAAACTGCAAATTTTTTAAAAATCTTAGTATTTTCTATGATCTGCGGTACTTAAATATTTTACTTGCTATTAGGACATGAAAACCACGATTTTTAAAATTCAAAATTTTTATGTTTTCTTCAAATTTCTTATTTTGCACATGAAAATCATAAATTATTAAAAATCTCAATATTTTTTATATTCGGTTTTTCAATGCTTGCTGTAGCACAGAAAATTTGCGAACCTTTCAAAGATATTAAAAGTTTACGTTTTATTTGTTTTTCAATATTTTGCTACTTTTAGCACATGACAATCGCTATATTTTTTAATTTCTTCGGTTTTACAATTTTTGCATGAGCACATGAAATTCGTGAAATTTTCAAAAATCTTTAAAAAAAATTCTTTGGTTTTTAAAATTATTTTGCTGCCAATATAGAGCATAAAAATTGCAATATTATAAAAAATCATAACTTTTCTGTTTTATTTGGTTTTTTAACATTTCGCTTGCTATAAACAAACGAAAATTGTGCAATTTTCAGAAATCTAAAAAAAATCCGTTTTCCTCGCTTTTTCAACAGTTTACATGATAAATCGCAAAAGTTTGCTGAAATCTTAAACAAATTTTGTTTTGTTCCTTTTTTCATTTTTTTGCATGCTATGTAGCATACACTCAGAATTTTCAATTTTTCGGTTCAGTATTTTACTTGTTTATACTTTTAGGGTAACTTCCGGATATGAAGGAGACACAACGCTGTGTTAAGTAAAACAAGAAAATGTCGATGATTGCTACTAAGAACCTTACAGAATAAAGAAATCCAATCTGAGCGATAAAGACTCTAGGTTACTGGAACCCTGGGAACAAACGTAAATCACGAGATTTTTAAAAATCCTAAAATTTTGTATTCTTTAAAGGCTTGATACCAAATAATTTAGCCTAAATACAAGAAACTACCAAATTCTTATTAAATACACAAAAAACTACTACAAAACTTTCAAAAACTACATGAAACTCCCACACAACTTTCAAAAACTACGAAAAACTATCATAAATAAGGTGTTACATCAGCAATAATTGCAAGCATGAAACTACCACAAAACTTTAAAAGCATGGTAGTTTCTTGTAATTTTAAGAGAATTTGGTAGTTTCTCGTAACGGAGGCAAGGGATTTAGTAGTCTTTTGGAATTAACTTTTTTTGAATTTCCAATATTTTGTAGGTTGTAGCACATAAAAACGCGAAATTCTCAGAAAATTCAATTTTGGTTTTCTTTTGTTTTTCAATATTTTACTTGTTATAGCATATGAAAATCGCCAAATCTTCAAAAATCTTTAATTTTTTTTCTTTTTTCTTCGGCTTTCAATATTTTTTGTTTTCTTCCGTTTTTCTATATTTTACATGTTATAACACAAGAAAATTGTAAAATTTTTAAAAATTTTCAAAAAAAATTGTTTCCTTCTGTTTTTTCAATATGCATGCAAAAATTTCATAAATCTTAAATTTTCTATTTTCTTCAAAATTTCAATATTTTCCATGCTGCACATGAAAATAGTGAATTTTAAAAAATGTCAATTTTATGTTTTCTCTAGTTTTTCTATATTTTTTTTGCAATACCAAACGAAAATTGCTAAATTTTAACTCTAAATTTTTTTCTTTGCATGTTATAGCACAAGAAAAATCATGAATTTTTTAAATATTTAGTCAGTAAACCCTAAGTGGCGAGAGAAAAATAGAAAGAGATTTTAAATGTGGGGAACGATCAGAAGTTTGCCACCATATAAAGCCTAGCAGTATCGAATAAATGAGTGATAAATATTGAGTAGGGAGCCAGTAAAAATGTCTTAATGACACATGTAGTAATAGAATTAAATATGGGTTAGATAACGATTTTTCCACTAAAATCCAATCTAGATGAGGAATATTTCTAGTAGTTTGGTATATTATATAGATAGGGTACAAATACAATTGTCAACTAATAGAGTGATAATGAATGCTCCCAGTTTAATTTTAAGAGTATATGCCTTCTAATAAATACAAAAAGTGAGCCCAAGGTGCTAGAAGGGTAACAGTTGTGGAGCCCACTGTCAAATAAGTGGGTCCAGAAGCGAGTTAGTGCCCTTAAACCGCTTACACAGTCGCCTGAGCACCCAGACGACCATATTTTTGGGAGCTGATAGTCAGCTCATCAAACCCTTGCAAGGATGCATGAAATAGACGATTCATTAATTTGGCAATTCAGGGTTTCTTGTAGTTTAATGGTACATGCTACGGAAAGGATCTCCATTGTTACTATGGGGTTGACGCTAATGATAAATTATTGAACCTGCTTCGCTCCTTAGTGTTCTGAAGATGCAAGAGAGGAAGTTGTGGTATCTTCCACTTCACCACCCTTTCCTCGCCCCTTTCGTTTACAGAATGACTTTTCTCTCAATCCAAATCCAAATGTCTCCATTTCTAATTATTAATGTAAAATCTTCCTCTAGCTAGCAAAATCAAACCTGCAACCTAATCCTTAGATTGAAAATCAGTCCCACAAAACTAACCAGATTCATATCTTGTTCATCCACCACCAAGCGTTGGTGATTTTGGGCAGATTTTCCTCATTGTTTCATGACGTTCTGATGATGGGAGATTCTTCATGTAATATCTTGTAATTTGGGTGTGCATGCTTGTGAGGTATATAAAAAATTGACTGTGGGGTCCTACTTTACAAAGTTGATTCCAAGGACAAGTCACACCCTCACAAGTTGTCTGGTAGCTTATATCACTCGAGTTTCTGGTAACTTAGATATATATATGTGACCCAGGACGGAGTAGCTTGCATTCATTATTCTTTGCATTGCAAAATCTAGAATCTCTTGTTCACATTTGGCATTTACGCTGTAAGCTTCTTGTTTTAACCATACGCAAGCAGGTTATATTTAGTCTTTTTATTCCGTTCAGCGTCAATATGAACTGTATTTATGAGATCTAAACCAGTAGCAATTTAAATTTGTACTTGATTCCCCAATAAACAAACAAATAAATAAATTGTACGTGATGAATAACATGCAAATGGCAGAGAGAACAAAACAACGCGAACCCGTGACTGATAAGGCGGTTAGATAGGAGCCTACTTTTAGCTGTCCTATTTGCATGCACACATTGGTTTTGTCTTGGTCGAAAAATTGTGCTTGTGTTTGCAGTGAAGTTTGCATCAAGCCTGCTGCTCTCAAGAAGCAAAAGAAATGCCTTGCAGAACAAAACTGACAGGGAAATACAATATTCACAGAGTGTGTCTTCCAACTGCTGACTAAGGTGACTTCTTGGTCTTTTCTTTTCTTTCTTCTTATATTCTTTCAAAGTTCTGTTTCCACAATCAGAAAGTATGTACTTTGTGCTTTACATACATCTTTCTCTTATTATAGGGCTAAAATAGTTTTGGGTAGGAATCTTTTTTGCTAAAATACCACCAAAATAGCAATTAAGGTATTTTATCGTAATATAAGAACTTTTAAGTTATTTTAGTGAAAGAAAAACACAATAATTTTGGGTATTTTAGTGTAATTTACCCTATTTAATATTGTTTTACAATTTTACCTCGTCTTCCTCTCCTTTCACAAATAAGAAACTTCTCTCTTTTCTTATCTCATAAAACTATGAACATCAGTTTATTCTATGAGAATTGTTCTTTTTTTTTTTGTGTAAAATGAGGAAGTAATGTTTTGGTTTGGTAATGGAGAGTAAGGAGAAGAGCGCATTCGAAATTTAAAATTAAATTAAAACAGATAGGTATGAGTCCTTATTTTGATAGCTCAGGGAGTATTCATGGTCAATCCCCTATAATACACGAGGGTTGTCAGCGATGAACCTTTTACTTTAGCGAACCAATTTGGAAGTTTGCAAGTTGAAAATTTAAAAGGTTCCTCTGTTTAGAAATGAAATGTTCCACTGATCAAACAAATAAGTTTGCAATTGAAATGGAATTCGGTTTGGCCTTTTCATCGAAAGCATTCTTTCTATAGTTGGAAGCTGATCGATGCTCATTTACCCTGAAATCAATATTTGAAGTTGATTTCTTAACCCACCCCTCACCCCCTCCTATTTTTTTTTTTACATTTTTTGGGGGCACGCACGCGCTTGCAGGATCTGTTGTTTTCATCAGACAGTAGAGTGGTTATGCTGATGCTCATTATTATTGGTAATACCAGTTTTTGGACATGCTGCGTCGTGAAGATGCTGGAATTAGTTATTTTCATGCCACTAGTATTTTTGACAGGTTATATGCAATAAGAATACATTAATAAGTAGGCAATGCTTTAATAAATTCCTTTCTATTTTAAATTTTATCTTCTTGTTGGAAAGAGAACAGATGCTTTTCTTTCATCATATCCATAATCCATTTATTGTTGAGAATTTAAATTAGTGGTCATATGGTCGGATATGGAAATTTGATCGACAAACCTCTCAAACCTCAGTTATAATAGCATACATTTTCTGATATATTTGGAGCAGATGCTGAATTTGCTAGATGCCTTGTGTTCAAATTTCTCGTGTGAGTAGCTAAATTGAATAAGCTCTAAATTATATATGTTTATGTAAATTCTTAAATGGATAACTAAATTCTATATTACATACATTCAAGGCCCATTGACATCTGTTTCATTAGTGGGCCAGATCTAAATGATTTTTTGGGGGGATTATATCTAAATGATTTATGTGGGCCGGTTTTTTTAGGAACGTTCGTTACATTAAAATACCCTTTTCTGTCGCAGTTTTTCACTGAACTACCTGAAGCGGTTTTTGTTACAATAACTGTTTTAAGTGCAACTTTTGAGGGTAATTTTGTGATAAAAAAGCATTAAGATATTTACGTGAAAAAGTTGTGATAGTTACGGGTATTTTTGGGTGCTTTGTGCTTTAAAAAGATGGGTTAATGCAACCCCACAGCTGTGGCATTTATACCTCCAGAAATATTTTTTTGGAACAAACACCCCTTCTACCCATCGATCAAAACCCGAAAAAAAATGCCCGCATTCAACTATAAGCAACAATAACAAGACTGAAAGCAAAATTAGACAATCATTCGATTTATTTAGAATTGAACATGAGCATATTGTTTAGCATTGCTTAGGATTCCGATCAACGGAGGGGATATTAGTGCCGATAAATTACTTGAGGTGCTATATGGGTGGTTTGTGCTGTCAACCCAAAAAAATAGAAAAAGAAAATTGGGTTAACTCTTGATTGACCAAAATACGAAACCTTAATCATTTCAAACTTGTTCATATCATCATCATTTTGTCATGGTTGATAGAGACCCTCAAATCCTATTTTGTCGGCTGGCATTTTTATATTCTCCAATCGATTTGTTTAGAAAATCATGTGTTACATCTAATCTTAGTCCAATTATAAATCCTTTTTGCATTCAAATCTTGAATCAGATTCAGAACAGGATGTCAAAAAGAAGAAAGAATAAAGCATGTCCATTTGCATACGCGAAACAATAATTTAAAATTTTGTTTCTCAAATAATTATAATTCTGGCTTAATTCCAGCATTTTGTTAAAAAGAGAAACCCATAAAACTATTAAAATTTCTATAATTTTCTTATAAATTCTAAAGTATCCCCCTCTCCCCCACCCCCACCCAAAAAAAAAAATTTATGGCGTTCCCATGCATATTGGAACTTGAATAAAATCTTGAAATGTACAGCGGACAAATTCTCGTTTTCCTGATGTAACTTTACTTGACAAACTGGGTTAGGCAATGGACTCGTCAAATATAAATGCTGCATATATACTAAAAAGAGAGGAAAATTAAATGAGAAAATAAGGTTTTTATTTTTATTTTTAAATGAAGGTGGTAAAAGGAAAATAAGGTTTGATGCAAAAGGGTTCTAGAATCAAGTACACAAGTCTCCATGGCAAAACCAATTAAAGAATAGCAAAACGTATTTTGCTAATGCTACACAAAGGATAATAAATTGAAATTTATTTGTAAAGTAACGTTATTTGCTGTTGTTGTCTATTCTTACATAATATTATTAATCATGAAGTGTAAAGGTCTTGTCCAGTGGTTTAGCATTAAAAACAAACACTTCTATTAAATTTAATTATACAGGAACGAGAAAGTCAATTATATGCGTATGCACGGACGGACTTTTGATATAAGCGGGTTTCAACAAAAAAACTCAAGCCTTTTTGAGGTTTGTCCCAACTTATATCTTATATTCATATACCTCTCATAGTTTTTCCAATGTATAGTTTTTCCAATGTGAAACTATATTATCTATATATCTAAACACTCTCCCTCATGTCTGTGAAACGTACCGAGTACGAATGCTCAAAGTCTGGTGCGAAGGCTCGGATCACACACAAGAAAGCACAAAGGCTCAAGAGATAGCACAAGGCTAAGAGAGCACGGAGGCTTGACAAGGTGTGTGTTAAAGTACAAATTCACGAATTTTATCAACCTAGCTCTGGTATCATTTTAAATTTAATCATAGTTTTTCCTAATGTGGAAATATGCTACCCACATATCTTAACATCTTCAAAGACCTAGAAGATAAAGGTGAAGGCACTCAAAATTACTTAAAATAAATTAACACACATTAACATACCAATAAGCAATAGCTTAGTTCGGATGGCACTTCCCCTTGTTGGATATAGGTGCCCTCAAGACAATTATTGTAATTGCATATGCACCTATATGGATAGAACAGTTTTACTCGAGATGATAGTATACTATTTGGTTTGTCTTTATCATTCATGTGTATACGTTTTACTTGCTATTACGTATCGCTAATAAATGATGATAAAGCCCATATGATTTTTTTTTACTACCAAGATTATGATGAGGATCATAATAGTGAGGCCTGGATAGTCTATAAGCACATCCTTAAATGTCCCTAGTCGTAGGAGTATCGAGACTGGGTATCGGTACTCCGGTTTAGACTAGTGTATACGTTTTCTGACCCGGTTAGAGGGCGATGACCGGTCTTACAGCTATTGGTGTTTGATACCGAGGATTGTATGCGTGTGCTCATTGGAGATTGATACCGAAGATTGTATACATGTGTTCATTGGAGAATGATTTTCACTGCTCTCACTGAGAACTCCTAGATGGTATTATACATATTGTCAGATAGTGGTTCCCTGATAAAATGAGTACATGGTAGTTTTTTGACCTGAGATCATCATAATGCATTGTGTGTGTTCTACTGTAGTTTGACTACTATCCTACTACGGTTCTAATGAGTCGTACAAATAAGTTTTTGTTGGGTACAGTCCCGAAGCACATGGAGCCAGTGAGCGGTCGAAAGGGTTTGTCTTTTCCGGTATAGCGAGTTGATGTCGTGTTGTGCTTGATTGATCATAACCAGAAGTTCTTGGCCTAGGCGGTTGGGATAAACTGATAAGTGTTATCAGCTGTATCTCAAGTAGTTATGAGTTTGACATCAGCATGACTTATCGGGTTATTAGAGGTCTGACAGTTTCTATCCTTCGGACCCGATTTGCGACTCTCTGACGAAGAGACCACACTGTACGGCAACTGTCACTGATAGGCTCTAATTGCGTTCGGATGAGCTTACTTTTCGACCTTTATTTTGATTAATACCTGGGTAGCCATTAAGTATAGCTAGTGCCACTGACATGCTTGTGGGTTAACCCATGAGGGGATTGATCCGAAAGTGTTTCAGATTGATCGGATATAATCCTAACCAACTGCCAGTGTATTGATTGAGTCTTTAGAGTTTCATGCAGAGGTTTTTCCCGCTCAGGCGAAACGATATAGTGCGCGTATGTCGATACGTGCGGGAAGTTTGATCAAATACGTGTATTTGATACATGTACCTTAAATACTAGCCAGGTTATGGTTAAGCCAGATTATTAAATCAAGTGTGTGTGTATGAGGTTTAATGGAGGAAAGATGCCATAGGAGGGAATTTCCTCCTATGGCGTCGGAAAACGCATCCTCCATGGGTTTTTTCGACGATCGGCATACATCACGTCCATCTTTATCATCTAAGATGCGGATACACCAAATTTCATATGATTATACCATTTTTTCACCGTTGATTTAGTTGGTGCAAAATTAATGGTTTACCGACAATAGAACTTTTTACATTGTTAATTCAACGGTGAAAAAGTGGTGGAATCACATGAAATTTGGTGTATGCACATCGTAGATGATAATGATGATGATGATTGATGCCGATCGTCGGAAAAAATGGTGGAGTTTGTATTTTTTAAACGCCATAGGAGGAAATCCCCTCATATGGCCTCTTTCCTCCGTTATTCTCTCTCTCTCTCTGTATATATATATATATATTCTCTAGCATTTTGTTCACTTTATTTTTCCTCTCATTTGTTATTCGTATTTTAATACGAATACATGTATATGTATGCAATACATATACTGGGATATATTGTGTATTGGATACACAAGTTAATACATCTAGAAGGGGACACCTCATTTACATTTTAGATAAAAGAAAAGAAAATGAAAATGAGGTGGAAAGGAGAACAACAGAGACTAATATTTAAAGGAAAATTGGTTTCGCTTTTTTTCCATCGATGGAAAAATTCTAGCCATTCTCTCACCTCTCCTTCGTCTTGAGAAATCTTGAGAACTCATAATGAGAGATAAAATGAGAGTGACATTACTACACCACTTGATATCATATTCTAGCAATATTTGATATCAAGTTTCTTCACAAAGTTATTCTTTTGGTGGGGATGGAACTTGAGTTAGGGTTTTCAAGCTCGTTCCTATGGCGAGGAGATTGACTTGCAAGCTCGTTCCTACGGCGACAGAGTTTAGATCGGGTTTTTCACGATTGGGTGACATGCTACAAAGATTGTAACCCCCCCCCAAACCTGACTCTTGCTTGAATGTTTATATTTACTACTAGCATTTGAATGATCTTGGGATTGGAGTTGCTGCTATATTTTCCATTAAATTTTGTTATGCATTCTGCCGCGGTCCGCTTGTGTAGCGACCCGAGCACCAAGTCCAGCAGTGGTATCGGAGCTGATTCAAAAACTAGTAGTTGGTTTTGCGGAAAATTGATCTCAAAAACCCAAGTTTTTCACTAAATGCTCACTGTTTTTATGGCTGTATAGAATTTTTTTCAACCCAAAATCTGTCCATTTTAGCATTTATCCGAACCCCGGGAGGTTTTGGTTTGAACCAAGATCTCTGTGCGACCTCAAGATGACCCCTGGATGTCCCCGGAGGCTACGGTGGAGACCCCCGACCCGAGACCACCTTTTGGTGGCCTTGGGTGGGGGCTCAAACCGAGTGTACTCACAAGGGTGCTCCCGGCTTGCTTGCTGCCCCCAAGCCCACTAAGTTGTGGCCTTAGGGTTGGGGCCCCACCTTAACACTATAAGAAATGATGAACACTATAAGAAATGATGGCTTATTTCGACGGGTGTCAGCCGACGGGAAAACTAATTGCTCGACGAAATAAATATGTTCCGTCGGTTTTACTCCGACGGATAAAATTGCGATGTAATAAAGTGTATTTCGTCGGGCTCAATATTTATTCCGTCGGGTACATTATTATGTTGGTTGATAGCTGACGGAAAAACGTTGAAAAACTGGGAAATTTTAACCCAGAATCACCTAGATTTCTCACTTATTTCATCGGCTATATGAATCTATTTCGTCGGATACTCACTTATTCCGTCGGTTCTGGTCCGACGAGAAAACTAATAAATAGAGAAAAAATTCCAGCTTATAGCTGTTTCGATAGATCCATACATATACATTACAATAAAATGATATTACACACATATTCATCGTAATCATAATTCAATTCACGACAAATTGTCACAAAACCAATATATCCATCCAAATCGCCACGGAACCAATATATTCATCCAAATCGCCACAAAATCAAAACAAATTAACGAAAATATCAAATCCATTATATTCCATTAATTTACAACACAATGCAATTAAATTTGGAATTTGCAAAAAGCGACGATCGAGAACAAGTGCGCGTAATCTACTCACCGGGGGGCGTCGCCGTCAGAAGCCGAAGGATGCTGAGTGAAATCGAGCAGCTCCTACAGTGTTATCAACAGACACAATATTAGCTTTATGAATTCACGGTATGATATAGATATGTTATTCATAATAATAAACTATTTTGTAGCAATGTTTTAAGGGAAATCAAGCAGCTCCAATAATGTTCTTAACGAGAAGTTATTCACAATATAGATATAATATTTACGGTATGATGTAAATATGTTATTCACGATATAGATATGATATTCATGATATGATATCATATCTTATAGATATGATATGTCACGATATGATATGTATATGATATTCACGATAATAAACTATATAAAATTTGTATTGAAACGAAAATTGGCAATATTATATTCATGCTATTAAACTATATGAAAGTTCTATTGAAACGAAATATTATTAACTAAACTTACAGTTGGTATTTTTCGGCCTTGAAGTACCAGCTGACGGATCAAGATTGTCTTCGCCCCAATATCGGTGCCGGATTCTGCTCTGGTCAATGTCCCTCTGTGAACTCGAAGCCGACACGCGATCAGATGAAGAAGGGGCCGAGAAAACGCGTGCTCGATCACCCGCTGGAGTATGAGGAGAGCCATCTGCATGGTATATCGGCATGGACGGATAGGGAGTTGGTGCCGCAGTGGACGGAAAGAGAGCAGGGGAGCGGGTGCCGAGGGGGGCTAGGCCTTTTGGATCAATATCCCCCGGCGAACGCGAGGAGGATGCAATTCCGGACCGCGATGGGCGTGGTATACCGTAGGCGATATGTCTTGGCCACTCAAGTAAACTCTCCCATGCCGGTCCGGGTTATACTGCTGGATGACGTCCTTGTTGATCGCATGAAGCTCCTTGTTTGAAGGGGTTGACCATGCTCCTTAGTAAACGCAATCGCCCGCTGCTCAATCTCGTCGTTCATTCGTTCCTGCAAGAAATTACAGTATAAACCACATTAAGTCAATTATTGAAAAAGATATTAAGTAATTTAAATAACTACAATAATTCGTGTGTGAGCATACTTACATAATGCTCCGTCGTCTGCTGTGAGGTAGGGCAGCTGGAGGCACGCGCAAACCCTATACCGTAAAGCTTTACGTGACCGGGCCCGTGCGTCTCGTTTGCAATTTAGACAAAAATTTGATTTCCATCGAAAGTTTAGAAAGTTGAAAAATTTATAATATTTTGATTTGTTAACTTATATGAGCAACTCTATATTGGGAGGAGTTCATCCCTCCATCCAACCAACGATCAATGTTGCGACTCTGCGGCGCTGCTTTCCGCTGGCTCCTAACCTGCTATTTAGAAATGATTTAATATCTCCTAGCCTAACATTTAGGATTAACGTCTAAAACTATTACAGATATTGACGATCTACGTACCAAGAACTCAGGCGATTCGAAGTGATCAATTATGGCAGCCCAATACTTGTCCGACCAATTAGCAGGATTCACCGCCTATTTCGCCTCATCGGTGTCGGCCTTCTTCTATTTCTCGTGGACCTAGTGTTTGTGATCATGCCAACTTCCCGACATGTATATAAACAGTCGGCCTCTAACAACGTGCAGAGGTATGCGAAAGCTGTCGATCCACCACACTACGGAAAAGTGCGTCTACAAAGAAACATCGATGATGTATTAGCGTTAAACACACACACACAAAAAAGTAATAAACGACGACTTTATAAAATAACCTTACAAAATCTCATCTAAGGCCGTTTGTTTCTTGGCCTCCAAAGCTGCCGATGTCCAGACCACCGCCACATATCTGGAACCCTCTTTCATGACGTGCGGCATGCGTTTCTCATCATTGCATATCGATGCACATAATGCCTTTAGGTCTTTCGCCTCGGGTTCAACGAAGTCACGGTTCGCCGACATGTGCACATCGATCTTCGGGCCGTCTCGACCGCGGAACCATATTTTCTTTGCTTATGTGGGGCCCCTTTTTCCAGGATCCCGACCCTGGTCCGACCCTGGCCCGCAGAACCGGAGGAAGTGGATGCCACCTCTCTCTCAAGCCGTCCACGACCAGAACTGGATACCATCTTCTGAAAAATAACTAATGCAACATACATATACAGTAACAAATTCAAGCAACAGTTAAGCAAAATTAAATAGCTGTAGATGAAATTAAGCCAATCACATTCAAGATATTCAATACATAAAATAATATCTGCATATCAGAAAGTCGCATGTAAATAAAGGAGACGAGCAATAAAAGTGTAATATAAAAGCTAGTGTTAATCATCATCTATAGCATTACTCTCACTCGCTGAATTTTGCAACAGTTTATGCGTTGATCGTTTTTGTCTATAGGCAGCTGATGTTAATAATCCGTCTTCTACAATAATCTCTGGATCGATGTCAGCCCTACAAGAGCTAACGTCATCTGAATCCATAGTCAGATCTTGAAACGGTGTTACTGGTGTGCTTGGACGGCTAATTTCAAGATTTTCATCATGATTTCCCATGTTAAAATAATCTCGTAGATTTGTGGTGATAGCGACATGCCAAACAACATTCTTAGGGTCATCGACATAAAAACACCGACGTGCTTGACCCGCTAATATGTAAGGCTCATTCATGAACGCGAGTTTCTTAAAATTCAGTAGGATAGCCCGTTTTCTACTTTGTATCCTCGTCTATCTGTCTTGGTATCATACCACATACATTTGAATACGGCAACTTTGTGTGCGCGATAACATACCTGCAATATATCTTGCAACAGATCATAGTAGTCAAGTTGACCCGTAGTTGGATTGATATCTCTAGACCATGTGTAACTTGTTGTGGTTGAAATAAAAAAACACCACAATTTTGGAACTTTCTACATGCATATCTGTTTTGTGCATGAAATCTATATCCATTAACTACATAACCAGTTGGACGCTCAACAACTGGATCTGGTTCGAAAGCAAGTATTCTTATATCTTCTGTCATGTTGGCATCTACGGCTGTATGAACCTAATAAGGCATGATAAGATTTTAAAAAATCCTATTTAGTTTAAGGGATGAAACATGAATTATATAGTTGAATATATTTTAGCGTTAAACTTGCAAAATGGTTAAACCGAGCGTTTTCGATATGCCTCGGTAGCGATTGACCTCTCGGTGGTTTATACTGAGCTCTCCACAACTTAAGTATTAAACAATACAGTTAGGTAATTTTATATTTATGTGTTGAGAAAAGTATCAGGCTATATACATATTCTTAAAATACGTCGATCTCGGAAGAGTTAAACAATACATATCTATGTATTGTGTCAAGCTCTTGACTATGAAGTGCGACATGTTTCACGGCACTTATTATGTTCCCGCCTCCACGGAAGATGGATATTAATCCCCGTCCCTCGTTACCTACATCTTCGTTACGGCGTGACCTGTTGAATGCAGTCTCGATCCCTTCAAGGTACATAGAACAAAATGTCATGCATTCTTCGGTGAGGAACCCTTCAGCAATTGATCCATCGGGTCTAGTTTTATTATGGATATATTGTTTTATCTTAAACATAAACCTGTGTATTTTGTTCAGGTAAGTTTGATTGATGAAATTGATGAAATTAATAAATATTATTTGAAAGTTAAATTCAACTATTAATTGCATACCTCTCGAATATATATATCCACCGATAATTAACCGGTCCATCTAAACGTCACTCTCTTGCAAGATGAACTGTGAGATGCAATATGATTGTGAACAGCGTAGGCGGAAACATCTCCAATCTACATGGAATGATAGGAATTTTTGGAACGCCCTATTTCCCAACAACGAGAAACGAGAGCGACAAGCCTGCAACGTATTCATATCGAGAAGCACTCTTTCTCGACATGAATACGAAGCGATTTGGGAAATTATAGTACAAGAATTTTAAATTTATAAAATATCCAACAATATTTATAACAGTCTCAAAGAATAACTGAACACAATTAAAAAATTTTAGGAATTAGAAATGGAATACAACCTTGAACAAAAGGCATACTCACCGAAAAGGAAAACTAGAGCTCGGTTTGATTTGAAAAATATTGACTCCTTCTCGATTGGTACCACCTCGTGTCTAGCCCCGTCACCTGTCCTAAAGTCGTCCGACGACATTACCAAAAAAAGAAAACAAGAAAACATGAATGTCGTCAGTGAACTAAAGTTCGGTAAATCCCAATTTTATAAAAAAAAGTATTTGAAATGATACATAGTATTCAATATATACAAACAAGTACATAATGTTTCAATGTTGATATGTAAAGCAATATCAATTTTATGATCTAAGTATTCTATTTTATTTAACATAAAATGTTATGCAATTTATACATTTATATAAATATTCTAATTAAGGGTTAGTGCTATTCATTATTTTAATATGCATTATCGGATTATGTTATTCAAGGTATTAATCATATAATAGATCGATTACTAAATTGGTTACACAATAAGTAGTATATATTAGTAGGATTGGTACAAGGTATGTGAATAATTGCAAACAGTAAACGTTAGTGTGCATGTCAAATAAATAGCATGTGTTGATTAGTATAAAGTAACTAGAGTATTACGATATTCGGTATTTCAGTACTATTTACTATAAGTAATAGTATAGGTATAAGTATAAATATACGCTCGATCGTGGGAGTTTTATTATGTAACCAGGATATTCCGTAATACCACAGAACAACAGCAATATGAGATTCACGAGATTCAAGATTTATATATAATGCAATGTACTATTTTTCTTCGGTACCACCAGGAACAAGATTTGATTCTCCGTTATATATAAATACCCCTATTTTCGAGCTACCCTATCCTATGATATATATATTTATATAGTATATATATCCAATAAATAATGTACATGTCATGTTCACGAGATTCAAGATATTCATTAGATTCAAGGTATTCAAGATATTCACGAGATTCAAGATTTACGGATTCGTGTCGGGTTTATGTCAAGATAGTATAATCTAACGTTAGTTCCACAGGAGTATTCACAAATCCAAAGCAATCATTCAGGGGCAAGAAAACATGGGCCCGCTTAATGAGACTCCAACCACCGTAGGAGTATTTAGGGACCCAAGGCTATCGTTCAGGGCTAAGGAAATATTGGCTTATTCATGAGTTAGTAATGAGACTCCTGAGTTGCCGTTAGGTGTGAGTGTCAACTATCAGGAGTATTCACAGATCCAATGCTATCATCTAGGGGCAAAAAAACACGAGCCCATTCATGATTTGGTTATGGGACTCCTGAAAATACAGGTCAAGTCCTAGATACAATTCTAAGTCTCTATGTATATAGAACAAGCAGGTAATACTAATTCAATTTCAGACCAGAAATAAGCATAAGTTCGCATTCACAAATCTATGGTTTTGGTATAAAATTAGTGAATCTTATACAAGGAATAAATTGTAGTTCAGAAAGTCGTGTAAATAACGCGACCGAGTTTTCCTCGATCGGATTCCTGGTGAGAGAGGAACGAAAGTTTTCGTAACGCTGCGCAGAGCAAACCGGTACAGATTTCAGAATTTGTACACTGATAGTATTTTACATTTTAGAGAATTCTACGTTCAGTTTATAGTTTCCAAATTCAAAAAAGAATTAAACTTCGTGTTGTTTTGAACGATTTCCAATAAAGAAATTCAGATAATGATAAGCGGGTATGGAGTTATGCCTATTTTAATACAGCTGCGCTTATAGTTTCTGCTGCAGTGCAGATTCGTCACATTTTGTTAGACCCAGCTTTTCATGAAGTTCTATTAGTTTGCAGGTAAATTTCCCTAGCTGTCTTCTTGTAGATGTTCCAACAACTTGTTTGCTCAATTTGGAAATTAGAACTAGAAGTTATGTCTATTCTAAAACAGGTATAACATAAATTCCAAAATACAAGAAAAAAGAGAAGCAAGGCAGCATTAGAAAATTAGGCATGAATCATCTACTGGTTCACATCGAGCAGAAGCGCAATAGCTACCAGAATGGGACAAACCAAAATTTGAAAGGGGGAAAACATGATCGCAGGAAAAAACATCAGAATGGAATGGAAAACAAGACCAAGAATTGAAAAAGCTTAAACGAAGCTATCTAATATAAAATACTTCTACTATACTAGAAGAGTATAGCAGAATGAAATCATAGGTCTCTCAAAGGGTGTCAGATGTATATATAAAAAAACATCCTTTATCTCAAATTAGATATAAAATCAAGGGTCAATAATGCAACAAAATATATAGATCTTATAAATAACCCAATCTAAAATGAATAATCTGGATTAGACAGTTTCAGTGAAACTTTCATAATAATAATAATAACTTAATATATATATATATATATATATATATATATATATATATATATGCACCATCAACCATCGAATTATAAACAAGATGGATATGACGTTTGACAAAAATATGCTATCAAGTTCAGGATGAACAAAATCCTCGCATCAGAAATCTAAAATCATCAACAGCCAAAAGTAATTTGAAGAAATCAATCTAAACATAAATAATTATCTAGATCTAAAAAAAAAATCAAGACAACAAAAACTTCATAGATCTAAAGGTGCAACAGCTCACAGGTACATAAACTAATTCATGCGTGAAGGATAAAAACAACAAAATACAAGGACCAGATCTACAATTACATAACCCTACGAAAAAGGTGACATAACGCTATTAAGGGAAATCCTATGTCAGGAAAAATCTAATGCTTTCATGGATCAGGTCTGCGGTAAAAATCAGGGAAAACAAAATCCTTAAAAAAATAGATCTAGCATCTTAAAATTAGACAAAATAAGAACGAGATCTAACATAAAAATTTCTAGTATAGATCTAGAGCAGGTCTAAAGAACAGAGGTAACAAAATTATTCTATGAACATCTAATTTGTAAAAGAAAAATTTTAAGAAAGGAAAACGAAACATGTACATAAGAAAGAGACAGAATTTTGTAAGCACCTCAACATAGGCCTAACTGCATGTGTGAAAACCAACTAAGCTGATGCTGGAAAGCATATTAAACAACAAGAAAATCGTGCATAGGACTAGAGGCTGCTATTCTATTCAGATGGCATAAATAACATACAACATGCATAATCCTAATAATATCTCAAGTAATTTATGGTATATTCATAGATAAATTTCTAACACGATATTAAAAAAAACTAGATTTCATTGTTCAAAAAAAATAAGAGAAGAAAGGGATAAAAGAAGAGGAAGAACTTACCTAGTTGATGAGAAAGAGAGAAGATGATGACAATCGACGTCGGCCCTAGAACTAGGCGACGACACTGTTGGGTTGTGACGAGGCCATCAGAGATGAAGGGGAGATGATGACGGCGATACGGCTGCGTTGGGTCAACAGCAGAGGAGATCGATTCGAGTATGGGTCTCTGGTTGGGGCTGCTCGAGAGCGAAAGGAAGAAGAAGAAGTCGACGCCGACAAGGTGATGGCCGCGAGAGAGGAAGATGCTCGGTTTTGATGTCAGGGTTCGGCTAGGGTTTGGGTTATGCTGGGTTAGAGAGGAGAGATTGAAGAGAAAGAGAGAGAGATGGGTTTTAAAATAGATATAGTGTATTTAGATTAGTTAGTTAAGATTGATAAAGATGTACGATATATACACTAATAATAGTATATAAACACATATCATATTAAATTAAATAGATAAATATAAAAAACAACCATAAAATTATCTTTTCGAAAATATATACCAATTAGAACTAATACGCGATATAAAATATTCATATAAAAATATAAATTACAATTGTAAAAATGATTAGAAACAATTTAATACACTAAATCTCTACGTAATAAGATTATCTCAAATATACAATATATTATATTTATATAATAAAATCAACAATATGATCAATAAATACTTAATTCAATAAATAGGAATTTATTAAAGAAGGGAAATTATGTATTCGGATTTCTAAAATCATCCGTCATATGTTTCTTAGAGCTTAAATTTCGAAAGTAATGACAAAAATCTGTCACAACTGAGGTAACATCCTTATCCATTAACGCCCTAATTGCAACGGGAAGTAACTGTTGCATGATCACGTGGCAGTGATGACTTTTAAGGTGACAATTTTTTATGCTTCATGTCTACGCACTTAGAAAGATTTGATGAGTAATCGTCAAGAACCCTTACTTGCTTGAAAACTCCGAGGAAAGCACATTTCTCAGTAGCATACATTGTGTACTTCGCTGCTGGAATTAACCATTTACCGTTCCCTGCTTCTCGTGGATGCAATTCATGACGTAACCTCTCCTACAAGTACCATTGTCGAACCGCAAGTGTATCCTTAGATTTGGATTTCACATTCAATAAGGTGTTGAGGAGTACCTCACATACGTTCTTCTCGATGTGCATAAAGTCTAAGTTATGACGCGGATTGAGATCGTGTCAATATACTAGCTCGTTGAAAATGAGATTCTTCCTTCAGTGACTGCCAGCAACCCGTGGAATTGTAAACTCTGTCGTTCTCCCAAAAACATTACTGAACCTTGTATTGCTTCCCACAACTTCAAACCCGTCGGCTTAGGTGGGGCACGCCTATGCTCTTGTTTACCATTGAATTTGCTGTAAATACGACGATATGGATGATTTATATCTAACCAGTGTAGCGTTTGATCTTCCGCGCCCCTACTTTAGGATCATATATGGTTTCCTCTAGACATATCGGGCAAGCTTTGTAACCTTTAGTGCTCCATCCAGACAACATAGCGTATGCTGGAAAATCGTTGATTGTCCACAAGAGCGCCGCACGAAATGTAAATGTCTGCTGCTTGTGGGAATCGTATACCTATATACCTGGCTCCCACAACTCCTTCAGCTCAATTAATGGCCTCAAGTATACATCGATGTTGTTTGAAGAAGAGGTGCTTTCAGGGATCGACAAGGGTATCTGTGTGTAGGAATGCTTCATACTCATTCATGGAGGTAGATTATAAACAACAAAAGTAACATGCCCTATACTTTGATTTGCACCGTGGCTGAACGGCTCCATGCCATCCGCAGATAAACCAAGTCTCACATTACGGGCTTTCGCAGCAAAATCTTTATACATGGCATCAAAGTGTTTCCACTCTTCACCATCGGCTGGATGCCGTAGGACTCCGTCCAGTAGTTTTTGTTGACATAAATAATCGACGAAGTCTTTGCTTGATTGAGAAGTATCGCAAAACCTTTGCTGGAATCCGTCTATGAGTATCGAGTGTAGATTCATTTTCACCGTTATCCTTTCGAGAAACGATCCATCTAGACAGGTTGCAAATTTTACAGTTCTCTAACTTCTTATCCTCATTTGTCCAGTATAGCATGCAATCGTTCAGACACGAGTCAATTTTCTCATAACTGAAACCCATATCCTTCAAGATCTTCATCTCTGTGAAATTTTCCGGCAATAACGTTTTAGGGTAAGTCTCCCTTTGCACCTCAAGAAATTGATCAAAAAACTTAGTAGTCCAATTATTCTAGCATTTGAGGTGAAATATTTTGACAATCCATCCCAACTTAGAGATGTTTGCGCCTTAAAAAAGAGGTACATTTGCATCATCCATATACTTAATATATTTCGCTGATTCTGCATCAGGGAGACTGCAGATATCTTCGTCTCCGACATTAGGTTCAAGAACAATATCAAGATCAGGATGCATACCAATTCGGAGCTCGTCCAACATACAATTCAAACCCGTGTCCCTAATACGCCGAGGATCATTTGGCCTAATCCAACGACTCGTAGACATGTCGACTATCAATGATGCTTCTCCATGGTTCGTCCATTTTGTATATCTAGGCGAAATCTTATTCTTCAGTAGGTGGTCGTATACTATATCTCGATGGCGGTCGTAATCGTTATTGCACTGTTTACATGGACACGAAATCATTTCTTCAGTGGATCGGTTCCTTAATGCAAATTCCATAAACTTTTCGATGTTGACCTTGTATTTATCACTAAATTTGGGCACATTCATCCAACTCCTATCCACTCTCCGATTTCTGTCATTATGTATTATGTAATTAGTCATTTATTTTATTACTTTAATTAAAGTTTAATGTTTCAGTTTGATCTATCAATTCATCACATCGGTTGTCGGGGGTAAGACATCTATCCCATTAAGAATTTATAATGCACACAACCCTGCGTTTGTGTTTTCATTTGTTTCGAGAAAATTTCGGCAGCACCTCCTTACTGTTCTTCGAATACACTGCAACAGAAGGGATAATAATCATTTCAGTACTGAATATCAACAATTAAATGATCATCCCCTCTATATTTGTACACGGAGAACCCGCAAAAAGATGCCGACGAAACTAATCTCGAAATGAATAAAAACACAAATGCAGGGTGTGTTTGCGTTATAAATTCTTAACTTATCCACACTGGACAAATCTATCGGTTATAATACGACTAGTTCTCTCGACACATAAACTACATGACGGTTGCAGAAACAAACGATTAAACACTTAGTTTTGGCAACCATCGCGTAGTTTTATGTCACGATGGAGACCGTTGCGCATATAACTGATAGACGGATTCTAAGGCCCGTTTCGATTTTTTGAATGTGAGATTCTCGATGATACCAAGTAAATTTCTTGTTATCATCGAGTTTTATCCACTTAGTATCATAAGATTTTCGTGTTGTTTTGATATACGAGGTTTTTTCATTGCAACTAAGGGTTTAAGTTTCAAATTGTTGTTTTGGTTTCACATCAAGTTTGGGATAATATGTTTTTTTATTGTGAGATCCTCGATGATAATATGTTTTTTAAAGTTTTTCTTTACAACTTATGGTTTAGAAGTTAAAGATTTCACATCAACAATCCTAAGTTTCTGAAATCCTAAAAGCGAGTAAAACTCGTTAAGCCAAACCCACATTCATTCAGACCACTTCATCATCACCATCGCCAATATCATCACCAAAATCCAACTCAATCCTCACATCATCACCAATATGAGTGAGAAACTTCATCGCTAAGCAATTAAAGACTTATGAAATTCTGTAACCGCCGCTCGAAATTCCGGAAAATTTTGGCAACTCCTCCACTTTATTTGGCATGTTAGGCATTTCGCCTACAAATTCTATACTATTTCTATATACGTCGATAATCACAGTTCAATACAAAATTGATTCAAAGATCGAATATTCACAAATTCAAACAATTCTAGATTTTCAATTCAAACCAACCCAATTCTCCACCAAACAGTCGCTAAATGAAACCCACAACATTCACAATCATCTACATTCTGATTCCTATCTATATTCTATCCTCAATTCACGCAAAATTAACACGATAAAAAATGGTATGAAAGAAATTCGAGACTCACAAGCTATCCGATGACGGCGGCAGAGATCAACAGCGAACTCGAGGGTCGGCGATGGTCGCAGGTTGACTGGGTCGGTGATGAGGGGGACGGGGTCGGCGATGAGGAGGACGGTCGGTGATGAGGGGGACGGGATCAGGGTTTCCTACGAGAGAGAGAAAGATTCGGTGAAAGAGACAACGATTGAGAGAGGGGGGCTTACTTGAGGAAGCGGCTGCCGCCGGACCATGCCACCGGAGGGAAGGGATCGGAGGGGGGAAAAGGAATCAGAGGAGAGGAAGGGGATTTAAGTTTTTTAATTTTGGGGGATGGGATTTGGGGGATCGATTTGAGCCAAGGCTACATTTATGTATTGTGTTATTCTGTCAGGATATAACCGAAGGAATAACCTAATTCAAAAACTTATTGCCCGACTTTTTAATATTTATTATTTCATCGATTTTTAAAGTTTTTCCGTCGGCTTATAGCCGAAGGAAAAAACTAGTCGACGAAATATCTGCTATTTTCTTGTAGTGTAACCACTAGGGACCCCGTGGGTCGTGCTTGAGGCCCCCCGATGTCTAGGGCACTTTTCGGGTCTTTCGGGATTCGAAAATGTGCAAAATGAATGGATTTTAGACTGTCGGGGTTCACTTGAAATTCAGTGTTTGGAATTTCGAGTTTGCGACTCCACGGGTTTTGAAATAGTTTGTCGCGGTTTCAAATTAACTCGATGAAGTGTTCGATCAAGTTGGTTTGATTGCATATATTGATATGTGTTGGTAAACGTCGATGAATTGATGTGTGATCAATTCGACGGGGTTGCACATTGTGTCTGCAATGTTGGTGTGTTTGATTTGTTCGGATTGTCGCGATGAATAGTCCCGCGTGTGAATGTGTTGTTTGCAAAGTGTTGTATTCATTTTTATGTATAATGCCAAATGTATATTCTTTTATTCGGGATGCGGTCAGGTTGAGACCGTCGTTGCCGTTGTATGTATATTGATATAGGTTTTACCCCGCGGAGAAGCGCTCGAGCCACCGGGTTTTAGAATGCGGTGGGTGGCCATCTCAAGGAATTGAGACCGGACCGTCTCGTTCTAGAATTGGTGGGTTGCTTGCTGTGCTTGTAGGGGTATAGGATAGACCCGTGGAGGAGTGCTCGAGCCACCGGATTCTAGAAAGCGTCGAGTGGTCCCCTCATGAATTGAGGCCGAGTTGCCTCGTTTCTAGGATTGGCGGGTGGCTTGCCGCACTCGTAGGGATCTTGATTTGGCTATGTACGGGCTATTCATATGACCGTGGAATGTCGCTTTTTGTTTGCAGTTCAAACGAAACGCGGGATTTCTAGGATATCCGAACTATTCCATTTACTTGTTGTTTACCGCGTGCCTGTAATGTGATTACTTACCTGTGATGATATTTATATACGTATGATATATAAATAAGTGTTTCTATATGTTTTGCATCCATGCTAGCCCTGCGTTCGTCCTACCTAAGTCAAGTAACCTTATGGTGAAGATCCGATGCCTCATGGCAAATACGGATATGGATGGCATATAAAATACTATATTTTCTTTTCATATCTTGTTTTTCTGGTGTGAAAAGATTCTAGATAATAACTGTTATTATCTAAATGATGAGATCACGTTAATATGATTAATGCAAGGAAAACAAATCTAATACGTTGGAACAAATCATTTTTTCAGTAGAAACTATATCCATATTCTTATGCTCTGCATAAAGGTATTCAATTAGAAATATCCTGCACCTCATTCGATGAGGTAATAGCCTTGATCCCTTCACGGGGAATTCGACTCTTGAGCAAAAGTTTATATTATTGTAAACTTTCAATGCTATCAAGTTTATTATGTTAAAGGTTTTCTTTAAAACCAGTCGTAACCCTCTGTCGTTTCAGGAAGTAGAGTACTTAGTATTCGTGCTACGTTTGTTGACTCTATTAAGACGTAGTATACGGTAGCTAAGTGATGCCTTCCTGCTTGCATACAATCCGATTAATTAGGACAGTCGCATAGCCTTGTTGACTCTATTAAGGACTTGTGCGGATGGATCTAAATTAATCAAAACGACGGGTTGAACTTGATTAGCGACTTATGATTTGTTGACTGTGTTAAGGTCATAAGCCGTTAGGGGTAAAAACTATATCGGGAGTTTCAAGCGTTGAAACTTGTAATGCGATTGCATACCTTCCATATGATAGTTGGGTATCGATTCCCACTGTGAGTAAGAGATACTCCCGGAAGATTTTCGCTTCACAATTAGATAACCTATTAGGTGTCAAGAAAAGTGTTTACGAGATTACGTCTCTAAGGAAACGTTGTTATTTAATTGGGTCCGTGAGAGAGTGCAGGGGACCTCCCTCGAAGTACTTACACTGACCTGGCCGACTGGTTAGTGAACTTTTAGGCCATACATGATCCCGACTAGTTCTCCTTTTAAGGTTTGACAGAGAATTCGACGAAACAATGGGAGCTATCTTGATTAGATAAATTAATAAATTAATTTAATCTTGCAAGAGTGCATATTGAGTGTTTCTTTTCTCTCTCTACTGGCAGCGATCATGACCGACCTTAAACTAAAACTCGAAAACCAAGTTAAACCGAACATTTTTACAATCATTGGTTTTGGAATGTCATTATTTCATGACGAAGTCGCATATGTCTTTTCCGCTCCTGCTTCCTTTTATTTTCTCCTGAACACTCTGTGTCAGACACAGAGATTCATATTGCTTGGAAAGTCATCTCGTATTACATACGAGCTCGAAGAAATTGTTTCATTCTGAGGATGGCCACCGATTCTGGAGAAATTGAATTGTATATTGATATAATTCAATTGTCTCTTCTCTTCACCTTTTCTCTAGCTGAGATCTCCTTGAATTAGGAGAGTACACCAGTTACGCTTGTTGGATAATATTCTTCCAATCCTTAAGCCGAAGCTGAAAGGAATGAAAGGAAGAAAACCAATCAGTCTAAATATGGTGTATAGAAGGTAAGATGAAGAGACAAATAAAGGGGTTGCAGTTAAAATGAAATGAGATTGCAACTGCTGTCATGATTGCCCTGTTTCACAACGAAGTCGCATATGTCCTTGCTGCTCCTACTTCCCCTTTATTTTCTCCTAAACCCTCTGTGTCAGACACAGAGATCCATATTGCCTTGAAGTCCATCTTGTACAGTTATATATGAACTCGAAGAAATTGTTTCAGTTCGAGAATAGCCATTGATTCTGGAAAAATTAAATTGTATATTGATATAATTCAATTGGTTCTACCCTCACCCTTTTCTCTAGTTGTGAGCTCTTTGAATTAGGAGAGTACACCAGTTACGTTTGTTGGATAGTTTTCTTCCAAGTCTTAGGCTGAAGCTGAAAGGTAGGAAAGGAAGAAAACCGACCAGCCTAAATATGGTATACAGAAGGTAAGTTGTAGAGACATTTAGAAGGGTTGAAATGAGGGGAAAGGAAATTGCAACTAATGTCATAAGCCTGAGCAGTGGAAGAGGCATTAATACCCGGCCACCCCTTGAAGAATGAAAATTGTCACGACCCGCTTCCTAGAGTGCGCTAAGATCGACACGTGACAGAGCCAACCATGCTACCTGTGGCTAGGAAACATTCCTCCACAGTCACATTACGGCTGTCTATAAGATATCAAGAACAGTAGAAATAAAATAAACTATCTAATACATGTCCACCTGCCAAAATAAACGAGTCAAGAAATATAAATGTTCGGAAGCAATAAATCCGATAATCAATAACATCTGGAAAGTACGTCCCAAATACGGGCTCACATCAGGAAATGAAAATGCTGAAAGAAAACTAAACTAAACTAAACACCAACATGCTCCTCACTGTTCGGCCTGTCGGCTGAAGCACTCCTGGTCGGCCTGTGAAAGAGATAAAAAGATCTGGGCCATGCAAAAACCAGACGTCAGTGCGTCATAATATCAAATAATAGAATATAACCAGTAGGTAACAAGATATGCAGGCATGAATTATAAACAGTAACCTGAATGTAATAAATAAACACGGATATAGAACAGTGAAGTGTATCAGTATAAGCGACGTGCAGTGATCAATCTAAACTGTGCTACTGGGTTATCCATTCTAAAGTTTGTTTGAAATCAATTAGTATACTCCTCCATGTAACTCAAAAGAATATGTTCCGTTATCCCCCGGGACCACGGATCAGGTAGTAAGAGTCACGAATGACTCTGTCCCGTTATCCCCCGGGACCACGGATCAAGTAAGAATCATTAATCTGGAGCTAATGCCAATGCAGGATCAAGCATGTACATGTTTGTCTATGTAGACAACAGGATACGTCCGTCGGGATGACAAGTCAGGATTGTCGGTATTAGAAACAAGATCATGTATCAAGTCAAGCAGTGGTGTATCAGGTCATGTCAGGTAGTGCACAAGTATCAAACGGATGCTCATAATAAAACTGTAGCAAGTATGGATGCACGAATAGTAATCAGTGATAACATATAATGAGTCCATGAGTCGTATGATGAATACTAGCAAGCATAGTATATGAATCTAGCATTAACATGAAGCAATCAGGTTCCGGCATGCAACAAAATATGTAATATACATTACGGATATGAACATGTGTCGTAAAAACGGTAAACTATAACATGGATGCACAACATAATAAACATATAATATTTTTATTCATATGGATGCAAATATAATAGCATAGCATGTAGCAAGATAAACTTGCATGCAACTAGATAAGTAATAAATGATACAGATACGAACGGCTATCCGAAAATAGTAAAACGGTAACATAGGATGCATAACTAAACAATATGTAATATTATTATTCACATGAATGTAAAATATAGTAGTATAGCATGTAGCAAGATAAACTCGCCTGATCGGATCTCACGACAGGATGCGTACGCTGTGTCCGACGTCTGGTAAATATCGCAATGCACACGCGCGCACGGGACAGGACCAGGCAAAGCAAGAATGTGACCACGCTGGCTGAAAAGTCCACTGGGTTGCCCGGATCGACCGCGGCGGGCACTGCTCCGACGGTGACCGGAAAATGTGGAATCAAGAAACAAGAAGAGGAGAAGAAGAAGAAGAAGAAGAGAAGGGCTGTGGCTGTTCTATGAGGTTGTCTCGGGTCAGAGGAGGTGGCAAGGGAGCGACGACGGCGATGGGTCGAAACTCCGGCAAGGTGTTGCGAGGGTGCTCGGGTTGCAGTGGGTTCTCGTCGGGGTGTGCAGGGAATCGTCGGGGTTGGCTTGGGGGTGTTGGTGAGGAGATGGAGGCGATGCTAGTGACGAGGGGAGGTGAGAATAAGGAAGAGGGAGGTGATGGGATCTTAGAATAGGTTTTTAAGATATAAAATTAATAATATGTGAAGAGAAAGACTGAGAGATGATGATAGGATCTGTAGGATAATTCGTTAGGATAAAAATATTTAGATATATATTTTAGTTATAAAATAAAATCTTATATATTTAATAGTTAAATTTAAAGAATATAATATTAAGTATATTTGGGTTTTCTGGCTAATACAAAAGTAGTCCAAAACGCGTCTGGGTCGGGTCTAAAATTACGGTTTGAAAATACAGATAATATATGTGTTTACCAAAACCAAAATAGGATATCCGGGTAACAAAAATGCATACCCAAAAACGGGTACACGCAGTGTGCACGTGTCTATCCAAACGAGTCCGTTTCACTAAACGGAATGAGAACACGATGTACGGATGCCACCACAAGGTTAGGGGTATGATGCAGGCCATGCTAGATATTTTTAAAATATATTATTTGATTATAAATGTTTTATTGAAAATGCAGATACCAGATATAATGCAGGTATACAGAACATACAACATAAAAGTGTACGGATCCTCCGCACTAGCATGGATAGATCCAAAACAGGAATCAAGACGGGTTTCCAGCATGTAGGACGGGTCGGATACAAACACAGATACCAATTACACTATTAGCACCCATAACAGTAATAAATCAAGAAATATCCATAGATAAAGAAATACCCAAAACAGAATTGGTATAAATGAACTAGGGTGACAAAAATGCTTCATCTTCTAGCGTGTTATTTGAAAATTGTTTTTCAATGAACTCCGACTCATGAGTATATGCATATCGGATTAGAATCTCATATTTATAAGGTGTTACAGATGCTGAGAAGGAGCAGAGTATTGGGAAATGATGATTTGATTCTCAATGTCAGAATTTGGAGCAAATGTTGCTATTAGGGACTGTCACCTGGTTTTAATTTTTGGTTTTGAGTTGCTGTTATTATGCACCAATTTTTAAAAATAATTTATCCGACTCTTTATTAGATAAAGAAAGATATAAATTTTGAAAATTATGTTATGAACATTTACTATCATCAAGTGTTGATTCGGTAAGGTGCATAGAATAACGGTATAGATATTCTCATCCAAAATACAATTTTCAACTTATAACACAGTGTAAAAGTTATTGAACTCTTAGGACTTATATATAGTGAAATATATGATTCGATGTCCATACGGATAAAGGGTTGGTACTCATACTTCATTCCGTTTACTTATGGGTTCTCTGGTTTTAGATACGCATTCTTGTTGATATGCAAAGTCCAAAGATTAAAGAAGTTCATAAAATATAAGAATAAAGTAGAGAACTAGACATCGAAAGTATCATGATTCTTCGACGTGATCGAGAATGTGGATACTTATGCTCGTTATTCCGTAGTTGTCGAATTGAGAATCTGATTCTCTCCTATATTTCTCTTCCGTATATACTATAGTTTTATGGAGTATCAGAGAGGACGACTTGCACCCTATTGGATATGGTGCGTTCTATGATGAGTATACCTAAGTTGACTATTTCATTTTGGAATATGCACTGGACACATTTGCATACCTATTGAACATGGTTCCATCTAAATTAATGCCTAAGATTGTATATGTGATATAGAGTACATATCTTAAGGTTGTTAAGATATGGAGTTATCTGGTTTTTACTAAAAGCAGAATCCGAACAAACTCAAGGCACGTTTCGGTAATGAGCAATTTATGGGTTATCCCAAGCTTTCGCGGGGGTTTAACTTCTACCATTTTTAGGATCAAAAGTTGTTTTGTTCTTGACTCGCCACCTTTTTAGAAAAGAAATTTCTTGTAAAAAGAATTAGTGGGAGTACGGTAGAATTGGAACAGATTCCAGAACTACAAACAGTTACTGAAAATTTAGTAGAATCTAGAGATTCAATTGGACCCGACAAACCTTAGCAGCTCAGCAGATCTAGTAGGTAATCTCAGCCACCTGAGAGGTACTACAATTTCCTCATTGACGGTGACAGGGAGGTTTGCATCATGGTGATGATGTCTTCGCTAGTTATCAGCAGGCCATAGAAAGTAGCGACTTCCGACTGGTGGTTGGATGCAATATATCCAAATTGGACTCCACGCACTTCAGCAAATTATGGACTTTGTTGGATGCTCCTGAAAGGGTAAAACTCATCAGTAGCAAGTAGATCTTTTAAGGATCACCGTAGATGGAAAGGTTTTAACCGAATAAAACTAGACTTGCAGTAAAAGGTTTTCATCAAATACCCGGTATGGATTGTGATGAAACTTTTACTTCAGTATTTGTGCTGAAGTCCATACGGATATTACTTGATACTGTTGCTTTTCATGACTATGAGATCTGACAGGTGGATGACTATAACGTCTTTCTAAATAGTAATTTAGAAGTGTACGTGTATATGACTCTACCGAAAGGATGTCGTAGTTAGTGGGAGCAGCGGAACTTGTGCAGGTAGCTTAAGTCTATTTATAGACTAAAAGCCCGCATAGTGGAGACGGATCATCTGTTTTTATGTTACGGTCAAAGTGTTGACTTCATAATAGATGAACCTGGTATTTGTAAGAAGAATATAGGGAGTACTGTCATATTCCTCATATTGTATGTGGATAACATCCTCCCGATAGGAAATGATGTTCCTATACTACAATTCGGTCAAACTATGGTTGTCACATATATTTCTCCGTAAAGCATTTGGGTAACATATCATTCTAGTGACTAGATCTATAGAGCTAAATCTAGATGGATTTTGGGATTGTCCCAATCCGGATACTCTGATACCATTCTAAAGGGGTTTAGAATGGACGATTCCTAGCGCGATAGTGTACCCGCATAATATGGAGTCACCATGTTTAAAGAGATGTCTTCTAAACTAATAATGAGATGGACTCGCATGAATGACATTCTATTTGCTTCAGCAATTAGGTCAATCATGCAATATCATGTACCAAACCAAATATAGGTTATGCACTTGCTATAGTAAGCGGATATCAATCTAACCCTGGAGAAACATAGAAAAGTAGTGAAGAACATATGAGAATGTTCTTGGTGTATGGTAATGGCAGCCTCCTACAGGAGGCGGTTACCAATTCCGACTTCCACGGTGACATGGATGACAGTGTCTGTCATAAGTTATAAGTTTACCTTCTTTTGAGGAGCAGTATATTGGAAAGAGTTTCAAGTCGGATACTGAGGTAGATATGGCGCTGGATGCTGATTATGACTTAGTACAGGATACAGCCTAAAAAGGTATTTTGGATAAATAGGTTCATTTATGAACTTGGTCCTATCAGCTATCCAAATAAATTCTAAGGCATGTATCGCTTGATTCGGAAGATAGTTGATCTCCGCGAAGTTGAAAAATAGAGAGATAAAGATAGAAATATTGTAGCGGATCCACTCACTAAGGCTATTTCTCAAAAACAGTTTGCGAAACTATTATTAGAGAAGTCGGGTATGCGATTGCACATGAAATGTATGTATGCGATACCGCAATAATTAGCCTTAAGTGCAAATGGGAGATTGTTGGATATAGACGTCTTCAAGGCAATTATTGTAATTGTATATGGACCTATATGGATAGAACAGTCTTGCTCGAGATGACAATATATTACCTAGTTTGTCTTTATCATTCATGTGTATACGTTTTACTTGCTATTACGTATCGCTAATACATGATGATAAAACACATATGATCTTTGCTTGACTACCAGGATTATGACGTGGATCATAATAGTGGGGCCTGGATAGTCCATAAACATATACTTAAATATTCCTAGTCGTAAGAGTATCGAGACTGGGTATCGATACTCCAGTTTAGACTAGTGTATACGTTTCTTGACCCGATTGGACGACAATGGCTGGTCCTATAGCTATTGGTGTTTGACACCGAGGATTATATACAGGTGCTCATTAGAGAATGAGTTTCGCTGGACGGACTCACTGAGAACTCTTAGATGGTATTATATCTATTGTCAGATAGCAGTTCTCAGCTGATATGAGTAAATGGTAGTCTTTTGACCTGAGATCGTCTTAATGTCTTGTGTGTGTTTCCACTGTACTTTAATTACTACCCTACCATAGCTCTAATGAGTCATGCAAATAGATTTTAGTTGGGTACAGTCCCGAAAAACATGGAGGCAGTGATCGGTAGAAGGGATTCGTCTTTTCCGGTATAAGGAGTTGATGTAGCGCTGTGCTTGATTGACCATAACCAGAAGTCCTAGGTCTAAGCGGTTAAGATAAACTGATAAATGTTATCAAGTGTATCTCAAATGGTTATGAGTTTGACATCAGCACGACTTATCGGGTTATTAGGGGTCTGGCAGTTTCCACTCCCCAGACCTGACATGCGACACTATCTGACGAAGAGACCGGACTATACGGCGATTGTCATTGATATGCTCTGATTGCGTTCAAATGAGCTTGCTTGTCGATCTTTCTTTTGATTAATACTTGGGGAGTCGTTACGCACGATTGGTGCCACTGACGTGCTTCTGGGTTAACTCATGAAAGGATTGATCTGAAAGTGTTTCAGATTGATCGGATATGATCCTAACTTACTACAAGCGTATTAATTGAGTCTTTAGAGTCTCAGAGGGTTTTCCCGCTTAGGCGAAACGATTTAGTACGCATATGTCGATATGTGCGGGAGTTCGATCAAATACGTGTATTAGATACATGTACCTTAATCGGACGTTTAATGATACTAGCCGGCTTATGTTTAAACCAGATTATTAAATCAAGTGTGTGTGTGTGTGTATTCTAGGATTTTGTTCACTTTATTTTTCCTCTCATTTGCTAATCGTATTTTTATACGAATACCAGTATATATATACGATACATATACTAGGATGTATTGTGTGTTGGATACACAAGTTAATACATGTGAGGGGGACACCTCATTTACATTTTAGATAAAAGAAAAGAAAATGAAAATGAGGTGGAAAGGAGAATAGTAGAAAGGTATGGTTGCTAATATTTTAAAGGACAATTGGTATCACTGTTTTTTCATGGTTGGAAAAATTCTAGCCATTCTCTCTCCTCTCTTTCCTCCTGAGAAATCTTGAGAGCTTAAAATGAGAGTGATATTACTACATCACTTGATATCATATTCTAGCAATATATGATATCAGATTTCTTCACAAAGTTATTCTTTTTTGGTGGAGATGGAGCTTGAGTTGGGATTTTCTCGATGTTGATAATTTTCGACGAGAAGATTGGTTTGGAGGCTCGTTCCTACGGCGACGGAGTCTAGACCAGGCCTTTCACGATTGGGTGCACACACGCTACAAAGGTCCTAAACTTGACACTTGCTTGTATGTTTATGTTTACTACTAGCATTTGAATGATCTTGGAATTGGTATTATATTTTCCATAAAATTTTGTTATGCATTCCGCCGCGGTCCGCTAATGTAGCGACCCTAGCATCGATCCCAGCACCTCTCCTGGGAAGAATGCGGGGATCGAATCCTAAAAGGAGAGTGTTGACAAATTAATACTTTCAGGACAAATTTGTGGGTCTCCTGGATGCGGGTGTGCGGTGAGTGTGTGGTATGTACTCGGTTGAGGCTTATGAGTCGGGTTCAAAACAGAAAAAAGACACATTGACATAAAATTCAAAGCAATTATAAGGTTCCACTGACCATTTTCAAAAAGCAAATTAATTAAAGAAGATACTAGAATGAGCTACTCCATTATATAAATATACCATATGATATTCATTTTTCCTTCGAGTTGGCGAGTGGGGGATTTTGCTTTGTAGGAAAGTAATCCCTAGAGTGAAGAGAGGGATTGTTCTAATGGAATTTATGCTCCCTAATGGATTGCTCTAATGGAACATAAAGCTTTGTGTTTGTACTCTCTCTCTGTCTCTCTCTCTCTCTCTCTCTCTCTCTCACACACACACACACACACACACACACACATATATATATATAAGCGTTTGCATATACATCAAATTACTTCATTAATCTCTCTCTCCTAGCTTCTCTAATTTGTATGAAGATGGGTGATCCAAAGTATGCTTATCCTTATCCTGCCCAAGGTAAAATTATTCATCTCCCGTTATTCATGAAAAAGTCACATATGTTGGTATTTGAATTGTTAAAATTGTAATCTTTGTAGTTTGTGTTTATAGTTTGACTTAATATTTTCTTTTTTCCGAAATCAATCCCCTTCGAGATTGAACTTGCGACCTCTCATGATGGAGAGGAAATTGGTACCGATTGAGCTAAAGTCCAGTTGGGTTTTAAACTTATTTTTTGATATTTGATAGATTTGATAAAGATCATTCTGAAATTTGAAAATCTAATAGGAACACAAGTATGTCTAAAAACGGTTGTTTGTTTTGTAGATTAAACGTTTTGAAATTCATTGCTCGTAGTTTTTTTTCCTATCATTTTTTGGTTACCTGAACTAAACTAGTGATTTTTATTTGGATGATTTTATATATATTTTTCAGGGTATTATCAAGGGCCTCCTGTGATGCCACCACCTCAATATGTAGCTCCACCACCAAGAAGAGAGTCTTCTTTCCTTGAAGGATGGTATAAAGTTTTATATTTTATTTTCAAGCTAATTTATTTAGTAATGTTATTTTTAGTTTTTAAATTTTGGGCTAATTGATTGTAATAATTTTATTTTATTTTTATAGTTTGGCTGTTCTTTGTTGCTGCTGCCTCATTGATGAGTGCTGTGATCCATCAATTTTATTTGTTACCTGAGTTTGATTAATCTTTTGTAAGCTTAATTTTATTATAATATGCTCTGATATTATGTGTTAGTTTCCTTCTTTTTTTTAACCTTTTTTTTTTAATGAAAAGTGCTACTTGCTTGTACGTGTTAGTAGTGGAATTAAATATTATATGTTTGAAGATTAATGTTGCTTTGTGTTATTTGGGTATGTTGAGGTATTATTTCATTTGGATTGTCTTTTTCTCTTTTTTTGATTGATTGATTGATGGTAGGGAATTAATCTCGTATTGCGTATGAACCTGTTCACATATTCGAAAATTAGACATTTTAGGGTAAACAATTGTGATTGATAGTGCCTTTAATTTTTGTTGATTATCAACACTTTAATGTTATTATTCGATAATCAAATAATAGGTCTTATATCTTTAATTAGATTTGGGATAATTAATTGGATATGATATATCAGACCGTAAAATGCATTGTATTAATATTGTGCTGTCATGAAAATGAAATTGCAGAAAATGAGATTTTCAATATGCTGCATTTTAAATGTCATCACTAGAATTTAACTTGAGATTGCTTAATTAACTAGTTGCCATATGTATGCGATGATTCAAATACCTTTGTGGTTCTTGCGATGCAACTGTGAAACAACGAAAAATCAAGGAACGATTTCGCATGCATTGTATTTTATCATCAAACCTTTGTTTGTATTTTGGATAAGCAATTGAGTTCTAGTTATAATAGTAAAGATATGTTACGATATATGATAATTCTTTTTTTGTAAGGAATGTTTTGTTATAAAGATTTAATCTCTCTTTAGTTAGTTGAGATGAAATGTTGTATAGTAAAGATGAGCTTTAAATAATCTATCTTGGATTGGATGCTTCATCTCTCCAGGTAACGAAATTCAAAGTTGAAGAGCCAAATGTGAGAAAATCTATTTTTTCTTGCAGTAATAATTTTTAAACTCTAAAATATGCGGAGTTTCAAAAATTTTCGTGTCAGTTCTCCCTTTATTCTCATTTTCTCTCACTTAAAAATATTTTAGTTAAACAAAACCTTGGTTTTATATGTAAGAATTAATTTATATATTAATCTATACGGTATGATTAGCACATGCCATACAAGAGTCTATATAAACATACTTTAAAGCATGATTATAGAATAAGAACAAACCAAATTCCTTTAATCTTTCTTATCTGTTGTGTTTCGCTAGTTTCATTTGTGTCTATTCATATTACTTGTGTAGGTAGACTCAATTTAGATAACTACTTCTATCAAGAAGCCATTCTTATAACTACTTTGTGGTTACATGACAATAACCATCAAAATTCATTTATGATTCCATGATGATACTGTCATATTATTTTATACTCATATATGTAAGTAAATGGAATATGTTTTCATTTTATGCTCATATGTAATTTGATAGAATATATTTGCCTGATCCTCGTTTGCAATTGCAAAAAATATATTGAAAACCCTAAGAAAATAGAAAATTTTAATAATTTTGAAAAATGCACCATAATTAGATTTATTGAATTTGTTGCTAATATATCAGTATTAAACCTGAAACTCCCGAAGGCATGGCATGTGGTCTAAGTTAACGAAAGTGTCGTATTTGCACTTTTCATATGTGAATTATTATTAAAATTTTGAAGCAAAAAGAAATTTTAAGATTTTTGAAAATTTCATGATTTTCGTAAGGTATTGCATGCGTAATATTGAAAAACTGCAGAATAAAGAAAATTTTGAGATTTTTGAAAATTTTAAGATTTTTTTATGCTAGTATGTAAAATATAGAAAAACCAAAGAAAATAAAAAAATATGAAGATTTTTGAAAATTTCTCGATTTCGTGTGTGTAAAATAAGAAAATTCTTAAGAAAATAAGAAATTTTAATATTTTTGTGCGATAGCATGTAAAATAACAAACAAAATATTAAAAACCAAATAAAACAAAAAAAATCGCGTTTTTTAAAAATTTCATGATTTTCGTATGGTGTAAAATATTGGAGATTTGAAGAAACAAAAGAAATTTGGAATTTTTAAAAGTTTCGTGATTTTCATGTGTTGCCAGGATTCCCAATCATCCGAAATCTCATCACTGGGACCTGATTTCTTTTTTTTTATTAGATTTTTAGTAGTAATCGACGATATTTTCTCTTTTACTTATCATATTTTTTGTTTCCTTTTGATACCAAGTTTTCCAAAAGTATGAGAAAGTAAAATATTGAAAATACGAAGAAAAACAGAAAAATCTGAGAATTTTGAAATTTTATGATTTTTGCATGGTATATATAGCATGCAAAATAATGAAATAGGAAAAGGCAGGTTATTTTTTAAAATTTTGCAATTTTCATTTGCTATATCATGCAAAATATTGAAGAGTGAAAAATGATGAACTTTTTGAGATTTCTAAAAATTTTACCATTTGTTATAACAAGCAAAATGTTGAAAAACCGGAAAAAACAAAAAAAAATTGGAAAATTTGAAATTATTGTAATTTTCATGTTCTATACACTAAGCAAAATAATGAAAACCGAAAAAAACAAAAGGTGTAAAACTTCTTTAAAATTTCATGATTTTTCTCTGTAGAGCATAGAAAAGAATTGTAAAACCGAAGAAAACAAAAGAAAATTGTGATATTTTAAAAATTTAGCGATTTTCATGTGAAATAAAAAGCAAATTAGCAAAAAACGGATGAAAGCAGAAATTTTAAATATATAGCAAGAAGAATATTGAATAACGGAATAAAATAAAATCGAGATTTTGAAAATTTCGCTATTTTTGTGTGCTATATAGAATGCGAATTATTAAAAATTTGAAGAAAACAAAATATTAAAATTTCTCGATATCCATGTGCTAGAGCAAACAAAATATTGAAAATTTAATGAAAACATAAAATTTGGGCTTTTTGAAGATATCACAATTTTTCGTATCTTAGAAAATAAAATATTGAAAAACTGAAAATTACAGAAAATTTTGAGATTTATGAAAGTTTCGCGATATCCATATGCTATTTTCGTGTGCTATATGATATGCAAAATATTGAAAAATTGAAGAACACTGGAATTTTTTGATATTTATGAAAATTTCACGATTTTCGTATGTTATAAAAAGCAAAACATTGAAAAACCAAAAAAGTTAAAAAAGTTTGAGAATTTTGAAAATTACGCAATTCACATGTCATAACGTGCAAAATATTGTAATTTTGAAGAAAACAAATAATTGTAGGATTTTTGAAAATTTCACGATTTTCGTGTATCATTGCATGCATAATATTGCAAAAAGGAAGAAAAAAGAAAATTTTGAGATTTTAAAAATTTTTGTATGGTATATCATGGAAAATATTTAAAAACTGAAGAAAACAAAAATTATTTTATTTTTGAAAATTTCATAATTTTACAGTGATATAGTATGCAAAAATGAAGAAAAGAAAAAAAAATTAAGATTTAATAGTTTCGCAATATCTATGTGCGATCTTTGACCGTTGTTGTTTTTCTCAACATTTTAATATGCTATTGTATTTTTTTCGAACTTTGCTATCTTTTATTTAATCATTGTATATAATGCGTTGTTTTATTTTTTAAGAACATTTTCCATAATTGCATGTCTACGTGATGCTAGGACAATTGAATGGTGCTAGGAATCAATTGACGCAAAATACACTTGGCAGTAAAAGCAAAAGACTGTAAGGTGCTAACGACAAAATACGATACGGTCTTAAAATGTTGAGTAAAAGCTATAAGATATTGAAATAAAGAAGCAGTGGGAGATCATTAAAAAATTTACCCCCTGCTTCATTATTAACTTCTAACGAACCAAATTCAATTTCGCATACCATGTGCAGTGATTTCTCCGCATCCTTAAGACCCTCTAAGCAAATTAGTATCTTTCTCTAAGAAAAAGATTCTCAAACTAAGTAGTGATGTAAAATACTGCATCACTTGCAACTTCTGACCCGATTTTTAGCCGATCATCATTGATCAATCCCAGTAGAATTGTTAGGTTAGTTTTTGATTGTATATCATATCGTATTACTCTAGATATACCAGAGGTATATGTGGAACCTCCAAGATTGATAGATAACTATTTTTTACAAAAATATTCAGTGGCTACTATTTTAAAAATTATTTATCAGATCCGTATTTTGGAAATTTTAGAAAAACTAATGTTCACTTCACAATCTATTAGGAGTAGATCATTTGTTAGGGATTTTGAAAGAGAATAAAGATGGCGTCTAAAGTTAGATGACCGTTAGCTTACTAAATGTTGCTGCTGCAATAACAGCAGCAATAACAAGCCTTAATTCTAAATTTTTGTCTTCAGCTATATGGTCCATACCGTTCTGTTAAAGGCAGTTGTATAAGTTAGATTAACAAATGGCAACTAAGTTTTTTGATTCTATCTTAGGTCTATCCTTAGCCTCGATTCCATCATTAACTATAATTTTGCAGCTTTTCGAAACTGGGCATTTGTTGGGCTCCACTGCACATTTTAAACCATCCCATCCCTACTATTATCTCTACTACTAAAATTTGTGCATGCTTTGCTAGTGTTAATTTAAAAATTAAATTTTTTTTTTTGAGGAAATAGAGAGAGAAAGACGTGGACTAATAATTAAAAAATTAATTATTTTTTGGAGAGGAGGAAGAGGGAGAGGGGGAGAGGGTTCTAGTATTTTTCTCTTTCCATGATGATGTGGAGACTTGAGGGGAGAGGATTTTTCTTCTTTTTTCTTCTTTGTTCAAGGAGAGGGATGGATCTCTTACCAAGTCTATTCACATTATAAGAGTGTGTGCGTGCGCGTGCGCATACACACTATTGACTCAAACTCACGGGGACAGCATAAGAAGTTTCTCATTTTTCATTAGAAAAAAAAGAGAAATCCATATAAGAATTCTAGAGTAAGAATATGCCATGTCATTCTCTCATTTATATGTAATTACATTTATACGCTTCAACAATTCTCAATACAAAATATCTTCTCTTTGAGAAATGAACAAATTTGGTCAAAAAGTCCTTAAACCAATTACCATCAAGGAAGCAAACAACGCATCATAGTCATCACACACGTGCGTAGCACGTGCATATTACTAGTATATAGATTATAACCCAAACCCAAGCCTAATAAGATAAAAGTCACATGCCTTTTACTCCCTTTTTGAGGAAAAAACAAAAAAAAAAAGCACAAAATTCACTCATTCTTCTCTCAACCCTCAAGCCCCCCCTCCCCCTCTCACCTCTCTCTCTCTCTCTCTCTCTCTTCTCAACACTTGAATTTATTTTTTAATTCCGGACCAAAAAAAAATTAAACCAATAACAAACGTGTGGAGCAGTGCATTACAGGTCTCAATTAGTTCCATCTCATCTTATCTTTTTGATAGCAACCTTTAATTTGTTATGAATACCCTCATTTTTGTATCTTATCTTTTAATGCATTATCACTCGTCCATCTTAATATTGTTATTTCAGCCACAATCATATGTTGGACATGTTGGTTTTTAATTGCCTAACGTTCTGATCTCTAAAGTAACGCAGGTCTAACAGTCCTCTAATAAAAATTTCTTATAAATTTCAAAACTATCTTTGGATCACGTAACATTTTTGAAAGATTTCTCCATTTTAACCATCTAACTTTGATCTTATGGACTACATACTCCTCCTCTATTTGCATTGACACTTATATTAACCCATGTATGGTGTTACGGTGAGGTATAACCCATTTTCATTTTCTATAGCGAGCGGGGGTAGCATTCGTCGAAAAAAATTCTTAGTTGTGGTCCCTTCAAGAGTCGAACCAGCGACCTCTCATTTTGGAAAGTAAATGCATATCGTATGAGCGATGTCTCTTTTCTTACACGTCTTTTTGGCGACTGCATACCCTTCTTCAGGGTTTGGTTAACAAGCGGGCTAAACCCGGCCCAAATTACAGCCCCAAGTTCCACTCTTGACACTTTTAATTGCGACCAAGACAAATGGCTAGTTTTTGGTTCATGTCTTGAATCAAGACATTAACCAAAATCTTGGACTCGTTCAAATTTTACTATTTTCAGTTTACATATTAGACCAAGTCATGCCACTTTTAATAATGTTAGGACCTATTAATTAATATTCAAACGGGACTTAAAAATGGAGGTACAAATTAAATGGTAGTTAGACCAAACTTGATCAAACATATCACTCACAAATAAACGGGCAAATATTAATTTTATGAAAAATTAGTGAGAATTAGGATGAAATACAAAACATCCTAAAATTAGTTTTCTTGAAAGCATAATCTTCAAAATATAAATGCTAATGCCATAACCTTTTAGTGTTTTTTTTAAGGACCACATGTATACCCTATTTATTTCACTGATCAGATGTGCTACTGCCAAAATATCATTTTATTTCTATAATAATGTATTAAGCCATGATAATACTTTAGATTCTTTTTATAATTTCTAAAATTTTACTAGCGCTACTTTGTCTTTATTTTTGTGGTTCTTTTCTTCTTGCAATCTTGTATCGTTGCACTAAATCGGAGTAAAAGAAATAGTATCATCTTGATCAAAGAACAAATGCGCACAAAGATGAAAAGTAATAAGTTGGTGTTAAAACCGGTGAAAATTTAATTAGGAACAAAATATACATCTAGCATGCCTATGATCACAGTGTAATAATTGAGGACGGAAAAATATGGGACTCTAGTTCTGTGCAACTGGTATGCAATGTTTATGTGGATCCGGATCCTCTGCTTGCATTGCATTCTGCAAGTAGATCCGACGGCTGGGAATAGAGATCCGACGGTTGGGAATAGAGATCCCATGGTTAGTGTGGGGTCAAGAAGTGATCCAACGGTTGGAAAGAGCAAGATAAAGAGCAGAATATCCTTATCCATGTTTATGGCGTCTTATATACCCCATAAACATTGAAGTTCATGGTATTTTGATACTATATTTACCAAAAAAACTTCATTTCATCAAGCAGGACTTGGAAAGAGTGGCCTTAAAGATGCAAGTTGGTTACCCCTGCAGCCCAAATGGAAATAGAGCGTTCCAGCTCGGCCCGACGGTCTTAGATCTTTCTTTAGTTTGAAATTCTGATGCTTGATTCATTCGGTAGATCCAGTTGGTTTAGTGAAATTAATTGAAGTTCGTAAAGTTCAAGCAAGCGAAGAAACGGAGGACCGCATTTAGTGACTTCGCGATAGCCCTCTAAACAATCAGAATAAGGTAAAGCTTGAAGATAAGTTTTGTGTCATCTTGTTCAGTCTAGCCTCGTTGAGCGATTAGTATAAACCACTACCGCGGGGCCGAGACCTGCCTCTTTGTTTGAATCATTGACAGTTCGGACAGGCCCACAGGACAGGAATTCTGAAAAGAAGGAATATTTGGCTTATTTAAGAACCGAGAGCCGGCTGCCTGCTCTAGCCGACCGATTCTTGATAACCGAGCTTCCTTAGGTTGATCAGATAGTCGTGGAAATGTAGGCTCCAGTCTTATAGGAATGGTAGGGAATCGCAAGAAAGCGAGTAAGCACGTAGTAGGTTGTTGGCTTAAGAGTTGGATGGATAAGGATCCGGAAAAAAAAGACGGCCTTTTCGTGATCATGTTCATCCGACAATACAATAAGAGAACCATTCCTTCAGGCTATAGATTTTGCTCAGTCGAAACCTGAAGGAAGCGCGGGAACTATAACTAAGTGTCTAGTTAACACATTTGCTTCTCAGCTCTTAGGTCACTCATCCAAATCTATCCAACCAGAGCCCCCACTAGCCCTCCTATGTCATTGTCCCCACTGGTTGGAGGATTAGATGCGCCAGAGGGTCCGGGACGGCGATCTCTCTCTCTCTCTAGCTCAGAGATCCGGTGCGCTTGACAAGATCTCCTTCTTTAATGAAAATGTGGATTTTTTTCTTGTGGGTTCTCCATGCTCCCAAAACACTCTCATGTCAATTCACTCCTCATTTCATCATAGCAAAGGCAGCGTTAGCTCGACAAGCACTAGCTTGGTTGCAGGGTTGAATGTTGAAGAAATTATTTGAAAGCGGATCCCAGTGGGTGATTTAAATCTGGGAGGGTGACTTCTCTCTTTTCTAACCGAGTTCCGCACCTGGACCGGCCGTTGTCTCATCTAGCAAATACCAGAAATTCGCCTCCTCGGTCACCATCCACGGCAATACTGTGGTTTGAACAAGATACGACTTATTTAAAATGAATTGGGGTCAGCTGTAGCAGAGAAGGCTTTAGCTGGCTAAGATCCGAACCCCCGGGACCCGGCAAGGAGGACCGTAGAAGAAGTTCGTCAATCTGTCTGAGACCGTCCCTTAGAGAAGGAAAGAAGGCTTAAAGCCACCCTGAGTTTTCGATCTCCGTTCTCGCGCCAGCCTAGAAGAAGAAGGAAAATGATGGCAGTTTAGACAAAATAAAAGGAGGGAAAACACTGATAGTTCATGGTATTTTGGTGCAATTTAACCCAAATGTAAATCCAAGACCGAGACCAAGACCCACTTCCGTTTGATAACCGCGGTATTAACAACTTTTCAAAATTCAACGGTCAACATTTTATTCAAAAGTAAACCCTTTTGAATAATTCCACATCTAAAACTCCTTTATCATGCCTACCCCTTCAAACACTAATATATACAAATCCTCCTCAACTACAAAATCAATCAAACTCATCTCTCAACTTTCATCATCATCATCATCATCATCTCCATGGCTTCACCCTTGAAAAAGCTCTTCAAAACACACCCAAGCCTCACGATCCCGACGCACTTCCGATGCCCGATCTCCCTCGACTTGATGAAAGACCCGGTCACGCTCTCGACCGGCATCACCTACGACCGCCAAAGCATCGAAACGTGGCTCGATGATAACAACCACTACACGTGTCCGGTAACGAACCAACTTTTAACGAATCTAGACCTGACCCCGAACCACACCATCCGAAAAATGATCCAAGATTGGTGTGTGGCCCACAAGAATCTAGGGATCGATCGAATCCCCACACCTCGTGCTCCGGTCACACCGACTCAAGTATCTGACATGTTGGCCGACATCGAACTCGCCACCTGGCGGAACGACGGGGGCAAGGTTCTTGAACTAGTGACCAAGATCAAGAAGTTGGCTAAAGAGAGCGAGCGGAATAGGAAGTGCATTTCTTCGAACGGGTGCGCTAAAGTTCTTGCCATAGCATTTTCGCGATTTGGACAGGACGGTCATGTATGTAGCGAAATCTTATTGGCATTGACGGCCATGCTTCCGCTTGACAGGGATGCCTGTAGGCAGATTCTGGCGCCTGATGCCATAAGATCGCTCGTTTCGATCTTGAAATCCGGAGATTTGATCTCAAGATTGAATGCCGTGCTTATCATTAAAGAAATCGCGACAGTGAAAGATCATGCCAGGACTTTATCAGGAACCGAGGGATTGATCGAAGCAATCATGACGCTGATTAAAGAGCCGATATCTCCAAGAACCACTAAAGCCTCGCTCGCGGCGATCTATTACCTGGTCAACTCATCGAGCCAACGAGCCGTTTCAAGATTCGTGGACTTGGATATAGTCTCGTTAATGCTAGAAACAGCTTTGGACTCGGAAAAGAGCATTGCGGAAAAAGCTTTGGTGGTCTTGGATTCCATTTTCGATAGCCAGAAGGGAAGAGAGACGGCCTATTCAAACGCGCTCACAATGCCTGTCTTGGTTAAGAAAATGTTCAGGGTTTCGGAAACGGCGACCGAATTTTCCGTCTCGGCAATTTGGAAGGTTTTCAAGAACTGCGACGAGAGAAACCGAAGAGTTCTAGCCGAAGAAGCTCTTGGTGTAGGGGCTTTTCAGAAACTGTTGCTTTTGTTGCAATTGGGATGTGGTGAGGGGATCAAAGAGAAGGCTAGTGATATGTTGAGGATGTTGAATGCATGGAGAGGGAAAGGGGAGTGCATTGAGTCTGGGGATTTCAAAGGGCTCAAGAGAAATCTTTGAATTCGAGTACATTCAGTTTTATTTGTACAAAGATACATAGAACTAATTTGTTTAAATCGAAATTCAATATTCTTTTGATATATTTGGGCAATTTGAGTATTTTATATATTTTGTTTATGAAATGCTAGAATTAGGTGTTTGGTTTGGTTCGGTTAGTTTCAGAGTTTGTCCAGCGTACCGAACTATTCCGTTACGGATGTATTAAGGGTTTGTTTCCTGAAATTATTTTTTCTTTTTTAGCTTTCCGAATAAAGTGTATTTTCCATCAATTTTTTTCCTCACGGCATTTCTCTCTTCTTCTTTTTTCCCTTTTGTTCACAGAAATTTTGATCCAAGTGTGTAAATAATATTAAATTATCAAATATTTTGCTGATTTTGAATATCTGAGGCTTTTCTAATTACGTCTGAAACAGCAATATTTGACTACAGAAATACTAAAAAATTGCAAGTGTAGAGCCGTAGCGCTAAAACCAAAACACAAGGAACAAATAATATCAAACTAAACTTTTTAGACTGAGGAATATATCAAGGACTGCAAATATTTTTTTCAAAAAGAAGGCAAAAGAATGCCTCCGGTGAGAATTAGAAAGGTTGCAGAAAAATAATACTCACATCAAACAATTGACAGTCATGATAAATAATAATATTAATAATAATAAGACATAGCAATTAGTACCTAACGAGAATAATTAACCAAGTAATGCAAGAATCCGATATCATGACAGCAGACAGCTTGCTGTCGCTCAAACGCGGAGGTTGTTTTTCTCAATTTTGTGTGTAGGTCCCTCTCTTATGCATCATCTGCATGTCTTGCTAATGTTGTAACTTGGGTATCTGAAAGATATACAGCTCATTATGAATAAGCAATTGCTTACACAAGAAAATCCCACCACTTTGTTATTGGATGAAACTATATTAACTTCAATACTTCAAATGTTTTGATCAAGTCCATGAAATTCTAAGCTCATTAAACCAACAGATGTATGGTTTTCATAGCTCCAAAATGCAGTATAGGTTGCTCCAAAAATACATATATAGTTGGAGAAAGCAGCTAATCAAAAAGTTTTCAACTGATACAAACATAGGCTATGCCTTTAATGTGTATATATCAAGTATGATACATAAAAACAACAAGTTTGTATTTCAACCATGAAGGGGATTAGTACAAGCGAATAACTTTTTTTAGGTTCCATATGCGCTTCAGATGTAGTTGATGAACAAGGTCCGACCTGCACCAAAACCTGATAGGAAAGTAAAAAAAAATGTTTAATATTTGCATCTCTATCAATCATTAGGAATCAATAACAGGATTTTCCAACTCTATTTTCCCCCCGGCATGTGCACAATAAGTATCAAAATTTACTTTGCATCAGCAAAGATAACAAATAGTGCAAAATTATTATTTTTGAACAGCTTATCAGCAAAAAGAAAGTATTCAAAGAGCGTATTATGCCACGAGACCCTTTATTAGACTCGTAAGCCCAAGAGCAACTCTTCTCGGCCTGTTTGTTTCCAAAGAGTAGGTTGAAAGGTGAAACTAGTACCAACTCCTGATTATTTGGGGTGGATTTTATAATTATGGGTTTGTTTCTTAAGACTTGATAAAGATTTGTGTAGGCACCCCCAATAAAAATCAGATTTTTGGGGCCAGAATTGTTCAAGACTTTGCCACGTCATCACTAATAAATATTAATCATTGGAAAAGAGGTTCTTAGTAATACCTTTCTTTGAAGTTTGATTCATTTATTTTATTTTTTATTTAAGAAGTGAGAGACCTTAATATCTAATATTCCTCGAGTCAAACAGGCAAAAGCTTGTTATTCCAAAATTTTGCCACTCCTACAAGTGCTTGTACTCCTTGCCTACAAACAAATGCAAGGAAATCCTTGCACTTCTTCCCCTTGAAAGGTGGAAGGATTTTCTGCTCCTAATATTTGGGTCCTAGCAAACCCTCTTGTGAAATGGCGTGCATTATAACATGGTAGATGAATATACCATATCTAATATGCATTAGATAAATTCAACTATAGCATAGTACTTTGAGTTCGCGTCTCTTGGATAAATGTGAACGTTGTCCAGTTATGTTTAAGTTTACACTGAAAGGAAGCAATCACATTATATAACATGGACCCGCTAGTATTAAGTTGAAATGATACCTAATTGTGAACTTTAGTTTTAAAAGATATAGTTACTGAAAACATCCAAATAAAATTGATAGATATCAAAACAAGTTTGTATGATTTTCGTAAATTCCATTCTGCTAGTAATGCCTTAGCTATGATTGATATTAATGAGACTGAATTGTTTGCGATTTTTAAGATTTTTAAGAAACCACAGATTGAGGGATGAAATTTCCAATTACCAAAGGGATTACTGTAAGAGCTTTAAAAACATTAGAGTTCGCCGCCATATATATGTAAACTGAAGTAACAAAGTAACAGACCTCTTTTATAGAAAGCTACTTATCCTTGTAACGCTTTTCAACTTCTTCCAATTCTTTGATGTCCTTGTGATATTTACAAATACGATAAATGCACCTGCATATCAGACACAAAAGCACAACAATTTTTTTTTTTACATGTTTACAAATATGGCATGGCAATAAAATGATTTGGGTTTATAAATGTCTACCAATACAAGAGGCAGGCTGAAGTACAGAGAACAACATTTCTTTGAGCTTTGTAGATCTGCAAAACAGATGAATCATGTAACTAATTTTGTTTTATAAATTAACTAAAATATAAATAAATAATTAAAATTGGCGACGGCAGTCCAAGGCAAAGCTTACAAAAACTGCAAATTAGATATTCATATCAAAAGCACCCAGATCAATGGGAGTAAAATGACTAAAAAGATGGCAATCTATAACATGGATTGACTAAAAAAAGCACAAAAAACAATGCAAGTACAGGTGGAATTAATAATCATGAATCAAATATCGCCATATCGGTCGATATATCGTTATAGGCATGCCATAGTCCTAATATGCATTGTTTTTAAAGAATATTGTTTGAGCTTATTATTGCCCTATATTTCAAATATCGACTGGATTATGTGTATCAGCCAAATATCGGCATATCAGATAATAAAATTTAATGAATTGGGTATTGGGTTTTTGTTAAAATGGTCAAACCAAATTACTCAACATCCATTACGAACACGTTTAATACATCAAACCCTTAAGGAGGACCGCGGGGTGTTGTGTGTGTGTGGGGTGGGGTGGGGGGGGCAATGGACACTTCCCTGTTCTCTCTTTTCCTTAATGTTAAACTCCTCATCTATCTCACTTCTCAAGTTTCGAGCAATTATCATTTAATAAGTTTAAATCATGCCAAATGAAAATTATTTTTTTATGTAAATACTTTTCTGGCATGATTTCTTTTATTGTGCTTCCTTGCATGTGGGCACATAGCTTAGAATATGTCTATGATAGATGACATTTTAATACTTTATCATAAATTTTATAAAATAGATATAATGGTTATTAATAGACTTGACCGATATGCCCAATGCATATGTTGAAAATTATAATACCATGATATTGACACTTGATATGAACGCCTCATATTAACTCGTCTCGCCGATTTATCGTCCGACCTCCGTAATACGATATTGAAATCACTCATCCAATTGACCTTGATATCCAATATTTGATACAATGGGTGGAAATTTGGTTTTTCTATGTTGATATAAAAGGTTCATCATTTAATGGCCCAACTTTGATTAGGCCTAAATGAAATCAGACTACCAACAAGACATAGGAAGAGCCAACAAGAGATAGGAAGATTGCAAGATATAGTGGCAGGACTTTATATTTTAAAACCATATAATACCCTTCATATCTCAAAGTATTGCAACTAATGGTCCAATTAACTCTAACCAAGGTTATGGAATGCGATATGCGTCATCATGCGGTTGACCGACGCACAGGGTTGCATTCGAAGCGGATACGGATCGGATATGAGCATTACCATATCCATATTTGCTTTCTAGCTTCGGATACAGATACGAATACAGATATAACTCGGTAAAAAATATTTATATCCATATTTGACGAAATCGGATACCGAAACGAATCAGATATTGATAAAAAAATATTTAAAATATAAAAATAAGTGAATGCGAAGTGAAAATATGCATGTAACTGATATATACTATAAAAATTGAGTATAAATTAAATATGACTTCTTAAAATATTTGAAACGAATAAATATGCAAATAACAGAATATATTAACAAATAATTATACATATATTGTCCTATTATCCTATTATGTATACTTTATAATACAAAGTATGGCAAATAATAAAATAAAATATATGTTAAATAATAAATGAATAATTTATAATACATATAAAATAAAAAACTAATATATTATTTAATTTTAATTTTACTATAAAAGAAGCATAAAAACATTAAAATTTTAATTTAAAATGCTATATTTAACTTAATGTGTCTACGGATATCCATATCCGAATTCAGATATCCGGATATCGGAATCTGTATCTGAAAAAATTGAAAAGATCTGTATCCGTATCCGATTAGATCCGAAAATATATATTTGTATACGTATCCATGTCCGAATGGATCCAAAATTTCATATCTGGATCCGGATATCCGAATCCGAATGCAACCCTACCGACACATACAATATAAAATGCATGTGCGCTGCATATGCAGTGTGGCGTTTTGGAAGAGAAAATGAGGAAAAGAATAAAAGGGTGCAGAGTTAAAATCAATACAATGGCAAGAAAAACTTAAGATGATATTGTGTATGCTAATGAAACTTGAGATACCTTGATAAAGCATGGATTCATAAGAAAAGAAGCAAACCTTAGAAGAGGCGAGCAAAAAGAATGGGGAGAAGAGTTATTAAAAATTGAGGATTCATTTAAGTTTAATTGGTTTTATTGTGGTCCAATATAGTAATTGACCAAATACATACCGATTCTCAACCTTGATCACATAAAACAATACCCTATAGAATTTTTTTAGTTTTGAAAATTATTTTCATCTACATAATGAACCATGCGGCTCAATTATATGCGCCATACGGGTGCATTCCGCATATGCAGGTGCATATGCATTGCATAAAATGCATTTTATAACATTGACACTAAAAACCTACGGCCATACTTCTTTTTCACAACAACTTCCTAATAATTACAACCTTGCCACAAAACCGAAACAACAATTTACGGAAGCATACCAAAACCATAGAGTTAATCATTGTTAGAGAACGCACCCGATACCCTTAAAAATCGGACATTCCAAACCGGTATCAACATGAACATGTCCGAATTTGACATATACATACAAGTATCGGCAAACCGTTACAACAAACTAATGGTATAGTAAACCAACACCATAAAGATTCCACTGATAAAAAACCCGCTACAACTTTTCTCGCCCGATACAAGCCCACTATGTGCCTGAACCGCAGTTCCGAGATAAAAGACAAGAACATAATGGTTCGTTGTTAAAAAAAGGGAGATAATGATTAGATAATCGAAAACACAAAGATAGGCTACTTTAAGTTGAATCAATGCAAAACAATTCAACAACAAATTCATTAAAATCAAACCCACCGACATTATCGTACATATATTCTAATTTTAAATAGCAAACGGTGAGAAAAATCAAAGATTTTATTCATCTTCTATTTCTTATAAATTGAGCAACCAGGATTATACACAAAACATTAAAAAAATTCAGCAAATACTTCAAAGTTCGCAATAAAAAAAAATGAATGCCTCATAACTTAAAAAGATCAAGCAAGGAAAAATTGAGCGAAAGAGATCGGCACAAACACCAGAAGCAAAGGATGCAGAGAAACCCTAAGGCACGGTGGTTTACCCAATTTATAAGTAGAAGTTAATAGTTCAGGCCTAATCATTAATGGAGAAGCTATAGGAATGACGAAACCTGTACTCAAAAAATATGTTCGACATGCGGATTCACATCTCCGAAACTTTGGTTTTCTTTTCCGGTTTGCTTTATTAAATTTGAATATCTATACGATCATGTCAATTTATTTTTTCATATTGATTCGACTTGAAGAAGCTTATCTTCTCTATCATTTCGATTGCCTCACTATTATCTTCCTCTTTTTCTGAAATAAACCATTATAGTATTGCCTCCCATCTTGAAACTGCAGTTCTTGCTCCCAAAGGACTTGTAGCATAATTTGCATTGACCGAAACTATTCGATATCGGCCGATAGTTCGTAGTATCGGCCAATACTAGTATGTCAAATTCAGACCATCCCGACCGAAACCGGTCCGAAACGTGTAATTTTAATTGTATTCGACAATTTCTCAAACTATACCGAAAAGAAAGTCACGAGCTTATACTTTTTAAATCCTAAGAAACTATTACAGACTATATCTAATCAATGATATTTATCATACAACATGTAGTGATCATTGCCCTTAAATTTTTCGGAACTAAAATACTCTACCTGCGTCCCCGTATTACAAAATTGTTGGAAACCACTTTCTCCATATTTGCCCTGATCATCTCTCTGTTTTCATCCTCCTTTGCAGTTTGCACTAAAATCCAATATTTTCACTCTCTATTGTATTGTTTCTCAATTCTCAATCTCTCTACGCTCCCCTTTTAACTCTTTCTTCGGGAGAGATAATACAAACCTTTCTAAGTCATACAAAACTATATCTTTTTCTTTGTATAGATGTTACGCATCTCTTTCATGATTGCTTGTCTGGTGAGATGTCAACAATGAAAATGAGTGTGTTGTTGCCTTCATGGCAGATTCATTTTTTGTGTGGAGGAAAGGCTCGCGAACAATAGTTAATTTGCAAATGAAGCTAGTTGAAAGTGGCAGATGGCCCCTTACTAAGGCTAACACTAAAAAAAGCTTATGCTTATGCCATGTCGTGGTGGAATGCGTGGAATGCCAGAGCAGTGAAGTTAAAAACATCAAACTTGAAGGTGAAGGTGAAGAAGAAACTACTTTTTAACATTAAATTGATCTGAGATATTAAATTATGAATAAGGGAACGAATCCAAAATACTCTAGAATTAGTGCACCACGAAAAAACAAGCTTGACCTTATTAGGTAATTAAGTATCCTTTAGCAGCTGTCTTCCATGAAATTTATCGAAGGTACTGCAAGCCACAAATAATCATACTTCATTTTCAAGATCATATTCATTTAAATTCCTGAAAAAAATGGTGAAAGTCTGGCATCTTAATATGGTGTGAAAATGGTTTGGGAGTTAATTGGACATGTAACTCATGGTCATTCCATGTAGACCTTTAAATATGACAAACACTGCATTATCAGAAGTGCCAAAGCACACTAAAAGACAACTAGAAACAAATAGTATGCATGTGTGGGATTGAGACTAGAAGTCCAGAACAATCCATAATAAAGAAAAGATTATCTTATTCTCTGCCTTGGTCCCGGCTTAAGATCCAAAGACAACATAAACCTTCTGACACTGATCTATCAATTTTGCAAGAAGTATGATGTTGGGCTTCACCCAAAGCTTAACCTCCTACGCCTATCCTTAGATATATAACAAAAGAAAACAAGGTAAAAATGAAGAAATCAAGCAAGAACAAGCCATGCATGTGGTTATCATTCCCATCCTTAAGACTTCACCAACACCTCCCATCCAACACTTGTGGTGGTGCTGGAAAGAAGATGAGTGGGCTTCCCTGGCCCATCACAAGGAAAGGGGTCATATTCGACCTTTTTCCCTTCAGTTAAAATCCAATTGCATTTTTAGAAGCAAGACGTTTTGGTTTCATTTAACAAAGACAATTGGATTTTACGCAAAGGAAAGTGGCTTGATCACGATTAGCTCCATTTTGGATCGAACCCAAACTGCTTCATTTATAAATGTTAAGACGACCAGTACTCGCACTTTTTCTAATCAAGGACCATTACAAAGGAGCAAAGTGATAATGCAAGCTAAATTGATAGGAAATTATCAAACAATCCAACTTGCCTCCTAAAAAAAGAATAGGAAGTTTTTTTGTTTGGGGGTGGGGGTGGGGGTGGGGGTGGGGGAGGGGTAGTCTTTCTATGGAATCAAAGCAAAATGGTCCACAAATGCATCAAATAAAATGATGTGCCAATTTCATAAGCGTCTAATTTTAAATTTAGTTTTCAACGATAGTATTTTTTGAAATCAACCCCGGGGATCGAACTTGCGACCTCTCACACTGAAGAGGAAATTGGTACCAAATGAGTCTAAGCCCAGTTGGTTTTTTTTTTCAATGATAGTAGCTTCTAAACTTAAAAGGTATAATGTGGTTTCTCACAAAATGTGTGCAAGTCCATGGTATCGTCGGATGATTTTTCCTAGGCTAGTTGCTATTACTTCATAAATATAGGTAATAACATCAGTATAGCTAAAGGAGAGTTGTCTCTATTCTAAAATGTGCAAATCAGCAAACACTATACTTAATTTTGGGAATTTATCAAAAAAATCAACTAAGATTACATGAGCAGAAGATGCTAGTAAAACTAGGCTACAAAAACAAAAACCCATGAGCAAAAAAAGACATACAGATCTTTCGTAGTGATCCCTCTCCTCGGAGGTACAGATCTCAGAGGTGCACATCAGCCGATGCTCGTTCTTCCAGTACAAATCTACAAAACACAACCGAAATCAAAACCCTAGATCAAAAATCAATTCGAAAACAAGGAAAGATAATAGAGAGAGAGAGGGCCCGACCGAGGAGCTGAAAGGCAGCGAAGGGGATGATGCCGGTGGCAGGCTGAAGGATGAGGGAGACCAAGGAGACGATCTGAGATCTGATCAGCTTCGGCCATGGCACCGTCAATATCAGGGCTATCCCCACCTCCGCCGCCGCCACGTACGCCATTATCATCCACTGCAGCGCCATCGTGATTCTCACTCTCTGCTCTCTGATGAAGATGATGATAATGGACTTGATTTTCTAGAGAGAGAGGGAGAGAGGGAGGTAGAGAGAGGGTCTTTTGCTTTGGGTAAATTGTTGAAAAGCCCGCGGCCCACGGAAAAGGCCCAAAATAGTCCCCGGTATTTTAGAGCCAGGGAGAATGGGGCTAATGTTCAAACACTTTGTCAAATAAAACTTGGACCAAGGACTGGGTATTTTATTTTAGTGGGTGGATGGAAATACCCCATTCGTCACAGCCGTTCAAAATTTCTCTCTTTCTCTCTCTCGCTTCCATCTTCTCAAATCACCAAGCCTTCTCCCAATTCTTCTTTCGTCACCGTCAGCTTCGCCATCCTCGTCACCGTCTTCGCCGCCACCGCCGTCGTCATCACAACCTCGCCTCCCCAAAAAGCAACACAGCATAACACCAGAGACTATCCTCATCCTCGTCGGTTGCTCTCTATCTTCTAAGTCCAATTTCTTGAGTGTATTTTGACGATCGAGTGTTTTCTACATTTCAAAAGTAATTTTTGTATTTTCTCTCGATTTTTGGGTTAATAACTTTGATCTAACACTAATTTTATGTTATGGTTTTTTCTGAATTTTCAGTTACAGTGTCGTTTTTATTGTTGCACGGTAATTGTTTGATAAATTGCCCAATTGGGCATGTTGATTGAAGCGGCCAACAAAAATACAAGTTTTGTGGAATTTTTGAATGAAGATATAATTTTAGTGTCGTTTTTATCGTTACATTATTTTTTTTATTGTTGTGAGTTTTATTAAGATGATTTCATTATAGACAAAGTGTCGTTAGAGGCTCAAAAGGAATACTCTGAAGGCCAACTACAAGTAGATTGCAGAAGGCTAGAAGCTTATGGGCAAAAAAAATTTAGATTAGGTAATAAATTTAAGTGTGTGTGTATGTATTTTGTGTGTATCTGCAACTTTTAAACAGTTGCCTGTAACATCTAAGCAGTTGCTTGTAACTTCCAATAAGTTGCATGTAACTTCAAACAACTTTCCTGTAACTTCAAACAACTTGCCTGTAACTTCTAATTAATTGCATGTAAATTCTAATAAGTTGCCTGTAACTTGTAAGCACTTGCATGTAAATTCTAACAACTTGCCTGAAAATTCTAACGCTTAAGCTTATTATTTAATCTAATTTTAACTTGATTATAATATATTGTTGTCTTCATTGGTGCAGATTTTGGAGAAACAATTTTTTGAGAAATCGGATTAGAATGACAATATGAAATGCATGTCCTTTGAAGCACAAGTGACGTAATGGAAGAATGCTTGTGCGAAAAAGGAGGTGCATAAGTTCTATTGGCAAACGAGAAAGAAATGGGTCACACCCCGCATCCCAAAATACACTAAATACAGGATGTAACTCGGTCAGCCATACTACCTACGATAAGGAAATATCGTTCCGGAGTCACATTAAGACTATCATGCAGTAATCAAGTAACACAATAAAATATTTAACACTAAACATGTCCAATGCCATAATAATAATAGCGGAAGTAATAAGGAAATATCAAGTCTCAAGTGATCCAAGAATAGATAAACAATAACAATACTTGTCCCTTATGGGCTTACATAGAAATCCAATAAAAGGTTCTGAACCGGAAAATAAATCTAAACCATAAATAACTAGATAAATAAAACACGCCTCACTGCTCGGCAATCTTCTCAAAGTATTCATGATCATGCAGTTTCAAAGTATCTAGGCCATGCAAAACCCAGACGTCAGAGCGTCATAGATAATATAAAATCAAGAATATACCGGATATGTGAGGTAGTATATCATCATACAATAAACTGTGTCAAATGTGTAAGTCGATGACGCACACCGCACGGGTTCGCGGGGAGGCAGAATTTACAAAAAAAAGATTTTTCTTATTTCGCAACACCGACTAAATTGCAGGATCTTAACAGAAACCTTAACTAGTTAAATCTACTTGGAGGTTTAACTACTCGGTAAGAGTTTTATACCTCTTAGAACCTTGTCCTTCGGATCTTCTCCTCCTCTCCTTGAGCTCCTCGAAGATCCGGATCGCGCTTGATCGTCGGCCTCTTTGTGTCGAAGATAATCCACCCAAGAGTCTATACCTCAAGCTCTAACCTCTAAACCGGGATAACTAGGGTACCTAGTTCGCTAAGTTAGGTAGCCTAAAAGATGTAGAGTATCTAATAGAGTATTTTATTTCATGAGACCCTAGGGTTTACAACTCATGTGAGGGTTAGGGTCTTGAGAAAGAAGAAGGAAAAATGGAGAGAGAAAAGAAAAGAGCAAATGAGCAAGTGACGGCTAAGTGAAGAATAGCTCATCTCATTTCCCCGCCTCAAGCATGGATTATTTTCTATGTAAAATAATCAACCATGCTTGAATAGTGAGTCCAAATTAAATAAACAATGTCATGAACCATACTTAACTCCATGCACAAATATCTCCATTTACACCTCATTAGTCTATTTTCCAAAATAGATTAATCCAAGTAATGAGGTGTCCTCTTCTAGAAGCATCTCTTGTGAAATTACAAGAATGCCCTCACCGTATATACATACTTATATTCATATTCCGAAAAATAGGAATACAATGAGATAATAATAATCCAATAATATAATACTAGGATCAGGCGTAAACCAAAGCCCATTAGTATTATCCGTCCGAACAATATCCGTGTAGCCAGTACACGTATGTGATCGGAATACTGCCGTAAAACCATACGGTCTCTATATCGTTTTGCTCGAAACAGGGAAACCCTCTGTGTGGGACTCTAAAAACTCGACAGTATGCTGGCGGTAGGTTTAACCATAAGTACGTCAGCGATACCAGCTGCACGTAACGGCTACCCAGGTGTTTGTTGATAAGAAGGCCGATGAGCAAACTCATTCGATCTCCTACTGAGCCTATCTGTGACAATCTCCGTACAGTCCGGTCTGTTCGTCTAAAATACTTGCATATCGGGCCTAGGGGGATGATAACCGTCAGACCCCTAATAGCGCAATAAGTCGTGCCGGGGTAGAGTCCAATACACCCTGAGAAACTACTGGAGTATCTACCAGTAAATCTCGCTTGCCCTGGTCAGGGACTTTGTGTAATGCCTTTCCGAACACAGCGCGATATCAACCCTTAATATCGTTGTAACACCCTAGTTCATTTATACCAGTTTTATTTTTTTTTGGGTATTTCTTTATTTATGGCTATTTCTTGATTTATTGTTGTTTGGGTGTGAATAGTATAATTGGCATCTGTATTTGCATCTGACCCGACCCGCTTGTTAGAAACCCGTCTTAATTCCTGTTTATGATTTATTCCAGCAAGCTATGAGAATCCGTGCACTTTCATGTAGTATAACTATATTATATCTGGCATCTGTATTTTTTCAATATAACATATAAAGTCAATAAAATATTTTAAAAATATCTAGTATGGCCTGTACCATACACTTAACCCTGTTGTAGTATCTGTACATCGTGTTCTCGTCCCGTTCAGTGAAACAGACTTGTTTGGATAGTTACGTACACGTTACGTGCATCTGTTCTTGGGGTATGCATTTTCGTTACCCGGATATCGTATTTTGATTTTTGTTAACACGTATATTATCCGTATTTTCAAACCGTAAATTTAGACCCAACCCGGGCGTATTTTGGAGTAAGTTTGTATTAGCCAAAAAACCTAAATTTATATATTATTATATTTATTTAACCTCTTTACACCCACATATCACACTTTTCTCTCTTTACAACTCACCTCCCTCCACCGAATCTCTCTATTTAATAATCCATATATTTTGTATATTTTCAAATCCTAACAATCTAAACCACACAGATCTCTCTTTCTCTCTCTAATATACACATATATATTATTTCCTAACCTATTTATTTAACCCCGTACTCTCTCTCTCTCTCTCTCTCTCTCTCTCTCTTTCTCTGCTTCTTCTTCTTCGCCTCCCGCGCCCGACCCCACGCCCGTGCGTCGCGCTCGTCGTCGTCGACACCACCGTTGACTTCGCCTCTCCTCCCCGGCCACCGTTCTCCTCACCTCCCACTCTCCCTTTCCCCGGAGATCCAAACCCCGACAACCCATCTTTCTCGAACTCACGACTGCCTGCAACCCCCTGCCTTCATTGTCGTCGTCGTCCTCACCGCCGACGACCTCGTCGTCGCCTCCTCACCTTGCCACCACCCTCGTCCACTCGTTAACGTCACCACCTTCACCACTTCCCTTTTCCACGCCCAACGACCCCAACCTCAACTTCACCGAACCCGACCCTGCAACCTCATCACCACCGACCACCCTCGTCGGCCTCACCTTCCCTCGTCCTCGTAGCCATCTCCCCTCCTCGACCACCTCCTCTCCCCTGCAAACTCTCTAACGTGAAACCCCGAAAACTGCAACCTCACCCAACCTCGCTGCAACCTCTGACCTCGCCTGCACCCTTGCCGGAGCTCCGACCCCGTCGCCTCCGTGCACTCGACACCAGCTCAACCCATTCTTCTCTCATCTCACCTGCAAACCCACAACCCCTGCACCAATCCTGATCACCTGACATCAAGAAACCCTAGCACCCGCGGCCACTGCCATCGCTGTGGATCTCGCCGTCGATGGCCCACCGTCGTCGTCGTCGTCTCGCCTACCTCGCCTCTGTCCCCAAACACCAAACCACAGACTAACTTCTTCTTCCTTTTCTTTTTCTTCTTCCTTTTCTTTTTCTTCTTCTTTTCTTCTCTTGCTTTCATGGATTCACATTTCCCGGTGATCGCCGAAGCCGTGCCATCGCCGACGATCCGGGCGATCCAGTAGACATCCCCAGCCACCGTGGTCATTTTCTTGCTTTGCCTAGTTCAGTTCTGTACGCGTGTGTGTGCATCGCGACATTTACCGACACCGTACACGGCGTACGCACCCCGTCGTGAGATCCGATCAGGCAAGTTTATCTTGATACATGCTATACTACTATATTTTACATTCATGTGAAGAATAATATTACATATTGTTTAGTTATGCATCCCATGTTACCGTTTTACTGTTTTCGGATAGCCGTTCGTATCCGTATCATTTATTACATATCTAGTCGCATGCAAGTTTATGTTGTTACATGCTATACTACTATATTTTACATCCATGTGAATAATAACATTACATATTGTTTAGTTATGCATCCCATATTACTATTTACTATTTTGCGATACCCGTTCGCATCCGTACCGTATATTATATATTTAGTTGCATGCCGGAATCATATTGTATCATGTTACTGCTATATTAATATACTCATGCTTGATAATGTGCATCATACGTTGTCACGGAGTTGTAGATGTGATCCAAGATAGAAATTGTGCATCCGTGCTTTTACCGTATTTCGATACTTGCTACAGTTTTCACTCTGGGCATCCGTTTGATACATATGCACTACCTGACATGACCCGGTACACCACTGCTTGACCTGTTACTTGATCCTGTTACTAATGCCGACAATCCTGACTTGTTGTCCCGACGGACATATAATGTTGTCTCTTCAGACAAAACCTATACCTGCTTGATCCTGTGTTGGCATTAGCTCCAGATTTATCAATACCTGACTTGAACACATAACCTTGGGGGTAAGGGGAAATCAATGATAAAACCTGACTTGTAACTCAACAGTTCGATACTTATACTGATCAGTTTTGGGGGGTAGGCCAGTCCCGGGATGCTGCTGCTGACATCATTCATCTGTACATGTTTCCTGTTTTGTGCTTAGCGGCACGTCTCGGTTTCAGCCCGAGAATCTGGACCGTGGTCCCGGGTATGCACGGGATACTATTGAGTTACATCGACGATTCATTAAATTGATTTCAAAGACTTGAGAGTAATTAACCCAGTAGCATAGATTACTCACCGCATGCACATACACTTCACTGTTCCATATTCGTGTTACTGTTATACACTTATTACTGTTCATACTCATGCCCGCATATCTTGTTACCTCCTGATTATATTTTTATTGTTTGATATTATGACGCACTAACGTCTGGGTTTTGCATGGTCCAGATCATCTTTCTCTTTCGCAGGCTGATCAGGAGTATTTCCGCCGTCAGGCCGAGCAGTGAGGATCCTGTTAGTATCTAGTTTAGTTTAGATTTATTGTCGTATTTTCATTTCCTGATGCGAGCCCGTATTTGTGGCGTATTTTCTAGATTGTTACTGTTTATTGGATTTATTGCTTCCGCATATTATTTTTTGACTCGTTTATTCTGGAAGATGGACATGTACTAGATAGATTATTTATTTCTACCGTTCTTGATATCTTATAGACAGCCGTAATGTGACTGTGGAGGGATATTTCCTAGCCACGGGTAGCATGGCTGACTCTGTCACGTGCCGATCGCAGCGCACTTTGGGAAGCATGGCGTGACAGGGTTTGCTTGGTATCAGAGACATAGAATTTAGGTTAATCGGGTTTGATTCTTTTGTAGTTGGGTATTGGACTCAATACACGAATCAGAAAACTCGTAATTAGGAACATGTCCTGCCACATTGTTGTCGTAATCCTTGAATCTTATCTTTCCCTTGACCCTTTGTCTTGACGATATGCAAACAACTTTGCATCTCGGTTTGAAATCCTTTTGGTTCCCTATTGTTTCTCCCGTCCTATTCTTTTGATTCTGATACTAGGATTTGGACGACTTGAACGGAGTTATGTGATTGTAACTATGAACTGCAGCATAGTTACAACGCGGTACTCTATTTAAGTAACTTGGAGTCAGTCTTGATTCATTTCCTTGATTTATGGTTGTGATATTACCTAACTTCTCTCGGTTTCATTGCTTACCAGTTCATGTTTTATCGCAAGCTTGAATCCTGTTTACCGTGCTTATCTTCTTCAGTATCTTGGCTTCAGATGAAGCCATTTCGGGTATCCTACTTGTTCATGATTTTTCCGCATTAGTATTATTCGATTCTGGTGTATCCTGTCACGCCCCGCTTCCCATTCTACGGCGAAGAGGACGCGACTAGCCCGCTACGTATTTACTCAGAAACAAATACGCTAAGCGTAACTAAGCAATATAGAAGAAAATACACAAGAGGCAAGGTATAATAAAAACAACAACTTTTATTTATTAACATTTTTTTGTACAATACATGAAAAGGAAATACAACTGAAATAAAAATGATGCCTAAACAATGGCATGACAGGAAATGAAAAGTACTGAATGGAAAATGTACAATGAAACTAGAGCTCTGGTTCTTCAGCAAGCTGATCTAAGTCTTCTGCAGATGGCTCGATCTCTGTCGGGTCCAAACCACCTGACGACATTCAAAGAAGAAAGAAATAGAATGTCGTCAGCGAACAGATCGCTCGGTAAGTCCCAAAGATAAGGGAGAAGTAGAAAAGAAGAAAGAGAGAGAGAGAGTAGATTTTAATGTTGTATTATATTGTTGTAATGTTGTATTAACGCTGTTGTTTGTAGCTTAGTACAGAAGAATACCAGTGTATACGAGAGGGGTCTCAGTATGCTAGAGACCAGGGCAAATGGAAGTATAAGGCTCCGTTATACAACCCGGAACAATGGCAATTGGATTCATGTTAGGTGTCTTAATCTTACCGTCTTGTGCCACCTTTAACACCTTCCGTACCAATCTACCCCTTAAACCCCGTAGTGTTTTATTTGTATTGTTTTGTACTGTAAATTGTATTGAATGTATAATTGAAAAACTGACCGAAACCATGATATCAGTAAACGGATGTAACCGTAGAATTATGTAAATGGAATAACTGGAGAACCATGTAAATGGAATGTATATCTATGGTTCGGTTCAGTCAAGTTGTATAGATTAATAATTGGATTCATGGATTCATGTTGAATTGTAATATTGAAAATTGTAGATTGTACTTGAATCATATTCAAGTCAAATATAATCAGACTCAAACCCGAGTTAAACAATTAGAAATGTAAATCGAAGTTTTGATTAATTCTTACCTATAATTTGCTAGGGTCCTTAGGAAAATTTATAAAACTTGAGGGGGTTTTATGTAAAAATACTTTTATATACTTTTCAAAATACACCTCAAGTATTCGTTATTCGTCTTTAGAGTTGTAATGAAGGTGGATTTTATATTATGATATTTCTAGTGAAAATATCCTAATTTCATAAATAAATGTATTTATTTATAAAGTTGATTTATTTGGAATTCATAGTATTTTAGTGTAAAATTTATTCTTGTGATTTTTAGAAAAAGGTGGAATATTTATATCATGATAAAATAGGTATTTTAATGATAAATATACATATATTTAAACAAAAATAATTTTAATAAATATTTTATATTCTAAAAAAATCTCATTTTCTTAGGATGTCGTATTTTAAATCTTTCGAGACCGAATACTCCCCGCGGAGGTCTGAATCTCGCACTACTAAGCCCGAGGATGTGCGATAAACCGCACTATCCCGAACGGGTTCCCCAAAGTGGGTTGTAGCGGCGCTTTGCAAAGATTATAAATACTTAATTTTTTAGAAAACGGTTTTATGAAGTAAATAGTATTTATTTGTAAAGGTGTATATTTTCCGTATTGTATGTTCTAGATTCTCCTAAGTCAACTAGTCCATTCCTAACTGGTCCAGACGACAAGTTGTGAGATGGCTCAAATCGCCTCTTCACCGCCAATTGTGGCCAGGTAAGTACAAATGAGGAAAGGAGGGAACCGCTCATGAATCACCGTGAGTCGGGCCTTTCAAAGTTACCTTTCTCACTTGCCTAACCTAGACACCACAAAGTCAGGTTTAGATAAACAACCGATATGCACAACTTATCGTATTTTCATAATAAGTGGTACTTTTTTAAAAGGTGTATCAAAACTAAATCTTTAGAAATGGTTTTATTAAATATATGGTATTTAAATGTAAATGCTTGTTTTCTCGTATTCTAGGGTTTCAATGGTATCGTGTTAGGTTGTATGTAAGTGTGTGAGGAGGTAGGTCGTTACCTCGTGATTCACTTAAGGTATAGCAAGGTTAATGGGATTGAATGTGAAATCGTAACATTGTGGTATTTAAGTGAAAAAATACGATAATTTGAGAAATCTATCATTTCATGTGACGAAACTTATTCAAATTGTTTGATTAGTGTTTAATAATCAACATGAAGAAGTTTAAGAATGATTGTATTAGTGAGAAGTGGAATTTTATAGAAAACCGAATCGGAAATCGGATTTGTTCCGATTCCGTCGGGTTCTGTAATTTCGTATTCCTTTTAGAATAGGAAAGAGGGATAGAAGAGGGACTTACGGGTTTTAGATTACTCAAAAGAGTGAGAGGGAACTAGAGAGATCGTCGGTGTGTTGCGTCGTCGCCGATAGTTCCTAAGATGATCGCCGGAAGTTCCACCGGAATTTTGTCGGGGCTTCGCCTTGAGCTTGTTTTCAAAGTACACGATCTTTGGAAAATTTTTGAGAGAGTGGGCTCAGGATTTTGGGATGAGAGGGTAGTATGTAGGGTTGATATTTATAGGGTTAGGCTAGGGTTAGGGTAGATGAAAAGTTTAAAATAAAAATGTGATAAAATATGATAAAAATGTATTAAAAGTGGAGTAATTAGGGTTTTTAAAGAGCTCTGGAAATGTTCTGAGGCTGAAATTTTGCAGGTGCATAGGGGATATGAAAAGACACAACTTTCATGTTGGGGCCGTCGCCGGAATCGGCCGACTCGGCCATAACTCGGTCTGAGGATGAGTCAGACCGAGTCAAGGCCAATTTGGCCGATTCCCAGCCGAGTGAGGCGGCCGGGATCCCCCCCCGACGGTTCATCTAACTCCTGAAAATGTTACATCTTTGGGTGTAATGGGGTTTTTGTGAGATATGCACGTATAAACTCTTGGTATTCTAAAGGTTTTAAAAAAATCAATATTAAAAATAATGTGGGGTATGGGATTTGAACTCTGGTGGCTTGGTTCAGAAGTGCAAGGTATTACCAATGAGCTACAAGCTCCTTCTTGTAATTATGGAGCTAATTAATTACTTAAAGTAATAACAGTAAATGTAAATACCCCAAGTATACAGTAATTTTAAAGCAAATTTTTTGTACACTAAAATGGAGTTGTTACATTCTTTTAACTTGTAATTAAAAAGCAAAATAATTACTTATAACTTGTGCTCAGGCTAAAATACCCCTTTATGGATTTTCTGAAAATTTTTTGTAAAAACTTGTATTGGAAATTTGGGGTTGTTACATTCTACCCTCCTTGTAAAAATTTCGTCCTCGAAATTTGTAAAAGGAAAGTGTAACAGTTTCAAGGAAAGTCTGGTGACTGGAGTATAGATAGTGTATAAAAATAACAAAGTGATACAAGAGTGAAAAAGGCTTACCGGTGTTATCTTGACCTCCAGTCTCGGCTTTTACGGTTTCTAATGTGAATGTCTGTCGCCGTGGTACATTCCTTTTAGCTGGAGGCACATTCTGTCTTTGGGGCCTGTTTCTCTGCCCTCGAGGCATGTCCCTCATTGCTTGTTGGAATTGGCGAGTAGGCTGTGCAGGTGGTGGAGCAGGTAGTGCAGGACGAGTTGCAGGAGCTTCGATAGCTGGCCGCTGCGGGTAGTTGGTAGGTATGTGAGCTGAATTGTATCTATATGGACAGGTCTCAATTCTGTGATTGGATGCGCCACAAATTAGACACAGGCCTTTTGCGCGTCTACAGTCCTTCCATAAGTGTCCCTTTCTATGGCAGTAGTGGCAAATTTCTTCAGTTCTCCTGGGTTCAAACAATGTCCTGGAAGGGGCTCCTCCTGCCATTTGATTGGCAGGGTGTTTCAAACCGGCAGATTGAGGTCTGCCCCTCGCCTTTATTACTGCCTCATAACTGCGGGCAGCTTCCAAAGCATCCTCATGAGTCAGAAATTTCCCTGTGGCTAGTGCAGCCTGAATTTCCGTGTCCAAACCTTGTTGAAAGCGATGGGCTCTGATCTCGTCCGTCGGTATCAAGTGTGCCGCGAATCGGCTTAGCATGGTGAATTCAGCGTCGTACTCATCTACTGACTTGTCCCACATCGAACCTTGTTGTAGATGAATAAACTGCTGCTCCATGGCAAACCTGGCAGTCACAGGGAAGTACTTCGCGTCGAACTTCTCGCGAAAAGTCTTCCATTCAATAGGCTGTATAAGATGGCTTTCTTCCGCTTTCCACCAGTTGCGAGCATTGTCCGTGAGCTGCAGTTTCGCCACACGGACCCAAGCTATGTCTGGCACTTGTGCCGCCGCCAGATCATCCTCTATACTTTGTGCCCATTCCTCAGCTTCAAGTGGGCTTCCCTTTCCGTAGAACTGCTTGGGATGTAAAGTCCTGAATTGCTTTACCTCAAGTGCGTCAGTCTCGGGACGGTTCAGGAGTTGTTGCTGTCCCTCAAGAAGGCCGCGGATCGCCTCAAGTAGCACTGTTTGCTCGGTGGGTGGCATAGGAACAGCAGGAACGATTGGTAGTGGAGGTGGAGGTGTGTTGTTGACGTTGGTGCTGGTGTTGTTCGGGGAATCCATAACCTTGAAAAAGATTTGGGTTAGGACAGATTCAAGTACATGAAATGATAAGATTCAAGGAATATGAAATTGTAAGATTCAAGGAACATGAATTGTAAAGAATGTTTTAGTTGCTGGTTCTTGTGTTATATTGCTTAGGTTGTTCATGTAGAACAGAACTGCATGATAGGGTTTCATACAGCTCTGACCTGCATGGGCCACCAACAAAACCTGTCACGCCCCGCTTCCCATTCTACAGCGAAGGGGACGCGACTGACCCGCTACGTATTTACTCAGAAGCAAATACGCTAAGCGTAACTAAGCAATATAAAAGAAAATACACAAGAGACAAGGTATAATAAAAACAACAACTTTTATTTATTAACATTCTTTTGTACAATACATGAAAAGGAAATACAACTGAAATAAAAATGATGCCTAAACAATGGCATGACAGGAAATGAAAAGTACTGAATGGAAAATATACAATGAAACTAGAGCTCTGGTTCTTCAGCAAGCTGATCCAAGTCTTCTGCAGATGGCTCGATCTCTGTCGGGTCCAAACCACCTGACGACATTCAAAGAAGAAAGAAATAGAATGTCGTCAGCGAACAGATCGCTCGGTAAGTCCCAAAGATAAGGGAGAAGTAAAAAAGAAGAAAGAGAGAGAGAGGGTAGTTTTTAATGTTGTATTATATTGTTGTAATGTTGTATTAACGCTGTTGTTTATAGCTTGGTACAGAAGAATGCCAGTGTATACGAGAGGGGTCTCAATATGCTAGAGACCAGGGCAAATGGAAGTACAAGGCTCCGTTATACAACCCGGAACAATGACAATTGGATTCATGTTAGGTGTCTTAATCTTACCGTCTCATGCCAACTTTAACACCTTCCGTATCAATCTACCCCTTAAACCCCGTAGTGTTTTATTTGTATTGTTTTGTACTGTAAATTGTATTGAATGTATAATTGAAAGACTGACCGAAACCATGATATCAGTAAACGGATGTAACCGTAGAATCATGTAAATGGAATAACGGGAGAACCATGTAAATGGAATGTATATCCATGGTTCGGTTCAGTCAAGTTGTATAGATTGATTCATGGATTCATGTTGAATTGTAATATTGAAAATTGTAGATTGTACTTGAATCATATTCAAGTCAAATATAATCAGACTCAAACCCGAGTCAAATAATTAGAAATATAAATCGAAGTCTTGATTAATTCTTACCTATAATTTGCTAGGGTGCTTAGGGAAATTTATAAAACTTTAGGGGGTTTTATGTAAAAATACTTTTATATACTTTTCAAAATATATCTCAAGTATTCGTTATTCGTCTTTAGAGTTGTAATGAAGGTGGATTTTATATTGTGATATTTCTAGTGAAAATATCCTAATTTCATAAATAAAGCTATTTATTTGTAAAGTTGATTTATTTAGAATTCATAGTATTTTAGTGTAAAATTTATTCCTGTGATTTTTATAAAAAGGTGGAATATTTATATCATAATAAAATAGGTATTTTAATGATAAATATACATATATTTATACAAAAATAATTTTAATAAATATTTTATATTCTGAAAAAATCTCATTTTCTTAAGATGTCGTATTTTAAATCTTTCGAGACCGAATGCTCCTTGTGGAGGTCTGAATCTCGCACTACTAAGCCCGAGAATGTGCGATAAACCGCACCATCCTGAACGGGTTCCCCAAAGTGGGTTGTAGCGGCGCTTTGCAAAGATTGTAAATAGTAAATACTTTAGAAAATGGTTTTATGAAGTAAATGGTATTTATTTGTAAAGGTGTATATTTTCCGTATTGTATGTTCTAGATTCTCCTAAATCAACTAGTCCATTCCTAACTGGTCCAGACGACAAGTTGTGAGATGCCTCAAATCGCCTCTTCACCGCCAATTGTGGCCAGGTAAGTACAAGTGAGGGAATGAGGGATCCGCTCACGAATAACCATAAGTCGGGCCTTTTAAAGTTATCTTTCTCACTTGCCTAGCCTAGACACCACAAAGTCAGGTTTAGATAAACGACCGATATCCACAACTTATCGTATTTTCATAATAAGTGGTACTTTTTTAAAAGGTGTATCAAAACTAAATCTTTAGAAATTGTTTTATTAAATATATGGTATTTAAATGTAAATGCTTGTTTTCTCGTATTTTAGGATTTCAATGGTATCGTGTTAGGTTGTATGTAAGTGTGTGAGGAGGTAGGTCGTTACCTTGTGATTCACTTAAGGTATAGCAAGGTTAATGGGATTGAATGTGAAATCGAAAGATTGTGGTATTTAAGTGAAAAAATATGATAATTTGAGAAAACTATCATTTCATGTGACGAAACTTATTCAAATTGTTTGATTAGTGTTTAATAATCAACATGAAGAAGTTTAAGAATGATTGTATTAGTGAGAAGTGGAATTTTATAGAAAACCGAATCGGAAATCGGATTTGTTCCGATTCCTTCGGGTTCTGTAATTTCGTATTCTTTTTAGAATAGGAAAGAGGGATAAAAGTGGGACTTACGGGTTTTAGATTACTTAAGAGAGTGAGAGGGAACTAGAGGGATCGTCGGTGTGTTGCGTGTTCCTAAGATGATCGCCGGAAGTTCCGCCGGAATTTTGTCGGGGCTTCGCCTTGAGCTTGTTTTCAAAGTACACGATCTTTAGAAAATTTTTGAGAGAGTGGGCTCAAGATTTTGGGATGAGAGGGTAGTGTGTAGGGTTGGTATTTATAGGGTTAGGCTAGGGTTAGGGTTAGGGTAGATGAAAAGTTTAAAATAAAAATGTGATAAAATGTGATAAAAATGTATTAAAAGTGGAATAATTGCGGTTTTTAAAGAGCTCTGGAAATGGTCTGAGGCTGAAATTTTGCAGGTGTATAGGGAATATGAAAAGACACAACTTTCATGTTGGGACCGTCGCCGGAATCGGTCGACTCGGCCGTGACTCGGTCTAAGAACTGAGTCAGACCGAGTCGAGGCCGATTCCCGGCCGAGTCAGGCGGCCGGGATCCCTCCTGACGGTTCATCTAACTCCTGAAAATGTTACATCTTTGGGTGTAGTGGGGGTTTTTGTGAGATATGCACGTGTAAACTCTTGGTATTCTAAAGGTTTTAAAAAAAATCAATATTAAAAATAATGTGGGGTATGGGATTTGAATTCTGGTGGCTTGGTTCAGCAGTGTAAGGTATTACCAATGAGCTACAAGCTCCTTCTTGTAATTATGGAGCTAATTAATTACTTAAAGTAATAACAGTAAATGTAAATACCCCAAGTATACATTAATTTTAAAGCAAATTTTTTGTACACTAAAATGGAGTTGTTATATTCTTTTAACTTGTAATTAAAAAGCCAAATAATTACTTATAACTTGTGCTCAGGCTAAAATACCCCTTTGTGGATTTTTTGAAATTTTTTTGTAAAAACTTGTATTGGAAATTTGGGGTTGTTACACATCCCATTGTTTTATGTCGTCGAAGTTTATTGCTGCACACTCGATTTCTTGCACGACCCTGTCTTGTTATTGGGACATACACACTGGGAATTGGAAGATCATATTTAGTAGTGAGTGTAATGATTGTTCTGTTGTTATCTGCGGACAGGAGTTATTTGCAGATTTCTTGGTGATCGATACTGGCAGCTATGATATTGTCTTGGGAATGGATTTTCTCGGCACTTTCCATGCTCACATTGATTGTAGGGCAAAGAAAGTAATTTTCCAGATTCCCGGACATCCGGAGTTTGTATTTGCTGGAGGTAGCAGTTCTGTCGGGCCAGTCGAGTTTAGGGCTAGGCCGACAAGCGCCTTTCTTTCGTCGATGGAAGTTAACAAGGAGGAAGCGCCAGCTATAGTTCGAGAGTTCATGGATGTGTTCGAGGAAATTTCGGGTTTACCGCCAAAACGAGATGTGGAGTTTGCGATAGATCTTGTTCCTGGTGCAGCGCCAATTTCAAAGGCGTATTATCCAATGGCGCCAGTGGAGTTGGAAGAAGTAAAGAAGCAGGTTACCGAATTGCTAGAGAAGGGTTGGATTCGCAGCAGTAATTCACCATGGGGAGATCCGGTTCTTCTAGTCAAGAAAAAAGATGGCACAAGGAGGATGTGCATCGATTATCGAGAATTGAACTGGGTGACTATTAAGAACAAGTACCTGATCCCTCGCATTGGCGAATTATTCGAGCAACTTAGTGGCGCAAAGGTATTCTCGAAACTGGATTTGCGATCCGGATATCATCAAGTTCGAGTTAAATCAGAAGATATTTGCAAGACTGTGTTCCGAACTCGATATGGAAATCACGAGTATTTAGTGATGTCATTTGGAATCACGAACGCACCGGCGATATTTATAGACTTGATGAACCGAATCTTTTCACCATTCTTGGACCAGTTTATAGTAGTGTTTATCACTGATATTCTTGTCTACTCGAGGAGCATAGAAGAGCATGCAGAACACTTAAAGAACGCACTGCAAACGTTGATGCAAGAAAGATTATATGCAAAGATGAGCAAGTGCGAGTTTTGGCTCGAAGAAGTGAAGTTTTTGGGGCACGCCGTATCCGGAGATGGAATCTCCGTTGATCCTAAGAAGATTGCAGCAGTTCAAGATTGGCCGATTCCGAAGAATGTAGCGGAGATTCGAAGTTTTCTTGGACTTGCAGGATATTATAGAAGTTTCGTGAAGAATTTTGCTCGATTGGTTGAGCCTTTGACCAAGCTTACGCAGAAGGATGTACCGTTCGTATGGACGGATAGATGTGCGTCATCTTTTGAGGCGTTAAAGCAAATATTGACAACCGCTCCTATTTTGACCGTACCAGACGGTTCCGGAGGATTGGTGATTCATAGCGACACATCTGGGAAAGGTGTGGGATGTGTTCTGATGCAGCATGGGAAGGTTATAGCCTACGCATCGCGGCAGTTGAAGACCCATGAGAAGAATTATCCAACTCATGATTTGGAGCTTGCAGCAGTGATTTTCGCCTTGAAGATTTGGAGACACTACTTATTGGACGAAAGGGTCGAAATATTCACCGATCACAAAAGCCTAATGTACGTGTTCACACAGAAGGAGCTCAAAATGAGGCAGCGTAGATGGTTGGAGCTGATGGCTGACTATGATCTTGATCTCAAGTACCATCCGGGGAAAGTTAATGTAGTGCCGGATGCGCTTAGTCGGTTCCCAGCAATTCGAATGTTGACTGCACAGAAGGAGCTTATCGATGATTTTCGGAGATTCCAGTTGGAGATCGTATTATCGCATTCTTCAGGAAAGTTAATGCAGCTGCAAGTACAGTCGTCGTTGATCAATATTATTAAAACAGCGCAGTCGCACGATCCAAGATTGCAGAAGTTTCGAGAACAGGTAGAAGCGGGACTTCGAACGGACTTGTTAATTCATGAAGATGGTTCGTTGCGTTATGGTAGCCGTTTGTGTGTGCCAAAAGGAGACATTCGCGAAGAAGTTATGAAGAAGACGCACAGTTCCGCATATTCCGTACATCCAGGAAGCACGAAGATGTACCGTGATCTACGACAGCATTTCTGGTGGGAAGGCATGAAAAGGGAGATTGCTCGCTTTATAGCGAAGTGCTTGGTGTGTCAGCAAGTTAAGGCTGAACATAAAAGAGTAGCCGGTTTATTGCAACCACTTCCGATTCCTTAGTAGAAGTGGGAACATATAACCATGGATTTCGTGACAGCTTTACTGCGGAGTCCAAAGGGAAACAATGCAGTTTGGGTGATTATTGATCGATTGACTAAGGCAGCTCATTTCATACCATTTTGAGTTAGTCAGTCGACAGAATCGTTAGCAGAACGGTACATGCAGGAGATTGATAATTGTACGGAGTACCTGTAAGCATCATTTCCGATCGTAATCCCCGATTCTTATCACACTTCTGGAGGAGCTTACAGGAAGGTTTGGGGACGCGATTGAAGTTTCGTACCGCGTATCACCCTCAGACAGATAGTCAGTCAGAGAGAACGATCCAAACTCTTGAAGATATGTTGAGAGCTTGCATATTGGATTTCAAGGATTCATGGGAGGATCATTTACACTTGGTGGAGTTTTCATATAATAACAGCTTTCAGACGACTATTCAGATGGCTCCATTCGAAGCGTTATATGGTCGCAAGTGTTGCTCACCCGTCTATTGGGACGATGTTGGAGAACGAAGATCGTTTGGACCGGATTTTGTCGTGCAAACAGTAAAGAAGGTTAATACTATCCGGCATCACATGAAGATAGCACAGGATCGGCAGAAGAGTTAGGCCGATACATCGAGAAGACCTCTAGAGTTCGCTGTTGGCGATCTTGTATTCTTGAAGATATCACCGACTAGAGGAATGATTCGTTTTGAGAGTCGAGACAATCTTAGTCCTCGATTCGTGGGGCCTTTCGATATTATTGAGCGTGTTGGAGAAGTGGCTTATCGATTGGTTTTACCACCATCTTTGACGAGTGTTCATGACGTGTTTCATGTATCTCAACTCCGTAAGTATGTTCGAGACGAGACGCACGTGGTAAATCATTCGGAACTGACTGTAAGGGAGGACTTGACATATGAAGAACGACCGATGTCGATTGTCGATCGAAGAGAAAAGGTCCTCAAGAACAAGGTCATCCTTCTCGTACTTGTTTCATGGGGGAATCACTCGCAAGGAGAATCGACTTGGGAACGAGAAGACGAGATTCGACAGAAGTTTCCACACCTCTTCCCATAGATTCATGTTTGTTTATCTTTTCTTGTTCCGGGAATTTCGAGGACGAAATTCTTTTTGTAGTTGGGTATAATGTAACACCCTAGTTCATTTATACCAATTCTATTTTTTTAGGGTATTTCTTTATTTATGGTTATTTCTTGATTTATTGTTGTTTGGGTGTGAATAATATAATTGGCATCTGTATTTGCATCTGACCCGACCCGCTTGCTGGAAACCTGTCTTGATTCCTGTTTATGATTTATCCCGGCTAGTTATGAGAATCTGTGCACTTTCATGTTGTATAACTACATTATATCTGGCATCTGCATTTTTTCAATATAACATATAAAGTCAATAAAATATTTTAAAAATATCTAGCATGGCCTGTACCATACCCTAACCCTGTTGTAGCATCTGTATATCGTGTTCTCGTCCCGTTCAGTGAAACAGACTTGTTTGGATAGCTACGTGCACGTTACGTGCATCCGTTCTTGGGGTATGCATTTTCGTTTCCCGGATATGGTATTTTGATTTTTGTTAACACGTATATTATCCGTATTTTCAAACCATAAATTTAGACCCAACCCGGGCGTATTTTGGAGTAAGTTTGTATTAGCCAGAAAACCCAAATTTATATATTATTATATTTATTTAACCTCTTAACACCCACATATCACACTTTTCTCTCTTTATAACTTACCTCCCTCCACCGAATCTCTCTCTTTAATAATCCATATATTTTGTATATTTTCAAATCCTAACAATCTAAACCACACAGATCTCTCTCTCTCTCTCTAATATACACATATATATTATTTCCTAACCTATTTATTTAACCCCATACACGTACTCTCTCTCTCTCTCTCTCTGCTTCTTCTTCTTCTTCGCCCCCCGCACTCGAACCCACGCCCGCGCGTCGTGCTTGTCGCCGTCGACACCACCGTCAACTTCGCCTCTCCTCCTCGGCCACCGTTCTCCTCACCTCCCACTCTCCCTTTCCTCGGAGCTCTAAACCCCGACAACCCATCTTCCCCGAACTTACGACCGCCTGTAACCCCCTGCCTTCGTCGTCGTCATCGTCCTCGCCGCCGACGACCTCATCGTCGCCTCTTCACCTTGCCACCACCCTCGTCAACTCGTCGACGTCACCACCTTCATCACCTCCCTCTTCCATGCCCAACGACCCCAACCTCAACTTCACCGAACCCAACCCGACAACCTTATCACCACCGACCACCCTCGTCGGCCTCACCTTCCCTCGTCCTCGCGGCCATCTCCCCTCCTCGACCACCTCCTCCCCCTGCAAACTCTCCGACGTGAAACCCAGAAAACTGCAACCTCACCCAACCTCGCTGCAACCTCCGACCTCGCCTGCACCCTTGCCAGAGCTCCGACCCCGTCGCCTCCGTGCACTCGACACCAGCTCAACCCATTCTCCTATCATCTCACCTGCAAACCCACAACCCCTGCACCAATCCTGATTACCTGACATCAAGAAACCCTAGCACCCACGGCTACTGCCATCGCCATGGATCTCGCCGTCGACGGCCCACCATCGTCGTTGTCGTCTCACCTGCTTCGCCTCTGTCCCCAAACACTAAACCACAGACCAACTTCTTCTTCTTCTTCATTTTCTTTTTCTTCTTCTTTTCTTCTCTTGCTTTCTTGGATTCGCGTTTCCCGGTGATCACCGGAGCCGTGCCGTCGCCAACGATCCGGGCGATCCAGTAGACATCCCCAGCCAGTGTGGTCACGTTCTTGCTTTGCCTGGTTCATTTCTGTATGCGCGTGTGTGCATCGCGACATTTACCGACACCGTACGCGGCGTACGCACCCCGTCGTGAGATCCGATCGGGCAAGTTTATCTTGCTACATGCTATACTACTATATTTTACATTCATGTGAATAATAATATTACATATTGTTTTGTTATGCATCCCATGTTACCGTTTTACTATTTTCGGATAGCCGTTCGTATCCGTATCATTTATTACATATCTAGTCGCATGCAAGTTTATGTTGTTACATACTATACTACTATATTTTACATCCATGTGAATAATAACATTACATATTGTTTAGTTATGCACCCCATATTACTATTTACTATTTTGCGATACCCGTTCGCATCCGTACTGTATATTACATATTTAGTTGCATGCCGGAATCATATTGGATCATGTTACTGCTATATTAATATACCCATGCTTGATAATGTGCATCATACATAGTCACGGAGTTGTAGATATGATCCCAGATAGATAGATATATATTGTGCATCCGTGCTTTTACCGTATTTCGATACTTGCTACAGTTTTCACTTTGGGCATCCGTTTGATACATATGCACTACCTGACATGACCTGATACACCACTGCTTGACCTGTTACTTGATCCTGTTACTAATGCCGACAATCCTGACTTGTTGTCCCGACGGACATATCCTGTTGTCTCTTCAGAAAAAACCTGTACCTGCTTGATCCTGTGTTGGTATTAGCTCCAGATTTATCAATACCTGACTTGAACACATAACCTTGGGGGTAAGGGGAAATCAATGATGAAACCTGACTTGTAACTCAACAGTTCGACGCTTATATTGATCAGTTTTAGGGGCTAGGCCAGTCCCGGGATGCTGCTGCTGACATCATTCATCTGTACATGTTTCCTATTTTGTGCTTAGGGGCACGTCTCGGTTTCAGCCCGAGAATCTGGACCGTGGTCCCGGGCATGCACGGGATACTATTGAGTTACATCGACGATTCATTAAATTGATTTCAAAGACTTGAGAGTAATTAACCCAGCAGCATAGATTACTCACCGCTGTTGGGGTAAAAATTTACACCCCCGTTGACCGAGTCAAAGTCAAGGTCAACCCCAAACCAGGTGGGCCCAAGCCCAGGTCAAGCGGGCCCACGCCCAAGTCGAGCCCGCGGCCAACCTCCTCCATGCCAAAATATAGATCATGTAATAAATAATTTTTTTATACATGAGTGTATGCAAAATGGGCATAAAGCCAATATTTTGTAAATCCATGGCTTATGTGCAAAAAGAAATGGCACATGAGCCATGGGATGGGCAAAATGCCATTTTGTAGAGCCCAAGGGGCTATATGTAAATATGTAAGCCTATAAAAGGCAACATGATGATGGATAAAAAAAATACCTTTCATTCTCTCCACAAAATTTTTAGATCTGAGATCTTTTGTGCCTCCTGTTCCTTCTCCAAGGTTCTAAACCTTCCCATTTCTTTTGAATTAAAACAAGAGTTTTACTCTTTCTTTTCAAAAACTAAGAAGTCTTCCACCACAAAACCCACAAAGGGGAACTTGGATCTACCATTAGATCTCAGAAAGGAGAGATTTTTAGATCTCGCATCTCTTGATCATCAAGATCCAGCCAACAGAGGAGGAAGAGGAAGAACCCCTTTCATCAACCAAAACATTTTAGGAGTTTAACTCCATATATTTACATATATATATATATAATAAATTTTCCCTTTCTGAAGCATAGCTTCTGTTTCTTAGGGTAAAAGCCTCCTTTTCTCGCCGGCGCTCAAGCGCAGAGCGCCCGCGTGCCGACACGTGGCGCGCTTGCGCTCAAGCGCTCAGCGCTTGAGCGCAAAGCGTTCGCGTGCCGACACGTGGCGCGTTTGCACTACAGCGCCCTGCGCTCAAGCGCAAAGCGCCCACGTGCTGACACATGGCGCGCTTGCGCTCAAGCGCAAACGCTCGAGCGCAAGTCGCCCTGGTGCCGACACGTGGCGCGCTTGCGCTCCAGCGCAAGCGCTCGAGCGCAAGTCGCCCCGGTGCCGACACGAGGAGCGCTTGCGGTCCAGCGCAAGCGCTCGAGCGCAAGTCGCCCCCGTGCCGACACGTGGCACGCTTGCGCTCAAGCGCAAGCGCTCAGGCGCAAGTCGCCCCCGTGCCGACACGTGGCGCACTTGCGCTCAAGCGCCCAACGCTCAAGCGCAGAGCGCCCATGTGCCGACACGTGGCACTCTAGCGCCTGAGCGCACAGCACCTAGGCGCACAGCGCCCAAAGTGCTGCCCCCACGCATCCTTTGGATGCCTTTTCCCCCTCTTTTTATGTACATACATATATATATATATACATATGTATACATATTTATACACACATGTACCCCACGACACTGTCCCAGTTAGAAAAAAATTTCTAACGGGGCGCTGCCCCGCACCCCGCAAGGGGGCTGCTAGCCCCCTTGACCCCCAGCCCGCTATCCGGATAGCGGGACCCCCGTAAAAACTCTGCGTGGCTCCCGATATATCCAAACCCCCCTTTCAAAACACAACACATGTACACTGCACATTGAGTTCGCATGACCAGTTTAATCCGTTAATCGGAGGTTCCCTCGCCCCAAAGGCGAGGGGTAATTAACGGCAGCTTAGTCCGCGGCTGCCGGAGATTCGGATCCCCACAATCATTAAACCCCGGCCTACCCTAGGCAGGGAGAATCTGTAGTACGCCTGACAAGCGCGCGTATTCCCATCTCAATGGGGTGACGAAAAACACGCTACAACCGCATGCACATACACTTCACTGTTCCATATTCGTGTTACTGTTATACACTTATTACTGTTCATACTCATGCATGCATATCTTGTTACCTCCTGATTATATTTTTATTGTTTGATATTATGACGCACTGACGTCTGGGTTTTGCATAGCCCAGATCCTCTGTCTCTTTCGCAGGCTGATCAGGAGTATTTCCGCCGTCAGGCCGAGTAGTGAGGATCTTGTCAGTATCTAGTTTAGTTTAGATTTATTGCCGTACTTTCATTTTCTGATGTGAGCCCGTATTTGGGATGTATTTTCCAGATTGTTACTGTTTATTGGATTTATTTTTTCCGCATATTATTTCTTGACTCGTTTATTCTGGCAGATGGACATGTACTAGATAGATTATTTATTTCTACTGTTCTTGATATCTTATAGACAGCCGTAATGTGACTGTGGAGGGATATTTCCTAGCCACAGGTAGCATGGTTGGCTCTGTCACGTGCCGATCGCAGCGCACTCTGGGAAGCGGGGTGTGACAATCGGGAGAGACAAATCCTATCTAACCACTACTGCCTCCCAGTGCTTCGGGACTACACCCAACTACTACATGTTTGCACGATTCCTTTGAGCCGTGGTAGGCTAGTAATCTAAATATAGTGGGAACACACTCGAGACGAATAGTGATGTCAAGTCAACGGACTAACCTGTACTCATGCCATCCGGGAACTGCTACCTGACGATAGATATAATACCAACCAGCAGTTCCCATCAAGTCTGTCCAGTGTAATGAGCACCTGTATACTATCTCCGGTACGACGTACCAATGGCTGTGGGACAGACCATTTCCCCTGCTAGGATGAGAAGAGTTTACACTAGTCTACACTAGTCTACTCTGGAGTATCGATGCCCTGTCTCGATAATCCTACGACTAGTGACCAGTATAAGGATGTGCTTATAGACTACCAGCCCCCACTAGTATGACTTCCATCATAACGCTGGTAGTTAAGCAAATATCCTAAGGGCTCTACCAATATGTATAAGCAATATGCTAAAAGAAACACATGCACATATTGAGGTAGAATCAAACCAAGTAGCATACTACCATTTTGAGCAAAACTGTTATTATAACTGTGAATATCCCAAGCTTCCAAAATGTAATATACAATCTAGTATGATACAATAATGTCCTTTAGGGCATATATCACTAACAATCTCCCACTTGCACTAAGGCCATATATTGGCATATCGCAGATCTATCATCTCGATTAGCCTTTCGAACTGTGTCTGAGAGATGGCCTTTGTGAGTGGATCTGCGGTGTTGTTCTTTATTTCTACTCTCCGCGTCTCGATCTCCCGGCGATCAACGATCTCCCTGATCAGGTGGAACCGCCTCAAGATTTGTGTGGACTTCTGAACCTTGGTTCTTTCGCTAAAGTTATAGCTTTGTTGTTGTCACAATACAGAGGTATTGGATCAACAATGGACGGAACCACCTGAAGTTCTGTCATGAACTTCCTGATCCAGACCGCTTCTTTCACGGCGTCACATGCAGCGATATACTCCGCTTCCATCATCGAGTCAGCAACGGTATCCTGCTTGGATCTTTTCCAACAGACTACCCCTCCATTGAGGGTAAAGACATAACCCGACATAAACCTGGAGTCATCCTTATCACTCTGAAAGCTGAAGTCGGCGAAGGCCTCGATCTGGAGGTCTTCACTGCCGTACACCAAGAACATCTCCTTAGTCCTTCTCAGGTATTTGAGAATGTTCTTCACTTCTGTCCAGTGCTTCTCCCCTGGGTTTGACTGATACCTACTTACAACGCTCAGTGCGTAAGTTACATCTGGTCTGGTACACAATATCGCATACATTATAGAGGTTACCGCAGAAGCGTAGGGTATAATACTCATGTGATCCCTTTCCAAATCAGTCTTGGGAGACATCTCTTTGGAGAGGGTGATTCCGTGACAAGTCGGTAGATTAACGCGCTTTGAATCTTCCATACTGAATCACTTCAGTATGGCGTCGATATAACTTGACTGTGAAAGTTCCAACATCTGTTTAGATCTATCACGATAGATCTGGATCCCCAGAATGTATGAGGCATCACCCAGGTCCTTTATGGAGAACCTTTGTGACAAGAATCCTTTGACTGATTGTAGATAGGAATCTCATTTCCTATCAGGAGAATGCCATCCACATACAAGACGAGAAATACCACAGTTCTCGCTACAATTTTACTATAAATACATGGTTTATCTGGAATTTTGATAAAGTCGAATTCATTGACTGTCTCATCAAAACAAATGTTCCAACTCTGCGATGGCTGCTTTAATCCATAAATTGATTTAAGCAACTTGCACACTCTTGTGCTGCTCCCATTTTCTATGAAACCCTCCGGATGATTCATATAAACACACTCTTCCATTCAGAAAAGCGGTCTTTACGTCCATCTGCCGAATTTCATAATCGTGGAAGACAGCAATGGCAAGAAGGATCCGAATGGATTTGAGCATAGCCACTGGAGAAAAGATTTCATCATAGTCCAAACCAGGTCTTTGACAAAAACCTTTTGCAACAAGTCTAACCTTATAGGTTTCAACATTTCCATCTACACCAATCTTCTTTCTGAAGATCCATTTGCAGCCTACGAGTTTTACCCCTTCTGGAGCAATGTCCAAAGTCCATACTTTGTTGGTGTATATAGACTCTATTTTGGTCTGTCACGCCCCGCTTCCCGGTGTACGGTGAAGGGGACGAGAATGGGCCCGCTACGTATTTACTCAGAAGTAAACACGCTAGGCGTAGCTAAGCAATATAAGGTAAAATGTACACAAGAAACAAGAATATAAATGAACAACAACTTTTATTTATTTAACAATTCTTTACAAGTACAACTGGAAATGTAAATACAGGAATAGAAAGCAATGCCTAAACAATGGCATAACTGAAATGAAAAGTAAATACAAGTGCCTACAGCTCTGGGTCGATGGCAAACTGCTCCAAATTCTCAGTACCGATCTCGATCTCTAGTGAGTCGGATCTATCTGACAACATTCCAAAGAAATAAGAAAAGGAATGTCGTCAGCGAACACTTGCTCGGTAAGTCCCAAAGAAAGAGAGAAGTAGAATAGACAGAAAGGAGAATGTAACTGCATATTGTAATTTTATTCTGTTAACGCAGTTGTTTGTAACTTGGTACAGAATATGCCAGTATATACGAGAGGAGTCCCACTATTCCGGAGACTAAGGTATACGGAGCACAAGGAACCGTTAAGCCACGGTACAACAGCAATAGATATTCAGGTTAGGTGTATTAAAGTGACCGTCTCGTGCCATTTCTAACACATTCCGTACCAGTCTACCCCTTAGAAAACCCCATATGATTTATTGTATTAATTATATTATCTTGTTTTGTAAATGGAAGACTTTCTGAAACCATGATATCAGTAAACGAAATGGATATAAATGGACAGTCATGTAAACATATCAAAAGTATATCCATGGTTCGGTTTAAGTCATGTTCATGTTGATATAGATTGTATTCTGGTATTCATGGATTCATATTGTATTGCAGTTATACTCGAATTGAATTCAAGTCATATTGTATTCAGATTAGACCGCGACTCGAACTGAGTCAGACTTATAAACAGAATTGAAGTCCTGATTGTTTTGGAGTTATCGGTAACTGCTGCACATGGACGGCAAGATTTGTGTCTTTTTCCAAGACAGTTACCGTATTGATAACCCCGTTTTTTTGTAGTTATCTACCTTAAATAGGCAAGCACCCACTTTCTCCGGCTCCATGAAACTCAAGAGAATTGGTCCCGCTTAAACCTATATTTACTAGGCTCCTTATTGTAAATTGATATAAGTTGAGGAGTTTTTATGCAAAATAGTTTTGGTATATTTTCAAAATAGACCTCAAGTATTTAATTATCGTCTTTCGTGTTTTCATGAATGTAATTTTTAAATGTGAAGTATTTTCTAGTTGATATAAACCTAATAAGAATTGTATATGGTATTTTAATGTAATATTGGCTTAAAATGATATTGGATGGTATTTTCATGAACCTTTTGGATTCTTCTTTTTGATTTAGAAAACATGGAATATGTTATATATTAAAAATAGATATTTTGTTAATATTTACATAAATAATTATTTATAAAATTATAATTTTATTTATTTCTAGAAATCTCATTTTTCTTAAAATTGTAACAAAAATTCTATCGAGACCGAATGCTCTTTGCGGAGGTCTGAATCTCGCCCTACTAGTCCGATGGATGCGCGATAATCCGCAACAACCAAGTCGGATTCCCTACGAATGGGTTGTATGGACTTAATCATATGGAATTAAGTATTACGCTTTCAAACAAAACGGTTTTGTAAGTTTAGGGTATTTTATTGTAAACTTGTAAATTTTCCCACAAATATTGTCCAAAAGTAAATCGTGCTATGTTATGAATGAGTGTTGTGCGGAGATAGGTTATTACCCCGTGAGTTTTCTAAAGGTAATACAAAGGAATATGTTGAATTGTGCCGAAAGTAAAGTGTATGGTATTTAACCGTAAAAATGTGATAAAAGTTGCATAATAGATTATTTTAAGATGAAACTTGTTCTAATATATTTGTTAATGGTTACTAAACAATCTATCAAAAATTTATAGGTTTGTTATTAAGAAGGAATTGGATTTTTTTTATAGAAAAGAGAATCGGAAGCCGGAATAATTCCGCTTCCGACGAGTTTTGAAAAGGAGAAGTTTTAGAATAGCAAAGGAGAAGGGGAGAGGGGACTTACAGGTTGGAGTTAAAGAGAAGAAGTAGGAGAAGACTTTGGGATCGTCGGGGAGTCATTTCGTTGCCGGATTCTTCTTAAAACGTCGCCGGAATTTCGACCTTTGCTAACTCCACTTGTGCAACTTTTTGGACTTGAGAATTTTAGAGAGTTTTGGTATTTGATTTTAGAATGAGAAGAGGTGAAATGTAGTGTGATATTTATAGGGAAAATTAGGGTTTAGGGTAATGAATTGAGAATTAAAAATATACATCAAAAATGGATTTAAAGGGTGATTTATCATTCTTTGGTTAAATGCAGAGAAATCAAACAGTATAGTGGGAGTGGGGTAGGCCAAGGGGTGCTAGGGTTAAGGTTTGGGGACAGTCCCTACGGACATGCCCAGCAGTGCCGGCCCCTCAAGAACATCTCGCCAGTCCAAAACCGGTGAGGGTGTGTGGGATTTTGCCACGTGTCCATGTCGCTTGGTATGACTCAGTGCATATATTTGATTATTTTGTGACTTTTCATTTTATGTGCAGTGCACGTGCAAACCTTTGAGCTTCTAAAAGATTAAAGAAAAATCAACAAAAAAATTAATGTGGCTGTTGGAATTTGAACACAGGGGCTATGTCACAGCAGTGTAAGGCATTTACCAGTGAGCTACAAGCTCTTTCTTGCTGTTCAAAAGAAATTCAAATACTTATAGTGTACACAGGTTGTAAATACTCCATTCGTACATTAACTTTTAAACAAATTTTATGTATACTGAAATAGAGGTGTTACATTCTACCCTCCTTACAAAAATTTCGTCCTCAAAATTTACAATTATTTTAAGGACTAATAAACAAGTGAGGGTATCTTGCACGCATTTCATCTTCCCTTTCCCATGTTGATTCTCCCGGTATGTCTTTTCTCCACATCATTCGGACCAAATTTACTTCCTTGTTCCGAAGTGACTTCACCTTTCTATCCAGAATTTCAACAGGTTGTTGCTCACAAGATAAGTCTGGCTGTAAAGTGAGTTCGGAGTGATCAAGAATGTGGCTAGGGTCACTCACATACCTTCGGAGCTGGGATATGTGGAATACGTTGCGCACTCCTTCCAATGAAGATGGAAGTGCCAAGCGATAAGCCACTTCTCCGATTCGTTCGTGTATGTTGAACGGTCCAATGTATCTCGGACTTAATTTACCCCTTTTTCCAAAAAGAATCACTCCACAGTTTTGAGATATCTTCAAAAATACATGATCTCCCGGTTAGAACTCCAAGTGACGTCGCTTTGCATCTACCCAGTGTTTCTGTCGATCTTGGGTTATGCACATTCTTTCCCTGATAGTGCGTACTATATCGACCGTTTCCACTATCATCTCAGGTCTAATGAGTTATCTATCTCCGATGTCATCCCAACTTAATGGTGATTGACACTTCCTTCCATATAGAGCTGCAAATGGCGTCATTCCGATACTTGCTTGGTAGCTGTTGTTGTATGAAAACTCCACAAGATATAGGTGATCTTCCCATGATCCTCCGAAGTCTAGCATACAAGCTCTTGGCATATCTTCAAGGATCTGAGTCATTCGCTCAGACTGTCCATCTGTTTGTGGATGGTACGCTGTGCTAAAGTTCAGACTTGTTCCCAAGCTAGCTTGCAGACTCTGCCAAAATTGCGATCGGAATCTGGTGTCACGATCGGAAACAATGCAAACCGGTACTCCATATAATCTCATGATTTCCTGCATGAGTTCATGGGTATCAGAGATAGTACATATTGAAGAGTTTAAATCTTACTTCGATTCTTACCTCTATGTACTTCTTTGCTAGTGTCTCAGTAGATCGGCCAACTCGAAATGGGATGAAGTGAGCCGACTTTGTGAGTCAATCCACAATAACCCATACAGCATTGTTACCTTTCGTGCTGCGAGGAAATATAGTCACGAAATCCATAGTGATGTGTTACTACTTCCATTCTGAGATAGGTAACGGTTGAAGTAAACCAGCTGTCCTGTGATGTTCAGCTTTTACTTGCTGCATTTAGCAACGCTTCTGGCTACTTCACGCTTCATTCCATACCACCAGTAATTTTGACGTAGATCTTTGTACATCTTTGTACCTCCAGAGTGTACTGAATATGGAGAGCTGTGAGCTTCTTTCATCAACTCTTCCCGCACAGAACCTTTTGGTACACACAATCTACTGCCGTATCTCAAAGATCCATCTTCATGGATGATAAGTCTGTTCTAAGTCCACTTTCTACTTGTTTTCTGATCTTTTGCAACTTAACATCACTGGCTTGAGCTGCTTTGATATGATTGACAATAGTAGATTGAACTTATAAGATCATCAAACTTGAAACGTTACCTGGTATGACCACTTCAATCTCCAATTGATGCAAATCTTGTTGAAGCCTCCACTGTACGATAAGATTCAATCCTAATGGTTGGCGACCAAGTGCATCAGGTACTACATTCACCTTCCCTGGATGATATTGTAGATTGATGTCGAAGTCCGCCATAAGTTCTAACCATCTTCTCTGCCGCATATTCAACTCCTTTTGAGTAAACACATACTTCAGACTTTTGTGGTCTGTGTAGATATCTACCCGTTCTCAAAGAAGATAATGGCGCCAAACCTTGAGTGCATAAATTACGGCTGCCAACTCCAAATCATGCGTCGGATAATTGCACTCATGAATCTTCAGCTGTTTTGATGCATAAGCTACAACTTTACCGTGCTGATGTAGAACACATCCTAAATCTTTACCGGATGCATCGCAATGCACCATGAAACCTCTAGATTGGTCCGGTATGACAAGGATAGGCGCTGATGTCAATCTTGACTTGAGTTCTACGAAAGCTTGTTCGCATGCTTCTGATCACACGAATTTTTCATCTTTACGTGTGAGCTTGGTCAGGGGTGTTGCAATCTTCAAGAATCCTTCGATGAATCTTCTGTAATATCCTGCTAATCCCAAGAAGCTTCGAATGTCCTTCACTGACTTCGGTGTCGGCCATTCGCTTACTGCTGATACTTTTGCTAGATCTACAGAGATTCCTTCGCTTGAAACGATATGTCCGAGAAATCCGACCTGATCTAGGCAAAACTCGCAGTTGCTGTATTTGGCATAGATTTGATGCTGTTGCAAAATCTCCAGGACAATCCTTAAGTGCTCGACGTGCTCTTTCCGACATTTTGAATACACCAGGATATCGTCGATAAAATAACAACAAACCTGTCTAAGTACTCTCGGAAAAATTGATTCATTAGGTTCATGAATATGGCTGGTGCGTTGGTCATTCCAAATGGCATCACGAGATTTTGTAATGTTCATAATGAGTTCTGAATGCCATTTTATGGATATCAGATTCCTTGACCTTCACCTGATGATAACCCGAACGAAGATCTAACTTGGAGAAAACGCAATATCCACTAAGCTGATTGAATAGATCATCGATGCGTGGTAGTGGATACTTGTTCTTTATAGTCATTTCATTCAGATCTCTATAATCAACGAACATTCAGTATGAACCTTCCTTCTTCTTTACCATTAGAACGGGAGATCCCCAACTTAAAGCGCCGGGACGAATCCATCATTTCTTCAATAATTCATCCAACCGAGTTCTGATCTCCTTCAAACCTTCTAGACTCAGGCGATATGGTGCTTTGATTACTGGTTGTGCGCCAGGTACTAAATCAATGATGAATTCAAGTGCTCGATCGGGAGGCAAATCTGATATATCTTCAAGATATACGTCATCGAACTCTTGAAGTACCTCTGGCTTATCATCTTCCACCTGAAGTGTAACAATCACTGCCTTCCTCGGTTTTGCCTTGTATGTGCTTGGCTCCAGGGTACGGTCTCCACTTTTGAAATAAAAGACCGGATGGTCTGGAACTCGAACACTTCCTTCCTTTGACGACAGTCGATGGTAGCGTAAAAAGTTCCGAGCCAATCCATACCCAAAAGTACATCGAAGTTCGGTATGTCCAGCACCTTGAAATCAGCATAGAATTCTCTGCTGCAGGCGACCGCTGGATACAGGTCGTATCCTATTGTTTCCTTTAGAACATCGTTCCCTGAACTGACATTTCAACTGGATACAAGTGGTTTGACTGGAATCGCATGAGTTCGGACGAACCGCTGCGACATAAAGCAATGTGATGCTCCAGTATCAAAGAGTGCTAGTGCAGGAAGTGTGGCTACTAAGGTCGTACCTAAGGTATGTGGGATAGGTTTAGGTATACGAAAAAATATATGGGTATAAACAAGTATTGAACAGATTGAAAGATTGGGAGGTTACTGGTAATGACTTAGCCAGTGGCTTCAGCTTCTTCCACTGTCATTGTGAAAGCCTGTCGCCTCAGTACGTTCCTCTTAGCTGGAGGAGCATTCCTCTGTCTGTTCCTTGGTCCTTGAGGTGGATTCCGTTGAGCTTGATGGAACTGACGAGGAGGAGGTGCAGTAGGTCCATGAGGTGGTGGAGCAGGGAGAGCAAGTCGTAGAGCAGGTGCCTGAATAGCTGGCCGCTGCGGATAAGTAATTGCTAGTCTGGGTGTAGCATTATGATTGATTCTTCGAGGACAAGACCCAATATCATGTGCGAGTGAGCCGCAGACCAAACAAAGGCGATTTGCACGCCGGCAGTCCTTCGCAAGGTGTCTATCCCTTCTGCAGTAAGTGCAAAAAGCTGTACTGGGCCGGTTGGATGGTACTCCCGGTCTTCTGGGTACAAATGATGGCCTTGAAAAGGCTCCTCCTGCCATCTGGGTGGCAGGGCGCTTCATTCCGGCAGATTGGGGTATGCCCTTCATCTTCACCACTGCTTCATATCTACGGGCAGCTTTCAAAGCCTGATCGTGGGTTGGGAAATCCCCTGTAGCTAAGACAGCTTGGATCTCTAGATCTAACCCTTACTGAAATCGTCTGGTCCTGATCTCAGCAGTCGGTATCAAGTGTGCCGTGAATCTGTCAAGGTCTAGTGTTAGTTGTGTAGTATGTGATATTTGAAAATCGAATATTGAGACATTTCTTACCTACTGAGCATGGTAAACTCAGCATCATACTCATTCACAGATTTGGTCTACATCGAACCTTGTTGCAGATGGATGAATTGTTGCTCCATGTCGAATCGGGTAGTCTCTTGAAAGTACTTTGCGTCGAACATATCGCAAAAAGTTTTCCATTCGATAGGCTGTGCAAGACGGCTTTCTTTTGCCTTCCACCAAACTCGGGCGTTGTCGGTGAGTTGCAGCTTCGCAACTCATACCCAAGCGATCTCTGGCACTTGTGCTGCTGCCAGGTCGTCCTCAATACTCTGAGCCCATTCTTCCGCTTCCACAGGGCTCTCTTTCCCAGAAAATTGCTTTAGGTGCAAAGCTTGAAATTGTTTCACCCCGGGTGCTTCCGCTTCTGGGCGGTTCATCAGGATAGCAGTCTGCTGCTGCTGTCCCTCCAGGAGGCTTCGGATTGCCTCAAGAAAGACCGTTTGCTCGTTGATCGGAGCAGCTACGGTAGGAGTAAGCGGTAGAGATGGAGGTGGTGTGTTCCCATTCACGTTCGTGCTGGTATTGTTTGGGAAATCCATAACCTTGAAAGAAAAATAGGATTAGGATAGATTCAAAAAATATGAAATTGTAAGATTCAAGAAATATGAAATGTAAAGAATATTTTTAGTTGCTGGTTCTTGTGTTATATTGCTAAGGACTTCATGCAGAATTGACCTGCATGTCCATGCAGAACCGACCTGCATGGGCCGCCAACAAAACCAGTCATGCTCCACTTCCCGGTGTATGGTGAAGGAGACGAGAACGGGTCCGCTACGTATTTACTCAGAAGTAAACACGGTAAGCGTATCTAAGAAATATAAGGTAAAATGTACATAAGAGACAAGAATATAAATGAACAACAACTTTCATTTATTTAACAATTCTTTACAAGTACAACTGGAAATGTAAATACAGGAATAGAAAGCAATGCCTAAACAATGGCATAACTGAAATGAAAAGTAAATACAAGTGCCTACAGCTCTGGGTCGATGGCAAAATGCTCCAAATCCTCAGTACTGGGCTCGATCTCTAGTGAGTCGGATCCACCTGACAACATTCCAAAGAAATAAGAAAAGGAATGTCGTCAGCGAACACTCGCTCGGTAAGTCCCAAAGAAAGAGAGAAGTAGAATAGACAGAAAAGAGAATGTAACTATATATTGTAATTTTATTCTGTTAACGCAGTTATTTGTAGCTTGGTACGGAATATGCCAGTGTATATGAGAGAAGTCCTACTATTTCGGAAACTAAGGTATACGGAGTACAAGGAACCGTTAAGCCACGGTACAACATCAATGGATATTCAGATTAGGTGTATTAAAGCGACCGTCTCGTGCCACTTCTAACACATTCCGTACCAGTCTACCCTTTAGAAAACCCCGTATCATTTATTATATTAATTATATTGTCTTGTTTTGTAAATGTAAGACTTGCCGAATCCATGATATCAGTAAACGGAATGGATATAAATGGACAGTCATGTAAACATATCAAAAGTATATCCATGGTTCGGTTTAAGTCATGTTCATGTTGATATAGATTGTATTCTGGTATTCATGGATTCATGTTGTATTGCAGTTATACTCGAATTGAATTCAAGTCATATTGTATTCAGATTAGACCGTGATTCGAACTGAGTCAGACTTTTAAACAGAATTGAATACCTGATTGTTTTGGAGTTATCGGTAACTGCTGCACATAGACGGCTGGATTTGTGTCTTTTTCCAAGACAGTTACCGTTTTGATAGCCGCGTTTTTTGTAGTTGTCTATCTTAAATAGGCAAGCACCCACTTTCTCCGGCTCCTTGAGGCTCAAGAGAATTGATCCCGCTTAAACCTATATTTACTAGGCTCCTTATTGTAAATTGAAATAACTTGAGAGGGTTTTATGCAAAATAGTTTTGGTATATTTTCAAAATAGACCTCAAGTATTTAATTATCGTCTTTAGTGTTTTCATGGATGTAATTTTTAAATGTGAAGTATTTTCTGGTTGACGTAAACCTAGTAAGAATTGTATATGGTATTTTAATGTATTATTGGCTTAAAATGATATTGGATGGTATTTTCATGAACTTTTTGGATTCTTCTCTTTGATTTAGAAAACATGGAATATGTTATATATTAAAAATAGATATTTTGTTAATATTTACATAAATAATTATTTATAAAAATATAATTTTATTTATTTCTAGAAATCTCGTTTTTCTTAAAATTGTAACAAAAATTCCATCGAGACCGAATGCTCATTGCGGAGGTCTGAATCTCGCCCTACTAGTCCGATAGATGTGCGATAATCCGCACCAAACAAGTCGGATTCCCCATGAATGGGTTGTAAGAACTTAATCGTATAGAATTAAGTATTACGCTTTCAAACAAAACAGTTTTGTAAGTTTAGGGTATTTTATTGTAAACTTGTAAATTTTCCCACAAATATTGTCCAAAAGTAAATCGTGCTATGTCATGAATGAGTGTTGTGTGGAGGTAGGTCATTACCTCGTGAGTTTTATAAAGATAATATAAGAGAATATGTTGAATTATGTCGAAAGTAAAGTGTATGGTATTTAACCGTAAAAATGTGATAAAGTTGTATAATAGATTATTTTGAGATGAAACTTATTCTAATGTGTTTGTTATTGGTTACTAAACAATCTATCAAAAATTTGTAGGTTATTTATTAAGAAAGAATTGGATTTTAGAATCGGAAGCCGGAATAACTCCGCTTCCGACGAGTTTTGAAAAGGAGAAGTTTTAGAATAGCAAAGGAGAAGGGGAGAGGGGACTTACAGGTTGGAGTTAAAGAGACGAAGTAAGAGAAGACTTTGGTATCGTCGGAGAGTCGTTTCGTCGCCGGATTCTTCTTGAAACGTCGCCGGAACTTCGACCTTTGCTAACTCCACTTGTGCAACTTTTTGGACATGAGAATTTTAGAGAGTTTTAGCACTTGATTTCAGAATGAGGAGAGGTGAAATGTAGTGTGATATTTATAGGAAAAATTAGGGTTTAGGATAATGAATTGGGAATTAAAAATATGCTTTAAAAATGGATTTAAAGGGTGATTTATCATTCTCTAGTTAAATGCAGAGAAATCAAACAGCATGGGGGGAGTGGGGTAGGCCAAGGGGTGCTAGGGTTAGGGTTTGGGGACAGTCCCTACGGATATGCCCGGCGGTGCCGGCCCCTCAAGAACATCTCGCCGGTCCAAAACCGGTGAGGGGTGTGTGATTTTTCTACGTGTTCATGTCGCTTGGTATGACTCGGTGCATATGTTTGATTATTTTGTGACTTTTCATTTTACGTGCATTGCACGTGCAAACCTTTGAGCTTCTAAAAGTTTAAAGAAAAATCAACAAAAAATTAATGTGGCTGGGGGGATTTGAACAAAGGGGCTATGTCACAGCAGTGCAAGGCATTTACCAGTGAGTTCTAGACTCTTACTTGCTGTTCAAAAGCAAATCAAATATTTATAGTGTACATAGGTTGCAAATACTCCGTCTGTACATTAACTTTTAAACAAATTTTCTGTACACTGAAATAGAGTTGTTACACGGTCCGCATTGCGTCCAGCCATTTTACCGAGTCTCTGCTCCTAATGGCTTGGTGGAAACTAGTTGGCTCATCATCGTCGATAATACAATCTTTTCTATCCCCGTTTATGAGAAAATCGTAGTATCTCTCTGGCGGATGAGATTGCCTACGAGTCCTACGGAGTGGCACAGGGATGTATGGTTCTTCAAAACTTCTGGTTCCACCATGCTTTCAGTAATAGGTTATGGTTCTGGAATTTCTTCCAGTTCTATTGCGCTCCCACTTATTTCTTTTTCAAGAAATTGAGTTTCCAAAATGTGAGCATACCGAGAAACAAAGACCTTTTGTTCCTCCGCATAATAGAAAAGATACCTCCTGGAGTTCTTTGGGTATCCCACAAACTTACACAGTACCGAATGTGCCTCGAACTTGTCCGCATGCTGCTTTTTTTACAAAATCTGGATATCCCCATATCTTCAGATACTTAAGATAGGGTTTCTTCCCACTCCATATCTGATATGGTGTGGTAGGTACTGACTTAGTAGGAACCTTGTTGAAAGGATATGCAGCTGATTCTAGTGCATAACCCTAGAAGGATCGCGATAACTCAACGTTACTTATCATGGAACGTATCATATCCAATAAGAATCGATTCTGCCTTTCCGATACACCATTGTGTTGAGGTGTGTATGGAGGAGTAAGCTGAGAAAGAATTCCATTCTCTTTTAAGTAATCCAGGAACTCGGCACTTAAGTATTCACCATCTTGATCAGATCTAAGTACCTTGATACTTTTTCAGGTTTGTTTTTCCACTCCATTCTTGTATTCCCGGAATTTCTCAACGTCCTCGGATTTATGTTTCATCATGAATACATGTCCATATCTTGAGAAATCATCCGTAAAAGTAATAAAATAGGAATAACCACTTCTTGCATGTGTAGACATTGGATCATACGCGTCGCTGTGTATGAGTCCTAAGAGCTCGATGGCTCTTACCCCGTATCCAGTGAACAGAGTCTTTGTCATCTTTCCTTTGAGACATGATTGACAAGTTGCATAAGACTGATATTGGAATGGATCCAAATATCCCTCTTTATTTAACTTTGTCAACCGTGTTTCATTGATGTGACCTAGTTTATAATACCATAAGAAAGCCTGATTTAATTCTGGAGACTTTCTTTTGAGTGTGTTCTGGGCATTGAAAACCTGAGCTTGATTTAATACGTATATACCGTTATCTAGTGTACCTGGCCCAATCAAACTTTGATTAAGGTGGATGTGGACGATATCGCTTACAAATGTAAAATCATAACTTTCTTTAGATAATTAAGATACAGAGATGATATTACAAGGCAGACTAGGTACACACAAACAGTAACGTAAAATCAAAATCCGCCCACTTGTCAATCCTAGGTGATATTCCCCTACAGATACAGCTTCCACGATCATTCCGTTAGCAACCCTTAGGACTATATCACCTGTCCTGATAACTCTATGGTTTCTTAGAGCCTGTAATGAATTACAGATATGAGATCCTGATTCGGTATCTAGTACCCAGGAAGTAGAGTTAATTGACAGACAGTTTTCAATCATAAACGTACTTGAAACCGAAACCACAACGTGCTTTGAATCCTGGTTTCTGGCTTTCCAAGCCCTGCAGTCTTTCTGCCAATGCCCTTTCCCGTAACAATATAAACACTCCTCCTTCCCTACTATTAGCCCCGAAACATTTGCCTCCCTTTTCTCTCTACCTTACTTACACCGCCTATCGGCTTTGTGGAGGCCTTCTTCTTCTCTCCCTTGGCTTTCGTCTTGGATCTAGAAAAGGAAGATTTCCCAATAAGCAGAGTGGGTGTCTCCCTAAATTTCTGCAGGGTGCTCTCAGTGCTCCTCAACATGTTGAGAAGTTCTAAAAGTGAAACTTCCTTTCCTTAAATGTTGAAATTCAAGATAAACTGAGCGTAGGTGGAGGGGAGAGACTGTAGAATCAAGTCAGTATATAACTCGTTCTTCAACGTGGTCCAAAGTTCCGCGAGCTCTTCAATATAGCTAATCATCATAAGGACATGGTCCCCTACAGATGGCCTGAAAGCCAATCTTGCATGAAACAATTTCTTCGAGGTCTTATATCTTGCGATACGAGATTGCTCTCCATATAAATCTTTGGTATGGAAGAAGATGGAAGCTAAGTCCATCTTCTCGTGTCGCCTCTGGTGTTCATTATCCATTGAGGCCAACACGAGGCAATTGGCTCTCGCACTGTATATTTCCTATGTCTTACTCATTTCAACATCCGCGATGGTGGAATCTGAACCTGGGACAGCGGGGGCTTTGGTAGTAAGGAGGTAGCCCAGCTTGTCATAGGTAATGGCCATCCGGACATTCCTTAGCCAATCTTTATAGTTTGGCCCAGTCAATTTATTATTATCTAGCAGTAACTTAAGTCCGGTCATTTTGGTCGCTGCTGTCAGGAGAGAGAAGAAACACTCCGTATGATACTCTTGCAAGTTTAGATTGGTTATTAGTTTATCTAAATAGGATGGATCCCACTGTTTCTCGAATCCTCTTTCAAACCATAAAAGAAAAATTAGTCAGGATTAATCTCACTCTTACAATTCTTGCTTAACCTTTCGGCCAGGCTAGTGTTGGTATTTCGAGAGAGGTTTTCCAACGTTTTCGCGAAATTCCTTAATTACATAACCTCTTTTCTCTGGAGGCGTAGCCCCGCTAACACCGTTCTAGCATTGATTGTTTAAAGCATTGATTGTTTGGTGAAAAATCTCCCGAATAGTAGCGGATACTCACAGTAGGATCGAGATCTAAATATCATTGTGTGACAATCTTGAAGGAATCCTACAAAAATCATCACACTCCAAATGGTATGCAACACCAGCAAGTTTTATTTTCCTTTGAAACTCCCGATGTGGATTTTTTCCCCGGGCGCTTATGAATTTGACGAAGGTCAACATATCATAAAACACAAGTCAAGTTCTACCCGTCATTATCCAGGTTAATTTGAACACATCCGTACAAACCGTTGACGAAGGCCAAAATAACTGTACTACTGTCCCAAATCAACGCATCTATCTATACTACAGATAAATACCCAGCAACTACCAATTACTATGACTTGGTGAAGGTCAAAATACATAGCTTGAATACTACTGAATACTCATCTGAAATGGCGGAGTGCTACGGATGGTTTTGGCAAAACCGTGAACGTAATGAACTTGATATAGTCAAAGGAACCATGATAGTTTTTGAAAGGAGTGGTTTAGGCTCCGCATTTAAAAGTTGTTTTTAAAAAAAACCAAGTGGTTTTGAAATTGTTCCAACGATTTAAACTTTGGTTTGTTTTCCTTACATTAATCAATGTTAATATGGTCCCATCATTTAACCCTATCATTGCAGAAAAGAAACGAAAATAGAACGTACACTTATGCCATCCGCATTCGCCACGGGCCCCGTCATGCACCGCTAGGTTACTTAACTAACAGCAGAGTGAGGGCTGGACTAGCGCGGGTACAAAACATAAGCAATGTTTATTATATATAATATATATAGCCATTCATCTCACGCAATAATAGGCATTCCAGATTACAGATCGCAGATGATCATATTAGATATACTAGGAATTCCGTGTTTCGTTTTAGCCTAGAACGAAAGACGGATTCCACGGTCGTGATGAATAGCCAAACCCCACCCTAGACCCCTACGCGTGCGGCAAAGTACCTACCAAATTCCTGAAGTGAAGCAACCTCCCACAATAAAATGAGTAGGCCATTCGGCACTTCAAGAACCCGGTAGTTTGTGCACCACACCTTGGCTCTATCCTAGGTGCAAGAAAAAGTAAAAGAAATAATACAACGGTGGCTACAATCTTAACCCAGATGTGCCCCACAAAAATAATATTACATCAATTTACAAATTTACATGAATGAAAGAAAAGAAAACACTCTTCTCACATCCCCCGGCAATTCATCCACGTCTATCCAATACTTCATATACACAAACCATCAAGAGATACAAATATGTGCAACCCCTACTAATCGACGTATAGTATTTAGCGGACGTTTAGCAACACATATACAAACTTAAAGGGGATAAACGATGTTAAATTTTCAATTTAGAAACACTCCGTATTGCCCAAGCACAAACATAACACAGTATAAAATCTAGGCAAAATCAAACAATACCATAAATCCTAAATCCAAGAATACAGAACACCACAAAAATTCCAAGACCAAATTGCTACAGTAAACCGGCCATATCGGGGAAAATGCAATTTTGGCTAGCCATTTTTTTGAATCTTGGTCTCACTTTTTTATGGTGTTCTAGTTACATCATCAGTAGAATTCTGCACTTGTTTAAAAAAATTTTAAAAGCCTTTTTAAAATCAAAACTTGGATCTATGTTTTACCGTTTCAGAGTCATTTCGGTTTTGAAACTTTAAAATTCATCTAAACAAACTAAAAAAATAGTTAAGGTCTGAGTACATTCTGATACCACTGTAAGTCGAAGCCGCACACTCCGCGGGTTCGCGGGAAGGCGGAATTTACAAAATAACGATTTTTCTTACTTCGCAACACCGACTAAACTCCAGGATCTTAATAGAAACCTTCACTAACTAAATCTACTTGGAGGTTTAACTACTCGGTAAGAGTTTTATACCTCCTAGAACCTTGTCCTTCGGGTCTTCTTCTCTTCCTCTCCTTGAGCTCCTCGAAAATCCGGATCACGCTTGATCGTCAGCCTTCTCATGTCGAAGATGATCCACCTGAGTGTCTATACCTCAAGCTCCAACCTCTAAACCGAGGTAACTAGGGTACCTAGTTCGCTATAGGTAGCCTAGAAGATGTAGAGTATATAATGGAGTATTTTATCTCATGAGACCCTAGGGTTCACAACACATGTGAGGGTTAGGATCTTGAGGACGAAGGAGGAAAAATGGAGAGAGAAAAGAAAAGAGCAAATGAGCAAGTGATGGCTAAGTGAAGAATGGCTCATCTTATTTCCTCGCCTCAAGCATGGATTATTTTCTATGGAAAATAATCAACCATGCTTGAATAGTGAGTCCAAATCAAATAAACAATGTCATGAGCTATGCTTAACTCCATGCGACAAATATCTCCATTTACACCACATTAATCTATTTTCCAAAATAGATTAATCCAAGTAATGAGGTGTCCCCTTCTAGAAGTATCTCTTGTGAAATTACAAGAATGCTCTCACCGTATATACATACTTGTATTAGTAATTCAAAAAATATGAATACAATGAGATAATAATAATCTAATAATATAATACTAGGATACGGTTTAAACCAAAGCCCACTAGTATTATCCGTCCGAACAACATCCGTATAGCCAGTACACGTATGTGATCGGAACCCTGCCGTAAAACCATACGGCCTCTACATCGTTTTTCCCGAAGCAGGGAAACCCTCTGTGTGGGACTCTAAACACTCGACAGTACGCTGACAGTGGGTTTAACCACAAGTCCGTCAGTGGTACTAGCTGCACGTAACGGCTACCCAGGTTTCTGTCGATAAGAAGGCTGATAAGCAAACTCATTCGAACTCCTACTGAATCTATCTGTGACAATCTCCGTACAGTTCGGTCTGTTTGTCTAAGATACTCGCATATCGGGCCTAGGGGATGGTAACCGTTAGACCCCTGATAGCTCAATAAGTCATGCCGGGGTAGAGCCCAATACATCCTGAGAAACTACTGGAGTACCTACCAGTAAATCTCGCTTGCCTTGGCTAGGGACTTTGTGTAATGGCTTTCCGAACACAGCGCGATATCAACCCCCAATATCGCGAGAAACGAATCCTATCTAACCACTACTGCCTTCCAGTGCTTCGGGACTGCACCCAACTATTACCTGTTTGCACGACTCCTTTGAGCCGTGGTAGGGTAGTAATCTAAGTACAGTGGGATCACACTCGAAACGAATAGTGATGTCAAGTCAACGGACTAACCTGTACTCATGCCACCCGGGAAATGCTACCTGACGATAGGTATAATACCAACCAGCAGTTCCCATTGAGTCCGTCCAGTGTAACTCATAATCCAATGAGCACATATATACTATCTCCGGTACGACGTACCAATGGCTGTGGGACAGACCATCTCCTTTGCTGGGATGAGAAGCGTATACACTAGTCTACTCTGGAGTATCGATACCCTGTCTCGATAATCCTAAGACTAGGGATCAGTATAAGGATGTGCTTATAGACTACCCAGCTCCCACTAGTGTGACTGCAATCACAACACTGGTAGTCAAGTAAAGATCTTAAGGGCTCTTCCATTATGTATAAGCGATAAGCTAAAAAAAATGCACATATTGAGGTAGAATCAAACCAAGTAGCATACTATCATTTTGAGCAAGACTGTTATTATAACTGTGAATATCCCAAGCTTCCAAAATGTAATATACAATCTTGTATGATACAATAATGGCCTCTAGGGCATATATCACTAACAAAATGAGCATACAATAATGATCACAATAATCAATGATATGACAAGCAAGATATAACAAGGCAATCATGTCATGTGGAACCTATGGGTCAATGTCTTTGGGTTATCTATCCTACAGATATTTGAAATCAATCAAAGCAATCCTCCTCATAACTTAACAGTTATTGTGTACACGCCCGGGACCACGGAACATTGTAGTATATCTCGTACACGCACGGGAAAACGGTACATGTCAAATATCTTATACTCGCCCCGAAAAATGGTACAAGTCAATTATCCTCTTGAGTTACGATTTGGGTTCCACTCTTGAATTTCCCTTTCCTAAGCTTTATGTTTCATGTCAGGTATGGGTATAATATTTATCTAATGCCAATACTGGAACAATCGTGTACAGATCGTGTCAATCAAGGCGATCAAGTCAGGTCAGGTAATATCACGAAACAGTTGGCATTTAGCTAAACATTACATTGCAGGAGTCATGACATGGTAACGAATATCAAGTCAATCATGAACACATGTGAACAATCAATATATCGGCATGTCCAGGAATAGCATAATCGTATCAAGTAAGTGATCAATGATGAATACTAACAATCGAATCAAAGACAATATCAATATCGAATTCATCAACATCAATAGATCTATTCATCGGACGTCAGTGGTAGTCGTTTGGTCTAAGTTTATATACAACAGACGTCTGTGGCAGACGTCTGGTGCACAATATATCCTATTCCAGATGTCTGTGGGAGACGTCTGGTCCTTAAATATGTCTATGGCAGATGTCTGGGGCAGACGTCTCCTGTTCAATTAGGTTTCTGTAAAGTGTTTTCAGAGACATCTTGTCCAGGTTGGCAGACGTCTGTAGTTCAATTTGAGTTACTATAAATAAAATTAAGAGACGTCCAGTGTTTTGGTATAGACGTCTCCACGGGGATTTTCTTAGACGATCTCATTAACTAGGGTTTCGTTTATTTATCATTACACGAATTAAAGTAAGTATTAATCATGAAAATTATTCAAATACAATATATTAAGCTAGTTAAACATAAGGATGGTAAATTCTAGGGTTTGATGATGCGTATAATTTCTAGGTTGTATTTATCACCACATCGTGATTCAGATCTTGATGTGTATTCAATTATGTTTAAATCAATCTACATCAAGTAATATAGTAATTGTATAGCAAGATTAACTCATCATACAAGCATGTTAAAACAAGTATTGGATACTTACCTCGATATCCACAATCTTGCGAACGTAACGATGACAACGATGATGATACTCAAACCAATGCAAGATCCTAACGTCGACGATAAAGATCGGCCCCGAGATGATGTTAGAGCAGGCTAGGGTTTTCTCGATTATGGTTAGGGTTTCATCTTGTTAAGAAGGGAAAGAGGCTAGGGCTTTTGAATGAAAGAAAATAATATGAGGTTTAGGGTATAAATAATATAGAACTAAACATGCGAATGCGGGTCGGATACTTCACAAATCCTATATCGACTTGGACTAGGGAAAAGAGATAAAGCCAAATATCTTTCCCAACTCAAACCATATATCCTTTATCAAATAATTTTCTATAAATCCAACATATTTCCATAACCCATTTATAATAATAAAGAGTAAAACCCATGGTAACACAACCCAAGCCATCATAACCCAATAACAGATTACCAATAAATCCAATAAATAATAAAACTCGACAATAACGTTTTATTCAAAAAAAAAATACTGTACGATTGTACTAGGATGTTACAAAATGTCTTGATATTGTTTTTAGTTTTTGTTTGGACGGAACTTGAACTCTTTGTTATTTGTACATATATTCATCTATTTGTATTTGGCCGATATTCGCCGATATTATTACTTTTTTTGAGTGAGGATGACAAATTGCATATATATTACCGGTTTGTCTAATGAATGTAATAAATTGTTGACATATTTACTTTAATATCACCAATATTGGCTGATATTGTGATACAAATGATATTATTGTTGATGTTATCTATTTTATATAGCCGATGTCGGCCGATACTGTGATATGAAGTTACATGCAAATAATTAGAAGTTACGGGTAAGTGGTTAGAAGTTACAGGCAATTAACTCGAGGTTACAAACAACTGCTTACAAGTTACAGGCAACGTATGTAATTTTTATGCACTTGCCTTTAAATTCTAACCACTTGCCTGTAACATATAAGTACTTACATGTAATTTCTAACAACTTCCCTGTAATTTCTAATTAGTTGCATGTAATATTTAAGCACTTGCCTGTAACTTCTGATAAATTGCATGTAATTTCTAGGCAGTTGCCTATAACTTTTAAGCAGTTGTCTGTAACTTCTAATTAGTTGCCAGACGTATAGGGCTAGACGTCTACAGTTCAAAAATTTCCTAGAGACGTCTGTCCCAGACGTCTCCTTTTAAAAACAAAAACTGACATATTGAAAATTTTCTTTAAGAAAATTTTAAACTGCAGACCAAGACATCTCCTTTTCTATTTTGATTCAATAAATATTTTTAGCAATCTTTTGTTATTGTGTATTATTGTAATGTTGCTGCTTTTCATTATCCGTTCCCTTTGAAAATCAAAACAGAAAAAGAAACACTTCGTATTCCATATCATGCTATTCCAATAGTCATCATTATGACCTTTCGAATTTCGGCGAAGATAAGAATTTTGTAAACATCAGAAAAAGTTCAGGGTTAAAATTGTTGACCGCTACTTCTACACGGGTTCTTATCCCCGGCAACAATACTCGAGTATCAAATGCTCAAGTTTCAGAAGAGGTTCGGGGTTAAAATCATCGACTGCTACTCCTACACGAGTTCTTATCCCCGGTATCAACACTCGAGTATCAAATGCTCAAGTTTCAGAATAGGTTCAGGGTTAAAATTGTCGACCGCTACTTCTACACAGGATCTTATCCCCGACAACAACACTCGAGTATTAAACGCTTGAGTTTCAGAAGAGCTTCAGGGTTAAAATCATTGACCGCTACTTCTATACGGGTCTTTATCCCCGGCAACAACACTTGAGTATCAAACTCTCAAGTTTCAGAAGAGGTTCGGGGTTAAAATCATCGCTACTTATACACGGGTCCTTATCCGTGGAAACAACACTCGAGTATCGAACGCTCGAGTTTCAGAAGAGGTTCGGGGTTAAAATCGTCGACCGCTACTTCTACACGGGTTCTTATTCCTGGAAATCAACCTTCATTTGGATTTACAATCAGCAACTATCATACATGCAATTTTTACTTTTGGGTTCTTTTGACAGCCACCTTTCTACAGTCTAGCACGCCATGCCTCTGTTAGACATTCAGAGAACATGCCATGCCTCTATTCAACTCCCGAAAAGCACACTTGACGCCTCTTCTTGGTTCCTAATCATCAAATATGCTTGACGCCTCTATTCGGTTCTCGATGTCTCCGCTTGGTCTGTATACGAGTACACGATGCCTCTACATGATTTATATACGAGTACAAACTACATTACCATTCCAGTTACATTTGCTCGGTTTCACAAGAGCCCTGTATTACAATTTCCTCTACTCGGTTACATACGAGTATGCACTATATTGCCTCGGTTCGATTTCAAATGAACACGTGGTTCAGCGGTGACAAACACGTCCTTAACAAGAAGCAATGCATGTGTGGGCTCACCCTAAATGTCCATTCAAGACAACAAATATCTGCAGCAGGCTATCAAAGTTCAGGATGAACAAAAGTGCGCCTTAAGAAAGCCCGTGCATGTCAGATGCGCCTTAAGCGATCCCGTGCACGTCCAAATATTTTCAAACACCTTCAAACGACCTGGAGCAACAAAATCAAGTTCAGAAGCCTCAAAATGCCCGAATAACCAAACAAACGTCTGCATGGATGTCAACATAGACTTCTACACGGACGTCTATGGGCATGCATCGGGCATGCCCAGGTTCGGGTCTGGGTAAAAAATGTGGGTTTCTAGACTTGTTTTGTTGAATTTTACAAATACCCCCTTCCATTGTTTTAGAGGGAGTAGGTAGGGGTAGTTTGGATGGTTACGGAGGTTTGAATCTTTCCTCCCATTTTGTTAGAGGGAAAAGTTTGAATTCAAACTTTTTCCCCTCATTTTATTTACCATTTTTTCCATCCTTTAGCCTATAAAAGGATGTGGGATTCCTCTCATTGGGATATGGACTTACACTTGAAAAGATCAGAGAATTTTGACAACTCTTTTAACGACTCTTTCATTCTGTTCTCATCCAATACAGATTTATATTGTTCTTTCCATTCCTTACAAAAAGGTAAAGACGTCAGGATTATTCTCGATGATCTGATACCTCTATCAATTGCAATTTAATATTTTTGATTATGTGATCAATGGAATATGATTGATAATGAATTTGTCTCTTTATTAGTGATAAAAGTTTTTCAATTGTTGTATTTATTTATATTTTATATGTTTCTTTTAATCGGGGGTAATCTTTGCAGATGTAAATAACAAAACAACATGTAAATACTATTTGCATGTTGTTTTGGAAGTGTGTAGTCCAACCTTCTTATTTCTTTCAATGTCAAAAAAGACGGATTTATGCAACTCTACTAAAGGTCCTATTCTAATATAGAGATTCGCTAATTATTCTATAAAGACCCTACTTTATTATAGAGATTGGCTAATTATCTTATAAAGAACCTACTTTATTATAGAGATTGGCTAATTATCTATCATAGCCTTATTTTATTGGGTGACACCTTTAAAGATTGGCATAATGTTATATATCTACTATTATCACTATACATCATTATGGAGATTAGCACTAACATATATAAATTTGTATTCTTTACTCAAAAGTCAGTAATACATATTTTTCACTCACTACCATCCACTACATACAAAATAAAAGGGGTGAGTTGAAAATACAGGATCTTTGATCTTAAACGAAACTTTTTTTGTTAAACAAATTTGAATTGTTGCCTTGAGGTCTGAACAGTCGCAACGAATCTCGAGCAATCATAACCTATAAAAAACTTGAACTTATAATTTTTATTCTTCATCTTCTTTCTTCAAGTCATCTTCTTCCTCAAACTCTTATTTGCCATGGCCACCCGTCCTCGCGCTGTTTCAGTTAACAGTTGCCACTTGCGTCATCATCTAGACGATGAGGGTTTGTTGTCCAATGTTCCTCTGCACGGTTGAGGAGGAAGCTCGCCTGCCTTACCAGTCACCGTCAGAACTCCGGCACTAGAAGATGTTCTTCCGACGCCTTTAGTCCTTGTTGCTATGTTGGAGATGACACCCACTGCCTGTCGCTATTTCATTGCTCGTGTTCGATCGGGACCGCTATTATGTGTAATGACCCTGAATTTTGAATACACTTGTACTAATTCAATGTTAATAAAAGGCGTGTTTCTAATTCTGATTCTGAGTTATAAATATTTTCTAAGAAATCAAAGTAAGAAATTCTTTTTAGCCTACTGGTTAAGACTCTCCACTGCTGTCCCATTGCCTGTGTGTTCGAATCCCATCATCCTAAAATATTTTATTATTTTTGTTTTCGACGTTTTGGAAGCCCAAGAGTTTGCACGAGTATTACTCGAAGATACAAAAAGTTTCAACAGAAAAGAAATATTCAAATATGCTATTTAAATCCAACGGAGCATATGGCTCCAACCACGAGGCCAGAAGCCGACCCCAGGCCGAGTTCTGCAACCCCACTAACCTCGATTGCCTTCATCTTGTGCCTGTGTGTCCCTTTGCCTACCCTCGGTTCATTTTTACACTCTAAACTGCCCTATTCAAAACCGAGACCTGACATCCTTTCAATTTCTTTTAATGTGTTTAAATTTCTTTTATTTCATCAAATCTTCTTTTCACTTCTCCTATATAAACCCAATCAGTCTACACTTCTTCCCTTATGAAAATATTCAGCAAACCATTCTCTAAACTCTTGAAGAATTTGCTCAAGTGAAGTGCCCAAGCTCCCGAAGTCGAAGCCCGTCCGATCGAACTTTCTTCTGTGCGTCTTTGGTCTCGATTCTACCAACCGAAGCATCTCCTCCTCTGAGTCCCCCTCCTCCTCTTTTTCTTCCTTTGAATCAAACATTTAGCTCGTCACCAAACAACCTATGTTCTTGAAGTATATCAATATATCTCATGTTTAAGATATTTTTCTTTCTATTAAAATCACTTCATTATAAAACATTTATTGGAACAAAACTTGCAAATTTAACATGCTAATCAAGTCCTTGGAACCGTCGCATATCAAGTACTTCTATAACATGTAACCAATCTTTTCATGATAGTTTTATTCACATATGCAAGTTTCCTATAACTTATACTTTAACATAAATTAGTTGATATTGTTAATATTATAGATAATATCATGCACGGGGTAATGACCTACCCCACATGTACACTTGGGAATCATAGCACGATATTATGGCTGTCACATTTTTTTCTTCTATAGAATCGTTTTTTCATTAAAATATTCTCAAGTCTCGAAACATAAAATTTTAATCCTAAACCCTTTTTCTTGGCAATTTCGCCCTCACAACCCTCATTAGGGAAACCCTGTTAAAAGATAGTGCGGATTATCACACATTTTGGGTCAAATGGGTGAGATCGGAGCTCTTCACGGAGCGTGTTCTTGTAGGAAAAGAAATACGTTTTTAAACAAAATAAAACGACACTAAATTAAAAATCATAAACCGGTAGCTTAAAAGAAAGCATTTTGGGTCAAGTTCAGGTTTAAATCAAGTTTCAAGTGTTCAATTCAAATCATGTTGGATGTTATGTGTTCTAGTCAAGTCAACTTAAATGCTTTCTTTTAAGTTACCAATTTATGATTTTTAATTTAGTGTTGTTTTATTTTGTTTAAAAACATATTTCTTTTTCTTCGTGAACGCGCTCCATGAAGAGCTCTGATCTCACCCACTAGACCTAAAATATGCGATAATCTGCACCATCTTTTAACAAGGTTTCCCTAACGAGGGTTGTAAGGGCGAAATTGCCAAGGAAAAGGGTTTAGAATTAAAATTCTATGTTTCGAGACTTGAGGGTATTTTAATGAAAAACGATTCTATAGAAAAAATGTTACAACCATAATATCATGCTATGATCCGCAAGTGTGTGTGTGTGGGATAGGTCGTTACCCCGTGCATGATATTATCTAGAATATTAACAATATCAACTGATTTATGTTAAAGTAGAAGTTATAGGAAACTTGCATATATGAATAAAACTATCATGAAAAGATTGGTTACATGTTATAAAAGTACTTAATATGCGACGGTTCCAAGGGCTTGATTAGAAAGTTAAATTTACAAGTTTTGTTCCAAGAAATGTTTTATGATGAAGCGATTTTGATAGAAAGAAAAATATTTTAAACATGAGATATATGGATGTAGTTCCAAAACATAGAGTGTTTGGTGACGTAGCTAAAGGTTTAATTCAAAGGAAGAGGAGGAGAAGGAGGAGAGGGCCTTACGGGATGTGCTTGAAACCAAAGGGAAGGAGATGCCTCGGTTGGTAAAACCGAGATCAAAGATGCACGGATGAAAATTCGATCAGGCGGGCTTCGACTTCGGGAGCTTAGGCACTTCACTTAAGCAAATTCTTTAAGAGTTTTGAGAATGGTTTTCTAAATATTTTCAGAGGGGAAGAAGTGTGGACTGATTGGGTTTATATAGAAGAAGTGAATGAAGATTTGATGAAATAAAAGAAATTTAAACACATTAAAAGAGGTTTAAATGTGAGATTGAAAGGATGTCAGGTCTCGGGTTTGAATAGGACAATTTAGAGTGTAAAAATGAACGAGGGTAGGTAAAAGGACATACATCTACAGGATGGAGGCAATTGGGGCTAGTGGGGCCACTGAACTCGGTCTAGGGTTGGCCCCGGGTCAGCTTCTGGCCTCGTGGTTTCGAGCCACATGGTCCGTTTGATTTAAATAGCCCATTTAAATACTTCTTTTCTGTTGAAACTTTTCGTATCTCCGTGTAATGCTCGTGCAAACTCTTGGGCTTCTAAAATGCTGAAAACAAAAATAATAAAATATTTGGGGATGATGGGATTCGAACACTCAGGCCATGGGACAACAGTGTAGAGTCTTAACCAGTAGGCTATAAGGAATTTCTTTCTTTGATTTCTCATAAAATACTTATTACTCAGAATCAGAATTATAAACACACCTTTTATTAACATTGGGTTAATACAAGGGTATTTGAAATTCAATGTCGTTACATCTTACTCTCCTTAAAAATAATTTCATTCTCGAAATTACTTAAAAATGATGATGCAACAGAATAAGAAAACAAGATGGTTATAAGAAAGATCGAGATGGCGATGAAAGATTATACATCCGTTTCCGTCGTTTTGAGATATGATCATTGAAGAACAAGAAGAAATTCAAAGAGATAGGATTCGAGAATGCAGTCGCGTTCTATCGCCGCTCCACCAGTCGGTACTCTAATCTACAAGAAGGTAACATTGGATGGAAGAAATGGCCAAGAGATGAAAGTATAAACCTACATGAGTTTAGGAGTTTAAGAAATCAAAAGGTGGTATAATGAAGAAAGTAAGATAGATTCAAGAATGGTAAGCCGTTATAGTACCAACAGGCACCACAAAGGCCAGCTATTCAAGCACCTGCTAATCGTCCAGCTCTTCCAGCACCACCTCAGTAAGGACCGCCAGCACAACCTCAGCAACAGTACCATCAGGCACAGAGAAACGTTCCATAAGTACAGAGAAACATGCCTTAGGTAAGGAGGAATGTGCCGAGGCGACAAGCTTTCAATATGTTGGCCGTTAAGGCCGAAGCTACAGGTCAGGTTAACATTGATGAATGTCTTTCCATCTTTTTCAGCCATTCATGCATTCTTCTGTTTCTTCTTTTACTCGATTTTTCCCACGCAACTTAGGTCTGACACTAGTAGCCCTTACCCCAACCTTTACGACTACTCTTCTGCCTTGATGACCATCTCTCGATTTTTGAATCCTTAATTCTTGTCATCCATTCATAGTTCACCAAGTTTGAAAATCGATCGAAGGAGATTGAAGATGGATTTCCATGACTTTATCCTTAGTTTTTCCCATGCTTGTTGCAACGTACTCCTCGAGAAAATTTCGTGGACGAAATTCTTTTAAGCAGGGTAGACTGTAACAGCTCACCATTCTTGAATCTATCTTATCCTTCATTAGACCACTTTTTGATTTCTTGAACTCCTAAACTCATGTAGGTTTCTCCTTTCATCTCTTGGCCATCTCTTTCATTCAATATTACCTTCGCGTCGATTAGAGTAGTGACTGGTGGAGCGATGACGGAACGCGACTACATTCTCGTTGAATCCTTTCTTATTTCTCGATGATCATGTCTCGACGCAATGAAATCAGAGGTGTAAACTTTTTATCTTCATCTCGATCTTTCTCGCAAATCTTCTTGTTTCCTTGAATCTGTTACAATATCCTCCTTGTGTAAATTTTGAGGATGAAATTTTTCTAAGGTGGGTAGGATGCAACGGCCCTGAATTTCGAGTACCCTTGTATTAATTCAATGCTAATAAAAATGTGTGTTTCTAATTCTAGTTCTGAGTTATTTGTATTTTCTGATAAATCAAATCAAGAAACTCCTTGTAGCCCACTGGTTAAGACTCTCCATTGCTGTCCTATAGCCTGTGTGTTTGAATCCCATTAGCCCCAATAGTATTTTTGTTTTTGTTTTTGACGTTTTGGAAGCTCAAAAGTTTGCACGAGCATTACACGGAGATACGAAAAGTTTTAACAGAAAATAGGTATTCAATTAGGAACCTAAACTTGACCCAAACCAAAACTCCGAGCCCCGAGCACAAAGCTCGAGGGAGGGCCGAGCTTTGGCCGAGATCGGCAGCCTGGTTGACTCTAAGTGGGTTCGTGTTGGGCCCGTGAGACCTTTGGATTATCCTCTGCACCTTTTCATATACAAAACTCCCCACTCATCTAGAGACTGCTCTATCTCTTCATTTCCTCAAGTAAACCTATTTTTAATGTCTTTTTTAATTCCCCACTTCTCCATTCCTCCTATAAATACCCTACTCAGTTCTAGCACTTTTCCCTAAGCATGACACTCTTAAACTAGACTCTATCAAAGTCTCAAATTCCCTCAAAACCAAAGTTCTCTTAAGACCAAGTTCTCCCCAAGAAGTCAAGTTCTCACAAGTTTATTCTCTCTCTCTCTGAAGCTCTCAATTTGACTAAGAATTTTCCTTTAGCCAATCGCCAAGCTCTTTCTCCTAGACGTTTGTAGCTCATCATCCATCGCATTCATAGTCTCGGTTCTTCAAACCGATACTTTTACTCTTTACTTCTCGCTTATACGAGTACGAGCGGATCGATCAAGTCTTTTCTTTTTCCCTCCCTCTCTTTCTTCTAATCTTGTAAATCTTGCCTCTTCTTTAAACCATAAGTCCCCTTCGTTTCTTCTCTTTCTCTTGTTGAAGTTTAATTCACTTGTTATTTTCTTGTTATGATATATTGCTTATAAACGCTTAACGTATTTATTATGGGAAACAAACATCTCAAAATAAATACATCATGGACCTCTTCACGTGCCATTGCTGTCTTTTGGGAAGCGGGATATGACAGGTTTAGGCACCTTCTTGCATTTGTACTTTTGTTTCGAACATCTTGTAATTAGCTGAATCCTTATAAAAGTTAATGTAAATAAAGATGTTGTTGAATTTTAATCACACTTGCTAATTCTTTCTTTTTTTATATTACTTATAAACGCGTAGCGTATTTGTTTTCAAAAATGATCTTCTCATAATAGATACGTTATGGGCCACATGACGTGTCGTTACTGTCTTTTGGGCAGCGGGACATGATAGGTTTTACTAGTAACTTAATCTATACATTAAAATACGCGGGGATAAGGGGTAGGTTGGTAAGGAATGCATGGTGTGGTATGGGAATCCACTAAAAGATATCTCTTGAATATGCTTTTGCTGTTGTTCCATGGGGTTTGACGGAGCCTTGTATTTCTTGTACCTTTGGTCTGTGGGGTAAGCTGGACTACTCTTGTATACGCGCATACATTTCTTATCAAACTACAAACAACTACATTAGAATAGAATAACCATATTCATATACTTGTCATGCTTAAGATACCTTAACATACTCGCATCTAATTAACACTCTTACCTGTCCTCTACTGCATTGAATTCACATTCTTCTTACATACATGTCTTTTATCACACCTTTTATTCATATCCTTTTTGGGGACTTACCGAGCGCAAGTTTGCTGACGGGCATTCCACCTTATTTTCTTTGTATCATTGGAATGTTTGTCAGGTGACGTAAGGACAGAGTAGATCGAGCCAAGTCAGGAGGATTTCAATCAGCTTACCGCTCAGCAAGACTACTAGTTTTCCTTTCTACAGTTATTTCCAGTATGCCACTTGTTTAGGCAGCTTCTTGTATTTGTACTTTTGTTTCGAATATCTTGTAATCAGTTGGATCTTTAATGGAAGTGAATGTAAATAAAGTTGTTGAATTTTAATCACTCTTACTAATTCTTTCATGTTTTTATATTACTTATAAACACTTAGTGTATTTATTTTGAGAAATGACCTTCTCATAATAAATACGTTGTGGATCTCGTCACGTGCCGTTACCGTCTTTTAGGAAGCAGGGCATGACATTATGCCTAGCCTCACTCTGGTACTGAGTGATCATCAGATCTATACTAGCTTGTTTCCCTTCATGCCCCCAGTCCCTCTTAGACGGAGCCCTAGATGAAGTATTGGAACGTCTTGACAAATTTCGATAGGTCAGAGTTCTGCCAACGCAAATAGTGCAGCGCGTGCTCAAAACCCTTCATAATATGTCCATTCGAAAGGAATTCCTATCTCATTACTCGGTTGACCTGCTCAATCTCGATAGCGTTCGAGCCCTTCTTAATGAACTTCAAGGTATAGTTGATGACATCCTCAAACATCGCCATGAATGTGTTGGAACGATTCGTCAACTAACCGAGCGCCAAACTTAACTGACCGACAACCGACAGGAGGCGCTTTATAACAATCCGACCACTCGACAGGGTAGAGTTCTTCAAACATAATTTCTGAATGCTAATTCACAAGAACTCAACTTAGCTCAATGTGAGAAGTAGTGTAAAGAAGCAACACTTGCTCATGACTTCAACATCCCTCTTGTACCGTGGGCCGAGTTTCATAAATTCCAACAAGTCTGTCTGCTGGAAAAAGTATCAGCGCTCCATGGTCAAATTATAGAACAAATCTCGGCCGAATATGATGCTCTAGCTGAAGGGATTATTTATCCAGTTGGCCATTAGATGAATGTTTTTATATATATTTTTGCAGGTCGGTTGTTTTTCATTTTGTCGTAAGTCGGCTGAAATTATTGTTCTTTTGCTTTAAATGAAATATAAGGAAAAGACTTTCAAGTATTTTCATATACAGTAAGTTATAATTAATTAGTAGATATATAGATTAATTATGCATAAATGTTTACCTTTAACCATAAACAAATTTCCTTAGAAAACCGCATCAGACGTTTGGAACTGCAGACGTCTGTGGCAAACGTCTCTAGTTCAAAATATGTCTCTGGAAATTGACTTCAGAGATGTTTGGTATTTATAACTAGACGTCTCCAATTCAAAATATATCTCTGGAAATTGACTTCAGAGACGTCTGGTATTTAGAACCAGACATCTCCTGTTTCAAATCTTGCCTTTGGAAACTGACTTCAGAGATGTCTGGTATTTAAAACCGGACGTATACATGGGCTTAGAAGTTACATGCAACTGCTTACAAATTACAGGAAACTGCTTATAAGTTACAAACAAGTGCTTAGAAGTTATAGGCAACTGTTTACAGGATGCTTACAAGTTCCAGGTTTTGTAAGCTTACTATTTTACATATATCTTCTATTTAGTTGGCTGTAATTCTATGCATTTGACTTTAACTTTTAATTAGTTGCCTGTAATTTCTAATAAGTTGCCTTTAACTTGTAAGCACTTGTCTGTAACTTCTAACCAATTGCCTGTAATTTCTAATTAGTTGCATGTAACATCTAGGTACTTACCTCTAAGTTCTTATAAGTTGCTGGTAACTTCTAGGCAGTTGCCTGTAACCTTTAACATCATCATGAATACATCAACAATTTTTGACATTAACAAAAATACATCAACTTCGGCTATATAAAACTTATAACATCAACAAAAATATCATTCATAATACAGTATCGACCAACATCGGCTATATAAAACTGATAAAATGAACAAAAATATCATTCAAAACATAGTATCAGCCAACATCGGCTATATAAAACTAATAATATCAACAAAAATATCATTCACAATATCGGCCAATATCGGCGATATTAAAGTAAACGCGTCGACAATTTTTTATATTTATTACGCAATACTCTTCATCAACCAATATCGGCGAAGTAAAACCAGTAACAATCAGAACACTTAGAAACCTTATTCACCCCCTCTAAGCTATTTTCATCCTCCTCTTCCAAATTCTTGAGTAATGGCTTTAATCAAAGCTGCAGAGAAACACATAACAGAGATTAGAAGGAGAAATCGTTGGAATGCCTGATAAAATGATGATGTTAGTAAAATTCTTTATCCAACATTTGTGATTGATGCGTGAAAGTGTGTGTATATGTGTGTTTTGTAAATATTACCAATCAAGACGGTGTCGCGAATAGCTAGTCGTGATGAGTATGGGTCGTCCGCAGGGAAACATGAATTTCTTATCTTGTTTTAAACCAGTTGATAAAAGAAAGGAAGAATTGTTGTCTTTTTAAATTAAGATGGGTAGAAAATTTTATACTAGAAAGGCTTGTAGGACTTATAGGACTTAGTAGTTAATGGATGAAGGTTTAGAAATAATTCTTTTTATTTTTTAATTGTTTAAAACTAAAGAGATGGCGATGAATGTGGATTAGGGTTCGCGGAGGGAATTAGGGTTTCCTACTACTATCCTTTGTCTTTCCATTGATCTCTATTTATCTCAAACCCTTAACAAAATAAGTATTAACTAATCTCGAATCGTGGTCGTGACTATCATTAATTGATAGCGCGCACGATAAGAGGGTTAATATTTATTTTGCTAAGATTTATAAATATTAAAATGTCAAAAAAGTTAAGAGATTTTTCATTCATTATTCTACCCTATCCTACAAACCCTAGCAAGTAAGAAATTATTCGCTCATAGTTATTAGCATAGTACAATAGAGGTGGAAGATGAATGAAACCATATTTGAAATCAGAAAGTAATGCTGAATGTAATGCAGAAAAGTAATGCAGAAAAGTAATGCGGAAAGTAAATGCAAAAAAGTAATGCGGAAAGTAAATGCGAAAAGAATTAAAAAAAACTACCATTATTTATCAACTATTACATTACAAAATTTCTCCTTAAAAAGGTAGATTACAAGAATCCTAGTTTTGCTCGTAAATTCCTCTCTTGAATTGATGGGTGCTTTAGAATGCACAGCTCTCGGTCCTTTATATAGTCTCTGGAATTAGAAACCCCAGATACCATATTGGAGTATGTAACATTACGATCATATCCCTGAAAATCCAGATCCTGCGGCCACTAACAGACCGCGGAACCGCCGCCATCTTGTGGGCTTTTGACTTTGGATTTTTTCTGGCTTTTTCTCTCAATATTTGGAGATCCTCTTGATATAAAGATTCTGAAAATATTGCTCTTACTCTCTGCCGTTGCTAGATTCCTCGATTTGCTTCTAATATTTGGCAGATTATGTTTGTAATCCGATTTGATGTGGTTCTCCTATTTAGATTTCAGATCTGAGTTCATACCTGCACAATATCTCAAATCAAATTGTTAGTAGAATTTGTTATTTTTGAGATATTATTCCAACCATTTATATAATATGATGTCTTAAGGTTGATTAGGAATATTTGATATGATATGCATATTTTAATTAATAATATTTCATTTAAATATTATATGCATATATTTTACCTAATTATATAAATTATAAATGAAGAAACATATGATAATAATCTTTTTACAAATAAACCCACATATGTTCTTTATTTACAATTAACATCTTTTAGTTATTAATAATAGTAGGAAAAATGTTTATAAAAATATGCAATATTTTTGACTGATCAAATATACCCAAACTTATCTTTGATCGTCCCGAGCAAACTATTTATTAAAAAAAAATCTAGCACACTTTCGTAGGCAACACGATTGCACTTAGCTCGTGCAACAAGCCTTTAAATCTCTAGGTGTCCCTAGTAGGAGAAGTGTTATCTCTTTAGGGTTTTCAGCGGATTACACCCGCAAAATTCCAAAATAAAAGAAAGAAAATAAAAATTGCATGCAAAAATAAGGAACATATAAAAGAAAAAACTTGAAAATAAATATTTCAAACTATACTAGCTTTTTAGTTGTCATGAGCCATATCTTAATGGCCTTGGAAAGATCTCAAATATCACATCATCCCTCAATAAAATATCGTCTTTAGTTTTCCTCCTTACCTTTCTTCCAAATATCGATCATATACCCTTACGTGTGTGTAAAATACATCTCTATACTTGGAGAATTCAATTCAAGCTATCATACCCTTTATCCATATTGTTTAGTACTTTTTAGTCGGTGATGTTTTTAGATGGATTTAGCTCACACATTCTTCAAGCGACCGTTAATACTTCTTAAGATACTAACCAACCGATTACCGAATGTGCTCACTATTTAAGGCGTAATTAGCAATATTCTAGTCTTGCAGCACTTAAGGCTTATCAGTGACTCCCAAACCAGTTGGTCTAAGGCACTAGGAGATAAGGTACCTATGCTATATTTTTTTATGCTGCTTTAAGTAATTACAAAATTAGTGTTCATTTTTCTTTTTAATTTTTTTATGCACCACTTATATTTTTTTAATCCTTCATACTAAGGCTTCTAGACAAGAGTATTTCAAGGTATTCTCTACTATCCCAAATTTCAAGATGTGTGCAAGTGCGTATAATAGGGTATCAACATTTAGAAATTTGGACTCAAGAATAAGGACCATTTTTTGGACTTATTTCTATCCGCAGATTAGTTATTCATTCATCTTACTAACCCTTAGGACAACAGCTCATGACTACGTATTACTAGCTTTGTTTTAAAATATCTAATTTTCTTTCTTTTCTTAAATCTCTTCTTTTTTTATATGTATTTTTCACTTTCTAATTTTTCTTTTCACAAAAAATAATTTCAATTTTTTCATATATAGTGCCTAGTGCTAAATGATATTTCAGTAAATACAAACCTCCCCCAAAACCTGTTTGCAGAAGTGTCCTCACTGATATTGTCCTTCGAGCGCATAAACTTGTAGACTTGGATGGAGATAATAGAGGCAAAAGATAGTCAAATGAAAAACTATCCCCAAACTTGTTCTTCGGCACGGACAGATGTTTATTTATTTATTTTTTTAACACACCTCCATTCTTAGATGAAATAGTGTTACCGAAACGTGGAGGTGACGCGGAGGAAAGTTAGTTGTGATAAAGCGACTCCTGCAAGAACAGGAGCTCCTCCAATAGGTCACTGGAAAAGTACGGTTTTAATTTATACCCATTTAATTTAAAAATAGAACCGTTTTTAATATTTTCTACATCCATTGAACTGTGCGGGTACACATACCGCACCACAAAAGTTCCTTTCCAACAAGATTTTTGCTTACCCAGATAAAGATGGAGACATGAATCGTAAAGAAGGCCTTGTTGTCCCGGTGTAAATGTTTTTCGCAAAAGATTAAGCTATTTAGTAGCCCACATTACTTTATGTTCGATCTTTGTCCGGTTCTTTACTATAACTGCATTATCATAGGCGTCATCGCGAAGTTCTCTTAGCTCATTTAATTGCAGCTTCTGATAGCTGCTGGCTTAAACAAAATCACAATTAAGCTCTTTAATAGCCCACATTGGTTTATGTTCGGTCTCGACAAGAAGGTGGCAAGCCTTCCCAAACACTAGTCGGTATGGAAATATACCAAGATCGGTCTTATAAGCAATACGAAATACCCAAAGAGCATCCGTCAATTTGGTGGACAAATCTTTACGGTTCTTAGGTTGATTGAATATATTGAAGATCTCAGGTTGCCTGCTCATTTGGAGATGATAGGGCGTAGAAAGCTTTTGGTTGATTGAATATTTCCGCATCAAATCTTCAAAAGACTGATTACAGAAATGCGTTCCATTGTCGCTAATGATAGTGCGCGGGTGCCTGAACCAAGAAAAAATATTTTTTTAAGGAACTTAACAAAAAGCTTGTTGTCATTAGTACGACACGGTTTTTCTTCCATCCATTTGGAGACATAATTAACTGCTAATAAAATGTAAAAGCTCCCAAAAGAATTGGGAAATGGGCCCATAAAATCAATTCCCCATACATCAAATATCTCCACAACCAAGATAGATTGGAGTGGCATCTCATTTCTCTGTGAAATCCGACCCATGTGTTGATACCGTGAACAAGTTCTGCAACAATCATATGTATCTTTAAATAACGTTGGCCAATAAAATCCACATTGCAAAACTTTCTCCGCCGTTTTTCTTGGACCAAAATGACCGCTACATGCTTGATCATGGTAGAAAGACAATACACTCTTAAATTCATTATTAGAGACATATCAGCGAATGATCTGATCGGGACAATACTTAAACAAATAAGATTTGTCCAAGTTGAAGTGTTTCACCTGGGATAAAAAATTTTGATTGTTTTGATTTGACCATTCGCTGGGTAGAAGTCCCGTTGCTAAATAATTCACAATATCAGTGAACCAAGGTTCATAAGATATGGTCAAGAGCTGTTCGTCTGCAAATGAATCGTTTATCGGCAAGGTCAACGTCGGCAAAGAAAGTCGTGAAATATGGTCAGCTACGACGTTTTCACATCCACTTTTGTCTCTTATGATAAAGTCAAATTCTTGTAACAAAAGGATCCAACGTATTAGCCTGGACTTAGCATCCTTCTTCGATAAAAGATGTCATAAAGCGGAATGATCGGTGTAAACTACAACTGGAAAGCCAATTAAGTAGGACATGAATTTTTCTAATGCAAATACAACTGCCAAAAGTTCTTTCTCGGTGGTTGTATAATTCATTTGGGCATCGTTCAAGGTCCTACTTGTATAGTAAATTACATGTGATATCTTATCAATGTGCTGTCCTAAGACTGCACCGTTAACAAAATCGGATGTATCGCACATAAGCTCAAAAGGGTGATTCCAATCTGGAGATGACAGAACGTGGGCTCTAGTGAGGGAACGTTTAAGTGATTCAAAAGCAGCCACGCAATCCGAGTCGAAGTGAAATGTTGTATTCTTGGCCAAGAGAAGAGTTAAGGGTCTGACAATTTTGCTAAAATCCTTAATGAGTCGTCTATAAAATCCGGCATGAGCAAGAAAGGATCGTATATCTTTGACTTATTTGGGAGGAGGAAGATTGGAAATGGCATCTATTTTAGCTTTGTCTACCTCAATACCTTTTCGTGAAATGATATGCTCTAAGACAATACCTTCTTGAACCATGAAATGACATTTTTCCTAATTAAAAGTTAAATTTTTATCTTTACAGTGGGTAAGAACAGTGTCACGATGACGTAAGCATTCCTCAGAGGAGTCCCCAAATATGAAAAAATCGTCTATAAATATCTCCAGAAAATTCTCGACCATGTCCGAGAATATCCACATCATACACCGCTGAAATGTAGCAGGAGCATTGCAGAACCCAAAGGGCATGCGTTTATAAGCAGAAGTATTGAAAGGACAAATAAAAGTTGTCTTATCTTGATCCTTGTTGGCGATGGAAATCTGGTTATAGCCTGAGCATCCGTCCAAAAAACAGTAGTACTCATGCTCAGCTAAACACTCCAATATCTAGTCAATAAAAGGTAAGGAGAAGTAATTTTTTCTCGTCGCGGTATTGAGTTTTCTATAATCAATACATACCCGCCATCCGGCTTGGGTGCGTGTTTGAATCAACTCATTAGCCTCATTAGTTATGACCGTGATGCCAGACTTTTTAGGGACACATAAATAGGACTTACCCATTGGCTATCAGATATTGGGCAAATTACACCATTATCTAAGCATTTGACGATTTCTTTCTTCACCGCCTCTTTAATGACGGGATTCAACCGTCTTTGTGGGTCTCGGACTGGTTTGGCTCATCCATCAAATAGATATGATGTTCAATAATCAAGGGACTAATCCCTTTGATGTCCGCTATTGTCCAACCAAAATCTTACCGATTCGATCTCAAGACCTACAAAAGAGCTCTCTTGCTCTAAAGTTAGAGAAGCTGATATGATAACGGGCAAAGACCCATTCTCACCTAAATATGCATATTTAAGATGAGATGGCAGCGGCTTGAGATCTAATGTCTGCAGAGAGACGATAGAATGTAGGGTAAGGGGATGATACTCGAACTCCATAAGAGGTTCATAGCTAGCGTAAGAGATTGATTCGGATAGCTCAGCTAACTTATGCGAAAAGTCAAAGAATTTAGACTCGAGGGTGGACTTGTCGACAGAAGGGTCCTCACTTGTATAATAAATAGCTAGATCAAACAATAACGCACTAGTGGCGTCGAGATCATTATCGTAAAGCTCCTCAGATTCACAACTGTCGGAAGCTATCTCGTTGACAAAACATATAACAATTATATGAGCAGAAGGTTCGGAGGGTTGACTTCCTACCCTAAAAATGTTAAGTTCAATTGTCATCTTCCCAAAGGATAGGTTCATGGAACCGTTACGATAATTGATTATCGCGTTTGATGTTGCAAGAAAAGGTCGATCAAGAATCACCAGAATTTGGTTCCGTGGGTTCACCACAGTCTGTGTATCTAAAACTATAAAGTCCATAAAGAATATAAATTCCCCGACTCTGATCAACACATCCTCTGGCTCACCCCCAGGATGGGTGATAGATCGATCGGCCATCTGTAGAATGCAGTGCGTAGGTTTCAACTCTCCTATGTCTAATTGCTCATAAACAAAATACGGGAGCAAGTTAACACTAGCACCTAAATCGAGTAGAGTGTGATTGATATTTTTACCCCAATAGTTATAGAAATTGTAGGATAACTGGGGTCCTTAAGTTTCTTGGGCAAATATTGGGTAAGAGCATCGCTCACATTGCTCGCTAAGCAAAACATTTTTAGGCTCTTGAGTTTTCCTTTTCTTAGTGCACAAGTCCTTTAGAATTTTCGCATAAGATGAAACTTGTTGGATAACATCTAAGAGAGTAATATTTATGTTGACTTGCTTAAACATTTCCACAATCTTCTCCATTTGTGGACTCGGTTTGTTGGGCCTCAACCGGTTTGGAAAAGAAGCTTTATTAACAGGAATTGGGTCCAACACTTATGGAGAAATTTGTGGGGATGGAATGGTTCCCAAAATTGGATTTGGGATGGTCTGAGATGGTAGTTCATTCAAGGAAGTGGACTGAGGGTTCGAGCCCAGTGGAGAACAGAGAATGGGCTCGGAAGAAGATGTTGGATTAGACGAAATAGGAGTAGAAGTAGTAGTCGGGGTAACATCTAAATCATCAACTTTTTCACCAACTTGGTTGTTCAGCACTCTTCCCGATCTCAACGTAGTTACGGCATTCTGATTTGAATGTGATGTTGTGTGATCAAAGAATTAATTACCGCAATCAAGAACGGCGTCGCTTAGTAGCTAGCCGGTGAGTACGGGTCGGTCCACAGGGATTTTGTGTATTCTCAATTTGTTCTAACGAGTTAATTCCAAATGGTGTTAGATTGATTATCACTAAAAACTAAGTTGATTTAGACTAGGATTAAAATCTTGCTAGGGTTAGGTTTAGGTTAAGTTTGGAAATTTAAGATTTTCCACCGTTTTCAATGCCCTAATTTAGATCTATGAGGTGTTATGGTAATAATTAATAAAGTGGATTAGTACCATCGGGGAGAAACGATGTTTCTTCCTCTAGGTTCTTATCCTTCCTTTCTCAATTCTTACCCTAACCTCCATGGAAAACATATACAACCGGTCTTTTAAACTACGGTATCACCGCTACTTCGTGGGGTAGGATGCCGTAGGGAGCGGTGTGTGTATGTATGCATGGAGTCCTATAAAAATATGTGATGGGCAAGAAAGGAGTGAGAGATCTTCATTTCTCAAACCTCTCCTATTCCTAACCCTAACAAGTGAGGAACTACTCACTCATTAGGGAATTGATAAACATGTTCTAAACTAATTAACTAGGGTAGATAATAAAAACTATACTAAGGCAGAAATAAAATTAAGAATTAGGGCAGATAATAAAAATCTTACTTTATTTGATGGCTCTTTTCAAACATTTACACCGAATTAAAATTCTAAATAGATGAAATAAAAAGAGGCATAAGAAGAGGCATACCTAAAAAAGAGGTTTAAGGTTTCTATTTATAGATCATAGAAACCCTAGGGTTACATTCGATTCACATCCGCATTTACAAAAATACCCTAAAGAAGCCTAGTCAACGCACCGACATGTCGCCAAATGGCGCACCGACACGTGCGCACCATGGCCGCGGAACCGCGGCCAAAACCCATGTTTGGCCGCGGATCCGCGGCCATATAGAGGGCTTATGGGCTCTGCTTCTCTGGTAATTCTCATGTTGCTTTTTCCTTGGCTTTTCTTCACTTGGTTTCTCAGATTGTTTTCTAGTTTTCTTCCAGATTTCCACAGTGCATAATGTCGTGGACTTTACCGTTCGCTTCGTGTCGAAGTCTTGAACCTTGAGCTGCCTTTGTACTTTGTGAACTTGTTCATTAATCTTCGTTTATTCTCCAAACTGTAGGCTTGATCAAGATTCTTCCATTTGTTGGTCGTAGTCTCACTTTTGTATCGTCTTTTCATCATTTTCACTATTTTTATTCCGAGAACCTGTAACTTGCAACTATATAGCAAACATGGATCAAAAGCACCTGTTTATTTGTAAAATGAATAAGAATAGGAAATTTAATAATGCAAAATTATGTTATGAACAAATACCCCCAAACTTATATTTTGCTCGTCCTCGAGCAAAACTAGTTTATTCTCGAAAAAGCCTCACCTTACTTTCGCAGGGAAACACGATTGCATTGAGCTCGTGCAACAAGCCGTTAAACCTCTAGGTGTCCCTAGTAGGAGGAGTGTTGTCTCCTGAGGGTTTTCAGCGGATACTACCCATAAAATCCTATCAATTCGGCCTATTGATTTTTATTCTCCAATTAGGTTTTCCAACAAGGAATTCTATTATCTTTGACTCAGAAATTATCCACCCGTATTTTTCACGCTTCCTTATCATTTAACTTAAGATTATATATGATTTGTAGATTTCCATAGCTTTTAGCATCTTTTGAATTTTCCTTCTAGGTTCCATCACAACTTAGGAATTTTTATCATCTTTACTAAAGATATAAGTCCTATTTTTCATTCATATCTCTCATCTAAACCCCAATCACATACCCCTACGTGTGTGTATATATCACCCCTACACTTGGAAATTCAAATCAAGCCATTATACTCTTGTCCATCGTCCAAAGTACTTTTCAATTGGTGAATTTTTAGATGAAATTGCTCACACATTCTTCATGCGACCGTTAATACTTCTTGAGATACCAACGACCGATTACAAAATGTGCTTGCACATTAATGCGTAATTCCTAGTCTTGTAATACCTAAGGCTTATAGCAGTGACTCCCAAACCAGTTGGTCTAAGGCACTAGGTGATGAAGCACCCTTACTAAATATTTTTTCTATTAATGCAGCCTTAAGTAATTACAAAAACCAGTGTTCATTTTTTTTATCTCTTTATTCACACTTGTATTTTTTTTTATTTTCCTTCATACTAAGGACTTTAGACAAGAGCATTTCAAGATCTCTTCTACTATTCCAAGTTTCAAGGTTCGTGTTTGTGTAATTTTTAGGGTATATATTTTCAGAATTTAGACTTAAGCTTAGGAATTATTTTTCAAACTTATATTTTAATAAAAATATCAATATTTTTCCCTTGTTTTAACTTAGCCCAAGAAGTCAACTCGAAATTTGCCTATTTCTAAATAAACTACAAATACATATATTTTCTACCGTTAAATTTTAAGAAAGGTTATTTTTAGGGTTTTTAATTTACTAAGTCTAAGATCTAGTTGTTCCTAGCTAGTTAACTTTTTTGTCAAACTCAAGTCAATTATGGCCAAAATTGAATTTTTCAAATTTTGTAATTTTAAAATTTTTCAATTTTTATAGGTTTTAAAATAAGTTTATGGGTTAAAAAAAATATACATATGAATGCGAAAGAAGAAAGCTTACCGAGCACACCCCTAAACTTAAACTGGACAGTGTCCTCACTGTCATGCCACACCAAGAGGGTCAAAATTGTCGGCACTCCCCTGTTTATTTATTTATATATTTTTTATATTTTTTATTGTAAAAAGAAAAACAAAATATATATACAAAAAGGTTCCCCCCAAACTTAAATGAGACAGTGTTTCCATTGTTTAAGCGTTAAAGTTCAGAGTTATGGGGGAGAAAAACACAGTATCAAGTTATACAAGACCTTACACAGGCCAAAGGTTAGCACCAACCATTCGAAAATTTTATCGTTATAATGGTAAGGTTGGTGAAAGAATGGAGTGTAGAGAAAAAAAATGAGAAGCACACGAGACCGTGAGGAAAGAAAGGTGGAATACGGTCTCGGTCTATTAGGAGAAGAATGGCAGAAGAGAGAAAGAAGTGTAGTACTAACTTGAGGGCGTAAATCGAGTGAATAAATTAGCGTAAATTAAGATGACCGATGTGTTAAAAGCGATTGTGCTAATCTATCAACCCATCAAGAAATGGGGTCAAATCCCTCAAGATTCGTGAGAAAACATGGGTACATTGAACTTGGTAAACCATCCATTGGAAGCGTGACGGATTCTTGCGTGGTCGAAACGATGGAAAGGACGAAGGGGAGTGATTTAGGGATAGTCTTATTCTCACCTAAGTAAACTGTCTCGAACTCGAAGGATTCCATCAATGGTTCGAAATGACTGTAAGTAACCGAGTCTGATGGTTCAACTCACTCATCTGAAAATTCAAAGGACTCAAATTCGGGTGGTGAGTCTTCAAAATCGTCCGAAAAAGTGAAACGCTCGTAATCGTTATCGGCTGTGAGAACTGTGTCAGATTCAAAGAGGAACGCACTAGTGGCGTCCAAACTGCTGTGATCGAACAGAAATTTTTCAAGTTCACAGTCTTCCTGCGTGATCTTTTGCGTGGTCGGAACGATGGAAAGGAGGGGGGTGATTTAGGAAGTATAACAGTTAAAGGTTCAGGAGGATGAATTGGAAAATCCGACACATCAAACAAAACTGGTTCATCCTCAATACTATCCTCAATACTCTTCTCAATACCATCCTCATAATTCTCCTCAAAAGTTATCTCATCCATGCAATTATCATCAAAATCAATACGCATATGAAGTTCGGGAGAAACATTTAAGGACTCGGGATGATGAATTGGAAAGAAAATTTCAGTAAAATATACGGGTTCATCATCCAAAATATTCCCTGCGTCAATATCCTCAATCAAGTGAAAATCCATTTTTTTAGACACCTCATCAAAAGCATGGATATTTATCAATTCAGGTTCTAGATTGGAGGTGTAGAGGTTGAAAGGATTGGTGATGGTTTCACTCAAAAGATTCCCTTCACAATCTCGCAAATCAAGCACTATAAAGTCGCACAACTCATTAAAAGTTTTATTTTCAACTGGTGAATCATTTGGGACACTTGTTTGAAAACCGGAGTTGTGGGATTCAATTGAGGAAGGGTAGGTTTAATTTGGAAGTGTGTAGAACTCACTCTCACCACTCAAATTCTCACTCTGTCCAACCGCCTCATCATACATTGGAATTTTTGGAGCTAGTTGAAAACTAGCTACAGGGTCACTAGGTTGCATAAGGGCGGCAATAGACGCATCCAAATTCCTCATCTGTTGGTTTGTCGCTACAATATAAGCTTCTAACGACTGATCCAGACTAGACATGGGCTGTGAAGGGGTCTCAGTAAAAGATTCAAAGTTGTTTGGATACGTGAAACTCCCAAATGGTTGTGTAGAAGCAATGTCTTGGGAAGGTGCGAAAGTCGGGTAGGGCTGGTAGGAATTGAATGGTTGGACAGGAGTAGAATCAACATTTGGATAAAAAGGCGAATAGACTTGTTGATCCCAAGAACTGGAAGTGTTGAAAGGAGTGAAAGATCGGTTACGAGATTGTTCAATATGTTCAGCAATAGACATGAGTTTCGGAGTTACAACAGGACTCGAAAAAGGAGTATCAACGTAAGAAGGTGGTGAAGATTGAAATAGTTGATACAAAGTGGATTGCGGAGTCGAATTGTTTCTCCTAGACGCTTCTATTCGATCTTTCAAAGAAATTTTGGGCATGGAGGGGTCGTCCGTAGTTCGACCAAAACAATTCGCGTATGAAGCAATATTTGGATGAGGGTACCAAAGTTCAGCAAGAGTTTTGGGAGGTGGGGTACCCATGATGTAAGAAGGAGAAGAAAAAGAATGTGGGTGCAAGTGGGGTGCAATGGATTTCTTAGCGACAAGTGGCAAGTTTTTGTAAATTTTTTCCTTTTTTTGTGTTTTTTTTATAAGGAGCTTTTCTTTGCAAAAAGATTATTCAATAAAAGGCTTAGACACACGTTCAATCAATCACAAATGCACAATCAAGCCTAAATCTAGGGTCACCTAGGTCAGCTAGACAGCTCCTAACTGTTCCAAAGGGCTAGCTGTAAGGACCTCAAACCGCCTCTTCACCGCCAATTGTGGCCAGGTAAGCACAAGTAGAGAAAGGACGGATCCGCTCACGAATCACTGTGAGACAGGCCTTTTAAAGTTACCTTTCCCTACCTGTCTAGCCTAGGCACCACAAAGTCAGGTTTAGATCAACGGTCGATGCCTACAACTATTCCTTTGTCCTATTGAGCGCGAACTCCTTAGGGCTGAGTCTAATCTTTTTTAATTAACTTGATGGTCAATGCAATATGTTTTATATGATTTTTGGGGTCCTGGGAAGGGTAATGAAATTCCCACCCAATCTGGATTGGTGTTCAAGCCCCTTAAAGTCAATTTAAAGTATGCAAAGCAGTAAACACAATCAAACAGTTGCAAACAATTTTTTTAGCGCGGCACAAAGAATCCTGCACAATATCAAGTTATTGGAGAAGGGGAGAAGTTTTTGCGCAAAGAACCCTGCAGGAAATTTTTTACAAAGGAGATAATGGGGTTACAGAGAAGAAGAGAAAACTTACGCTGCCTTTGTACTTTGTGAACTTGTTCATTGATCTTCGTTTATTCTCCAAACTGTAGGCTTGATCAAGATTCTTCCATTTGTTACTCGTAGTCTCACTTTTGTATCGTCTTTTCATCATTTTCACTTTTTTTATTCCGAGAACCTGTAACCTGCAACTATGTTGCAACTATGTAGCAGACATGGATCAAAAGCACCTGTTTATTTATAAAATGAATAAGAATGGGGAATATAATAATGCAAAATTATGTTATGAACACACTCGCGTTATGATTTCATTAGTTAAGGACGATGTTTGCGCTTTGTGGGTTGCCGGGATTTGATAAATGTTGAGAAGGAAGTTTCCCTTTCTCTCTCTCACTCATCACGGTATTTAACTGTGCAATTTGTGCTTCGATCGATTTTATGCTTTCACCCTGGGAAGCAGTATGTTGCACTAGTAATTGGATAGAAGGCGTTAAATTGGTCGAGGTTTGTATGGATTGTTTAATAAACGTTTCTAAGCTTCTTTCAAGTGCAGAGATTTTATTGGTAACGGCCGTTGGAATATTAGTCCGTGGTTGGAAAGAATTATTATAAAGGGCAAAAATTTTGGCCGGATTTTGGAAAAATTTGCGGTTGAAAGGACTGCTGAATTTGTTGTGGTGGCCGCTGTTACAATGGGGGAAGCCTTTGATAGTTATTTTGGTTTCGGAACTGATTTTGAGTTTGAGTTTGGTTCCAAGCAAAATTAGGATGATTCATCCATCCCTGATTATATGTGGATGAATAAAGATCATTTTTAGATCGTTGCTGAAAAGCAGCATTAGTTTGTTCTTGATCTTGAGACGGAGGATTCAAAGGACATTTTTCCGTTAAATGTGATGAGTCAAAACAACAGCCACACACGGTTTTGGGAAGCATAACTTTGTTTAGGGAGGCTAAAGAGAACTTGCTTTCCATAACTTCGAGTTTTTTTGCATCGCAGCCATTTCGGTTTTCATTGCGATGAAAGTATCGAATTGATGGATACCTGCCCTAAATGAAAACGATTGCCCTAGATGAAGACGATATTGTTGGTCTAGTGCTCTCCCATTGCAATGTTTTTACGGAGAGATCTTCCAGGAATTACCATGCTTCGTCGTCGTCTTTTGACATGAAATGACTACAAATGGTTTCTAGCATTTGTTTTGTAGCTGGATTGATACCCTCATACATAATTTGGCAAAGTTGCCATTTTTCGATTCCGTGATGAGCGCATTAGATAAGGAGATCTTTAAACTTCTCAAAGCATTTCCAAAAGGGTTTGTTGGGAAGTTGGGCAAACTGGTTAATCTCGCTCCGAATACGGACAGTCTTGTGATTAGGATAAAATTTCTTAACGAATGCTTTAATGAATTCATCCTATTTAGCGATAGAATGTGAGACGGTGCTACAAAACCACTTCTCTACGAAATCGCACAAGCTAAAAGGGAGAAGACGTAATCGCAGAGTGTCGTCTAAAGGTTGGGTGGTGCTCATCATTGCACATACATTTTCAAATTTGGTTATAAAAACGTATACATCTTCAGATTCAAGCCCGTAAAATTTAGGCAACAAGTTAATGAAGTGGGGCTTAATTTCGAAATTATCCCTATTGGCTGATGGAAGAGACAGACACGTAGGGATGGGTCCACGTACAGGATACCATTGGTCTTGAAGAGCGATGCATGGTGGATTCTGAATTTGTGCACCTACGAGTGGTGACAAGGTGGTGGTGTTAAACCCGGTGGATATCCATCCATCTCGGAAGATGTGATAGGTGGAGAAGAAATAGAAGATGAAGTATCGACTTCGGAGTCGACAGCAAAAACACGGACTAGACGGGCACTAGAATCCCGTGTCCAGCCGATCATACACTAAGTGGGTTTAGTGCACGTGGCAGCGTGTGATATGTGTGAGAACAATTTTAAGAAGGCTTGTTTTGAAAAAATGTTGGACGTAAGGCTTGACTCAACCAATCACAAAATGCACAATCAATTCATAGTGCTAGGGTCACCTAGGTCAAGTCACTAGACCGCTCCTAGACTTCCAAAGAAAAAAACGTAGGATCAATCCTCTACCACCTCCATATCAATCTTGCGGCCGGGTAAGTGTCAGGTAAGTGGGAGGTATCCACTATACGAATCACTAAATTAACGGGCTTAATTAAGTAACCATTTTTCTTAATCACACTTGCCTAGACACCACAAGAGAAATGTGGATAAGTGGTAGATTGCCGATGACCCTCCTTGGTCCTAATTGAGCGCGACTGTTCTTAGAGGCTTGGTCAAAATATTTTTTATTAATGTAGGGTGATAGTATACTCGTTTGTGATTTGTGGGGCCTAAAAAGGGTGATGAAATCCCCACCTAATATGAGTTTGGGTTTATTGCTCCTTAATGTCCAGTTTAAGTATGCAAAACAACCCGAAATCAAAACATGCAAAAAGATTTTTTTTAGTGGCACTGTTTGCAAAGAATCCTGTAGGTAAAAACAGTTTATTGGAGATTTAGTGGAGAGAGGGAGACGATAGGAGAATACCAGAGAAGTTTGGATGCCCAACTACTCAATACAGCCGCGCTTCCGCCGCCGAATGCACCTGTGGGCCGTGGTTCCGCCGCTTCTTGGCAAGTTCTTCTGTTCAAATTTCTTCAGAGCACTCCAATGTTCCTCTGGTCCAAATTGAAAGTCTCCGAATCTCTGTTGGCCTGCTTCTATTACTCCAGATGTCCTTGTAAAAAACTCACACAAGAATCGTTAAAAACATAAGATGCGGTTTTGGTTCTCTTTTATTTTATATTTCTGGTTTTTATAAGAAATCAACCAAAATAACAAGAAAAATAATTATGACCGTTTTCCTGGCAACGACGCCATTTGATTGATGCGTGAAAGTGTGTGTGTATGTGTGTTTTGTAAATAACTGCAATCAAGACGGTGTCGCGAATAGCTAGCCGCGATGAGTATGGGTCGTCCGCTTGAAAACATGAATTTCTTATCTTTTTTTAGTCGAGTTGATAAAAGAGAGAAGGGATTGTTGTCGTTTTAAATTAAGATGGGTAGAAAATTTTATAATAGAAAGGCCTGTAGGGTTTATAAGACTTAGTAGTTAATGGATGAAGGTTTAGAAATGATTTTTTTTATCTTTTAATTTTTTAAAACTAGAGAGATAGCGATGAATGTGGATTAGGGTTCCTAGAGAGAATTAGGGTTTTCCACTACTGACCCTTGTTCTTCTATTGATCTCTATTTATCTCAAGCTCTTAACAAAACAAGTATTAGTTAATCTTGAATCGTGGTCGTGACTATCATTAATTGATATCACGCCCGACGTTAACATTTATTTTGCTAAGATTTATAAACATTAAAATATCAAAAGAAGTTACGCGATTTTTCATCCATTATTCTAGCCTATCCTACAAACCCTAGCAAGTAAGAAATTACTCGCTCATAATTATTAGCGTAGTACAATAGAGGTGGAAAATGAATGAAACCATATTTGAAATCAGAAAGTAATGCTGAATGTAATGCAGAAAAGTAATACAGAAAAGCAATGCAGAAAGTAAATGCGAAAAAGTAATGCGGAAAGTTAATGCGAAATGAATTAAAACAAAAAAACTATCTTTATTTATCAACTATTGCATTACAAAATTTCTCCTTACAAAGGTAGATTACAAGAATCATAGTTTTACTCATAGATCTCTCTCTTGAATTGATGGGTAGGTGAAATAGATGACTTTGGAATGCACAACTTTCGGTCCTTTATATAGTCTTTGAAATTAAAAATACTAGATACCATATTGGAGTATGTAACATTATGATCATGTCCCAGAAAATCCAGATCCTGCGGCCACTAACAGACAGTGGAACTGCCGCCGTTGCCACATATTGACCGCGGATCCACCGCCATCTTGTGGGCTTCTGACTTGGGATTTCTTCTGGCCTTTTCTCTCAATATTTAGAGATTCTATTGATATAAAGATTCTTAAAATATTTCCCTTACTCTCTGCGGTTGCTAGATTTCTCGATTTGCTTCTAATATTTGGCAAATTCAGTTTTGTAATCCGATTTGATGTGGATCTCCTAATTAGATTTTAGACCTGAACTAATCCTTACACAATATCTCAAATCAAATTGTTAGTAACATTTGTTATTTTTGAGATATTATTCCAACCATTTATATGATACGATGTCTTAAGAATATTGATTAGGAATATTTGATATGATATGCATATTTTAATTTATAATATTTCATTTAAATATTATATGCATATATTTTCCCTAATTATATTAATTATAAATGAGGAAACATATGATAATAATTTTTTTATAAGTAAACCCACATATATTCTTTATTTATAATTAACACCTTTTAGTTATTAATAATAGTAAGGAAAATGTTCATACAGATGTGCAATATTTTTGACTGATCAATCAGCCTCTTCCACGACAGAAAGTCGTACCACCTCCAAAAAGGACTGTACTTAGTAAAATTCTTTATCCATCCTACTTATTTTCTAAGAAATGAAATTTTCTACATCCAAAAGAGAAAAGCCTTACACTCTTTCATTTTTTTCACTTTGTTTTTTTTTCTGAGTTTACATTGAAAATTTTGCTCAATGTTCAACAAAGAGAGCATCATATATTTATAGGAGTTTTAGTATTGATACAAACGAGGGGATAGAGATTCTTCATCCTGTAGTCAATGTATTTTAGTTTGCTATAATAAAAATTTTCCTGTAGCTAGTCAAGATGTTTTCTTCAAAAAGATCAGATTCTTCATTGATTGGTCACATCTCATACTTTATAAGGTTTGGATTTATATGTTAGGATATATGATGCTTTGTGTGTAGATCCAGCAAAAAGTAGTGGAGAATCTTACCTGTAGTAAGGGCTCCATTTAAAGTATTTTCATTTACAGTAAATTATAATTAATTAGTATATATATAGAAGTTACAGGCAAGTGGTTTACAGTCAAGTGATTAGAACTTATAGCCAACTGCTTAGAAGTTACAGGCAAATAGTTAGAAAACCACATCAGACATCTATTCCAGACGTTTGGAACAAATTTTTGTACCACAGACGTCTGTAGCAGACATCTGCAGTTCAGAATATGTATTTGGAAATTGACTTAAGAGACGTCTGGTAATTATAACCAGACGTCTCTAGTTTAAAATATGTCTATGGAAATTGACTTCAGAGGCGTCTGATAATTGGAACCAGACGTCTCCATTTCAAATCTTGTCTTTAGAAATTGACTTCAGAGATGTCTGTTATTTAATGCCTGACGTTTGCAAGGGCTTAGAAGTTACAGGCAAGTTCTTACAAGTTACATGCAACTGTTTAAAAATTATAGGCAAGCAGTTAGATGTTACAGGAAACCACTTAAAAATTACAGGTAAGTGCTTAGATGTTACAGGCATGTGTCTTGTATATTATTCTAAGAAAAAATAAAGTCAAATAAAGATCAAACCTGCTTATAATGACTTGAGAATTAACAGAAGCTTGCATATGGATGGTCTTCTCGTTCGTCTCTTGATGGATGCAGACCATATTTATGTAGTTATCTTCATTTATCATCCTAAACTCATGATCTCCATATTTCTCCATTTTAAGAAAGTTTCAACTTCTCAACCGGTATATCGAGTTGAAAAGAGATTGTTCATTTCATTTTAAACCATGTTTCCGCCTCTAAGGTGGTCAAAACCACATTTTTTCCCATTCAATTCACTCACAAAACACATTAATTTCCAAGTTTGGGTCATCATCAACGAGCAAGATAGTAAATGAAGATTTAGTTTGTTGGGTTAGTAAATGAAAGTAGAGTAAATGAGAGAAGATAATGGATAATGGAGAGAACGAATGGGATAATTCTTGTTTTGTTGGCAATATAGGTTTTTTAGGGGGAAAGTGGTGAATTTGGAGGGAAAATGGCTAGGTTATAGCACTTAATGCTCAGTTCTTTAAGGAAAAATCAACAAAACACAATTAATCATAGAAGTTACATGTAACTGCTTACAAGTTATAAGAAACTCAACTGCGGAGTCTTCTTGTACTTGCGCACATGGGTCACAAAGGGCAGTTTTGTGATATACCAAAATACATAAAGTTTAGAGTATTTCAGGGAAAAATTGATGGGTCTAGAGGATTTTCAAAAAGTTCAAAAATCCCAAGGACTTTTTGACCCCTTTTTCTTGGACCGGGGGTTTTCCAACAATTTGCTCTTTGCTTTTTTGAGTGGGCCTCAGCGGGCCTTTGTTTATGCTTAGTGCGTAGCACGAGAAATTATTTGGTTTAATGCATCCGGAAAGAAAAAGAGAAAGTCATGAAATTTTCAACCCGATAGTATCATGCGAGTTTTGGTCGATCTTCATGTCGAGTCGAGTAGTTTGAGGATCATCGAGAGCAGTTGTAGTCGAAAAAGAAGCACTTTGTTTCTGTGTTATATAGATCGTGAGTGTCGAGAACGTGTCAAAACATCTCCTATGGAAAGGGGTTTCTACTCCTGCGTTTTTTCTTTCTTGTACGACCGGGCACATCCATCTGGAACATGGAAGAATTTTTCATGAAGCACGAGCAAAAAATTAGTTTGATTTTTCTTTTCTTTTTCTTTTCTTCCAAGATTAAATTAGAAAAAACCACCCTCAATTAGTTTTATATATGCAATTTACCCTTTGATTTTAAAAAACTACTAAACTTAAAATATTAACGATGGTTAAACAAGGGGTGAAGTATAGGTTTGTCATATTGAAGGTGGTTTCTTGCTAATCAAAAAAGCTAAGAGCCCTATTTTATTTTCAAAGAAAAAAAGCTATCGAAGGAAGAATCCAAATTTCTTTTCCCCTATTTTTCTTTCAACAAAATAAGAAATTAAATGGCTAAACAATTTCTTACGAATCCAGATCTGGCCCATATTAACACGGGAAAGAGGCCACAAATAAGTCCGCTTAACTCTATTATAGGCCATCATAATTTGGCCCACTTAAAAAAATCTCTACTAAACTATGGCTTCTGGCTCAAAACCGACCTGCTCACTTCATCGTTAAATTACCCTCTTTTCCAAGTTTAATACACCTCAACACCTAGGTAGGGGAAGATGGAGGAGGGAGATGGAGAATTTCGGACATCCTTAGACAGCGTGTAGGTCCCGCACATCTATTTCATCTCTCTCTTACACGGACATACGTAGGGAATACTTTTTCCCACTTCTTGGCCTTTTGCAACCTAATAAATCCTTAATATTAGTAAAGGAAAAGCCGGTTATATCCACCTAAACCAACAAAGGAACACGAAGAAAACTACAAATGTGGTAGGGTCCGGGTTAGCTAACCGAAGTTGCCACCCATGTCTAAAACGCGGGAAAAGAGAGTGAATAGATGGAAAGCAATGGAGTAGGTAGGTGAAAACAAGAGAAGGGAGGATAAGGAATTGCAAAATCCACGTGGACACCGAACAGTATCGGCTACCCACGAGAAAGTCCCGATCGGGCACGACTCGACTTTTCTATGAAGAATTTAGCGTCGAAATACGCCTACATAATGCAAATGTGCATGTATGGGGGTATGGGAGGCGCAAGAGCAAAGGAGGGAGTCAAGAAGAGGCGAAGCCGACACGGAGAATGCTTACAGACAGAGGCTGCCTTTGTCTGCAGAGCAAGATACCTGGGTGCCTTCTGAAAAGGCGACCGGGTATCCTGAGAACCTGGACACCTTCTTACAAGGCCCATGGGTTCCCCAAGGGCTAAAATAGGATTTCCTCACTATTTTTGCTCGAGCCTCAATCGAAAAGAAGTCTAGGATAGAGGGTCCTCGAGTATACTCCTAAGCTCTTTGTTTCTCTTGACCGGAGTTTGCAAAAGCAATCAAAACGTGGGATTGATCGCAGAAAGAAACATTTTTTATCTTTCGAAATTCCCCTTTTTTGGTTTTAGCGAGATTTCGGTCTAAGGATGGAGTCCTAGGATAAATCCTTTTCTCTTTTCCACTTAAACGCTCATCCCAAATGGCTAGCAAGAAAGTTAAAAGAGAAACATAAAAAGAAGGGCTCATCCATTTTTATGAATAAGTAAGCAAGCTAAAAATCCATAGAAAGTGAAAAAAGGACAAAGGGGATCTTGAATCCCCACTTTTTCAATATAGTGGTTGTTTGAAGAATTCAAAACTTAACTTGACACTCTAAAACCGAGAAGTAGGGTTTTCAATCCTAAATCCTAGTCCTAAAAAGGAAAGTTCATATCTTTATTTCTATAGTCTATGTTTTTTTGAGATTTTTAAAGTTTTTTTGGGTTTTGGGGTTTTTTCCTATGCTTATTTAAAAGGGTTTTTTGGTTGAGTGGTGTAGGACTTGAGCACTTGAGAAGGTTAAGGAAAGAGAGAGTTGGAAGAAGAAGGATTAAGGGGTCAAGAGATGGAAGAAGTCTCCTTCTTATGAGCATTAGAATACTTATTTATAGAAGAGTGGTTATGATATGAAATGGAGGGTTGTGATTGATTGTAGAGAGTGGAATGGTTGAGATTTTTGTAGAGATGGACTGATCTCTAAGCTTATTTCACCCTAAAGTGCTTGGTCTCTATGCATTTGGGGAAAGATGCTATATGAAACATATCCACCCACCTCTCTGAAAATACCAAGTTGATATATGGCACCGTATATTGGAGGTTTGGATAGATGCGACCGTTGTAGTTGACTTTTCAGATTCCCTTCACGGATGAAGGATTTATTGATTGTGGGGACGCTTTTTCCTGCAGGCGCAAGCCCCTGCAGTTAATTACGTTATCGCCAAGTAATAACAACTTTCTCTATTCCAGTTCACTTCATGTGTCGTATTGTAATTTGTTTATTTTAGGTTGCCCCTAGATTGTATACGAAGACTAATTTATGTCGTCGTCAGTAGGTGTCACGCCCCGCTTCCCAGAGTGCGCTAAGATCGGCACGTGACAGAGCCAACCATGCTACCTGTGGATAGGAAATATCCCTCCACAGTCACATTACGGTTGTCTAGAGATATCAAAAACAGTAGAAATAAAATAAACTATCTAGTACATGTCCATAAGCCAGAATAAACGAGTCAAGAAATAATATGTGGAAGCAATAGATCCAATAAACAGTAACAATCTGGAAGGTACGGAAATAACTAAACTAACTGGATACTAACAGGATCCCCACTGCTCGGCCTGACGGCGGAAATACTCCTGATCAGCCTGCGACAAAGGTAGAGGATCTGGGCCATGCAAAACCCAGACGTCAGTGCGTCATAATATCAACAATAATATAAGCAGAACAGTAATAAAAGTAGAACAGTAACACGAATAAGGAACAGTGAAGGGTAAAAGCATATGTGATGTGCAGTGAGTAATCTGAACTAAGCAACTGGGTTAATTACTCTCAAGTCTTTGAAATCAATTTAATGAATCGTCGATGTAACTCAATAGTATCTCGCGCATGCCCGGGACCACGGTCCAGATTCTGGGGCTGAAACCGAGACATGCCTCTAGGCACTAAACAGGAAACATGTACAGATGAATAATGTCAGCATCATCATCCCAGGGCTGGCCTAGCCTCTAAAACTGATCAGTATAAGCATCGAACTGTCGAGTTACAAATCAGGTTTCATCATTGATTTCCCTATACCCCCAAGTTATGTGTTCAAGTCAGGTATTGATAAATCTGAGACTAATGCCAACACAGGATCAAGCAGGAACAGGTTTGTCTATATAGACAACAGGATATGTCCATCGGGACAACATGTCAAGATTGTCGGCATTAGAAACAGGATCAGGTAACATGTCAAGTAATGATATATCAGGTCATGTCAGGTAGTGTACATGTATCAAGTCATGTCAAGTAGTGGTGTATCAGGTCATGTCAAGTAGTGCACAGGTCAAGCGGGTGCTTATAATCAAACTGTAGCAAATATTGAATCAGGGTGAAAGTACGGATGTACAATAAAAGTATGGATACACAAATATCGATCAGGGGTTACATCATGACTAAGTAGGATGCACAATATCAAGTATGGTGCACTAATACAACAGTAACATGAAATAATATGGTCTCGGCGTGCAACTAGATATGTAATAAACCGTACGGATACAGACGGATACTATAAAACTGCAAATCGGTAAAATTTGCTGAATATTAAAACACAAGCACTATTATTTATTAAATAGATATTGATATAATAATATTAACATGGATAACATATTCAAACCGATTAATAACTATAAAAGTGGTATTGATTAACCATGCACAAGAAAGTTCCGTTCAGAAATTCAGCGTCACCCTGATTTGTAAAATAGCTTAAAAATAACAAACGTTCTCCAAAAGGGACGTGTATTATACCAAAACAAAGATAATTCAATAAGGTTTTTATTTTTATAAGTTAAAGTATCTCAGGTTGTTCCTACAAAAAGCTATGAACATTCAAAATTGAAAGTTTGCTACTGGAATTTTCCTGGACAGCAGTTTAGAGATATTTTCATTTGCATTTTACATTATTTAAACAATTTATTTTGCAAGTAAATATTTCATAGAGTTATAGTATTCTGAGTTAGCTTCGTAATAAACTAAGAATGTATACTAATAATTTTTCTATGATTTATAATGAATTTTATAAAGTAAGGTGTACAGTAAATTTCAGATTTGTCGTATCCGCTTTGCAAGACGTTTCATGTGTAAACTATAATATTTTCAAACTATATTTTGTATAACATTATAAAATGCAGATTATAAACTAATTAAAGATAATAATAAGAAATATTACGACGATATATATTTTAAATGATATGGATGCAAACGGGTATCCGAAAACGGTAAAACTTTAATATGGATGTATAATGTGATAAACGGATAATATTTTACTCATATGGATGCATAATACTATACCTAACATGTAGCAAGATGATATAGAATGCGACTAGACATGTAAATAATGATACGGATGCACACGGACGTCATATAATAGTAAAATGATAAACTGGTAAATGCAGGATGTACAACTAAACAATATGAGATGTAAATATTCCATTGGGTACAGTATATTGTAATATAGTATGTAATAAGATAGGTTTGCATGCACTAGATGTGAAATAACTTTTACGGATGCATACGGATATCGTAAAAATGTAAAACTAAACATGGGATGCATGATTTAAAATACAAGTGTTATATTTATTCAAATAGATGTAAATACAGTAACATAGTATGTAGCAAGATAAACCTGCCTTGATGAATTGCGATACGGATACGCACGGCACGTCCGACGTCGGTAAAACGTCGCAACGCACACGTGGCATACGGGACTGGTCCAGGCAAGGCAAGAGGGTGATCACACAGGCAAGGTACGTTCACTGGATCACTCGGATCGTCAGCGACGAGCACGGTTCCGGCGGTGATCACCGGAATCAAGAAACAAGATCAAGAAAAAGAAAGAAGAAAAAAGAAAGAAGAAGAAGAAGTAAGAAGAAGAGGCTGTGTATTAAATAAGAAAAGAAAAAAATAAATAAATAAAATATATATAAATATATATATGCAGAGGAGAGAGAGAAAGAGAAAGGGGTTGTTAGATTGTTAGGAAATTAGTTTAGATTTAAATTTAAAAAATCTTTTATTAGTTAACTAAATTTTAATTTGTATCAGTTTATAAAATTAATATTATATAAATAAAATTTGATATTCTGGTAAATACAAATATAGTCCAAAACATGCCCGGGTCGGGTCTAAAATTCAGTTTTAAAATACGAAAAATATACATGTTGACCAAAATTAAAATTGGATATCTGGGTAACGAAAAAATGCATACCCCCAAGAACGGATGAACACACGTGCACGTAGTCATCCAAACAAGTCCGTTTCACTGAACGGGACGAGAACAAAATGCGTGGATGCTACCACAGGGTTAGGGGTATCATGCAGGTCATGCAATGTATTTTTAAAATATTTTATGTGACTTTAAATGTTATATTAAAAATGCAGATGCCAGATAAATGCCAGTATGCAGAATGTATAAATGAAAGTGCACGAGTCCACGTAACAAGTCAGGATAAATCATAAACATGAATCAAAACAGGTTTCAAGCATGCGGGTCGGGTCAGATGCAAATACAGATGTCAAATACACTATTCGCACCCAAAACACAATAAATCAGAAAAATACCATAAATAAAGAAATACTAGAATTGGTATAAATGAACTAGCGTGTTACATTATACCCAATTACAAAATGAATTTCGTCCTCGAAATTCCAGGAACAAGAAAAGATAAACAATCAAGAATCTATAAGAATAGGTGTTGAAATTTCTGTCGAATCTCGTCTTCTCGTTCCCAAGTCGATTCTCCATGCGAGCGATTTCCCCAAGAAACAAGTATGAGAGGGATAACCTTGTTCTTATGGACCTTTTCTCTTCGAGCAACAATCAATATCGGTCGTCCCTCAAAAGTCAAATCATCTCTTACAATCAGCTCCGAATGATCCAGCACGTGTGTTTCATCTCGAACATACTTACGGAGTTGAGATACATGAAACACGTCATGAGCATTCGCCAAAGATTGTGGTAAAACCAATCGATAAGCCACTTCTCCAACACGCTCCATAATCTCGAAAGGCCCCACGAATCGAGGACTAAGCTTGCCTCGACTCCCAAAACGAATCATTCCTCTAGTCGGTGATATCTTCAAGAAAACCAGATCACCAACAGCGAAATCTAGAGGTCTTCTCGATGTATCGGCCCAACTCTTCTGCCGATCTTGTGATGCCTTCATATGATTCCGGATAGTATTAACTTTCTCCGCGGTTTGTACGATCAAATCCGGTCCCAACAATCTTTGTTCTCTAACATCGTCCCAACAAACGGGTGAGCAACACTTGCGACCATACAATGCTTCGAATGGAGCCATCTGAATAGTCGCCTGACAATTGTTATTGTACGAAAACTCCACCAAGTGTAGATGATCCTCCCACGAACCCTTGAAGTCTAACATGCAAGCTCTCAACATGTCTTCAAGAGTTTGGATCGTTCTCTCCGACTGGCCATCTGTCTGAGGATGATAAGCAGTGCTAAACTTCAATCGCGTCTCCAAACTTTTCTTGTAAGCTCTTCTAGAAGTGTGATAAGAATCGGGTATCACGATCGGAAATGATGCTCACAGGTACTCCATGCAATCTCACAATCCCCTGCATATACCGTTCTGCTAACGCTTCCGTCGACCACTAACTCGAAATGGTATGAAATGAGCTGACTTGGTTAATCGATCAACAATCACCCAAATTGCAGTGTTGCCCTTTGGACTCTGCGGTAAAGCTGTCACGAAATCCATGGTTATGTGTTCCCACTTCCATTGGGGAATCGGAAGTGGTTGAAATAAACCAGCTACCCTTTGATGTTCAGGCTTAACTTGCTGACACACCAAGCACTTTGCTACAAAGCGAGCAATCTCCCTTTTCATACCTTCCCACCAGAAATGGTGTCGTAGATCACGGTACATCTTCGTGCCTCCTGGATGTACGGAATATGCGGAACTGTGTTCCTCCTTCATAACTTCTTCGCGAATGTCTCCTTTCGGCACACACAAACGGCTACCATAATGCAACGAACCATCTTCATGAATCAACAAGTCCGTTCGAGGTCCCGCTTCAACTTGTTCTCGAAACTTCTGCAATCTTGGGTTCTGTGACTGTGCTGCCTTAATACTCTCGATCAATGACGACTGTACTTGCAGCTGTATCAACTGTCCTGAAGAATGCGGTAGCATGATCTCCAACTCGAATCTCCGAAAGTCTTCGATAAGCTCCTTCTGTGCAGTCAACATCCGAATTGCTGGCAACCGACTAAGCGCATTCGGTACTACATTAACTTTTCCCGGATGGTACTTAAGATAAAAATCGTAGTTAGCCATCAGCTCCAACCATCTATGCTGCCTCATGTTAAGCTCTTTTTGTGTGAACACATACTTTAGGATTTTGAGATCGGTGAATACTTCGACCCCTTTCGCCCAATAAGTAGTGTCTCCAAATCTTCAAAGCAAAAATTACAGCTGCTAGCTCCAAATCATGAGTTGGGTAATTCTTCTCATGGATCTTCAATTGTCTTGATGTGTAAGCTATAACCTTTCCATGCTGCATCAAAACACATCCCAAACCTTCTCAGATGCGTCGCTGTGAATCACCAATCCTCCGGAACCGTCTGGTACGGTTAAAATAGGAGTGGTTATCAATGTTTGCTTCAACGCCTCAAAAGCTGACGCACATCTATCCGTCCATACGAACGGTACTTCCTTTCGTGTAGGCTTGGTCAAAGGCTCAGCTAAGCGAGCAAAATTCTCCACAAACCTTCTGTAATATCCGACAAGTCCAAGAAAACTTCTGATCTCTGCTACGTTCTTCGGAATCGGCCAATCTTGAACTGCTGCAATCTTCTCGGGATCAACGGCAATTCCATCTCCGGATACGACGTGCCCCAAAAACTTCACTTCTTCAAGCCAAAACTCGCACTTGCTCATCTTTGCATATAATCTTTCTTGCCTCAATGTCTGCAGTGCGGTCTTCAAGTGTTCTGCATGCTCTTCAAGCCTCCTCGAATAGACCAGAATATCATCGATGAACACCACTATAAACTGGTCCAAGAATGGTGAAAAGATTCGGTTTATCAAGTCCATAAATATCGCCGGTGCATTCGTGACTCCGAATGGCATCATTAAATACTCGTAATGTCCATACCGAGTTCGGCAGTCTTGCAAATATTTTCTGATTTAACTCGAACTTGATGATATCCGGACCGCAAATCCAGCTTCGAGAATACCCTCGTGCCACTAAGCTGCTCGAAAAATTCTCTAATGCGAGGGGTCGGGTACTTGTTCTTAATAGTCACCCAGTTTAATTCTCAATAATCGATGCACATTCTCCTTGTGCCATCTTTCTTCTTTACTGGAAGAACTGGAGCTCCCCAAGGTGAATTGCTGCTGCGAATCCAACCCTTCTCTAGCAATTCAGTAACCTGCTTCTTGACTTCTTCCAACTCCACTGGTGCCATCGGATAGTACGCCTTTAAGATTTGCGCTGCACCAGGAACAAGATCGATCGCGAACTTCACATCTTGTTTTGGCGGTAAACCAGAGATGTCCTCGAACACATCCATGAACTCTCGAACTACAGCTGGCGCTTCCTCCTTATCAACTTCCATCGACGAAAGAACATTGTTTGTCGGCCTAGCCCTAAACTCAACTGGCCCGACAGAGCTGCTTCCTCCTGTGAAGACAAACTCCGGATGTTCGGGAATCTGGAAAATCACTTTTTTTGCCCTACAATCAATGTGAGCGTGGAAAGTGACAACATCATAACTGCCAGTATCGATCACCAAGAAATCTGCAAAACATGAACTGGTAAGCAATGAAACCGAGAGAAGCAAGGTAATATAACGACCATGAAAAAAGGAAGCGAATCAAGACTAGAACTCCAAGTTACTTAAATAGAGTACCGCATTGTAACCATGTTGCAGTTCATAGTTACAATCACATAACTCCGTTCAAGTCGCCCAAATCCTAGTATCAAAATCAAAGGATCAGGAAGAAACAATAGGGAACCAAAAGGTTTCAAGCCGAGATGCAAAGTTGTTTGCATATTGTCAAGACAAGGATCAAGAGAAAGATATGATTCAAGAATCACGATAATAATGTGGCAGGACATGTTCCTAATTACGGGTTTTCTGATTCGTGTATTGGGTCCAATACCCAACTACAAAAGAATTAAACCCGATTAACCTTATTCCCCTCCGGAAGACGCGGCGGAGACGCATTAGACGTCTCGCCCGAAATTCGGGGCAGATACTAATAGGTGCTATCTGTCCACCTCTCCGAAGATGCCAAGTTGATTTATGGCACCGTGTATCGAAGGTTTAAACGGATGCGGCAGATGTAGCAGACTTCGTCAGATTCCCCCTCGTTTGAGGGGTTTTTGATTGTGGGGACGCTCTTCCCTGCAGGCGCATGCCCCTGCAGTTAATTACGCTACCGCATCGCGGCAACAACTTTCTCCTTCTCCAGATGGTCACTTCGGGTCGTGGGTGTTTGTTTTGTTTGTAGTTGCCCGTGGATTGTATACGGAGACTAATTTATGTTGTCGCCCGTAAGACGTGGATTTGTCCAAATCCGTATTTTCTTAGATTTGGGTTTGGGGTTTTGGTTTAAGGATACGTTAGTCTCATTTTGGACTAAGACCAACCCAAACGTTTGTTAAGGATTCGTTAGTCTAATTTCCAGACTAAGATCAACTTAACAGGATCATTTAGACCCAACAAAAGAACATTTGGACTCTATTATTTAGTTTAGAGACATTGCGGTCGATTACCAGTTTAAGGACATGGTGGTCCGTTGTATGTATGGCCGTCGGGACCCGTCACCTCTCTGAAGACGTTGAAGGATTACAACGACAAATATCAGAGGAGTTCAGAGATGTACCCCTGAACCAATGTTGGTTGGGAGATCTATAGTCCAATTTGGGACTAAAGTCTGTTTGAAGGGTTTATGAGCACATGGGCTCAATTGATATGGGTTGAACATTTTATTGTTCTGGCTGTTGAGCCTTTATTTGGGCTCGGCCCTTTTAATAATGCATAGTATTGGGCTCTGTAATTAAATGCACAACATTTATATTTGGCCTGTTAGACCTTTACTTGGGCTCTGCCCATTTAAATAATGCATAGCATTTTTAGTGATCTGATAGTGCGCCACGTGGTTTGTCAAGCGCTTTGCGCCAATTAAAGAGCGCAATGCGCTAGCGCATGCGAAAGTGACACGTGTCACGCTCTGCGCTAAGCACAAGTCTATTAGCGCACTGCGCTTTCTGAGTGCGCTGCGCCAGTGAATGACACGTGGCGAGCTCTGGCGCAGTGCGCCAATCCAAGAGCGCAGTGCGCTATTTTAGGAGCGCAAAGCGTAGATCGTTCTGTGGTTAACACGTGGCGAGCTCTGGCGCAGTGCGCCAATCCAAGGAGCGCAAATGCGCATTTCATTAGTGCAAGGTACTGTCCAATAGCGCAGAGCGCATCTTGATCAATTTAAGATCAAAGAACAAATTCTTTTTTTGTTCTGTTCTCTTGAAAGAGGTTTTACCTCAAAATCCAAGAACCAGAGTTCTTGTTCTCATCAAAAGGCTGTGCCTTTATACAGATCAAAAGATCTAAGAATGAAGTAAATTACTTCTTCAAATCTTTTATGATTAGATCTTTTAGATCTTTTTCTCTTTTTTTATTGAAGATCTTGATCTTGTTCTTAGATCTTTGATCTTTTTAGAAGAAGTTTCTTCTTTTTGTGAGATGTTTTCATCTCTGTTCTTCAAGAATTAAATTCTTTACCTTCAAAGATGAAGAAAATCTTCTTTCTTCAAAGGCTTGCCTTTTTTCTCTTTGAGGTTTTTTCTCTCAAAGTTTTTAAAGGGTTCTCTCTCTTCTGTATCTCTATCTGTGAGACTTGGAGTCTAGGGGCCTTTATACAGGGCCAATTGATTTTTTAAGTTAGTTACAGAGATCTTTCTCTGATTGATCTGGGGATATTTACCTACCGTTGGATCTTTGATCCTAAGGCCCCTGTTTTACAGAAGGTAATCTTCTTATTTTAATAAGATTGGAAAGATCTTTCTAGAATTTTAATTCTGATTAATTAATAATTTATTATTTAAAAGCGCACCTGCGTTTGACATGTGGCGTGCAGCGCAACTGCGCTAGCGCCTGTGTTTGACACGTAGCGCGCAGCGCAGAGCGCAAGGAATCTAAAGCGTTTTTTCATTTTAAAATTTGAATTTTGAAACAGAGCTTTGCTCTGATTGGGGGTGCGCTGCCTTGGGCGCAGCGCTCTTGGCGCTGGTGTGTCTGCTTTTGACACGTGGCGCGCAGCGCGCAGCGCAAGGAATCTGAAACGTTGCTTCAATTTTTTGAATTTTGAAATTCAAACAGAGCTTTGCTCTGATTAGGGGAAACAAATGCCCCCCCCCACCGTTGCGCTCACGTAGCGCACACGTGAATGCAGCGGTGGCAACATCTGAGCCCTTGGATCAACTCAGAAGTTGAGGAGGCGCTTCAGCGCCTATAAATAGGACCCTTGGTCTTCTGATGATTATTATCATCTCAAGATTTTTATTTTCAGAGCCTTGCTCTTCTTTCCAAGAACTTTAAGAGTTAGAACTCTAGAAAATTTTAGGTAAAAAATTAAATTAAATTAAATTAAATTAATTCTAATTAACAGAGCCTTGCTCTCATAGATCTTTTGATCTAAAGAAAACCCCTTTGGGGTTTCATAAATAGAGCTTTGCTCTCAAGATCTTGTTTCAGGGTTTCTTAATCCATGAACAGAGCTTTGCTCATTGACCAAATATAGATCTTTTGATCTTTTGATGAAGAACTCTTAAGAGTTTTTTCATGGATCTTTAAAATCCCAGAACTTTAATTCTTAGGAATTAATTTTTCTTTGATGGATTTTTCCATCATTATTACAGAGCTAGGCTCTTTAAGGAATTCTATTCCCTTGTGACCAGAGTTTGATAAATGTTACTCTGTGACAGAGCTTTGCTCTGAAAGGGAGATTTTCTCCTTGTCTCAAGGGATTTCTCTTTTAATGAGAATATTCTTTAAGGATTTCCTCATTAATTGACAGTCTCATCCAATGATGAGACTGTCTTATTAACTGATGCATTGTCATCTGGATTTTGTGGGTCCCCCTTTGGTCCCCTCTCCACTGCATTGCAGTGTGGTATAAATTTTAAAGTACCAAGCGTCGGGATTTTAAAATTAAATTATGACACTGATAATTGAATTTCGCTTTTCCTTGCAGGCAACATGTTTTCTGACCTTTCGTTCCCATTTTTCCGTTCAGAGGGAGGATTCCCTGAGGCACCGGTAGACCGGGAGGTTCTTGCTCTCATTAAGGACTACGACCCGGAGTACAAGAACCTTCACCTGTGGGGTAGGTGGTACAACGAAATTATCAGAGTTTGCCGAAGCTTCTCTTGTACGACGCCGTCAGATCCAATCTCGTCAATTTCGTACGCAGATATACCCCCGGTGAACTATGCCGTGGAGGTTGTAAATTGGAATTCGGAGGGTCTTCTTAAGCCTTCGATTGTTGCCATACCCGTGCAGTTGCCGGCAGCCGTGGATATTTTGGGGCGGCGCATATGCCAGGGTGAGTCGCGCCTTTGGGGACAACCCTATAACATTGGATTAACCCATCGTCATTCGGCCGGGTATTTGCAGTGGGCTAGGTACATTTTGTCAGCATAGAAAGCTTATTTGCTGAAGATCGGTCTGTACCCCGCAGTGTACGCCTCGCTGTTCGAGTACTCTACTCCTCCGACGTGGTGGGTCAAGGCGTTCGTGGAACAATGGAACATCCCCACCCATACCTTTCTTCTGGTGGACAGGGAAGTTTCCATCCCCTAGAAGAATTTGCTGAGATTTCCGGTCTGCCGGTGAGGGGAGAGCACTATGAGGAGCTACTTCCTCCGGATAAATATATCTTCGCCACCAAGCCATTGGTAATGGACCTAACACCGGAGAATGCTATTCAGCACCAGTTTTCGAGCCTGGTAAATGTGCTGAATATGTATGAAAGTCTCTACTTGGAATCGGGAGGCCGGGGAGTTAGTTTCGCAGACTTCATCGCCCGCTTTCTTCGACCGGAGATTCTATCACAGCGGGGAGAAAAATTTGCCAAGCTTGACGACCCTTTCGGCCTGGGCTTAGATCGTCGACCAGCACTGGAAGCCGATCAAAATGGTTTTTACCTCCCCGATGCTGCAGTCATCCCCTTATCGGAAATCGCCGCTCCGGGCATCGACGAGGAGACCTTCTTTCTCGGGTTTCTGGGGCTATGGCTGTGCTGGTTCGCGCTCCCCATGCACCCGCGCTATATGAGGCCATCCGTCTTCTACCCAGCACATCGGATGGTGGCTGGCATACAATTGTCGATTGGAATTGCCGGGTTGGCCCACCTGTACCATAGACTCAGCGTGGCGGCGGACGCAAATGAACCGGGGGTGCAACCTGCCAATTTCCCGATGCACTACTTCACTTCGTGGATGGAAATGCATGTGCTCGGGGTATTTGGTATTCATAAGAGACCCTCGTTCTACGAGAAGTGCAGACTCCCGAGAGTCATGCGGCTGATTGGCGCTTCTATTGTGAATCCGCCTCCGCGGGAGGCTAGGGGGTTGCTTCTTTGTCCGCGCATGGTCGGAGCAGGCATTTCTTTCACGGACAAGGTCATGACCATTGACCCAGAGACCTCCAAGGCGGTGTTGGCGCTGCGTGATACTTTCAAGGACGGGGTCTCCGTATTGAAAGCCCGGGAGATTCTACATTTATACTCCATCCGGCCGGGCTTCCTTGTATTTAGGCAGAATGATTTGGCGCTTTTTATGAGGTACAACCCCCATCGGTTCTCCCAACAACTAAGCTATAACCAGGGGGTCCTACTGGAGGCGTTTTTGGAAGAGCCTGCGGCCACCAGGGAGGGAATACGGAGTGCACTGCACAACTTTATGCGGTTAAACACAGGCTCCTATTTCTTCATTAGTGAGCCGAGTTGCATTCCAAGGGCCCTCAATGTGTACGGGGATTGGTATCAGCACGCGATGGGTGCTGTTATCCGAGAATAGAAACGGCTACTACTTGACCGCAAGGGTGCGCCCCCCGCCAGCGATCGCAACGTCCCCCTAAGGCGAAGGACCCCTGTCGTTCCTCCACTAAGAGGAGATGCTGGAGTTGAGCCCCCACGCGTGCTAAGCCCTCCGCGTGGATTGCCTCATGATCCTGTGGACATGCCCCCAGCGCCCTGTGCTCCCGTGGAGACGGTAAATGTGGTTTCGCCTGAATCTGGCGTGGGCTCGGACATCGGGACCCGCCGTCCCAAGGTGCCCACGAAGCGTAAGCTAATTTTGGGTGTGACCGGGGTTCGCGCGCAGAATAAGAAGAAGAAGTCGGTCCTTTCTCTTGATGCCGTACTCGGCTTAGAGCCTCAGGCCCCTCTTACCGAAGGCCTAAGTGAGTATGGAACCAACGAGGGTTTCTTCGTAGAGCCAGAAGACACTGATCTGGCGGCCGCCACCGCAGCTTCTGAGCGATTGGCAAGGCACGACGCGTGGTTGGCTAAACTCGCGCAATCAGGTAATCACTAGTTTTATTTTTCGTCATTTCATCGTATCTTTATCATTGTTTTTTACTAACGCTTTTCCTTTTTAAACAGGCATTTCTACCGAAGAAGCCATCGCTGCTTCTCTCAAAACTTTCGAGGAGGAGAAAAGGAAACGCGCTCTATTGGGCGTTGGTACATCTCGGCTCATTAAGTCTTCATTTTTCTTTTACGGCCAATCTAACCCTTTCCTTATCTCATTGCAGGGACTGCAAGACCTACTTCGCAAGCTGATGCGGGAATTCTTCCTAGGCCGTCTACCGAAGTCCCGGCCTCTTCGGGGTTGCCGCGAGAGGCCCTACTTAAAAAGCCAATGATGGATGCCTTGAAGACTCTGGAGGCAACCCTGAACGCGGACGACGACGCCTTGCTGAAGGAGGCTTCCAAAAGGTCTGTCGTGACGGCCCGGGAGGAAAGGAAGTGCCTGAGGCGCGCAGCGAGGGAGCGTAGCGCTGTTTTAGCCGTGGGAGCGGGCTCGAGCGCCGTTACTCCCGCTGCTACTCCTTCAGAGGAGCTCCCGGTCGCCTTGTCTACTGCTCATAGACGGGCGGCGTGTGCAGCTCGGGAAGCCAACGGTAAATCCGTCTCAGGTAATGTGCTTTTGAGGCTTTGTTATCAAAGTTTTAAACTATCGATTCTTATATATCTTGTCCTGTAGGACCGAGTCCCACTGAAGGAGCGGCGGCGACCGTCGAGCCTGAGGGGACAGTAGAGAAGGTAACAGCTGAACCCGAGGCGACGGTAGGCGGTGCAGCCGTAGTTGCCGGGCTCGAGCTAGTGGCTGACGAGACAGTCACGACTACTATGCCCGAGACGGCCACCACTGCCGAGCGCGAGGTGGCGGCAGATGAGACGGCTGCTACAACCGAGCCTGAGGCAGCAGCGGATGAAGCGGCTGCGACCGACGAACCTATGGCAGCGGTGGACGAGACGGCTGCGACCGCTGAGCCCGAGGTGGTAGCGGGTGAGACGGGCATGATCGATGAGCACGAGACGGCTGCTCTTTCTCAAGAGTCGGGCACCGCTCCAATCATCGCTCTCCTTGCTCACGGTCCTTTGTCGTCTCCTGGCCTCACAGCATGACAACGGCTCCTGTAGAGTCGGGCGATGAGGCAACGGGAGGTGAAACCATGCCAATGGAGGAGGGAGACGCCACCGTTTCGGCTGGCGACTCATCAGGTAAATTTTGGGTTACCGTCCTTCTTTTTATTTTGCAATCCTTCCTGACAGGGCTTATCTTGTTTCTAATGCAGGTGCGGTTAGTGCTGATGCCACTTTACCCGAGGGAGCGCCGTCAGTTACCGCCCTGACGATGGCCACCTCTCTACCCTCCTTCGTACCGTCACAGATGCTGAAAGGTATGGATTTGTGACTTATCAGTTTCATCTTTAGGCTGCATAATTTACGTACTGACGTTGTACTATTGCGTCTTTATAGGAGTCCTTTTTGACCACCTGTACCAGGTGCTGCATCCCTACTTCTCCTTCCCGTTGGAAATGGCTTCATCCAGTAGCGCTGGTGAATATAGCTTTCAATTAATGCTCTTTCTTTTACCGATAATGAAATTATTTCTGATTCTTCTTTGTCCTGATTGCAATGCTACAAATTGAAGGAGGAGATGTGAGATCAGTTGCGCCACCAGTCCTCTCGGCTTTGCCACCTGCTGCAGCAGGTATAGTAAATTCCATTGTTCACGAATCTCTTATATTCCTAGATCTGTCATCTGATTGTGATTTGTTTTGCAGCTGTCGCTCCGACTTCGGTTCCTTTTGAGTCTCGCATTATGATGCCGGCAGGCCCATTCTCCAGACGTCTATCCTCAAAGGGCGTTACGATGAGTCTGGGTATGCTGAGCGGATGCGTTGAGGAGCCTGACGCAGAAGCTCCCATATCTGCCGCAGATTTCGTTGCCGAGGTTAATCCGATGCTGGCGACGCTTGTAAACTTCCATAATGAAGGCGTCGTCGAGTCTTGGGTTAATCATTGCAGGGAGATCGAGGCATGTCTGCATCAGCTTGAACTTAAGCGTCCGGCACCTGAGATTTTGGCCACGAGCACTCAACGGGCGGTATGGATCGAGCAGAGCGCTTCTTACTTCCGCCATCTTGAACAAGAAGTGGCTTTAAAGCGGAGGGAGTGCAAAGAAACTTCAAGCGAGTTTGCTCGATTGCGTGCTGAGGTCGACGCGAACGCTACCCGGGTGAAAGTTATCTTCGAGGGCCTTCTGCAAAGTATCTCTGATGGGTTAACATTGAAGCAGAAGCTCGATACCGTTGAGCGTGACGCCCAAGGTCTGAAGCAGCTCAGCGAGCCGTCGAAGAACAACTTTCATCCTACTTGCAGCAGTGAGCCCAGGTGGAAGCAGAGTTGGCCGCGGCATCCAAACATGAGAAGGCGCTGAAAGAAGTGCGAGAGCAACTTGCGGATTTGTTGAAGACGCTTCCTGCTCCATGAAAATTTTGTATGATTTGTAATTGTGAATAAAATGTATTTGTTTCTTTTATTCTTTAACACGATGTATTTTGTACTCAATCGAATTCATGAATAAAATATATACGTTCTTCATAATGTCTTGTGTCATTTCTCTACTTTCTTCTTTCTTGTTGTATTGTTTGCTATGCGATTTTAGCAGGCGCGATCCGTAGATAGTATATAGTTGTCAGTCTTAGGCTCTTTGTAGAGTAATGATGGCTTAGAAAACAGGGTTAGGATCTGTCACCTAAGACTTTTTCAAATTTATGAGCCGTGAGGGTCTCATAAAGAATTTTCTCCCTACGGGTCAAGAGGATCCTGTAGGTGTATTTTCTCCTTAGGAATCGTGAGGATTCCAAAGTGCGTTTTCCCTTATAAGTCGTAAGGATCTTATAAGAGAATTTTCCCTCTTACGAGTCGAGAGGACCCGTAAGCGGTTGTTTCCCTCCTTGTCGAGATTCGACTTTGGAGAGTGTGACCCATGAATAGTATGCATGAGTCCATTTTAGACCGACTTGCAGGGCCCCAGTGCTTAGGAAACAGTTTTTTTCCCGCTGCCTAAGGCTTTACCTCATGAGTCGAGACGAATCGAGCATTTCTCGCAAGAATATCCTGACGTCACAGTTAACCTCTGCTCTTTACGACAGAGGTCCGTTAGGGTTTGTGGTACTAGGGTTTTGCCCGTCGTACCGTCGCGTTGGCTGATGTATCCCTCAATAGGCAACCTTGCTGTTCGAATAGCCTTGCGATTGTCATGTCTCTGATCCCTTCGGGGGCTGGACAAGACGTCTTCAAGCAATCCTCCTAGGCAATTTGACCGTCGGAAGAGCAAGCGTTATGAATTTTGCCATGCCGCTTTTTATTTGAGGTTAGGCTCATTTTGGAGAGCCCTAATGAGTCATAACCACTCCGCGCTGGTGTGGGATGATCTCCGATAGTCTTTCAGGTTTTATATGAGTTGCCGTCAAGACCCTGAAGCTAGGAATTTGGCCTTTGTTTCGTTTGCTGGCATTGCGTCTGCTGTATCGAGACGATTGTCGTGGTTGTCTCTAGGTTGCAGGTGAACCGTCGAGGTTTGGAACTAGGGATTTTGTCTTGGCTCCGTTGTTTGATTGTCGCGTCTGAATCCTGCTGGAGGAAGAACGCTACTGTTAACATCTCGTCTTGTTATATCGAGACGAATGCTGAGGTGGAGTTGGGATTTTGCCATCACTCCGCTTTGTTTTGATACCGCGTCTGCATCCTGTTGGATTGCGAAGGAACGCCGTAGTTGACATTGCGTCTATTGTAACGGGACGAATGTCGAGGTGGAGCTGGGATTTTTCCGTCACTCGCTTTGTTTTGACCATGAAGTCTTTCGTTGACGTTGCATCTGCATCCTGGTGGACTTGCGAAGGAACGTCGTTGTTGACATTGCGTCTGTTGTAACAAAACGCATGTCGAGATGATCTCTATGTTGTCTGCGAACCATCGAGGTTCGGAACTAGGGACTAAGCCGTGGCTCCATTTGGTGATGTTGCATCTGAGTCCTGCTGGAATGAGGAGGAACGTTGTTGTGGGTCTTCAGGCTGTAGACGTGGCCGTCGAGACTTGGCTCCGTTTTCTGTTGGAGCTTGGGGGGGAGGAGTGTGATTCCTTCTTTGTTTGCGCCCCTAGATTGTATACAGGGACTGCTGTGATATCACCTGTAGGGCGTAAATTTCGTTTTTATTTTTATTTTACTTCTTTCCGCGATGCTCTATCATTTCAGCTTTTATATCGCGAAGGTCGTGATTGCCCCATCATTTCGGCTATTTTTCGCGGTGCTCAATCATTTCGGCTATTTGCATGCATACATTTTTACTTGCTGATTTTGTCTGCAAGTTGCCCCATCATTTCGGCTATTTCGTACGCATGTGTGGCTTGCTGGCTTTTCGCCGCAAGCTTGGGATTAGACACCGATTTTGGCATCAGCACCGCTACAACTGGTGTATTGCCAGGAGCGAATCATCATTTGCCTCTGTCGATATCGAACAAAAGGTGGCTTAGTAAACAGGGTTAAGATCCTGTCGATTAAGGCTTTTGACTTCATGAGCCGTAAGGGTCTCACAAAGGTATTTCTCCTTACAAGTCGTGAGGATCTCGTAGGTGCGTTTTCTTCTTAGGATTCATGAGGATTCCTAAGTGTATGGTTCCTTGTAAGTCGTAAGGATCTTACAAGAGAGTTTTCTCCTTATAAGTCTAGAGAACTCACAAGGGTTGTTCGCCGTGCGAACATATCCCTAGTCACGGATGGGACTTGGTTAGGGAAATGTTTATTCACGCCCATGGATTGTATACAACGGTCAGCATTAAGCCGCTTGTAGGGCAGTATCGGAGGCTGTGGGGGTTGCTTAAGAACAGGTTCAGCTCTCTGTAGCATAAGACTTTCAAATCTTATGAGCCGTGAGGGTCCCATAAGAGAGTTCTCCTTACGAGTCGTGAGGATCTCGCAAGTGTAATTTCTCCTTAGGAATCGTGAGGATTCCTAAGTGTGTTGCTCCCTTGTGAGTCGTAAGGATCTCACGCAGTTGGTTTCTCCTCACAAGGTCGAGAGGACCCTGTAAGTGTCTTTTAACGAGGTTGCGCCCTTTCGGGTTTTCACAAACACTCGCCGGTAGCCCTGCTGTTTTTACTCACGGAGCCCTTTCGGGTTTTCATCCGTGCCCATTTTGCTTATGGACATACCGTTTTCTTTCTTTTTCTTTTTTTTATCAGTTTCGGGATGCTGCGATCCGCCGTAGCTTCTCGATGTCTCGGTCAACAGCTAGTTTTAGGACGTAGTGGTCCGTCGTTAGTTTAAGGACGTTTCGGTCCGCTGTTAGTTTAAGGACGTTTCGGTCCGTCGTTGCCGTATTTGAGGCGGGTTTTTTAGTTTACGGACTTTTCGGTCCATGAGGCCTTCCCTATGAATGAGCATGATGTCCCCGGCATATCCATCTTTCTCGGAGCGTGTGGTTGTGGCGGGCTCACCTTCCAGTTTTCGGACAGCGCGAACTTGCCCTGTTGGTATTGGTCTTCAACCCAGTTTTTGAAGACGTAGCAGTTTTCGATCGGATGGCCCAATACTTGGTGGTAAGGGCAGTAATTAGGATTGTTTACATCATTCAGTTGTAGCTGGTGTTTCAGCTCCGGTAGAGTCATAAACCTGTTGCGCACTGCTAGTTCGAACAGCCTCCTTGTTTCATTCCGGGAAATGAGTAAGGACGTTTCAACTTCTCATAGAGGGGTTGCCGCTTGTTACTTTGGCGAACAACCGGTCTAGGCTCACTCGATTGTTGTTGAGCGTTGGCGACGAAGGCCGTTTTTTCCCTTCCCTTTATCCTTTTTGTTCGATCCCTTGTTTGCAGGTCCGGGATTCTTTCCGAGAAGCGTGCGATTGCATGGCTGAATGTTCTCGCAACTCCTCAATTCTTTTGTTTTAGAGATGGATTCCTTGAAGAGAGGGCCGAGGGCTACTTTTTCGTCGGAGTCGCTCCCGAAGGTGAGAACTCGTGGTCCCTCGGGATCAACCCTATGACAATTGTCGACAATTCTTATACGCTCATCTGTCGCACTTTTCTGCTGTCTACGAGCTTCACGCTTTGTCCTGTTGAAGTGTTGCCTGTGTGCGACATACCCTTGCCACCAACACTTAAAGGAGTTGCAATCTTCAGTAGGATGTGTGATCTTCTGATGATATAAGAAGAAGTTAGGATGTACGTCCGCTTCATCAAGATGTATCCTACCAGGAGAATTTTCTCTGAAAGAGGGCAGCCTCATCCCCATCGATATGGCTTTGGCGAATCGTTTCCTTGTCTTGATCCTGCTTTCATTTGCGACGGATGCACTTTGATCTGGTGGGAGTGTTTCGACCCTTTTGTCCAGTCGCCGGCGTTTGGCCTTTTCAAATATGGCCATCTCACGCTCTCGATCAGCTTTACTTCTCAGGAGAGCTTCGTTTAGGAATGCGTTGATGATTTCATCTGACGGCCCCAGAAGTTCCGATTCAGGCTCTGCCCCCAGTTTCTTTGTGCAAGGAGCCTCTTCATTGTCTAGCGATGAATGAGAGATCACATGGCAACTTCCTACGTAATCCTCAGATTCGTCCGACGATTCTTCTCCATCATCTCCGTCCTCAAGAACGTGGCTGAGGAACTCTTAGAGCATGATTGGAGTCCGCGCCTTCTAGTTATACTCTTTCAGCGTGTCAATCTGCTTTTGTAGGTCTGTGCGCTTGTCGTTAGGCTTCACGGGCTTCTTGGATTTCTTCTTCTTTTTCGAAGATTTCGACGGCTGGGTGTAAACGCTTTGGCTATCACCACCAATATTTGGAGTTGGGCGCGGCTTCAGTATCCCCTTGATGATCTCAGGTTCCAACGGGTTCTTCCATCTGATCGCCGGGCATGTCTGAAGATCATTCAGCATCCTTTTGGTCTTGGCCGAAAGAGCCACCTCCCATGGAGCTTCCTCAACGAAAGAGCACGTTGCCCCCGGTGTGTTTGTCTTCTTAGGAGTGTGAGGTGTGGCGGGTTCACCTTCCAGTTTTCGGATAACGCGAACTTGCCTTGTTGGTACCGATCCTCGATCCATCCCTTAAAGCCAAAGCAATCTTCGATTGGATGGCTTACCGCTTGGTGGTAAGGGCAGTAATTAAGATCGTTGACATCGCCTGGCTGCAACGGACGTTTCGGACTCGGCAGATTGATGAGTCTGTTGCGCACTGCCAGCTCGAACAATCTCCTCGTTTTATCCTGAGGAAACGAGTAAGGACGTCCTAGTCTTTCCTCAAGGGATGGGTGTGGACGCACGTTGTTTTGGAGAACAACCGGCTTTGAGTTGCTCGGCTGTTGTTGAGTATTGGCGACGAAAGTTGCTTTTCCTTTCCCTCTTTCATTTCGAGAGTCCGTCTTTGGAGGAGATGGCTTATGTCCCATCTGGTCCATTTGGGCCAACTTGTCAATCAAGTGCTGGAAAGTAGTTGGCTTGAAGAACATCATGAACTGGGAGATAGCTGCTTGAGGGTCAAGAGTGCCTACGAACATGCCCACCGCCGGCGCTTCTTCGATCCGCTGTTCGCATTTCGACCACAGATTCCGCCATCGGATAGCGTACTGGACCCACGTCTTGCCTGGCTTCACCCTGGCATTAATCAGTGCCGTTATTGGTGTGCGTTCACTAGCACTCGCGAATCATTGTGTAAACAGTAGCTCCATCTCCGCAAATATTTTGACAGAGTCATTAGGTAACTCCGAATACCATTCAAAGGCCGTTTCTGCTAAGCTGCCGACGAATTGGCGAAGCAACAGTTTGTTGTCGCCTCCAGTGTTGCCGCATAAGGCCCTGAATTGAGCGACATGCTGATGTGGATTCCCTGTCCCCTTGTACACATGGAATTTAGGGATCGTATATCCTGGCGGGTAACTGATTTGGTCATACCAGCCCGGATAGGGTCATCCGGTTCCAACAATTTGCCCAGCCGTTTCATTCGCCTGATGAACTCGTATCTGCTGAGCTATATAGTCATCCAGTGCAGCTTTGGAAATGGTTTCCTCCTTGGCTGCTGAATGAGCCGGAGGAAGGTTCGATGTCTCCCCTCTGTCGTTTTCAATAATGATCGGAGGGTCTTCAACAGGAGGGTCCGGCTGTAACATCATTCCTACCATGTCTTGGAAGAGAAGCGCCATTTGTTTTATGTTGGCAACTTATTCTGCTGCCTCTTTGTCCTTCTTTTCGAGGACCCTGTGTAGGAAGTCAGCATCAGTTTCCTATTCGTGACGCTGTTCTAATGATGTTTCCGGGCTTTCTTTTGGCCCGGTGAGTGCGGCCGTCGCAGTCATCATCTCTTGAAGCTTCTGCTGTTGCTCTTGGGCTTTTGTTACGGATCGGGTGAGCGGTCGGTGACCCGTCGAAGCGCGTCTATCCTCTTTCCCGGATGCCATATAGACAGTGTGCACCACCATGCCCCCAGACTTAGGGCGTTTAGATTCAGTGTCTCTGCGATTTGCTAAAGATGCAGGGATCTTCTCTGACCCCCTTCTTTTGTGGGCGGTCAAAGTTGAGGGGGCCGTTGTAGTGGGCACCCAAGTAGCTGTTGCTTTTTCTGGCTTGACAGAGTAGTCCTTCTCCTGCCGAACCTTTATCTTTTTCTGTCGGCGAAGATAGTCTTGATCCATTACGGAGTCTTGGACTTGACGCCAGACCTTGTAAATTTTAGAGGACAGCCGTTGAGGGGGCTGCTCCAGCTTTACCTTTGGGGCATTATCCACAGGTGTAGGAGATCTTTTTAATACGGCAGTTGGCGAGTTTTTGCGCACCCTTCTTAGTGGTTCAAAGCTATTCCCGGTCGGAACAGCAGCATCGATTTCCACCATCGGAGCTGGCGGAGTTAGCCAAGAGGGGGAGTTGCCCCTATCGTTCCTTACCCGACGCCAGTGACGACGGCGAGCATGTCGTGCGATTGGAGTTGGTTTAGCCGTAGGGGTGACCTCCTCATGCCCCCTGTGTTGGTCAGAATCCGCTGGTATTAGCCTTTTAAAGACCGACGTCCGTTGAATGGGGACGGCCAACCTATCAAAAGCAGACTTCCGAGAAGGCGAAGCAACCTTGGTGATTTCGCCTGGAACGGGAGCAGAAATAGTCAGTCTTGTGAAGACCGACCCTTTGGCAGGAGAAACCGCCTTGACGATTTTGGGAGCAGGGATGGCTATCCGCTTCGGGATAACGCCTTCTGGTATTGCAGACTTCTTCATGGGCCCGTTGGAGCTCTGTCCTAGTCTGTTAAAAACTGAGGCAGTGGAGTTGGGCGACCCGTTGAGAGGGGCCGCAGTAGTAGCAAGCCGATCGAATACCGACTTCTTGGGAGCTTCTTGTGACGGTACAGGGGCGTTGAAGCTCATGGGTGGGAGTATGGTCCCGAAGAATAGTCCAGTGGTGGCTTGAGTAATCTGCTCCATGGGCATCGTGAACAGGGAGGCCGCATGGGGCCCATAAGTCACTCCTCCAGCAAGGACGGAGTGAGAGTTGCAGTTGCAGGTAGTGCAGTTTGAAGCCATTGATCTTCAGTTTTCTGCATGGAGCAAGACACCAAATCTAAGTATCTCAAATCCACGGGCAACCATAGCAAACCGCGAATCGTTCGCGATCACGACACACGAAGTGTGGAGTGGAAAGAGGAAGAGGTCCCACCGGGTGTGCCAGAATCTGTTCCCCTCCGGAAGACGCGGCGGAGACGTGTTAGACGTCTCGCCTGAAATTCAGGGCAGATGCTAATAGGTGCTATCCGTCCACCTCTCCGAAGATGCCAAGTTGATTTATGGCACCGTGTATCGAAGGTTTAAACGGATACGGCCGATGTAGCAGACTTTGTCAGATTCCCCCTCGTTTGAGGGGGTTTTGATTGTGGGGACTCTCTTCCCTGCAGGCGCAAGCCCCTGCAGTTAATTACGCTCCCACATCGTGGTAACAACTTTCTCATTCTCCAGATGGTCACTTCGGGTCGTGGGTGTTTGTTTTGTTTGTGGTTGCCCGTGGATTGTATACGGAGACTAATTTATGTTGTCGCCCGTAGGACGTAGATTAGTCCAAATCCGTATTTTCTTAGATTTGGGTTTGGGGTTTTGGTTTAAGAATACGTTAGTCTCATTTTGGACTAAGACCAACCCAAACGTTTGTTAAGGACACGTTAGTCTAATTTCCAGACTAAGATCAACTTAACAGGATCATTTAGACCCAACAAAAGAACATTTGGACTATATTGTTTAGTTTAGAGACATTGCGGTCGATTACCAGTTTAAGGACATGGTGGTCCGTTGTATGTATGGCCGTCGGGACCCGTCACCTCTCTGAAGACGTTGAAGGATTACAACAACAAATATCATAGGAGTTCAGAGATGTACCCTTGAACCAATGTTGGTTGGGAGATCTATAGTCCAATTTGGGACTAAAGTCTGTTTGAAGGGTTTATGAGCATATGGGCTCAATTGCTATGAGTTGAACATTTTATTGTTCTGGCTGTTGAGCCTTTATTTGGGCTCGGCCCTTTTAATAATGCATAGCATTGGGCTCTGTAATTAAATGCACAGCATTTATATTTGGCCTGTTAGACCTTTACTTGGGCTCTGCCCTTTTAAATAATGTATAGCATTTTTAGTGGTCTGATAGTGCGCCACGTGGCTTGTCAGGCGCTTTGCGCCAATTAAAGAGCGCAGTGCGCTAGCGCATGCGAAAGTGACACGTGTCACGCTCTGTGCTAAGCGCAAGTCTATTAGCACACTGCGCTTTCTGAGTGCGCTGCGCCAGTGAATGACACGTGGCGAGCTCTGGTGCAGTGCGCCAATCCAAGAGTGCAATGCGCTGTTTTAGGAGCACAAAGCGCAGATCGTTCTGTGGTTAACACGTGGCGCGTTCTGGCGCAGTGCGCCAATCCAAGGAGCACAAAGGCGCATTTCATTAGTGCAAGGCACTGTCCAATAGCGCAGAGCGCATCTTGATCAATTTAAGATCAAAGAACAAATTCTTTTTTTGTTCTGTTCTCTTGAAAGAGGTTTTACCTCAAAATCCAAGAACCAATGTTCTTGTTCTCATCAAAAGATTGTGCCTTTATACAGATCAAAAGATCTAAGAATGAAGTAAATTACTTCTTCAAATCTTTTATGATTAGATCTTTTAGATCTTTTTCTCTTTTTTTTATTGAAGATCTTGATCTTGTTCTTAGATCTTTGATCTTTTTAGAAGAAGTTTCTTCTTTTTGTGAGATGTTTTCATCTCTGTTCTTCAAGAATTAAATTCTTTACCTTCAAAGATGAAGAAAATCTTCTTTCTTCAAAGGCTTGCCTTTTTTCTCTTTGAGGTTTTTTTTCTCAAAAGTTTTAGAGGGTTCTCTCTCTTCTGTATCTCTATCTGTGAGACTTGGAGTCTAGGGGCCTTTATATAGGGCCAATTGATTTGTTAAGTTAGTTACAGAGATTTTTCTCTGATTGATCTGGGGATATTTCCCTACCATTGGATCTTTGATCCTAAGGACTCTGTTTTTCAGAAGATAATTTTCTTATTTTAATAAGATTGGAAAGATCTTTCTAGAATTTTAATTCTGATTAATTAATAATTTATTATTTAAAAGCGCACCTGCGTTTGACACGTGGCGCGCAGCGTAGCTGCGCTAGCGTGCCTGTGTTTGACACGTGGCGCGCAGCGCAGAGCGCAAGGAATCTGAAGCGTTGCTTCATTTTAAAATTTGAATTTTGAAATAGAGCTTTGCTCTGATTGAGGGTGCGCTGCCTTAGGCGTAGCGCTCTTGGCGCTGGCGTGTCTGCTTTTAACACGTGGCGCGCAGCGCGCAGCGCAAGAAATCTGAAGCGTTGCTTTAATTTTTTGAATTTTGAAATTCAAACAGAGCTTTGCTCTGATTGGGGGAAACAAACCTAAATCCTATGGCTCTGATACCAAACAAACCCTGTCATGCCCCGCTTCCCAGAGTGCGCTAAGATCGACACGTGACAGAGCCAACCATGCTACTGTGGATAGGAAACATCACTCTACAGTCACATTACGGTTGTCTAGAGATATCAAGAACAGTAGAAATAAAATAAATTATCTAGTACATGTCTATAAGCCAGAATAAACGAGTTAAGAAATAATATGCGGAAGCAATAGATCCAATAAACAGTAACAATCTGGAAGGTACGGAAATAACTAAACTAACTGGATACCAACAGGATCCTCACTGCTCGGCCTGACAGCGGAAATACTCCTGATCAGCCTACGACAAAGGTAGAGGATCTGGGCCATGCAAAACCCAGACATCAGTGCGTCATAATATCAACAACAATATAATCAGGGGGTAGCAAGACATGCAGGCACGAGTATGAACAGTATTAAAAGTAGAACAATAACACGAATAAGGAACAGTGAAGGGTAAAAGCATATGTGATGTGCAGTGAGTAATTTGAACTAAGCTACTGGGTTAATTACTCTCAAGTCTTTGAAATCAATTTAATGAATCGTCGATGTAACTCAATAGTATCCCGTGCATGCCCGGGACCACGGTCCAGATTCTCGGGTTAAACTGAGACATGCCGCTAGCCACTAAACAGGAAACATGTACAGATGAATGATGTCAGCAGCAGCATCCCAGGGCTGGCGTAGCCCCTAAAACTGATCAGTATAAGTATCGAACTGTCGAGTTACAAGTCAGGTTTCAACATTGATTTCCCCATACCCCCAAGTTATGTGTTCAAGTCAGGTATTGATAAATCTGAGACTAATGCCAACACAGGATCAAGCAGGAACAGGTTTGTCTATATAGACAACAGGATATGTCCATCGGGACAACATGTCAAGATTGTCGGCATTAGAAACAGGATCAGGTAACATGTCAAGTAATGATATATCAGGTCATGTCAGGTAGTGTACATGTATCAAGTCATGTCAAGTAGTGGTGTATCAGGTCATGTCAGGTAGTGCACATGTATCAAGCGGGTGCTCATAATCAAACTGTAGCAAATATTGAATAAGGGTGAAAGTACGGATGTACAATAAAAGCATAGATGCACAAATATCGATCAGGGGTTACATCATGACTAAGTAGGATGCACAATATCAAGTATGGTGCACTAATACAACAGTAACATGAAATAATATGGTCTCGGCGTGCAACTAGATATGTAATAAACCGTACGGATACAGACGGATACTATAAAACTGTAAATCGGTAAAATTTGCTGAAAATTAAAATACAAGCACTATTATTTATTAAATAGATATTGATATAATAATATTAACATGGATAACATATTCAAACCGATTAATAACTATAAAAGTGGTATTGATTAACCATGCACAAGAAAGTTCCGTTCAGAAATTCAGTGTCACCCTGATTTGTAAAATAGCTTAAAAATAACAAACGTTCTCCAAAAGAGACATGTCTTATACAAAAACAAAGATAATTCAATAAGTTTTTCATTTTTATAAGTTGAAATATCTCAGATTGTTCCTACAAAAAGGTATGAACATTCAAAATTGAAAGTTTGCTGCTGGAATTTCCCTGGACAGCAGTTTAGAGATATTTTCATTTGCATTTTACATTATTTAAACAATTTATTTTGCAAGTAAATATTTCATAAAGTTATAGTATTCTGAGTTAGCTTTGTAACAAACAAAGAACGTATACTAATAATTTTTCTATGATTTATAATGAATTTTATAAAGTAAGGTGTACAGTAAATTTCAGATTTGTCGTATCCGCTTTGCAAGACGTTTCATGTGTAAACTATAATATTTTCAAACTATATTTTGTATAACATTATAAAATGCAGATTATAAACTAATTAAAGATAATAATAAGAAATATTATGACGATATATATTTTAAATGATATGGATGCAAACGGGTATCCGAAAACGGTAAAACTTTAATATGGATGTATAATGTGATAAACGGGTAATATTTTACTCATATGGATGCATAATACTATACCTAACATGTGGCAAGATGATATAGCATTCGACTAGACATGTAAATAATGATACGGATCCACACGGACGTCATATAATAGTAAAATGATAAATTGGTAAATGCAGGATGTACAACTAAACAATATGAGATGTAAATATTCCATTGGGTACAGTATATTGTAATATAGTATGTAACAAGATAGGTTTGCATGCACTAGATGTGAAATAACTTGTACGGATGCATACGGATGTCGTAAAACTGTAAAACTAAACATGGGATGCATGATTTAAAATACAAGTGTTATATTTATTCAAATAGATGTAAATACAGTAACATAGCATGTAGCAAGATAAACTTGCCTTGATGAATCGCGATACGGATACGCACGGCATGTCCGACGTCGGTAAAACGTCGCAACGCACACGCGGCATACGGGACGGGTCCGGGCATGGCAAGAGGGTGATCACACAGGCAAGGTACGTTCACTGGATCACTCGGATCGTCAGCGACGAGCACGGCTCCGGCGGTGATCACCGGAATCAATAAACAAGATCAAGAAAAAGAAAGAAGAAAGAAGAAAGAAGAAGAAGAAGTAAGAAGAAGAGGCTGTGTATTAAATAAGAAAAGAAAAAATAAATAAATAAAATATATATAAATATATATATGCAGTGGAGAGAGAGAGAGAGAAAGGGGTTGTAAGTTTGTTAGGAAATTAGTTTAGATTTAAATTTAAAAAATCTTTTATTAGTTAACTAAATTTTAATTTGTATCAGTTTATAAAATTAATATTATATAAATAAAATTTGATATTCTGGTAAATACAAATATAGTCCAAAACATACCCGGGTCGGGTCTAAAATTCAGTTTTAAAATACGAAAAATATACATGTCGACGAAAATTAAAATTGGATATCCGGGTAACGAAAAAATGCATACCCCCAAGAACGGATGCACGCACGTGCACGTAGTCATCCAAACAAGTCCGTTTCACTGAACGGGACGAGAACAAGATGCGCGGATGCTACCACAGGGTTAGGGGTATCATGCAGGCCATGCAATATATTTTTAAAATATTTTATGTGATTTTAAATGTTATATTAAAAATGCAGATACCAGATAAATGCCAGTATGCAGGATGTATAAATGAAAGTGCACGAGTCCACGTAACAAGTCAGGATAAATCATAAACATGAATCAAAACAGGTTTCAAGTATGCGGGTCGGGTCGGATGCAAATACAGATGTCAAATACACTATTCGCACCCAAAACACAATAAATCAGGAAAATACCATAAATAAAGAAATACTAGAATCGGTATAAATGAATTAGGGTGTTACAGTAGGGCGCGGATTAGTCTAAATCCGTATATATTATATTTGGGGGTTTAGGTCCACGTTGGTGTTTATGTTTCCCGACGGGAATTGAACTTAGAATGCATTTCTCATATCGATGAGGCCCATCAGTTCACGGGGTATTTGAATTTCATTTTAGGGTCATTAGTCCTGTTTGAGACTAAGATCAACTTAGAGGATTTGAGCATATGGGCTCAATTGATCATCTGATCACATATGAAGCGTAGGCTTCTATACTTAGCATATTTTGGCTATGTTTCCAGATTTGGCTTGTTATTAGTGTGCTTGCGCACTATAGATGCGCAAGGCATCAGCGTACATGCATAGCACGGGATGTGCATGCTTCGCATGGTCTGCCACAGGACAGGAGTTGGCACTTATGCCCTGACGATGCGCACGTGTATGGCACATGGTGTGTATGTCCTCATAAAAGCTTCTTTCAGCCTGCGCTTACATGCATATCATGTGGCAAAGCGCATGATGTAAACATCTAAATGTGATGCACCCAATATTAGGGTGTGATCTAATTTGTAGGCATTTACATATCCTCCAAAGATATATACATATACATTTATATATGCTTTCATCGAACCAAGGCTCTGTTGTTCTTTGTTTTGATGGTGCGCATGCATTTTATGGTGTGCATCTAGGGTTAGGGAATTTCCTGTTTTGATGAAAATTCATATCTTTGAAGAAAACCTTAGTTTTCAATAGAGTTGAAACTCAATGAAGCCGAAGCTTTAAGATATAGGACGAGGAAGGAGGGCTCGTTAGTTTTTGGGATCCACCACCTCTCTGAAGATACTGAAAAATTACAACACCGTATATCAGAGGTGTGAAAGGATATACCCTTAAACCAAATCCCGTTTATGAGGGAAGGGAAAATGTTAGAACTTAAGCTCCAATTTGCCGAAAAGGTTTCTTAGAAAACTTGTATTTTATCTAAGGATCGTTAGTCTTATTTTAGACTAAGATCAACTTAGAAATTTTGAGCATATGGGATCACTTTACCAATGAAGCTCAATCCTCAGAGACTTAGCCAATTTAGGGCTAAGTATTAGTCAGGTGCACTACATATTAGCGCATGTTATGTTGGGTTTGTTGGTGCTCACATGCATATTACGTGAGACACACATTTCTTTGCTTTTGGCGCTCACTTGTAAATCACATGAGCGCACCCTCATTTGTTTTGTAGCGCTCATAAGCATATCACATGAGCGCACCCTCCTTGGTTTCGCTTCGTGCATATCATGTGAGTACATCTTCCTTGGCTTCGCTTCTTAGCGCTCATGTGCATATCACGTGAGCGCATCCTCCTTAGAGATTGATCTCTGTTTTTTAGAAAACTTAAGTTTTTTGAAGCTTGAGCTTCTGTTAATGTTATTTTGACCATTAACGGTGTCAAGATCAAGACTTTAATGATCTTGAATTCTATTTTGTGCATGGTTCATCTTCATAAGGTCCTTTGAAGTTAAACTTCATTTTTTTTCTCATTGATCTTTATGATCTGAATGTTTGCCATCGTTTTGGGTGGAGGTTTTCTTAAGACTTCACTCAAACCCTAGATCTTATGATCAAAAATCACTCTGTAAGAGGAGATTCGACTTAAGGATCATAAGATCCGAGAGAAGAACTTAAGTTCTTATATGAAGCTTAAGCTTCTTCAATGGAGATTAAACTCTCTTTTTATTTTACCTCAATTTTGATGAGGAGGAAGATGGCATAGCAAAACTAAGCTTTTTAGATTGATCTTCTTGATGCAGAGAATTTAATTCTCAGTTGCAAGACAAAAGCTTATAGGGGGGTCTCATCTGTCTCGGATACAATCTCATAGCCTCCTATTTATAGAAGCAAAAGTTCTATCAATCAGTTGAGAACATCTCCAATTTAAAGATTTCGATTGATTTCATAATCAAGATATGATTTTTTAATCACCGTTAGCATGTATATGGTTTTAGATCAAAATATACAAAGGAGGTGCTGCCCAAATTTCAAGGACGGAAATGTTTTCAAATATAGTGTACAATTATTACATTTTCATATGATATGACTTATACTTTTAAAAGATGGCTTGAATTTCTTATGCCGATATTTCAAAACTGACCTCCATTATTTTCCGCAAAAAGGTTCTTGAATTACGGCGGGGTCCAGTAGACTTCACATAATTCTCATGCCAATCACGTGCCAATTCCGGGTCATGACAAAGTTGGTATCAAAGCGTAGATTTAACCTTGGTTCGAGTTTAGGCTTGACCTTACGTAACTTAGACTTGACTAGGGAGGTTTTGGGACTCGAGTTTTCGCCTCATAGGTTGACCTTGGTTGATGGAGTAGGTAACTTGAGTAGAGTGACGTACCGTGTGTATGTTCTGCGGCATACTTACGATACGCTGCTCCGCTTAAGTGACCTTAGGATGTACATTTCCTGAGATCCTTGATTCTATTCGTTCCTATGATCATATTCCCATCGATTCCATTCTTTCCTATGATCATATTTCCATTTCAGACCAATCAATTCTATTCCTTCCTATGATCTATCCTTATCAATATTCGCTTGAGGTTCCTGTCACCATGTCTACGAGAGCAGAGAGAGCTGCTGCTAGAGATGCGGTCAGAGAGAGCTCATCATGGATGAGGACTGGCCATGATATTCTTCTGGTGACGAAGGAACGTATCAGTTTATTGTTTGTGTTGAGATTTCTCGGTTGAGACGAGTGTTCGAGATCTGTACTGGATGATCGGGCTACTGTTAGAGGCTTCCAGATTGAGAAGACCGTTGACATGCAACGCACTCCAGAAGATTGAGATGTTGTTTACCATGCAGACAGATGACCTAGCTGTTGCTATGATCGACGGGATGTCGCCCCCAGAGTTTTTAAGATAAAACCATAGGAGCTTACAGGCTGGGATGTGACAGAAGATCGCTAGTCCATCAGAGTGACTAAGATGATTCGTCTAATTGGATGCCCGACGCAGACTCAGTGGAGTTGAAGAATTCCAGTTTGAAGGATCTTACTCATATCTAGAGTAAATCGATCAAGAGATGACATTGGTCGTTGGATGCTCCAATGCGGGATCAGTAAGTTGACCAGCTTCAGATAGAAGGACCTCACCCAGACGTGTTGAAAGTTGATCGAGAAAGGACGAATGAAGCGTATTCCTCCGACAACTTGGAAGAGTTCCCGAGGATGTAATCGGCTAGATATATTCCACAGAGTATTGAACATAACGAGTTCATAACTTTGAATCCTTGTGAGAGACTCCAGATTAATTGTAGCCGAGAATGAATTGCAGCACGCAGCCAGCAAGACGTGATTTCGAAGTGGACGATAATGAAGGCAAGTGGAACAAGAGGTTCGTGCGAGATATTAACGAGTTGTTGTTATTTCCCGTAGATGCTAGAGGATTGATAAGTATGCAAAGGCATTGGATATGGCCAAATTTTAGAGGAAAGTCGTGCTGAGGACGCAGCTGTCCGGAACAGAAAAGGGTTTAGTAAAGAGTGCCAACTTCTGTACAGTTCGGCATAGGTGAGATCGGAAGAGACCGTAGCAGGTTTTTGCCAGGATGTCATAGCGATAAGGATTTGCACCTAGGATCAGTTGTATCGCACATAATCAGAGGACCAGATGCCACCATCAGTAATGTGCTATTTTATGAGTGGTCATGTTAATTGGCCTATAGATGATCAGAGAAGTGTCAGAGCGGAACTGTTTCCGTCATTACACCTAACCGGGTCGACGAGCAGGAAGATTTTGGGATTTGTGATCCACAGAGAAAACAGGGACCCTGAGACAGAGGACGCCAGACCATGAGCGGGAGGCAAGTGGATGTTCTTTCTCTGCCAGCATTGGGCGCACCGGCATTTTTCGATATTGGAGGAAGTGTACCTCAATATCATTTATTGTGATTTGCATTTAGTGATCTGAGTATCATGCTTGTATCATTTGGACTTTGAGTTTCGATAATTTAGTTTCGTGATAACTGTTTTCGTGCATCGTGGCTACACCTACTGGATATTTTCCTTTGTGCACGGTTGTTGCACTTGAAATATGTTTCTATGTATCTATTACATTGGTTCATGATTTGTGCATATCTATTGCACTTAACTTTGACTTGTGCACTTAGTATATTTCACATGTGTTTGCAGTGCATTGATATGGGTTTTTTGCACGTAGTTGCACATGTTTATGATTTTATACACCTTGGTATATTCGATATTGTTTTTATGTGCTTTTTGAGAAATTGACGAGTTTTCAGGCACCTAGTGCACCTGATATTTGTTTTCGAGCACTATATTGCACCAGATATTTTTGTGCGAAGCTGACACACTTGATTTGGATTTCCGCGCACATTTAGCGCACGGGATGTGATTTTGTGCACACCGGATGCACTTGATCAATATTTTATTCGTGCATGTTAGTTGCACTTAGTTAAAAATTTTGTGCACTCTAGATGCACTTGATGTTGTTGTCATGCACACCCGTTGCACTTGACAGATATTTTCGTGTACACCAGTTGCACTTATTTTTTGCATCTGTGCACATTCGTGGCACTTGTATTTGACTTGGATTTCCGTGCGCACTAGACGCACGTGATATTGGATACACCTTTTGAGGTTGATTTATTTCTAAGCATCATATTTTTTTATGATGGGCACTATATTATTTGGTGACCGAGCAGGACTGGTCTGAGGACATTACTTGAGTATTTTTGCACACATCAGTATTTACCATGAGGTTTTCAAAAAGGAGCTATAGTCTCACTATTTTCTTACGTGCACAAAAGGGACACAGATTTTTACAAGAAGAACCTTTTGGGATATTTCAAAAAGGCGGGACGTATATTTTGAACAAAACATATATAGACGTATATTTATTTCTTTACAAAATGAGCATCCACCACGAGTACCTTGAGTTACGCATCGCATGAAGATTTGGGAAAGGTTTTGTATGTATTTTTATTCAGCATTTAGGTGATTTTACAAGGATGCGTACTATATACGTATTATGATTTTGATTATCGTATATTGATATTCGCAATGGATTTCGAGGCTAGCATTTTCATCATAAATCCTATGATTTCGTGACACTTGACGGAGTTTCGATTTTGAGTTTCATACTCGTTTTCATGCGCACACGATGTGCTGTGGTATATTTGAGTATTCCATGATTTCGGAGCCCCGTTGATTTGACTGATTATTGAAATGTTTTAGTATTTGGGGGTTTAAATTTAAATTCGATGACCGAATTTATTTAAAGGGGGAAGATTGTAACATTTTTGAAATATAAAATAATATTTTTGGAATTTAAATAATAAAATAATAAATTTTACGAAAACTATTCGAGTATGAATTTGGGGTTTTCGTAAAATAGTATAATTATATATACCAATATTTAGAAAATATTTGGATATTAATTATAAAGGTATTTATTGGATTTGGATATTTTATAAATAATTATGCAATTAATTATATGCAAGTTATGTTAAACTTGATTAATGCACTACTAATCATGTACTAAGCCAAATCCATTTTGTTAACCATGGCTAGTGCACCTGACACATTGTGTTTGATTCATGCATGGCTTCTTTGTATTTGTGGTGTTTTGTTTTTAAAAGAAAAATAAAAATAAAAAGAAAAGAAAAGAGGAGACATGAAGGACATGAATGCATGGGCAAGAGAGAGAGTGAGAGTGAGAAAAAGAGAGAGGGATGGCTCCTTGACGATGGCTCCTTTACCATTCTTCACTTCATTTCATTTTCTTCACCTCATCCTTCAACTTCTTCATTCCTCTTCTCCACCTAACTTCCACCCCCATAAACACTTCAAAATTCTCATCAAAAGCTCATCCGACCTTCACAAAAAATGTGCCCTACCTCATCCTACACCCTTTGGTGAGCTCAAGTTTGGATTTTGAGCACTTCGAACCATTTTGGAATTTTCTTCAGTTACTCCAAGAGATAAACCATTCACTTTCCTTCTTGTTATCTAGTTTTTTAACCTCCTAGTTATGTTTAGAGTTCGATTAAGTTAGATTAGTGATCTTGGAAAATTCTAGGAAGATTGTTAGTGGTGAATTTGAGTTGTAGATATGTAATTGAGGTTTAGTTAGTGACCCTCAACCCTTAGTGATGATAATTCTAGGCAAACTTGAGACTAGAACCCCAAAATACGAACTTAGAATTTTTCCGATATCAGTTTTTGACGATATGTGATGATCTAATGGAATCTACTATGACCCGATAGCTCTATAGAATAAGTTGCCAACACAGATAGGTGTGCAGGCTGCTAGGAATTTACCCCAGAGACCCGAGACCCTAACTCCCTACTATGGCCGCAGATTTTTTCCCCAGGTCGCAAATTGTGGCCAAGTCTTGGTGTATTTGGTTGAGTCTTGTTCCCTAACTCTGTTATTTGATTTATAGACCTACCCTATATGCAAAATCTTCTAATTTCACCTAGGGTAGAATCTGCGAGTGTTTTTCTAAGTTGCTGATTTTGAGTTTCCGATTTCTGAAAACTTGGTTTTGGTATTTGAGTTTGGACACAGTCGTTGGACGTTTGTACGTCAATGCTGAGGGTTATTTGGTTGTTCTTGTATGCATGGGCTATAGGTTCTAAGTTATGAGGACTTCGCGTGCCATATCGGTTTTCATATTTGGTTTTGATCTCGTTATGATGTGCGTTGATGTGTAGGTACCTTTACGTGGACTTCCGAGATGACAAAGGAGAACAAGAAGTTCATCGACTTGGGCTAAGCAAGGATTAGCAGATGAGTATATCTATATCTACGGGGGAAGTCGGGTGGATGACGTATATCACCCCCGCAAATATAGTAATGGGAGAACCGATGTGTAGAATATATTTTAAGAAACCTATGCTTATGAATTTACGGATATAATCACAAGATTAAGTACGAGATGACATGAAGAAAAGAGGATATAATGAAACAATAGGACATGAGTGGATATGTTGATATGAGGATGTGGGGCGGTATATATATATTGAAACAAGAGGACATGAGTGGATATGTTGATATGAGGATGTGAGGCAAAATATATATATATATATATATATATATATATAATGAAACAAGAGGACATGAGTGGATATGTTGATATAAGGATGTGAGGGGACACATACACACACACACACATATTCATATGCCAAGATATGATATGAGATTGAGTTATATATATAATTGAGAATATGAGATAATATGATGTACGAGACCATAGATCCGTACCCTTGTTTATGTATAGGACGATAGATCCTTAATCTAATTTGATGACACCATACGATGGAGTACCATACGCGATGAGGTATATCGGATGTTTGATCCGCACTCTTGATTCGAGGATGATGTTCAATGATATTACCCTATCTGATACTATGAGGCTGGATCACCGACTTTTGGATTGTCTTGATTTGGAGAATTGATTGATACGACAGTTTTGTGTGCGTGCTTAAATTTTAATTACCGCAATCAAGACGGTTTCGCTTGGTAGCTAGCCGGTTGAGTACGGGTCGATCCACAGGGAGATGGAATCCTTTTCTTTATGTTTTAACGAGCTAAATCCGATTAAGTCGGGTTTTGTTTTTAGATCTACGAATGGGATAAAAGATGATAAAATTCTTGCTGGGGTTAGGATTAGGTTAATTTGAGTTTAGGAAATTCGTACTTCTTTCAATGCCTTAGTTATGAATATCGGTGTTAAGGTAATCGACAACAACGGGAATTAGGACGACTGGGAAGAAACTTACAAGTCTAAGCTAGGCTTTCCATGCTTAGTTTCTTCCTTTTGGTCCTTGTCCGTCCGTTCTTATCTCTTAGCCCTAACCTCCAATTAATTCAACCACAACCGGTCTAACTAGGGAATCACCGCTATCATGTAGGATAGGGTGCCGTAGTGAGCGGATTATGGTTCAATTAATTGGAGTCCGAATTTTAAGGTGTTGGGCAAAGAAAGAAGTGAGAAAGATTTCCTTCTCTCAAACTTTCCTTCTCCTAACCCTAACAAGTGAGAAATTACTCACCCATTAAAAAAATAAAAAAATAAAATACGAGATAAGAAAAACAAATGCAGATTTAATTCTATGACTAAGTTTACAAATAGAAATTGCAGATAATAAAATGCGATAAAAAATGCGAGAAAGATAAAAAGAACTTACATTTATTGATACCTCTTAAAATCTCATTACAATGGAGAATTAAATTCTAGATCTAGAAATAAAAAAGGGAAATAAAAATCAAAAGAGGCATCCTAAAAGAAGCACCCTAAAAGAGGCACCCCCTATTTGGATTTGAGCTTTCCTATTTATAGATAGAAAAACCCTAGGTTTATATTCTGATCCATACACGAAATTACAAAACTACCCCAAGAGAGCCGAGTCAAAGCACCGACACTGCCACCGACACGTGCATTGCACAGCTGCGGAACCGCGGCAGAAGTGTCTGTTTGGCCGCGATTCCGCGGCCATATGGTGGAGTCTTGGGTCTATCTTTTCAGGTCTTCTACCAATTGCTTTTATCTTCTATTTGGTACACTTGGTTTCTCAAAAGCTCTTATTTTTTCTTTCAGATATTCATCAGTGGACTTTTGCCTTGAACTCCGCTTGAACTGGTATGCGGTATCATGCGGATCAGTATTCATCTGTTATTAGTCGTAGTCCCACATTTGTTACGACTTTTCACGAATCTCACTGTAAAGAGCTGAGAACCTGTAACCTGCAACTATTTAGCAGACATGGATCAAAAGCACTTATTTATATGCAATGTGATTAAGAATGGGCGATATAACAATGCAAAAATCTGATATGAACAAATACCCCAAAACTTATCTTTTGCTCGTCCCGAGCAAAACCAATTTTATTCTCGAAAAATCCTAGCCTCACTTTTGTAGGGAACGCGATTGCACTGAGCTCGTGTAACAAGCCGTTAAACCTCTAGGTGTCTCTAGTAGAAGGAGTGTTGTCTCCTGAGGGTTTTCAGTGGATACTACCCACAAAATCCGATCAATTTGGCCGTTGACTCTAATTCTTCAATTCAATATTCTAGCAAGAAAATCTATCATCTTTAGAAATTATTAACCCGTATTTTTCACACTTCCTTTTTATTTAACCTTAGATCATATACGTTTTGCCAGTTTATAAAGCTTTCAGCATCTCTTAAGTTTTCCTTCTAAGGTGCAATCTTAACTCAGGAAATTTTATCATCTCTATTGAAGATATAAGCCCTATCTTTTATTCCTATCTCTGCTCCAAACTCCAATTATATACCCTTACGTGTGTGTAATTATCACCCCTACACTTGGAAATTCAATTTAAGCTATCATACTCTTGTCCATCTTCCAAAATAATTTTAGTTGGTGAATTTTAGATGAAATTGTTCACACATCCTTCATGCGACCGTTAATACTTCTTGAAGTACTAAACGACTGATTACAAAATGTGCTTGCGCATTTAGGCGTAATTCCTCGTCTTGCAATACATAAGGCTTAGCAGTGACTCCCAAACCAGTTGGTCTAAGGCACTAGGTGATAAAGCACCCTCGCTATATTTTTTATTTATACTGCCTTAAGTAATTACAAAACCAGTGTTCAATTTTTTTATCTCTTTATTTACTACTTATACTTTTATTTTATTTTCCTTCATACTAAGGATTTTAGACAAGAGCATTTCAAGGTATCCTCTACTATCCCAAATTTCAAGATGTGTGTGAGTGCGTAAAGTAGGGTATATATTTTCAGAATTTGGACTTAAGGTTTAGAATTATTTTTCAGACTTATACTTCAAATAGAGCTTTCAATACTCTTCCCTTATTTCGATTTAGCCCAAGAACTGAACTCAAAATTTGTCTATTTCTAAATAAATTACAAGGACGTATATTTTCTACAGTTAAACTTTAAGAAAGGTTATTTTTAGGGTTTTTAGTTTACTAAGTTTAGGATCTAGTTTTTCCTAACTAGTCAACTGTCATATTGAATTTGATTCAAATATGGCCAAAAATTTTATTTTTTTTTTATAAAAAAAATTTAATTGTTTTGTGGGTTTTGATAAGTATGCAAATGCAAAATATACACATGAATGCGAAGGAGGAAAGTTTACCGAGCACACCCCCAAATTTAAACTTGACAGTGCTCTCACTGTCAGGCTATACTGAGAGGGTCAAAATTGCCGGTGCTCCCTAAAAGAAAATTTTAAACAAAACAAAAAGCAAACCAAAATATATACACAAAAAAAAGGTTCCCCCCAAACTTAAGTGAAACAGTGTTTCCACTGTTTAAGCGTTAAAGTTCAGAGTTAGGGGGGGAGAAAAACACAGTATCAAGCTATACAAAGCCTTACACAGGCCAAAGGTTAGCACCAACCATTCAAAATTTTTATCGTTATAAAGCGGCGGTTGGTGAAAGAACATGTTATATAGAGTCCAGAAGAAATGGGGTAAAGATAAGTGGTGTAATGGAAAAGGTTTACGTCTCGATTTGTAGAGACGAAACAATAATGGTGAACGGAAACGAGAATGTGGATGATTAGGAATGGGAAGAATGGTCACATTCTCGTATGGGATAAGAAGAAATGGTGGTGGTTCGAATTCTTCAGGTGGAGGTTGATTAATCACAAAATCCGTGTCGTTTAGGAATGAGAGCTCGTCGGCGAAAATATCTTCGAAACTTTCATCGATGGTCCGATTGAATGTTTCAATGTCAATAAGTGTCGCGCCAGAATTCAACACACTTGATTTTTCAAAAATTACGGAGGTAGGAGACTCGTAAGGCTCATCTACCATATTCTCAAAAGAGTCTAAATCAAGTTGTTTTTCTAGAATTATCGAACTCAAAATATCGGATTGTGATTCATTAATACTCGCTATCATTAAATGAAGATTAGAAGAAGAACCGGAGAAAGTGGGAGAAAGAAGTTGAATACAAACTTGAGGGTGGAGATGGAGTGTATAAATTAGCACAATTTGTAATGACCGATATGTAAAAAGCGATTGTGCTAATCTATGAATATGGCGAGAAATGGGGTCAAATCCCTCAAGATTCGTGAGAAAACATGGATACGCGGAACTTGATAAACCAGACATAAGAAATGAAAGTGATACGGTTTCTTGCGTGGTCGGAATGATGGAAAGGATGAAGGGGAGTGATTTAGGAAGGGTAACAGTTAAAGGTTCAGGAGGGTGTGCACAGTCAGTGGAAGGGACATGATGAATTGGAAAATCCGACTCATCAAGCAAAACTGGTTCATTCTCAATACTATCCTCAAAATTCCCCTCAAAAGTTATCTCATCTATGCATTTATTATCAAAATCCAGACGCATATGAAGTTCGGGGAAAATAGTTAATCACTCAGGATGATGAATTGGAGAGAGAAACTCATCCAAATCTATGGGTTCATCATCTGAAATATTCCCAGCATCGATATCCTCAATCAAGTGAAAATCAATTTTTTTAGACACCTCATCAAAAGCATGGATATTAATCAATTCAGGTTCTAGAGTGGAGGTGTAGAGGTCAAAAGGGTTGGGATTGGTTTCACTTGAAACGGTCCCTTCACAATCGGGTAAATCAAACACTACAAAGTCGCACAACTCATTAAACATCCTATTTTCAACTGGTGAATCATTTGGAACACTTGATATACATTCAAAACCGGAGTTGTTGGATTCAATTGGGGATGGGTAGGTTTGATTTGGAAGGGTGTACAGCTCACTCTCTCCACTCAAATTATCAATCTGTCTAACCGCCTCATCATACATTGGAAAATTTGGAGCTAGTTGGAAACTAGCCACAGGGTCACTAGGTTGTATGAGAGCGGCCATGAACGCATTCAACTCCATCATCTGTTGGCATGACACTACCCTAAAGTCTTCCAACGACTGTTCCAGACTAGACATGAGTTGTGAAGGAGTTTCAGTAAAAGATTCAAATTCGTTTGGATACTGAAAACTCCCAAATGGCTGTGTAGAAGCAATGTCCAGGGAAGGTGTAAAAGTTGGGTAGGATGGATAGGAATAGAATGGTTGGACGGGGGTAGGATCAAAATACGGATAAGAACGTGAATGGAATTGTTGATCCAAAGAATTCGCATTGGTGAAAGGAGTGAAAATTCGGTTACGAGATTGTTCAATATGTTCAGCAATAGACATGGGATTCGGAGTTACAACAGGACTCGAAAAAGGAGTATCAACGTAAGAAGGTGGTGAAGGTTGAAATGGTTGATACAAGGTGGATTGCGGAGTCTAATTGGTTGTCCTGGACACGTCTATCCAATCTTTCAAAGAAATTTTGGGCATGGAGGGGTCGTTCGAAATTCGACCAAAACAAGAACCGTAGGAAGTAATGTCTGGTTATGGGTACCAAAGTTCGGCAAGAGTTTTGCGAGGTGGGGTACCCATGATGTAATGAGAGAAAGGAGAAGAAAAAGAATGTGATTTTTTTTATAAAAAATTGTTTGTTTTTGGAGTTTAGAAATTTTTGAAAGAGTTTTGCAAGAATGTATACGGACTTACTTCAAAAAATCACAATTAAAATATGCACAATCAAACCTAGAGTTATGGTCTTCTAAGTCCACTAGATTGCTCCTAACTGTTCCAAAGTGACAAGTTGTGAGATATCCCTCAAATCGTCTCTTCACTGCCAATTGTGGCCAGGTAAGCACAAATGAAGAAAGGAGGGTTCCGCTCACGAATCACCGTGAGACGGGCCTTTTAAAGTTACCTTTCTCACTTGTCTAGCCTAGGCATCACAAAGTCAAATTTAGATAAACGATTGAATACCCACGACCTTCCTCTGTCCTAATGAGTACGACAGTCCTTAGTTGGCTGAGTCTAGGTATTTTTAATTTAGCTCAAGGGTGATGTATATGCTTTTAGTGATTTTTGGGGTCTTAGAAAGGGTATTAAAATCCCCACCCAATCTTAATTGGTGTTATAGCCGCTTAGATTCCGTATTAATTATGCAAAGCAATAACACACCAAAAATCTAAAACACTTGCAATTTTCTTTTTGGCAGCGCAAAGAATCCTGCACAAAAACAATTTATTGGATAGGAGAAAGAGAATCTGTGCAAAGAAATTTACAGGAAAAATTTTTCAGTGGAGTGCAGAGGAAAGGAGATGAGAAATGAGATACTCACAGAGATTTTTGGGTTGCTGATGTCACCCTATGACCGCGGTTCCACGGTCAAACAAGCGCTTCTGCCGCGTTTCCACGGCGGATCAGTGAGTTCGGATTTTCAGAATTTTTCTCTGTGCTGAGTTGGTTCTCCTCTTTCTTTTTAGATCCCCTGTTTCTGGATTTGTTCACTGAATTTGCTCCAGATCTGAACCAGTCAGTCTACCAATCCTGCACAATTTGCACAAAAACCAATCAAAAATAATAAGATGATTTTTTTCTTTTTTTTATTTATGTTGTTTTTTTTAATTTTTTAATTAACCCGAAATTACACAAAGAAAGAAATTACCGTCTCCCCGGCAACGGCGCCATTTGATTGATACGACGGTTTTGTGTGCGTGCTTAAATTTTAATTACCGTAATCAAGACGGTTTCGCTTGGTAGCTAGCCGGTTGAGTACGGGTCGATCCACAGGGAGATGGAATCCTTTTCTTTATGTTTTAACGAGTTAAATCCGATTAAGTCGGGTTTTGTTTTTAGATCTATGAATGAGATAAAAGATGATAAAATACTTGCTAGGGTTAGGATTAGGTTAATCTGAGTTTAGGAAATTCGTACTTCTTTCAATGCCTTAGTTATGAATATCGGTGTTAAGGTAATCGACAATAACGGGGATTAGGACGACTAGGAAGAAATTTATAAGTCTAAGCTAGGCTTTCAATGCTTAGTTTCTTCCTTTTGGTTCTTGTCTGTCCGTTCTTGTCTCTTAGCCCTAACCTTCAATTAATTCAACCACAACCGGTCTAATTAGGGAATCACCGGTATCATGTAGGATAGGGTGCCGTAGTGAGAGGATTATGGTTCAATTAATTGGAGTCCGAATTTTAAGGTGTTGGGCAAAGAAAGGAGTGAGAAAGATTTTCTTCTCTCAAACCTTCCTTCTCCTAGCCCTAACAAGTGAGGAATTACCCACCCATTAAAAAAAAGATAAAAAAAATAAAATTCGAGATAAGAAAAACAAATGCAGATTTAATTCTACGACTAAGTTTACAAATAGAAATTGCAAATAATAAAATGCGATAAAAAAATGCGAGAAAGATAAAAAGAACTTACTTTTATTGATACCTCTTAAAATCTCATTACAATGGAGAATTAAATTCTAGATCTAGAAATAAAAAAGAGAAATAAAAATCAAAAGAGGCATCCTAAAAGAGGAACCCCTTATTTGGCTTTGAGCTTTCCTATTTATAGATAGAAAAATCCTAGGTTTACATTCTGATCCATACACGAAATTATAAAAATACCCCAAGAGAGCCGAGTCAAAGCACCGACACTGCCACCGACACGTGCATTGCACGGCCGCGGAACCGCGGCAGAAGTGCCTGTTTGGCCGCGGTTCCACGGCCATATGGTGGAGTCTTGGGTCCATCTTTTCAGGTCTTCTACCAGTTGCTTTTATTTTCTGTTTGGTACACTTAGTTTCTCAAAATCTCTTCTTTTCTCTTCCAGATATTCAGCAGTGAACTTTTACCTTCAACTCCGCTTGAACTGGTATGCGGTATCATGCAGATCAGTATTTATCTGTTATTGGTCATAGTCCCACATTTGTTGCGACTTTTCACGAATCTCACTGTAAAGAGCTGAGAACCTTTAATCTGCAACTATTTAGCAGACATGGATCAAAAGCACCTATTTATATGCAATGTGATTAAGAATGGGCGATATAACAATGCAAAAATCTAATATGAACAAGAATCATTGCTTTTAAACATCTTAGTGGATAATGGTTTACAATTTGAATAATCCAAGGATAGTTGCGTTCGTTATACCGTTCATGCTTATGATGTATCTTTTCCTCATGACATATATACCATGTTCCCAGCACTGACCTTTATATGGCATCGTCTACTAGGACACATGCACTATTACCGATGATGCACGTGTTACACATACACAGATTTGCCGGCTCATATACTCATCTTCGGTAATTGCCATGCCACTTACACAGTAGAACTGTTATATCACCGTATTGCTCTTAAAACTGTTAAATTGTAATTCACTGTTCAGTACTTAATATACCACATGCTTACATGATAACACTTGAGATACTCATAGTACTGTTCTATGCTTGCATATATTGCACTTTATGGTTACATGCATATGGGATGCTGTTTTCATGAGATTTCTGGATTTGAGAACCGCTGATATATTTCAAAAGAATTATGATTGTTTTAAAAACACGGTTTCTCGTGATGTGATTTATGGCGTCCACCATGAGTTTTCTTGGTTCTGAGATATATGTATACCCGATTCGAGGAGTGAGGAGGCACCGTTTGTGGGTACATGGTGGACCCGGTACGGTACCCCGAGGAAAGAAGATCATATAGAGAGACGATGAGCCCAGCAGGAGAGCACTACCGACCGGTGATAGTTTGGGCTCGGCGGATATCCGGAGGATACCGACCGGAGTCGTGAGATCAGATGGATATGAGAGCCGATCCGATGAGACGGTGCCCGAAATATGAGGATTTACGTGTCGATACTGGACACAGGTTTTTATAATATTTCGAGTGTTGATGCTGGACAATCATGTTTTATGATGTTGATGTATCGTTGATAGACACACGTTGGATATTCACATACATACATACATATGACCCAGATGACGTGATACATATACTGATACTAGCATGACATCATTATTGTATGTATACATGATCACCTTGGATACCACACAATATTACCTTTATGTTACAGTAAGACCTAGGGATCGTTGTTCATTCGATTTCTACTTGCTGATATTTTCTACTCACGAGTTGACTACTCATACCCGTTGTGCCACAGTTTTCTTGCAGGTTCGACCGCTCGGATCAGTAGCGGCTCGTTGGCACACAACTTTCTTTAAGGTGTTTTTCTTTGGTAGGTGGGATACACATTTGGATCGTGACCACCCTTTCACCTATTTATTTCTGTTGTGTCTAGTTAAAACTCCATCAACCAGAAACCAGACTTGTCTATTTGGTAGACCCAGACACAGACTTGTATATTCTTGGGACTTAGAGCGAGATGGGTGCATTGTCTGTTATTTGAGTTGATGATATCTTGGTCTGCTTTATTTTCATTCTGTGATTGATCTTCACCGTAGGGCGTCGTATATATATGCTTTGTTACGTGGTTGTGATTCTTCCATTTGGCGAAGAGCTAGCTCCTGCTTGGGGATGCCTATATTATCGCACGTATATGGTTTTGGATCAAAATATACAAGGGAGGTGCTGCCCAAATTTCAAGGACGAAAATGTTTTCAAAGATAGTGTACAATCATTGCATTTTCATATGATATGACTTATACTTTTAAAAGATGGCTTGAATTTCTTATACCGATATTTCAAAACTGCACCTCCATTATTTTCCGCAAAAAGGTTTAGATTTATGGGCTTCAGCGTACTTGAATTACGGCGGGTCCTGTAGACTTCATATAATTCTCGTGCCGGTCATGTGCCAATTCCGGGTCGTGACAAGATATTCCCAATGTTCCTCGTGAGATTTACTATTTACCACAAGGTCGTCGATATAGCATTCGACAATCTCCTGTATGAGATCATCAAAGATCGTTGTCATGGCCCTCTAGTAAGTAGCACCAGCGTTCTTCAAACTAAAAGGCATCACCTTATAGCAGAATATGCCTAATGGGGTTCAGAAGGCAGTATTCTTTTGGTATTCAAGATGCATTTTTATTTGTATGTATACTGAAGATCCATCCATGAAGGAGAAGACCTCATGGGTAGACGTGTTATTAATAATCATCTCAGTAACAAGTACTGGGAAATCATCCATCGAGCAAGCTTTGTTGAGGTCCCGAAAGTCCACACAGATGCGCACAGTCCCATTTTTCTTCATCACTGGAATGATGTTAGCGATCCAGTCAGGATATTGAACTTCTTGGATGAATCCAGAGTCGATTGGTTTCTTGACTTCAACGTTGATGCTCATCTCAAGTTCGAGTCGCATCCTTCTTGGCGCCTTTTTGATTGGATTTATACCTGGCGATATAGCCAGTTTATGTACTGCCACTTTTGGATCTAGACCCGGCATTTCAGAGTAGTTCCAGGCCAAGCAATTTTTATACAGGATGAGCACGTCTTTTAACATGGCCACCTGCTTTTTAGATAGCAGTTCACTGACGAACGTTGGCCTCGGATCATTTTCCGTCCCTAAGTCAATTTTTCTTAGGTTGTCCGCCGTGGTATGTATCCCATCTTCCAGCTCTTTTGGTGCTGGTGGAAACTCAAAGATCACCCCTTCCTCGTCTTCATTTGTGAAGCACATGTGGAGGTCATCCATAGTCTCGTGCCCTCCCTATTTTGAGAGTGTTATCATATTGCAGGTACAAGTTCGCTTCCATTCTTTATATTGAACTGGTCCTAACCTCACGGTATAGGTCCTCTTTGGCTTATTCTTTTGCGGCGGGGTTACCATCCAGCAGTCAGATAAAGCGAACCTGCCTTATTAATACTGGTCTTCTATCCAGTTTTTGAAGGTGAAGCAGTCTTCAAGGGGATGATCTATTACTCGGTGATAGGAGCAATAATCCGGATGATGGACCCCATTTATTTGTTCGGGGTTCCGAGACTCCGGAAGTGTCATCATTTGGTGCTTCATGACAAGATTGAATATTTTTCTTGTCTTGTCTTCAGGGAAAGAGTATTCCCGACCTATCTTCTTTATAAAGAATGGGCTCAACCGAGTTTTTCTCAATTGTATAGTATCTTGGATCCACTTTGTTGTTTTCGAACGTTGTTTGCGTTTTTTGCCATGTTTCTGCCTCTATTTAGGTATTTTCCCCTTTCGCGAGAACATACAATGGGCCGAGGATGAAGAGCGTTATAGTCTTCCTTCTCCGCAGATTGTTGACTGAGACGCTGCGTTCTGACCTTTTCATAAATGGTCATTTCGCGGTTGTGATTGTCCCGAATCTTTTGACAAGCTTCTTTTATTAACCTGTCAATTTGCTCTTCCAGCGATGGACTTAATGTTTTTAAAGCGGGCTCTCGCTCCGATTTGACGTCACGGCTATTTGGAAAAGCATCTACTGCTTCACTTGAGCTGTTTACGACGTGGCAACAGTGGAACTGCTTCCGTTTTTGGACCGAACGTATCCGAGCCCGGTTGTCTCCATCTTCATGTTGGGCAACTTTTGCTGAGTCCCAGGAATATCCTAAATCTTTTTATAGAATTGGGCTTGTCGAATAGTTTGTTCGAGGAGTACACCTTGGCATCTTAACAGCCTTTTCAATCCCCCCCTGTAATATCTGGGCAGACGGATTGGTTGAAGTTTGTCGAGTGCAAAATCGACACCACGCCAGACTTCTTTTTCTACTTTGGTCTCCGTAGATTGGTAGAAAAGAATCGCCTTTTCACCTCTTCGCCTGGGAGGGACGTAGAAAGTTTGCAGTTCTTGTACGATGTATGTATCGAGTGCATCAAGTTCCTTATAATGCCGAGGTCGAGACATTGTGATTTACAGACTCCGATCTGCTCTGGCCAAGGTTTGCATTGACGGGCAGATGGAGAACATTGCGTTGGCCTCGTCCTCAGAGTTACTGCCAAAGACCAAAATAGAAGTAGATGGTCCGGGCTTATTGTTTTCTTTCTGGGGTTGCCCCGAGTAGACTATTTCTTCATATTCCTCGGTATCGCTCCCAAGGATTGGGATAGTGGCGACGGACTTTTTTTTATTCTCCAGCTTGTGACACCTTTCGGTATCCTCGAAGTCTGGTAGGAAGTACTTTACGTCTTCGTATTTCCGAACTTTGTTTACAGAGAACGGATTTAGCTCTCCCATGACGGTGTACTCCGAGCCGTCCTTGAAATACTTCATATACTGATGTTGTTTAGAAAAGATGACGTTGTACACGTGTATCCAAGGCCTGCCGAGCACAGCGTTATAGCAAATCTGAAAGTCTACCCTAGCACCACCATGAGATTTTTGTTGCATCAAGCATGCCAAATTTAATTTTTTCGGGTGCTAAGTTAGACTAACCAAGATCGTAACTAGAAGATTAGGGTTTAACCTATGTGATGATATGAAACTAAAGAAGTGAAGATGGCTATACCCTCGTAGATCGAGTCCTTCATTTCACAAGCTCCGTGTAGTAGTCCACGCGACTCCACTAGGCTCCACTTGAGGGTTTGGACGAGCTTCCTCTGATGACCTTCGTGCCGAAGATGATCCACGCGAAGCCCACTAGCTCAAGCTACCTCTTGACTAATATCCTATTAGTGAAGTAAATACGCCACACCAAAGTGCTAGCTTGGTGTGGGATAGTGAAGTAGGGGATTTTAGGCTCACAAGTTTTTGTTTAAGCTTCATGATTCACATTACATGTGAGTGTTGAAGCTTGAAGAATGATAAGGAGGAGGAAGAAGAAGAGAGCATATTCGAGCAACACATGAAAAATGGCTAAGTGTTGAGAATTAAGTGAAGAATGGAAACCCCTTTACTCTCACTTATTCAGCCATGGAGATAAATGCAATATAAAATTGCTACCATGCTTGAATAGTGAGTCAAGATAAATAAACAAATGGAAAATACAATGCCTCACCATACTTCCTTATTTTCCACCTCTTTTTTTATTTTTCTCAAAAATAGATAATACACCATGCTTCATATATATATATATATATATATATATATATATATATATATATATATTATGAAGAACAATTAGTGAACTAATGATATTAGTTAAGATATAATTATATCACATATAATATATATCACATTATAAAATCAACACTTGATGTAATAATCCGATTATATCATAAATAACCGACTAATATCATTTATCTGTGTATCGCATTATCAAATCAACACTTGATTCGATAATCTGGTTATATCATATATAACATAATCTTGATAACAGATAACTGCCAGATTACAATACGGTATCATATACACGTATTTAATCAGGCCCACACACATATCACATATGTGCCCTACTTCGTTTTGCTTGAACCAGGAAACTTCTGTGTGGGACTCTAAAGACTCGTCAATACGCCAGCAGTAGGTGATGATCACATCAGTCACCCAAAAGCCGTCAGCGATACTAGCTGGACGTAACGGCTACCCAGGTATTAAGCGATATGAAGATCAACAAGCAAGCTTGTCCATACTCTCCATGAAGCCTATCAGTAACACTACCGTACAATCCGGTCTCTTCGTCTGATATGTCGCATATCATGTCTAGGGGTGGTAAACGTCAGACTCCAGTAACGTGATAAGTCGTGCCGATGTCTGGCATATAACAGTTCGATAAAAACTGATAACTCTTATCAGTAAATCTCAGCAGCAGCCATGACCAGGGACTTCCAGTTATAGCCAATCGAGCAGAACGCAACATCAACCCCCAATACCGGGAGAGACGAAACCCCCTATCGCTCATTGCCTCCATGTGACTCGGGACTGTACCAAAAATCCACTTGTTTGCACAACTCCTCTTGAGAGTGGTAGGGAGGAAATCAAAGCACAGTAGGAGCCACACAAGACTCTATGACGATCTCGGGTCTACAGACTAATCTGTACCAGTGTCACCAGAGGACTGCTATCTGACGATAGGTATACTACCAACTAGGAGTCCTCCGCGAGTCCTGTTCGGTGTACCCATTCTCCAATGAGCACCTGTGTACAATCTTTTATGTCAAACACCAATAGCTGTGGGATCAACCATCGCCCTCTAAAGGACAAGAAACGTACACACTAGTCCATTCTGGAATATCGATGCCCTGTCTCGATATCCTCTCGACTAGGAACTATTAAAGGATGTACTTTTGGACCACCCTGACCCCACTAGTATGATCTCATCATATTTTTGGTAGTCAAGTACATATCTTATGTTCTTTATCAACATGTAAGAGACAGACAGTATAATAATACCAGTCTATATGTTAAGATAAAGATAACCAAATATCATACTATCATATCGAGCATGAAAGTCCTCTATATATATGTCCAAGCATCCACCATATCAACAATAATGACTTCTAGGGCATACATATTCTTAACAATCTCCCACTTGCACTATGGTCGGTTTTTGTAGTATCTCATACCCAACATTCCAAAAATCTCTCGAATCACATTGGGGGGTTGGCCTTTGTGAGTGGATCCGCTGTGTTATCCTCTGTGTCAACTCTCCTGATCTTGATCTCCCTGATCTGGTGATACCGCTTAAGAATATGTCTGGATCGCTGATGGGACCGGGGTTCCTAGGCCAAAACCACAGCTCCATTGTTATCACAATATACAGGTATTGGATGCTCAATGGTAGGAACCTCACCTTGTTCATCTCATGAACTTGTACATCCAGACAGCCTCTTTGGCAGCATCGATGATAGCGATGTATTTAGCCTTTATCATCGAGTCTGCTATGGTATATAGCTTTGAACTCTTCCAACATACCGTCCCTCCACTGAGGGTCAAGACAATACCCGAGACCAACTCACAGTCGTCCTTATCACTCTGGAAGCTTGAATCGGTAAAGGACTCCACCTGGAGTTCTCCGTTACCATACACCAAGAACATTTCTTTAGTCCTTCTCAAGTACTTAAGAATGTTCTTCACAGTTGTCCAGTGCTTTTCTCTTGGATCTGATTGATACTTCCTCACTACACTTAGTGAGTATTCTACAACCGGTCTCGTACATAACATCGCATATATGATTGACCCGACCGCCGAAGCACAGGGTATTCCTTGTATGCGAGCCCTCTCCAAATCAGTCTAGGGAGACATCTTTTTGGAGAGAGTGATTCCTGAACAAGCAGGTACATTACCACGCTTAGAATCTTCCATACTAAACATCTTTAGTATAGTGTCTATGTACCTGGATTGGGACAATCCTAACATCCTCTTAGATCTAACTCTATAGCTCTTAATCCCTAAGACGTAGGAGGCATCACCCAGATCTCTCATGGAGAACTTATGTGATAAGAAGAGCTTGACCGAGTGTAGTATAGGAACACCCTTTCCTATCAAGAGTATATCATCTACATACAATACGAGGAAAACAACCTTACTCTCTACAACATTTTTGTATATACTTGGCTCATCTACATTTTTTATGAAATCAAACTCTTTGATTGCTTCATCAAAACAGATGTTCCATCTCCGTGATACCTGCTTTAATCCGTAGATGGATTTAAGCAGCTTGCACACGTTTCCGCTGCTTCCACTATCTGCGAAGCCCTCTGGCTGTGTCATGCATACTCTCTCTTCTAAATTACCATTTAGAAAAGCGGTCTTGACGTCCAACTGCCAGATTTCGTAGTCATGGTATGCAGCAATGGCAAGTAGGATCCTGACGGACTTAAGTATAACCACTGGAGAAAATGTTTCGTCACAGCCAACACTTGGTCGTTGATGAAAAACCTTTTGCTACAAGTCCAGCTTTGAAAGTCTTAACTTTTCCATCTACACCAAGAACACTTCTTTTAGTGGTGTATATGGATTCTATCTCAGATCATATAGCATCTAGCCATTTCACAGAGTCCCCACTCGTGATGGCCTGCTCAAAACTAGTTGGGTCATCATCTTACATGATATAATCCTCGCTCCCACTGTCTATGAGAAAACCGTAGTATCTCTCAAGTGGATGAGGAACCCTACTAGATCTGCAGAGTGGCTGGGGTTCGTTGGGGACTATTGAATCCTCCGGTTCCACTAAATCGTCAGTTATAATTTGTGTAGCTGGAACTTCTTCCAGTTCTACCATATTACCACTAATTTCTTCACAAGAAATTCCTTTTCCAAAAAGGTAGCATGTCGAGAAACAAACATCTTTTGTTCCTCGGTGTGGTAGAAGATATTTCCTCGCGAAAGTTTGGAATAACCTACTAACTTGCATATAACTGACCTTGCCTTAAGCTTGTCCGGATTTTGTGTTTAACATATACCGGAAAACCCCATATCTTAACTTGTTTTAAGAGATGGTCTCTTCCCATTCCATATCTCATATAGAGTGGTAGGCAACGGATTTGGTCGGAACTCTATTCAATAGTTATGCAGCTATCTCAAGTGCATAACTCAAAAGAAAATAGGTAACTCAGTAATACTCATCATAGAGCGCACCAAATCTAATAGGGTGCGATACCTCTGCCCCGATACACCATTGTGTTATGGTGTATTCGGAGGAGTAAACTGAGAGAGAATCTCATTCTCTTTTAAATAGTCTCGGAATTCTGTGCTCAAGTATTCTCCTCCTCGATCAAATCGAAGGATTTTAATACTTTTACCTGTCTGGTTCTCTACTTCATACTTACATTCCTTGAATTTCTCAAAAAACTTTAGACTTGTCTTTCAACAAGAACACATGTCCGAACCTTAAGAGATCATCGGTGAATATAATAAAGTACGAGGAACCATATCTGGCATGTGTAGACATAAGACCTCATATATCACTATGTATCAGTTCTAAGAGTTCACTAGCTCATTCTCCGTTTCCAGTAAACGGATTTTTGGTCATCTTGTCTTTGAGACATGAATGGCAAGTTTCATAATATGTAAATTTGAACGGATTCAAATATCCATCTTTACGGAACTTAGCTAGTCGTATCGCATTGATATGACCTAGTCTACAATGCCACAAGAAGGCTTCGTTCATATCTGAACTTTTCCTCTTATGTGTGTTATGTATGCTTAGAACTGTAGTTTGATTTAAAACGTATATACCGTTACATAACGTACCAAACCCAATCAACACTTGATTTAGGAAAATGTTCATAACATTTTTCTCTAATGCAAAACTATATCTTTCTTTATCTAAATAAAGAGATGGATATGATATTACACATCATCGACGGTACGTAATAACAGATGCTTAAAAATCAATGTATTACCATTTGGTAACACAAGGTGATATTCGCCAACTGCTTTGGCTGCAACAATTGCACCATTGCCTACTACTAAACACATATCACCCTTTCCCAGTTCTCTACCTCTCTTTAGCCCATGTAACATATTACATACGCGGGATCCTGATCCAGTATCTAATATCTAGGACATAGAGCAAACTGAGAAACAGTTCTCGGTTACGAACTCACCCGAAGACGATGCATCAACATGCTTTTTCTTCGATCGGGTTACGTGGGAATCCTGATATTCCCCTATTCCTTGCTCAGACTTATGACAGTCATAAGATAGAGCGGAACCTAGCCCAGTATAATAAGTAGGTTCGGTCAATACATCAATATTATTATCTTGATTAAGGCGTGGCATTGGTCGCTAGCAGGAGAAAGAGAAGAATAATCACATTGCGTGCGCTCTTGCAAGATTAGATTGGTTATTATTTTATCTAATTAGGATGGCTCCCACTATTTTTCTCAAATCTTCCTTCAAATCCTAAAAGGTAAAATTAGCCAGGATTAATTACATTCTGTAAGTTCGCTAACCGGTCAGCCAGGCCAGTGTCGGTACTCTGAGGGAGGTTCCCCGTGTTTTCGCACGGACCTAATTAAAATAAACCTCGTTTCTCTAGAGACATAACCCCATTGACACCTTTCTAGTCACCTACTAGATTAGCTAATTGTAAAGTGCAAAACTCTCTCAGAAGTAACTCTTACTCACAGTGGCTATCGGGATCTAACTATCATATAGAAAGTATGCAATCTCATTGCAAATTTCAACATTGAAATTCCCAATAATGGTTTTTACCCCTTGCGATTTATGACCTTGACAAGGTCAACAAACCATAAACCGCAAGTCAAGTTCAACTCATTCATTTCATGATTGAATTAAACCCACCTGCACGACCCTTGACAAGGTCAAAAAGGTCGTACGACTACCCTAATCCAATCGCATCATATGCTGGCAAATAAGAACTAATCAGCTACCACAGACTACATTTTGATAAGGTCAACAAACGCAGCACGAATACTAAATAGTACTTATCTGAAATGACGAAGGGCTACGCGGGTTTTTAATAAAACCATGAGCGTAATGAACTTGATATCGTTGTAGAATTCAGTGATTTTGAAAAGGAGTGGTTTAATCTCCGCTTTTTAAAATCGAGTAGTTTCCAAAAACAACCCAATAGCATCTGCTAGCTTTTGCTAAAGAGGTCACTCCCAGTGAAGGTATCTCGGCTCTTTCCTCATCGAAAGTGGGTTGTAGCATTTTCAAGTTTTTGCTAAAAAGGTCACTCACGGTGAAAGGATCTCGGCTCTTTCCTCATCGAATGAGGTGTTGGATATCCATCAAGGAATACTACTATGCAAAGCAATAACCAGAGCTGCCTTTTTTGAAAAATTGTGATTCTACAATATCTTTAAGTTTATTTTCTTTCATTAATCTTATTAATGAAGTCCTATCATTTAATATTTCCTAAACATTACAGAAAAATGAAACGAAAATAGAACGTACGCTTATACCATCCGCATTTGCCACTGGGGCCCATCATGTACCGTTAGGTTACTTAACTACTGGCAGAGCGGGGGGTGGACTAGCGCGGGTGCAAAATATAAGCAACATTTATTATATATCATATATATAATATTACATTCATCCCACGCAGTTATATGATCACATCACAGAACCAAGCAACAGAAACAACATATGAAATATTGGATATACTAGGAAGTCCGTGTTTTAAATTTAGCCAGTAATGTAAAACACGGATTCTACGGTCGTGATGAATAGCCAAACCCACATCCTTAGACCCCTACGAGAGCGGCAAGTAACCCTACCAATTCTAGAGTTAGGAGACCCGGTCTCAACTCATTGAGATGGTCTCCCACTAGACTCTAGAACCTGGCTACTTGTGCTCCGCACCTTAGGTCTATTCTAATGCAGAAAAGTAAATAATATACATGAATGGAGACATCATCCTTAACCTGGAAGTGCCCCAATAAAAGAATATTACATACAGATTTTACATGACTGAAAATGAAAAACTCTTATCTCACATAAAATCCCCGGCTATTCATTCACGGCGATCCAATAAATCACATCACCAGCAACACATAACATCTCATGTCATCAACATAAGTAGATATGCGTATCCCAAAACTCGTTGACATATAGCAACCAGATCGGGATCCCTACATATTAAACTTACGGTCGCAGAAAAGAAATTGAAAAACTACAATAATTAGAATTCATATATCTTTAGACATCATAAACCCGGAATATTTCATATTTCGGATTTCATGACTAACCTATAAATCTTGTATTTTAGTCTCAAATTGAAGACACTTTTCAATCACTTTAGTCGGGTAATTCAACAAGATTCCCAAATATATTATTAAATACTCGTCGAAAACTTTAGAAGATGGTCGCACCCCCGATGCCGTCGACGAAGTGCACTAAGGCGGAACACCGTGGCCGCGAGCACCCGAGTGGGTGCTTTTGGCAACGGGGTTCTCCTACAGTCACTTGGTCGGGGCTATGGGGCATGGCTGTCTACAAGAGTTACCTGGCGAGTTTTCGCGTACAATACGCGATTGCGACGGAGTTTTGATCCGAATCAAAATTCTGTGGCAACCGATTAACCGAGACTAAAACACTAGATTTACAATATACTAATTAGTTTTCACAAAACTAATTATTCCGGATTCTAACAATTGTATCACATATCATCAAGATCTATACGACGTTAAACATTTCGATCGGTTTAATAAACACCCAAAAAATCCAGAGAGCTCAACAACTTGAGCACAATTAAAAACATCCAGAGAGTACAAATTTACAATATGAAACATATGAAGAAAAAACCAAACCCTAATCTTTCTAAAGTGCGGCGGAACCGCCGCAAAACTAGGGTTTTGGCGGCGATTCTGCGGCACTTTTGAGAAATTAGGGCTTGAAATTTCTTGAGGTTCCATAAAAAAGCCTGCACATTTTTCTGAACATTTTTAATCACGAAAATTCTAACTCTTGAAAAATTCGACAGAAACATCAAAAACCGGGCATTTCGTAAACCGATCGAACACTATAATATCGTAAAGACCTACCCAAATGTTCTAACATGGCTCTGATACCATGAAAGTGTAGCCTAGCACCACCATGAGATTTTTGTTGCATCATGCATGCCAAATTTAATTTTCTTCGGGTGCTAAGTTAGACTAACCAAGATCGTAACTAGAAGATTAGGGTTTAACCAATGTGATGATATGAAACTAAAGAAGTGAAGATGGCTATACTCTCGTAGATCGAGTCTTTTATTTCATAAGCTCCGTGTAGTAGTCCACACGACTCCACTAGGCTCCACTTGAGAGTTTGGACGAGCTTCCTTCGATAACCTTCGTGCCGAAGATGATCCACGCGAAGCCCACTAGCTCAAGCTACCTTTTCACTAATCTCCTATTAGTGAAGTAAATATACCACACCAAAGTGCTAGTTTGGTGCGGATGGTGAAGTAGGGGATTTGAGGCTCACAAGTTTGTATTCAAGCTTCATGGTTCACATTACATGTGAGTGTTGAAGCTTGAAGCATGATGATGAGGAAGAAGAAGAAGAAAAGGGCATATTCGAGCAACACATGAAAAATGGCTAAGTGTTGAGAATGAAGTGAAGAATGGCAACCCCTTAACCCTTATTTATTCAAGCATGGAGATAAATGTAATATAAAATTGCAACTATGCTTGAATAGTGAGTCAAGATAAATAAACTAATGGAAAATGCCATGCCTCACCATGCTCCCATTTTCCACCTCTTTTTCTATTTTTCTTAAAAATAGAAAATACACCAGGCTTTATATATATATATATATATATATATATATATATCATATATATATTATGAAGAATAATTAGCGAGCTAATGATATTAGTTAAGATATAATTATATCACATATAATATATATCACATTATTAAATCAGCACTTGATTTAATAATCCGGTTGTATCACATATAACCGACTAATATCATTTATCTATGTATCACATTATCAAATCAACACTTAATTCGATTATCTGGTTATATCACATATAACCTAATCTTGATAACAGATAACTGCCAGATTACAACACGGTATCACAAACACGTATTTAATCAGGCCACGCACATATCACATATATGTCCTACTCCGTTTCGCTTGAACCAGAAAACTTCTGTGTGGGACTCTAAAGACTCGTCAATACGCCAGCAGTAGGTGATGATCACATCAGTCACCCACAAGCCGTCAGCAGTACTAGCTAGACGTAACGGCTACCCAGGTATTGAGCGATATGAAGATCAACAAGTAAGCTTGTCCATACTCTCCATGAAGTTTATCAGCAACACTACCGTACAGTCCGGTCTTTTCGTCTGATATGTCACATATCATGTCTAGGGGTGTTAAGCGTCAGACTCCAGTAATATGATAACTCATGCCGATGTCTGGCCTATAACAGTTCGAGAAACTACTGATAACTCTTATCAGTAAATCTCAGCAGCAGCCCTAGCCATAGACTTCCAGTTATAGCCAATCGAGTATAGCGCAACATCAACCCCCAATATCTGGAGAGACAAAACCCCTTCTATCGCTCATTGCCTCCATGTGACTCGGGACTGTACCTAAAATCCACCTGTTTGCACAACTCCTCTTGAGCGTGGTAGGGAGGAAATCAAAGCATAGTGGGAGCCACATAAGACTTTATGACGATCTTGGGTTTACAGACTAACATGTACCAATGTCACCAGAGGACTGCTATCTGACGATAGGTATACTACCAACTAGGAGTCCTCGGTGAGTCCTGTTCGGTATACCCATTCTCCAATGAGCACCTGTGTACAATCTTTGATGTCACACACCAATGGATGTGGGATCAACCATCGCCCTCTAAGGGACAAGAAACGTACACACTAGTCTACTCTGGAATATCGATGCCATGTCTCGATATCCCATCGACTTGGAACTATTAAAGGATGTACTTTTGGACCACCCTGGCCCCACTAGTATGATCTCATCATAATCCTGGTAGTCAAGTACATATCCTAAGGGCATTATCAACATGTAAGAGACAGACAGTTTAATAATACCAGTCTACATATTAAGATAAAGGTAACCAGATAGTATACTATCATGTCGAGCAAGAAAGTCCTCTATATATATGTCCAAGCATCCACTATATCTTGTAATAGTGCTAGGGTAGACTTTCATGGTATCAGAGCCAAGTTAGAACATTTGGGTAGGCCTTTACGGCGTTGAAGTGTTCGATCGGTTTTCGAAAACATGAATTTTAGTAGTTTCTGTCAAATTTTTCAAATGTTAGAATTTTCGTGATTAAAAATAACCAGAAAATCGTGCAGGGTTTTTGTTGGATTCCCAAGAAATTTGATCACCCATCTTCTTTAAATGGCCGCGGAACCGCGGCCAAACACCATGTTTAGCCGCGGTTCCGCCGCACTATTGTGGATTTGTGGTCCCCTTTTTCTTGTGCTGCTCCAATTTATAATTTGTCACTTTCTGAATGTTTTTAACAATGCTCAAGTTGTCGAGCTCTCTGAATTTATGTGTGTTGGTAAAACCGATCGAAAATTTTAACGTTGTATAGATCTTGATGATATGTGATACAATATTTAGAATCCAAATAATTACCTTTGTGAAAACTATTAGTATATTACAAATCTAGTATATTAATCTCGGTTAATCGGTTGCCATGGAGTTTTGATTCGGATCAAAACTCCGTCGCAATCGCGTATTGTACGCGAACACCCGCCGGGTAACTCTAGTAGACAGCCATGCCCCATAACCCCGACCAAGTTATTGTAGGAGAACCCCGTTGCTAAAAGCACTCACTCAGGTGCTCGCGGCCTCGGTGTTCCGCCTTAGTGCACTTCGTCGACGGCATCGGGGGTGCGGCCATCTGCTAAAGTTTCCGACGAGTATTCGATAATGTAGTCGGGAATCTTGTTGAATCCCCGGCTAAGTGATTGAAAAGTGTTTTCAATTTGAGACTAAAATACAAGGTTTATAGGTTTGGCACGAAATCCGGAATATGAGATATTGCGGGTTTATGATGTCTAAGGATATACGGATTCTAATTATTGTAGTTTTCCAATTTCTTTTCTGAGACCGTAAGTGTAATATGTGGGGTATCCCGATCTGGTTGCTATATGTCAGCGAGTTTCGGGATACGCGTATTTACTTACGTTAATGACATGAGATGTTATGTATTGCTGGTGATATGATTTATTGGATCGTCGTGATTGAATAGTTGAGGAGTTTTATGTGAGATGAAAGTTTTCGTTTTCATTTTCATTCATGTAAAATCTGTATGTAATATTCTTTTATTGGGGCACTTCCAGGTTGAGGATGATGTCTCCATTCATGTATATTATTTACTTTTCCGCATTAGGATAGACTCAAGACGGGGAGCACAAGTAACCGGGTACTAGAGTCCAGCGGGAGACCATCTCAAAGAGTTGAGACCGGGTCTCCTAACTCTAGAATTGGTAAGGTTACTTGCCGCTCTCGTAAGGGTCTAGAGATGTGGTTTAGGCTATTCATCACGACCATAGAATCCGTGTTTTACATCACTGGTTAAATTTAAAATACGGATATTCTAGTATATCCAATATTTCATATGTTGCTTCTGTTGCTCTGTTCTGTGATGTGATCATATAACTACGTGAGATGAATGCAATATTATATATATGATATATAATAAACGTTGCTTATGTTTTGCACCCGCGCTAGTCCAGCTCTCGCTCTGCCGGTAGTTAAGTAACCTAACGGTGTATGACGGGGCCCCGTGGTGAATGCGGATGGCATAAGCGTACGTTCTATTTTCGTTTCATTTTTCTATAATTTTTAGGGAAACATTAAATTATGGGACTTCATTAATGAGATTAATGAAAGAAAAGAAATCTAAAGATGTTGTAGAATCAAAAATTTTCAAAAAGGGTAGCTCTGGTTATTGCTTTGCATAGTGGTATTCCTTGATGGATATCCAGCACCTCATTCGATGAGGAAGGAGCCAAGATCCCTTCACCGGAAGTGATTTCTTTAGCAAAAACTTGCAAATGCTACAACCCACTTGGTTTAATTTGATAGCTTCTCTAGTTCTTGCTTTGCATAGTGGTATTCTTTGTAGAATATCCAGCACCTCATTCGATGAGGAAAGAGCCGAGATCCCTTCACCAGGAGTGACCTCTTCAGCAAAAGCTAGCAGATGCTATTGGGTTTGTTTTTGAAAAACCGATCGATTTTAAAAGTGAAGCTTAAATCACTCCTTTTCAAAATCACTGAATTCTACAACGATATCAAGTTCATTACGCTCATGGTTTTCTTAAAAACCTGCGTAGCCCTCCGTCATTTCAGATAAGTACTATTTAGTATTGGTGCTGCGTTTGTTGACCTTAGCTAAGGCATCGTGTGCGATAGCTAATTAGTGCTTATCTGCAGCATGTGATGCGATTGAGTTTGGGTAGTCATGCGGCTTTGTTGACCTTAGCCAAGGGTTGTATGGGTGGGTTCAATTCAATCAAGAAATGAACGGGATGAACTTGGCCCGCGCTTATGATTTGTTGACCATACCCAAGATCATAAGTTGCTAGGGGTAAAAGCTATTATCGGGTATTTCAAGTGTTGAAATTTGCAATGAGATTGCATACCTTCTATATGATAGTTGGATCCTCATACCCACTGCGAGTCAGAGTTACTCCTGGGAGAGTTTTGCACGTTACAATTAGTTGATCCAGTAGGTGTCTAGAATGGTGTCAATGGGGTTAAGCTTCTAGGGAAATGAGATTTATCTTAATTAGGTTTGTGCGAAAGCACGGGAACCTCCCTTGGAGTACCGACACTGGCCTGGCTGACCGGTTAGCGAACTTGTAGAATGTAATTAATCCCGGCTAATCTTAGCTTTTAGGGTTTGAAGGAAAATTTGATAAAAACAGTGGGAGCCATCTTGATTAGATAAAATAACTAATCTGATTTTGCAAGAGCGCACACAAAGTGATTATTCTTCTCTCTTCTGGTAGCGACCAATGACACGCCTTAATCAAGATAATAATATGGATGTATTGACCGAACCTACTTATTATACTGGGCGAGGTTCCGCTCTATCTTATGACTGTCATAAGTCTGAGCAAAGAATAAGGACACACCCGGATTTCCACGCCACCCGTACGAAGAAGGAGCATGGTGATGCATCTTCTTTGGGTCTGTTCGTTACCGAGAACTGTTTCTCAGTTTTCTCTACGACCTAGGTATTGAATACCGGATCAGGATCTCTCGTATGTAATTTGTTACATGGGCTAAGGAAAGGTAGAGAACTGGGAAAGGGTGATATGTCTCTAAGAGTAAGGATGGAGCAATTGTTGCAGCCAAAGAAATTGGCGGATATCACCTAGTATTACCAACTGGGAATACATTGATTCTAAAAACGACTGTTATTATGAACCCTCGATAATGTGCAACATCATATCCATCTCTTTATTTGTATAAAGAAAGATATGATTTTGCATTAGAGAAAAATGTTATGAACATTTCCTAAATCAAGTGTTGATTGGGTTTGGTATGTTGTGTAACGGTATATACGTTTAAAATCAAAAGTACAGTTCTTAACGTACATAACACAAATAAGAGGAAAAGTTCAGAAATGAACGAAACCATCTTGTGGCATTGTAGACTAGGTCATATCAATACGATAAGGCTAGCTAAGTTGCATAAAGATGCATATTTGAATCCGTTCGAATTTAGAAATTATGAAACTTGCGAGTCATGTCTCAAAGGTAAAATGACCAAAACTCCGTTTACTGGACACGGAGAAAGAGCTACTGAACTCTTGGGACTGATACACAGTGATGTATGAAATCCTGTGTCTACAAATGCCAGAAATGGTTCCTCGTACTTTATTATATTCACCGATGATCTCTCAAGGTTCGGACATGTGTTCTTGTTGAAACACAAGTATGAAGGTTTTGGGAAATTCAAGGAATATAAGTACGAAGTAGAGAACCAGACGGGTAAAAGTATTAAAATCCTTCGATTTGATCGAGGAGGTGAATACTTAAGCATGGAATTCTAAAACTATCTAAAAGAAAATGAGATTCTCTCTCAGCTTACTCCTCCTTATACACCACAGCACAGCAGTGTATCAGAGCGGAGATATCGCACCCTATTAGATATGGTGCTCTCTATGATGAGTATTGCTGAGTTGCCTATTTCCTTTTAAGGTTATGCACTTGAGACAGCTGCATACCTATTGAATAAAGTTCCGACCAAATCTGTTGTCTACCACTCCATATGAGATATGGAGTGAGAAGAGACCACCTCTTAAACAAGCTAAGATATGGGATTGTCCGGCATATGTTAAACACAAAATCCAGACGAGCTCGAGGCAAGGTCAGTTCTATGAAAGTTTGTAGGATATTCCAAACTTTCGCGAGGATATATCTTCTACCATACCGAGGAACAAAAAGTGTTTGTTTCTTGACATGCCACCTTTTTGGAAAAGGAATTTCTTATGAAGAAATTAGTGGTAATGAGGTAGAAATGGAAGCAGTTCCAGCTACACAAACTATAACTGACGATTTAGTGGAATCAAAGGATTCAATAGTCCCCAACGAACTTCAGCCACTCCGTAGATCTAGTAGGGTTCCTCGTCCAACTGAGAGATATTACGGTTTCTCATAGACAGTGGGAGCGAGGATTGCATCATGGAAGATGATGACCCAACTAGTTTCGAGCAGTCCATCATGAGTGGGGACTCTGTGAAATGGCTGGATGCTATGCGATCTGAGATGGAATCCATGTGTTGGGGTAAAAATTTACACCCTGGTTGACCGAGTCAAAGTCAAAGTCAACCCCCAAGCTAGGTGGGCCCAAGCCCAGGTCAAGCGGACCCATGCCCAAGTCAAGCCCGCGGCCTGCCTTCCCATGCCAACAACAAAATCATGTAATAAATAATTTTTATGTAATTTTTTTATACATGAATGTATGCAAAATGGGCATAAAGCCAATATTTTGTAAGCCCATGGCTTATGTGCAAAAATGAAATGGCACATGAGCCATGGGATGGGCAAAATGCCATTTTGCAAAGCCCAAGGGGGCTATATGTAAATATGTAAGCCTATAAAAGGCAAAATGATGATGAATAAAAAAAAACACTTTTTTCATTCTCTCAAAAAACCTAGGGTTTGTGCCTCTTTCCCCTTTCTGAAGGTCTCAAACCTTCTTCTTTCTTTTGAATTAAATCAAGAGTTTTACTCTTCCTTTTAAAAAACAAGATAGTTTATCACCACCAAACCCACAAAGGGGAACTTGGATCTGTCTTTAGATCCCAAAAAGAAGAGATTTTGAGATCTCACATCTCTTGATCTTCAAGATCCAGCTAACAGAAGAGGAAGAAGAAGAACCCCTAACCCCAAAAACACACTTAGAAGTCCAACTCCACTCTGATTTCTCTTCCGAGAATCTTTTTATGCTAAAAGCCTCTTTCCCTCGCCGGCGCTCAAGCGCAGAGCGCCCACATACCGACACGTGGTGCGCTTGCGCTCAAGCGCAAAGCGCCCACGTGCCGACATGTGGCGCGCTTGCACAACAGCGCCCTGCGCTCGAGCGTAAAGCGCCCACGTGCCGACACGTGGCGCGCTTGCGCTCGAGTGCAAGTCGCCCTAGTGCCGACACGTGGCGCGCTTGAGCTCAAGCGCATAGTGCTCTGGCGCAAGTCGCCCCCGTGCCGACACGTGGCGCGTTTGCGCTCAATCGCACAACGCTCTGGCGCAAGTCGCCCCCGTACCGACACGTGGCGCACTTGCGCTCGAGCGTCAGGCGCTGAAGCGCAAAGCGCCCACGTGTCGACACGTGGCGCGCTTGTGCTACAGCGCCCTGCGCTCAAGCGCAGAGCTCCCACGTGCCGACACGTGGCGCGCTTGCGCTACAGCGCCCTGCGCTCAAGAGCGCACAGCACCTGGGCGCACAGCGCCCAAGGCACTGGCCCCACGCATCATTTGGATGCCTTTTCCCCCTCTTTCTTATATATATATATACACACACACACATATATACATATACATATATATACACATATGCATACATATGTGCACACACACATACACCACGACACTGTCCCTGTTAGAAAAAAATTTCTAACGGGGCGCTGCGATATATCCAAAACCCCCCTTCCAAAACAACACGCACGTACACTGCACATTGAGTTCGCATGACCAGTTTAACCCGTCAATCGGAGGTTCCCTCACTCCAAAGGCGAGGGGTAATTAACGGCAGTTTAGTCCGCGGTTGCCGGAGATTCGAATCCCCACAATCAATAAACCCCGGCCTACCCTAGGCAGAGGGAATCTGTAGTACACGCCTGACAAGCGTGCGTGTATTCCCATCTCAATGGGGTGACGAAAAACACCCTACAGATTCTGGCACGCCCGGTGGGACCAATCTCTCCTCCCATATTTCGGGTTAAACGTTCATGCGAACTCAATCAATATACATACCTATATTTAAACTAAAATAATGGTTTTTCATGCAGGTTTCCAAGCAATCACTTCTCAACGATGTCTCCAAGGATCAGCTCAGCTCTCGACACAGCTCCCGTCTCCTACACAATGAAGATAGACTCCAGGACAGTCCTTCCGGCCAGTCTTGGGCGACAATGGGAGGAGGAGCCGCTACTATTTGGCTCTATTATGTTCATGTCAGCTAACGCCGTCCCAGCTCCTCAAGCTCCGGTAATAGACAAACCGGTCTCAAAGGGGAAAAGGCCGAATGTCGTGGTCGCGAGGGCGCCCCAACACAAACGCAAGTCGGTGTTTGAACGACTTTCCTCGGCCCCAGCTGGGGGCAAGGCCATCAACACCAGCAAAGAAACAAGGCATCTCGGGAAAACTCCAGCGACGCCTCTAACAACTGCTCGATTGGGTGTCTTCTCAAGCCTCCCCATCACTCAGCCTATGGCGGCTTCCCGAAGAGCAGAAGCCTGCCAGACGCTCAAGACAGAGAAGCTGAGGCAGAAGCGGCTCAGATATAGAGCCAACAAAAGGGCTAGGGCTCTGGCCATGTTAAAATTTATGAATTTCCAAAGCCCGGACCGCTCCGCGAAACCAGCTGCCAGTGATGAAAGAATGGCTGAGTGTGTTATCCACACTGTCTATATGGCCGGACATGAAGAAACGAACCCTCCTCTTCTTCACAGCCATGGTGATGATATGGTTGACGCTACCCAGCATCGGCTCGATCTAAATAATGAAGAGCCCGCTCAGGCCGATAAGCCAGAGGAGCCCGTGGTTCCTACGGAATTAAGTTCAGGCAATAAAGATTACCCGGTTGTCATAGCCAGAACTACAGAACAAGCATTATTCCAATGGCTTCAAAGGCAATTTCAGGACAGGGATGAGAAGATTGCCGAGGTCTATTCCAAAGTTGACGAGCTGGCAAACGTCGTGGCAGATCTCGCGACCTAAGTCGCCCGATTGCAATTACAGCAGAATCAAATTTTGGCTCATGAGCCAGGGATTGATACCCGGGGGCAGCCAACTGATATCCCTTTCAACCTAAAAGCGGAGCGCCTTCGCGAAAAACGGCCGCAATCAGCCTCCAGTCCCTCCGATACATACACTGAGGGGGAATCGCCTCTGAAAGAGAAGCTGGAAAAGGTCTATTCCTTCAAGAGGGAAAAGGTCCACAAGATATTCAGGGACGCCCTAAAAAACGGTCTACAACTGCCAGAATCAAAGAGACCGCAAGAAGAGAATATGACCGACGACCCAAAATATTGCCCCTATCACAGGGTGATAGGTCATGCCATTGAGGACTGCTTCGTCTTCAAAAATTGGGTCGAAAGGCAATACAAGATGGGAGAGATAGAACTGTCTAAAGGCGTGTTAACAAACAGTCAAGCTACGATCGCCGATTTCATGCAAATGGAGACCGAAACCTTTCGGGAACCTAATCCTCCCAGACATGTGCCTCGAGAACCAGCATCAGTAAAGGCACCTACTCCAATGGAGGGAAAGAAGAAGGTATACTCCTTCAGGAGGGATGAAGTCCGCAAAATATTCATGGACGCTCTGAACAGCGGTCTGCAACTGCCTGTTCCAAAGAGGCCACAGGAAATGAACATGACCGGAAATCCCATATACTGCCCATATCATAGAGTAGTGGGTCATACCATCGAAAACTGCTATATTTTCAAAGATTGGGCAGAGGACCAATATAAGCTTGGAAAAACCTCACAATTCTCGGATGTATCGGCAAGCCACAGAGCTAGGTCATCAACACAGCTCCGCCAAGATCAAAGTTCAAGGAGCTGGGATAAGCAAAAAGGACCACCACGTCGTTAAACTGGGAACAGATGACCACCACGTCATTAAACTGGGAACAATCGACCTCTAAGTCGTTAAACTGGGAATGTAAAAATATACATATATATATATATATATGTAAATAAAAAAAATGTGTAAATAAAAGAAAAATAAAGAAAAGCCGAAATGATAGGGCAACTCGCAATAAAAATCAGCAAGTAAAATAAAGATGAAAATAAAGACGAAATGATGGGGCAACCACGAATAAATAGCCGAAATGATGGGGCAATCGCGACCTTAGCGATAAGAAAAGCTGAAATGATAGAGCAATCGCGGTAAAACAAAAAAAAAACAACAACAAAAAAAAACGGCGAATGATGAGTCGCTCTTGGTACCATATTCCAGTGCAGCGATGCAGACGCCGACCAAAATCCAGTTTCCCAAAATTCTTCCGGCCCTACGGTTAGTCCCCAAATTGACTACCGTATACAATCCACGGGCTCAAATAATTCTCTTCATACCCATGCTCCACCACAATCACCAGTTACGCGGCTGGTCTCCGCCTTTGAAATTATGCTCCATTGAGAAGACCCACTCATGTGTTCTCACGATACATGAGGAGAACAAACCTTTGTGGGATCCTTACGACTCATAAAGGAAAAACACACTTAGGAGTCCTCACGACTCCTAAGGAGAAAATACACCTGCGGGATCCTTACGACTCGCAGGGAGAAAATGCTTTTATGGGACCCTCACGGCCTATAAAATTGAAAAGCCTTAGGTGATAGGGACCTAAACCTGTCTTCTAAGCCACCGCTCCCCCAACAGGAATAGGCAAATGATGAATTGTTCCTGGCACCTCTGCTTCAGTGTTAGCAACACTGATGCCGGCCCCTACCCTAAAATTCCAAGCTCGCCATCCATAGACCTCTAAGTCGTTAAACTGGAAATAGTAGACCTCTAAGTCGTTAAACTGGAAACAGTAGACCTCTAAGTCTTCAAACTGGAAACAGATGACCTCTAAGTCGTTAAACTGGAAACAGTCGACCTCTAAGTCGTTAAACTGGAAACAGATGACCTCTAAGTCGTTAAACTGGAAACAGATGACCTCTAAGTCATTAAACTGGAAACAGTCGACCTCTAAATCGTTAAACTGGAGACAGTCGACCTCTAAGTCGCTAAAATGGAAACAGAAGACCTCTAAGTCTTTAAACTGGAAACAGATGACCACTAAGTCGTTAAACTGGAAAATAATGACCTCTAAGTCGTTAAACTGGAAACAGTCGACCTCTAAGTCGTTAAACTGGAAACAGATGACCTCTAAGTCGTTAAACTGGAAACAGTCGACCTCTAAGTCGTTAAACTGGAGACAGTCGACCTCTAAGTCGTTAAAATGGAAACAATTGACCTCTAAGTCGTTAAACTGGAAACAGATGACCACTAAGTCGTTAAACTGGAAACCGATGACCACTAAGTCGTTAAACTGGAAACAGATGACCTGTAAGTCATTAAACTGGAAACAGTAGACCTCTAAGTCTTTAAACTAGAAACAGATGACCGCTAAGTCGTTAAACTGGGCACAATAGACCCCTAAGTCTTTAAACTGGGAACAGATGACCTCCAAGTCGTTAAACTGGGAACAGATGACCTCTACGTCGTTAAACTGGAAACATATGACCACCACGTCGTTAAACTGGAAACAGATGACCTCTAAGTCGTTAAACTGGAAACAGATGACCTCTACGTCGTTAAACTGGAAATAGATGACCTCCAAGTCGTTAAACTGGAAACAGATGACCTCTACGTCGTTAAACTGGAAACAGATGACCTCTACGTCTTTAAACTGGAAACAGATGACCTCTAAGTCGTTAAACTGGAAACAATAGACCTCTAAGTCGTTAAACTGGAAACAGATGACCTCTACGTCTTTGAACTGGAAACAGATGACCTCTAAGTCGTTAAACTGGAAACAGATGACCTCTACGTCTTTAAACTGGAAACAGATGACCTCTAAGTCGTTAAATTGGAAACAGTAGACCTCAAAGTCTTTAAACTGGAAACAGATGACCTCCAAGTCGTTAAACTGGAAACAGATGACCACCACGTCGTTAAACTGGAAACAGATGACCTCCAAGTCGTTAAACTGGAAACAGATGAACTCTAAGTCGTTAAACTGGGAACGAGGGAAATCCACTCATGTGTCCTCACGATACATGAGGAGAACAAACCTTTGTGGGATCCTTACGACTCACAAAGGAAAAGCACACTTAGGAGTCCTCACGACTCCTAAAGAGAACATACACCTGCGGGATCCTTACGACTCTCAGGGAGAAAATACCTTTATGGGACCCTCATGGCCCATAAAATTGAAAAGCCTTAGGCGATAGGGATCTAAACCTGTCTCCTAAGCCATCGCTCCCCAGTCCCCAAGTGGCGAATGATGAGTCGCTCCTGGTACCATATTCCAGTGCAGCGATGCAGACGCCAACCAAATTCCAAATCCAAATCCCCAAGTGGCGAATGATGAGTCGCTCCTGGTACCATATTCCAGTGCAGCGATGCAGACGCCAACCAAATTCCATATCCCATACCCCAACGGCGAATGATGAGTCGCTTCTGGTACCATATTCCAGTGCAGCGATGCAGACGCCAACAAAGTCCCGAAACGTTTATGGCCCTACGGTCTGGATCATACATCCTACAAAACCGTATACAATCCACGGGCGTAAAACAATCCCGATCCCTCAAAAAAAATAACGGTGTGTCCACAAGCAAAATGGGCACGGATGAAAACCCGAAAGGGCTCCGTGAGTAAAAACAGCAGAACTGCCGGCGAGTTTGTGAAAACCCGAAAGGGCGCAAACTCGTAAAAGAAGGAAAAGAAATGAAATGCACTCGCAAAGTCCTCTCGACTTTGTGAGGAGAAAATTCCCGCGTGAGATCCCTACGACTCACAAAGGAGCAACACACTTAGGAGTCCCCACGACTCCTAAGGAGAAAATACACCTACGGGATCCTTACGACCCGTAGGGAGAAAATGCTTTGTGAGACCCTTACGGCTCACAAAATGGAAAAGCCTTAGGTGATAGGGATCTAAACCTATCTCCTAAGCCATCAATTCCCAAATCCTTCCGGGGCAAATGATGAGTTGCTCCTGGCATTATCTCAGTGCAGCAATGCAGATGCCAAACAAAAACCAATTCCCAAATCCTCTCGGAGCACATGATGAGTTGCTCCTGGCATTATTCCAGTGCAGCAATGCAGATGCCAAACAAACCAAATCCAAATCCTCCCGGGGCAAATGATGAGTTGCTCCTGGCATTATTCCAGTGCAGCAATGCAGATGCCGACAGAAAACCAATTCCCAAATCCTCTCAAGACAGATGATGATTCGCTCCTGGTATCAAATTCCAGTGTAGCGATGCTGATGTCAACCCAAATCAAATTAAACCACCTCTACGGCGGAATCATGCAACGTCCCAGAATTTACCCCGTGTCGAAATCATGCTTCGCCTCGGGATATCTAAATTTCCTGCCGGAATTATGCGCCGCCTCGGAATCAAGTCAACCGGACACTCCGCGCCGGGGAAAAGTCGATCAGCGACACTCCGTGCCAGGGAAAAGTCAACCCGACACTCCGTACCGGGGAAAAGTCGACCAGCGACACTCCGCGCCGGGGAAAAGTCAACCCGACACTCCGCGCCGGGGAAAAGTCGACCAGCGACACTCCGTGCCGGGGAAAAGTCAACCAGCGACACTCCGCGCCGGGGAAAAGTCCATCAGCGACACTCCGTGCCGGGGAAAAGTCAACCCGACACTCCACGCCGGGGAAAAGTCCATCAGCGACACTCCGTGCCGGGGAAAAGTCAACCCGACACTCCGCGACGGGGAAAAGTCGATCGGCGACACTCCGTGCCGGGGAAAAGTCAACCACCGACACTCCGCGCTGGGGAAAAGTCGATCAGCGACACTCCGTGCCGGGGAAAAGTCAACCCGACACTCCGCGCCGGGGAAAAGTCCATCAGCGACACTCCGTGTCGGGGAAAAGTCAACCCGACACTCCGCGACGGGGAAAAGTCGATCAGCGACACTCCGTGCCGGGGAAAAGTCAACCCGACACTCCGCGCCGGGGAGAAGTCGATCAGCGACACTCCGCGCCGGGGAAAAGTCAACCCGACACTCCGCGCCGGGGAAAAGTCCATCAGCGACACTCCGCGCCGGGGAAAAGTCAACCCGCGACACTCCGCGCCGGGGAAAAGTCGATCAGCGACACTCCGTGCCGGGGAAAAGTCAACCCGCGACACTCCGCGCCGGGGAAAAGTTCATCAACGACACTCCGTGCCGGGGAAAAGTCAACCCGACACTCCGCGCCGGGGAAAAGTCGATCAGCGACACTCCGTGCCGGGGAAAAGTCAACCCGACACTCCGTGCAGGGGAAAAGTCGATCAGCGACACTCCGTGCCGGGGACACGTCAACCAGCGACACTCTGCATCGGGGAAACGTCCAACACAGACACTCCGCATCAGGGAAACGTCAACCAGCGACACTCTGCATCGGGGAAACGTCCAACACAGACACTCCGCATCAGGGAAACGTCAACCAGCGACACTCTGCATCGGGGAAACGTCCAACACAGACACTCCGCATCAGGGAAACGTCGGACAGCGACACTCCGCGCCGAGGAAACGTCAAGCAGACACTCCGAGCCGGGGACACGTCAACCAGCGGCACTCCTCCTCGGGGAAACGTCGACCAGCGACACTCCGTGCCGGGGGCACGTCTACCAAATCGCTCCGGATCAGAGCGTCGACCGTCCGTGTCACAAAAAGGGCAGTGCAGGCTTCCTACAAAGCAGGAACCAGATCGCTCCGGGCCAGGGAAACGTCTACCACGGACACTCTGTCTCGGAGACGCGTCAAGCGTTGACCGTCCACGTCATAAAAAAGGCAGTGCATCCCAAAAAGTGGGAACCAAACCAAGTCGCCTCCACGTGAAAGAAGATCCATCAATTTCATGCACACGACCCACATGTGCGGTGTGCATTCATTGATGGGGGGCAATTTGTTGGGGTAAAAATTTACACCCTGGTTGACCGAGTCAAAGTCAAGGTCAACCCCCAAGCTAGGTGGGCCTAAGCCCAGGTCAAGCGGACCCATGCCCAAGTCAAGCCCACGGCCAGCCTCCCCATGCCAACAACAAAATCATGTAATAAATAATTTTTATGTAATTTTTTTATACATGAATGTATGCAAAATGGGCATAAAGCCAATATTTTGTAAGCCCATGGCTTATGTGCAAAAATGAAATGGCACATGAGCCATAGGATGGGCAAAATGCCATTTTGCAAAGCCTAAGGGGGCTATATGTAAATATGTAAGCCTATAAAAGGCAAAATGATGATGAATAAAAAAAACACTTTTTTCATTCTCTCAAAAAACCTAGGGTTTGTGCCTCTTTCCCCTTTCTGAAGGTCTCAAACCTTCTTCTTTCTTTTGAATTAAATCAAGAGTTTTACTCTTCCTTTTAAAAAACAAGATAGTTTATCACCACCAAACCCACAAAGGGGAACTTGGATCTGTCTTTAGATCCCAAAAAGAAGAGATTTTGAGATCTCACATCTCTTGATCTTCAAGATCCAGCTAACAGAAGAGGAAGAAGAAGAACCCCTAACCCCAAAAACACACTTAGAAGTCCAACTCCACTCTGATTTCTCTTCCGAGAATCTTTTTAGGCTAAAAGCCTCTTTCCCTCTCCGGCGCTCAAGCACAGAGCGCCCACATGCCGACACGTGGCGCGCTTGCGCTCAAGCGCAAAGCGCCCACATGCCGACATGTGGCGCGCTTGCACAACAGCGCCCTGCGCTCGAGCGCAAAGCGCCCACGTGCCGACACGTGGCGCGTTTGCGCTCGAGTGCAAGTCGCCCCAGTGCCGACACGTGGCGCGCTTGAGCTCAAGCGCACAGCGCTCTGGCGCAAGTCGCCCCCGTGCCGACACGTGGCGCGCTTGCGCTCAAGCGCACAGCGCTCTGGCGCAAGTCGCCCCCGTACCGACACGTGGCGCACTTGCGCTCGAGCGTCAGGCGCTGAAGCGCAAAGCGCCCACGTGTCGACACGTGGCGCGCTTGTGCTACAGCGCCCTGAGCTCAAGCGCAGAGCGCCCACGTGCCGACACGTGGCGCACTTGCGCTACAGCGCCCTGCGCTCAAGAGCGCACAACACCTGGGCGCACAGCGCCCAAGGCGCTGGCCCCACGCATCCTTTGGATGCCTTTTCCCCCTCTTTCTTACACACACACACACACACACATATACATATATATACACATATGCATACATATGTGCACACACACACACACCACGACACTGTCCCCGTAAAAACTCTGTGGGGCCCCCGATATATCCAAAACCCCCCTTCCAAAACAACAAGCACGTACACTGCACATTGAGTTCGCATGACCAGTTTAACCCGTCAATCGGAGGTTCCCTCGCTCCAAAGGCGAGGGGTAATTAACGGCAGTTTAGTCCGCGGCTGCCGGAGATTCGGATCCCCACAATCAATAAACCCCGGCCTACCCTAGGCAGGGGGAATCTGTAGTACACGCCTGACAAGCGCGCGTGTATTCCCATCTCAATGGGGTGACGAAAAACACCCTACACCATGTACACCAACAAAGTATGGAGTTTGGATATTGCTCCTGAAAGGAACAAGTAGATCTTAAGAAGATAATTGGTGTAGATGGAAAATTTGAGACTTTCAAAGCTAGACTTGTAGTAAAAGGTTTTTCATCAATGACCAAGAGTTGGCTGTGATGAAACCTTTTCTCTAGTGGCTATGCTTAAGTCTATCAGGATCTTACTTGCCATGGCTGCATACCATCACTACGAAATCTGGCAGTTGGACGTCAAGGCCGCTTTTCTAAATGGTGATTTAGAAGAGAGCGTGTACATGACACAGCCAGAGGGCTTCGTAGACAGTGGGAGCAGCGGAAGCATGTGTAAGCTGCTTAATCTATCTACCGATTAAAGCAGGCATCGCGGAGCTGGAACATCTGTTTCGATGAAGCTGTCAAAGAGTTTGACTTCATCAAAAATGTAGATGAACCATGTATATATATGAAGGTAGTAGAGAGTAAGGTTGTCTTCCTCGTATTGTACGTGGATGACATACCCTTGATAGGAAAGGGTGTTCCTATGCAACGCTCGGTCAAGCTCTTCTTATCACATATGTTCTCCATGATAGATTTAAGTGATGCCTTCTACATCCTGGGGATATAGATCTATAGAGATAGATCTAGACGAATATTGGGATTGTCCCAATCCAGGTACATAGACACCATACTAAAGATGTTTAGTATGGAAGATTCTAAGCGTGGTAGTGTACCTGCTTGTTCAGGAATCACTCTCTCCAAAAAGATGTCTCCTAAGACTGATTTAGAGAGGGCTCGCATACAAGGGATACCCTATGCTTCAGCAGTAAGCTCTATCATGTATGCGATGTTATGAACCAGACCAGATGTAGCTTACTCACTAGGTGTAGTGAGCAGGTATCAATAAGATCCAGGGGAGAAACCCACTAGGAACTGTGAAGAACATTCTTAAGGACATGAGAAGGACTAAAGAAATGTTCTTGGTGTATGGTAACAGTGAACTCCTGGGAGGAGTCTTTTTCCGATTCGAGCTTCCAGAGTGATAAGGATGACAATATGTCGGTCTCGGGTATTGTCTTCACCCTCAGTGGAGGGACGGTATGTTGGAAGAGTTCCAAGCTATATACCGTAGCAAACTCGACGATGAAGGCTAAATACATCGCTACAAACGATACTGCCGAAGAGGCTGTCTAGGTAAAGAAGTTCATGAGATGAACTTGATGAGGTTCCTACCATTGAACATCCAATACCTGTGTATTGTGATAACAATGGAGCTGTGGTTCTGGCCTAGGAACCTCGGTCCCATCAGTGACTCGGACATATTCTTAGGCGGTATCACCTGATCAGGGAGATAGTTGATCTCCGGGAGATCGAGGTCAGGAGAGTTGACACAGAGGATAAAATAGCGGATCCACTCGCAAAGGTCAACCCCCCAAATGCGATTCGAGAGATTTTTAGGATGTTGGGTATGAGATACTACAACAACTGGCCTCAGCGCAAGTAGGAGATTATTAGGAATATGTATGCCCCAGAGGCTATTATTGTTGATATAGTGGATGCTTGGACATATATATAGGGGACTTTCTTGCTCGACATGATAGTATGCTATCATGTTACTTTTATCTTAACATGTAGACTGGTATTATTATACTGTCTGTCTCTCACATCTTGGTAAAGCCCTTAGGATATATACTTGACTACAAGGATTATGATGAGATCATATTAGTAGGGCCAGGATGGTCCAAAAGTACATCCTTTAATCAGTTCCTAGTCGAGAGAATATCGAAACCAGGGCATCGATATTCCAAAGTAGACTAGTGTGTACGTTTCTTGTCCCTTAGAGGGCGATGGTTGATCCTACAGCCATTGGTGTGTGACATCAAAGATTGTACATAGGTGCTCATTGAAGAATGGGTACATCGAACAGGACTCGCCGAGGACTCCTAGATGGTAGTATACCTATTTTCAGATAGCAGTCATCTGGTGACACTGGTACAGGTTAGTCTGTAGACCCGAGATAGTCATAGAGTTTTGTGTGGCTCCCACTGTGTTTTGATTTCCTCCCTACCACGCTCAAGAGGAATTGTGCAAACAGGTGGATTATTGGTACAGTCCCGAGTCACATGAAGGAAATGAGCGATAGGAGGGGTTTCGTCTCTTCCGGTATTGGGGGTTGATGTTGCGCTATGCTCGATTGGCTATAACTAGAATTCCCTGGCCAGGGCTGCTGCTGAGATTTACTGATAAGAGTTATCACTAGTTTCTCAAACCGTTATAGGCCAGACATCGGCATGACTTATCATGTTACTGGGGTATGACGTCTACCACCCCAAGACATGATATGCGACATATCAGACGAAGAGACCGGACTGTACGGTAGTGTTAATGATAGGCTTCATGGAGAGTATGGACAAACTTGCTTGTTGATCTTCATATCACTCAATACCCGGGTAGCCGTTACGTCCAGCTAGTACCGCTGACGGCTTGTGGGTGACTGATGTGATCATCTCCTACTGCTGGCGTATTGACGAGTCTTTAGAGTCCTACACAGAAATTTCCTGGTTCAAGCGAAACGAAGTAGGACACATATGTGATATGTGTGTGGGCTTGATTAAATACGTGTATGTGATACCGTATTGTAATCTGGCAGTTATCTGTTATCAGTTAGGTTATATGTGATATAACTACATTATCGAATCAAGTGTTGATTTGATAATATGTTACACAGATAAATGTATTAATCGGTTATATGTGATATAACCGGATTATTAAATCAAGTGTTGATTTAATAATGCGATGTATATTATATTTGATATAATTATATCTTAACTAATATCATTAGCTCACTAATTATTCTTCATAATATATATATATATATATATATATATATATGTATGAAGCATGGTGTATTTTCTATTTTTGAGAAAAATAGAAAAGAGGTGGAAAATGGGAGCATGGTAAGGCATGGCATTTTTGATTTGTTTATTCATCTTGACTCACTATTTAAGCATGGTTGCAATTTTATATTGTATTTTTCTCCATGCTTGAATGAGTGAGGGTCAAGGGTTTGCCATGAGACACCTCATTCACAACACTTAGTCATTTTCAAGTGTTGCTCTCATACTCTCATCTTCTTCTTCTTCTTCATCATGGTTCAATCTTCAACCCTCACATGTGATGTGAACCATGAAACTTGAACTCAAACTTGTGAGCCTCAAATCACCTACTTCATCATCCCACACCAAACGAGCACTTTGGTGTGGCGTGTTTACTTCACTAATAGGAGATTAGTGAAGAGGTAGCTTGAGCTAGTGGGCTTCACGTGGATCATCTTCGGCACGAAGGACATCGGAGGAAGCTCGTCCAAACTCTCAAGTGGAGCCTAGTGAAGTCGCGTGGACTACTACACGGAGCTTGTGAAGTGAAGGACTCGATCTACGAGGGTATATCCATCTTCACTTTCTTAGTTTTTATCATATCATCATGGTTTAAACCCTAATAGTTCTACTTAGATCTTGGTAAGTCTAGTTTAGCACCCAAAATTTTTAAATTTAGCATGCTTGGGTAGACTTTCATGAGTGAAGATGGCTATACCCTCGTAAATCGAGTCCTTCACTTCACAAGCTCCGTGTAGTTGTCCACGCGACTCCACTAGGTTCCACTTGAGAGTTTGGATGAGCTTCCTCCGATGACCTTCGTGCCGAAGATGATCCACATGAAACCTACTAGCTCAAGCTACCTCTTCACTAATCTCTTATTAGTGAAGTAAACAAGCAACACCAAAGTGCTAGTTTGGTGTGGGATGGTGAAGTAGGGGATTTGAGGCTCACAAGTTTGTGTTCATGCTTCATGGTTCACATCACACGTGAGGGTTGAAGCTTGAACCATAATGAAGAGGAAGAAGAAGATGAGAGCATGAGAGTAACACTTGAAAATGGCTAAGTGTTGTGAATGAAGTGTCTCATGGCAACCCCTTGACCCTCACTCATTCAAGTATAGAGAAAAATGCAATATAAAATTGCAACCATACTTGAATAGTGAGTCAAGACGAATAAACAAATCAAAAATTCCATGCCTCACCATGCTCCCATTTTCCACCTGTTTTTTTATTTTTCTCAAAAATAGAAAATACACCATGCTTCATATATATTTATATATCATATATATTAATATATATATATATATATATATTATGAAGAATAATTAGTGAGCTCATGATATTAGTTAAGATATAATTATATCAATATAATATACATCATATTATTAAATCAACACTTGATTTGATAATCCGGTTATATCATATATAATCGACTAATATTATTTATCTGTGTATCATATTATCAAATCAACACTTGATTTGATAATCTGGTTATATCACATATAACCTAACTGATAACAGATAACTGCCAGATTACAATACAGTATCACATACACGTATTTAATCAAGCCTACGCACATATCACATATGTGTCCTACTTCGTTTCACTCGAACCAGGGAACTTCTGTGTAGGACTCTAAAGACTCGTCAAAAGTCTGGTAGGAAGTACTTTGCGTCTTCATATTTCCGGACTTTGTTTACGGAGAATGGATTTAGCTCTCCCGTGACGGTGTACTCTGAGCCGTCCTTGAAATACTTCATATACTGATGTTGTGTAGAAAGGATGACGTTGTACTCATGTAACCAAAGCCTGCCGAGCACAGCGTTATAGAAAATCTTGGCATCAATGACATGAAATTTGATGTCAGTGACGAGCAGCCCGAAGCGCAGTATCAGTATTACGGACCTAAGCGTCTGTGGCGACTGTGAGTCAAACACGGAGATAGTAATTTTATCTCGGGCAAGGTGCTGAACGTTCATGCAAATCTCCTTCAACACTCTTACATTGAGAAGGTTAACGGAGGATCCATCGTCGACAAGGATTTTCCCTATCTTATTGTCATGGCAATACCCAGTGACATATAACGGGCGATTATGCTCGCATGTACCAAGAAGGAGATCCTTATCACTGAATGTAATGTCAGCCGTGTGGATCTCTGCCATCTCATCCTCATCTTCTCTTTTGCGAAGAAAGCTTGGAAATGATCGAGCTCTTGTAATGCTATGATCAGGGAATCTCGTGCCTCTTTGGACAGGAGGAGAGCATCCTATATGCTGAGTCGTAAGGGTATTTCCCTCAGATGTGCTAGGACATTATAATCCACCTTGCTTTTTTTAGGCGGGTCCCTTTCTGCGAGCTCTTTGACAACTCCATCATCAAAGGCAATTTCCTCAGAGATTTTTTCTTTCCCTTTATCTTTTTTGTTCGAACCTTTGTTTGTAAGTCCGAGATTCTTCTCAGGCAGTATGCGGTTATGTAGCTGAATATTATTACAGTTCTTCTCCTCCTCTTCTTTTTCAGAGGTGGAGTCTTTGAAGAGAGGGCTGAAGGGTATTTCATCCCTGTTTTGGTCCTGCTCTTATTTGTAGCAAGTATGTTTTGGTTTGGTTGGAGTACTTTATGACTCATCCTTGCTGCGGCTTTTTTGTCCTGATGCTAACGCTTAGCCTTTTTGTATATGGCTGTTTCATGTTCTCGGTTGATTGGTGTGTATTTAAAGAAGTGTGTGTAGTTACCGCAATCAGTAACGGTGTCGCGTGTAGCTAGACCGAGATGAGTACGGGCCGTCCTCAGGGAAACGTTGAATCTTTTGATCTTACTTTAGACGTGTTGAAAAAGAGGAAGAATAATGAAGAATAAAGAATGTTTGTAGGTTCTAGATCTAAGTCAATCATGGATGTAGGATATAGATCTAGATTAACTACGGATGTAGGTTTTATATTAGAAGGGGGCTTGTAGGGTTCGTTAAGATTTAGTAGTTATGGATGATTAATTAAAAATTACTCCTTTTATCCTTTAATAGATTTAAAACTAGATCGACAGTGATGCATATAGATAAGGGTTTCTGGAGGGAAAAGGGTTCCCACTCTTAATCCCTATCTTGACATGGATCTCCGTTCATGTCTACCCTTTACCAAAATAATTGTTAATATAATCTCTAATCATGGTCGTGTATATCAATGAATTGATAGTGTGCCCGATTAGGATGTTAACTATTCTTTTGATAAAGTTTATAAACTTTATGGAACGTAAAAGGAGTTAAAGGATTTTAATCATTCATTAATCTACCATAATCCTACGAACCCTATCAAGCGGAGAATTACTCGCGCATGATGGAGATAGAAGAACGGATAGAGATCATGATGTAAATAAAGAAAATAAAATGCAATAAGAATAAAACAACTACCTTTATTAATCAACTTGATCAATTACACTTTGTTCCTTTAGAAAATGATTACAAAATCCTAGTTTGCTTCTCGATCTCTTCTTAAGGAGGTAGATGAACAGCTGATGATCAACCTGAATTCTTGAGCCATCTTGGACTTCGTGATCTCGTCGATTTGATGATTTTTCCAATAGGGGCTCTCGGTCCTTTAAATAGTCTCAAAGGCAGAATATCTAGTTTCCTAATTGGGTAACTAGTTGTTAGGATCCTACAGGAAAAATCCCAAATCCCAACTCCTCAATATTGTGGCGGAACCGCTGCAATATTCTCATTTTAGCCGCGGATTAGCCGCTCATTGGTGGGATCTTTGGCTTAAATTTCTGTAGATTCATTCAGTTGTCATATGGTGATCTTTTGAATATCTGGAGTTTGGAAATCTTCTCTAAGTCACTGCCAGAATTGATTTCTTCGATTCACTTGAATATTTCGGCAGATTTGATCTTGCCAGCACGGATTTCCCTGATTCCAGTCCTGATATAATTCTGCACAATATCTCCATAACTATTGTTCGTAGAATTTGTTTTTATTGAGATATTATCCTAACCATTTGATATGATATTATAGCTTAAGAAAATTAGTTAAGGATATTTGATAAGGTAAGCATATTTAAATGGACAAAATATTATATAGACATTATATGCTTATATTTTCCTTCATAATATTAATTATAATATATAAATATATGAAAATAGTATTTTTACAGATAAACCCTCATATGTGTCATATTTATAAAAAACACCTTTTATTATATAAAAATAGTAAGGAAAATGTCCTATCAAATGCACGATATTTTCGACTGAACATCGGTCAATTTTGCTTTTTTGAAAAGCTTCGTTTAACAGCCCATCGATCGGGTCTTCTGGTAGTTCCGGGGATTTTAGTGCCGATTCTGTCCCCAGTTCCTCTGCGTTGTTTTCTGACGCCGAGAGAGTTTATTCTTCATATAACAACGAACGGGAGACCATATGGTAACATGCTATACGGTCTTCGGTGTCTTTTGATAAGTCATTTCTTCATCGTTGCCACCGTCTTCATCCTCAAGAATATACTTGAGGAACTCTTCGAGCATGACCGATGTGCGTGCCTTCTGGTTGTACTCCTCTAGCGCGTCAATGTATTTTTATAGATCCGTGCGCTTGTCGTTATACTCTACAGGCTTCACGGGCTTCTTGGTCTTCTACTTTTTCTTCGAAGACTTTGAAGGCTTGACTTGGGGGTTTTTCCCCTCGTCAACAATTTTCGGTGCGGAAAGTGGTTTCAGCATCCCTTCGATGATTTTGGGTTCAAGTGGGCTTTTCCACCTGACTGCCGAACATGCTTATAGATCCTTCAGCGTTCTTTTGATTTTTGTTGAAAGAACGACTTCCCATGGAGTTTCTTCCACGAGTGAGCATGATGCCCCCTGTGCATCCACCTTTTTTGAAGTGTGCTTCTGGGGTGGGTTTACCCTCCAGTTATCAGACATCGCGAATTTCCCCTGTTGATACTGGTCCTCGACCCAATTTTTGAAGACAGCAATCTTCAATTGGGTGGCTCACTATTCTGTGATAGGAGTGGTAGTTAGGGTTGTTGACGTCGCCGGGTTGCGGTGGACGCCGTGGGTCTGGCAATGTGATAAGTTTATTACGTATAGCCAATTCGAATAGTCTTCTCATCTTGTCGCGGGGAAACAAAAAAGCGCGTCCTAGTCTTTCTTCCAAGGATGGGCACGGACGCGCGTTGTTTTGGCGAGCAACCGGTTTTGGGCCACTCGGTTGTTGTTGCGTATTGGCAACGAAGGTCGCTTTTCCTTTACCCTTATTATTTCGAGGGTCCTTATTTGAAGAGGAAGGCATGTGGCCCATCTGGTCCATTTGGGCCAGTTTATCTATCAGAGCCTGAAAGGTTGTTGGTTTGAAGAATGTCATGAACTGGGACATAGTCAGTTGAGGTTCAAGGGTCCCGATAAACATGCCCACGGCGGGAGATTTTTCAATGCGCTGTTCGCTCTTAGACCACAGGTTCCACCACCGGATCGCATATTGGACCCAGGTTTCTCCCGGCTTTACCCTGGCATTGATTAATGTCGTGATTAGAGTATGTTCACTCACGCTAGCGAAACGCTGTGTGAACAGCAGCTCCATTTCTGTGAATATTTTTATGGAGTCATTTAGAAGCTTCAAGTACCATTCAAAGGCCGTTTCTGACAGGCTTCCAACGTACTGGTGAAGAACAGTTTGTCGTTGCCTACAGTGTTGCCGCACAGAGCTCTGAACTGCGCGACATGCTGGTGAGGGTTGCCTGTCCTTTTGTACACATGGAACTTAGGGATCGTATATCCCGACGGGTGTTTGATTTGGTCATACCGGCCTGGATACGGTCGCCCGGTTCTGACAATTTGGCCATCAGCTTCATTAGCTTGATGAGCTCTTATTTGTTGAGTAATATAATCATCAAGGGCGGCCTTGGAGATCATTTCCTCCTTGGCTGCTGATAAGGCTGGAGGAGGGTTTGATATTTCCCCCCTGTCATTCATGACGATTATCAGCAGATCTTCGGCCGGGGGTTTTTGCTGGATCATCATTCCAACCATGTCTTGGAACAAGAGAGCCATCTGCTTTATGTTAGCAGCTTGCTCGGCGGCTTCATTGTCCTTTCTCTCGAACACTCTTCACAGGAACTATGTATCGGTCTCCTACTCTTGGCGTTGTTCAGCTTTTTTGTCTGGACTTTCTTTCTGTCCTGTAAGTGCTGCCATTTTGGTCAGCATTTCCTGGAGCTTCTGTTGTTGCTCCTAAGCCTTGGTCAGCGACCGAGTTTGCGGTCGATAACTCACCGAAGTACGGCTTTCTTCTTTTCCCAAAGCCATGTAGACCGTATGTATTGTTATGCCCGGCCTTGGGGCGTTTAAGTCTGTCGCCTTTGGATTGTCACGCCCCGCTTCCCAGTAAACGAAAATGATGACATGGCAGGCCGCATTGTATTTACTAAGAAATAAATACGTTAAGCGTAATTAAGCAATATATAAAAATGAACAAGAACTTTATTTACATTCATTTTTACATACAATTGTTTGAAAAGAAAAGATACAATGAGTAAAGCAGTGCCTAAACAATGGCATATAAAATGAAAGTGAAGGTGAACTAGTAGTCAGACGGAATGGTGAGCTGGTCCAAGTCCTCCTGGCTAGGCTCGATCTCCTGAGAGTCCGGTCCTCCTGACGAACATTCAAAAGAAAGAAACAGAAAGAATGTCGTCAGCGAACTAACGCTCGGTAAGTCCCAAAAGAAGAAAGAGAATATAACAAGAAATATAAAATGAACAGGTAAGTTGTGTATGATTTTTTATCGGTATATGATAGTTATTCTAACGTGGATATTTGTAGTTTGGTAAAGAAGGTATTCATGTATACGAGAGAAGTCCATCTTACCCCGTAGACTATGGTAACATGTAGTACAAGGCCCCGTCATAACCCATGGGACAACGACATGTGAATTCATGTAGGTGTATTTTAAGTGACCTCTCGTGCCACGATATACGTTCCGTACCAATCTACTCCTTTATCATCGCGTATTGTATTGTATAGATTATATTTACAAGTATTTCCGAAACCATGGATATAAAATGTTTAGGTATTCATGTTCAGGATATAATCAAGTATTCAAGTAGTCATGTCAAGTTATAACCATGGTTCGGTCAACTCAGGTCAAGTATACATGTTTGATTTTGATGTTTAGATTCGAGTATTCAAGTTCATGATCAAGTATTCGTGTTTGAATTTGGATTCAGGTTTGAATTGGACTCTGACTGAGTCAGACTCTTGTAAACTGATTTAAACATCTGGGATTCTTTGGTTTAGAAGTCATCGGCAACTGCTGCACATAAACGGTAGGATTTATGTCTTTTTCCAAGACAATTGCCATTGATAACTCCGGTTAAGTTTTCTAACCTGAATAGGTAAGAACTCACTTTCTCCGGCTTCCTGGGGCTCAAGAGAATTGATCCCGCTTAAACTTATATTTACTAAAGTCCTTAAATATTATTTTTATATAACTCGAGGAAGTTTTATGAAAAATATATCAATATAGATTAAAAATAAAACCTCGAGGGTGATTAGTATTAATTAGGGTTTTCAAGAGCATGGATTTTAAGTATTGGGGTATTTTAATGATAAACACTTAGTATTTGAAAGTTTATGGTATTTTACTGAAAAACTTTTCCTTTTTGGTATCTTGGTGACATTTTATTGGCATTTGTAAATCTTTCATTGTTTTAGAAAAATATAGATTTATTATATTTTGAAAATATAGATTTATAATTTTATATAATTTTAATTTTTAAAAAAAAAATTATTTTATTTAAAAAATTCGTATTTTTTAAAAACGTATTTAAATCCTTTCGAGATCGAATGCTCCGTAAGGAGATCTGCATCTCGCTCTACTAGCCCAAGGATGTGCGATAATTCGTACCATCCATTAGCGGGTCCCCTAAAGAGGGTTGCAGATGCATAATCGCAAAAGAAATGAAATACGGCTTTTAAAAAAATCCGGTTTTAGAATTATATGGTATTTTAATGTAATATTATTCTTCAAAACGAAAATATATATAATGAGTATCATGCTATGAAACCAAGTGTGCGTGTGAGGTAGGTCGTTACCCTATGAAGTTTTCCTAAAAGTATTGTTTTAATGTAAACGAAAAGAGTGATATTAAAATTCAAGGTATTTTAGTGAAAAGTTCAATTATGGATGTTACACATGAGATTCTTGGTTAATATTAATTCCAAACATTAGTATTTAAGGTTACAAGTATTGTGTAAAAATTAGGTTGAACAAAGTATAAAGGAGATTGAGTTTCTAGGGTTTAAAAAAAGAATATCGGTAATAACTCCACTTACCGATATAAGTTTTAAGGTTGAATTTTATTGAAGATGAAAAGAGTTTGGAAGGGACATACAGTTTAGAAATTTCAAAGAAAGGGTTAGGAAGGAAAGGGTGGCGTCGTGGCGTCGCGGGAGCTCCGTAATTGGGTTCGATCTTCGCCGGAACCAACTTGCATGCTAACTTCACTTTACTTCACTTGTACTAGGAACTTTTTAGAGAGTTTTGGCTAAAATTTTCAGAATGGTGCTGAGTCAAAGTGTGGGGTGGTATTTATAGTAGAGAATTAGGGTTTGGGAATTAAAATTATGAATTAAAAAGCATTAAAATTGTGATAAATGGTGAAATGAAATGTCTTTGTTTGATTGCAGAGAAATCAAACAATGCAGAGGGGTTAGGGGTAGCTGAAGAAACAAGTGTGCAAAGCACGGGGCAATTTAGGCTTATCTCACCCGTCCCCGCCGGCCTTATGGTGATTTCCGCCGGTCGATCTAGGATTTTAAGTCTTGAGATTCGTGTCACGTGGATTATTCAGAGTTTACTCCATTTTCCACATGTTTGATTTTTCTGAAATTTTCATTTCGCCATGTATTGCATGTGTAATCTTTTGGGCTTCCAAAAAGTTAAAAAAATTCAGAAAAAAAATAATGTGTCTGATAGCAATCGAACACAGGAGCTACATCACGGCAGTGCAAGGGATTTACCAGTAAGCTACAAGTTTTTTCTTACTGTTATTTCACAAAAGTGACTTATAACTAAAACTCAAGCTATAAAACTCATTTCTTGTATATTAACAGAAAATTTTCCGTACAAAGATTTTAGAGTCGTTACAGGAATTTGCCGCGGGCGGTAGAGTTTTTTTCAAGCTCGTTCTTTTATGAGAGATTGGAGTTGAAGGAGCCGTTATGACAGGCACCTGCTTAGGAGAAATCCTCCATTGTATGGCAGAGGAGTGATCTTTTTTTTTGTCGAACTTTCGATTTCTTCGGTCGACGAGAGTAGTTCTGGTCAATCACAGAGTCCTGGACTTTTCACCAGACCCTACGAATTTACGAGGAGAGACGCTGATGAGGCTGCTCCGACTTTTTCTGCACTGTAACTTTTGCAGGCAGGGGTGATTTCTTTAGCACCGTTGTTGGAGAGTTTTTGCGCACCTACTTAAGCGATTCAAAACTGTTCCCACTTGGAACAGCAGCGTCGACTTCCACCATTGGAGCTGGTGAGGCGAGTCCAGAGAGGGAGTTGCCCCCAACTTCTCTCACTCGACGCCAGTGGCGACGTCGAGCGTATCTTATTGAAGGGACCGCCTCAGGTTTGGAAGCGGTTTCATTACACCCCTGGTTTTGCTGAGGAGATGCAATTAGTGTCAGCCTGTTGAAGACCGACATCCTTGTTAAAGTTCGGGGAGGGCCGGCCAATTTTTCGAAGACCGACTTTCTGATGGGGGAAGGATTTTTGACGGCTTCGTCCGTAGCAGGAGTTGGGAGAGCTAGCCGTTATAGGGTAGCCTTTTCAGGTATCACGAGCTTCTTTGCAGGCCCATTTGTGCTTTTTTTCAACCTGTTGAAGACTTAAATACTAGATTTAGAGGTGCCATTGTGGTTACCAGTCAATTGAAGACCGACCTTTTGGGAGCTTCTTCTTGCGGCACTGAGGCACCGAAACCCACAGGTGGGAGCATAGTCCCAAAGAACAATCTAGTAGTAGCTTGTGTGACTTACCCCACTGGTATTGAGATAATAAAGGCCGCGTTGGGCCCATAGGTCACTCCTCCAGTTGGGGTGGAGCATGAGTTGCTGTTGCATGAAGTGCATTGGGAAGCCATTGATTTTCTCTGCACAGGAGAAAGAAACCAAGTTTTAGTATCTCGAATCCAAGGGCAACCATAGCGAACCGCAATTTTGTTCATGAAACACAACACACAAAGTGTGGAGTGGAAAGACGAAAAGGCCCCACCGGGCGTGCCAGAATTTGTTCACCACCGAAAGACCGAACCGAGACGTTGGGACGTCTGGCCTGAATTTAGGGGCAGATACTATTTAAACTTATCCATCTGATTAGTCTAAAATATTGCACATTTGAATGAACATTTTCCCTACTATTGTTAAGTGCTAAAAAGTATTAATTGTAAATAAAGAACATAAGTAGGTTTATTTGTAAAAATATTATTATCATATATTTCTTCATTTTTAATTAATATAATAAGGGAAAATATATGCATATAATATTTAAATAAAATATTAGTAATTAAAATATGCATATCATATCAAATATTCCTAATCAATATTCTTAAAATATTATATCATATAAATGGTTGGAATAATATCTCAAAAATACCAAATACTACTAATACTTTAATTTCAGATATTGTGCAGGTATAAGCTCAAGTCTGAAATCCAAGTAAGAGATACAAGTCAAATCGGGATATCGAAACCGAATCTGCCAAATTTTAAAAGCAAATAAAGGAACCTAGCAACGGCAAAGACTCAGAGCAATATTTTCAAAATTTATATATCAAAAGGATCTCCAAATATCAACACAAAAAAGCAGAAAAATCTCCAAACCTAATTCCACTAGGATGCGGCGGAACCGCGGCTATACATGGCATCATGCGACGGAACAGCGGCTCTTTGGTGGCTGTTAGATGTGGGATTTTGGGAGCATAATCTTAACTGCATCTACTCACAAATGGAATCTAGGGTTTCTGGTTTCAAAGACTATATAAAGGACCGAGAGCTGTGCATTAGATATTCATTCCACATCTCATCATCTACCTTCATATAGAGGAGATTTAGGAGCTAAACTAGGATTCTTGTATTCTACATTCTAAGAAGGAAATTGTATTGCAATAGTTGATTAATAAAGGTAGTTTTTGTTTTAATTCTTTTTTGCATTTACTTTTCCGCATTTACTTTACGCATTACTTTTTCCGCGTTAATTTTACGTATTACTTTTTCTTAAATATGGTTTCATTCATGTTCAACCTCTCCTCTAAATCACAATTAACCATGAGTGAGTAATTCCTTACATGCTAGGGTATGTAGGATATGGTAGAATAATAGATGAAAAATCTTTTAACTTCTTTTTAACATTTTAATATTTATAAATTTTAGCAAAATAAATGTTAACCTTCTTATTGGGCGTGCTATCAATTTATTGATAGTCACGACCACAATTTGAGATTGGTTAAACACTTATTTTGTTAAGGGCTTTACATAAATAGAGATCAATGGATGGCCAAGGGTTAGTAGTGGGAAACACTAATTCCCTCTAAAAACCCTAATCCGCATTCATCACTATCTCTTTAGTTTTAAACTATTAAAAAATAAAAAGAGTCATTTTTAAACAATCATCCATTAACTACCAAGTCCTATGAACCCTACAAGCCTTTTTATTATAAATTTTATATCCGTCTCAAAACAAAATAAAAATAATCACCCATCTCTTTTATCAACTCGTCTAAAGTAAGAAAAGAATTCACGTTTCCCTACGAACGACTCGTACTCATCGCGGCTAGCTACTAGCAACACCATTTTGATTGTGGTTATTTACAAAACACGTTTTCACGATCAATCAAATGGTGCCGTTGCCGGAAAAACGGTAGTAATTTTTTTCTTGTTATTCAGGTTGATTTCTTATAAAAAAAACCATCAAACATAAAATAAACGAGAACCAAAACCGTATCTTGTGTTTCTAACGATTATTGTGCGTGTTTTGCAAGGGGATCTGGAGTAACTGGAGTAAGACAACAAAGATTCAAAGATTTAAACTTGGACCAGAGGAGCATCGGGTGTTCTCTGAAGAAATTTTAGCAGAAGACCTTGCAAATAGGCGGCGGAACCACGGCCATCTTGAAGATTTGTGCCCCTAATTTTCTTTGGTATTTTACTTTAGCCTTTCTCTCTCCTCTAAAACTCCAATAATCTGATTTTACTTGCAGAATTCTTTGCAAACATCACCACTCAAAAATCTTTTTGCGTGTTTTGATTTCGCTTTGTTTTGCATACTTAAACTGGACTTTAAAGGGCAGTAAACCCAAATTCAGATTAGGTGGGGATTTCATCACCCTTTCTAGGCCCCACAAATCACAAACGAGCATACGCATAACCCTATATTAATAAAAAAAATAGCCCTAAGGACTGTCGCGCTCAAATAGAACAGAGGAAGGTCGTGGGTAATCTATTGCTTATCCGTATTTTTCTTGTGGTTTCTAAGGCAAGTATGACTAAGGAAAGTGGTTATTTAATTAGGCCCACTATTTCGGTGATTCGTATAGCGAATACCTCCCACTTACATGGCACTTATCTGGCTGCAAGATTGATAAGGAGGTGGTAGAGGATCGATTGTGCGCCTTGTCCTTTGGAAGTCCTGGAGTAGTCTAGTGACTTGACCTAGGTGACCCTGGCTCTAGGGATTGATTGTGCATTTTGTGATTTGTTGAGTTAAGCCTCACGTCCGACACCTTTTTCAAAACAAGCCTTCTTAAAATCGTTCTTACACATATCACACGTTGCCATGTGCACTAAACCCGCTTAGTGCATGATCGGCTGGACACGGGATTCTAGTTCCCGTCTAGTCCGTGTTTTTGTTGTTGACTCCGAAGTCGACACTTCTTCATCTTCTATTTCTCCACCACCCACCACATCTCCCAACGTTGACAGATATCCATTGGGTTTTAACGACACCACCCTGCCACCACCCGAGGGTCCCTAAATTCCATTACGCATCACTCTACAAGATAGATGCTACCCCTTATGCGGACCCCTTCCTACATGTCTGTCTCTTCCACCAGCCAATAGGGATAATTTCGAAATTGAACCCCACTTCATCAACTTGTTTCCCAAATTTCACGGGCTTGAATCTGAAGATACATACGTTTGTATAACCAAATTCGAAAACATATGTGTGATGATGAGCACCACCCAACTTTCAGCGGATACTCTGCGATTACGTCTTCTCCTTTTTACCTTGTGCGATCTCGCAAAAAAGTAGCTTTATAGCACCGCTGCATATTCTATCGCTAAATGGGATGAATTCGTTAAAGCATTCCTTAAGAAATTCTATCCTCATCACAAGACTGCCCGTATTCGAAGTGAGATTAACCAGTTTGCCTAACTTCCCAACGAACCCTTTTAGAAATATTTTGAACGGTTTAAAGATCTTCTTGTCCAATGTCATCATCACGGAATCGATAGATGACAACTTCGCCGCATTGTGTATGAGGGTACCAATCCAGCCACAAAACAAATGCTTGAAACCATTTGTCAATGTCATTTCATGTCAAAAGACGACGGTGAAGCATGGCAATTTCTGGAAGACCTCACCGAACAAACGTTACAGTGGGAGAGCATTAGACCAATATCGTCTTCATCTAGGGCAGGTATCCATCAGCTCGACGTTTCCATCGCAGTGAAAACCGAAATGGCCGCGATGCAAAAGAAACCTGAGGCTATGGAAAGCAAATTCTCTTCAGCCTCCCTAAATCAAGTTACGCTTCCCAAAACTGTGTGTGGCTGCTGTTTTGACCCATCACATTTAACTGAAGAATGTCCTTTGAATCCTCCGTCTCAAGGTCAAGAGCAAACTAATACTATTTTTCAGCAACAACTTCGAAACGATCCCTATTCCTCCACATATAATCAGGGATGGAGGAATCATCCTAATTTTGCTTGGAACCAAAACCAAACTCAAACTCAAACTCAAACTAAAAATCAGTTCCCAAGACAAAATAACTATCAAAGGCCTCCCCCACAGTAACAACAGCCACCATAATAAATTCAGCAACCCTTTCAACCGCAATCTTTCCAAAATTCGGCAAACAACTTTGTCCCTTATAATAATCCTTTCTAACCACAGACGAATATTCCAACGGCCGGTACTGATAAAATCTCCGCACTCGAAAGAAGTTTAGAAACGTTTATTAAACAATCCACACAAACGACGGCTAATTTAACGTCTTACATCCAAACGTTAGTGCAACACATTTCTTCCCACGGTGAAAGCATAAAATCAATCGAAGCACAAATTGCACAATTAAATGCCGCGATGAGTGAGAGAGAGAAAGGGAGACTTCCATCTCAACCTTTACCAAATCACGGCCACTCACAAAGCGCAAACATCATCCTTAACCAACAAAATCATAACGTGAGTGCCGTAACTACGTTGAGATCCGGAAGAGTGCTGAACAATAGTGTTGGTGAATAAGTTGATGAGGAGGAGTCAGATGAAACCCCGGCTACTACTTCTACTCCTTCTTCGTCTGTCCCCCATCTACTTTTGAGCCTATTCTCCGTTCTTCACTAGGCTCGAACCCTCAGCCCACTTCCTTGAATGAACTACCGTCTCATACCATCCCAAATCCAATTTTGGGATCCATTCCATCCCCACAACTGTCTCCTCAAATGTTGGACCCAACCCATATTGATAAAGCTCCTTTTCCAAACCGGTTAAGGCCCAACAAAGCAAGTCCACAGATGGAGAAAATTGTGGAAATGTTTAAGCAAGTTAACATAAATATTCCTCTCTTAGATGTTATCTAACAAGTTCCGTCCTATGCGAAAATTCTTAAGGACTTGTGCAATAAGAAGAGAAAAACTCAAGTACATAAAAAAGTTTTCTTAGCGAGCAATGTAAGCACTACTTTTACCCAACATTTGCCCAAGAAACGTAAGGACCCCGGTTGTCCTATAATATCTATAACTATTGGGGGTAAAAACATCAATCGCGCTCTGGTCGATCTAGGTGCTAGCGTTAATTTGCTCCCGTATTCTGTTTATGAGCATTTAGGCATAGGAGAGTTGAAACCTGCGCATTGCACTCTCCAGATGGCCGATCGATCTATCACCCACCCTAGGGGTGAGCTAGAGAAAGTGTTAATCAAAGTCAGGGAATTTATATTCCCTGTGGACTTTATAGTTTTAGATACACAGCCTGTGGAGAACCCACGGAACCAAATCCCGGTGATTTTTGGTCGCCTTTTTTTAGCAACTTCCAATGCTGTAATCAATTGTCGTAATGGTTCTATGAACCTATCCTTCAGGAAGATGAAAATTAAGCTTAACATTTTCATGATAGGAAGTCAACCCTCCGAACATTCTGCTCATCTAATTGATATTTGTTCTGTCAACGAGATAGCTTCCGACAGTTGCGAAGTTGAAGAACTTTGCGATAATGATCTCGACGCCACTAGTGCGTTATTGTTTGATCCAGCAAATTATTATACTAGTGATGACCCTTGTGATAAGTCCACCACCGAGTTCTAATCCTTCGACTTGCCACATAAGTTAGCTGATCTATCCGAGTCAATCTCTTATGCTAGCTATGAACCTATGATGGAATTCGAGTATCATTCCCTTACCATACTTTCTATAGTCTCTTCGCCGACACTAGATCTCAAGCCACTACCTTCTCATTTTAAATATGCATATTTAAGTAAGAATGAGTCTTTACCCGATATCATATCGGCTTCTCTAGCTTTATAGCAAGAGAGAGCTCTTTTGTCGGTCTTGAGATCAAACCGGCAAGCTTTTGGTTGGACAATGGCGGACATCAAAGGGATTAGTCTCTTGACTGTTGAACATCATATATATTTGATGGATGAAGCCAAACCAGCCCGAGACCCCTAAAAACGGTTGAATCCCGTCATGAAAGAGGCGGTAAAGAAAGAAATTATCAAATGCCTAGATAATGGTATAATTTACCCAATATCTGATAGCCAATGGGTAAGTCCTATTCATGTGGTCCCTAAAAATTCTGGCATCATGGTCATAACTAATGAGGCTAATGAGTTGATTCAAACTCGCACCCAAACTGGATAGCGGGTATGTATTGATTATAGAAAACTCAATGCTGCAACGAGAAAATATCATTTCCCTCTACCTTTCATTGGCCAGATATTGGAACGATTAGACGGGCATGAGTATTACTGTTTATTGGATGGATACTCTGGCTATAACCAGATTCCCATCGCCGAAAAGGATCAAGATAAGACAACTTTTACTTGTTCTTTCGGTACTTTTGCTTATAGACGCATACCCTTTAGGATATGCAATACTCCCGCTACACTTCAGCGGTGTATGATGAGGATATTCTCGGACATGGTCGAGAATTTTTTAGAGATATTTATAGATGATTTCTCCATATTTGGGGACTCCTTTGAGAAATGCCTACGTCATCTTGACATTGTTCTTACCCGTTGTAAGGATAAGAATTTAACTTTGAATTGGGAAAAATGTCATTTCATGGTCCAAGAAGGTATTGTCTTAGGGCATATCATTTCACGAAAAGCCATTAAGGTATACAAAGCTAAAATAGATGTCATTCACAACCTTTCTCCTCCCAAATGCGTCAAAAATATACGATCCTTTCTAAGTCATGCCGGATTTTATAGACAATTTATTAAGAACTTTAGAAAAATTGTTAGACCCTTAACTCTTCTCTTAGCCTAGGATACAACGTTTCACTTAGATTCGAATTGCGTGGCTGCTTTTGAATCACTTAAATATTCCCTCATTACAGCCCCCATTCTGTTATCTCCGGACTGGAATTATCCTTTTGAGCTTATGTGTGATGCATCCGATTTTGCTATTGGTACAGTCTTAGGACAGCACATTATAAGATGCCACATGTAATTTACTATGCAAGTAGGACCTTGAACGATGCCCAAATGTATTATACAACTACCGAGAAAGAACTCTTGGCGGTTATATTTGCATTAGAAAAATTTAGGCCCTACTTGATTGGCTCTTGATTAATCGTATGGATTGTGCTTTGAAAAATATATTCACAACCAAAGAATTTATACCGCAATCAATAACGGTGTCGATGTAGCTCGTTAATGAATACGGATCGACCACTGAGATGCGAGGATTTGTTCGATCTTGCTTTAGATGAATTGAAAGAAAATATAAAAGAAAATTCAAGAAATTAATTCGAGATTTAATTGAGTTGTCATTTCAAGAAAATCAAGAAAAATATCCAAGAATTAGAAATCAGGAAAGTGCCCAATATCAATTTGAATTATCAAGAATATGAAGAATAGCTTGCAGGAATCGATCGAATTAGTAGCAATAATGAATACTAAAAATTACGAATCTTATCTATTGATGAATTGTAGCTAGATCGATGATGATGAATGAAGATTAGGGATCTATTGAAAAAACTAAGGTTTCTCCTTCACTATCCCTTGTCTTTTCATTGATCGTTATTCAAATCTAGCCTCTAGCAAAGAAAGACATCAATCATTTGATCCCTAATTTGCAACGAAATAATCAAGAACGTGATCTCGCTCGAAATTAAGTCATCGATGATTCTTTTTCTTAAAGTTCACAATCCTCATAAGACTTAAGATTAGTTTAGGATTTCATCATCATTAGATCTACTGATTCTCTCGATTCTTTTACAAGCAGAGATTTCACTCACGCATCATGAAAATAAAAGAATCAAGAACTAGAAATTTCATAATGCAAGAATGTAAAGAAAGCGAGAATTACAATTATCACCTTTATTAAATCTCCTTCAAATTACACCTCTCAATTCGAGTTTATAAGACTAGCTCTCGATCGCTCCTTTGAAAGGGAATTTGTCGTCGATCTTTGCTCGGCTCGATCGCCGTAAGTCGTGGATCGGTGCGGATCTCTTGCTCTTGATGACGATCGGCGTTACGATAAAGGATCTTCGATTGTCGCTTGATTTTGCTCTCAATGGATCTTGATTTGATTGGATTTGGATTGGATCTCAAGTTATGTCACTCAACTTGAATTGAATTGTAATTGTGGCACAATTGTGTAACAACTTTTTGAACAGCCTTCAAAATTAAGATCTAGATCTCCTTTTATAGCCCCCAAATCAAGCTTCTTTCATAAGCTTGGATGTTATGCAGAGCTTTCCAGAAGAAGCCACATGGTTATCAAGCGTCTTGAGGAAGCTAGGCGGTTACATAGAAAGTTCTGGAGAAGTATCGATCGCTGACGATCCAAGTCGGCCGCGGATCCGCGGCGGATCGGGCTGGATCGGCCGCGGTTCCGCGGCCATATGATGAGATCTGTGCATCATTTTCATGGGGTCTTCTAGTGTTGGTATTTGGGTCTTCATGTGACATCTGGAATCTTATTATCCTTTCTGAATCTCTGCTGGATTTTATTTCTTTGACTTGCTGCATTTTATCGGCAAATTTTGCAATTCCGGTTCTTTAACCTGAATCTCACTGAAGATTGTCGAGATATATAATATCATGCATGAAATAATAAATACACAATTTCCTTTAAAGAATGTTGATTATATATATAACACTGGTTAATTAGTATTTTCCAGACAAACTGGTAATATGTGCTATATTTATATCAACTATCCTTAGATGATTATAATAATGAGGAAATTGATGTGTTACAGATTGCAATATTTACGACTGAACAGCTCTCAAGTTATAGTTTACACCGATCATTCATCCCTAAGACATCTTTTATCGAAGAAGGAGGCTAAGTCTAGGCTAATACGTTGGATCTTTCTGTTACAAGAATTTGATCTTGTAATACGAGATAAGAGTGGATGTGAAAATATCGTAGTCGACCATCTTTTACGATTTTCTTCTTCTCCAACGTTGACCTTGCCTATAAATGATTCCATTATAGATGAACAACTCTTGACCATATCCTACGAATCTTGGTTCACGAATATTACGAATTATTTAGCAACGGGACTTCTACCCAGCGAATGGTCGAAACAAGACAATCACCGATTTCTATTCCAAGTAAAACACTTATACTAGAATGAACCTTATTTGTTTAAATATTGTCCCAATCAAATCATTCGCCGATGTGTCCCTAATAATGAATTCAACGGTGTATTGTCTTTTTGCTATGATCAGGCATGTAGCGGTCACTTTGGTCCAAGAAAAACGGTGGAGAAAGTTTTACAATGTGGCTTTTATTGGCCAACGTTGTTTAAAGATACATATGATAATTGCAAAACATGTTCACGGTGTCAACATATGGGTCGGATTTCATAGAGAAATGAGATGCCGCTCCAACCTATCTTGGTTGTGGAAATATTTGATGTTTTGAGAATTGATTTTATGCACCCATTTCCCAACTCTTTTGAAAATTTATAGATCTTATTAGCGGTTGATTATGTATCTAAATGGATGAAAGCGGTACAGTGTTGCACTAATGACAACAAGGTTTTTATTAAGTTCCTTAAAGAAAATTTTTCACGATTCGGACACCCTCGCGCCATAATTAGCGACAGTGGGACACATTTCTGTAATCGGTCTTTCGAGCTTTTGACACAGAAATATTCAATTAACCACAAGTTTTCTATGCCCTATCATCCCCAAATGAGCGAGCAAGCTGAGATCTCTAATAGACAGATCAAACACATTCTGGAGAAAATGGTTTCTAAGAACCTTAAAGATTGGTCCACCAAATTGACAGATGCTCTTTGGGCATTTCATACGGCATATAAGACGATCTAGGTATGTCTCCATAATGTCACGCCTCGCTTCCCGGTGTACGATGAAGGGGACGTGACTGGACCCGCTACGTATTTACTCAGAAATAAACACGCTAAGCGTATCTAAGTAATATAAAGTAAAATGTACACAAGAAACAAGAATATAAATGAATAGCAACTTTATTTATTAAACATTCTTTTTACAAGTACAACTGAAATGTAGATACAAGAAATGAAAGCAATGCTTAAACAATGGCATAACTGAAAAGAAAAGTATAAACAAGCGCCTACAGCTCTGAGGTTTCTTCAAACTGCTCCAAGTCTTCAGTGCTGGGCTTGATCTCTAGTGGGTCCGATCCACCTGACAACATTCTAAAGAAAGAAGAGAAGAAATGTCGTCAGCAAACAATCGCTCGGTAAGTCCCAAAGAAGGAGAGAAGTAGAATAGACAGAAGGAGATTATATCTGGTATAATGTTATCTTAACGCAGTTGTTTGTAGCTTGGTATAGAATATGCCAGTGTATACTAGAGGAGTCCCACTATTTCGGAGACCACGGTATACGGAGCACAAGGAACCGTTAAGCCACGGTACAACAACAATGGATATGCAGGTTAGGTGTATTAAAGTGACCGTCTCATGCCACTTCTAACACATTCCGTACCAGTCTACCCCTTTATAAACCCCGTAATGTTTATTATATTGATTGTATTGTATTGTCTTGTAGTAAATTGTATATGAAAGACTTGTCGAAACCATGATATCAGTAAACGGAATGGATATAAATGGATATTCTTGTAACAGAGTATATCCATGGTTCGGTTCGGTCATGTTATATAGATTATATTCTGGAGTTCATGCATTCATGTTGTATTGTAAGTATACTTGAATTGAATTCAAGTCAGATTATTTTCAGATTTGACCATGACTCGAACTGAGTCAGACATTTAAACAGAATTGGAGTCCTGATTGTTTTGGAGTTATTGGTAACTGTTGCACAGGGACAGGAGGATTTGTGTCTCTTTCCGAGACAATTACCGTATGATAACCCCGGTTTAGTTACCTACCTTAAATGGGCAAGCACCCACTTTCTCCAACTCCCTGAGCCTCAAGAGAATTGGTCCCGCTTAAACCTATATTTACTAGGGTCCTTATTGTAAATTTTATATAATTTGAGGGGGTTTTATGTAAAAATAGTTTTGATATATTTCCAAAATACCTCAAGTATTTAATTATCGTCTTTAGGGTTTTCATAGATTTAGTTTTTATAAAAATGAAATTTTCTAGTTAGTAGAACCAAGATTTCATTGTATGTTGTATTTTAATGAAATATTGGAATTTGTATTGAATTGAAATAGTAGTTCATGTAATTTGTGATTCGTTTGTCTTAGAAAATATGGAATATTTATATAATATATTTAAAATAGATCTTTTGATAATATTCATATATATATATATATATATATATATACATATATATATGTATAATAAAAAATAAATTTTACTTATTTTGTATAAATCTCATTTTTCTTAAAAATTGCATTAGAAATTCCACCGAGATCGAATGCCCCATGCGGAGGTCTGCATCTCGCTCTACTAGGCCCGAGGACGTGCGATAACCCGCATCATCCTGATTGTTTGATTTTGAAAGAGTGTTTTGTAGTAACCGCAATCAGCACGGCGTCGCGTGTAGCTAGCTATGGTGAATATGGGTCGTCCTCAGGGATTCGTAGAACTTTTTAATTCTTACTTTAGACGGGTCGAAAGAAATAGAAAAGAGGTAGAAAGGAGTATAGATTCTATATCTATGTCTAACACGGATGCAGAATATATATAAAGAAGGCTTGTAGGGTTCGTTAATATTTAGTTCGTGGATGACTAATAAATATGACTCTTTTTATCCATTGATAGATTTAAAACTAGATTGATGGCGATGAATGAGAATTATGGTTCTTTAGAAGAAACTAGGATTTCCCACAATTGACCCTTGTCCCTTCATTGAACCCATCCATGTATAGCCCTTAACAAAACAATTGTTAATCTGATCTTAAATCACGGTCGAGACCAGCAAAAAATTGGTTGCGCGCCCGATAAGGGTGTTAACGATTCCTTTGCTAAGACTTATAAACTTCATAAGACTTAAAAGGAGTTAAAGTATTTTCTCATCCATTGTTCTACCCTAATCCTACGAACCCTATCAAACGGAGAATTACTCGCGCATGATGGAGACAGAAGAAGAAAAGATAGAGAAGGAAAACATAATTAAAATGCAGAAAATAAAAATACAAAGAACTAAACTAATGATCGACCTTTATTAATCAACTTCACAATTACAAAACCTTCAAGTTTAGATTACAAGAGGAAGAAGAAGTTACTCTCGATCTCTGCCTCGTAGGAAGTATATGTTCCGTTGAATCTTACGTCGCTTTATCACGTCGAATCGCGGACCTGCCGTGGATCACTTGTTCTTTGACGGTGATTGGTTTCGTGTAAAAGGTGATGATTTCTAATTTTAGCCTTCGGTCCTTTATATAGCCCCAAAACCATAAACCCAAGATCCCCAGAATTAAGGTTTGTTGTGAAGATCAAAACCACAAAATCCCACATCCCAATTCAGTGAATCGGCCGCGGATCCGCCGCATATTGCATGTTTTAGCGGTGGAACCGCAGCCGTTTGGTGGCATCTTGGATTCAAAATTCTGGGGCTTCTTTCTTGTGACACATGGAGATTTATTTTATGTCTAGAATCTTCATATCTTTTCTGAGACTCTGCCAGTATTGATTCTTCGATTTTATCTAACTTCATCGGCAGATTTCTGATTCCCGACATCTCAATATCTCGATCTCCTTACCTGAGCTAAAGCTTGCACCATATCTTAAAGAATAATGTTAGTAATATTTGGTATTTTTAAGATATTGTCCTAACCATTATATTGATTAAGGATATTTGATATGATATGCATATTTAAATTATCAAAATATTATATAAATATTATATGCATACATTTTCCATCATAATGTTAATTATAATATATATAAACATATGGTAAATAGTATTTTAAAGATAAACCCAAATATGTTTTATATTTATAATAAACACCTTTAAATATTTAAGAAAAGTGAGGAAAATGTTATATCAAAAGTGCAATATTTTCGACTGAACAAATACCCACAAACTTAACTTTGATCGTCCCGAGAAAACTTGTTATTCAGGAGAGGGAGAAAGAAAGAAGAAGAAAAAGAAAACCTAAGTAGCATACTTTCGTAGGCAACACGATTGCACTGAGCACGTGCAACAAGCCATTAAAGCTCTAGGTGTCCCTAGTAGGAGGAGTGTTGTCTCCTGAGGGTTTTCAGCGAATTACACCCACAACATCCTATAATAAAAAAAAGATGGTGAAAGTTACATACAAAGATAAGAATTATAAAAGAAAGAACTTGAAAATAAGAGTTTTCAACTACACCAGCTTTTCGGTTGTTATGAGCCCTATCTTAATGGTCATGAAAAATGTTAGAAATCACATCATCCCTCAATAAAACATAGTCTTTAGTCTTCCTCCCTACCATTCATCCAAATATCGATCATATACCCCTACGTGTGTGTAAAATACATCTCTACACTCGGAGAATTCAATTCAAGCTATTATACTCTTGTCCATCAACCTTAGTACTTTTTAGTTGGTGAATATTTTAGATGCTTCTCGCTTACACATTCTTCATGCGACTATTAATACTTCTTGAGGTACTAACCAACCAATTACCAAATGTGCTCACTCATTAGCAATATTCTCGTATTGCAGCACCTAAGGCTTAGCAGTGGCTTCCAAACCAGTTAGTCTAGGGCACTAGATGATAAAGCACCCTCGCTATATTTTTTTTATACTGCCTTTGTAATTACAAAACCAGTGTTCATTTTTTTTCTTCACTACTTATATAATTTTTTTTCATACTAAGGATTTTAGACAAGAGCATTTCAAGGTATTCTCTACTATCCCAATTTTCAAGATGTGTACAAGTGCGTATAGTAGGGTATCAACGTTCAAATATTTGGCCTCAAGAATATGGACTATTTTTCAGACTTATTTTTATCCTCGAATTAGTAATTCCCTTCATCTTACTAACCCTTGGGACAACGGCTCATAACTACTTATTACTAGTTTCGTTTAAGAAAACATCTAACTTTCTTGCATTTCTCAAACTCTTCCTATCTTTTATATGTAATTTTTCACTTTCTAACTTTCATTATCAAATTTTTTTTTGTGCTTATATATAGTATAATGCAATGATGTGTGAATAAGCACAAACTTCCCCCAAACCTGTTTACAGCAGTGTTCACTGATGTCATCTTTTAAGCTCAAAAAACCTGTAAACTTAGGAGGAAAAGATTATTAACGGGGAAAAAAATAAATGACAGTGAAAACCTCCCCCAAACTTATTTTTGGCTCATAATTTTGTAAAAAAAATTATTTTCTTTCAAGAGCCCAAAATATATCCCCCCAAACTTGAGTAAAAAAGTATTAAGCGTTTAAAATTATGAAGGGGGTTAAAGTTATTGGTCTATGCGAAGCTTTGTAAAGACCAAAATTCAACACCAACCATTCAAATATTTTATCAATGTAACGCATCGGTTGGTGGAAGAACATGTTATATATAACCAAGAAGAGTGGGGATGAGATAAGAGGTGGTATGGTTTACGTCTCGGTGGATAGAGACGAAATAGTGATGGTGAATTACTTGCATTCTCGTAATTGTTAAGAAGAAGGGGTGGTGGTTCAACTTTTTTGAGCGGGGGTTGATTTATCACAACACCCACCCATGTCTTCTAAGAATACGAGTTCTTCAGAGAAGATTTCTTCAAAACTTTCATCAATATCCCGATAATAATCTCATCGGAAAGAACGGGATGATACTCAAACTCCATAAAAATTTCATAATTAGCGTTAGAGGTTGACCCGGACAGCTCGATAGAAGAGTCCGTATGTATAGAATAAATAGCGGGGTCAAACAACAACATACTATAGGAGTCTAGATCTGTATCGTGAAGCTCTTCAAATTCGCTACTGTCGGAAACAGAACATACTTGAGCATAGGATTCGGAGGGTTCACTTCCCGACTTGTAAATGTTAAGCTCAATTGATATCTTCCCAAAGGATAGGTTCATAAAGCCGTTTCGACAATTGATTACAGCGTTGGAAGTAGCTAGAAAAGGTCGACCTAGAATCACCGGAATTTGGTTCCATGGGTTTGCTACATCTTGTGTATCTAAAACAATGAAGTCCACAGGGAATAAAAATTCCCCGACTTTGATTAACATGTCCTCTAGCTCACCCCTAGGTTTGGTGATAGATCGATCGGCCATTTGAAGAGTGCAGTGCGACGGTTTTAACTCTCTGATACCCAATTGCTCATACACAGAATGTAACACCCTAGTTCATCTATACCAGTTCTATTTTGAGTATTTCTTTATTTATGGTATTTTTCCTGATTTATTGTGTTTTGGGTGTGAATAGTGTATTTGACATCTGTATTTGCATCCGACCCGACCCACTTGCTGGAAACCCGTCTTGATTCCTGTTTACGATTAATCCTGGCTTGCTATGTGGATCCGTGCACTTTCATACTCTTTTTTATATACTGCATACTGGAATTATATCTGGCATCTGTATTTTTTTAATATAACATTTAAAGTCAAATAAAATATTTTAAAAATATCTAGCATGGCCTGCATGATACCCCTAACCCTGTCGTAGCATCCGTGTATCTTGTTCTCGTCCCGTTCAGTGAAACGGACTCATTTGGATGGCTACGTGCACGTGCGTGCATCCATTCTTGGGGGTATGCATTTTCGTTACCCGGATATCATATTTTGGTTTTGGTTAGTACGCATATTATCCGTATTTTAAAACAGGATTTTTAGACCCGACCTGGGCGTTTTTTGAACTATTTTTGCATCCCGCCTAAAACTCAAATTTTCTTAATATTATATTCTAAAGATTTAAACTGTTCGTTTATATTTTTATAAAAGATTTTTAAACAAATCCTAAATCTAATTTAACAAATCTCTCTCTCTCTCTCTCCCTTTCTCTCTCTCTCCCTTTCTCTCTCCTCTCGCGGACACTGTTCCCGCGAGATCCCGTCACCTCCCTCTCTCCACTAATGTCACCTCCCTTCTTCTCTTTCTTTTCTTCTTCTTTATAAATCCTACGCCCACGAGAACGAGAAACAAAAAAAAACTTAACCCTAGCCTTCGCCATCGTTGCCGCCCTCTCCCCGACCTCGACCTCCTCCCTCTGCTTTCCCCATCCTCTCTCCTCACAACACCACCACCACCACCGTCACCCTCGCTCGAAACCCCCTGCAACCCTCGTCCCCGACGAACCCACGCACCTATCTCCGCCACCATCACTTCTCATCGCCGTCGACCACCTCGTCGGCCTCCCCTGGTCACCATCCCCATTTTCTCCCCCTCTCTTCTTCTCTAACCCTACAAACCCCCGAACCCGACCACTTCACCCAAGAACCCGAGCATCCATCCCTACACACACACGACCCCGTCTGCACCCATGTTGCCCTCGCCACCGATCTTCTTCGTCGGCCTCATCACCACCACCATCACCTTCCCTCCTCCTCACCAACACCCCGAGCCAACCCCGAGCTCTTCTTCTTTCCCTGCAACCCTACACTGAAACCTTAAGCACCCCACTGGCCCGATCCCAGAAACTCCCTCGCCTGCACCTCGCCGTCGACAGATCACCGTCGTCGACGACTCCCTCTTCTCCTCCTCTGTCCCCAGAAACCCCAGAAGCAACTCAGCCTTTTCTTCTTCTTCTTCTTCATTCTTTTCTTTCTTTCCTTCTTGATTCCGTTTCCCAGTGATCGCTGGAGCCGTGCTCGTCGCTGACGATCCAGGCGACTCGGTGGACGTTCCCAGCCAGCGTGGTTACCTTCTTGCCTTGCCTGGATCCGTCCCGTGTGACGTGTGTGCGTTGCAACATTTACCCGACGTCGGACGTGCCGTACGCACCCGTCGTGTGTTCCGCTTAGGCAAGTTTATCTTGCTACATGCTATGTATCTTATTTTGCATCCATATGAATAAAAATATCCCATGTTGATTGCATTGTACATCCATATTAAATTTTTACTGTTTTTGGATACCCGTATGCATCCATATCATTTATTGTATATGTAGCTGCATCTACAGATCACATTAATTTATATTACTATTATATTAGTACTCCATGCTTAATAATGTGCATCCCACTTAGTCTTGGAGCTGTGAATATAACCCCTGATCGATATTTGTGCATCCATACCATTAATTATATATCTAGTTGCATGCCAAGTCACATTATTTCGTATTACTGTTATACTAACACCCCATGCTTAATAATGTGCATCCTACATAGTCGTGGAACTGTAGTTATAACCCCTGATAGTTAATTGGGCATCCATGTTTTATTGTGTACCCATACCATTAATTCTGCATATCCAGTTGCATGCCATATTATATTAATTCATATTATTGTTACATTAACACCCCATGCTTGATAGTGTGCACCCTACATAGTGATGATGTAACCCCTGATAGATATTTATGCATCCATACTTTCACCGTACATCCGTACCTTTACCGTGATTTGAGACTTGCTACATTTTAATGTTGGGCACCCACTTGATACATGTACACTACCTGACATGACCTGATATATCACTACTTGACATGTTACCTGATTCTGTTCTAATGCCGACAATCCTGACATGTCCCGATAGACATATCCTGTTGTCTGTATACACAAACCTGTACCTGCTTGATCCTGTGTTGGCATTAGCTCCGGATTTATCAATACCTGACTTGAACACATAACTTGGGGGTATGGGGAAATCAATGATGAAACCTGACTTGTAACTCGACAGTTTGATGCTTATACTGATCAGTTTTACGGGCTAGACCAGCCCCGGGATGATGTTGCTGACATCATTCGTCTGTACATGTTACCTGTTTACTGTCTAGCGGCACGTCTCGGATTCAGCCCGAGAGTCTTGACCGTGGTCCCGGGCATGCACGGGATAGTACTAAGTTATATCGACGATTCATTAAATTGATTTCAAAGACTTGAGAGTAATTAACCCAGTAACATAGATTACTCACCGCATGCACATACACTTCATGTCTCATATTCATGTTACTGTTATACACTCATTATTGTTCATATTCATGCCTGCATATCTTGCTACATCCTGGTTGCTTATTATTATTGATATTATGACGCACTGACGTCTGGGTTTTGCATGGCCCAGATCCTTTATCTCTCTTGCAGGCCGACCAGGAGTACTTCAGTCGACAGGCCGAGCAGTGAGGATCCTGTTAGTATTTTAGTTTAGTTTTCTTTCAGCACTTTCATTTCCTGATGTGAGCCCGTATTTGGGACGTACTTTCCAGATTGTTATTTTTTATTGGATTATTGCTTCCGCGTATTATTTCTTGACTCGTTTATTCTGGCATATGGACATGTACTAGATAGATTATTTATTTCTACTGCTCTTGATATCTTATAGACAGCCGTAATATGACTGTGGAGGGATATTTCACTGTGGAGGGATATTTCCTAGCCACAGGTAGCATGGTTGGCTCTGTCACGTGCCGATCTTAGCGCACTCTGGGAAGCGGGGCGTAACACAGAATATGGAAGCTAGATAACACTAGCGCCTAGATCGAGTAGAGCACGATTTATATTTTTACCCCCAATAGTGATAGATATTGTAGGACAATCCGGGTCTTTACGTTTCGAGAGCACCAATTGGGTAAGAGAATTGCTCATATTTCTTGCTAAGAAAACTTTTTTAAGCACTTGTGTTTTCCTCTAACTAGTGCACAAGCCTTTTAGAATTTTCGCATAGGACGAAACTTGTTATATGGCATTTAGGAGAGGAATGTTAATGTTAACTTGCTTAAAAATTTCCACGATCTTCTCCATTTGTGGACTCGGTTTGTTTCTTCTTAACCTATTTGGATAAGGAGCTTTATCAATAAGGGTTGGGTTCAACATTGGAGAAGATTGTGGGGGTGGAATGGATCCCGGTATTGAGTTGGGATCGTTTTAGGTTGACTCAAGGAGGTGGGCGTAGGGTTCGAGCCTAGGGAAAAACGGAGAATAGGCTCGGAAGAAGGTGGACTAGACGAAATAGGGTTAGAATTAGAAACCGGGGTATCATCGATTGATTCCTCATCATCAACCTGTTCCCCGACCTGATTGATCAACACTCTTCCTGATCTCAACGTAGTAACGACACTCACATTATAATTTTGCGAGTGGCCAGGATTCGATAGGGGTTGAGATGGAAGTTTCCCTTTTTCTCTCGCACCCATCGCGCCATTTAATTGTGCAATTTATACTTCTATCGATTTTATACTCTCACCGTGGGAGATGGTTTTCTGCGTTAATGTTTGGATAGAAGCCTTTAAATCAGCCGACGTTTGCATGGAATGTTTAATAAACAGATCGAGTGCAGAGGAGTTTTCGGTACAGCCGTTTGGAAAGAATTATTATAGGGTGCAGAATTGTTGGCCGGATTTTTAAAGAATTGTGGTTGAAAAGGGTGCTGACTTTGTGGTAGTTGCTATAGCTGTGGAGGAGGTATTTGATTGTTGCTTGGGAACTGGTTTTGATTTTGAGTTTGGTTTTGGTTCCAAGTAAAATTAGGATGATTCCTCCATCCCTGATTGTATGTGGAAGAATAAAGATCGTTTCTAGGTCGTTACTGAAAAGCAGTATTAGTTTGTTCTCGACCTTGAAACGGAGGATTCAAAGGACATTCTTTCGTTAAGTGTGATGGGTTGGAACAGCAAACCACACATGGTTTTGGGGAGCGTAAATTGGTTTAGGATGGTAAATGAGAATTTGTTTTTGATAGCGTCGAGTTTCTTTTGTATCGCTGTCATTTCGGCTTTCACTGCGATGGAAACCTCAAGCCGATGGATACCTCCCCTAAACAATGTAGGTCTAACGCTTTCCCATTGTAAAGTTTGTTCGCGAGATTTTCCAGAAATTGCCAAGCTTCACCATCGTCTTTAGACAGGAAATGACATTGACACATGGTTTCAAGCATCTATTTTGTTGCAGAATCAATACCCTCATATATAATGCGACAAAGATCCCATCTATTGATTCCGTGACGAGGGCATTGTAGAAGAAGATCCTTAAACCGTTCAAATTATTTCCAAAATGATTCATTGGGAAGTTGGGTAAACTGGTTGATCTCGCTTCAAACGCGGGCGGTCTTATGATTTGAATAAAATTTCTTAAGGAATGCTACAACGAATTCATCCCATTTGGAAATAGAATGTGCGGCAGTGTTATAAAGCCATTTTTCTGCCAGATCACACAAGGTAAAAGGGAGAAGACATAATCTCATAGCATCCACAGAAAGTTATGGCGTGCCAATCATTGCACATACGTTTTTGAATTTGTTTATAAAAACATATGCGTTTTCATACTCGAGCCCGTGAAATTTGGCAACAGTTTGATGACGTGGGGTTTAATTTCAAAATTATCCCCATTAGCTGGTGGAATAGATAGACAAGTAGGAAGGGGTCCACGCACGGGGTAGCATCTTTTCTGGAGAGAGATGCGTGGTGGATTTTGTGCACCTGCGGGTGATGGAAGGGTGGTGTTACTGAAATTTGATGGAAAATCGTCCATCGCGATCCTGGTGGGTGGAGGTAAAAAAGAAGATGAAGAAGTACAGACTTCGGGGTCGATAGCGGAAACGGGGACAGGGCGGGCACTAGAATCCCGTGTCCAGCCAAGCATGCACTAAGCGGGTTTAGCACAAATGGCAGCGTGTGAACTATTAAAAAGGTCTGTTTTGAAAAAGTCGGACTTAAGATAAATCACACAAAAATGCACAATCAACCCTAGATCTAAGATTACCTAGGTCAAGTCACTAGACCGCCCCTAGACTTCCAAAGAACAAGTCGCAGGATCAATCCTTTACCATCTCTTTATCCCTCTTGTGGCCAGGTAAGTGCCAGGTAAGTGGGATGTATCTGCTATACGAATCACCGAAAATAGCGGGCCTTAATTAAGTAACCACTTGCCTTAGACACACTTGCCTTAGACACCACAAAAGTGATGCGGATAAGCGATAGATTACCCATGACCTTTCTCTGTCCTAATTGAGCGCGACGGTCCTTAGGGCTTGATCTAGATATTTTTTTATTAAAGTAGGTTTATGCACATGCACGTTTATGATTTGTGGGGCCTAAAAAGGGTGATGAAATCCCTACCTAATCTTAATTTGGGTTTTTCCCCTTAAGCCCGTATTAAGAATATGCAAAAACAACTCGAAAAACAAAACACGCAAAAAGATTCTTTTTAAGTGGCGATATTTCGCAAAGAATCCTGCAGAAAATATATTATTGGATTTTTCAGAAGAGAGATAAAGAGATAGGGAAGTTACCAGAGGATTTTGGCTAGGCAAGACCACCAAGTGGCCGCGGTTCCGCGGTTAAATGTACAATATTGCGGCGGTTCCGCCGCACTATGGTGCTTTCTTCTGATGAATTTTCTACATTAGCCTTCTATGTTCCTCTGGGTCTTGATGAATGTCTCTGAATTTTTATCTCCTCGCTACAGTGACTCAAGATTCCCTCGCAAAAATCTTACACTATTCATTAAATACACAATTTGCTGTTTTATTTTATTTATATGGATTGGATAATAATTCAACTCGAATAGCAAGAAAAAAAGTTACGCACGGTTCGATCCCTGGCAACGGCGCCATTTGATTGTTTGATTTTGAAATAGTGTTTTGTAGTAACCGCAATCAGCACAGCGTCGCGTGTAGCTAGCTATGGTGAATACGGGTCGTCCTCAAGGATTCGTGGAACTTTTTAATTCTTGCTTTAGACGAGTCGAAAGAAATAGAAAAGAGGTAGAAAGGAGTATAGATTCTAGATATATGTCAAACACGGATGTAGAATATATATAAATAAGGCTTGTAGGGTTCGTTAAGATTTAGTAGTTCGTGGATGACTAATAAAGATGACTCTTTTTATCTATTGATAGATTTAAAACTAGATTGATGGCGATGAATGAGGATTAGGGTTCTTTAGAAGAATCTAGGATTTTCCCACTATTGACCCTTGTCCTTTCATTGATCTCCATCCATATCTAGCCCTTAACAAAACAATTGTTAATCTGATCTCAAATCGCAGTCGAGACTAGCAATAAATTGGTAGCACGCCCGATAAGGATGTTAACGATTCTTTTGCTAAGGTTTATAAACTTTATAAGACTTAAAAGGAGTTAAAGTATTTTCTCATCCATTGTTCTACTCTAATCCTACGAACCCTATCAAACGAAGAATTACGCGCGCATGATGGAGATAGAAGAAGAAAGGATAAAGAAGGAAAACATAATTAAAATGTAGAAAGTAAATATATAAAGAACTAAACTAATGATCGACCTTTACTAATCAACTTCACAATTACAAAACTTTCGAGTTTAAATTACAAGAAGAAGAAGAAGTTGCTCTCGATCTCTGCCTCGTAGGAAGTAGATGTTCCGTCGAATCTCACGTCGCTTTATCACGTCGAATCACGGACCTATCGTGGATCACTTGTTCTTTGACGGTAATTGGCTTCGTGAAAAAGGTGATGATTTCTAATTTTAGCCCTCGGTCCTTTATATAACCCCAAAACCATAAATCCAAGATCCCCAGAATTAAGGTTTGTTGTGAAGATCAAAACCACAAAATCCCACATCTCAACTCAGTGAAACGGCCGCGGATCCGCCACATATTGCATGTTTTGGCGGTGGAACCGCGGCCGTTTGGTGGCATCTTGGCTTCAAAATTCTGGGGCTTCTTTCTTGTGACATATGGAGATTTATTTAATATCTAGAATCTTCATATCTTTTCTGAGTCTCTACCAGTATTGATTCTTCGATTTTATCTAATTTCATCGGCAGATTTGTGATTCCCGACATCTCAATATCTCGATCTCCTGACCTGAGCTAAATCTTACACCATATCCCAAAGAATAATGTTAGTAATGTTTGGTATTTTTGAGATATTATTCTAACCATTTTATATGATATTATATTTTAAGAATATTGATTAAAGATATTTGATATGATATGCATATTTAAATTATCAAAATATTATATAAATATTATATGCATACATTTTCCATCATAATGTTAATTATAATATATATAAACATATGGTAAATAGTATTTTGCAGATAAACCCAAATATGTTTTATATTTATAATAAACACGTTTAAATATTTAAGAAAAGTAAGGAAAATGTTATATCAAAAGTGCAATATTTTCGACTGAACACGTCCCGATCAGGTTTCCCCAAAATGGGTTGTAGATGCGCAATTGCAAGGAATTAAATAACACACATTTTAAAGAAAACGGTTTTTAATTGTTTAAGATATTTATTCGTAAAAGCGTATTTTCCCATAATTTAGAATCCTAAAATTCAGCAAGCTATGTCCAAAATGTGTTGTGATGAGGTAGGTCATTACCTCGTGAGTTATCTAAAGGTAATACGGTTAAATTGAATATTTACAAGTTGTATGTAACATGATGGTATTTTCCTGTAAAAATGAAATAGAAATTGAAACATAAATTATTTTTGAGGTGAAACTTGTTCTAATGTGTTTATTTAAGTTTGCTGATCATTATGAGAGAATATGCTATTTTATTAACTAGGAAAAATGGAGTTTTTAAAGAAAAACGAATCGGAAGTCGGAATAACTCCGCTTCCAACATGTTTTGAAAAGTAGGAGTTTTAGACTAGAGATTGAGAAGGAGAGAGGGGACTTACTGGCTATTAAGAAAGTGGGGTGAAGTAGGAAACTCTCGGAACCGTCGAGATGTCGTTTCGTCGCCGGAATCTCCGCGAAACGTCGTCGGAACTTCGCCTCTTGCTAACTCCACTTGTACAACTTGAAAATTTTAGAGAGTTTTTGTAATGAAATTCTGAATGGGGAGAGGTGAAATATGATGTGGTATTTATAGGGAAATTAGGGTTTAGGGTAATGAAGAATAGAATTAAAATTTGCATTAAAAATGAAATAAAGGGAGGAATTATCACTCTCTGGATATTTTCAGAGTAAACAAACAATATGGGATTAGTAGGGTAGGCGAAGAGGTGATGGGTTAAAAAAATTAGGGAGCATCCCCTACGGGGGGCCCGACGGTGCCGGCCGTAGGCGCCATCTAGCCGGTCCAAGTCCGGTGGAATGGGCTTGGATTTTCACCACGTGTCCCTGTCGCTTGGTATAACCCAGTGCACATGTTTATTTAATCTGTGACTTTTCATTTTACGTGTAGTGCACGTGTAAACTTTTGGGCTTCTAAAAGATTAAAAGAAAAATTAACAAAAAAAATAATATGGCTGATGGGATTTGAACTCAGGTGCTATGTCTCAGCAGTGCAAGGCCTTTACCAGTGAGCTACAAGCTCTTTCTTGCTGTTCAAAAGCAAAACAAATACTTATAGTGTACACAGGTTTCCAGTACTACATTTGCACATTACTTTTTAATCAATTTTTTTTGTACAGTAAAACAGAGTCGTTACATTCTACCCTCCTTACAAAAATTTCTTCCTCGAAATTTATAATTGTTTTAAAGACTATTTACAAACAAGTGAGGGTATCTTGCACGCATTTCATCTTCTCTTTCCCACGTTGATTCTCCGGGTGTTTCTTTTCTCCATTTCACTCGGACCAAGTTTACTTCCTTATTCCGATTTCACTTTTCTATCCAGGATTGCAACAGGTTGTTGCGCACAAGATAAATCTGTTGGATATAGTGCCCTCAGAGTCAATTATTGGATCACAGGCACGTGATTGCAATGATTGAGGAGGACCTATGCCGGTAGGACAGTCTTACTCGAGATGATAGTATGCTATCTGGTTTATCTTTATCATCGTGTACTGCTTTAGGTGACCTTACGAGTCGCTATTACACGTTGATAGAGCCCCTAGGATTCATGCTTGACTACCAGCAGTATGAGGGCGATCATATACGTGAGAGCTGGAGTCTATAAGCACATCCTTAAAAGGTCCCTAGTCGTGGGAGTTTCGAGACAGGGCATCGATTCTCCAGAGTAGACTAGTATATACAGTCGAGACCCCGACGAGGGGCGGTGGCCGGTCTCACAAGCCACTGGTGTCAGTTGGTTCACCTAAGATGTATACAGGTGCTCATTGGGTTATGAGTACACCGGACAGGACTCGCCGGGAACCTGCTAGTTGGGATTATTCCAGACGTCAGATAGCAGTTCCCAGGTGACATGTGTACAGGTTAGTTCATCGACCTGAGATCGTCATTTGTCTCGTGTGAGTTCCCACTGTGCTTTGATTACTACCCTACCACGGCTCAAAGGAGTCGTGCAAACAGGTTTTAGTTGGGTACAGTCCCGAGCCACATGGAGGCAATGAGCGGATCTGCAGGGGTTCGTCTCTCCCGGTATTGGGGGTGAGGTCGCGCTGTGTCTAGGAGAGCCAGAACATGAAAATTCCTTGGCCAAGGCAGGAGATTTGCTGGTAGGTATTCCAGTAGTATCTCAGGGTGTTCTGGGCTACACTCCGACACGACTTGTACCGCTATTGGGGGTCTGACTTTTAACAACCCCCTAGGCCCGCCATGCGATGCTCATAGACGAACGGACCGGACTGTACGGATATTGTCACTGACAGGCTCAGTAGGGTGTCAGGATGAGTTCGCTCATCGACGTCCCTTTTGGTCAATAGCTGGTGGCCCGTCACGTATGGCTGATACCTCTGACGTGCTAGTGGTTAAATCCACAGCCATAGTTTTGACGAGTCTTTAGAGTCCACCACACATACAATTACTCAAGTTTCGGGCGAAAAGCTGTAGAGGCCGTATGGAGATATGGCAGGGTTCGATCAGATACGTGCGGTATTGCACGGATCGTGATCGGACGGTTTTTACTAGCCGGCTTTGGCTTAAGCCGGATCCTAGTATTAGATAGTGTAGATTTTGTCTCTTTGCATTTGTGTTCAGTGGGAATACAAATGCGGGCATGTATTTGCAGTAGCGGGGTTTTCCTGTAATTTATTACGGGATCAGTTTTCTGAAGTTGCCAGTTTGCATTCCGTTCCGGCCGATTTTCCTTTGATCCTTCACGGCCGGACTTTCCGATGGAGGGGGTTATTTGCAGTTTGCAAATAACTTATTAGTGGAGGGCTTTCATGCATATGTGAGGCATCATGAGTGTTCTTGTCATCATGAGATTCCTTTTGAGTCCATTCCTTTGATTTTATGTGATGGTGCTTTGATTTGTTGAGATAAGAAATTGGTGTGACTTTTATTTTAGCCTTATCTTTTCTTTTTCTCCTCTTGTATTATTCCACTCTCATGATGGGGAGGAGGGGCCGGCCACTTTGGTGGGGAGGGGAGAGAAGTTTCATTTTGAGTGAGGATATATTGATTCATCTCATTTTCATTCTTGCTTTGCAAAAGTTCCAAACCTCTCTCCATTGTTCTTTCTCTATCCCTCCATCATGGCAACATAAACCCTAAAGAGACAATCCACTACACTATATCTACAGCAAATCTTGGACGCGTCGGCTAGCCAACTTCGCGCCCGAGTTACCTCGGTCCAGAGGTGGGAGCCCGTAAACGAACCCGGCTACATGGTGCCCTTTCCGACGAGGACGTGACGGACGGAGATTCCGCAGGAGATCGGAGTGGAGACGAAGACCGAAGGACACGGATCGCTTGGTATACTTCTCTACCAGTATTTTAGTTTGCTAGTTGCTAGGTTAATGGCCCGATCCGGGTTAAAAGTGCGCGGTGGTGCCGGTTTGCTAGTTTGCAAAGTTTTTGTTTCCGCGTTTCCGGCGTCGGATCGACGGCCGGGGCGCCGCCGCGGACTAACAATGGTATCAGAGCCACGCCATTAACTTAGCCTAGCTTGCTCTAGTATGTTTAGAACTCGATCGAACAAAAATCCCCAAAAACCGTATTTCGTGTGCACATATGTTCTCTGTCGAAATTTTTTCTGCTCTAAAAATTTTTCAGGTTGTTTCAGAAAGACATGCACGAAATTCTAAGAATTCTGGTTAAATTCGATGCGGTGATCCTTTAGTACGACCGCGGAAACGCGGCCAAACCCCTGGTTTGGCCGCGGTTCCGCGGTGGGAAAGTGTCTTCATTGCACAAGATTTTTCCAGTAGGCTTTTGAATTGGAAATAGGGGTTTTCGGACATTCTTTTTGGGCCCAGATTTTCTGTAAGTGCTACAGTACTGCTTGGGGCCTACTTTGATAAATTTATTCGATCGGATATTTTAAACATGCTAGTTCACAGTATTTACATTATATCTGCGACCGTGAATGTCACTCGATCGGTAAATCCTGTCTAACTGCTATAGCCCGGTTAGACGGATTTGCGAACGTGACCTTCACGTTGATGTTCTGTGTATTGCTGTGATGTTGCGGATCGGTCGTGGGGATAGCCTGGATGCAATGGTAGTACAGTTTTGTTTTATATGTACATTTGATATTGCGGGACGAGCGTCCGACATGTGGACTGCCGTCACTGCCTGTTTGTATTATTCTTTTGGGGCATGACCAGGTTGCGGTCGATGTACCCGTTGTATGTATATTTTACTTTCTGTACTAGGATTACCCCGCGGAGGGGTGCACGGATAGCCGGGTTCTAGAGGGCAACGAGCCCGCATCTCATGGCTTTGAGACGGAGGGGGCTTTACTCTAAAATTGGCGGGCTATTCGCCCCACTCGTAGGGGGTACAGGTTGACCCAGGAGGGGTGCCCAAGTTACCGGATTCCGTGAATTGCTGGGTGGTCCATTCACGTTGCTGAAGGGGGCTGCCTCGCTTCAGGTTTTGGCGGGTGACTTGCCGCGTCCGTAGGGGTCTAGGATCTCATTGCACAGGCTATCCACACGACCAGGGGAACGTCGGGTTTCAGTAGCGGCTCTGTGAAACCCGGGGATCCCAGATATCTGTATTGTTCTGTGATGTTGCATTTTATCACGCCTTGAGCGAAATATTATATATTGATATATATACTAGTAGATGTTGTATATGTTTTGCATCCGCGCTAGTCCAGTCCCCGCTCTGTCGTTAGTTAGCTAACCTAACGGGTGATGACGGGACCCAGTGGCGAATGCGGATGGCATATACGTACGTCATAATTTTCGTTCTTTATTGGTGTGATCAATTGATGGGACTGCGTTGATTCGGATCAATGCAAGATAAACAAACCTATTCTGATGTTGTTGGAACATTTTTCAAAAATCTGTTATTGCATTGACGTTCACTTTTGTTTTGCATCGTGGTATTCAGTTGGAATATCCTGCTCCTCAGTCGACAAGGCAAGGTCCGAGATCCCTTCACCGGGAGTGACCCCTTGGACAGAAGTTTGCGTCAGGGCAATAACTTCACTATAGCCGATTACTTTTGCTTTGCATCGTAGTATTCAGTTGGAATATCCTGCACCTCATTCTACGGGGAAAGAGCCGAGATCCCTTCACCGGGAGTGACCTCTTTAGCAAAGGTTTTCGTCACTATATTTTTATAAAGCTATCAGTTCCTTCAACGATATCAAGTTTATTACGTTAAAGGTTTTCGCCAGAAACCATTCGTAGCCCTCCGTCGTTTCAGACGGGTAGCACGTAGTATTCATGCTATGTTTGTTGACCTTCGTCAAGGCATAGTGTATGGTAGCTGCTTGTTACTTTTCTGCTGCATAGATAGATGCGTTGGTTTGGGACAGTCGTATAGCCTTGTTGACCTTCGTCAAGGGCTTGTACGGGTGGGTTCAAATTAACCTGGACAATGACGGGTGGAACTTGACATGTGACTTATGATTTGTTGACCTTCGTCAAGGTCATAAGAGCATGGGGCAAAAATCCACATCGGGAGTTTCAAAAGAACTGAAACTTGCCAGATATGCGCATACCTTCTGGAGTGTGATAACGTGAGCAGATTCCGTCACGTTATCATGCGATGATAGTTGGATCCCGATTCCCACTGATGAGTTGGTTTACTCCTTGGGTGATACCGGCTAATTCTTCTTTCAGGTTTGGGGAAGAATTTGACGTTACAGTGGGAGGTTTCCAGATTAGATAAAGTGATAACCATTCTGATCTATGTTAGAGTGCACGCTGAGTGTTTCTTTTCTCTCTCTCTTTGGCAGCGACCATTGACCCGACCTTAGACTATGACTCAGTGACCAAGTTGACCGAACCTTCTTAACACTGGCTTTTGGATTGTCAGAGTTGCAGACCTCATTGCCACTGCTACTTTTACCCTTTTCTCCAGGACACCCCGTATTACTACGAACGTCCACTTCCATTGGACAAAACCATCGTATGGTTATATACGAACTCGAAGGAATTTGAGGATGGTTTCCGGTTCTGGAGAAAACGAATAGGATTATTCAGTTGTCTTTTCCTTTTGCCTTCTCTCTCAGATTGCGAGTACTCCTTGGTTTAGGAGATAGTACACCTATTACGCAAATTGGATAGTCTTCTTCCAAACCATAGGCAGGTGCCGACCGGTAGGGAATGAAGAAAGCCAATTAGCCTAAACGGTGTACAGAAGGTATTAAGTTCAGACAAAGCAAGGGATTAGTAAGAGGGCAAAGTAAATTGCGACTGCTATTCACGACCTAACCAAGTATTTCTTCGCCAATCCTAAATCACCTTTGTATTTCTCCAGGACACTCCGTATCACTACGAAGATCCCAGTTTATTGGATACTCCATCGTATGATTATATACGAACTCGAAAGGAACTTGTTCCAGTTCGGGGATGGATTCTCGTTCAGGAGAAATAGGAATAAGTTTCATTCGGTTGTCTTTTATCTTCACCTTCTCTCACATTGCGAGTGCTCCTAGGATTAGGACAGTACACCCATTATGCTTATTGGATAGTTTTCTTCCAAACCAAAGGCTGGTGCCGAACGGTAGGGAAGGAAGAAAACCATTTGGCCTAAAGGGGTGTACAGAAGGTAATGACTAAAGACATATAAAGGGATTTAGAGAGATGGAAAAGAGATATACGGTTAAAGTTGTGAATCTGGATAATGGAAGAGGCATTACTAGGAATACCAGGATACCCCATCGAAACATTTCAATGTTTCAGTTTCACCGTGTACTGTTAAAAGAAAACTGATTTCCCAATTAGACACTTGCTCCAGGGTATGTATTTACCAGGTTTGATTCTCACATCTGTATGGTTTTACAGATGATGAGTGGGAGTAAGTTATTGGGAATTAGGTGATCATCCTCATTATATCGTAATTCGTTGTAATTGGTGATATTTGAGGAAGTCACCTGGGTTGTTTGCCGGACGGCAAATATTTGGTTTTGAATATCCGTTGTTATGCACCAATTTCAAATTGATATATCTGTACCTCTATTTTTATAGAGTGAGATATACCTTTTTGAAATTATGTCTATGACATTTACCTATATCAGTGGATGGTTAGGTAAGGAGCATTGAACAGCGGTGTAATTCTTCTTAACCATAAGTACAGTTTTCAACCTACGACACACAGTGAATGAGTTATTAGACTCAAGGGACTTATACAGAGTATTGTATATTGTCCAGTGTCCATTAGGACAGAGGGGTTGGTCCTCGTACTATATTCTGTTTACTTGTGACTTCTCTAGTTCTTAGACAGGTGTTTCGTAGAAACACAGGGTCTGAGTTTTGAGAAGTTATAAGTATAAGATTAAAGTAGAGAACCAGATATTGCAAGTATCGGGATTCTTCAAGGTGATCGAAGATGTAGATACTTGTGTATGGTATTCAGTTGATAGTAATGATTAAGAGAACTGCTTCTCTTTCAGGTTACTCATAATTGGAAGTATTCCTAAGTTGAGTAACGCTGATCAGCCTCCTTCCATTTAGTTGACATGCACTGGAGACAGCTGCATGATTTGAATCTGGTTCAATTAAATCAGTGCCTCTGTTTCTATATTAGATATAGAACAGTTCATATCTTGACTTTGTTAAGATACGGGGAGTTGTCCGTCTTATGCTTAAAACCAGACTCCGGATAACTCAAGGCACGTTTCTGTAATGGCTGTTTGTGGGTTGACCCGGGCTATGACAAGGGTTGACTTTCTACCATCTGGAAGATCAATAGTGATATTGTTCTTGACTCGCCACAGTTTTAATAAAAATGGATTTTTTCAGAAAACAGTAGTGGGAGTATGGTAGAACTGGAAGTGATTCCAGAACCGCAAACGATTACTGAAGATTTGATAAGAACCTAAAGATTCAATCTGGTTTGACATTCCATTGGCCACCCCGCAGATATGGTGGGTAACCTCAAGCACTCGAGAGGTACTTCGGTATGCTCAAGGACGGTGGCAGGGAGGTTCTTGTTTACCCAGACTTGCCATTGCTGTTGTTCTAGACTGTGAGACCCGGCAGGAGGATGAGTATAGCGTCGTTCTAAACTTGCTTTAGAAGTGTACGTATATATGACTCTGCCAGAGGGTTGTCGTGGTCAGTGGGAGCAGCGGAAGCATTGGTGGACAAGTAGCTTGTGTCTATTTATATACTAAAGCAGATATAGCGGAGATAGATCATCTATTTCTGATGTGACAGTCATAGGTTTGACTTCATCAGAATAGGGGATGGATCTGTTAAGAAGGTAGTAGGGTGTGATGTCCTGGTATTTGGATGACATACACAGAGTAGGAAGTGATATTCCTATACTACGGTCGGTTATACTTTGGTCGTCACACAGTGGTTTCTCCACATAGGACTTGGATATTATATCAAACATTCTGGTTACTAGATCTATGGTTTTAGATCTAGATTTGGGTGGTTTCCCAATCAGGGTACTCTGACAACATTCTATGAGTAATTAGAATGGATGACTCCTTGCACGGTAGTATACCTGCAGGTGATGGAGTCACCCTCTCTAAAGGTGTCTTACAGACTAAAGTAGAGAGGGATGTGTATGATTGGCAGATCACTTGCTTAGGCAATTGAGTCAATCATGAGATGTCAAGTACCACACCAGATGTTGTTCTTGCAGTAGATGCAATAAGTTGATATTGATCCAATCCTGGAGAAACAGTCGGAAGCAGTTTTAGAACATAAGTTGATGTTCTATGGATATGATGACGACAGCCTCATTCAGGAGACAGTTATCATTCCAGGCTTCCAAGGTGACCTGGATGGCAGAGTGGCTGTCAGAGTTATAGTTTTCCCTCTGACGAGGGGCAGTATTTTGGACAGGTAGTCCAGGTGGATACTGAGGGAGGGCATGGCGCAGGATACTGATTAAGTTCAGTTGACGATACAGTCTAAGAAGTTCGGATTTGGAGTTCACTTATGAGCTAGGTCCCATCAGACATCCAGACATTCTAAGACAGGTATTGCTCATTTCGGGAGATGGTTTTCTCCGCGAACTTGAGATAAAGAGAGACATAGAAAGAAACACCATAGCGGATCCACTCACTGAGGCTATTCCTCGAATGCAATAGTTTCGCAAACGAGCTTTGTGAGACTGACTGGTAGAGGAGTTGGGTGTTCGGTATCACACGGGCTGTGAGTATGCGACATCGCAATAATTAGCCTTGAGTGCAAGTGGGAGATTGTTGGATATAGTGCCCTCAGAGTCAATTATTGGATCACAGGCACGTGATTGCAATGATTGAGGAGGACCTATGCCGGTAGGACAGTCTTACTCGAGATGATAGTATGCTATCTGGTTTATCTTTATCATCGTGTACTGCTTTAGGTGACCTTACGAGTCGCTATTACACGTTGATAGAGCCCCTAGGATTCATGCTTGACTACCAGCAGTATGAGGGCGATCATATACGTGAGAGCTGGAGTCTATAAGCACATCCTTAAAAGGTCCCTAGTCGTGGGAGTTTCGAGACAGGGCATCGATTCTCCAGAGTAGACTAGTGTATACAGTCGAGACCCCGACGAGGGGCGGTGGCCGGTCTCATAAGCCACTGGTGTCAGTTGGTTCACCTAAGATGTATACAGGTGCTCATTGGGTTATGAGTACACCGGACAGGACTCGCCGGGAACCTGCTAGTTGGGATTATACCAGACGCCAGATAGCAGTTCCCAGGTGGCATGTGTACAGGTTAGTTCATCGACCTGAGATCGTCATTTGTCTCGTGTGAGTTCCCACTGTGCTTTGATTACTACCCTACCACGGCTCAAAGGAGTCGTGCAAACAGGTTTTAGTTGGGTACAGTCCCGAGCCACATGGAGGCAATGAGCGGATCTGCAGGGGTTCGTCTCTCCCGGTATTGGGGGTGAGGTCGCGCTGTGTCTAGGAGAGCCAGAACATGAAAAGTCCTTGGCCAAGGCAGGAGATTTGCTGGCAGGTATTCCAGTAGTATCTCAGGGTGTTCTGGGCTACACTCCGACACGACTTGTACCGCTATTGGGGGTCTGACTTTTACCAACCCCCTAGGCCCGCCATACGATGCTCATAGACGAACGGACCGGACTGTACGGATATTGTCACTGACAGGCTTAGTAGGGTGTCAGGATGAGTTCGCTCATCGACGTCCCTTTTGGTCAATAGCTGGTGGCCCGTCACGTATGGCTGATACCTCTGACGTGCTAGTGGTTAAATCCACAGCCATAGTATTGACGAGTCTTTAGAGTCCACCACACATACAGTTACTCAAGTTTCGGGCGAAACGCTGTAGAGGCCGTATGGAGATATGGCAGGGTTCGATCAGATACGTGCGGTATTGCACAGATTGTGATCGGACGGTTTTTACTAGCCGGCTTTGGCTTAAACCGGATCCTAGTATTAGATAGTTTAGATTTTGTCCCTTTGCATTTGTGTTCAGTGGGAATACAAATGCGGGCATGTATTTGCAGTAGCGGGGTTTTCCTGTAATTTATTACGGGATCAGTTTTCTGAAGTTGCCAGTTTACATTCCGTTCCGGCCGGTTTTCCTTTGATCCTTCACGGCCGGACTTTCCGATGGAGGGGGTTATTTGCAGTTTGCAAATAACTTATTAGTGGAGTGCTTTCATGCATATGTGAGGCATCATGAGTGTTCTTGTCATCATGAGATTCCTTTTGAGTCCATTCCTTTGATTTTATGTGATGGTGCTTTGATTTGTTGAGATAAGAAATTGGTGTGACTTTTATTTTAGCCTTATCTTTTCTTTTTCTCCTCTTGTATTATTCCACTCTCATGATGGGGAGGAGGGGCCGGCCACTTTGGTGGGGAGGGGAGAGAGGTTTCATTTTGAGTGAGGATATATTGATTCATCTCATTTTCATTCTTGCTTTGCAAAAGTTCCAAACCTCTCTCCATTGTTCTCTCTATCCCTCCATCATGGCAACATAAACCCTAAAGAGACAATCCACTACACTATATCTACAGCAAATCTTGGACGCGTCGGCTAGCTAACTTCGCGCCCGAGTTACCTCGGTCCAGAGGTGGGAGCCCGTAAACGAACCCGGCTACGTGGTGCCCTTTCCGACGAGGACGTGACGGACGGAGATTCCGCAGGAGATCGGAGTGGAGATGAAGACCGAAGGACACGGATCGCTTGGTATACTTCTCTACCCGTATTTTAGTTTGCTAGTTGCTAGGTTAATGGCCCGATCCGGGTTAAAAGTGCGCGGTGGTGCCGGTTTGCTAGTTTGCAAAGTTTTTGTTTCCGCGTTTCCGGCGTCGGATCGACGGCCGGGGCGCCACCGCGGACTAACAAAATCTGGTTGAACCGTGAGCTCAGATTTATCAAGAATGTGGCTAGGGTCACTCATATACCTTCTGAGTTGGGATATGAGAAATACGTTGTGCACTCCTTCCAATGAGAGTGGAAGTGCCAAGCGATAAGCCACTTCTCCAACTCGTTCGAGTATGTCGAACGGTCCAGTATACCTTGGACTGAGCTTACCCCGTATTCCAAAACGAATCACTCCACGATTTGGGGAAATCTTCAGAAAGACATGATCTCCCGGCTGGAACTCCAAATGACGTCGCTTTGCATCAGCCCATTGTTTCTGTCGGTCTTGGATTATGCGCATTCTTTCCCTGATAGTGCGTACTACATCGACAGTTGTCACTATCATCTCAGGTCCAAATAGTTCTCTATCTCCGATGTCATCCCAACTTAATGGTGATCGACACTTCCTTCTATATAGAGCTGCAAATGGTGCCATTCCAATGCTTACTTAGTAGCTGTTGTTGTATGAAAACTCCACAAGATGTAGGTGATCTTCCCACGATCCTCCGATGTCTAGCATACACACTCTTAGTATATCTTCTAGGATCTGAATAGTTCGCTCAGACTGACCATCTGTTTGTGAATGATAAGCTGTGCTAAAGTTCAGACTTGTGCCCAAACTAGCTTGCAGACTATGCCAAAATTACGATCGGAATCTGGTGTCACGATCGGAGACAATGCAAACCGGTACTCCATGTAAACTCACGATTTCCTGCATGAGTTCATGGGTATCAGAGATAGTGCATTATGAAGAGTTTAAATCTTAATTAGATTCTTACATCCATGTACTTCTTTGCTAGTGTCTCGGTAGATTGGCCAACTCGAAATGGGATGAAGTGAACCAACTTTGTGAGTCGATCCATAATAACTCATACCGCATCGTTACCTTTTATGCTGCGAGGAAGTACAGTCACGAAATCCATAGTGATGTGTTGCCACTTCCATTCTGGGATAGGTAATAGTTGAAGTAATTCAGCAGTCTTGTGATGTTCAGCCTTTACTTGCTGACACACCAAGCATTTAGTGACGCTTCTGGCTACTTCACGCTACATTCCATGCCACCAATAATTTTGACATAGATCTTTGTACATCTTTGTACCTTCAGGGTGTACTGAATAAGGAGAGTTGTGAGCTTCTTTCATTAACTCTTCCCGCACAGAACCTTTTGGTACACACAATCTACTGCCGTATCTCAAAGATCTGTCTTCATGGATGATGAAATCTGTTCTGAGTCCACGTTTTACTTGTTCTCTGATCTTTTGCAACTTAGCATCACTTGCTTGAGCTGCTTTGATCTGATTGATAATAGTAGACTGAACTTGTATGTTCATTAAACATGAAGGGTTACCTGGCATGACCACTTCAATCTCCCTCTGATGCAAATCTTATTGAAGCTTCTACTGAGCGGTGAGATTCAGTGCTAATGGTTGGTGACTAAGGGCATCAAGTACCACATTTACCTTCCCTGGATGATATTGTAGGTTGATGTTGAAGTCCGCCATAAGTTATAACCATCTTCTCTGCCGCATATTCAGTTCCTTCTGAGTAAACACATACTTCAGAGTTTTATGTTCTATGTATATATCTACCCGTTCTCCAAGAAGATAATGGCGCCAAATCTTGAGAGCAAAGATTACGGCTACCAACTCCAAATCATGCGTTGGGTAATTGCACTTATGAATCTTCAGCTATCTTGATGCATAAACTACAACTTTACCGTGCTGATGTAGAACACATCCTAAACCTTTACCGGATGCATCACAATGCACTACGAAACCTTCAGATTGGTCTGGTATGACAAGGATAGGTGTTGATGTCAATCTTGACTTGAGTTCTACGAAAGCTCGTTCGCATGCTTCTGACCACACGAATTCTTCATCTTTACATGTAAGCATGGTCAGGGGTGTTGCAATCTTAGAAAAACCTTCAATGAATCTTCTGTAATATCCTGCTAAACCCAAGAAGCTTCGAATGTCCTTCACTGACTTCGGTGTCGGCCATTCGCTTACGGCTGATACTTTTGCTGGATCTACAGAGATTCATTCGCCTGATACAATATGTCCGAGAAATCCGATTTAATCTAGCCAAAACTCATACTTTCTGTATTTGGCATAGAGCTGATGCTGTCGCAAAGTCTCCAGGACAATCCTTAAGTGTTTGGCGTGTTCTTCCCGACTTTTTGAATACACCAGGATATCGTCGATAAATATGACGACAAACATGTCTAAGTACTCTCGGAAAACTTGATTCATTAGGTTCATGAATATTGCTGGTGCGTTGGTCACTCTAAATGGCATCATGAGATATTCGTAATGTCCATAGTGAGTTCTGAATGCCGTTTTATGAATATCAGCTTCCTTGACCTTCACCTGATGATAACCCGAACGAAGATCTAACTTTAGAGAAAACGCAAGATCCACTTAGCTGATCGAACAGATCATCGATGCGCGGTAATGGATACTTGTTCTTTATCGTTACTTCGTTCAAGGCTCTATAATCAATGCACATTCTGTATGAACCGTCCTTCTTCTTTACCAGTAGAACTGGAGATCCCCAACTTGAAGTACTGGGACGAATCCATCCATTCTTCAATAATTCATCCAATTGAGTTCGGATCTCCTTCAAACCTTTTGGACTTGGGCAATATGGTGCTTTGATCACCGGTTGTGCTCCAGATACTAAATCAATGCTGAATTCAAGAGCTCGATCGGGAGGAAAACATGATATATCTTCAGGAAATACGTCATCGAACTCCTGAACTACCTCTGGCTTATCATCTTCCGCCTGAAGTGTTGCAACCACTGCCATCTTCGGTTTTGCTTTGTATGTGCTTGGCTCCAGGGTACGATCTCCACTTTTGAAATAAAAGACCGGATGGTCTGGAATCTCGAACACTACCCTCCTTTGACGATAGTCGATGGTAGCGTAGAAGGTTCCTAGCCAATTCATACCCAGAACCACATCAAAGTTCGGTATGTCCAGCACCTTGAAGTCAGCATAGAATTCTGTGCTACAGACGATTACTGGACATAGCTTGTATCCCATTGTTGCCTTTAGAACGTTGTTCCCTAAACTGACATTCCAGCTGGATACAAGCAGTTTGACTGGAATCGCATGAGTTCGGACAAACCATTGCGACATAAAGTAATGAGATGCTCCAATATCGAATAGTGTGAGTGAAGGAAGTGAGGCTACTAAGATTGTACCTAAGGTATGTGGGATATGTTTTAAGTATAGGGAAATATATGGATGTGTAAACAAGTATAGAATAGGTTTGAAAGATTGAAAGGTTACCAGTAATGACTTGGCCAGTGACTTCAGCTTCTTCCACAGTCATTGTGAAAGCATGTCGCCTCGGTATATTCCTCCTTGCTGGAGGAGCATTCCTCTGTCCGTTCCTCTGTCCTTAAGGCAGGTTCCGTTGAGCTTGATGGAACTGACGAGGACGAGGTGCAGTCGGTCAACGAGGTGATGGAGCAGGTAGAGCGAGTCGTGGAGCAGGTGCCTGGATAGCTGGCCGCAGCGGATAGGTGATTGCTTGTCTGGGTGCAGCATTTGGGTTGATTCTTTGAGGACAAGACCCAATGTCATGTGCGGGTGAACCACAGACCAAACAAAGGTGATTTGCACACTGGCAGTCCTTCTCCAGGTGTCCATCCCTTCTGCAGTAGGTGCAAAAAGATGGGCTAGGCCGGTTGGATAGTACTCCCGTCTCCTAGGTACAAACGGTGGCCTTGAAGAAGCTCCTCCTGCCATCAGGTTGGCAGGGCACTTCACTTCGGAAGATTGGGGTCTGCCCCTCATCTTCACCACTGCCTCATATCGACGGACAGCTTTCAAAGTCAGTTTGTGGGTTGGGAAATCTCCTATAGCTAACGCAGCTTGGATCTTCGGATCTAACCCTTACTGAAATCGTCTTGACCGGATCTCAGCAGTCGGTATCAAGTGTACCGCGAATCTGTTAAGGTATTGTGTTAGCTGTGTAGTATGTGATATTTGAAAATCGAATATTGAGATATATCTTACCGACTGAGCATGGTAAACTCAGTATCATACTCATCAACGAATTTGGTCCACATCGAACCCTGTTGTAAGTAGATGAACTGTTGTTCCATGTCGAATCTGGCAGTCTCAGGGAAGTATTTTGCATCGAACATATCATGAAAGGTCCTCCATTCGATAGGTTGGGCAAGACGGCTTTCTTCCACTTTTCACCATACTCGGACATTGTCAGTTAGCTGCAGTTTCGTAACTCGTACCCAAGCGACCTCTGGCACTTGTGCTGTTGCCAGGTCTTTCTCAATACTTTGAGCCTATTCTTCAGCTTCCAGAGGGCTCTCTTTTCTAGAAAATTTCTTCGGGTGCAATGCCCGGAATTGCTTCACCCCAGATGCTTCCGCTTCTGGCTGGTTCATCAGGATAGCAGTCTGCTGCTGCTGTCCTTCCAGGAGGCTTCGGATTGCCTCAAGAAAAACCGTCTGCTCGTTGATCGAAGAAGCGACGGTAGGAGTAAGCGGTAGAGGTGGAGGTGTGTTGTTGACGTTAGTACTGGTATTGTTTGGTGAATCCATAACCTTGAAAGAAAAATAGGGTTAGGATCGATTCAAAGAATATGAAATTGTAAGATTTAAGGAATATGAAATGTAAAGAATCTTTTAGTTGCTGATTCTTGTGTTATATTGCTTAGGACTTCATGCAGAATGGACCTGCATGTCCATGCAGAACTGACCTGTATGGGCTACCAACAAAACTTGTCACGCCCCGCTTCCCAGTGTATGGTGAAGGGGACGCGACTGGGCCCGCTACGTATTTACTCAGAAGTGAACACGCTAAGCGTATCTAAGCAATTTAAAGTAAAATGTACACAAGAGATAAGAATATAAATGAATAGCAACTTTATTTATTAAACATTCTTTTTACAAGGACAACTGAAATGTAGATACAGGAAATGAAAGCAATACCTAAACAATGGCATAACTGAAAAGAAAAGTATAAACAAGCGCCTACAGCTCTGAGGCGGTTTTATGTAAAAATAGTTTTCATATATTTTCAAAATACCTCAAGTATTTAATTATCATCTTTAGGATTTTCATAGATGTAGTTTTTATAAAAATGAAATTTTTTAGTGAGTAGAACCTAGATTTCATTATATGTGGTATTTTAATGAAATATTGGAATTTGTATTGAATTGAAATGGTAGTTCATGTAATTGTGATTCCTTTACCTTAGAAAACATGGAATATTTATATAATATATTTAAAATAGATCTTTTAATAATATTCATCTATATATGTGTGTGTGTGTGTGTGTGTTTAATAAAAAATAAATTTTATTATTTTGTATAAATCTCATTTTTCTTAAAAATTGCATTAGAAATTCTATCGAGATCGAATGCTCCTTGCGGAGGTCTGCATATCGCTCTACTAGGCCTGAGGACGTGCGATAACCCGTACCATCCCGATTGGGGTTCCCCAATATGGGTTGTAGAGGCGCAATTGCAAGGAATTAAATAACACACTTTTTAAAGAAAACGGTTTTTAATTGTTTAAGGTATTTATTCGTAAAAGCGTATTTTCTCATAATCTAGAATCCTAAAATTCATCGTGCTATGTCCAAAATGTGTGGTGTGATGAGGTAGGTCATTACCTCGTGAGTTATCTAAAAGTAATACGGTTAAATTGAATCTTTACAAGTTGTATGTAACATGATGGTATTTTCCTGTAAAAATGAAATAGAAATTGCAACATGAATTATTTTGAGATGAAACTTATTCTAATATGTTTATTTATGTTTGTTGATCATTATGAGAGAATATGGTATTTTATTAACTAGGAAAATGAAGTTTTTAAAGAAAAACGAATCGGAAGTCGGAATAACTCCGCTTCCGACGAGTTTTGAAAAGTGGGAGTTTTAGACTAGAGATTGAGAAGGGGAGAGTGGACTTAATGGCTATTAAGAAAGAGGGGTGAAGGAGAAAGCTTTCGGAACCGTCGAGGTGTCGTTTCATCGCCGGAATCTCCTCAAAACGTCATCGAAATTTCGCCTCTTGCTAACTCCACTTGTACAACTTGGAAATTTTAGAGAGTTTTTGTAATGAAATTCTGAATGGGGAGAGGTGAAATATGGTGTGGTATTTATAGGGAAAATTAGGATTTAGGGTAATGAAGAATAGAATTAAAATTTGCATTAAAAATGAAATAAAGGGAGGAATTATCACTCTCTGGATATTTTTAGAGTAAACAAACAATATGGGGTTAGTGGGGTAGGCGAAGAGGTGATGGGTTAAAAAATTAGGGAGCATCCCCTTGGGAGGCCCGGCGGTGCCGGCCGTAGGCGCCATCTCGCCAGTCTAAGTCCGGTGGAATAGGATTGGATTTTCACCACGTGTCCCTGTCGCTTGGTATAACCCAGTGCACATGTTTATTTAATCTGTGACTTTTCATTTTACGTGTAGTGCACGTGTAAAATTTTGGGCTTCTAAAAGATTAAAAGAAAAATTAACAAAAAAAATAATATGGCTGATAGGAATTGAACTCAGGTGCTATGCCTCAGCAGTGCAAGACCTTTACCGGTGATCTACAAGCTCTTTCTTACTGTTCAAAAGCAAAACAAATACTTACAGTGTACACAAGTTGCCAATACTCCATTTGTACATTACTTTTTAATCAATTTTTTTGTACAGTAAAACAGAGTCGTTACACATACCGGCTAGTCTTTGGAAAGGCTTGCCACCTTTCTGTCGAGATCGAACATAAAGCAATATGGGCTATTAAAGAACTTAACTATGATTTTGATCAAGCCAGCAGCTATCGAAAGCTGCAATTAAATGAGTCAAGCGAACTTCATGATGAAACTTACGATAATGCGGTTATAGTAAAGAACCGGACAAAAGTGTTCTACGACAAAAACCTTTTGAGAAAAACTTTCACACCGGGACAACAAGTCCTTATTTACGATTCCTGTCTTCATCTTCATTCGGGTAAACTAAGATCTCATTGAAAATGACCTTTTATGGTGTGGTATGTGCATCCGCACGGTGCAGTGGATATAAAAAATGTTACAAACGGTTCTATTTATAAAGTAAATAGGTATAGATTAAAATCGTACTTTTCCACTGACCCATCGGAGGAGCTCCTGTTCCTACAGGAGCCGCTTTATCACAACTAACTTTCCTCCGCCTCACCTCCATATTTCGGTAACACTGTTTCATCTAAAAATGGAAGCGAGTAAAAATATATATATAACTGAATATCTGTGCGTGCCAAAGAACAAATTTGTGGGTGGTTTTTCATTTAACTATCTTTTGGCCCCTAATTATTTTCCTCCCAAGTTTACAGGTTTATGCACTCAAAGAACAATATCAGTGAGGATACTGCTGTAAATAGGTTTGGGGGAGGTTTATATTTATTGAAATATCATTTGGCACTAAGCACTATATATGAAAAATAAATATTAAAACCTGAAAAATGAATGAAAATTTTTGGAACTAAAAGTTAGAAAGTGAAAAATATATTTGAAAGACAGGAAAAGATTTAAGAAAAGCAAGAAAATTAGATGTTTTAAAACGAAGCAAGTTATAGGTAATCATGGGCTGTTGTCCCAAGAGTTAGTAAGATGAAAAGAATCACTAATCTGCGGATAGAAATAAGCCTAAAAGATAGTCCCTATTCTTGAGTCCAAATATTTGAACGTTGATACCCTACTATACGCACTTGCACACATCTTGAAACATGGGATAGTAGAGAATACCTTGAAATGTTCCTGTCTAAAAGCCTTAGTATGAAGGAAAAAAATCAACAAAAATATAAATGACACATAAAAAATAAATGGTGAAGAAAAATGAATACTAGTTTTGTAATTACTTAAGGCAGCATAAAAAAATATAGCGAGTGCCTTATCACCTAATGCCTTAGACCAACTGGTTTGGGAGTCACTACTAAGTCTTAGGTGTTGCAAGACTAGGATATTGCTAATTACACCTTAATGAGTGAGCACATTTGGTAATCGGTTGGTTAGTATCTCAAGAAGTATTAACGGTCGCATGAAAAATGTGTAAGCAATTCCATCTAAAAATATTCACCGACTAAAAATTACTAAGGAAGATGGACAAGAGTATGATAGCTTGAATTGAATTATCTAAATGTAGAGATGTCTTTTATACACACGTAGGGGTATATGATCGATATTTGGAAGAAAAGTAGGGAGGAGAACTATAGACGATGTTTTATTGAAGGATGATGTGATTTCTGACATTTTTCAAGACCATTAAGATAGAGCTCATAGCAACTAAAAACTAGTATAGTTTGAAACTCTTATTTTCAAATTCTTTCTTTTATAAGTTTCTTATCTTTGTATATAATTTTTATCTTTTTTCTTTTATTATGGGATTTTGTGGGTATAATCCACTGAAAACCCTCAAGAGACAACACTCCTCCTACTCGGGACACCTAGAGGTTTAAAGGCTTGTTGTACGTATTAAGTGCAATCATGTTGCCTACGAAAGTGTGCTAGTTAGGTTTTTCTTTTTCTCTTTAATAAATGTTTGCTCGGAACGATCAAAGATAAGTTTGGGGGTATTTGATTAGTCTAAAATATTGCACATTTAAATGAACATTTTTCCTACTATTGTTAAGTGCTAAAAGATGTTAATTATAAATAAAGAATATATGTGGGTTTATTTGTAAAAACATTATTATCATATGTTTCTTCATTTTTAATTAATGTAATTAGAGAAAATATATGCATATAATATTTAAATTAAATATTAGTAATTAAAATATGCATATCATATCAAATATTCCTAATCAATATACTTAAGATATTATATCATATAAATGGTTGGAATAATATCTCAAAAATACCAAATGCTACTAACATTTTGATATGAGATATTGTGCAGGTATTAGCTTAGGTCTGAAATCCAAGTAAGAGATTCAAGTCAAATCGAGATATCGAAACCGAATCTGCCAAATTTTAAAAGCAAATCAAGAAATCTAGCAACGGCGGAGATTCGGAGCAATATTTTCAGAATCTATATATCAAAAGGATCTCCAAATATCAACACAAAAAACCAGAAAAAAACTCCAAACCCAATTCAACTAGGATGCAGCGGAACCGCGGCCATACGTGGCATTATGTGGCGGAACCGCAGCTCTTTGGTGGTTGTTAGATGTAGGATTTTAGGAGTATGATCTTAACTGCATCAACTCACATATGGAATCTAGAGTTCCTAGTTTCAAAAACTATATAAAGGACCGAGAGCTGTGCATTTGATATTCATTCCACATCTCATCATATATCTCCATATAAAGAGAGATTTAGGAGCTAAACTAGGATTCTTGTATTCTACTTTCTAAGAAGGAAATTGTAATACAATAGTTGATTAATAAAATTAGTTTTTGTTTTAATTCTTTTTTGCATTTACTTTTCTGCATTTACTTCATTCATTACTTTTTCCCCATTAATTTTACGTATTACTTTTTCTTAAATATGGTTTCATTCATCTCCAACCTCTCTTCTAAATCACTATTAACCATGAGCGGGTAATTCCTTACTTGCTAGGGTTTGTAGGATAGGGTAGAACAATAGATGAAAAATCTTTTAACTTCTTTTTAACATTTTAATATTTATAAACTTTAACAAAATAAATGTTAACATTCATATTGGGCGTGCTAGCAATTTATTGATAGTCACGATCATGATTTGAGATTGGTTAAACACTTATTTTGTTAAGGGCTTGACATGAATAAAGATCAATGGAAGGCCAAGTGTTAGTGGTGGGAAACACTAATTCCCTCCAAAAACCCTAATCCATATTCATCGCTATCTCTATAGTTTTAAACTATTAAAAGATAAAAAAGAGTCATTTTTAAACAATTATCCATTAACTATCAAGTCCTATGAACCCTACAAGCCTTTTTATTATAAATTTTATATCCGTCTCAAAATAAAATAGCAACAATCACCCATCTCTTTTATCAACTCGTCTAAAGAAAGAAAAGAATTCACGTTTCCCTGCGGACGATCCGTACTTATCGCGGCTAGCTGCTAGTGACATCGTTTTAATTGCGGTTATTTACAAAACACTTTTTCACGATCAATCACCATCCACCTCTCCGAAACTACCAAGTTGATTTATGGCACCATATATCGGAGGTTTAGACAGACGCGGCCGTTGTAACAGACTTCATCAGATTCCCTCTCATTTGTGAGGCGTTTTTTTATTGTGGGGACGCTCTTCCCTGCAGGCGCAAGCTCCTACAATTAATTACGTTACCGCATTGCGATAACCATTTTTTTCTTCTTCAGCAGTTCACTTCGTGTCGTGTGTTATTTTGTTTGATTTGGTTGCCCGTGGATTGTATATGGAGACTAGTTTATATCATCACCCGTAGAGCACGGATTAGTCCAAATCCGTATATTTTAGATTTGGGATTTTGAACTTAAGTTATATTTTTCCTTTAGTTCAAAAACATTTTGTTTGGTTTTAGAACCATTAATTTAGTTTGAGATTAAGATCAACTTAAATATATGACCATTTGGGCCCAATTTATTTTTAACTAAGGATACATTAGTCTTATTTGAGACTAAGATCAACTTAGCAATATTTTAAGAATCCTTAAATTTTATTAAGGTCCAACAATAGAGCATTTGGGCTCAACCGCAAGAGACTTAGCTAATTTGGGCTTAGTCTGCTCAGTTTCTTTTTCTGTTCAAAAGTGCTAAGCACTTATTTGGGCTCTGTTTGTTCAGCCCCCCCTTTATGCAAAAGTGCTAAGCACTTGTTTGACGCTCTGGTGTTCACATGGGTATCATGTGAAGCCTTCAGTTATGGGCGCTGCCCAAACAGTGCTTAACACTCAGTTATATATAGTGATAAGCACTTTTTTATATGGCGTCAATGTAAAGGGCGCATGTGGTGCTGGGTGCTACCCAATTAGTGCTAAGCACTCTGCTGTTTTGGCTATATATGAAGTTCTAAGCACTTTTGTGTGGCGTCCACGTGAGGAGCACGCGCAGCGCTGGGCGCTGCCCAATTAGTGCTAAGCAGCTGAATTACACCACCACTGAAAAGGAATTCTTAGCTGTCGTTTATGCACTGGAAAAATTCCGTCCTTACTTGATCGGGACCCACGTCACGATTTACATTAATCATTCTGCACTTAGGCATCTCTTTGCAAAAAAGGATGTTAAGGCCAGATTGATACGTTGGATTCTCCTTTTTCAAGAATTTGACTTGACCATCAAGGATAAGACGGGAACCGACAATGTTATTGCCGATTATTTGTCTCGCTTAACAAATGCACCAATTGAGGAAATTCCAATCAACGAGCAATTCCCAAACGAATAACTTCTCTCCATATCAGTCGAACCCTAGTTCGCTGATATCGTGAACTTTCTTATCATCGGAGAAATACCTTCTTTTTGGTCGAATCAGGACAAGTCAAAATTTCTCTCGCAAGTCAAATTATTTTATTGGGATGAACCATACATGTTCAAGTACTGTCCTGATCAGATTATTAAAAGGTGCATCTCTAACTCTGAAACATGAAGTGTTCTGTCTTTCTGCCATGATCAAGCTTGTGGGGGGCATTTTGGACCCAGAAAGACGGCTGAAAAAGCTTTGCAAAGCGGTTTCTACTGGCCGACGCTTTTCAAGGATGCTTGCAAATATTGCAAAACTTGTAGCCGATGTCAACATATGGGAAAGATTGGAAAACGGAATCAAATGCCCCTAGAATCCATTCTGATTGTAGAGATTTTTGACGTCTGGGGTATCGATTTCATGAGGCCATTCCCAAACTCTTTTGGGAATTTGTACATTTTGTTGGCTGTGGACTATGTGTCCAAATGGGTGAAGGCTGTCCCATGTCGAACCAACGATAACAAGGTTGTCGTAAAATTCTTAAAAGAGAACATCTTTTCTTGGTTCAGTACACCTCGCACCATCATCAGTGATAATGGAACGCATTTTTGCAACCGATTTTTTGAATCACTGATGAACAAATACTCTATTAGCCACAAATTGTCAACACCCTACCATCCTCAAACTTTCGATCAGGTCGAAGTCTCCAATAAACAGATTAAACAGATTCTGGAAAAGACTGTCAGTAAAAATCGCAAGGATTGGTCATTGAAGTTAACTGACACGCTTTGGGCGTTTCGCACCGCCTTCAAAACAAATTTAGGTATGTCTCCATACCGACTCATCTTCGGAAAAGCGTGTCATCTGCCTATTGAATTGGAACAACGCGCATTTTGTGCAATTAAACAGCTTAATGTCGACCTAGAAAAGGCCGATGAGGCACGAAAACTTTAATTAAACGAGCTCAACGAGATACGCAATGACGCGTATGAGAACGCCAAGCTATATAAGGAAAAAACGAAAGTTTTTCACGACAAAGCGATTCTCCGAAAAACTTTCACTGTAGGCCAGAAGGTTCTACTTTATACTCCAGACTTCATCTGTTTCCGGAAAAATTGAAGTCACGTTGGACAGGTCCGTTTCTTGTACGCACCATTTTTCCGCATGGTGCAGTCAACATTGAAGATCGGCACTCGGGCAACACCTTCAAAGTCAATGGCCAACATCTGAAACCATTCTTAGAATTGCCTACGGAAACGGGGGAGCTCATGTTTTTACATGAGCCAAGTTATCTTGATTAAATCACATCCCCACATCTTGTATATACAAGTTTTGCCTCTTTTTGAGTTTTTTTTGTAATTATTTGCTTTGTTTTCAAATTTCTTTTTGAAGGGTTTTTTTTTTTTTGCAAACTTCCTTTAAGTGCCTACCTAACCCAACCCGAGACCTCACTTCTATTTTTCCCAAAACTTTACAATCCTCTCCTTCAACCTAACCCTCACACCAGAGATCCGCTCCAAAATCCAGGAACAGGCCGCCGGATTATTCCAATCAGACGCAAATTGCAGCCTGATCTTCCCCGACATCAACTAGTTTCTGTGTACTATAAGATCAACTTCCCCTCTTGTCTAATTTCTGTGCAAAATTTTTTATATCTCAAGACGGTAGCCTTTGAATGTGAAAAGAATTTCTTTGAAATTTTTTCCAATGAAACCTACGGGCAGTATTTTCATGACGAGATTTATCAGAGGGGGTGGGATTTTCTTATATATAACAGCGATGACCACTTTGCTGTAAGAGAGTTGGTCGAGGATTTTTATGAGGCTTTAAGAAATGGTTAACCCGGGTCGGGATATATGTAGTTTTTCTTTGGAGAGAGACGTAGAATTTTTCAACCAGAAACAATCCCGAAGGTTACCAACATTCCAATGAGGCCGAGAAATCAGCAGTCGTGCAAATTGGAGGTTTATTGATCTTTATTGGGGGAATTTTTAGAGTTGAAGGATAAGGGGTTGAACCCCACGCAAATGTATAGGAACGTACTTGCGGTTTGCCGATGGGCAAACCGCAACATCAGGGGTAAAAGCCGTGTCTCCTCTTTCCTGGGTGGAGTGGGGCACATCATGCATTGTTTGATGGAAAAAGATCACCATTTTTGTGTGGTGATACAATTGTTTAGTACGATTATGGAGGGGGTGGCCCAAAAGAAACCCCTGCTGTCAGTCCTAGTGACCCTCCTTTCCAAATACTACATGGCGAGGGAAGAATTTGATGGATATGCGGCCTCGTACGCACATTGGCCGGTTGAGCTGGAGCGGATTTCACAAGGATACACGAACCGCCATTATGAACAAAAGAACTGGACAAGGGAGGACCCGAGCGAGCATCCAGGTCCAGAAGACTCGACTGAGGCACTTCTTCATGAGCCTGAACCGGATAACGAGAAAGACTTGCAGAGCTTGACGTTTCGGAGCATCCGCCACATGCTAAAGAAACAACAAAAGATGCAGGACCAATTGGACAGAATTGAAGCAGCTCAGCAAGCAGCACAAGAAGAAGCAAGAGGCAGCAGGAAAGGGAAAGAGAAATCAAGAAGGCAATGAGGACAGTGCCTAATTCAAGTTTGGGGGTGATAGGTTCATGTATATAGCATATAGTTGCATTTGCACATTTCCTGCATTTTTAGCACTTTCATTCCAGTACTTTTTTCCTTTATTTTCATATAGTTTGCATTGCATATTTGCTTCTGTACTTCATATTTGCTTCTGTACTGCATTTAGCTTATTGTATAAAAAAAATTCAAAAATATGAAACCTTGTCGTCAAATTAGCTAGTAGGAAAACCTTGTTTCGGTATATCGACGGTTCGTGTTTGATGAGTTTGAAATAACTAGATCTTATTTTAGAAATTGAAAACCGGAAATGATAACCCTTCTTTGTTATTAACTATTGGTTATATATGTCTTTTTCATATCACCATACACGCGTCATAAATTTTGTGAAACAAGAGAACGAGTTTGTGTCATGTCAACAAAACTTTTAAAGATCAATAAACCTTTTTAGGATCAAACAAGTTGTTTTAGAAATATGTAATATCAAGAATAGTTCAAAAAGCAAGGTAAAAATGATAGGATGTTATTGAGGCTATAATAAAGACCAAGTCTGAAAAATAACCCATCTTAATCCTTGAGTGATTACACACCCATATCTACACAAAACACGTCTTTTGATCTATAAAAGAGAAGTTGTATCTCCATTCGCATTTCTTTGAGGTTTCCACATATAAAATGAGTCTTTTTGTTTTAGGGTCTAGGTGACTTGGGCAATTAAGTCCGCCGGGGTGTTTTCACATCTAATGTCCTAAAACCATCCGGTTTGGGTGCATTGACCGAAAGCTAGCTAAGAAACCTAGAAAGTCCGTTTTAAAACAAAGTTAAGCAAGTGTTCTCTCCGAGTTAAAATTCCTCACGATTCTTTCTGTGAGAATAATCTTGGCTCAAGACAAGTTTTACTATTAAAATATTGTTTAAACAGAAATATACAAATAGAAGACTATTTGCACGTTCACAAGGATGTGTAAGATACAAAATCGGGAAGGAGATGGAGTAAAGAATATGGATTAGTCATCTGTTGAAGTTAATAGAAACTCTGATTTGGAACCAAACCGGAGAACGAAACTTGAAAAATTATTTAAGTCTTAAACTACTGGTGTGATCCTTCAGAAGTTTGTTTTTATCCATCTTTGACATAAACTCTGAATCAAGTTTCTTGAAACATAATGACGCTAGTCGCACAAAGCACGAAAAGAGGTATAGGATCATGGTTAAAAACAAAGCGAGGAGTGAAACAGAGGATTCGATATTTTTTGACTCAGGATAATAGAATTTCAAAACCTTGATGCTCCACCTGAGTATCGGAAACAACAGTTAACCTACTGGAACTGGCTTGATAAGATTTTGTGGGTGTAATCTGCTAAAAACCCTCAGGAGACAAAACTCCTCCTACTAGGGACACCTAGAGGTTTAATGGCTTGTTGCACGGACTCAGTGCAATCGTATTCCCTGCAAAAGTGAGGCTAGGTATTTTTTTTGTTTGTTTTGCTCGAGACGAGCAAAAGGGTAAGTTTGGAGGTATTTGTTCGGCACAATTTATTACATTGCAATACCACCCATTTTCTATCATTTTGTAAATAAAAATTGATATTTAATCTATGCCTGCTCATTTATACAGATTACAGGTACGCAAGTATAAACACTGGAAACAGTACACAACATGCACAAAAAGACGGTTTTAGCCGGAACTACAAACGGGACAGAATACAGATCAGGATTAAAAGAGTTTGCAACAATAAAATGTGTGTACAAAAAGATTTTTTGATTTGGTCCAACATGTGAACAAGTGTAAACATGGACTTGACCAAGTGCACAAGTGGGCAAACACCATCATGGTGCCTTTTTGCAAATGGGTGCACAAGTGGCATGGCAATGATTGAGTAAAAAGTGTTGATGTGATATAAACCATTGCAACTTGATCTAGTTTCTTCTCTTTTCTTTACCTTAGAATTCACCCATGTGCAAATTGTAACAAATTGCAACTACAGAGAGATGATCAAGTAACTAGTTGACTACTAACTAAAAGTGGGCCCCATCCTCAACAACTAGGTCGCAGATTTAGACAATATGGCCTCAATTTGCGGCCATATCATTTACAAAATGGTTCGAACAAGTTTTGTGGGCCCCTAGTGGTTTTGTAAGTTCATTAGTATATGCAACTTCTGGTTTTGAATGTTCTATAAATAGCAGATCAGTTTATGAAGAAGAGACACAATTTGCACTACTTGTACTTATTTTGATAAAATTTTGTAGCTCTTTGGATTAAATTGAGTTCTTTGCCTTCCTCTGGTCTTGTAACCTTTATCTTTGAGCTTGCAAAATTAGATTTTGGTAGTTGAACTCATTTGCTTGTACTTGGATACCATTGCAATAAAATCTTCATTGAGTTCAAGTTTTGGTTTTTGTATCTTTTCTCTACTTTCCTTACTTACATTCTCTTTTATATATTCAGTTGTGATCTTATTAACATGATGTGTGAGTAGTTTTTCACTTAGGCTATGGTGAGATAGGTTGTTGAATGGCTTGCCTTCCAACCCCTCCTTCTTGATTTTTAACATTTTTGCAATTCCTTTCTTAATATATGCAATGATTTATGTCTTGCTTGATAAGATATATTGTTTTAAATGGTTGCAAATCAAGCTTAACATATATCCTATTCTTTCTTTACATTTTATTGTTGTTATATTAAGAATTGAAGTTGAAAGGAGTATGAAATTTAGCTAAGTGTAGTAAACTAGTTAGATAGAACATGTAGCTATATAAGCATATGATCTATACTTGCTAACTTCACTTAACTCATTTCATGCTCATTTCATCTTAACACCTTAAATTTTTAGTTTCTTTTGAACCTAATTTTGATATCGTATTCTAAACCGATACTTGTTATCGGGATAGATGCGACATGCTTTCTTAAGTTAATTAGAAGCTAGAAATGGACTTTGAATCAAGATTGAGAGTTGGGGGTAACGCCGTATTTCAACTTACCAAAGCTTAGCTTAAGTTTTCCCTAAATATCACTATCCTCTCATTATTTCATTTTGTAAAACGTGACAAATCCAACTCCAAATCATTTTTTATAACTCAAAATGATGTCGTGATATCCACTCCCTGTGGATCGACCCGTACTTTCCGGCTTGCAACAACGCACCGTATACTTGCGGTATTTTTATAACTCGAGACTCAAGTCGTGCACTATTTTCATAAAAAAAAACCGACATATCCTACATTGACTAAACCCTTTTCAAAAGCACGACACCGTGAGTCTCTAACAATATCCATTTATTAAACTTGTTGAAGTTAAATGTAAATAAAGTTGTTGATAGATTTTATTCACTTGTCATTTCTTATCACTTTTATATTGCTTATATACGGTTAGCGTATTTGTTTCGAGAAAAGACCTTCTCGGAATAAATGCGTCGAGAGTCTCGTCACGTTTCCCGCTTCCCTCTTTTGGGAAGCGAGGCGTGACAAAACCGAAAGGATCTCGCAAGTGCATTTTTCTTTCTTTTCACAAGTTTGTGCCCTTTCGGGGTTTTACAAGCTCATGGGTAGTTCTGCTGTTTTTACTCACGGAGTCCTTTAGGGATTTCATCCATGCCCATTGTGTTTATGGACATACCATTTTTTTTGTGAACACTCGGACGTGGTTTCGCTATGGGTACCCCAACATCGTTTGCTGGTGGGACTTGGGGAAAACTACATAGCTGATAAAGCTATATAACCGATGGGACTTGAGGAGACAACTTCGTAATGGGTAGACCGTAGATAGTATATCATAGTCAATTTGAAGACTAACCGAGGGTAGGATGCCAGTCTAACGACATAGCGGTCCATGGAAAACATGAGGTAACTTTGATTTTGGGTAGCTCGTAGATTGGATATGTTGGTCAATTTTGAGACCGGCCATAGAGAAGAACGCCAGTTTAGGGACATCGTTCCATGGGAAACATAAAGAACATATGTGAGATATAGATAGTTTGTTCCTGTGGATTGTAAACGGTTGGTTGTATGATTCATATCGTAGGGCAGAGTGCCAGTTTAAGGACATAGCAGTCCATGGGAACATACTGGGGTTATTTTGACTTTGGGTAGCCCGTGGATTATATACGGTAGTCGGTTTGGTGAACTAGCCGCATGGCAGGATGCCAGTTTAGGGACATAGCGGTCCATCTCGTTTGTTTCGGTCGGAGAGTTACATAACTCGTCCCTTCCACTGCTTGCTTGCTTAGACGTTGCTGTCTTTCCTCCTCATAAATTACCATTTCACACCTTAGGCTATCTTCGCGTTCTTGGACTTCTTCTTTTATCATCGTGTCAATCGAGTCGTCTTGCGGAAAATACATGGCACTTTGCATGGTACCTGCCCCCTGCTCATCAGTGTCGCTTTCTGATGTTGACGGGGTATCTTCGTCATATACGAAGGAGTGAGAGATTATGTGGCAGCTTCCTACATGCTCTTTTTCTTCTCCTATTGAGTTTTCTTCTTTCTCAGCATCGCCATTTTCGAAGAGATGCTGAAGAAACTCTTCGAGTGTAATTGGCGATCGTGCTTTATGGTTATATCCCTCCAGCGCGCCGACGTATTTCTGCAAATCCGTACGGCTGTCCACATATTCGGCCAGCTGCATGGGTTTCTAAGTCTTTGTTTTCTTTTTCTTGGAAGAATTAACTTGACTTGGGGGCTTTCCCCTTATCATCCATTTTCAGAGTAGGACATGGCTTCTACATCCCTTCCATAATTTCTGGTTCGAGCGGGATTTTCCCCTTGATTGCGGGACACGCTTGTAGGTCTTTTAATATCCTTTTTGTTTTTTTATAAAAGGACCATTTCTCATAGAGTTTCTGCGACTCGCGAGTAGGATGCCTCCTGCATATCATCTCTTTTAGGGGTGTGTCTTTGTGACGGACTCACCCTCCAGGTATCTGACAGCATAAACTTGCTCTGTTTATACTAGTTCTCAACCCAGTTTTTGGAAACGTAACAGTTCTCGATCAGGTGGCTTACCACTCGATGATAGGGGCAGTAGTTTGGCTCATTAACTGCATTGACTTGTGCTGGTTATCGTGGCTCGAGCAACGTCAGCATGCTGTTCTTCATGGCGAGCTCGAACAACTTCCTCGTCTTTGTCCCGGGGGCCTGAGTATTCCTGTCCCAATCTTTTTTCAAGGTGGGCCTTGTGCGGTCATTATTTTGGCGACCGGTTGCTTTAGGACCGCTCGTTTGTTATTGAACGTTAGCGACAAACGTCGTTGTTTACCGTCAATGACTGGACTGAGACGCGGGGGGCGTCTAACCTGAATTTCGGGGCAGATTCTATTTGGACATATCCATCCACCTCTCCGAAGATGCCAAGTTGATTTATGAAACCGTATATCGGAGGTTTGGATAGATACGACCGTTGTAGCGTGACTTTATCAGATTCTCCCTCTTTTAGGGGGTTTTTTATTGTAGGCATGCTCTTCCCTGCAGGCGCAAGCTCTTGCAGTTAATTACGTTATCATTTTGCGATAACAACTTTCTCCTGCTCCAGGCAGATCACTTCATGTTGTGTTGTGTTTGTTTTATATTGGGTTGCCCTTAGATTATATATGGAGACTAATTTATGTCGTCATCCGTTGGTCGCGGATTAGTCCAAATCCATATATATTAGATTTGGGGTTTTGAACTTAGGACGCAGATCTCATATAAATGAGGCCAATCAGTTCACGGGATATTTGGGTTTGATCTAAGGTTCATTAGTCATATATGAGACTAAATTGACTTAGGAACAATGAGCATATGAGCTCAACTGATCATTAGATCATATATGAATAGCCCATGGTAGTATATGGTAGTCAATATGGAGACAGTTCGCAAGGCAAAACATATTAGTTTAAGGACAACGCGGTCCAACATTCCCGTGTTTGGGACAAATATTAGTTTAAGAACATTTCGGTTCAACATTCCCGTGTTTGGGAGAAATATTAGTTTAAGGATATTTCGATCCAACATTTCCGTGTTTGGGACGAAAGAGGAGGAGTTGTTGGTTGTAAGGACCCGCCACCTCTATGAAGACGTTGAAAAATTACGACATATATCAGAGATATGTAAAGATATGCATTTGAACCAAATCCCATATATGAAGGAAAAGCTCATGGTGGATCTAAGGATCGTTAGTCTTATATAAGACTAAGATTGACTTAGAAGATATGAGATGAAGATCATTGATCGTATATGAGACTAAGATCGGTTTGGATATCGTAAGCATATGGGCTCAGTTAATTTAAAATCAAAGAAGCAGCTTAAGCTTCATAAACTTAGCCAATTTGGGCTACGATTGGGTTTCTATACCACCCAACAGTGCTAAGCACTTAATCTTCTGACAATGGATATAATATCCAAATTTTGTTCTGGCGCTCACATGGGTGTTACGTGAAGCCCTCAGACTTAGCCGTTGCCCGATCAATGCTAAGCACTTTAGCACTTTGAATATATATAGTGCTAAGCACTTAATTGCGTAGCGCTCACGTGTGTTTCACGTGAGGCGGTGCTCCTTTTTCCCACTCTTATATTATCACGTAAGACGCTGTGTTTCTTGGCGCTCACGTACTATCACATGAGGAGCTGGAATAGTGCTAAGCACTAATCTGTTCTTCCTTCTGGCGCTCACGTGCTATCACGTGAGGCGCTGAGTATTTGTGTGCTCACGTGTGTTTCATGTGAGGCGCTATCTTCTGCTTCTTTTAAGTGCTCACGTGGATATTATGTGAGACGCTGAGTTCTTAGAGATTTAATATCTGTTGATGTTTTTTAGAAAAATTAAATCTCTGTTAATGGTATTTTGACTACTACCGATCACCAAAGACCACTGTTTTGAGGATCTGCAATCAGGTTCTTTAAGAACTAAGTTCTTGATTATGAAGAAACTAAGTTCCTGGAGTATTATGGACTCCATCTTGTTCATGTCCTTTCTTCTATTGTTCTCCCCTGAATCTTTGATTCTTAAGAACAAGATCTTCCCAATGAGAATTAAATTCTTAATTTGTGAGAGACTTGTCTTGTAGATCTCAGATCCAGAGAAAGAACTAATTTCTTTTAAAGGGTTAAACCCTTGTATTTGATATGATAGGTAAAAGAGATATTTTGATCTCTGCTTTTTTCTTTACCTAGGATTTTAGAGGAGGAAGATCTTCTCCTTTATTGAGAATTAAATTCTCTGTTGTTTTGTGTGAGGTTTTGGAGAACCTTCTGTATCTTTTTACAGAAGCTTATGTGGGGTCTCCTCTTTTCTAGATTTAATCTATTTACTCATATTTATAGGAGAAGAGAAAAATCGATTTGTTGGAGTAAATCTCTCATTAAGAGATCATGATTGATTTCATAATCAATCGAAATAATCTTAAAGATCAACCGGTGAATTTTATTCACAGTTGGATTTTTATCCAAAAGCTCCATGTTTAACAGAGAAAATTTCTTATTTGTTTTAAAAAGACTAGAAAAATATTTTCCTAAGATAGAATTTAATTCTATCAGATGATTGATTGGTGATTTTATAATCACCGTTGGATTTTTGATCTAAGAGTTCTCTATTTAACTGAGAAAATCTTTCTAGTTTAAGAAAAATCAGGAAAATATTTCCCACATAGAATTTAATTTTACATAGAATTTAATTCTATCAAAAATAAAAACACTTACGTGCATTGCACGTGGGATGTTGGCCTATAGCGCTCACGTGGATATCACGTAAGGCGCTGCCAAGAGGCTGGCAAGTGCGTGTATGTATCGAGCTCATCAAGTTCCTTGTAATGCCGAGGCGGAGCTATTGTAATTTGTGGATGGAGAAGTCCAAATAGCATCTGCCTCCAAATTCAGGCTAGACGTCCCAATGTCTCGGTCTCTGTCTTTTGGCGATAAACAATGTGCTCACATGAATATCACGTGAGACGCTGCTAAAAGACTGGCAGGTGTGCTCACGTGGATATCATGTAAGGTGCTGCCAAGAGACTGGATTAATGCTTCACGTGGATATCACGTGAGACACTCATGTGTTTAACACGTGGGAACCAATATAGGATTTGATCATATCTAAAGCGGCTACTCACATGCTTTGTATGTAGGTGCGCACGTGTTTAATACGTAGAAGCTTCTCTTTATTTTTATAAGGAAACAACAAGCTCTGAGCAAAAAAATTTGGTGGGAACAGTCGTCTTGCCTTTGTTTAACAGAGCGCATTCTTATTTTAGAAAAATTAGGGAAATATTTTCCCATATCGAATTTAATCTATCATAACCAATTGCTTCAAATCTTGGCGGTGGCGCTCACATGCGATGCACGTTGGAGCTACCAAGGGTGGCATTAGCGCTCTGCGCGTAGGCGCCGCCATATGCTTAGCCTCAGCGCTCACGTGTCTTGCTCGTGGGCACTGCTATATACATGGTATTGACGCTCGCGTATTTTGCACGTAGGCGCTGTCAGTTTTGGCGGGAACAATCATTTCATGAAAATATTCGCCAATTGGTTGGAAGTGATTTTTGGGTAATTCTTGAAATTTCGAAGGGATTTAATGCAAATCTCAAGAAATTTGACAAGTATATTCCAATTTTATATTTCGGTATTTCATAATAAATCATTTAAAACCTCTACAAAAACTCTCGTGATGATTCGTGCAAGAATTCATAAGATATGGATTTTTGAGCGTCTCGAAAGGGATATTTCAGTCACTTGAACGAATCTTGAAATATGCACTTAAGTTACTTCCATGTATACCAAACATTTATTTTTATGCAAAAATGATGTGAATGACATGTTGCAGATGCACTGGCGTGATGAGGATGCAAGGTTATGGTGCAAAAATGCAGTGGTAAAAGAGTAAATTCACAAATCGATGCTTCTTTGGGGTGTCTACAGATGTCCATCTTGGATAGAGATTGGCTACCATTGAAGGCAACCGATTGACAAAGTCTTGAGACACCGCAAAGAGGCATCAAATTAGGGTTTTCCTATTTTTTTATGAAGATATGCTTATACGAATGCGTGCAAAAATCCTACTTAAATAAAAAAAAAAGAGCAACCTCCTGCTTTCATAAAGGGGTTTAACCTCAAAAGGAATTCGTTTTGGGATGATTGGTCGATCCACTCTCAAACACCGCCCTTGTCGAGTGCCAGGATGCAAGATGCAATTAGTCTAAGTAATGCATCGATGATGCAGCTATTCTATATGATGCAACTATTTTAAATGATGCAAAGATGATGCAATGATGGATAGAAACCTTGTACGGGGAACTATCCAATGGTAGAGGATCAATTCCTATAACTATATCATAGATGGATTCTTATTTGTCATGAGGGTTTGAAGTTGGAGGCTTATCCTATGGATTAGTATTTATGCATTCAAACAATATCAACTTATTTGAATTTGACTTTTGGAAATGAAGACCAGCTAATTGATATGGAGAATCAACCAGTTAGTATCTCATCCTGTAAGAAAAGATTTTTTTTAGTTTGGAAAGTCTAGAAAATAAATATTATTATTTTATTTAAGTAAAGATTTTTTTTTGAAAGCATAAGTTGTGCTTTTTAACGTGTAATGATACTACGACTGTCTAGGTCACCGGATCCATTTTACGTCAGCCAGCAAGACGAGCTCACCTAATTAAAGGCCGTAATTTTACGTTTTTAGATTAGCCAAGCTTTTGACGGGAACTTTTTAACCCGAGAAGTTGTGGAATTCCAAACCCTTGGTTCTGAGTCTAAGAACGAATCCATGTTGGATTCGTACAGTAGCGCCATCCATCATTTATTTTAAGACGTGTGTTGTGATTTTGGAAAATGTGCGTTCGAATCATAGACAGGATGTGATAGATTCATTCGTTGTTGATGTAAAGCATGCGATACGCGTTTGAGAAAAGGGCAAACGAACTCGAACTCCTAATAGATAGACTTGTTTGAAATCCACTAGTCGTTCTAATTTTTACTTTACACTGCCCCTAGTCAAAGAACCTTACTCGTTGACACGCTTTCTTCTTTGTTGACCCTGGGTATTATTAGTCCAACCTGAAGAGTACCGATAATATGACTGTTGCAGGTGCTATTAAGGCCTTTGCAGGTTTTCACCTAGCAGTGGTATTTTTTTCGACGAGTCCGCGCCCTTTAGGGTTTTCGGAAATTCGCGGGTAGTCTTATTGTTTTTACTCACGAATTCTTTTCAGGTTCTTATTCATGCCCCTTTTACTTATGGACTATCCTTCTTTCTTTTCTTTATTTTTCCTTTGAATTTTGAATTTTCTCTTTTTTTCCTTTTTTTTGAAACACTAACAAATTAAATATATAAAATGATAACAGTCATGCCACAAATATGATTTTTTTAAGGATATCTTGAAGACTCACAAAATCTAGGATCGAGTACGTCATTACTCTTACCCCAATTATATTGTTTGTTGGACTAGTGAGGACTTTTTCGGTTGTAATGGGGCATGGATGGATCAAAGGATGTCAGTTAAGCTCAAGAGTATCGATAATTTGCTCATCCCTTCTTTTGCCACTTTCATTTTTTTTTGTGCCTTTTTTTTGTTTTCGTTTTTTATTTTTTATTTTCGTTATGCAATTTTTTTTGGCATTTTAGGGATGACAACTCTTTCTCATTATGTACAAGGGTGTGCCAAAGAAATTAAAAGGCTCAAAATAGTGTGCAAATGGAAAATAATTCGTAAATTCTATTTTTTGGGAAAGTGTTGGCCGAGTGAAGGCCTCGTCCAGCAAACTATATACAGGAGATTTGAATTTAGACATAGTATTTCTGAAGTTATCCAGCATTTAGAGGCCCAGAGCTATCTGTTCCGTCCATGGTGGTGAGTAGATAAGCATTTCCGAGATACGCATGACGACCATGATCCTTCCCAATTTGGTGCAAATTTACCCTTGTTGGTGCTTGTCGGCCATATCTTCTTAAGGACTAGTCGCCTTTTTGGAACGATCTCTCGTGAACATTCCGGTTGTATGCTCTCGCCATTCTTCATTAATAGCATTGTGAATGACCTAGAGCTTTTAATCTCCTTTCTTTAATGAAGTCTAGCTCTTCGAATCTGTTCATGAACCACTCAAGCTCGTTGATACCTTCAGCTTCTATCAGGACTTTTATTGACGGTATCATCACTTCTACGAGGAGGACTGTTTTGTTTCCATAAAAAAGTGAATATGGCATGGCTCCAGTAGAGGTTCTAATAGTCATTCGATACGCCCATTGTAACGACTATGTTTCAGTGTACAGAAAATTTGTTTAAAAATTAATGTACAAATAGAGTATTTGCACTCCTGTGTATGCTACAAGTATTTAATTTGCTTTTGAACAGTAAGAAACAACTTGTAGCTCATTGGCAAAGCCTTGCACTGCTGTGACATAGCCCTCTGTATTCGAATCCCTCCAGCCACATATTAATTTTGTTGATTTTTCTTTTAAACTTTTAGAAGCCCAAAGGCTTACACGTGCATTGCACCTAAAATGAAAAGTCATATAGAAATCAAACATGTACATTAGGCTAGTTGAAACGACACCAACACGTGGCAAGAATCCAAACTCCCCACCCTCAGTTTGGACCGGCGAGATGCTCCATGGGGCCCCCGACGGTAATGCTTCAATTTTTTTAACCCTACACCCCTTGGACTCCCCCTACTAACCCTAGACAATTTGATTTCTCTGCACATTAACAGAGAATTAAAATGAGGTATTAATCCAAAATTTTAATGCATTTTTAATTCTCTCTTCACTCACAAAACCCTAATCCTATCTTATAAATACCCCCTACACTTTAGCCCTCCCCATTCTGAAATCTAGTATCAAAACTCTCTAAAATTTCTAAGTCCAAAATTTGTACAAGTGGAGTTAGCGAAGGTCAAAGTTCCGGCGATATTTCAGGACAAATCCGGCGACGACGCGACTCCACGACGCCTTTAAAAGTTCCCTCTACTTCTCCCCTCTCTTTTCAACCTGTAAGTTCCCTCTCCCCTCCTCTCATTCTAATCTAAAACACTCTCATTTCAAAACTCGTCGGAAGCGGAGTTATTTCGACTTCCGATTCTCTTTTCTTTAAAAAACCTAAATTTTCTTAATAACAAAATTACCAATTCTTCATATATTGTTTAGCAATCATAACCCAACACTTTAGAACAACTTTCATCTCAAAATAATATGTTGTGCAACGTTTATCACATTTTTATGATTAAATACCACAAACTTTATATTCTACATATTTCATCATATTCCTTTGTATTACCTTTAGAAAACTCATGAGGTAATGACCTATTTCATCACAACACTCATTCTTAATATAGCACGATGGCTTTTGGAACATTGTTTTGTGGGATAATTGCAAGTTTACAATAAAATACCCTAAACTATTACAAAACCGTATTCTTTAAATTGTCTTATTTAAATTCCATACGATTAAGTCCTTACAACCCATTTGGGGAATCCGATTTGATTGGTGCGGGTTATCGCACATCCATCGAACTAGTAGGGCGAGATACAGATCTCCTTACGAAGTATATGATCTCGATGGAAATTGTATTACAATTTTAAGAAAAACGTGATTTCTATTTAGTAAATAAATTCTATTTTTAATATATATATATATATATAATCAAAATATTAATTTTAAATATATTATAGATATTCCATGTTTTCTAAATCAAAAGAATCACAAAAGATCATGAAAATACCATCACATTCAATACAAGTCAAATTACAAGAAAATATCATATACTATTAAAAGTTAGGTTTATATCCACTAGAATACCTCATCTTATAAAAATTACATCTATGAAAACCCTAAAGTCGATAATTAAATACTAAAGTCGATAATTAAATACTTGAGGTTTATTTTGAAAATATATCAAAACTATTTTTCATAAACCCCCTCAAGTTATACAAATTTACAATAAGGACCCTAGTAAATATAGGTTTAAGCGGGACCAATTCTCTTGAGCCTCAGGGAGCCGGAGAAAGTGGGTGCTTGCCTATTTAAGTTAGACAAACTAAAGACGGTGTTATCAACACGGTAATTGTCTTGGAAAAAGACACAAATCCTGCCGTCCATGTGTAGCAGTTACCGATAACATCAAAACTAATTCAGGGCTTCAATTCTGTTTAAAGAGTCTGACTCAATCTGAGTCCCAGTCAATCCGAATACAATCAATACTTGAATACAATTCAATTATAACTCTGATACAACATGAATCCATTTATACCAAATACAATCTATATTAACAAGACTTAATTTGACCGAACCATGGATATACATGACTTGTCTACATGACTATCCGTTTATACCTTTATCCGATTGCAATTGATATCATGGTTTCGGCAAGTCTTACATCCATAATTTACTACAAATCAATACAAACAATACAATAAACATTACGGGGTTTTAAAGGGGTAGACTGGTACGGAATGTGTTAGAAGTAGCACGAGACGGTCACTTTAATACACCTAACCTGAATATCCGTTGTTATTGTACCGTGGCTTAACGGTTCCTTGTGCTTCATATACCTTAGTCCACGGAATAGTTGGACTCCTCTTGTATACACTGGCATATTCTGTACCAAGCTACAAATAACCGCGTTAATATTATAATCAAACATTACCAGTTATATTCTCTTTTCTGTCTATTCTATTTCTACATTTTCTTTGGGACATACCGAGCGATTGTTCGCTGACGACATTCTTTCTCTCTTCTTTTTTTGGAATGTTGTCAGGTGGATCCGACTCACTGGAGATAGAGCCCAGTGCTGACGACTTGGAGCAGTTCTCTGAAGACCCCGAGCTTTAGACACTTGTATATACTTTCTTTTCAGTTATGCCATTGTTTAGGCATTGTTTTCCGCATTGTATTTACATTTCCAGTTGTATGTAAATAAATGTTTAATAAATAAAAGTTGTTGTTCAATCATATCTCTTGTCATTTTTCTTGTGTACTTTATTATATTTCTTATTTAGGCTTAGCGTGTTTACTTCTGAGTAAATACGTAGCGGGCCAGTCATGTCTCCTTCTCCGTATATTAGGAAGCGGAGCGTGACACCCATAAAGCGTAGGGGAGTTTTTCGTGCCAATCCTTGTGAGTAACAATCATTTATTCTAGTATTCGCACGACATTCTTATTAGCTGCTTCGACTACTCCGTTTGTTTGCGGCCTGTAAGGTTATGAGAAGTGATGCTTGATCTTGTACTCTTCACAGAAATCTGGAACTTTCTTCGACGCGAAGTTTGTCCCATTATCACTTATGATCGCATGAAGGAGTCAGAATAGGTAGAACATGCTTTCTAAGAACATGACAACCTAGTTGGCTTTGATGTTTGTAAAGGACATGGTCTTAACCCATTTGGTAAAATAATCGATCGCGGCTAGTATAAACTCATGGCCGTTCAAAACTTTTGGTGATATCTTGCCGACTACATTTAGACCCCATGTGGCAAAAGGCCAAGGTGTGGAGAGATTATGAAGTTCGGCCGAAGGGACGTGAATGAGGTTTGAGTGTATTTGACATTGGTGACACTTCTTTGCAAATTCATGACAATCGGTCTCCAAGATCATCCAGAAGTAATCTTGTCGTCGGACCATCTTTGCGAGTGTAACGCCGCTCGTGTGAGCTCCACAGATTCCGAAATGCACTTCTTTCATAACTTTTTGAGCTTCTTTTTCATCTAAGCAACGCAAGAGTATTCCTTCGAATGATCGCTTATAAAGTTCTTCGTCGCAGATTACAAAGTTTTGAGCGAGATTGACTAGGCATTTTCAATCTACTGAGGTCCCTTCTGGCAAAGCGAAATCCTTCAGAAATCTCTTCATGTCGTAGAACAAGGGTTTTCCATCATTGCTCGATGTGATCGGCTCTGTGCTGCAACAGCAGATAAGAGTTTCCCTCTTAGTGATTTGGATCTTGAATGTTCCGCTTCCACCATGTAGCCAGAGTAACTAATGCGTCAGCGAAGCGCTTGTTAGTGCGCGGTAGGAATTCAAAGTAAATTTTGTCAAAGTTTTCCTTAAGCCGAATCTGAAAGTCATGATAAGGGATCGGCTTTTCATCTAAGGTTTGGAATTCTCCAATGGTTTGACATATCAAGAGAAGAGAATCGCCACATACACGCAGCTTCTTGATTTTGTTTTGTTTCACCATTTGTACCACCAGAATACAAGCTTCATATTTGGCCATATTGTGTGTGCATTCAAAATCGATTTGGAAGGTTGTTGATAATTGGTTTCCTGTCGAAGAGATAAGTACCGCTCATATACCTTTGCCATTCTTGTTGACTGTGTCATTGAAGTATTTGATCCATGAATCATCATTTTCACTATCTTCAGTAGTTAACATTATGTTTGCATCCGAAAAGTCTACTCTTAAAAGTTCATAATCCTCAATAGGATGTTCGGCGAGGTCGTTTGTGATCGCTTGCCTATTGATAGCTTTCCGAGTGACGAACTGGATGTGATACCATGTGAGGATCTTTTGCCATTTTGTGATTCTTCCGATGAGTGTCGGCTTCTCGAAGATGTATCGTAGAGGGTCATGTTTGGCGATGAGTAGGATAGTATGGCTGAGTGTGCAGTGACGAAGGCGTTGTAAAGCCCATACTAATGTTAGACACAATTTCTCGATGAATGAGTACTGTTCCCCTCCGAACGGCGGCCTGCGACGTTAGGACGTCACGTGCCTGAGGTTCGGGGCAGATGCTATTTGGTTTTTATCCGTCCACCTCTTCGAAGATGCCAAGTTGATTTATAGCACCGTGTATCGAAGGTTTAGACGGATGCGGCCGATGTAGCAGACTTTGTCAGATTCCCCCTCGCTTGAGGGGTTTTTGATTGTGGGGACGCTCTTCCCTGCAGGCGCAAGCCCCTGCAGTTAATTACGCTACCGCTTTGCGGTAACAACTTTCTCCTTCTCCAGAATTTCACTTCGTGTCGTGTGTGTTTGTTTTGTTTGTGGCTGCCCGTGGATTGTATACGGAGACTGAGTAATGCCGTCGCCCGTAGGGCGTGGATTAGTCCAAATCCGTATTTACTTAGATTTGGGTTTGGTGTTTTTAGTTTAAGGATGCATTAGTCGCGTTGCGACTAAGATCAACTTAAACATTCGTCAAGGATACGTTAGTCTTGCTTTGGACTAAGATCAACCTGACGTGGTGATTCATTTAATTTATGGCCATCGGGACTCATCACCTCTCTAACATCGTTGAAGGATTACAACGATAGGTGTCAGAGGAGCTCAGAGATGTACCCTTGAACCAAAGCTGATTGAGGGTTTTATAGTCCATTTAAGTGCTTAAGGATACGTTAGCCGTATTTGGGGCTAAGATCAACTTAAACGGGATCGTTTAGATCCGGCAAAAGAGCAATTGGCTCTATTGTTCCAGTTTAGGGACGTAGTGGTCCCTTATTAGTTTAGGGACGTCTCGGTCCGATACCAGTTTAAGGACGTAGTGGTCCATTATTAGTTTAGGGACGTTTCGGTCCGATGCCAGTTTAGGGACATAGTGGTCCATTATTAGTTTAAGGACATTTCGGTCCATCGCCAGTTTAGGGACGTGGTGGTCCGTCATTAGTTTAGGGACATTTCGGTCCGATGCCAGTTTAGGGACGTAGTGGTCCATCATTAGTTTAAGGACGTCTCGGTCCGATATTAGTTTAAGGACGTCTCGGTCCGATATTAGTTTAAGGACGTCTCGGTCCGATATTAGTTTAAGGACGTCTCGGTCCGATATTAGTTTAAGGACGTCTCGGTCCAATATTAGTTTAGGGACCTCTCGGTCCATCATTAGTTTAAGGACGTTTCGGTCCACGAGTTTAAGGACCCCGCAGTCCATATCGATGTGTGGTCGTTGGGACCCGTCACCTCTTTGACGTCGTTGAGGAATTACAACGACGGATGTCAAAGGAGTTCGGAGATGTACCCTCGAACCGGATGTAAATTGATTTAGAAGAGCAATTTTGCTCAGTCAATTTAATTTAAGGACTTATGGCCAAAATTGGGCTAAGTCCAGTTGAAATGTTCAACGTTTTATTTGCTTTTGCATTGCATTTCTTTTTTTTTATTTTTATTTGGGCCTTGCCCAGAAAGGATGCAGAGTATCAATTTGTTTTGGGCTCTACCCTTTTAGGAATGATGCAAGGTATTAATTTTATTTGGGCTCTGCCCTTATATAAAGGATGTAAAGCATCAATTTATTTGGGCTCTGCCCATTTATTGCCTTGCAATTTATTTTGGCCTGTCAGGTCATTTTGATTTGGGCCTGGCCCTTCAAATAGTGCAAAGCACCAAGAATCTTTTGGATTCAAGAAAATGAGTGCAGAGCACTTTTTAATGATCTAAATTTAGATCAAAGAAGAGAAAAGAAAATCTTTTCTTTCTTTCTGTCTCAGAGAACCAGAGGTTCATAGCAAGTGCAAGGCACTATTTTTATTTATTTATTTATCTGAGAACCAGAGGTTCATAGCAAGTGCAAGGCACTATTTTTATTTATTTATTTATCTGAGAACCAGAGGTTCATAGCAAGTGCAAGGCACTATTTTTATTTATTTATTTATCTGAGAACCAGAGGTTCATAGCAAGTGCAAGGCACTATCTGTTGTGCGCACGTGCGTTGCACGTGGTGCCGCATGGCGGGCATACGTGCGTTGCACGTGGCGCACATGCGCATTATGAGGAGAAGCAAAGCTTCTATATATGGAGAACAAGCTCCTTTTAATATTATTAAATATTCCCATGTGGTGCGCACGTGCGTTGCACGTAGTGCCGCATGGCAAGCACACGTGCGTTGCACGTAGCGCACATGGCGCTTGCGCATATGCGCATTATGGAGGAGCATGCTCCTATCTTGGAGAACTAAGCTCCTTTGAGTATTGAATCCTTTGAGGATTTAACTCTACCCTTTCTAAGAGGTATCCCCTCTTATTTATATGGGAGTGGTAGAGAAGCCAGCTCTCATTTTCCCGATGTGGGACTAAAAAATGCATTCCCCATGTAGTAGAGCATTACTTTAGATTACACGTGTATAACACATTTGCTCATAACTTTTGATCTCGGATGAATTATGAGGCCCATAATATATCAAATCGAAGGTCTTTTCGAGATGCTTTCAATATCATCATAATTTAGCTGTTTTTCGTTCCGGAGTTTGTCAAAATACAGCTCGGAAAATACTGGTTCGCATCTTCTTCCTTAAATCACATGTGCATAGACATTTGCTCATAACTTTTGATCCCGGATGAATTATGAGGCCCATAATATATCAAATCGAAGGTTTTATCGAGACGCTTTCGATACAAATAGAATTTATCCATTTCTCATTCGGGAGTTTATCAAAAAACAGCCCGGAAGATACTGGTTCGTATTTCCTTAAGCGTATCGCTGCCATTTGATACCTTGGACTCTTTTGCGCAGAAATTTTTGGTGGGAACAAATGCCCCCCACTACTTTGCCTACGTAAGTATGTACGTGGGTGAAGTAGTGCAGAGTTATGCAGAGTTATGCATGGCGTATGGCCAGTTTTGGGTTGATGTATCACTTTCAGAATCTTGATCTGAGAAGATAAAGAGCGGACACAAGCGTCGTCATTTATCTTTGACTCAAATCTCAACTCATAAGGGATATAGTTCCAACCCTTAACTCCATGAGCCGCATCCTTCTATTTCTTTTTTTGTCTCACTCTGGCGTGGAGTAGTTCATACGCTTATGAGTAAGTTCTCCATTTCAGTGGCATGTAGCTTTGGCAAGTGTGGCCCATAGATGGTCGGCCCATCTTGACTTCTTTGCAGGGCAGTGATGGCTTAGGAGACAGGGGTAGGATCTGCCATCTAAGGCTTTTCAACTTTACGAGCCGTGAGGGTCTCATAAAGACTTTTCTCCCTACGAGTCGTGAGGATCTCGTAGGTGTATTTTCTCCTTGGGAATCGTGAGGATTCCTAAGTGTGTTTTCTCTTATAAGTCGTAAGGATCCTATAAGAGAGTTTTCCCTCTTACGAGTCGAGAGGACCCGTAAGCGGTTGTTTCCCTCCTTATCGAGATTCGACTTTGGAGAGTGTGACCCGTGGATAGTATGCAAGAGACCGTTTTGGGCCGACTTGCAGGGTCCCAGTGCTTAGGAAACAGGTTTTTTAATCCCTACTGCCTAAGGCTTTATCTCACGAGTCGAGACGCATCGAGAAAATCTCGCAAAGACATCAATTTCCTCACGAGTCGAAACGGATCGAGCAGATCTCGCAAGAACATCTTAACGTCGCATTTAACCTCTGCTCTTTACGACAGAAGCCCGTTAAGGTTGGTGGTACTTAGGGTTTTGGCCATCGTACCGTCGCATAAGCTGATATAGTCCTCGATAGGCAATCGTGCTGTTCGAGTAGCCCCGCGACTGCCGTGTCTCTGATCCCTTCGGGGGCTGGACAAGACGTCTTCAAGCAATCCTCCTTGGCAGTTTGACCGTCAGAAGAGCAAGCGCTAGGAATTTGCCATGCCGCTTTTTACTTGAGGTTAGGCTCATTTTGGAGAGCCCCGATGAGTCATAACCACTCCGCGCTGGTGTGGGGATGATCTCCGATAGTCTTTCGGGATTTATATGAGTTGCCGTTAAGACCCTGAAGCTAGGAATTTGGCCTTTGCTTCGTTTGCTGGCATTGCGTCTGCTGTATCGAGACGAATGTTGCGGTGGGAACTAGGGATTTTGCCGTGGCTCCGTTTCTTTGATGACGTTACGTCTGCTGTGTCGAGACGAACGTTGGGGTGACATCTCGTCTGCTGTATCGAGACGGACGTCGAAGTGGTGACCACTCCACACTGGTGCGAGATGATCTCCGATTGTCTTTCCGGCTTTATATGACTTGCCGTTAAGACCCTGAAGCTAGGAATTTAGCCTTCGCTTCGTTTGCTTTGGTGTGTCCAAATCCTGTTGGAGGAAGAACGCTGAGGTTGACATTTCGTCTACTGTATCGAGACGAACGTCATGGAGGTGACCACTTCATGTGAGATGGTCTCCGATTGTCTTTCCGGTTTTATGTGAGTTACCGTTAAGACGTCGAAGTTAGGAATGTGGCCTTCGCTTCGTTTGCTTTGGTGTGTCCAAATCCTGTTGGAGGAAGAACGCCGGGGTTGATATATCGTCTACTGTATCGAGACGAACGTCAAGGAGGTGACCACTTTCTGTGAGATGGTCTCCGATTGTCTTTCCGGTTTTATGTGAGTTACCGTAAAGACGTTGAAGCTAGGAATGTGGCCTTCGCTTCGTTTGCTTACACTGCGTCTGGTATATTGAGACGAATGCTGAGGTGGAGCTGGGATTTTGCCATCACTCCGCTTTGTTTCGACCATGGGGTCTTTTGTTAACTTTGCATGTACACCCCGCTGGGCTGCGAAGGAACGCCGTTGTTGACATTGCGTCTGTTGTAACGAGACGAATGCTAAGGTGGAGTTGGGATTTTGCCGTTACTCCGCTTTGTTTTGACCGTGAGGTCTTTTGTTGACGTTGCATCTGCCTCCAGCTGGACTGCGGAGGAACGCTGTTGTTGACATTGCGTCTACTGTATCGAGACGAATACTGAGGTGAAGCTGGGATTCTGCCATCGCTCTGCTTGATGGTGTAACATCTGTGTCCTGTTGGAATGAGGAGGCACACCGTTGTTGGTCTCCAGGCTTTATACGTGGCCATTGAGATTTGGAACTAGGGACTTTGTCATGGTTCCGTTTGTTGCGATTCTGAGGTCAGTTATTGACGCCATGTCTGCATCTAGTTGAAGTGAGGAGAAACGCCGTTGGTGATCTTTAAGTTGTCGATATTGACGTCGAGACCCTGAAGTTAGGGACCTTCCTTTGCTTCATTTGTTGACATCGTGTCTGTAATATTGCGACAAATGTCGAGATGGTCTCTAGGTTATCTATGAACCGTCGAGATTTGGCTTCGCTTTCTGGTGGAGCCTGTTGGGAATGTATTGTTCCCTTTTTATCTGTGCCCCTGGATTATATACAGGGATCGATGTGATTTCACCTATAGGGCAAAGGTTTCATTCTTTCATTTTTTTTTATTCTTTCCGCGATGGTCTATCATTTCAGCTTTTATATCGCGAAGGTCGCGATTGCCCAATCATTTCGGCTATTTTTCGCGGTGCCCAATCATTTCGGCTGTTTATTTTATTTTTACTCGCTACTTTTTATTGCGAGTTGCCCAATAATTTCGGCTGTTTATTTTATTTTTACTCGCTGTTTTTTATTGCGAGTTGCCCAATCATTTCGGCTATTTCATATGCATTTTTTTTTTGGCTCGCTGATTTTTTTCTTTCTCGCGAGTAGGGGATTTGGGATCCGATACCAATCTTGGCATCAGCATCGCTGCGACTGGAATATTGCCAGGAGCGAATCATCATTTGCCATGAAAGGACTTGGAATTTGATACCGGTTTAGGCATCAGCATCGCTACAACTGGGATATTGCCAGGAGCGAATCATCATCTGCCTCCGTCGATGTTGAACAAAGGTGGCTTAGCGAACAGGGTTAAGATCCCGTCGACTGAGGCTTTTGACTTCATGAGCCGTAAGGGTCTCACAAAGGTATTTCTCCCTACAAGTCGTGAGGATCTTGTAGGTGTGTTTTCTCCTTGGGAATCGTGAGGATTCCTAAGTGCATGTTCTCTTGTAAGTCGTAAGGATCTTACAAAAGGGTTTTCTCCTTATAAGTCGAGAGAACTTACAAGTGTTGTTTGCTGTACAAGCATATCCCTAGTCACGGATGGGACTTTGTTAGGGAAATATCTATTCATGCCCGTGGATTGTATACAAAGGTCACTATTGGACTACTTGTAGGGCAATGTCGAAAGTTGTGGGGGTTGCTTAAGCACAGGTTTAGGCCTCTGTAACTTAAGACTTTCAAATCTTACGGGCCGTGGGGGTCCCATAAGAGAGTTCTCCTTACGAGTCGTGAGGATCTCGCAAGTGTATTTTCTCCTTAGGAATCGTGGGGATCCCCAAGTGTGTTGCTCCTTTGTGAGTCGTAAGGATCTCACGCAGGTGGTTTCTCCTTACAGGGTCGAGAGGATTCTATAAGTGTTTCTTTAACGAGGTTGCGCCCTTTCGGGTTTTCACAAACACTCGCCGGTAGCCCTGCTGTTTTTACTCACGGAGCCCTTTCGGGTTTTCATCCGTGCCCTTTTTGCTTATGGACATACCTTTATTTTTTCTTCTTTTTTTTTACGAGGTCGCGCCCTTTCGGGTTTTCACGAACACTCGCCGGTAGCCCTGCTGTTTTTACTCACGGAGCCCTTTCGGGTTTTCATCCGTGCCCATTTTGCTTGTGGACGTACCGTTTTTTTTATCTTTTATTTTATTCTTTTTTTTTTAACGAGGTCGTGCCCTTTCGGGTTTTCACGAACACTCGTCGGTAGCCCTGCTGTTTTTACTCACGGAGCCCTTTCGGGTTTTCATCCGTGCCCATTTTGCTTGTGGACGTACCCATTTTTTTTTATTTTATTAACACGTCAGCCTGAAGATGCTGCGGGTTGGGAGTAGTTTAACGACGTTTCGGTCATTTGCAAGTTTTAGGACATTGCGGTCCGTCGTTAGTTTAAGGACATCTCGGTCCGTTGTTAGTTTAAGGACGTTTCGGTCCGTTATCCAGTTTTAGGACGTAGTGGTCCGTTAGGCTTTCTCTATGAATGAGCATGATGCCCCCGGCGTGTCCATATTTTTCGGAGCATGCGGTTGTGGCGGGTTCACCTTCCAAATTTCGGACAACGCGAACTTGCCCTGTTGGTATTGGTCTTCAACCCAGTTCTTGAAGACATAGCAATCCTCGATCAGATGACCTACCGTTTGGTGGTAAGGGCAATAATTAGGATTATTAATATCGCCTGGCCGCAATGGACGTTTTGGATTCGGCAGATTGATGAGTCTGTCGCACACTGCCAGCTCGAACAGTCCCCTTGTTTTATCTTGCGGAAACGAGTAAGGACGTTTCAACTTTTCCTGGAGGGATTGCCGCTTGTTGCTTTGGCAAGCAACCGGTCTAGGGTCACCTGATTGTTGGTGAGTGCTGGCGACGAGGGCCGTTTTTCTTTTTCCTTTATCCTTTTTGTTCGATCCTTTGTTTACGGGGCCGAGATTTTTTCTGAGTAGCATGCGATTGCACGGCTGAACGTTCTCGCAGATTCTCAATTCCTTTATTTTTGAAATAGATTCCCCGATGGAAGAGTTGGGGGTAGCTTCTTCGTCAGAGTCGCTTCCAAAGGTGATAATTTGTGATCCCTTGAAGTCGGCTATATGACAGTCGGCGGTGGCTCTTTTGCGCTCATATATCGCATTTTTTCGATGTCCACAAGCTTCACACTTTGTCCTGTCGAAGTGTTGCTTTTGAGCGACATACCCTTGCCACCAACAGTTAAAGGACTCGCAGTCTTCGGTAGGATGTATGATCTTCTGATGATATAAACAGAAGTTAGGGTGCATCTCTACCTCAGAGAAAGGATTTTCTTCGGAGGGCGGTAGCTTCATTCCTACTGATAGAGCATTGGCGAACCGTTTCCTCGTCTTGAATTTATTTTTACCCGCAGTGTATGGCTTTTGATTTGACGGGAATACCTTGGTTCTTTCCAGTATGGCCATTTCATGCTCTTGATTGGATTTTGCTTTCAAACGAATTTCATTTAGGAAGGCATCGATCAACTTGTCTGACGGCCGCGAAATTTCTGTTTCAGGGTCCGCCGTTGATTTCTCAGCGCAAGGATCCTCCTCCTCATCCGTCAGTGAATGAGAAATCACATGACAAGTCGCTACGTAGTCTTCGGATTCATCCGATAAGTTTTCTCCATTGTTTTCATCCTCGACGAAAGAACAAGTTGCCCCCGGCGTGTCCGTCTTCTTTGGAGAGTGCGGCTGTGGGGGGTTTACCTTCCAGCTTTCAGACAGCGTGAACTTACCTTGCAGGTATTGATCCTCAATCCATCCCTTAAAGACGAAACAATTCTCAATCGGGTGACTTACCGTTTGGTGGTAAGGGCAATAATTGGGATTATTAAGATCGCCTGGCTGCGACAGACGCTTTGGACTTGGCAGATTGATGAGTCTGTTACGCACTGCCAGCTCAAACAGTCTTCTCGTTTTATTCTGAGGAAACGAGTAAGGACGTCCTAGCCTCTCTTCGAGGGATGGGCGTGGACGCACGTTGTTTTGGCGAGCGACCGGCTTTGAGTTGCTCGGCTGTTGCTGAGCGTTGGCGACAATGATCGCTTTTCCTTTCTCATTTCGGGGATCCGGTCTTGGAGGAGACGGTCTATGGCCCATCTGGTCCATTTAGGCTAATTTGTCGATCAAGGCCTGGAAGGTGGTCGGCCTGAAGAACATCATGAATTGCGAGATGGTCGCCTGCGGATCGAGAGTGCCCACAAACATGCCTACCGCAGGAGCCTCTTCTATGCGTTGTTCGCATTTCGACCATAGGTTCCGCCATCGTGTTGCGTATTGGACACATGTTTCGCCTGACCTTATCCTGGCATTTATCAGTGCTGTAATCGGGGTGCGTTCACTAGCACTTGCGAATCTTTGTGTAAACAGCAGTTCCATCTCTGCAAATGTTTTGACAGAGTCGTTAGGTAGCTCCGAATACCATTCAAAGGCTGTTTCTGCTAAGCTGCCGACGAATTGAAGTAGCAACAATTTGTCATCGCCTCCAGTATTGCCGCATACGGCCCTGAATTGAGCGACATGCTGATGCGGATTCCCTGTCCCTTTATATACGTGGAATTTAGGGATCGTATATCCTGGCGGGTAATTGATATGGTCATACCAGCTCGGATACGGTCGTCCGGTTCTAACAATTTGCCCAGCCGCTTCATTCGCCTGATGAACCCGGATCTGCTGAGCTATATATTCGTCTAGGTCAACTTTGGAGATTGCCTCCTCCTTGGCTGTTGATAGAGCCGGCGGAGGATTTGACGTTTCTCCCCTGTCGTCTTCAAGGACGATCGGAGGATCTTCGGCAGGAGGGTCCGGCTGTAACATCATCCCTACCATATCTTGGAAGAGGAACGCCATCTGTTTTATGTTAGCCGCTTGCTCTGCAGCTTCTTTGTCCCTCTTTTCGAGGACTCTGCGTAAAAAGTCAGCGTCGGTTTCTTGTTCTTGACGCTCATCCGAAGACGTTTCAGAGCTTTCTTTTGGCTCAGTGAGTGCAGCCATTGTAGTCATCATTTCCTGAAGCTTTTGTTGTTGCTCCTGGGCTTTCGTCACGGATCGGGTGAGCGGTCGGTGGCCCATAGAAGTGCGGCTTTCCTCCTTTCCAGAAGCCATATAAACAGTGTGCACCACCATGCCCCCAGACTTGGGGCGTTTGTGTTCGGTGTCTTTGCGATTTGCCGAAGACACAGGGGCTTCTTGCGGCCTCCTTTTTTTGTGGGCCATCGAGGTTAAAGGAGCCGTTGGAGTGGGCATCCTAGCAACCGTCGCCCCCTGCTGTTTAATGGGGCAGTTTTTGTTATTTTCCACCTTCGCCCTTTTCTGGTGACGCAAGTGGTCTGGATCGATCACAGAGTCGTGAACCCTACGCCATACTTTATAGACTTTTGAGGATAGCCGTTGAGGGGGCTGTTCCTGCTTCGTCTCCGAAGCTTTTTCCATGGGCGGAGGAGACCTTTTCAATGTAGCAACCGGAGAGTTCTTTCTCACCTTCCTCAGCAATTCGAAGCTGTTCCCAGTTGGAACAGCAGCATTGACCTCCACCGCTGGAGCAGGTGGGATTAGCCCTGAGGGGGAGTTGCCCCCTGCTTTCCTTACTCGCTGCCAATGGCGGCGTCGCGCACGACGAGCCATTGGGACTGGCTCGGAACTCGGGATAGTTTCTTGTTGCCCCCCCTTTGGATGTGGGGTAACTGCTGATGTCAGCCTATCAAAGACTGATGCTTTTTGGCCAGCTGGAGGAGGAGTAGGAGCCGTCAATCTTGTAAAGACCGACTTTCTGATAGGAGAAGCCGCTTCAACGACTTCCAAAGCAGCGGCCGTTGCCCTCTTTGGGACGGCCACTTTATAGTTCTGACCTAGCCTGGTGAAAACGGAGGCTGTCGGTTTAGTAGCAGGCGACCCGTTGACAGGGGTCGTGGTAGCAGTGAGCCGGTCAAATACCGACTTCTTGTTCGCTTCTGGTGCGGATATCGGCGTAGAGAAGCTTGCAGAGGGGACCATGGTCCCGAAAAATAGGCCGGTGGTGGCCTGGGTCACCTGCTCTACCGGCAGAGTGAGGAAAGAGGCCGCTTGGGGCCCATATGTTACACCTCTCGGTGAGGTGGAGCATCCGTTGCAGTGGTGTTTCGCGCATTTGGTGCAGTGGGAATCCATGGATGCCTGAGTTCTGCGCCAGATAAAAGACCAAATCTTAGCAACTTGAAATCCGAAGACAACCATTAAACAAACCGCGATTGATTCGCGAAGACGACACACGAAGTGTGGAGTGGAAAGAGGAAAAGGTCCCACCGGGCGTGCCAGAATCTGTTCCCCTCCGAACGGCGGCCTGCGACGTTAGGACGTCACGTGCCTGAGGTTCGGGGCAGATGCTATTTGGTTTTTATCCGTCCACCTCTTCGAAGATGCCAAGTTGATTTATAGCACCGTGTATCGAAGGTTTAGACGGATGCGGCCGATGTAGCAGACTTTGTCAGATTCCCCCTCGCTTGAGGGGTTTTTGATTGTGGGGACGCTCTTCCCTGCAGGCGCAAGCCCCTGCAGTTAATTACGCTACCGCTTTGCGGTAACAACTTTCTCCTTCTCCAGAATTTCACTTCGTGTCGTGTGTGTTTGTTTTGTTTGTGGCTGCCCGTGGATTGTATACGGAGACTGAGTAATGCCGTCGCCCGTAGGGCGTGGATTAGTCCAAATCCGTATTTACTTAGATTTGGGTTTGGTGTTTTTAGTTTAAGGATGCATTAGTCGCGTTGCGACTAAGATCAACTTAAACATTCGTCAAGGATACGTTAGTCTTGCTTTGGACTAAGATCAACCTGACGTGGTGATTCATTTAATTTATGGCCATCGGGACTCATCACCTCTCTAACATCGTTGAAGGATTACAACGATAGGTGTCAGAGGAGCTCAGAGATGTACCCTTGAACCAAAGCTGATTGAGGGTTTTATAGTCCATTTAAGTGCTTAAGGATACGTTAGCCGTATTTGGGGCTAAGATCAACTTAAACGGGATCGTTTAGATCCGGCAAAAGAGCAATTGGCTCTATTGTTCCAGTTTAGGGACGTAGTGGTCCCTTATTAGTTTAGGGACGTCTCGGTCCGATACCAGTTTAAGGACGTAGTGGTCCATTATTAGTTTAGGGACGTTTCGGTCCGATGCCAGTTTAGGGACGTAGTGGTCCATTATTAGTTTAAGGACATTTCGGTCCATCGCCAGTTTAGGGACGTGGTGGTCCGTCATTAGTTTAGGGACATTTCGGTCCGATGCCAGTTTAGGGACGTAGTGGTCCATCATTAGTTTAAGGACGTCTCGGTCCGATATTAGTTTAAGGACGTCTCGGTCCGATATTAGTTTAAGGACGTCTCGGTCCGATATTAGTTTAAGGACGTCTCGGTCCAATATTAGTTTAGGGACCTCTCGGTCCATCATTAGTTTAAGGACGTTTCGGTCCACGAGTTTAAGGACCCCGCAGTCCATATCGATGTGTGGTCGTTGGGACCCGTCACCTCTTTGACGTCGTTGAGGAATTACAACGACGGATGTCAAAGGAGTTCGGAGATGTACCCTCGAACCGGATGTAAATTGATTTAGAAGAGCAATTTTGCTCAGTCAATTTAATTTAAGGACTTATGGCCAAAATTGGGCTAAGTCCAGTTGAAATGTTCAACGTTTTATTTGCTTTTGCATTGCATTTCTTTTTTTTTATTTTTATTTGGGCCTTGCCCAGAAAGGATGCAGAGTATCAATTTGTTTTGGGCTCTACCCTTTTAGGAATGATGCAAGGTATTAATTTTATTTGGGCTCTGCCCTTATATAAAGGATGCAAAGCATCAATTTATTTGGGCTCTGCCCATTTATTGCCTTGCAATTTATTTTGGCCTGTCAGGTCATTTTGATTTGGGCCTGGCCCTTCAAATAGTGCAAAGCACCAAGAATCTTTTGGATTCAAGAAAATGAGTGCAGAGCACTTTTTAATGATCTAAATTTAGATCAAAGAAGAGAAAAGAAAATCTTTTCTTTCTTTCTGTCTCAGAGAACCAGAGGTTCATAGCAAGTGTAAGGCACTATTTTTATTTATTTATTTATCTGAGAACCAGAGGTTCATAGCAAGTGCAAGGCACTATTTTTATTTATTTATTTATCTGAGAACCAGAGGTTCATAGCAAGTGCAAGGCACTATTTTTATTTATTTATTTATCTGAGAACCAGAGGTTCATAGCAAGTGCAAGGCACTATCTGTTGTGCGCACGTGCGTTGCACGTGGTGCCGCATGGCGGGCATACGTGCGTTGCACGTGGCGCACATGCGCATTATGAGGAGAAGCAAAGCTTCTATATATGGAGAACAAGCTCCTTTTAATATTATTAAATATTCCCATGTGGTGCGCACGTGCGTTGCACGTAGTGCCGCATGGCAAGCACACGTGCGTTGCACGTAGCGCACATGGCGCTTGCGCATATGCGCATTATGGAGGAGCATGCTCCTATCTTGGAGAACTAAGCTCCTTTGGAGAACTAAGCTCCTTTGAGTATTGAATCCTTTGAGGATTTAACTCTATCCTTTCTAAGAGGTATCCCCTCTTATTTATATGGGAGTGGTAGAGAAGCCAGCTCTCCTTTTCCCGATGTGGGACTAAAAAATGCATTCCCCATGTAGTAGAGCATTACTTTAGATTACACGTGTATAACACATTTGCTCATAACTTTTGATCTCGGATGAATTATGAGGCCCATAATATATCAAATCGAAGTTCTTTTCGAGATGCTTTCAATATCATCATAATTTAGCTGTTTTTCGTTCCGGAGTTTGTCAAAATACAGCTCGGAAAATACTGGTTCGCATCTTCTTCCTTAAATCACATGTGCATAGACATTTGCTCATAACTTTTGATCCCGGATGAATTATGAGGCCCATAATATATCAAATCGAAGGTTTTATCGAGACGCTTTCGATACAAATAGAATTTATCCATTTCTCATTCGGGAGTTTATCAAAAAACAGCCCGGAAGATACTGGTTCGTATTTCCTTAAGCGTATCGCTGCCATTTGATACCTTGGACTCTTTTGCGCAGAAATTTTTGGTGGGAACAAGTACTTTGCTTCATATGTGATCATCCGCTTATTCAAGTAGTATATTGTTTTTTTCCGTCCTGTTTCATCATGTTGCCCAAGAACACAACCCATAGATGTGTCAAAAGTGGTGATATAAATAATCAATGGTCTTTTTGGAACCAGTGGAACCAAAACTGGAGGATTGGATAACTAAGACCTGATTTTGCCAAACGCTATTTGACAATCTTCATTCCATTTTGCAGGGGCGTGTTTTCTGAGTAGCTTATAGATGGGATTGCAAGTCAGAGCAAGTTGTGCTATAAAGCAAACGATATACTGAATTCTCCCGAAGAAACTTCTAACTTCTTTTCCTGTCCTTAGAGATGGAATCTCTTGTATAGCGTAGATTTTGGACGGATCTACTTCGATTCCTCTTTGAGTAACGATAAAGCCTAAAAGCTTTCTCGAAGTTGTACCAAACAAGCGCTTTGTCGAATTTAGACGCAACTTATATTTTCTTAAACGGACGAATAGCTTCTTTAGATCATCTGCGTGGTGTGCGAGCTCCTTAGACTTAGCGATCATGTCATCCATATACACCTCTAGCTCATTGTGTACAATATCATGAAATAAAGCCGTCATTGCCCTCTGATATGCCGCGCCTGAATTCTTCAGTCCGAACGACATTACATGATAAATTTCCTTTTTTTTTGGTTTTAGGGAGATTTCGGTCTAAGGAGAGAGTCCTACGATAAATTCTCTTCTCTTTACCACTCAGATGCTCATCCCAAATGAATAACAAGAAAGTCAAAAGAGAAACGTAAAAAGAAGAGCCCCTTCACTTTTATGAATATAGAAGCAAGTTAAAATTCCATAGAAAGTGAAAAAAAGACAAAGAGGATCTTGGATCCCCATTTTTGTCAAAGTAGTGCTTATTTGAAGAGTTCAAAGCTTATGTAAACGATCTAAAACCGAGAAGTAGGGTCTTCAATCCTAAATCCCAGTTCTAAAAAGGAAAATTCATGTCTTTCTTTCTCTATTCTTTGTTTTTTTATGGATTTTTTGAGTTTTTGTGGGTTTTGGGTTTTTTCTATGCTAATTTAAAGGGTTTTTTTAGTGGAGTGGGACTTGAGCACTTGAGAAGGTTAAAGGAAGAGCCAGGTGGAAGAAAAGGGATCAAAGGGTCAAGAGAGATGGAAGAAGCTTTGTCATGACCCAAAATGGCACGTGACTGACACTTGAATCATATGAAGTCTATAGGACCCCATCTAATTCAAGTAAGCCAAAAAACCAGAAATCTAAACCATTTTAAAGAAGAATGTGAAGAAAAACTTGTTTTAAAGTTGCATATAATCACTTTGAAAAGTCGCTGTAAACATTTTTAAAACATCATATCTTTTCCGAAAATTTCGGCAGAGTCTCCTTTGTAAATACTGGCCCTAAAAGGGGTACAGCATGAATAATATGAATAAAGGCATCCCCAAGCGGGAGCTAGCTCTTCGTCAATTGACGGTCACAACCACGCAAGCAATATAATATACAACGCCAAGGGCGAGAATCAAAACTCAAAATGAACTCAAAATCAACATGAAAAGCATAATAATACAAGCGCGACTCTAAGGTCGAAATAATATACAACTGGTCTTCTAAGGTTATAAAATATACAAGTCTGGTTGATAGAGTTACTAGATACAACAATGTAAATAAAATACAAGGGTGACAACGATACAAGTGGACCCACCTACCAAGGCAGTCACCCAAAACGGAACAGTGTACCAGCAAAGCTGCAATGAACCTGTACGGCAAGACTTGCAAGAAACTGTGGCACAACGTGGGTGAGTTGCCAACTCGTGAGTAGAAAACATCACAGAGCAGAAATCATATGTATGACTCAATCCTATGTCAATACGATCATAATATATATATATATATATATATATATCCTCAAAATGATAAAGTCTTAAGCATAATAAGGTGGCAAGGGTAAACATCTATACATAAGTGTAATACCATGTGCTCGTGTCAGTGCCTCAGATAACAACATATCATAAATATGAGGTATGAATGCAATATAATGAAAACAGAATACATCATGCATGTGAAACTGTTTTCTTTATTTAGTGAGATTTCTTTATGTATATAAATCGAGGTATCATCAATGAAATTAACATGAAATCAGTGTCAAGTATCGACACAAAACATATATCCCAATATCTCAATATCTCAGGCTCCGGCAATCCGGACTGGCCTGTATCCCCGAATCTCAATATCTAGGGCTCCGGCTATCCGGACTGGCCCATAACATCAAATCTCAAAATCTAGGGCTCCGGCTATCCGGACTGGCCCATACTCCGATCGGTATCCTCCGGATATCCGTCGAGTCACAATACAATCACCGGTCAGTAGTGCTCCCCTGTCACAGGCTCAACGCCATCATCTGCGACCTTCTCGTCCCAGGGTACCGCACCAGGTCCACCATGCACCCACAGACGGTTTCTCTTCCTCCTTGAATCGGGTGTATGATATCACTCAAGAGCCGAGAAAACTCATGGTGGACATATCTCAAATCATATCATGAGAAAACCGCATTTTCTATCTTTTAAAAAGAAGATAAGTTTATAAAATCTTTGCGGTTTCTCTAAATCCAGAAATCTCATGGAAATCCGAAATCATGAATCACGATGTAAATAAATAATGAATACTAGGCTCCGGCAATCCGGACTGGCCCAAACTATCGCATGGAAAATAAATATATGAATAACATGCATGAGATAACACAATAAATAATGCAATATCTAATCTAGCACACTAATAATATATCGGAACTAACAGCTAACAAGCGATATCAATGAATCAATATTCTCTAAAGTGTGCGTGACATGGCAATTACCGATGATGATATGTGTGAGGCGGAAAGCAGGTGTACGTGGAGCATACGCATCATCGGTAATGGTGCTGGTATCCTGACAGCATGATTTTGATAATAACTAACGAAAAACACAATATAAGCATGCAATGCGATGCGAACAGGATGAATATGCAGAACGTGAATAATAACGCAATAATAAAGAATCTACATTAATATATATATGAGTCATACAGTTTTGCCATTTAAAATAACACGAATCGTGGTGTTTAAGGGTTACGGTGTTTTTAAGAAAAGGTACGTCCTTTGAAATATCCGTAGAATCTCTTATCCTGTCTTTAAAATATTCACGATTCGTTAGTTTTGAAATAGGTATGACTCAAGTCTAGTCTAACATTTACAAGTAAATTACAGAACTAAACTAACAAGCTAATCGAAAAGGTAAGGAAACCACCTAAATCTGAGTCGATATATATATATAAATATAATAGTCGGTGATCCCGCCTCAATAGTATCACATACAATACAATATATAATATAACATCCTCGAGTCAAGAGTGCGGATCTATCATCAATATATAGCTCGTACGGTAAATCCATCGTACGGCATCCCAATCTGGGTACGGGTCGAATATCATATTTATCTCATCATTCATCTGGTATCCCTATCATCATATCCTGTATTAGAGGTACTGATCTAAGTCTAGTACATACTGATACCATCTACAGATATATATGCGTGTGTATGAAAACACAACGCCTAAGGACCCGCTATACTAATCATGTCATATCTCATAATACAAACCAAGCATATCACCGATCTCGTGGAATCATGCCCAATCTCATCGACTCATCTCCAAATATCGTATACTATCCTCATAATCCATGTATATGTGTGTGTGTGTGTGTGTAGTCCCATACCCATGTATGTGTATATATATACACATCCCCATATACGCACAAGTAATAAAATGTATGCAAGTGTGTGTGTGCGTGTAAACCTTATTCTAGAGTTCGCGACTAACACTAACCATCGACACTATCATCCAATTATACTAAAATTTAATCCATGATCTCCTAAGATCTATCTAGATAATCATCTAGTCACACAATACACATAATTGTAATCATATATGACATATTTGTATACTACACTACGAACTGTGGGGGTGCTATACGCCATCCACCCGACTTCCCCCGTAGATATACATCTATTCACATCGATTCTCGCTTGCTGGAGTCGACGACGCCACGCTCATGCTCATCGTCTCGAAGTCCACATGGGGTACCTATATATATACACATATAGCATCGTAAACAGAAATCACGCACGAAAACCAAAATGTCGCACGAATCACACATAGGTTAAAACCTATAGTTTACGCATGCAAGAATAATCAAACAACTCCCGATACCGACGTACAAACGTCAAGTGACCGAGATAAAACACAAATACCAAAACCCCATTTCATTAAAAGCCGTAAAACAAATTCAGAAACTTCGTAAAACACTTCCAGATTTTACCCTAGGCCAAATTAGCCAATTTTGCATATGCAGGGGGCCTAATTTACAGAAGAATAAGACATGGACCAAACACGAATGGATTCCACCCCCATCGTGGCCGCAAATTGCGGCCAGGAAGAATAAATCTGCGGCCTGGAAGATTGGGTAGGGACTCGGGACTCTATGGCAGCTTCCTAGGTGCCTGCATGACTCTCTGTCTTCGCTATAAAATTTTCAGGTGCCCCGGGTGTTAGCAGATCTCCAATACACATCAAAATTTCCACAATTTCTAATATCGGAAGAATTTCAAAGTTCGCATTTGGGGTTAAGTCTCAGGTTTTGGTCCAATATACTATCGCTAAAGGGGGTTTAAGGTCACTATTAACTCAATTACCCTATCTCAATTCAAGAATTCCTCAAAACCCTAACTTGGAATTTTCTAAGTTCACAAAACCTCACTTAATCACTTCTAAACTAACATGGAAGTTAAAGTGAATGTAATTCTACACAAATGGTAAAGAGATTACCTCATTTGGCAACTCAAGAAATTTCTTGAGTTGCCCCAAACGTCCAAAATCCTTGATTTCTTGGTCCAAAGTGTTTGTACAGAGCTTGTGCATATTTTTAATGAAATGGAGATGGAATTTTGGTGAGTTTTTTGTGGTGAAGTGAGGAGGTAGAGGGGAGAGGGAGAGAGGGCAGCAGCCATGGGAGATGAGGGAGTAAGAAAGATGAAGAAATGAAGGGGGAAACAAATGGGACCTAAGGTCAAAGACCCCTCACCTCTCTCTCCTTTCTCTTTCATGCCCATACTCCATTTTTTTATCCTTTTCCATTTTCTTTTCTTTTCTTTTGTTTTCTTTTCTGATTTCATTTTAAAACAAATCCAACCATGAAAACAAAGAAAAGGCCATGGTAGAAAAAATGTGGAAATGTGAATTAGGACATGGTGTATGTCATGTGCACAAATCCGGCTTAATGCACGATTAACGATATTTAATCGCGATTAGCATAAAAATTGTATATAATTAATTATAAAAATTCATAATTTGCCTAAATCACATAAAACACCCTCATTTCAGAAATTCCTATAATTTTCCAAATATTTCCCAATTTATCGGTATTTAATTATACCGCACTATTAAAATATTCATAATATTTATTATTTAATTATAAAAATTTCCAAAAGTAATATTTTATTTTTCTGAAATGTTACAAGCTTCCTTCGCATGAGCATAAAGAATGCTTATTTATAAAAGAAAGTGATTAGGATATGAAATGGAGAATTATGATTGATTGTAGGGGGTGGAATGGTTGAGATTTTTGTAGAGATAAACTGATCTCTAAACTTATTTCACCCTCAAATACTTGGTCTCCATGCAATTTCCTAATAAAGTAAACGGATGCAAGTTAGGTATGCTTTTAGATAGAAAGAGTGTATATTATGATGGTCATAAGTTGCAAGTTAAGATAATGGTTTGCTGGGGGTAATCTTATGTCATAGGTTTTGACAAATCAAGTGGGGATTAATTATCACTAATCCAGTGTTTAATACAACGTTTAGCATAATTAACCCATAATAGATCATATTCAAAACAAATAACAAACGATATACAAATGACTTGAAATTTTATGTGGAGGGTCATATAAACAAGTTATGAAGTTCCATTAAGAAAAATTGGCAATTTTACCCTCGTGGGCTCCCCTTATTATTTTAATGAAGGCTTTGGCTTTTGGGGTAAACGTTGTCGATTTTAGTAGAAATTTTTATGGCATGTACTCATAAATATACTAAGATGATCTAGAAAGTTTGACATCGTTTGGCTCAAAGAATTATGAGATAAAAAATCGGAACCGTTAATGGCGATTAAAGGGTGATTAGGGAAATTAACGGGTTCCGGGTAAAATTGCCCATCGAAAATTGTCCCAATTGATATAACATGGTCAAGTGTGATGATCACAACATGAAAATACTGGTTAATTGGTTGGAAGTGATTTTTGAGCAATTCCTTAAAGTTCGAGATGGTTTAATGCAAATCTCAAGGAATTTGACAAATTTATTCGAATTTTATGCTTTGATAAATCATTAAAAACCTCTACAAAAACTCTCGAGATGAGTCGTGTAAGAATTCATGAGATTTGGATTTTGGAACGTCTCGAAATGGGTATTTCGGTCATTTGAACGAATCTTGAACCACACACTTAAATTGTTTCCATATGTACCAAACATTTATTTTTATGCAAAAATGAGGTGAATGACATGATGCAGATGTACTGGGGTGATGAGGATGCAAAGTTATGGTGCAAAAACGCAGGGATAAAAGAGTAAATTCACAGATTGGTACTTTTTTGGGGTGTGTGCAGTGGTAAAGAATTTAAGCCAATTTTTATTTTTATTTTTCTTCCCTTTTTCTGTTTGAAAGCCTTCTAGGTAGTTTGACATCACTCTCCGATTGATTGATGCATTTTAAAACCATGGCTACGCCCCTAATTAATATCCAGTTTTATGAACTCGCTTTCCCAACCTATTGTAGGTTCATACAATTGGAGTTTATATCCTTGAAAAAGAACCATACCATTGTATATATGATACCGTCAAGAAAAACCGTAACATTTTCAAGTCATAAAGTTGCTAAACAGCATAAACCTCCATCTCCGTCTTATGTAAGGTCTTGTTGGATCATTATCACTTGTTGCGAATTATTAGAAATTAGCCGAAATGCAGTCGAGACATATATAATCGGATCTGCTTCGGATCAAAATTAAACGTAAATAAATAAGGCATCATAGCATGCATGTAATTTAAATAATTTGGCAAAAAAAAAGGTATACACATGACAATATGATCTATTAATAATGTTGCATCTGAATAGATAAAATGCCTAATGCATCAATAAACAAAATTAAAACTTGAACAAAAACAACAAGGAGAGCAATAATAATCTAGCAGATTCTAACAACTCTATATAATTGCATATCTCATTAGGAAGTTTTGTACATATATTAACTTGGAACCAAGTTATCAGAATCTTAACCATAAAAAAACTAACCCCTACTTAGACTGATTCACATGAATTAGCCTTATTTTAATTTGTTGTCCTTGTTGTCCTGATGTTATCATGATCACTGTACTAGAAAACAGGTGACCAAAGCAAACAAGAAATTAAGACATTAAAAAAATTCATTTAAGATATTAGTCAATCAAATTTCTCCATGGTACTTATTAAACCCTACTGAGTATACTAAACTAGTTGAGCTTAGCTCCAAGTGATGATAGCAATACCATATCCTCTTATATGAAAGGCACAAGGTTTTGGATTTTTAAAGGATGAAACGATGTCTATAGAGACACTGCAGACCCAAACTGCAATGATCTCTCACATGGGTTAGTGAGACCCGCTGTCTATTTTGCTGTTAGAAACTTGGACCCTACAGGCTCATATGAGAGGTCACTGCAGTTTTGGACCTACAGACCCTGTTTTCTCTTTTTAAAATGCACGGACTAACTGTAAAAAAGCTGTTTATGTTTAGATGGACACTAACATTCTAAATCACTTGCAATTCTCTATATATGCTCGAAGGGGATATGTACTTGTACTATGCTGATGCTGAGACTAGGTTAAATGGCTAAATAAATCTACAGTTGAAAGTTGAAATTTTCTAGATATTGTAATTAGTCTCAAGGCATCTTCAAAATTTTTGTTTGTTTCATGTTCGTTCTGCGACTTTAGTATTGAAATTTTAATGTATATATATATATTGTTGTCACTGTATGTCATTGGATGGAACTGTTGTATGAATGATTGCATGAAGAAATCATGTGGTAGAAGATATATACTTGTATGAAGCTGCTTCAAGAAATTGAAGACTAAAAAGGTGACTAGGAAAAAGGGAAGAACTGGACAGTGGCAGTTTGTCTAATGAACAATGATGACCATAGATTCATCATTCATGCCAAGCTATAACATTTCCTTTCTGATTCAATTTATTCTTATTTTGAGAAAAGTAAAGAATCCTCTTAATTATTTAACAATATACTATCAGACCAATCATAACAAAATAGCCAGAAGAATACCATCAAGACATGTTTCCCCAAATTCTATTGGACTCGGGGGTGGCTCATGCACATGAGTTAGCTCGTTTTTAGCTCACACATTGCCATCGATAAAAGCAAATGCATGCTTGTAGATATGATTTATCAAGTTTTAATTCCACTTTAAATGCGAGACTAAAAATATGAAGGGTTTTTGGTTTTCCCAGGCCTTCTCAATGCAGGAGATCACAAAAGTAAGGATACGGATATGACAACACAAAGAGAGCTTTTAGATTCATTTGGAGATTGACTTACTTGTAGATTTTGACATATGAACAGGCATATATTCATATTATAAATGCTTATAGATTGAATCAAGGATCACAACATGACATGATCATGTAGATTTATTTTAAAGATCGCGAGCAAAGATTTATATGGTTTTTTCTACTTCTAATAAACCTACAAACTTAGAAATTAAACATGTATATACATATAGTCCAATTTATAATGTAAGCAACGGTGTGCACTCTAGAAGGCTTCTTTTCTTAGAAAAGTCCAAGAAGAAACGACGGTGGCCAGTTTTTGTTTGAAAAATGAAGAACCGGGTCAGAGACTACTAATAACAAGATCCTTGAGATCAAGAATACCTCTGCCTTGTACCGTGTTTTGCACATGCGTTGCACGTATCTGATAAATTAGGTTTTTTAAATAGCAAATTAGTTAATTTAGATAGCGGAAATGGTTTCTTTAAAGAAAGAGAGAGAGAGAGATTAGTGGGAAGAGTTTTTATTACCAGACAGAAAAAAAAGAATATAAATAGGCATCCACTCGAATTTGGTTGTTCCGGTTATGAAATATGATTTGATTTTTTAGAATTTCTTTAGTTGATTTCTTTTGCAATTAAGAATGATGCATCACCAAATCAATTTCAAAATTAAATATCCCTTTGTTTTCCCCTATAATAGTAGATATGTACTATATATTTTGCTTTTAATGCAATCGGATATTTGCATTTTTTTTAAGGAAAAAAACAATGCAGTTCGTTTTGATCAATAAGATGAATTAAAATAAAATAAAATATTTACGAGATTGTGACTTGAGGTAATAGTAAGCATTTGAACTAGGGTCTTATGGTTTTATTCGTGAGAGCAATGGATCATTGCATGCCGTTATCTTTACACAAATGTAATCACAGGATATAAATTCTACATTATACAATAAAAACCCTCGATACATCATATAAAAGTTATAGACGCAAAAGAAAAGTTGTTGTTACTTATTTCAAATATCGGCGGCTCCTAGAATGAATGCTTTGCAAATTCGGGTTTAAGAACCTTCCGTGCTTCTCTTCTTGTCCATTAAACGGATACTATAATAGTATTTCCATCCTTAACAGTAATGCCGCGAGAAACAGCAACATTCATAACGGCATTATTGTCGTAATCATCGATGGATTTAGCAAAGGAAGCAGAGCATTTTTATATTCGGTTTCTCCTTAGAATTCTTGAACAAGGAAGTGGATTCATACGACAAAGAGCGATGTTTACTAAAAGCAGCAGAAGCAATCAATTTCTTCTTAGGGTTCATCTTTTTAGCATGAGGTGTTTTGAATCTTGGAGGGATCATAAGGTCTCCGAGCCTAACTCATTCGAACAAGAGTTTTGCGCGACCGAATTATCTGAGTTTACAGGTTCGGATACCACATGTTCTTGATTGATCTGTGTTAAAGATTTATGCAAGTCTTCTGTTTTGGACTTATGGAAGTCATTATTAATACATACGAAATTTCGTTTCAACTAATAGTTTCTTTTTGTTTCTTTCAATAGAATTAAAGTCGGCAATTTCTTTGATTTCCGGATATTCGGTTTCCAGCTGATCTGATAGAATTCCATTGGATCTTATATTCTTGTCATGGTCCGCTATTTCTGAAAACATAAGACAAGATCCGTGAATTAGTATGGAGGTAGTATGGAAGTATCCGAAATAGGCTTATTTCCGATACTTCAAGTGTTTGTTTTGACAAGAAATAACATTTGAAGTTACTTCCATACGATGATGTGGATACTATGTGAAGTCGCTAATTCAAGATTTCTCTTCATGACCTCTTGAGCTTGGAAATGGCATAAAGCACAAGGAAAGGGGAAGAAAAATACTAATTTATTCATAACATTAATTAAATTTAAGCTTCTTTCATTCACTCTCATGCTTTTCTAGATAAAAGCTAATATAAAATAATTGCATTTATTACTTCAATAAAACTGTTTTTATAACCAAAACAAACAAAATAAGTGTAAGAAATTACTACTTCCATTTACTTCTTTTTGAAGTAACTTTAAGATTACTTCCGATACTTCCGTTCATCAAAACCTTCATTAATTATCACCTTATAGTATAGATTTGCAAATTGCAAGCACTGAAGCCTCTACAATTAATAATCACCCAAATATTCTTTAATTAATTGTAAACATGACTAGCTTGGTCATGTCTGGATATAAAGTCAAGATAACCGTGGTCTATATTTCACTGTAGTTATCTCAAATTTTGGCAACTTCAAATATTTTGCCTGAGATAACTGCAGTTATCTCAACTCCAATAATGATTGCCAAGGCAAAGTTCGCATTTTGGAGTTGAGTTCCGCCAACTCTATGAAACAGCAGTTCAGAAAACTCAACTCCATTCCCAAACATGGACTTAAATTTAGATATTGGAATTAAGGATAATGATTATTTTCTTTAAAAAAAAATATTTTTGAAAAAAACATGATGATGATGATGATGATGATGTTGATGATGAGGGGGTCACCATCCCAAGTCTACTCTCAACTGTGGCATGCACTGGGAGTAGGTCAAGGTAGGCCATGGTGCCAGGGCCTGCATGCATGCCTGTCTGCCCCCATTCAAAATCCAAGGAAGCATGAAGTCATTAGGATACAAACAAAGAGTAAGTGATAAAAAAGGAGTTAATTAGTCCCTTATCCAATGAGTACATGTAAGCTTTTTAGGGGCAGACTGGCAGAGGTATTGCATGTGTTCAAGGCTGGTCCAAGTCTGTAGGCACAATCAGTACATGAGAAAGCCAATAGTGTCAATTTTCTCATTTCTATGGTTTCTAGCTATGGTGACGATGAAGCCTTATAAATCCAATGAATCATCGTCGATATAATGACTGTGTTTATTTACTTTATGGGATTTCTTGATATAAGTTTACAAGGTCGGAGTAGTTTCGGTATTAGTTAATTGTAATTGCGGTTCACTGCAGCTAATTTATGGCTGTCGCCACAACAAATAAGGAAACCATGAGGTGGATTCCTAGGGTTTTATTGAGGCGAGTCCTGCGCTTGATGATGGGTCATGCGACCACAGCTACATTAAAATCTTCATCGGCTTAACTCTTTGCAATATGACTGTTTGGTATTAAATCTCTCAAATTTTCTCAGCTTATTTCAAATTAGGCCATTCAATCACATTTAATAACGGTTTGAGAAAGTTATTCTTGTGATATGAATCTTTGTATTATTTTTTGAGTAAAGATGGAATAAATCAAGGGCATGAACTACAAAAATCCTCAAAAATTAATACATTCACTTGATAAAACCCTAGCCCTTCAATCACTCAATTCAACCCTAAAATTTATGTTCCTCTCGAGGGGCGTTTGTTTGCAAGGAATTGCCCAAAATAATGAGAATTGGAGGGACAAAACACTATTCATCAAAGCAAAAGAGCATGGAATTGTCATTTTCTTGTTTGTATATATAGAATAGGAATTGCAGGTTTTGGGAATTGACATCACCTTTTTTGCAATTCAAAATCCAACTTTTTTTTATTGGAATTGCCCATTCCCATAGACACATAGGATAATAGGGATTATTTTATTTAGGAAATTGTTATGTTTACCTACTCTCTCTCTCTCTTTCTCTCTCTTCTCTTTGTCCAATTACCAAAATTCAATTCCCACTTTTTTTGTTCAACCAAATAAGGAGGAGGCTGAAGTGGGCAAAAACCATTCCAATTCTTTACAAACAAACAACGGAATGACAATTTAAAAAGACAATATTGTTTTTGTAAGATCCCAATTCCCAACTTTGTTTTTTGATTTCAGCAAACAAACCGCAATTTTTTTAAGTTTGGTCTTCTAACCTTTGATCCCTTCATCACAAACTTTAGAAAAAGCACCCACTTGTGTCCAATCAACATAAAATTATCCTTTCAAATGGAAAGGTTAAATAACCCTTTTTCCACCTTTTGTCAAATCTCTTGTTTCCAAAGAAAATTACTCACAAAACATGGCTGAAGAAAAGTTTGGTAGGAGAGAACCTGTGGTGTTGACAGAAATCGAGAATAAAACTGCAGAGGAGTAAATATTTTTCGGTTAACATATTTTTCATTGAAAGATTAGTTTCACGCTAATCCAGTTAGCATAAAAGGATTGTTCGCAGTTTACGACATGTTTGGATTACTGAAAGCAGTCTCGAAATAGATTCCAAAAAATTGTCGAGAAAACAGCTCTAGAACTTTATTTCTAGTCTTTGTTTATTAATATTTTAAAAATAATAAATAAATAATAAATTAAAGCCGCATGTTTCTTCATAGACAAAACAAAAAGAACTATTTTCTAAAAATAATAATTTATTGTTTTCTGGAAGTAATAAAAAGAAATAATATTTTTTTTTTTTGTTCTTTGCACTCTATGATTTCTTTCCACCTAAAATGAATGGAAGAAAATTTCGGAACTAGACATGCCGCATAAGTTCTACATCCTTACTTGGAAGTAACTTCTATGCTGTCTTTCCTCAAAACAAATGCTGTAGACTTATTTTCAATATATTGACATCATATCAGTTCAAATCTACATCCTTACTTGAAAGTAACCCATTAAAAAAAATTTAGGTTCTTTCTTATTAACACTTGAATTTGAAATTTATGGGTGTGATATTCATAAAAAAAAACATCCAACTAGCATTTTTAGTATGATTAGACCTAAAGACACCCTCATAATTTGAACTCAATTTACCAAAAATATCATTCCGTTCCTCTCTGACAGCCAGCTGTCGGTCCTCGATCGTACCAACAAAGCGCGCAGGTGACCACATCCTTAAAACCAACTACTTTGACATCAGTCAAACACAACAACATTCTCCTTCGCATCGGCGCAACTTCCTTAGCTCACCCGCGAGTGACCTTATTCACAAACCAAAATCTTGAACTTGCCACAAACTTTTCCCACAATTACCAACGAGGCCCCCTTTATCTCTCGTGATGAGGGCCAGTATCCATCGGGGACATAATCGTCATTAGCAAAACCCGTAACCACCATCACCAACTCCCGCCAATAGTACGCCACCGAAAAGACTAAAACGCCCTCCTCTGCTACCGTGCAGGGGCAGAAATGTAATTTCCGATTCGCCGATCCGACTCTCATGTGAGCCGTTCTCGAACCAATCTCGGGGAGCGATCCCAAAAGGGACCGTTGTTGCTAACCCCAACCCTTGATTGCCATCACTAAGGGGGCGTTCCGGGAGCGCCGCTGTAGCTAGTGTTGAGCAACGGGTTCCGCTCAACGCTCGACCGCATCCCGTCTGGGGGAGCGGCGAGACGGTTCTGACCGCTTGATTCGTGCAGTGGGAACGAAAGTCCCCTTAAAATAATTGAATGTTTGCATAAAATTTCAACCAAATATTTTTTTTGGATAATTTACATTTAAAATTATGGTTACAAAATTATGGTTTAGCTTATCCAACCCATCGTTATAAAACCATGGTTTCACATTACTCCTCCAAACACACCACAAAATATGGCTCGGTTACAAAACCGAAACGCTCGCCCGAACGGAGCCTAAAGCTTCGAAGCATCGCTAAAGATCCTAGCTGGTTTGGTTACGAAACCATGATATTGAATTGCTCATCAGAACGGAGCCTAAAGCTTGAAGCATCGCTAAAGATCCCAGCCTTGAGCTTTCGATCGCAGAATCGACGATTTGGAGCTGGATTTGAGCTCAAAGGGGACGAGAAAAAGTGCGGCGGCTGGAAGAATAAAATAATAATTTGGTCATCACAAGAAGGGGGCAAAGTTGGGGGATAAGAAAAATGCTTAGCCTACCGTGCATGAAATCTTACAACAATCTATCCAAGGAAAAATTATTCGGTGTGCCAGATGTAGTACATCCGGATAGGGGATGAGAGAGGGAAGGGTTTCGGGCAACCTTACAGTTTTTGGGGCTCACACTTTTATTTCTTTTATCTTACCCGGATCCGTACGATCGACACATGGGACAACTTTTTCTATGTAAGAGACAAACATTATGGGACCATTTGCTTAGTAGCACTGTCTAAGTGTCGTGGGTCCCGCTGTTTTTCTTGAGGTGGGTATTTCTGCCTAGAGTATTTCTCGAATACTAATAATCAGGAAAGGCGTGGGCTTTGTTGATTATTTAATGGCTGCGTATGTTCAAGTTTGATTCCCTTTGGCTTCGGTAAATTGCGCTAACCCCCCTCTCCCATTCTTCATCTTCTTCTTTGTTAGTGGGGATTTGTGAAGGTCGTTCCTTCTTTTGAGAAGAACACAACCCACGCCTTCAATTTATAATTGTTCCCAAAGCCTTGCTTTTTGAATAGAAAAGGTGTGATTTTTTTTGGGTTTGGGGGCTCATGGGGTTTGAGATGGGAGGAGAGAGGGGCAAATGGTGGAGGAATCGGACGACGATGGCGGTGATTTGGGTGGCGATCTCGGCGGCGATCTGCGTAGGGTTGCATTGGTATTTTAGATGGGATGGGATGAAACAGGCTGAGGATGGCTTGGTGAGCATGTGCGATGAGAGGGCTAGGATGCTGCAGGAGCAGTTCAAAGTGAGTGTGAATCATGTCCATGCGCTCGCGATTCTTGTTTCCACCTTCCATTTTCACAAGATACCCTCTGCTCTGGATCAGGTGAAATTTTCATTAGAATTTTTTGTTAGTTTCTCTTCTTATTTGCTTGGTATTAATGCACGCATGTTCGTTCATTGTGAAATTCATAGTATAGCCTGTTATGTTCATTGTGAAATTCGATCCTTTTCTGTTTTAGTTGGCAAAAATAGCAACATGGTTTCTTTTCTTGGATAAAAATCACACTTTTGTGTTTATTAGTAAAATTCAGAGTTCCTTCTCGTTGGTCAATCTATTTCCCTTTTGGAAATGGTTGAAGTAAGGAAACAAGTAGGAGTTAATATATGATAATTTCAAGGGTAAATTGTCAAACAGCCCTCGGCCTGTTCAGAACTTGTGTAAAAACCCTGGGCTTTTGGGCCTTGTCAAAAAACCCTTAGGCGCAGGTAAACCCTCGGTATACCAGTTTCCTCTAATATCTAAGCCGTTGGCTGTAGCATCTAAGCAGATGCCTGAAATATGTAAGCAGCAAGCAGTTGACTGTAATATCTAGACAGTTGGCTGTGATATCTTGACAGTTGCTTGTAATATCTAAGCAGTTGTCTATAATATGTAAGCAGTGTGAAGAATATATGGGTCTAAACAAAATCCAGTCCTGATGTTTCTTCACAAGGATTTTCAACAGGAAGCCCTTCCCAGCAATTTTGAAAATTACAAGGGTTTTTAGACAACTCCCAATTGGGCCGGGGCTTTTTGACAATTTACCCTAATTTCACCCTACAATTATTTAATGTTTAGAATCTGATAATGAGTAACTTCTTGGTTCTTTTAATTGCAATTATTTTGTTGTCTGGATTGGGAGGAATTATTCGGTGTGCCGGGTGTAATACACCTGGGCAGGATGAGAGAGAGAGAGAGAGAGAGAGGGATGAGTTTCGGACAGCCTTAGACAGCGTGTGAGGTTCACACATCTATTTATTATCCCTCTTGTCCGGTGTGGGAGGAATTATTCGCTGGAAAGGGGGCCATGTTGAGATTTGCCCACCAGGGACATTATTATGTTTGGTAGGAACCAGGAAGACAGTTGTGGATAGAATATTGGTCTCCTTTTGTCTTATGCTGATATTTTGTTGAACCTAGGCCTAATTGGTACAGCTGTTCCTTCTTCCTTCCCCAATCCCAGCTATTTTTCCCTTCATTACCTATGGAACTTTTGCTTTGAAAATAGTTTTTTTTTTCGATTTTATTTGCCTGGAAGACCGGATAATTTGAATTGTATCAAGTTTTCTCAGTATTGGTATCCTTCATATCTTCTTCTTTGCTAGTGTTAGGTTTGATCAGTTCTGATGAAAGCTTGATAGCAGGCACATCTAGAATGCTGCCCGGAGATTTGATCAATTTGGACATAATAAATATTTCAAATTTATCCATTTTTGTAGTAATATAGACATAATGGATTAAGTTTTCTTGACCATGGCTTTCATCTTGGAGTCAAACTTCTGAACTATAAAGTCTCAGGTAAAGAATTAGTTTGTAGACATATATGCTATCCAAATTGAAGTGCTGGGAGCTTAGCATAGACTAATGTGTGGTTGGCTCACGATGTATCTCACGCAGATGTAGCACTTTAAGACTCTCAGAAGCCATCGGATCATGTGGAAAGGCTCCCACAGCATGTCATAATCATTTTACCTTATAGGCTTAAAGCTGATGGGGGGTGCAAGCTAGCAATGCATACTGAACAAATTTATGAAAGGGAAGTCCTTTTGTAATAGATGAAGCTCCTTTCATCTTTTCACTTAAACTGGTTATATGCAACCATATAGACTCCTCCCTTGAGAAAGGGTCTATGAAATCATGGAAGTAAATAGACAGCACTTTATCGTTGAGACATTGACAAAAACATATTTAGTGCACTTGAATATAAAGCCAACAGGTTATCTGTTTCTTGAACCGAGTGATTTACGAACAGCTTGCATCAGATATGTCATGAAAATAATATTATTGGAAAATCGAAATTAATGCCATGCACAGCAACAACTACACTTCTCGTCACTTCTCGTTCCAAAAATTATGTGTAGTAGCACACTATAATGACTGTCAGGAGACCAATATATGCCCATTTTGTACTTGTAGATTCTTTGTAAACCCATTTTCCCTCACCCTCTCTCCTCTTTCCTAATACAAATTGTTGCTTAAGCTATCATGGTAAGAATCAATTGAGAAGATAGGTTTCTTACAGAATCTACGACGGCAAAATGGTAATATGTTGGTCACCTGACCGTCATGTCACTACCACAATGGCTTTGGATGGAATTTAAGAGCAACAACAAGCAAGAAAGCTCGTACTATTTTAATTCAATTTGTAAATCATGGTTTTATCTTAAAACGGTGAGAATTCATGCTATTTTATTATACTTTACACGATAACTATCGAAATAACTTGTTTTCTTTGCTTTTTTATTTTATTTCATCAGGCCTTAATGAAGCATTTTTACTTTGTTTATTTTATTGTTTGTTTAGACACTATGTGAAATTTTAACCTGTTTCCTTTGGTTGCAGGCTACATTTGCACATTACACAGAGGAAACATCATTTGAGCGCCCATTGTTGAATGGGGTTGCATATGCTCAACGAGTTCTTCATTCTGACAGAGACAAGTTTGAAGATCAGCAGGGCTGGACGATCAAGACCATGAAACGGGAGCCATCACCAGTTCAAGATGAATATGCTCCTGTTATTTTCTCTCAAAGGACTGTCTCCTATATAGAAGCCATTGACATGATGTCTGGTGAGGTAAGTCCAAAAAGAATACGATTTATATTGTTCTTACTTTGTACCTTTAAGCTGCTCCTGTGGCACTGTTTATTGTCCTTGAGAATGCACCAAAACCTCGAATTGTGGGGAGGGTTGAGGGATATAATCTTATATTTTTGACATGTCCCCACAAGTATGACATCCACTTATAGACTGAAACCTGAGGGTTTTGTGCAGCTGTATTTTCTTAAAAATTAATCTGCTTTATATGCGTGCCCCATAAAATTTGAACCTTAGCTCTGGTATCATCTTCAATTCCCTGCCATTGCACCAAAGTTCTGAAGTTGTGTTGAGGGCCGAGGGATATAATTTTATATTCCAACACCACTAAGTTACTTTCTGCCCATGCAGGAGGATCATGAGAATATTTTGAGGGCTAGGGAAACTGGAAAAGCTGTTCTCACAAACCCATTTAGGCTGCTTGGTTCCAACCATCTTGGTGTTGTTTTAACATTTCCCGTATATCGTTTGGGTCTCCATGCAGATGCAACAGTTGAAGAACGCATGGCAGCTGCTGCAGGGTGGGTTAGGATGCTTTATTCTCTTGCATGCAAATCTAAATTATCAGAGATTATGGTTACTTCTATCAGAATAAATAAAGAAGTTAACTTGATTAATGATTTCATCATGAATGAATATTCAATAATATATTCTCAAATTAGTACATTACTTTAGGTCGGGGAAGTATTCTGATCCGCACTCTGTCCCTATACATACACGTAGAACCTGAGTTCCTTATGAAGCGCATTTCCACATCCTATGGTGACCATTTAATTATTTGAGAGCTATGTTTAAGTTGTTTAATTAGAATACCTGTGTTCATGCAAATGTCTGTCTGATACGAGGGCTAACAGTACCGTTTGCAATCCTTGCTATTATCAATAATCAAATTTTAAGCGATTCATAAATCTTCCTTCATCATTGGCAATTATGTTGTTAACGATGACACTGAACCACTTTGAATATTTTGCAAATTCTCATAGTTGCATTTTCTAGCTCATGACAACATTAACATAACCAGTATCCTAGCAAGGCATTTTTAGTTTATCTTTAATTTTATGATAACTAATGCCATGTATAAAACTCGGTTTGGGCCCACAACACATGAGCCCACACATGGATGCACATGGGTTTTTAATATAGTGGGACCCCATCCAAAGACTTAAGTCTTATGAAAGTTTATCCCATCTTATATTTTATACCCATATGCATCCTACAATTTTTCTGATGTGGGACTATGTTAACCACATTCTCAACACTCCAATGGTGACCATTTAATTATTTGAGAGCTATGTTTAAGTTGTTTAATTAGAATACCTGTGTTCATGCAAATGTCTGTCTGATACGAGGGCTAAGAGTACCGTTTGCAATCCTTGCTATTATCAATAATCAAATTTTATGCGATTCATAAATCTTCCTTCATCATTGGCAATTATGTTGTTAACGATGACACTGAACCACTTTGAATATTTTGCAAATTCTCGTAGTTGCATTTTCTAGCTCATGACAACATTAACATAACCAGTATCCTAGCAGGCATTTTTAGTTTATCTTTAATTTTATGATAACTAATGCCATGTATAAAACTCGGTTTGGGCCCACGACACATGAGCCCACACATGGATGCACATGGGCTTTTAATATAGTGGGACCCCATCCAAAGACTTAAGTCTTATGAAAGTTTATCCCATCTTATATTTTATACCCATATGCATCCTACAATTTTTCTGATGTGGGACTATGTTAACCACATTCTCAACACTCCCCTTCACGTGCAAACGTGCACGCGCAATGAGGACTTCACATGCGAGGGCTCAAATTTCATATGTGCAACGTGAACAAACAAACAAACATCCGAGCTCTGATACCATGTAAAATTCGGTTTGGGTCCACAACACATGGATCCACACATGGATGCACATGGTTTTTTTAATTTAGTGGGACACCATCCAAAAGACTCAAGTCTTATGGAGGTTTATCCCATCTTATATTTTATACCCATATGCATTCAACAATTTTTCTGATATGGGACTATGTTAACCACGTTCTCAACACCATGAAAGGGAAAAAGAAAATATTTCTTTATAGAGCAATTCTCAGTGGGAAACTTATTTCTTCGGTCTACAGCTTGGGTTTCCATTTTTGAAAAGGTAATTTTAGAATGATAGATATACTGCTTTAGGTATTTAATATTGTGCCAAAATCCTACAAAGTAAAAGTGACCATGACCTATATGTTGTAATTAATATATACCTATAACATCTAATGAAACAGGAGATAAATCAAAACTATTATAATGGAGGCTCAAACTTTATTCTCAAATACTCTTTTAAATAACCGTCTCTCTTAATTAATCTCTCTCTTAATAATCTTTCCCAATTATAAACTTTGAGCGAGAATTCTGTAAATAACTAATACATGCTAAAACTAAATCTTCTCAAATTGTTTTAAATTTATTTCTAATTTAAAACTCTGACTAACTCAATCTAATTCAAACACAAACATTTAAATTTAAAACTTAAATCTAATTTAATATAAAAATTGAATTATAATTTCCAACTGCCTCTCTTAATTCAATTCTTCTATGAAGACATGTCGAGCGATCTTCAGACATCTTTGTTCCGTGACTTCAACTTCTTCATATTATTTGCGTGCTTAGAGATTTCATGCAATTCACAAACTCATTTCTTCAATCTGCTTGACTTTCTTGACATGTAATGTGAATCCTTTGACATTCACATCTTCATTTTCTTTCTCCACTCAATTCCAACTAACTTACCACCTTTCACCGAACAAATAAAAAATACCGAGCTCTCTCTTTTTCCCGTTTTAATCTTTTCACTAAGAACCTTTTCTTTTCTCGATTTTCATATACCGTTTCTTCCTTCCTTTTTCTTTTAATCTTTTCCCTTTTATATTTTCTTTTGCAATAATAAAAAAATATCTTATCTCTTTCTTCCTGTTCTTTTCTTTTCCAACGAACTCTATCTTGAACCATGAAATCTTTCTTTCTTCTTTCTTGATATTGTGAACTTACTTGTTTTCGTACTTTTCTTTTACAATGAATTCTCTTTTGGATTTTTTGAACAAATGACATGTTTACTTTTCCTTCTTCTTTTCTTTCTTTTCTTGAAATTTTCGATTTGCTTGAATCTCTTCCTCCTCTTTAAATCCTTTAATTTTTGAAATCTTCTTTTCCCTTCTCTCCAAATTTCTTGATTTCTTTTTTCGCTTCTTCTAACATTTCAAAGTCTCGAAGTTTTTTGATTTCTGCAGTATTCTTTTTCTTCTCTTTCACAAAATCTTTTTGAATCTTTTTCTTTTCTTTTACAAAATCTTGTGTTAAATCTTTTTGAATCATTTTCTTCATTTCCATGAAATCTTATGTTTCTTGAGATCTCTTTTGCTCTTCCATGAGTTCGTGGGTTTCTTGATTCCTTTTCTCTTATTCTATAAAATTTCTTGCTTCACAATCTTCTTTGATCTTCGGGATTAACTTCACCGCATCTTCTATGAATTCTTCAACTTTTTGAATTTTCTTTTCATCCTTTGCGAAATCTTTTGATTCGTGACTTTCCTTCTTTTCATCTACGAACTCTTTGACATTTTCAATCTTTATAGAATCCATAATCTTTGTTATATGTTTAGTATTCTCCCTCTCCTCTTCCATGAGATCTTTAACTTATTCTACTTTTTTTCTCTGTTCGAGTGTTCTTAAATTTTTGGAATTTTCTTCTCCAATTCAGTGAACTTTTTCTTATCTTCAATTATCTTTTCTTCCATCAGTTTTTCGGCTTCATAGGCTTTCTCGATCTCCTTCTCCCCCTTTGCTTTCTCTGACTTTTTTAGTGCTTTACTTCTCTCGGGCACTTTTTATGGCTCTTTGCCTTCTCTAATATCTTGATCCATCTTTGTTTCGGTTTCTCCATAGAACTCCCGTATAAAATTTCAAGCCATCTTCATATTTTTGAAATCACCTCCAAAGTACATAAGCGTACCATATCAATTATTTGACCAATTATTTATCTGTATCGTTCTTTATTATTAACTCATCAAAGTACTCCTTTTCTTTTGGTGTTTGGTTAGCGAATGTGTATGGCCTTTCGTATCTTTTTTCTACAATATCCCAAACACCATTAGAAACTAGTAAATTCTTCACCATGGTACTCCAATTCTGGTAGTCACCTTTGGTGATATGATATCTTACTATCTCATCAAGTTTCATCATCTTTTCTTGACGTCCTCTTTAAAACATTGTTGAATGGTGATGATCACAATCTTGCGCGTAACGGCGATCACCTGCTCTGGTACCACTGTTGATATACTTCTCTCGGGCTCTGATACCATAGAAAATATACCTAAAACAATCTAATGGAGGAGGAGAAAAATCAAAAACTATTATAATGGAGGAGGAACTCTCAAACTTTATTGATCTCAAATGCTCTCTAAAATAATTGTCTCTCTTAATTAATCTCTCTCACAATAATCTTTCTCAATTACAAACTTTGAGCGGGAACTTTTTAAATAGCTAATACATGATAAAACTAAATCTTCTCAAACTACTTTAAATTTATCTCTAATTTAAAACTCTAACTAACTCAATCTAATTCAAACATAAACATTTAAATTTAAAACTTAAGCTAACTTAATCTAAGAATTGAATTATAATTTGCAACACTATATATTAAATTGTTCTCTATTATCTTTATAAATTGTGTGATATAATTTACTTTTTTCCCTAAAAAACTACTATGGCCTATCTTCAGTATCCTTATAATATGTTGGAGCAATACAGACTATCAATCTGAGTACATCATGCTTGGCAGATATATTGGTGGGGCTTTCGACGTTGAATCACTTGTGGAAAATCTGCTGAGGCAACTTGCTGGCAATCAAGATATAATGGTGAAGGTGTATGATATCACAAACAGTTCTGAACCCTTGGTAATGTATGGACCTGAAAATCCTGATGGTTATATGTCTCTTTCACACGACAGCGCACTCGATTTTGGTGATCCATACAGGAAGCACCAAATGAACTGCAGGTAAAAAGAATCAATTAATATTGATGCTTTTGTTTTGAGAAAGCAATATGGAGTTAATTTGTGGACTGAGCAGGTATCGAGTGAAACCCCCGATCTCGTTGGGGGCCATTACTACGCCGGCTGGCGTTTTTGTGATATGTATGCTAGGAGGATATATATTATATGCCGCTTGGAATCGCTATGACAATGTCAGAGAGGATTGTCGTAAGATGGAAGAGCTTAAAGTTCAAGCAGAGGCTGCAGATGTAGCAAAATCTCAGGTTAAGAACCCCATTTATGATTACACATGAATAGGCGTGTCCTTGTGATTTAAACTAAATCATTTTTCTTATGTGGCAGTTCCTTGCTACAGTTTCGCATGAGATAAGGACACCGATGAATGGGGTTCTTGGTATGTCCATTGTTCTACATATACAAATGCTAGTTTACTGCTTTCTGGATTGGGTATTAGAGACTTTGGACCAAAAGTTGATTGTTACTATTATGTATTGTTAGGTATGTTAGATATGCTTTTGGATACAAATCTGAATTTGACCCAGAAAGATTATGCTCAAGCTGCTCAAATCTGCGGGAGAGCACTGATAACATTAATTAACGAAGTGCTGGACCGGGCAAAAATTGAAGCTGGGAAGTTAGAGATCGAGGCAGTACCATTTAACCTTCGATCTGTTGTAGACGAATCACTCTCTTATTTCTCTGCAAAGTCGAGAGAAAAGGGTATTGAGGTAATCCCTGTGAATATTTCATTGCATGGGTATTGAGGTAATCCTTGTGAATATTTCATGGATCTTGCATACACGTTGCATGGATATTGAGCACTTAATATGAACTGTAACCGTAGTTGTAACAATATCTTTAGCAATCACAATATTCATTCTTTCAGTTTTTGTTTCAAATTAGATATACATTGTTGCTCACTGACTCTTTTGATTAGCTTTGCCGTTTTGTGTTGGCTCTCTTTATAAGCTTTACCACAAAGTTATAACTGTAGCTGTTATTGTAGCAATATCTTCTGCAATCACAATAGTCATTCTTTCGGTTTTTGTTTCAAAATTAAACATATATATTGTTTGCTTAATGACTCCCTGTATAAGCTTTATTGCTTTATACGTAAGATAAGGATCTACATTGATATACGTCTATATGACACAGATATCTACGCCTTTGCGTATGTGACCTAGGTAGCATTTACTTCATGTGCATTCTAAATTTTTAATTTATGACGCTTTGTTGGTCACCTGCAGCTTGCTGTTTTTGTCGCGAAGAATGTTCCTGAGGTTCTGACGGGTGATCCCGGGAGGTTTCGGCAAATAATCACAAATCTTGTGGGAAATTCAGTCAAAGTAAGCATTTATTTTGCCTAACGAGGTTCTGAAAATTTTCTAGTTAATTATGTTATTTAAATATTCTTGTAAGCATATGATAATGAAGAATGTGGTTGATGTGAACATCTCTGTTGCATGGTGTCTGACAATAAATTCTAAAATACGAACACAAGAATTGCCAGATGTGTGCATATAAATAGGTGCGGACTATATATATTAAGTCAAAACATCAATTATGAGTAAGCTCTCCCATGTCTCCAACTCACCGCATTAAATAGCTACTTTTTTTTGCGGCAAATGCCGTCATTGTAACTTAGATCCTGTCACTGGTTAATTATTATTTATTTTCCCACCGCGCGTATGTGGGAGAGCATTATATGATTTAAACAAAACAACCGTTAGCGCCAACAGAATGGTTATAGTGTTATACCACAACAGATAGCGAATTATGATAACTATAATCTGTAAGTTATTACATATTTCTTATTTCGTCATTTGTTCGCAGTTTACCGACCGTGGCCATATATTTGTCAAAGTTGCTTTGGCTGAAGCCTCAAACAGGGGTTTGGATGCAAAAGTTTTCGCAAGCCAAAATGGACACGAACATGAAGTCGAAGTTAGACCGAATTGCACCACATTCAATACTTTAAGTGGTCTCCAAGCTGCTGATGATAGAAACAGTTGGGAAAATTTCAAGATACCGCTTTCTGATGAAAAGGGAATTCCCAGTGAATATGATTCAGACAACGTAACTCTTATGGTAACTGTAGAGGACACTGGAATTGGAATCCCATTAAATGCCCAAGATCGAGTTTTTGCACCTTTCATGCAAGCTGATAGCTCAACTTCTAGGAATTATGGGGGAACTGGTATTGGCTTGAGTATAAGCAAATGCTTGGTGGAACTGATGGGTGGGAAAATCAACTTCATTAGCCGGCCTAATATTGGAAGCACATTTTCTTTTTCTGCTGTCCTCCAACAATGCAAGGGAAGTGCAGCTGCTGACACAAAGACAGCGGTCTATGAGAATCTACCGACCTGTTTCAGAGGCATGAAAGCAGTTCTAGTTGATAGAAGACCAGTAAGAGGTTCTGTAACGACATATCATCTACAAAGGTTGTGGATAATTTGTGAAGTTGCAAGTGACGTTGAGATGGGCCTTCATGCATTAGTTGGAAATAATGTTTGCTCGAAATCTGGGTAAGCTTTTCCCCCTTTTTTCCAGCAAAGAATGTGTATTGCTTTCATAATTCGGAAACTTGAAGTTATCCTGTGGGTATTTTCTTTATAAAAGTTAGTGTTGGAATATAAATATATACCCCTCAACCTTCTCCATCAACTTTGGAATTTTGGTGCAGTGCAAGAACCAAGGTTCAAGAACTCGGTTTCGGTCTCATAATTTTACTAGTTTCGCTGGGTTTCGGCCAGTTTTGCTAATCTCGATTCAGATTTCGGTTTCGACGGTAATACATCATACATAAGTGTATATATATTAAATACTTAAATTTATAGTTCTATATTACAAGACAATGATTCTCATGTTTAAAAATCCAGCCATGATACAAAATATATTGAAAAGTGTACTTAGATAAGTATTAATGTAGGGTCTGGGTTCACTTTTTTGCGGTTTTTTAACAACGAAGGCCTACAATGATCATAATGACAGTAAAACTGGTATAAAAATAAGTTTTTAAAGGTTTCATCCGAATCGATATTGTATGGTTGGTTTCGTATCGGTTTCGGGTTTCGTATCGGTCTCCACTGAAACCGATACGAAACCACCACGTATCGGTGGTTTCGGCCGAAACCTCGAACCTTGGCAAAAAAAATTCATGGTTAGCCCTAATGTGTTCATGATTCATTCTTGCCCCGGAGACTTGGCTCCTAGCCAATACCTAGAACTTGCTCTCACACATTGCCCATATCTAAATATTTCAAACTAGTCTAGACTAGAAATCTCGATGTTGAATGAGAAACATGCTTTCTTATGGGAGTACTCATTATCTTGTAGGCGTAAAAGGCCTGACGTTGTTTTGCCTTAGGAATTCCTTGTGTAGTGTTTCTCCACCCATCTTAAATTTAGTTTAAACATTTCCTTTTAATGCATGGCTTAAAAAAGCAGCTATTGCTGTATTCTTTCCTTTTTCTTCGTATGCGCGCTGTTATATGTAACAGCCTGTGCGTTTCTCCTTTCCTTTCTTTTGCTAATCATTAGATTTTTGAAACCTTGTATTTTGTTGTGTTCTCTCTCTAGCGGAGAACGAAAGCATCCAAGCATATTTTTAATTGAGAAAGATTCATGGAGCTGGGAAATAGATGTTTGGTTGCGTAAGCAGTTTCTCAACTTGAAACAGAACGGTCAAATACAAGAATTACCCAAGACCATCATTTTGGTGACCTCTGAATCTGAAAAAGCAAAGGCTGGATCATCTACAATCATCATGAAGCCTCTCAGGGCAAGCACAGTTGCAGCTTGCTTTCAAGAAGTTTTAGGCATTGGAAAAGAACAAAAGAAAGAAATGCCAAATGGGTCCGCTTTCTTACGTGGACTACTGATTGGGAAGACCATATTGGTGGTTGATGATAATAAGGTCAATCTTAGAATTGCTGCAGCTGCGTTGAAGAAGTACGGGGCAAAGGTGGAGTGTGCTGAAAGTGGCAAAGATGCTCTTTTGCTTCTTCAACTACCACACAAGTTTGATGCCTGCTTCATGGATGTTCAGATGCCAGAAATGGATGGGTATGTATAGTTAAATATCTATATTGTATCTTTCATTTTAATTGTGATTGTTTTACTTATCTGAAAGAGCCTCGCTATAAGTTCCTCCACTTATCGTTCCATATTAAAATCCAATTTTGCATTTTTTAATATCAAAATGAAGCCCAAAGATACCTGTCAATGGCATCTCTTATATTTTCATCATAGGAGAATCCTTTTTTAATCATATTACCAGACATTTCCTTCAATTTGGAGTTCTGAACAGGAGGTAATCCATTTAATTTATGATTATTCACTTTGATGACTAACTTGTTTCAGTATAATGTCTTATCGTGTACTTGTTCCATAATTGAGAGGCTACATAAATTTAAGTGCTTGTAATACTTGTTGCAACTCTTTATCAGATTTGTTTCCATATCTGATTATTTTGGATTCACCGTGCATACTTGTGCAACTATTTTTGTCGTACTAAAAGTAAAAACTATATTCTAGATGTATCCAAAATTTCAGTAAAAAAAGGTTTCTCAGGGTAAGAACTGTTTACTGTAGCGTGGAAATGAAGATGATTAGGTGGTTTGTGAATGTGAAGTATAATTTCCGTCCTGTATAGTCTCGTGATCATTTATTTTCATGTTGTAGTCCTTCTAGCTTAGATTTAACTACAATTCTTATTCGAGCTAAAGTAATCATTTTGGCGAATCCATACTAAGCATACCAATTATTTCTCCAATACAAATGCTTGATTCTTTCCCTTCTTCCCTAAGCTTAAGTTTTGGAGAATTTGAAGGATGCCCATTTTATTATAAGGTAAAGCCGGTGAACAAGTATTGTCCTATGTCACCTTGCAAATTACCATAGGTTTAGAAAGCGGTGTAGGCAGCCGTCTTGGTGGAAATGACCTTAGCCTGCTCCACTTTGGGACTATACGTTAGAACTAAACGGTTAAAGCACCTAGCTCAAATTTAAAGCGGATTGGCCTGCCCTACAGAAATCAAGCAAATTTAAGGCATCTTTTACATTTTTATTTGTTATTTTAATGGTTGTTAATGATTATCCATGTGCATGACATCATTTCTTGTTGTACATGTATATTCGCTATGTTTTTAATAAAATTTTACATATTTTATATTTTTATTGGAATATTTGTGAATAACTCATTCTTTTCTTTACTGTTTTTTTTTCTTTGGTTCACATAAATTTACTTACAAAAGGCAAAACCCATTTGTCGGCGCATAGGCATCTAGGCGCTATGGTGGTAGCTTTATCGCCCAGCACCGTCTAGGCGCCCAGCACGTTTTTACAACCTTCCTGATTACGTAAATGCTTGTCACGCCCTAAAACCATATATATAAAATTAACACATTTTCAAACGTGACATGCCGTAATCTTCTCCTCATAGAAAATCATAAGGCCTATCTCTAAAATTTTTCAAGTAATAGAAAATCTCAAATATCCACAACTATATCTGAAATTCAAAATTGTTAAATATTCCAAAGGTTGATTGCAAGTCTACAAATCTTATAACAGTTATAGATCCAAGTGTTGCGATAGTAGATCGTATCCTTAAATACCATGCATATTGAATTAGCAGCCACATAAAAAGTGGGTGAGTTTTACAACCCAGCAAGAGATGGATACAATGTGTAACAAAAATATTTAAATGAATATATCGATTGAAGATGTTAGATAATAACAATAATCTTTTTATAGCATATAAATCAATAACCGATATCTTATCATCATAATCAAGCTTATCTACGAGCATATGCAATACTTTTAGAAAATATTATTTTCATACATAGAAAAATTAGGCTGGGTTACAGCTAAATACGGTCAACACCTTTAACTCGGTTGACATAAATAAAACGTTATTATTAATAGCTCGTGGTAGGGAGAGCCGATGTTGACCCGCGGTGAGGTTGCCATACGGCACGCGTAATAACCCCAATGAAGCCACACTACTAGCCTGTGTTTGTAACCGACTTAACTTTCCACATTCATACCGGTATTGACCTATATGATGCATACCACAATATGTGCTAAAATGAATATAAGAATTCATATAGACAATGACATCTACATGCCACCAGTTGTCTAATATACACAACCAACAATCCAAACTACAACACATGAGGGTATGCGCATTCTTAACTATATGAAAAATACACTTTCTATATAACGAGCTCGTCTCATGATATGATACAACCATCTCAATAATATGAACAATACACATATCATATAATGCATAAACATATTATAGTATATATTCATTGCCATTCATTTATTTTAGGCTAAATTTCACCTAACCTCCTATATTTTGAGCCTGTATCACATAACCCTCTTATGTTTTAAAATGATACAAAATACCTCCCTATACTTTTTTAAACCGTTAAAACCCCTAACGGTGTTAGCAGACAAGAATGAAATGACAAATTAACCCTTAACATACTTTGGGAGGAAACAAAAACTAGTTTTTTCATATCTTTTATATGTTTTGTTTTGATATCTTTTCTTCTTTTTTCTCACTGTACCTTCTATTCTTCTTCTCTCCTTCAATTTCTTTTACCCTAATTCTTTTTAGGGCACTTGAAATCAACAATCATTTTTACATTTGTATATAAAAGAAAAGAAGAAATTATATTTATTTTAGGGGGAAAAAGAAATAAAAAAAGTAAAAAAGGAGAAGTTGAATATATGAAAGGCCTAACAAAACATAGAAAAACATAAAACGTGATTAAGGATTAGTACTCCTCTTTATTGTTATCTTATGTTCTTTTAATAAAATCTTTTACGATTGTGTCAACAAAAAAAAAACGTGGTTAAATTATGAGAAAAGCAAATGGAAGATATCGAGAAAGGATAATAAAAGATATGGTGAAAGAAAATTAAATAAATCTTTATTTTATTTCCAAAATATCTTAAGGGTTAATTTGTCTTTTTATCCTTCTCTACTAACACGTTAGGGGGTTTAATGGTTTCAAAAAGTATAGGGGGTATTTTGTATCATTTTAAAACGTAGGGAGGTTATGTGATACATGCTCAAAATATAGGGTGGTTTAGTGAAATTTAGCCTATACACACACACACACACACACACAAACCAATCATACAAGACAATCAATATATACATAATATTACATTAACTCTTAATTATTAAGGGCGTTGTGAAACACGTATAGAAGATGGATTTTATAGAATTTAAAATCATGTAAATTGATAAACAATGTAACACCACTTACAAAATTTATTGTAGGCCAAAGGTTTGCATCGCATAATATTCTCATCTCAAACTCCATATCGAGCATCTAAAAATAAAACGCAACGAATCTAACACATGAAATCGTCTATAATACTATAACTAAGCAACATCATAATATCCTAAGCTCAATTTAAATTAACATTCCAATTATAAAACATCTATCACGTTTTATATTATGTATTTGTGTTTCCTCAAATTACTAATTTATTTACTTATTTATTTGGAAATCCTATGCATCCAATAACAAAGGAAAATCTATACCTCATAGATTTCGGCGGATTACAATGAGGATGAAGTTATCTCTTTAACTCCTCGCTTGCAAAACCGAGAGGCGTCATCCATACCGATTTGATGGGGGGAGAGAATCGAGAGAGGAGGGAGAGAAGATCGGGGGAGGGGGGAGACGAGTGAGAGAAAAAGAGAGCGAGATGAGAGAGAGATGAGAGAGAGAGAGAAATAAAGTTGCGGCTAATCAGAGAATTAGGGTTTAGAAAAAAAACATAAATAGTATCGTCTATTTACACAAAACTCCCTCTTAATGATATTGTATAATTTACCCTTTTTTATATTTTGGGGTATTACAATGCTAGCATCAATGAATTAATTTAAAATGAAGCACATTTTCATGTTTGATACATCTAGCGGAATATATAATTTATAATGCTCTGAAAGAAGCTCTGAAAGAAGTGTTTCCTAAGTATTCGCTATATCCAAATATTCTGTAAGTAAATGTATGTGAATATGCCAAAGAAAAAAATGGATCCAAGTATTTTCAATATCTAATACATATTCGATACAGATGCATATGCATAAATTTTACCTTGTCTCCCGCATATAACATTCTGATATAAACAAGGTTTCTTATTATTGAATATTTAGGTTCGAGGCAACCCGACAAATACGGTTAATGGAGAGCAAAGCAAACACCGCCTCTGCCACCAATTCAGAATCTCCTCCAACAGATTCTACTATCGAGTGGCGCTTGCCGATTCTTGCCATGACCGCCGATGTGATCCAAGCAACGTACGAAGAGTGCCTGAAATGCGGAATGGACGGCTACGTTTCGAAGCCCTTCGATGAAGAGCAGCTCTACCAGGCCGTTGCTAAGTTCTTGGTATCCAAACGCATTCATGAGACATGACCATGATGCCTTAAACAGAAACTTTCTGCAACTAATTTAACTACAGAGAGAGCAGAAGTAATGTAAATTACTAAATCAGGCAGGTGTGTGCATTATATTATGTATCTATTGAGTTTCCCCACTAATTGTTTCTGTGGGAAAACTCTCGTAGCAACCAAGATTGTACTATGTAAGTTAGTTCCCGTTATCCTATTTCATTGTCTCCTAATTTTCAGAGTTTGATCTTTCTATTTATTAAGGTTTTAGGTTGGATTCAGAATCAACTCTTAGTTGCATTTTCGGAATTTGAAATCATCAGTTTTGTGCTTGTGGCATATTTTAGACATTATTCAATGATTTAGATGCAACTCCGGTGGCCAGAGCTAAAACAGGAGTGGGTTTCATTCGGACTCAACTCGGTACGGTACGGTTGGACCCTTTGTTTTATGCTTAGTTACCGAGTACAGCTAATTCGTTACGGCCGACCGTGGCTACATTGATCTATTATGGAATCACCATCTTTTAATTTGGATTTAAAAAACACGGTCCTAGCCTTGGCCTATGCCCGCTCGGTCTTCTTCGAGGATCGAACAGGCGGTCTATCGTTTTATTAATAAACTCAATTCGTATCGTATGAGCTACGACTGGTTACCATCCTTAGGGTGCGTTTGGTAGGAGGTTATCTAGGTGGCAATTCTAGATTACCATAAAATATTACCGCGTTTGTTTAGGCGTACAAGATATTTCCGGAAATATACCATGGTAATCAAATGAGAGCCTATTTCATAGCAATTCTATTCCCCTCAAAACATGTCTATCCTAAATTATCATGAAATATTCCCGCATAATATAAAATGAGCCATGACCATTCGCTGTCAGCCTCCCTCGCCATCTACCGACCAGTCGGCCCAGCCGTCCATTGCCGGTCGTTTGCCGGCCAGTCATCGCCAATCGTTCTCCAGTCGTCCCGTCGTCGATCGTCCGTTCGCCGCCGGTCATCGCTGATCGTTCACCGGTCGGCCGGCTGCCGATCGGACGTTCGCCGCCTGTCGACCGTAGTTCGTTGCCGGCCGGCTGCTAGCCTGGCCAGTGGCCGATCGATCTTTCGTTGCCGGCCTTGCCAGCAATCACCGACCCCCCTCCGTCCTCGCCGTTGATGGACGGTTGCTCATATATATATTACCGGGAATTATTGAAGTATACAAAACACATTAATGCAAGATTCCTTAGAATTAGACGTCTGGTCATCTCATTACCGGAAATGCGAGCATTTCCGGTAATTTTTCGTCTTACCAATTGCAACCCTTCTTTGAAGGACCAGAATTGGTGGTGAAAAGAAGAAGGGCCCACGGTTTCAAAACAGGTTTCATATCCTGGCAGGCTGATTTGGTAGGATGGTATGATATGATGGTATCTGACTTCATTGAAGCAATTAGTGGCAAAGAAAAAGATACATTTGAATGAATGTGATGCAAAGATCCAAAGTTCAAAAACACACAGGCTCTACCACAAAAGACCCAAACAGATGGGCATTCAAGAATCAAGAGCATCATACTTGTCATCAGAGAACGCCACCAGCATTCTCACTTGTTATGATTGTGGAGCGTTGTTTTTTCTTTTCTTTTTGACCTCTAATTTTGGGAATTTTTTTTTCAATGGCTGCAAACTTCTTGAGGAGTCGAGAAGGGCAATTCTGATCACACAAAAGATTTTAGATTCAGTCTACACGTCCATTTCAACCATTGTTAAAATCTTACACGCATCCATTGTTAAGACGCCACATTTCATTTGATGCGACAGTACCGAAACTACCCTTCCTTTGCTGGGCATATTACATTTTTTTCTTTTTTCGGAAAGAGAGATACTTTACCAGCCGGGTTGAATTGCTAGCATAGTCCATCCAAGTGATATAATGATAGGACCTACAACACCTAGATACAAATGCCAAATAAATGGGCCCATGATGTTTGTCTTTTGGATGGATTGTGGTAGGATTTCTAACCCAGTAGGTTAAGTATTTTTCTTTTGGAAATCAATCCTCTTTATGAATCGAACTTGCGAACTTTCACATTGGGGTTTTAAAAACGTAGTTGATAAAAAATGTAGTTGATCAAAAATTGGGAAAAAATAAATTTAAGTCCTTAGATTTTAAAAGCAGCAGGTTTAGATATCTGGACCAAACAACTTGTGAAGAACTCCCTAAAATTAAAGATTTCTTTGATTTAGTTTTTATAGTACATTAACTAATATATTTTGCCAATAACGCCATTTGAGATAAACTATTACATTTATCTCTTAAGTGCTACACTTATCTTAGAAAGTGCTATTTTTATTTTGAAGCAGGGCAAAGGTAATAGATGTAACAATTTTACTAATAAATATAACAATTTCATGTCAAATGTAGTATTCTACTATAAATATAGTAATTTCAACATAAATATAGCATTTTATAATATAAATGTAGCATTTGAAAAGAAAAATATATTACTTTAAAATGTAAATATAGTAGTTTATCTCGAAGAACATTATTGGCATAACATATTAATTAATGTGCTATAAGAACTAAAATAAATGAATATTTGAATTTAGGGAGTTTTTCACAAGTTGTTCTGGTCCAGGACATAAATCTATTACTTTTGAAACCTAGGGTTTAAATCGATTTTTCCCTTATGTAGCCACCCAAACTTGCAAAGGAACACGGAGAAAGCTACAAATGTGGCGGGATCCGGGTTAGCCAATCGGAATCGCCACCCGCGTTTAAAACGCGGAAAAAGAGAGTGAAGAGATGGAAAGCAATGGTGTAGGTAGGTGAAAACCAGAGAAGGAAGGGTAAGCAATCGCAAAATTCCGGTGGAAACCCGACGGAATCGGCTGCCGATGAGGAAGTCCCAATCGGGCACAACTCGACTTTGCTTTTAAGAATTTAGCGTTGAAATACATTCACACAATGCAAGTGCGCGCGTATGGGGGGTATGAGAGACGCAAGAGCAGAGAAGGGAGTCAAGAAAAAGCGAAGACGAAACGAAAAATGCTTGCAGACAGAGGCTGTCTCTGTCTACAGATCAAGGTACCTGGGTGGCTTCTAAGAAGGCGTCTGGGTACCCCGAGAACCTGGACGCCTTCTTACAAGGCGCCTGGGTATCTCGAGGGCTAAAAATGGGATTTCCTCACTATTTTTGCTCGGGTCTCGATCGAAAAGAAGTCTATGACAGAGGGTTCTCAGGTATACTCCAACTTGTTTAACGTGAATAATTCATTAAATAATAATAAATATGCATTTAAATATTCATTTCAATCTACATGGAAAAGATCCCCAAACATGAGATCGGGACTACATGGGTTAATAAAACAGTATACAAAGTTCTCTAACTCCCTCTCTGCCTTCTCTACCGTGTCGTAATGGCGGTTCTCACGAAGAGTCCCTCCCCACTTGTCAGCGCCGCGCTCGTTGGTAAAGGAAGACATAACAACCCACCGAGCCCATATTTGACTCAGTATGTGAATCGAGTGGTCCCTCAGAGGCTTCGTAATCAAGCATTCCTCGTGAATGCGGTCGATCTTGTCCTCCGCTGCGTCAAGCATCGCTAGAATTATCTCCACCGGATGAGGAGGAATATCGTCGAGAATGACCAGGAAGATCATTCAAAACCAAATAGAGCCGGCAGGAAGAGAAGATACCTTACGGGCCATGATGTCACACCCCGCTTCCCAGTAGACGGAAACGATGACTTGGCAGGCCGCAACGTATTTACTAAGAAATAAATACGTTAAGCGTAATTAAGCAATATATAAAAATGTACAAGAATGACAAGAGTATTAAAATAAAACAGGAACTTCATTTATATTCATCTTTACATACAACTGTTTGAAAATAAAAGATACAATGATTAAAGCAGTGCCTAAACAATGACATACAAAAAAGAAAGTGCAGGTGAACTAGCAGTCAGGCTGAGTGGTGAGCTGGTCCAAGTCCTCCTGGCTAGGCTCAATCTCCTGAAAGTCCGATCCATATAACAAAACAATACAATCAATACAAAAGACATTACGGGGTTTTAAGGGGGTAGATTGGTACGAAATGTGTTAAAAGTGGCACGAGACTGTAACCATAATACACCTAACCTGAATATCCATTGTCGTTGTACCGTTGCTGAACGGTTCCTTGTGCTCCGTATACCTTAGTCTCCGGAATAGTGGGACTCCTCTCGTATACACTGGCATATTCTGTACCAAGCTACAAACGATTGCGTTAGCATTATAATCAAACATTACTAGTCTTATTCTCTTTCTGTCTATTCTATATCTACCCATCTTTGGGACTTACCGAGCGATTGTTCACTGACGACATTCCTTTTCTTCTTTCTTTGGAATGTTGTCAGGTGTTTCGGACACACTAGAGACCGAGCCCAGTACGGAGGACTTGGAGCAGTTTGCTATCGACCTAGAGCTGTTGGCACTTGTACATACTTTTCATTTCAGTTATGTTATTATTTAGGTATTGCTCTCTATTCATGTATTTACATTTCAGTTGTACCTGTAAAAGAATGTTTAATAAATAAAGTTGATGTTCATTTATATTCATGTCTCTTGTATGCATTTACTTTATATTGCTTAGATACGCTTAGCGTGTTTACTTCTGAGTAAATACGTAGCAGGCCTCGCCGCGTCCTCTTGCCGTACACTGGGAAGCGGGGCGTGACTGCTTGAGTTAGAGTAATTTCAAGGAGGATCATCTTCGGCCTCAAAGACGATGAAGTAAGCTCGTTTTTTTCACCAAGTGAAGCCTAAAAAGAGTTCTAGGAAGCACTACTTGGTGCTTAGGGACTACTACTTGGAGCTATTGAAGTGAAAGACCAGTCTACAAAGGTTGTATTCTCTATTCACTTAGTGTAAAACATGTTTACATGCATTCAAACCCTAATTCTCTAGTTCGATTCTAGGTTAGTATCGCTTAGCCCTCTAGATTTTTTTAAATTGCATACTTGATGCCTCTAGAAACCTAGTAGTGTTCTAAGACATACTTTCAATCAGTACTTTATATAAACATGTAAAAAACCACTTAGAAAGCACGACCGGTTCTTTCTCAACACGATCATAAATTAATTTCTCCGGTGAAGGTCTTTTTTAATATAATCATGATCTAAATGTTGAAGAAATGACATGATTTGTTATGGCAGATGAACATGTTCTCCGATTCGGAGAAAGCTAAGCTTTTGGGAGGTACATTCAAAGGGTATTACAACCGGGATACAAAAAGGTTCCGACGAGTACGTTTAAATGTCATTATTTTGGGATCTAAAACGAAGGTAAACAACTATTAATTGCCACTCTCACTCATTTATATACTAGTATTTTATTAATTTCTGATGATTGAACTGATAGAAGGGAACTTTCCTGAGTTTATGTTACTGCATATTGGATAGATTCTAACTGGTATTTGTAAAAAAGAATTATTGCACTTAGACAGTTTCAATTCCCGCATAATACTTTTAATATATCTTCTGAAATTAGATTTGTTTTAGAAGAATATCAATGTATAAATAATTTTTTTTCCGATAATGCTAGCTACAATAATTCTGTTGTTACTGAATTTATTAGGCTGTGCAAACCAATTTGCAATGGTCACATTTTTCATATTCGATGCATCTGTCATATACTTAATCTTGTGGTACATGATGCATATCAAGTATGTTCTTCAAATATTCAAACAATTAAAGATGCATACATGTTTATTTAAAGTTCTTGAAAAAGAAAATCTAAATATAAAGCTAGATATTAGGCTGCAGGATTAAGACCGTCTCTTAGAAAAGTTGTTTCCACTAGATGGAATAGTACATATGACATACTTCGTACTGTATCAACGACAGTGGAGTTATTAGTAACATGCGGAATGAGCAAATATCTGCAAAAGACCATTTAACAGATGATCATTGGGCTGTTGCAGAACTTTTCAAAAAAATTCTTATAACTTTTAAAATAGCAACCGAATATTTTTCTGCTACTTATAACCTCACTTCTCATATTATTGTCTCTAAATTGTATAATATAGCTCAATATTTTCTCGTCATTATAACAATGAGATACTTCGGCCCGTTATATTTGCTATGCAAGCTAAGATTTTTAAATATTACTCTGAAATTTCAATTGTTTACAGTTTGTGTTCGATAAAGGACCCTAGAATTAAATTAAAAGGTTTGGATGCTCTTTTAAACGGGTTCCATGGATGCATGAGGCATACTATGGATATTAATACTTATATTAATATCGTTAAATGCATTTTAAATAAAGTGTTTGAATTATTTATCGCACGATTTTCTACTAGTAGAAGTATTAGAGCACCGGCCGCAACCAGTTCACGTGCTTCGACTCCAGCCTATGCACTTATTCAACAGTCGAAAAGGGCACACGGTCTTGTGGCCTCATCATCGTCATCTTTAAATGAATTAACAATATATTTACAGACTGAGTTAGACGTAAATTGTACTATAGATGAGATTGATGTTTTAGCCCGGTGGAAAAACCGCGGACATTTGTCCGGTGTTTTCTACTATGCCTCGTGATTTACTAACCATTTCAGTGTCTACAATAGCGTCGGAAAGTGCTTTTAGTACAGATGGCAGGATATTAAGCGAGAATAGATGCAGTTTGGCGTATGACACCATAGAGTGCATGATTTGCTCGCAAGATTGGGAAGCAGTAGCTGTTACGAAACAAAATGTAATTAGTTTGGACTCGGATTATCTACCTGAGGAGTTTACAGGATCGGGAGAGTCCAACACTGAAGGAGAAACCATAACTGGCAGCGACGAGTAGTGAGTAGGAACTGTAATAGTAGAAAAAGAACCACGTAGATCTGATTTTCTCTCATCGAGCTCAATATTTAGGAGGGATACGTAGGCAGCCCGAGTGGGTTCGGTCTCTAATATTAAAAAAATACAAATTGTATTATTTAATTGTAGCATAGTCATTGGTTTCAAACTCATTAAATTTTCTACTGATTTCAAAATTCATCCTACTGCAGACGTCTGGCCTAAGCATCTGATTAAGAAACTTTTGAAATACAGACGTCCGCTGAAAGAATCTTTCATTTTTCAAATATTTGTTTTTACTGCAGAGACGTCTAAGCAGATGTCCCCTTAAGAATTTTTTGATCTATAGACGTGTGATACAAACGTGTGCTGAAGAAAATTTTCAATTAACTCGGTCTCTGTTTTTAAATAGAGACGTCACGTCTGGGATGGACGTCTCTAAGAAATTTTTGAACTGCAGACGTCTGGCCCCAGACGTTTGCAGTTAAAAAAAAGAGTAAAAAAATCCAGAGTCAGGCGAGTCGACTCGCTTGACTTGCGCGAATCACCTCGCCTAGGCAAGATGGCGAGACGAGCAAGATCGGCGACGGCTACTATTGAACTCGTCTCGCCGGCTAAATGAGGTGGGTTCAACTCGCCTCGTCAATGAAGCGAGTCGGACGATTTGCGTCCTTATCTTCTTCTTCTTCTTCATCCAAGGCAGTAACACCTTTTCTCTTCTTTCTAAAATTACAATACCATTTCATTGCAATCACTTGTCCAAAGTTCACCTCCCAACGATCAGAAGTCATCTCGGATTAATTGATAACTATTATTCAAGAGGATCTACTGGAAAGTGCTAAGGGTAGATTAGATATTTAGCATCCTAGTTAGTTAAATTAACCACCATTTTACCCAGACATAAAACACTTAAACAACAAATAAAATTTAAGGCAGTCTTTTTTAAAAATATGAATGATTTGTTTTTTTTTTTTTTTAAAACTAGGCGGTAAGAACTCTATTTGTGGTCATTTCCCCTCTCTCTTGTATTTGAACCTCGCACTTTCCTCAGAAAGTATGCCCATACCAACTGAGTTATTACTGATCGGTAAAGATATAGATGGTGTAGTAGGTAAGAAAAAATATAAGGGTAAATTTTCAAAACACCCTAAGCATATTTCCGTGTTGACAAAAACCCCCTCTTCTCACGTTAGAACCCTCCTGGGAAAAAATTTAGTTGTAAAAAAAAATCCTACTTGCAATATCCATATAGATGCTAGGCCTGTAAAAAATACCCAAACCCGATTACCCGACCCGTACCGTCCCAAAAACAACAACCTACACTCGTTTATTTTTTAACCGGGCCGGGTCGACCCGTTTAATAAACAGGTCGAGTCTGGTCGACCCGTTTAATTAACAGGTCGGATTCAGGTCAATGGTTGCGACCCGAATCAACCCGTTAAATTACATGACATTTGTCTTTCTTTTTTCCTAATTCCGCTTTCAAAGCCATTTCTAAAGATGAGGATATATATACTTCTTCACTATTTACTTTTAGTCTATTTTGGGAAAAATTATTTCATGTACCGGTCATATACATCCGGATAAAAGAGAGAAGAAATAAGTGTTGGCCCCACATGCTGTCTAAGGCCACCCAAAACTCCCACCTCTCACTTATCCCATACACGGATGTATTACAGCGGTCACACTAAATAATTTCTCATATTTGTGAATAAATTAATTATTGTGAGATTGTGAAGTGGGCTGTTAAATTTTCTACAAATTTATCACTAAAATCTTTTAAATGAACACTCACTTTCAGAATTACAATAAGATATCCTTGTATCTAGTTTGGTATTGCATGATAGAATTCGAATAGGGTTAACCCAATCCAATTAATAAACGGATCAAGTTGGTTAGGGACAAACCCGTATTTAGACGGATCAAGCTTAACTCGACCCGTTTACGACCCAACTCCACCCGTTTGATACTACTCTTTATGTAGTTATTATGCAATATCTATGCAGTTGCTTGCGATATATATGGAGTTGTCTGTGATATATATAAGCTAATTACATATAATAAGTAACTATATAGATACCAGTTGAAAAATTTCCAACACGTTTTTAACAACCGTTTCATGTCCAAAGGGTTTTTGTCAACGTGAAAGTATGCTCGGATGTTTTGACAATTTACCCTAAAATAAACCAAGGGGGAGAAAAGATATATCTGATGGCATTCTTCGTAATTAAACACATCTCCAGGGGCTATTCACTCCCAACTCCCGTCCAACAAACCACTCTATAAATAAATTTTCGTCTTCGATCTCTCAAGCTCGACATCTCCGTTCCGTTCACGCCTCAATTTCTCAACCAAAAACCTTAAGGTAATTTTTTTTCATAATTTCCATTCATTTTCTTTTGCCTCTCGAATTTTTGCTAATTGTTTTTTTATCGCAGGTTTAAGTAAAATAAGCAGGATTTTTTTCCATTTTGATCTATGGAAGCTGCAGCAGCGCTTAGATCCGCCCCAATTTCTCTCAAATCTTCCGATTTGGGTTCGAGATCTTGTGTTTTAACAGCTCATCGGCCTAATTTAGTCTCTGATGTCAAGCTCAATCTTGCTAATGGGTTCTTAAAGGTAAAATTTCATTGATTATTCTGAAAATTTTATAATTTTTGTTCAGATCTTGCTAAAGGGAAGTTGTTTATTTGTTTATTATTATGTTTTTTTTGTAAATTTAAGTTGTGATTGCATGTAGATCTTGCGCGAATAAGATAGAATTAATGTAAAATTGATGGCTTAAGCCCAATCTCGCTATGACTTTATAAATAGGTATTAAAACATTGATGGAAAATTAGCTGGAATGAACTTTTAGGGGGAAAATGAGAACAAGAAGATGTAATTTTTGATGGTTTGTGTGGGTCATAAAGTTTATACCCACTGATATAATTATATTGAATTATTTCGAAGAAAAAACAATAATTGTTATCAATATAATGTATAAAAATTCAATTTTCTTGAAAAAAAAATACTACCAATTTTGTAGTGAGGTTTAGTTATCTATCATTGATAAGATTATTTAGAGTTTATGAAGAATAAGAAATAAAAGCAAATTTATGATTAAAAATATCTGAATATGTAAGCGACATATTAAAATGTGTAATTTACAAATATGCCAATATAAAAGAAAATAAAATGTCATGCCTTGCCAAATGGGAATTGACTTTATGATCATTAAGGAGACAGATATATGAATAGGGGAATTCTCCTTGAGTGAAACAAACTTTGGTCTTAATCAAGTTCGGTTCCACCATCTCTTTTAAATAGCACACGCAGGATGCTAATCTAGGATGATCCGGTAAAAGTAGGCTTAAGCTGGGCTTCAATCCTTTAGAGCAACATCGGGGCTTTATTCAGCAGCTTGTGCGAAAGCTAAGCTTCTCTTGATCGGTTTCTGCTAATGTGGGCTTTGTAGGGCTTCTTGCATCAGTATTAAGTTGGTGTGACCTATGACATGTGATTATGAATCATGGATTCATATGTAGAACTTTGGAAATATTTCCTATTTTAACCTTTATCTGATTATAAATTACTATGATTCACTCAGGGTCGATTTACAGCCTCTCTACCAAAGCAAGGTCAGAGGAGATCAGCTCTGATAACATTTAAGAGAAATCCTGGAATTAGAGCATCAGCTACTTCGTCTTCTGATAATTCAGATTCTTCATCTCCGATTGCTCCGCTTCAATTGGAATCACCGGTTGGGCAGTTCCTATCTCAGATTCTTCACAGCCATCCCCATCTTCTTCCAGCTGCTGTTGACCAACAGCTCGAACAGCTCCAATTGGATCGAGAAGCTCAAAAGAACCAAGAGGATCCTCCTACTCCCGGCACTGATATCGTCTTATACAAGTAAAATGTTGGATCTTTTTCATTTAATTTCTTGTTCATTACAGTTCGTGACACACACACACACACACACTAGTTTCAGAAGAAATTGAAGATTTTATTATGATAGTTTTTTCTTCACAAGTTTCGCACAAAATAAATTAATAAACTAAAAAACTCTTATGTTGGAAGAACTGATGTATGTCCTTACATGTGCGGTGTTGGAATTGTTAGGAGGATCGCCGAGGTGAAAGCCAATGAGAGAAAAAGAGCTCTGGAGGAGATACTATATGCTTTGGTCGTTCAGAAGTTTGTAGAAGCAGGCGTCTCATTAGTCCCTTCACTATCTCCATCATCCGATCCATCAGGAAAAGTCGATCAATGGCCATCCGATGAGGACAATCTCGAAAGGCTTCACTCTTCCGAAGCTTTTGAGATGATCAAGAATCACCTTTCCCTCATTCTAGGGCAAAGGCTGGACGACAAAAACTCCATCGCCCCAATCAGCAAATTAAGAGTCGGCCAAGTATATGCCGCCTCTATAATGTATGGCTACTTCCTCAAAAGAGTCGACCAGAGATTCCAACTTGAAAAGTCAATGAAAACCCTCCCTTGGGGAGCAGAAGATGAAGACATAGCCATTAAGCAGTCAATGCCCGATGAGTCTAGGCCTTCGATGGGAAGTTCTCATCCTGAACTCTCATCGCGGTCGTCTTCTTTCCCAAGCCCTGGAGGATTTGGGGAAAGGATCAAGTCTTGCAAGCTGAGGACTTACGTTATGTCATTTGATCCCGAAACGCTTCAGAGATACGCGACGATAAGATCGAAGGAGGCGTTCAGCATCATCGAGAAGCATACCGAGGCTTTATTTGGGAGGCCGGAGATTGTTATTACTCCTCAAGGGACTATTGATTCATCTAAGGACGAGCTCATAAAAATTAGCTTTGGTGGATTGAAGAGACTTATCTTAGAGGCTGCAACTTTCGGTTCGTTTTTGTGGGATGTGGAGAGCTATGTGGATTCGAGGTACCATTTCGTCGCTAATTAAATGTCTTGTAATTCTGTTAGATATGGGGCACTGCTGACATGTATGTGTTGATCAGATCCTTTCTAATTCATTTTGTGAGAGTAATTTCGGATCAGTTATACCTTCAGTTTATGAGTTGTGGTTCTTGTGATGCCAGTAATGTCTTTCAATTATGTTGGTTTGAAACTTTGTTGAAGTTTTTCACTTGTGCCTGCTGTATCATTTACTCAAATTGACTGTTTAGAGATTAGCTGCATTGAATCTAATTAACCTTTTGTTATTTTATTGGAACATGCTTGGGTGCATTTGATGAAGGAAAATTATTAGGCTTATTTTATGATGACATCCTGTAGTTTACCCATTTTTTCCCCCAAAAACCTGCGTGTTTTTTCATCACGCAAAAACCCTTTGGTTTTATTTTGTTGCTTCTTTAATGCCTAGTGGTTTAAGTCTGTTAAATATTGAGAAGTGGCAAGGGGAAATAGGTCATGTGTCATGTGTATGGACCTATTTTGTTCTAATTTTATTCTATTCTTACCCACCCACGCACACCACACCCCCCCACCACCCAGGCCCCCTCCCCCACCCCCAAAAAATATAGAAGATAAAAAATAAAAAAAAAAAAAATTATGACTAAAATATCAACCTCTGATTCTGCGGCTTCTCTTTTATCTTTTTCTCCCCAATCATTTTCTCATTCTTTTGGGATTGAAATTTAGGCATCCTAACCATGAATTGTTGGGCGATGGTTTTGTGTTTGAGAAGAAAAGGAACAAAATTTAGTTATTTTTAGAGAGGGACCGTCCGATCATTTTTCTCTAGGGGTTAAGGGTAGGGGTATTAAGGAACAGAATGAAATTATACGGTGTTACCGTGTAACGAGAGAAAAGCTCATGCAAGTTTTTAAGAAAAAAGATTAACAACTAGGGTGTTTACATGAAATAAGCCAAATGAAGTAAGCCCAATTAATAGACTATAATTGCTTTTAAGCCAAATTAATAGACTATAATAAAGCAATTGATACCATTAACTTCTGCAGGTTACAACTAACAACTATTATCCATTGTTCCTCGGCAGGTTTATACTTATTAATCACATGATAAAAGAAATTAAAAAAATTCTATCATAAAATGTACTGAAGAGTATGTGATAGAATATAGAAGAAATTTGTGTGGATTGCATGTCAATAATGCTAGTTAAAATAGAAATCTTATATGAAGCAAATTTAAGAATAATTTTGCTCAAAATTGACCAATCAAAGCTTTTAAATTATGGATTATCAATAAATATCATTTCATTTCAACATTTAACTTAATGTCTAATGTATTAAAATTAAAAGAAAAAAATATTTCTTTTTCCTTGGGCCATTCAAATCTTAGGAATCTTAAAATTTTGAACCTTTTAAGTTTATATCTCTATCGCTAATATTTTAATGCCAAAGGGAGGGATTAGGCAATTTGGGACTCATATTGAAGAATTCTTGAATTTTAGATGCCCACAGCAGCCCCGCAAAGTATACTGATTTTATGCGGAGATTGGGATTTCGCAGTGGTTCTCTTTTCAAACTCTCTTTGTGTCTCTATGTATGTGTGTGGTTGGTAAAAACAAGCATATCTAATGACGGTGAAGAACGAGTGCAGCGAAGGGCACCGAACAACCAGCGAATACCTTAATTTATTTGTTGTCGCTCCAATAATATGTGTGCGAGAGAATGATGAACCTACAATTCCGAACCGAGATCGAACTACAGAATCGACAAACTTGGCATGATGATGCAAAATAGATGAATGACAAACTTGCAAATGTCTAGAGACGAACTGAACCCAACCTACAACGAAGTAGGTGAATTTTGGTGAGTAAGGTGTATATGCATCTATATTTATTACAATTTTTTTTATCAAATAAACAAAAATTTAAAGTGATGAAGCTTACCTAAGGTGTTTATTGATGAGCAAATTATAAGAATAGGACTAGATGGAGGAAGAAGGAAAGTACCAAGCCATAATATTTTTAATATAGCTTTATTTGTATATACAAAAAACATGATTGTGAAAAATCAACCTCTTCAATGTATTTCTCTCTCTCTCAGTTTATATATTTTAGAATCCTAATCTCTAAGTCGTAAACAAAATGTGTGTTATCAATATAGAAAGTTTTGAAATTGATTAAAACCCTTAGAATTTTGCTTGACTACCAGGATGATGATGGAGATCATACTAGTCGGGCCTGGATAGTCGATAAGCACATCCTTAATGGGTTTTATCTCATGTCTTAGCAATACGTGATAACTAGTAAAACGTATTCACATGACAGATAAAGACAAACCAGATAGCGTACTATTATCTCAAGTAAAATTGTTTTCTTGTATAAGTCTTTCTTCAATTACAATAATTGACTAGAGGACAACTATATCCAACATGATCCACTCTCTTCTTGGATGGTCTTTAGAGACTTGGATGGTCTATTGAGAGAAAGAGGGAATAAGTGAGTGAGAATAATATAGAGGGAAACAGTAAAGAAGAAAAGGGAAAAAGAAAAGAAGAAAAAAGATGGTTCTTATCTTCTTTATTCTTCTTGATCTTGATCTTTTTATTCTTCTTTTTTCATTATTCTCTTACTTCTTAATTTTTTTTGAGACTTCTTCGTTTTCCCCTTTTTCTTAAATTTTTTAGGAGAGGAGGAAAAGGAAAAAAGAGAGAGAATTATCCACCACAAAATCCTAGTTCACATCCTAGCAAGTTTAGTGACTTAGTTTCTTTACAACAGTTGTGGAGATGTAGATTGATCGGGTTTCCTTCACGTGGATCATCTACGGCGAGGGTTTCGGCATCTAAGTTCGTTCCCGAGAACTTGGAGCTTAGCATGGGTCTTCCGATAGGCGATCGGATAAGCTACATAGGTTGTAACTTTCCAAAACCCATATAGCTGCTTTGTTTGCTCTCTTTAGTTTTCAAGTTAAAGTTTCTGGGTTTAATCTTGGTTTGGATTCTATTGCTCTCTTGAAAATTTTGATTTTGCATTTCCGCCTTGGCCGCTATTATAACGTAGAGAACACTGCGATCCTAACATGGTATCTGAGCGAACATAGGCTTAAACCTAGGAAATGAGAAACCGTAAACTTTTTGATCCGAGGCGCTTTTCGGTAATGTGTATCCCAGCATTAGGATCTTAACATGGTATCTGAGCAAACATAGGCTTAAACCTAGGAAATGAGAAACCGTAAAACTTTTTGATCCGAGGCGCTTTTTGGTAATGTGTATCCCAAGTTTTCGCAAGGGTTTAACTTCTACTATTTTCATGATCAAAAGTTGTTTTGTTCTTAACTCGCCACCTTTTTAGAAAAGGAATTTCTTGCAAAAGAAATTAGTGAGAGTATGGTAGAACTGGAAAAGATTTCAGAACCATAAACGATTACTGAAAATTTAGTAGAAACTGAGGATTCAATTGGTCCCGACAAACCATAGCCACTCCGCAGATTTAGTAGGTGACTTCTACCACCAAAGAGATACTTCGGTTTTCTCGTAGACGGTGACAGGAAAGTTTGCATCATATTGATGATGACCCTACTAGTTATCAGCAAGCCATAAAAAGTGGTGACTTCCGACTGATGGCTGGATGCCGAGTTATCCAAGTCGAACTCTATACACTGCAACAAAGTATGGACTTTGTTGGGTGCTCCTGAAGTGATAAAACCCATTAGGAGCAAGTGGATCTTTTGAGATCAGTGCAAATGAAAAGGTAGTAACCTAATAAGGCTGGACTTGTAGTAAAAAGTTTTCATCAAATACTCGGTGTGATTGTGATGAAACTATTATTTCAGTGTCTGTGCTGAAGTCCATAAGGATATAACTTGCCATTGTTGTTTTTCATGACTATGATATATGGCAGATGGATGACTATAATGTCTTTCTAAATAGTGATTTAGAAGTGTACGTGTATATAATTCTGCTAGAGGGTTATCGTAATTAGTAGGAGCAGCGGAAAGTGTGCAAGACACTTAAGTCTATTTATAAACTAAAACAGGCATAGCGGAGATGGATCATCTATTTTGATATTACGGTCAAAATGTTTGACTTCATCAAAATTATAGATGAACCTAGTATTTGTAAGAAGGATGTAGGGAATACTGTCATATTCCTCATATGGTATGTGTATGATATTCTCCTGATAAGAAATGATATCCCTATGCCATAATTCGGTCAAACTATAGTAGTCACAGGTGTTTTTCCATATAGGATGTGGATAACTGTCCAATCCTGGAGAAACATAAGGATAGCAATGAAGAACATATGAGAATGTTCTTGATATATGGTAATGGCAGCTTTCATCTGGAGGCCGTTACCGATTCCGTATTCCAAGATGACATGAATGATAGAGTGTCTGACGCGAGTTATAAGTTTACCCTCTTCCGAGGAGCAGTATATTGGAAAGAGTTCTAAGTGGGATATTGAGGTAGTCGTGGCGCTGGATGCTGATTATGACTCAGCATAGGATACAGTCTAAGAAGTTGCTGGATAAAATTGTTCATTTATGAACTTGGTCTCATCGTCTATCCAGACAAATTCTAAGGCAGATATCGCTCAATTCGGGAGATAGTTGATCTCCGCGAAGTTGAGATATAGAGAAATAAAGTTAGAAACATGTATTGGATCCACTCATTGAGGCTGTTTCTCAAACACAATTTAAGAAGCTGTTAGTAGAAAAGTTGGGTTTGCGATACCACAATAATTGACCTTAAGTGCAAGTGGGAGATTGTTGGATATATGTGTCCTCAAGGCAATTATCGCAATCGCAGGAATGCAATTATTGAATTTAAGGAGCATCTATACGGAGAACAGTCTTGCTCGAGGTGATAGTATGCTATCTGATTTGTCTTTATGTTTCATGTGTATGTGTTTTACTCGTTATCACGTATCGCTAATACATGATGATAAAGCCCAGAGGATCTTTGCTTGACTACCAGGCTTATGATAGGGATCATACCAGTGGGGCCTGGATAGTCCATAATCACATCCTTAAATGTTCCTAGTCATGGAGTATCGAGACATGGCATCGGTATTCCAGAGTAGACTAGTGTATATGTTTCTTAACCCCGACAGTGGTGATTGCTGATCCTATAACCATTAGTGTTTGACACCAAAAATTGTATACAGGTGTTCATTGGATAAGTTACACTGGATGGACTCACCGAGAACTCCTAAATGGTATTATACCAATTGTCAAATAGCAGTTATCTAGTGATGATAGTATAGGAAGTCCCTTGATCTGAGATCGCCATAGTGTCTTGTGTGTGTTCCCACTATACTTTGATTACTACCCTACCACGACTCTACTGAGTTGTGCAAACATGTTTTAATTGGGTATAATCCCGAAAAACATTAAGGCGGTGAGCAGTCGAGAGGATTCGTCTCTTCTGATATAGGGAGTTGATATTGCATTGTACAGGACATGACTATAACCAGAAGACCTTGGTCAAGGCAGATGAGATAAACTGATAAGTGTTATCAGTTGTATCTTAGATGGTTATGAGTCCTATGTCGCACGACTTAACGGGTTATTGGGGGTCTGACAGTTTCCACCCCCAGACCCGGTATGCAATACTCTTTGACAAAGAGACTGGACTGTATGGTATTCGTCACTTATAGACTTTGTCGGGTCTGAATGAGTTTGCTCGTCGACTTGCCTTTATCTTGCTCATACCTGGATAGCCGTTACATGCAGCTAGTACCGCTGACCAGTTTATGGTTAACCCGTGAGGAGGTTGAATCTAAAAGTGTTTCAGATTCAATCAGATATGATTATGTTTAATCTACTGTCAGCGTATTGACAGGTCTTTAGAGCCCCACAACAAAAGTGTCTGCCCGGGCTAAATGATGATGTGCCGTGCATATTGGATACGTACGGGTGTTCGATTAAATACATGTATGTGAACGCGTGATTTAATCGGACGGTTGGTATACTAGCCGGTTTATTTATAAGCCGGAAAATTAAATCAAGTGTTGATTTAATAACCGTATATGTGATATGGTTTCTAGTATTGTGTATTTGATACACACACCCCTCTCTCTTTCACGCATATGTATGTAATATATATATATATATATTCATTCTTCTCTTTATATATATTATGTAATATAAAGAGAAAGGATAAGAAAAGAAAATATAAAAAGAAAAGACAAGAAAAGAAATGATAAGAAGAGAAAGGAAAAGAAAAGAACATAAGAAAAGATGAGAAAAAGAAAAGCTTCTTATCTCTTCAAATATATTCTTTTTCTTTCTTAATCTTGATGCTTCTCTCTTCTCTTCTTTAATCTTTATCCTTTTCTTCTTCTTCTTATGATTATGAGGGCTTCTTCTCCTTTTTTTCCTCCTCTCTACAAAAATGGTGGAATTAAGAAATGAAAGGGAAATTAGAAAAGAGAGGGTCGTTATTGATCATATCACCTCCTTCTACATCTAACATGTCTTTTGAGAGAGTTTCTTCACTTGAAGGCAGAGATGGAACTTCGGGCAGCTTCCTTTCACCGCGGATCATCTACGGCAAGACGGTTGGCTTGTATGCTCACCCGGGAACTCTCAAGTCTAGCTAGGGTCTTCCGATAGGTGATCGGATACGTTACAAAGGTTTTAGCCCCCAAACATGCTCTCTTGAGTTTTTTAGTTTGTGTTAATTGCTAGTATTTGATGATTCTTGGTTGTGAATTATTTCTATGTTAGAAAAATTGTTGTTTTCCACTTCTGTTGTGGTCCGTGAATGTCGCGACCCTAGGACCAATCCCTAACACTATGAGTATCCGGTCGATACGTGGTGAAAACCCAATCTGTAGTGAACAGTCTCTGCCTGTCATCAACTAAATGTCCCTGCTCCATCTCTATCTCCTCAATCAACCGGTCACTTTCAGCCGCCATCAGCTCCTTTTTGGAGAAGAAACATATTACTGCCGTTTTAACAGCTACACAATAATTATTCTGAAGTAATTAAAAAACACGATATTAGTAGAGTGTTACATATTGCTCTCGAGCCGCAATCGATGCATGCGTGCTATCGCCCCGCACAAATCTGGCCTTGAAGACTTCGATCAGATTAATGGGGTTTCCATTATGGCCTTCTTGCTGCATATTACATTTAGAAAATTAACACTTAAATCCTTAAGATATATTTTGAACGTATTAATATAAAATATTGATTTTCGAAAGTTACGTATTCGAAGTAAAACTGTTGGGAACTCTTGTTCCCTTCCCTGTAAATATCCAGCAACTCAGCGCGAGATGCTTTGCCTCGCGCGCTTCTCTCCTGCAATTATATCAAATATTGTTTATTGAGTTGCTACAAAAGAATAAAAATGTATCGTCAAAAGACATACCCTAAACTCATCGCTTATGTAATGCCCGACCATGCCACGCTAGTGGTGGTCGGACCAATCTAGATTCAGCTTTATCGCATACATCTCTTCTAGTGAATTGGCGGATTCAAGTTTTGTGAGGATCTTATTCTTATGGCCTCTCCAGTTCTTCGCTATATGCTTAAGCAGCTTATCGTGAACTTCTCGTTCATCGACAACCGTCTCGGGGTCCTCTTTTCCATACCGCCGGAAGTCCAACCACTTCGGGACCCTCTTTTTCATACCATCGGAAGGCAAACCGACTCTGCAATAATTCATCATCGTATGGGTAGACGTATTTAAACAAATCAAAATACCATTTAGTATTGAATGGTATAAACAAATCTCACTATAATCTCCCATACAACAATGTTTTTCTGCGTCAACTTTGTGCTTTCCCACTCAAGGGCCACCCACTCGCCATCGTTGTCCTCGATCACATGAGACATGTGTTCCTCACTGTTCACTATAGATGACATCATCTTCTTCGCATCAGTACAACTCTTATGAACAAGGTCCCTTGAATATGAAAAATATGCAATCGGTTTGTCGGGAGCATTTGGCATTCTTTTCCAGATCTCAATAGCCTGTGTGGGTTCTTTCACACCTCGTGTTCGTGGCTAGTGTAACGACCCCAATATTACTATATCTTCGTGTTTCTTTCTTTAGTAAAATATTGTATTTATTTATTCTTAATATTTTTCCGTATATTTTGTTTTCTATTAAATATATTATTTTATTATTCTATCTATTTTTCCCAAACTCATTTCTTGAAACTAAATCTTAATCTATTTCAAATTAAACGCAAGACCTGACTCAGCGGAAAATAATGGAGGCGCGGTTTTGAAATATCGGCATAATGAATTCAAGCCTTCTTTTAAAAGCATAAGTAATATCATATGAAAATACAACAGTTTACATACTATCTTTGAAAACATTTTCGTCCTTGAAATTTGGGCAGCACCTCCCTTATATATTTTGATCCAAAACCATATGCATGCAATGAAATAGGCATCCCCAAGCGGGAGCTAGCTCTTCGCCAATTGGTGGAATCACAACCACGCAATAAAGCATATATATACGACGCCCTACGGTGAAGATCAATCACAGAAAGAGGGTAAATAAGATCAGGACATCATCAGCTCAAATAAAAGACAATACATTCATCTCGCTCTAAGTCTCGAGAATATACAAGTCTGCGTCTAGGTCTACCAAATATACATAGTCTGGTTTCTGGTTGCTGGAGCTTTAAATAGATACAACAGAAATAAATAGGTACAAGGGTGGTCACGATCCAAGTGTGTATCCCACCTACCAAAGCAAAACACCCTGAAGAAAGCTGTGTGCCAGCGAGCCGCTACTGATCCGAGCGGTCGAACCTGCAAGAAAACTGTGGCACAACGGGGGTAAGTTGCCAACTCGTGAGTAGAAAATATCAGCAGGTAGAAATCGAATAAACAACGATCCCTAAGTCATACTGTAATATGAAGGTAATATTATGGTATCTAGGGTGATCGTATATGCATATGTATTAACAATAATGTCATGCCAGTAATCAGTATGTAATATCCAGTCATCTAAAATATATGCATGTATACATGTGTGTCATCCAACGTGTGTCTATCAACGACACATCAATCATCATGAAACCTGAGTGTCCAACATCGACACTTAAAAATATCATAAAACCCGTGTCCAGCATCGACACGTAAATCCTCATACCTCAGGCGCCGCATCCTCGGATCGGCCCTCATATCCATCTGATCTCATGACTCCGGTCGGTATTTTCCGGATAACCACCGAGCTCAAGCTATCACCGGTCGGTAGTGCCCCCCTGCCGGGCTCATCGTCTCTTTATATAATCTTCTTGCCCCAAGATACCGTACCGGGTCCACTATGTATCCGCAAACAGTGTCTCCTCACTCCTCGAATCGGGTATCTCATAGCTCAGAACCGAGAAAACTCATGGTGGACGCCATAAATCACATCACGAGAAACCGCGTTTTTAAAACAATCATAAGTCTTTTGAAATATATCAGCGGTTCTCAAATCCAGAGATCTCATGACAACAGCATCTCAATGCGTATAACAATAAAGTGCAATATATGCAAGTATAGAACAGTATTGTAAGTATCTCAAGTGTTATCATGTAAGCATGTCGTGTGATAATTACTGAGCAATGATTGTACTTTTACAGTTTAAGAGCAATACAGTGATGTAACAGTTCTACTGTGTAAGTGGCATAGCAATTACCGATGATGAATGCGTGAGCCAGAAATCTGTGTATGTGTAACATGCGCATCATCGGTAATGGTGCATGTGTTCTAGCAAACGAAGCCATATACAGGTAAGTGCTAGGAATGTAGTACATATGTCACGAGGAAATAATACAGCATAGCATGAACGGTATAATCATCGAACATCATCCTCAAGTCACGAGTGCGGATCAATCATCCGATATATCTTATCGCATATGGTAATCCATCATACGGTGTCATCAAAACAGATTAAGGATCTATCGTCTTACATATAACCAAGGGTACGGCTCTATGATCTCGTACATTCTATCATCTTTTATTCTCATATATATATATATATATATATATATAATCTCACATCATATCTTGGCATATGAATATAAATATGTATATTGCCTTGCATTCTCAAGCCAACATATCAACTCATGTCATCTCATTTCATTATATATATATCGCCTCACATCCTCATATCAACATATCCACTCATGTCCTCTTGTTTATATATATATAGCCTCACATCCTCATATCAACATATCCACTCATGTCCTCATGTTCATCATATATATATGTATATATATGTATATATCGTCTCACATCCTCATATTAACATATCCACTCATGTCCTCATTTCATCATGTCATCTCGTACTCAATCTTGTGATTATATCCATAAGTTCATAAGCATAGGTTTCTCAAAACATATTTTATATATCGGTTCTCCCATTACTAAGGTTGCGGGGGTGTTATACGCCATTCACCTGACTTTCCTCGTAGATATAGATCTGCTCATATGCTAATTCTTACTTTAGCCGAAGTCGATGAACTTTTTGTTCTCCTTCATCATCTCGGAAGTCCACGCGAAGGTACCTACAAATCAATACACGTCGTAACGAGATCAAAACCAATCCGAAAATCGATATGGCACGCGAAGTGCACATAGGTTAGAACCTATAGCCCATGAATGAAAGAATAACTAAATAACCCTCAGCGTTGACGTACAAACATCCAACAACCGTATCCAAACTCAAATACCAAAACCAAGTTTTCAAAAAGTCGTAATCCCGAAATCAGCAATATGGAAAAACACTCCTAGATTCTACCCTACGTCAAATTAGGAGATTTTTCATATAGGGTAGGTCTACATATCGGATAAATGAACCATGGACCAAAACCCAACCAAAAGCACCAAGACCGGGTTGCAATTTGCGGCCTGGGGGAATAAATCTGTGGCCAGTATATGAAGATAGGGGCTTGGGTTTCTAGGGTAAATTCCTGGTAGCCTGCACACCTCTCTGTGTTGGAAACTTATTTTATAGAGCTCTCGGGTCATAACAGATTCTAGAGAGTCATCACAATTCGTCAAAAACCGACATCGGGAAAATTCTAAGTTCGTGTTTTGGGGTTCTAGTCTCAAATTCATCCAGAATATCATCACTAAGGGTTTTAGGTCACTAACTAAATCTCAATTACATCTCTACAACTCAAATCAACCATTAAAAACATCCTAGAAATTTCCAAGGCCATTAATCTAGCTTAATCGAACTCTAAACACAAATAGGAGATGAAGAAACTTGATAACAAGAAGGAAAATGAAGGGTTTACCTCTTGGAACAACTGAAGAAAATTCTACGATGGTTCAAAGTGCTCAAAATCCAAATTTGAACTCATTATGGGGTGTAGGATGAGATGGTGCACATTTTTTGTGAAGGAAGCCATGGGTTTTGAGGTGGTTTTTGAGATGATTCTCATGGGGTAGTGAGGGTGGAGGATGATGAGAAAGAAGATGAAAGATGAAGGGAAGATAAGAAAATAAAATGAAGTGAAGAAGTAAAGAATGGGAGCTATGGTCAAGGGAAGACCCCCCCTTCTCTTACCCATGCCCTCTTGTCTCCTCTCACAAAATATCTTTTCATTTTCTTTTCTTTTTTCTTTTTCCTCTCACATAATAAACCACAAGTCCATAAATACAAATTAACCATGCATGAAACATGAAATGTGTCATTGTGCACCAGCCATGGTTATTAACAAAAATGTATTTGGCTTAATGCATGCTTAATAGTGCACTAATCAAGTTTAACATAAACTTGCATATAATTAATTGTATAATTATTTATAAAATGTCTAAATCCAATAAATACCTTTTGAATTAATAATTCTTACTAATCTCCAATTATTTTCCAAATATTGGTATATAATTATACCATTTTACAAAAACCTCAAATTCATACTCGTATAATTTTCGTGAAATTTATTATTTTATTATTTAAATTCCAAAAATATTATTTTATATTTCTGAAATTTTACAGGTACGAAGCATAATTTCGACACGGGGTTCCGGGACGAAGTATAATTTCGGCACGGGACAGGTGTATCCTGAGACGAAGTGTAATTCCGTCACAGGGAGACATTCTGACCGAAGCATAATTCCGATGCAGAGCTTGATTCCCAGACAAACTATAATTCTGATAGGGAAGGAAGATATTCCGAGACGAAGCATAATTTTGGTACGGGGCACATTCTGAGACGAAACATGATTTCGACGCAGAGGTTGTTGGTTGACTTGATTCCGAGACGGAGCATAATTCCGACCGGGAGGTCGTTGGTCGACTTGATTATGAGGCGGAGCATAATTCCGACAAGTAGGTCGTTGGTTGACTTGATTTGGTTCCCGTTTTGACGACGTGGATGTCGATACTGCCTTTTTAGCGACGTGGAAGGTCGGTGCTGCCATTTTAGTGACGTGGACGCTCGGTATTGCCATTTTAGCGACTTGGACGGTCGGTGCTGTCATTTTAGCGACGTGGACGGTTGGTGCTGCCCTTTTAGCGACGCGGACGGTCGATGCTGCCATTTTAGCGACTTGGATGGTCGGTGCTGTTAGGAATATATATATGCCCTAGAGGTCATTATTGTATGATATAGTGGATGCTTGGACACACACACACACACACACATATGACTTTCTTGCTCGATATGATAGTATTCTATCTGGTTGCACTTTATCTTAACATGTACACTTGTATTATTATACCGTCTCTCTGATACATGTTGATAAAGCTTTTAGGATGTTGGCTTGACTACCAGGACTATGATGTAGATCATACTAGTGGGGCTTGTGTAGTCCACAAGAATATCCTTTAACAGTTCCTAGTCGAGAGAATATCGAGACAGGGCATCGATATTCCAGAGTAGACTAGTGTGTACGTTTCTTGACTCAGTATGGGGCGATGGTTGATTCCATAACCATTGGTGTTTGACATCAAAGATTGTACGCAGGTGCTCATTAGAGAATGGGTACACCGAACAGGACTCGCCGAGAACTCCTAGATGATATTATACCTATCGTCAGATAGCAATTCTCTGATGACACTTGTACAGGTTAGTCTGTAGACCCGAGATCGTCATAGTGTCTTGTGTGGTTCTCACTATGCTTTGATTTTCTCCCTATCACGGCTCAAAGGAGTCGTGCAAATAGGTGGATTTTTGGTACAGTCCCGAGTCACATAAAGGCAGTGAGCGATAGGAGGGGTTTCGTCTTTCTCGGTATTGGGAGTTGATGTTGCGCTATGCTCGATTGGCTATAACAGCAAGTCCCTGGCCAGGGCTGATGAGATTTACTAGTAAGTGTTATCAGTAGTTTCTCGAACGGTTATAGGCCACACATCGGCATGACTTATCAAGTTACTGGGGTCTGACGATTCCATTCCTAGACTCGATTTGCGACATATCAGACAAAGAGACCGGACTGTACGGTAAGTGTTACTTATAGGCTTCACGGGAGTTTGGACAAGCTTGCTTGTTGATCTTCTATTCATTCAATACCTGGGTAGCCGTTACGTCCAGCTAGTACCGCCGACGGCTTGTGGGTATCCGATATGATCATTACCTACCGCTGGCGTATTGACGAGTCTTTAAAGTTCCACACAGAGGTTTCCTAGCTCAAACGAAACGAAGTAGGGCACATATGATGATATGTGCGGGAGCTTGATTAAATACGAGTATGTGATACCATATTCTAATCTCGCGATATTTGATATCGGTTAGGTTATATATGATATAGCCGGATTATTGAATCAATTGTTGATTCAATGATTTGTTATATGTATATATATTTGATATTGGCCGATTGTATATGATATGACCGGATTATTGAATCAAGTATTGATTTGATATTGAATATTGAATATTCTCGGTTATATGTGATATAACCGGGTTATTGAATCAAGTATTGATTTGATAATATGATATACATATAAATGATATTAGTCAGTTATATATGATATAACCAGATTATTGAATCAAGTGTTGATTTAATAATTTGATATATATTAATATATTATATATATACATATATATTAACTAATATAGCTCGCTAATGATTTTCTTCTCTACAAATACATTTAAATATATATGAGATAAATATTAAAATATATATTTACATTTTGTATCATGGTTGATGATACATTGAACATGGGTGTATGAGACTCATACTAGGGTTAAAGATAATTGTGATGATTTATGTTTAAAACAAAATAAAAAAGGGTAGATAATGAGTCATGGCTTGGATGCTTGGAGAATCATTGAGAAGCCATGACTCATCTCTCCCCTTTTGTTTTACTCTGGATATTTTTTCATCACTACCTTATCTTTAGCCCATGATTCACACTCTCAACACAATTAATATTCACCCAAGTTCATCTTCTTCCTCAAGAAGAGCTCTAGGGTTTTTCTTGAGTTGGAAATAAAAAGAGAAATAGATTTCTAAAGTGAGCAAAATTCCTACTTCATCAACCTACACTAATCTAGCCCATTAGTTTAGGTTGTTAGCTTCACTAATACCTTGATTAGTGAAGAGATAGTTTGAGTTAGTGAGATTTCAAGCTGGATCATTTTCGGCTTCGAAGATCACGTAGCAAGCTCGATCCTTTCTTCAAGTGGAGCCAAGAAGAGTTCTAGGGACTATTACTTGGAGCTATAGAAGTGAATTACTTGGTCTACAAAGGTTGTAACGTTCTTCATTTAGTATAGAACTTGCTTTCTTGTTATAAAACTCTAATTCTCTAGTTCGATTCTCGGTTAGTGTAGCTTAGACCTCTAGATTTTTTAAAATTATATACTTGATGCATGTGGAAACCTATAGAGGTGCTAAAACACACTTTCATGTGCTGGCCTTTTAGCGACGTGGACGGTCGGTGCTGCCTTTTTAGCGACGTGGACGGTCGGTGGCGATTTGACTTGCTCCGCTTCTTGCGGTGTCAGGGATTGGATTTGAGTTGCTCCGCTTTCTGCGGTGTCAGGGCTGGATTTGACTTGCTCCGCTTTCTGTGGTGTCGGGATTCGAATTTTTTCCGAGGTGGAGTTTGATTCCGCCATGGAGGTCGTTGGTTGACTTGATTCCGAGGCGGAGCAGAATTCTGGCAGGGAAGGAAAATACTCCGAGGTGAAGTATGATCTCGACCCAGGGTACATTCTAAGACGAAACATGATTCCGACGCAGAGGTTGTTGATTTGATTTGATTTAGGGGTTTCTTATCCGTCCAGCGGGGCTTTTGAGCCTGGAACTTGGAATTTGGGTTTTTGTTTGGCATCAGCATCGCTACATTGGAATATGGTACTGGGAGCAAATCATCATTTGCAGTAAAGAATATGGGATCTGTGTTGACATCAGCATCGCTACACTGGAATATGGTACCAGGAGCGAATCATCTTTCGCTATGAGGGGATTTCCCCGTTCTCAGTTTAACGACTTAGGGGTCATCTGTTCCCAGTTTAACAACTTAGGGGTCATCTATTCCCAGTTTAACGACTTCAGGGTATATTGGATCGAAAGTTTGGAATTTTAGGGGTTGGGTTAGGCATCAGCGCTACTAACACTGGAGCACAGGTGCCAGGAGCAATTCATCTTTTTCCTTTGCCTGTTGGGGAATGATGGCTTAGGAGACAAGTTTAGGTCCCTATCACTTTAGGCTTTTCAATTTTATGAGTCGTAAGGGTCCCATAAAAGAATTTTCTCCTTACGAGTCGAAAGGATCTCGTATGCGTATTTTCTCCTTAGGAGTCATGGGGACCCCCAAGTGTGTTTTTCCTTAGTGAGTCATAAAGATCCCACGAAGGTATTTTCTTACGAGTCAAGAGGATCTCGTAAGTTTTGTTCTCCTCATTTATCGTGAGGACACATGAGCGGGTCTTCCCAAATGGAGCATAATTCCGATGGCGAAGACCGGCTGCGGGACTGGTGAATGCGGTGAGACATGGGTGTAATGAGAATTATTTGTGCCCGTGGATTGTTTACGGTAGTCTGTTTAGGGACTGGCTGTATGGCTGGGGGAATTTGGAACTTTGTTGGCGTCTGCATCGTTGCACTGGAATATGGTACCAGGAGTGACTCATCATTCGCCGTTGGGATATTCAGGGATTTGAAATTTTGGTTGGTGTCTGCATTGCTGCACCAGAATATGGTACCAGGAGCGACTCATCATTCGTCTTTTTTTTACCGTGATTACTCTATATTTCAGCTTTTCTTATCACGAAGGTCGTGATTGCCCTATCATTTCGGCTGTTTATTCGCGGTTGCCCCATCATTTCGGCTTTATTTTCAGTTTTATTCTACTCGCTGATTTTTATTGCAAGTTGTCCCATCATTTCGGCTTTTTTTTATTTACACAATTTTTTTACATTCCCAGTTTAATGACTTAGGGGTCGTGTGTTTTCAGTTTAACGACATGGTGGTCAACTGTTTCCAGTTTAACGACGTGGTAGTCAACTGTTCCCAGTTTAACGACGTGGTGGTCATCTATTTCCAGTTTAACGACGTGGTGGTCATCTGTTGGAGCCTGGGCTCGATTCTGCAGGAACCATGGGCTCCTTTGGCTTAATTGCATAAGCGGGCTTTTCGTCATCTAGATTGAGTCGGTGTTGGATGGCAACAACCACGTCATCGTCATGGCTATAAGGCGTAGGAGGACTTGATCCTCTGAGCTCCATCATGTAGACTGTATGGATTGTGTACCCGTCTATCGCTTCTTCATTGGCAATGTTGCTCGTTTGGCTCTTAGCTTGTTGCCTTGGTCTGCTCTTTTTAGAGAAAGGCAGATGTCTGAGAGAATCAGGTTCCCGAAGAGTTTCAGTCTCCGTTTGTATGAAATTGGCGGTCGCAGCTTGACTGTTTGTTAACACGCCTTTAGACAGTTCTATCTCTCCTGCCTTATATTGCTTTTCGACCCAATCTGTAACACCCGAGCCCAATGCTACTAGTTTCTGTTGTCGTATGTTGGCGTATGGTATTTATTTCACTGATTCTAATTGACTGTTGCTAGTATAAATTTTACCCGGCAATTCATTTATGCATATAACAATTTAGGGCATCTAAAATAAAATTTAAAATAATCGTCATGGCATGCTTGACACCCCTAACCCTATTGTAGCGTCCGTGCATCGTGTTCTCGTCCCGTTCGGTGAAATGGGCGAGTTTGGACGGCTACGCGCACGTACGTGTGTCCATTTTGGGGGGTATGCTTTTTTATTGTAAAATACCTCATTTTAAATTTTGGATCCCGCCTAAAATTTTCTCATTTCAATCTTAAATTTTTGGACCCGACCCGGGCGCGATTATGAAATGTTTTGCTTTTACGCCAAATCCTAATCTCTAGTATTATTCTAACCAAACGAAAATATAATATAAATCCCAGATAAGATTCTTCCATTTCTTTAAAAAAAATCTTTTTCATTATTTTTCTCCTAACTGATCAAACCCCCACGAACCCTTTCACATTTTTTTTAGCCAATCACAATTTTTCCCTTTGCTAGACACCGGGCCCCACACCTTTCATTTCCTCTGCTAAAATATTTTCTTAAAATTTTTCCTTAACAAACCTTAACTCCTAACCTATCAAAACGCTTCCTTAAAACCATGGGCCCCACCGTCTCTCTCTCTCCCCTTTTCTCCTTCTCTTTCTCTCTCTTCTTTCTCTCTCCTATCGCACTTTCTCTCTCCCATCGTGATTACTGTGCGCTCCTCGGATCTCGTCACTGCCTCATACTTACGGTCACCTCCCTCCACGTTCTCTTCTTCCTTCCTTTAAAAAAAAAAAAGAACCCCGCGCCTCTTCCCTCTAAACCCATCGCAGAAAACCCTAGCCGCCCCGTCTCCTCTCGTCGTTGCCCTAGTCGCCTCCGCCTCGTTGCCATCTCCACTTCTTCTTCTTCTTCTTCTCAATCTTCTCCTCCTCGTCTCCATACCCTTTTCCTTTTCTCCCCTGTGCACCCACTAATGACCCGGCAGCCTCAGCCCATCTTGTCACCACCGACTCCCTCTCCTCGCCGTCACCACCTCCCTCTTTCCTTGCTCGTTCCTTCTGCAGTTTCCTGAGCACTAACCCTGCAACGTAACCCCACCGAACACACTACCCTATCCAAACCGGTTCCCTGCAACTCAGAATCGAGCGCCTCGCTGTGATCTCGCCGGAGAGCTTGGCTGACGACTCCCCCCTTGGCATCTGCAGACGTCTCCCAAATCCCAGTAAGCGTTTCTTCTCTCTCAGCCTTCTCTTCTTCTCCTACATGTGTTTGCCTGCTAAGTTTTCTTGCTATGTTTGGGAAGACTCTGGTGATCATCGGAGCTCCATCGATCTCACCACCGTGGACTCACAGTCGCCGCTTGCAGCCCTCTGCAACTTGTAAGCAACCCCTCTAGCCTCCCTCTCTTCTTCATTCGTAACCTTTTCTTTTATTATTTTCATGCATACTATATATTTTGATTGCTCTGTTGTCTGATTGCCGGAATCCGGTGATGCCGACGACGTGTCCCGACGATCCAGCGAGGTACCCTGACCTGTGTGGTTCCACTGTTCGTCGTTTGGGTTCATTCCGTGAACCGTGCGCCCGTCGCGAGTTTCCCCCGCCGACGTTTTACGTTCCGTTTTCTCGATTTGCTACCCGTCGAGGCAAGTACCCCTTGCTACATGCTAAACAATATTTACATATACATTGATGACACCCTAAAACCTGCAATTTAACTTTAGTACTATAATTTCCCATTTTTCGTGTTCAATTTCATATTATATCGTGTTATCTTCCATACTTGAAATCTACCGTTTGCAATTACTGTATTACACCTAATAATCACATTTGCATGTCTGAATCACCCTTTCACTATTGACGTAGTCTATGGCATCTTCTCTATCGTTTTACTTTATTCGGACACTCGTGTACATTTAACCTGCATAAACTGTGATTTCATCAATGGAACCTGTATACATATATATCATTGCATTCATGAAATTCTTAAACTGGTTAACATGATTTAACGGCCCTAACTGTCATACTGTATTCTTATAATGTTGATAACACCTCGGACACACAATTGATAACTGTGCTGCTAATTAGTCGATGCTTCTTTATTGTTTAATTCGTTGCTTAAATCTATGTTGTTGATGACCATGCTTGATTATGTAACTGAGTATGAGCACACCCATGATATTGCTTACATCTTGACCTGACTTGCTACATTCATATTGTTTTACCCGACATGGTACCGTATACTGCTTGACCTGACCTGATGTACCATGACCTGACCCATTACCTGATCTTGTATCTAATGCCAACAGACCTGACATGTAGTCCTTACGGACCGTTCCTGTTGTCTATCCAGACAAACCTGTTTACCTGATCCTGTGTTGGCATTAGTTTCTTGATTACGGGATACCTGACTTGACATACACTTATAGCTTGGGGTATGGGGAAATCAAAGGTGAAACCTGACTTGTAACTCAACAGTTCGCTACCTGTTCTGATCAGTTTTAGGCTAGGCCAGCCTTGGAATGATGGTGCTGACATCATTCATCTGTATACATTCCTGTTTGGTGCCTAGCGGCATGTCTCGGTTTTAGCCCGAGAATCTGGGGCCGTGGTCCCGGGTATGTACGGGATACTATTGAGTTACATCGATGATTCATCAATTTGATTTCAAAGACTTTAGAACAGAAAACCTGATAGAACAGTTAGTTTATCCACTGCACACTACCCTGCACTGCTCTGAAATATATTATTGTTACCCTTGCTTTATTCGTGTTTCTATTCGTATTGCCTGTTACCCTGTTTATTATATTATTACTTGATGACTTGACGCGCTGACGTCTGGGTTTTGCATGGCCCAGATTCTGTACCGCTGTCGCAGTCCGAGCAGGAGTACTTCAGCCGACAGGCTGAGCTGTGAGTATCAGCAGTAGTTAGTTTTTCTTTCCTGCATTTTATTCCTGATGTGAGCCCGCATTATGGGACATACATTCCAGTTATTCTGCATTGGATCTTTCGCTTCCGCATTTTATTATTCTTGACTCATGTTATCTTGGATTATGGACATGTTTAGATAGTTTTATTTTGTTCTTGATATCTCTACAGCCGTAATGTGACTGTGGTTGGATACTTCCTACCCACAGGTAGCATGGTTGGCTATGTCACGTGCCCATTTTAGCGTACTCTGGGAAGCGGGGCGTGATATGGTTCTTTGGTATCAGAGCCATAGGTTAGTTGGGTTTATTCTTTTGTAGTTGGGTATTGTACCCAATACACGAATCAGAATACCCGTGTTTAGGAAATATGTCCTGCCACCTTGCCGTTTACCGTTCTTGAATCACATTCTTCCTGATTATATCTTTTACGATGTACAAACTTCCTTTGCATATCAACTCGAAAACCTGATTCCTTGTTATCTCTAAGACTTAGGCGACTTGGGTGGAGTTATGTAATTGTGGCTATGATACCGCGGCATAGTTACAATGCGGCACTCTATTTAAGTAACTTGGAGTTCTAGCCTTGATCTATATTTTGAATCTATCATCATGCTAATGTTGGCTGTTTTGACTTCGAGGATTATGGCCGGTAAGAAATTGAAGACGTACCAAAGGCGTGTGGACGAAGCCGCTATACTTGGAGTGATAAGAGGAATGCTAGAGAATCAAAAGAAACAGACCGAGCTGATCCAGCAGCAAGCGGGATCGTTTCAGGAAGGTTTACAGATCGTTCAGCAGTCTGTGAACAATGTTGGAGCTAAACCATTTGACCAAGTAGGGACCGTAGCAGATTTCAGGCGTTTGGGTCCGTCTACATTTACTGGTTTGGAGGAGCCGTTGCCAGCGGAGCAGTGGCTAGTTGACACAGAGAATTTGCTTATTGCGGCACAGATTCTAGATGAGAAAAGAGTTGATGTGGTACGCATTCAGTTAGTGGACTACGCCCGAAAATGGTGGCTTGTGGAGGAGAACCGTTTGCCCAAGCCGATCAAGTGGGCGGATTTTTCAAAGAGTTTCCTGGAGAAGTTCTTCCCTCGGACCGCACGGGAAGAAATGAAAGAGAAGTCGTCTTGGGAATGGATTTTCTTGGCACTTTCCACGGTCACATTGATTGTAGGGCAAGGAAGGTAATTTTCCAGATTCCCGGACATCCCGAGTTTAGCTTCACTGGAGGAAGCAATTCTGTCGGGCCAGTCGAGTTTAGGGCTAGGCCGACAAATAATATTCTTGCATCAATGGAAGTTGATAAAGACAAAGAGCCAGCTGTCGTTCGTGATTTTATAGACGTGTTTGAAGATATATCGGGATTACCGCCGAAGCGAGACATGGAGTTCGCAATTGATCTTATTCCTGGTGCAGCGCCAATATCCAAAGCGTATTATCCAATGGCACCAGTGGAGTTAGAAGAAGTCAAGAAACAGGTTGCTGAATTTCTTGAGAAGGGTTGGATTCGAAGCAGTAACTCGCCTTGGAGAGCTCCAGTTCTTCTAGTAAAGAAGAAAGATGGCACAAGAAGGATGTGCATCGACTATCGAGAATTAAACCGGGTGACTATTAAGAATAAGTATCCGATCCCTCGCATTGGCGAACTTTTCGAGCAGCTTAGTGGCGTGGGGGTATTCTCGAAGCTGGATTTGCGATCTGGATATCATCAGGTCCGAGTGAAAGCAGAAGATATTTGCAAGACGGCGTTCCGAACTCGGAGAGCTTAGAGAAGATACCCAATTGAGAAGTTGTCAGTTACATCACTGGAGTTTGCTCGAGATGCCTTATTGCTTTATTGGTGTTGATGGCCTTGCCCCAATTAGGGCCAAGAAAATTCGTTCAAACACCGACTTGTGTTTGGGTAGTGGTGCCTTCGAGATCACCACATTTGGCCTCCTGCCTTTCGAGGTCGGTCTGTCTGTTACCGGAGCTTGAGGAGCAGGGATGGCGTTAGCTGGCACGAATAGAATAGAAAAAATGGCAGCAGCGGCTCCTCCCACTGTCGCCTGAGACTGGCCGGGAGGACCGTGCTGACGTCCATCTTCATCGTGCAGGAGATGGGAGTTGTGTTGAGAGCTGAGCTTGTCCTTGGAAACATTTTGTTGCGTCCGAAAATTGCAATTAGAAAATGTTAACCTGTGCAAAGAAACGTGATTTCAGTACAGGCAATCGATATATATGTTGTTTGCGTTCGCATGAACGTTTAACCTGAAATATGGGAGGCAAGATAGGTCCCAACGGGCGTGCCAGAATTTGTAGAGTGTTTTTCGTCACCCCATTGAGATCGGAAATACGCGTCGCTTATCAGGCGCATTACAGATTCCCCCTGTCTAGGGTAGGCCGGGGTTTATTGATTGTGGGAATCCGAATCTCCGTCAGCCGAGGACTAAGCTGCCGTTAATTACCCCTCGCTTTTGAAGCGAAGGAACCTCTGATTGACGGGTCAAACTGGTCATACGAACTCAATGTGTTGTATACGTGTGTTGTGTTTTGAAGGGTTTAAAATATATTGGGGGCCTCACAAAGTTTACGGGGGTCCCGCTACATGGATAGCGGGCCCGGGGTCAAGGGGGATAGCAGCCCCCCTACGGAGTGCAGGGCAGCGCCCGTTAGAAATTTTTTCTAACGGAGGATGTATTTTTAGTGTGGAGTGCATGGGAAAAGAAGGGCAAGGAGCGTCCTAAGAACGCGTGCGTGGCGCGTCGGCGTTGGGCGCCCGCGGGCCACGTGCGAAGCTCGTGGACACCAGCAGTTCACGTGGTTGGCGCATGGGCGCCGGTGCCTCATGCGCCCGGCGTGTGGGCGCTAGGCACCAGCGCCTCACGTGCAAAGCGCGTAGGCGATGGGCGTCAGCGCCTCATGAGCCCGGCACGTGGGCGATGGGCGCCATCGCTTCCCGCACCCGGCACGTGGGCACCTACAGGAAAAAAAGGGGGGGACTTAGCCCCAGGATTAGGAGTTGAACTCCGAGGGACTTTGGAAACTCCCAGAAAAATGGAGGATTTTTATCTGTATGGAGTTAAACTACCAAAGGATTTTGAGTGAAGTTAAACTCCAAAAGATTTGGATTTGGAGTTAAAGTTCTAAAAGATGTGGATTAAGAGTTAAACTCCTTTGAAGATTTGGGTCTTGGAGTTAAACTCCCCAAAGATCTTCGGAGGTGATCAAAGGAGATCCCTTTCTTCTCCCTTGAGCTGTAACGACTCTGAATTCTCTGTACAGAAATTTTCCTGTTAATATACAAGAAAAGAGTATTACAGCCTGAGTTTGAGTTATAAGTAACTTGTAGCTCACTGGTAAAGCCTCTATACTGCTGTGATGTAGCCTGTGTGTTCGAATCTCATCAGACACAATTATTTTTTCTGATTTTTCTTTTTAACTTTTTGGAAGCCCAAAAGGTTGCATGTGCAATACAAGGTGAAATGAAAAGTTCAGAAAAATCAAACATGTGGAAAATGGTGTAAATACTGAATAAATTATGTAGCATGAATCTCGAGGCCAGAGAGCCAAAATCGACCGGCGGATTTAGCCTATAGGCTGGCAGGGATGGTCAGATTGGGTTCATTTTGATTCGTACTTTGCACACTCGTCTCTTCAACTGTAACAACCCTAAACTTTCTATACATTTTTTTTCAAAAAATACAGAAAATGGTACTTTTGCCTGAGCACAAGTTATAAGTTTGTTTTGCTCTTTAATAGCAAGAAGGAGCTTGTAGCTCATTGGTAAGACCTTGCACCGCTGAACCAAAGCACCCGAGTTCAAATCCCATCAGCCATATTATTTTTAATATTGTTTTATTTTAATCTTTTTAGAAGCCCAAGAGTCTACATGTACTAAACCCGTAAAACCAAAAGTCACATATAAAACAAACTGACCCAGGTGAAAGACCATGAGACATAGGACACGTGGCGTCGAGCTCGGCCCCGACTCGGCCTGATTCGGCCTGACTCGGCTGGCGGACCGGCCGACTCGACCGCCGCCGCCGGCCGATTTAGCTCGGATCGGGTTTGGCTCTTCTGTGAAGTTGTGTCTCTTGGCCTCCTTATAACTCCTGACATGTTTATTTAACCTGCAATTTAATAGAGCCAATAAAATCACCTATTTACTCCATTTTTAATACAATTTTTAATATATTTTCTCACACCCTTTCACCTACCCTAACCCTAATTTTTTCCTATAAATATCACTTCATTACACACACCCCTCACTCACAAACTCCGTCCAAAACTCTCAAGAAAACTCTCTAGAATTTTTGTGTACAAGTGGAGTTAGCAAAGGGCGAAACTCCGGCGAACTTCCGACGGCGATACGAGGAGTTTCCGGTGATGAAACGACACACCGGCGATTCCCCTCTCTACCTCTATCTTCCCTCTTTCTTGTTAGCTTGTAAGTCCCTCCTTCCTCTCCTCTTTTATATTCTTAAAATACGTATTTCTAAAACCCGACGGAAGCGGAGTTAATCCGACTTCCGATTCGGTTCTTCTTAAAAATTCCATTTTTTCTTAAATACAAATATACCAAACCTTCACATCTTGACTATTAAACATTAACAAAACATCATGAACAAGTTTCATAAGAAAATATTTCATATTGTAATTTTTATCGTACTTTTTCAGAAAAATACCATGTAGTTTAGTTTCGACATTAAACATCATAATTCCTTGCTATACCTTTAAATAGATCACGAGATAATGACCTACCTCCTCACAACCCTCATATGCAACATAGCACGATATCTTTTGGGAACATAGATTACGGGAATACGAATTTACAATTAAATATCTTTAACTTATAAAAACCATTTTCTACAAGATTACGTATTTTTAAACAAATCTTTGCAAAGCACCGCTACAACCCATTTGGGGAACCCGTTCAGAATAGTGCGGAACATCGCACATCCTCGGGCTTAGTAGTGCGAGATGCAGACCTCCGCAAGGAGCATTCGGTCTCGAAAAATTTAAAATACAAATATCTTAAGAAAATGTGATTTTTAGATAAATAATAAATTTTTATTATTTTATAAATATTTATATATGTATTATCAAAACATCTATTTTTGATATATTATAAATATTCCAACTTTTCTAAATCAAAAAGAATCATTTTACATGAAAATTCTATGCAATTCCATACAAGTTCAATACTTTACAATTAAATACCATGTATTATGAAAAATAGGGTTTATTCACTAGAAATGTCACAATAATAAAATCTACATCTATGAAAACTTTAAAGACGATAATAAAATACTTGAGGTGTATTTTGAAAATTATACAAAATTATTTTTACGTAAAACCCCCTCAATTACAATAAGGACCCTGGTAAATATAGATTTAAGCGGGACCAGTCTCTTGAGCCTCAGGAATCCGGAGATATAGGTGCTTGCCTATTTAAGGTAGCCAACTTAAACAAACGGTGTTATCAACATGATAATCATTTTTGAAAAAGACACAAATTCTGCCGTCCATGTGCAGCGGTTACCGATAACACCAAAACCTAATTCAGGATTTAATTTCTTTTCTAATTGTTCTGATTCAGACTGAGTCTCATTATAAATAATCTAACTTGAATATGATTCAAGTATAAACTATAATTCAATATGATTCCATGAATCCATATAATCAATTTGTTCAATCTGTATTGACTGAACCGAACCATGAATATACGTCCATTTACATGATTCTCCAGTTACATCCATTTACTGATATCATAGTTTTGGCAAGTCATCCATCTGTACAAGACAATACAATTTACAATACAATACAAACAATACAAACAAAATATCGCGGGGTTTATAAAGGGGTAGACTGGTACAGAATATGTTAAAGGTGGCATGAGGTGGTCAGTTAAGACGTAATTACATCCATGCCGTTGTTCCGTGGTATTATCGACGGAGCCTTGTATTCCATTTGCCTTTAGTCTCTGGCATATAAAGACTCCTCTCGTATACACTGGCCTCTTCTGCACCAAGTTACAAACAACAGCGTTAACAATATAATACAACTTTAAAAGTTACACTCTCTCCCTGTCTATTCTACTTCTCCCTTATGTTTGGGACTTACCGAATGATTGTTCGCTGATGACATTCCTATTTCTATTTTCTTTGGAATGTTGTCAGGAGGACCCGACCTTGAGGAGCACGAGACCATTCAGGAGCATTTGGAGCACATCACTGAACAGTTCACTGAAGACCCTGAGCCGTAACACTTGTACTTAATTCATTTCATTTATGTATTTCCATTTCCTGTTATGCCACTGTTTAGGCATTGTTTTTCATTCTATGTATTGTAAAAAGAATGTTAATAAATAAAATTGTTGTTCATTATATTTGTCTCTTGTGTATATTTCTTTTATATTGCTTGGATACACTTAGTGTATTTACTTCAGAGTAAATACGTAGCGGCCTAGACGCGTCCCCATCACCGTATTCCGGCAAGCGGGGCGTGACATCAACTCCCCTCAACTCCTCTGTACTGTTTGATATCCCTGCAATCAAACAGTAGCCTTTCAATTCACCAATTAATATCATTTTAATACTTTTTAATCCACATTTTTAATTCCCGAACCCTAATTCTCCACTATAAATACTACCCCATGCCCTAACTCTTCACCATTCTGAAAATTCGATCAAAAACTCTCTCAAAAGTTCCTAAGTGCAAGTGGAGTAAAGTGGAGTTAGCAAGCAAGGTTCTTCCGCCGAAGATCGAAACCGATTCCGGAGCTTTCGCGACACCACGAAACCTCCCTCCTCTTCCTTAACCTCTTTTTGGTATATTCAATCTGTAAGTCCCACCCAACTCTCTTCATTCTCTTTGAAATTCATCTTTAATCTTATATCAGTAAAGTGGAGTTATTACCGATATTCTTTTTCCTAACCTTAGAAACTCCCTTTTTCCTATATATATTGATCAACCTAATTTTACACATTAGTTGCAATCTTAAATACCAATGTTTAGAATTAAGTTTAACCAAGAATCTCATATGAAACAACCATAATTGAACTTTTTCATTAAAATGCCTTGAATTTTATTATCACTTCTTTTCGTTTTTGTTAAATATACCTTTAGGGAAAAACCTCATGGGGTAACGACCTACCCTACACGTACATTTTGGTTTCATAGCACGATACCTATTTGTATGTATATTTGTTTCGAAGAATATGTTTTACAATAAAATACCACATACTTTAAAACCGGGTTTCTTTTAAAGCGGTATTTCATATTCCTTTGTAATTATGCATCTACAACCCTTATTAGGGGACCCGCTAATGGATGGTATGGATTATCGCATATTCTGGGGATAGTAGAGCGAGATGCAGCACTTCTCACAGAGTATTCGATCTCGAAAGATTATAAATACGGTTTTTAAATAAAAACGAATTTTCTAAATAAAATTAAATTTTTTTAAATTATATAAAATTATAAATTTATATTTTCATTATATTATGAAACTATATTTTTTTTAAAATAAAAGATTACAAAATGTCAATAAAATACCATCAAGTTACTAAAGAGAACCGGTTTTCAATAAAATACCATAAACTTTTAAATGCTAGGTAATTATTATTAAAATACCCCAATACTTAAAATACATATTCATGAAAATCCTAAGTAATAAAAATCACCCTCGAGGGTTTATTCTTAACTATATTAAAAATATTTTCATAAAATCCCCTCGAGATATACAAAATAATATTTTAAGGATTCTAATAAATATGGGTTTAAGCGGGATCAATTCTCTTGAGCCCTGTCACACCCCGCTTCCCAGTAGACGAATACGGAGACATGGCAGGCCGCAACGTATTTACTAAAAAATAAATACGTTAAACGTAATTAAGCAATATATAAAATGTACAAGAATGACAAGAGTATAAAATAACAGCAACTTTATTCACATTCATTTTTACATACAAATGTTTTGAAAATGAAAAGATATAATGGTAATAAGCAGTGCCGAAACAATGGTATACAGAAAATGAAAGTATAAGGAACTAGAAGTCAGGCTGTGCCGCAAGCTGGTCCAAATCTGTAACAACTCCATTTTTAATGTACAAAGAATTGATTTAAATTCAATGTATACTTGGAGTATTTATTGTTGCTGATATCTCTTTTAAGTATTTATTTCACTCCATAATTACAAGAAGGAGCTTGTAGCTCATTGATAATACCTTGCACTGCTGAACCAAGCCACCAGAGTTCAAATCCCATACCCCATATTATTTTTAATATTATTTTGTTTTTGATTTTTTAGAATACCAACAGTTACACGTACATTTCTTACAAATTTCCTTCTACACATGAAAAGTTAGATGCATCAGAAGCCACACCCGACGACTCCACAGCTCCCGACCACCTGACTCGGCCGGACGGCCGAGTCCCCAACATCGAAATTGGGTATCTTTTCCTGGTCAACCCCCCTCCATACTTTAAATATTCAGATCGGTTACAGAGAGCCCATTAACCCCTATTTACTCCATTTTTTAATGATTTTTATATAATTTTTACATGTTTTTTAATTAAAAACCCTAACCCTAGCCTAACCCTATAAATACACCCCATACCCTCTACCCTCTCATCCTAAATTTCTGAGTTCACTCTCTCAAAATTCCAAGAGAACTTTGGTACTTTGGAAACGAGCGAAAGGCGAAGCGCTGACGAAATCGACGGCGAAATTCCGATGATCGTGCTAGGAACTTTCAACGACGAATCGATGCACCGGCAAACCCTCTACTTCCCTCTCACTCTCTAGTGTTGTCCAAACCCGTAAGTCCCCCTTTCTATCTTTCTTTTCTTTTATAAAAATACGAATTTACAAACCCGACGGAATCGGAACAAATCCGATTTCCGATTCGGTTTTCTATAAAATCTCACTTCTCACCAATACATTTATGCTTAAACATCTCTATGTTGACTATTAATCATTTAACAAATAATTTGAACAAGTTTCCTCACATGAAATGATAGCTTTTGCAATATATCGTATTTTTTTCACTTAAATACCACAATGTTTCGTTTTCACATTTAACCCCCTTAACATTGCTATACCTTAAAGTAGATCACGAGGTAATGACCTACCTCCTTACACACTCATATGCAAACATAACACGCTACCTTGAAAACTTAGAATACGATAAAACAAGATATTACATTTAAATACCATTTTCTTAATAAAACCTTTTCTAAAAGTTTTAGGTTTGATACACTTTTAAAACAAATATCTTTTAATAGAAAAATACGATATGTTATGGACATCGATCGTTTATCTAAACCTGACTTTGTGGTGTCTAGGCTAGGCAAGTGAGAAAAGGTAACTTTAAAAGGCCCGTCTCACGATTCGTGAGCGAATCTCTCCTTTCCTCATTTGTACTTACCTGGCCACAATTGGCGGTGAAGATGTGATTTGAGATTTCTAAAGACTTGTTGTTTAGACCATTTAGAAATAGGCTAGTTGGCGTAGGAAACCTTAGAATCTAAAATACGGAAAAATTTACACCTTTGCAAATAAATACCTTTTACTTTATAAAACCGTTTTCTAAAGGATTAGTATTTATAAACTCTTTGCAAAACGCCACTACAACCCACCTTTGGGGAACCCGTTAGGGATAGTACGGTTTATCGTGCACCCTCGGGCTTAGTAGTGCGGGATTCAGACCTCCGTAAGGAGCATTCGGTCTCGAAAGGTTTAAAATACAACATCTTAAGAAAAATGAGATTTTTGGAATATAAAATATTTATTAAAATTATTTTTGTATAAATATATATATATATATATATATTTATCATTTCAATATCTATTTTATTATAATATAAATGTTCCACCTTTTCCTAAAAATCACAAGAATAAATTTTACATTAAAATACCATGAACTTCAAATAAATCAATATTACAGATAAATACCTTTATAAAACTAGGATATTTTCACTAGAAATGTCACAATATAAAATCCACCCTCATTACAATTCTAAAGATGATTAATAAATACTTGAGGTGTATCTTGAAAACTATACAAAAGTATTCTTACATAAAACCCCCTCAAGTTTTATAAATTATCCTAAGGACCCTAGCAATTATAGAACTTCGATTTACATTTTTATTGTCTGACTCGAATTTGAGTCTGATTATTTCTGACTTGAATATGATTCAAGTCAATCTAAATCTATAATATTCCAATTCAATATGAATCCATGAATCCAGTTATCAATCTATACAATTTGACTGAATCAAAGCATGGATATACATCCATTATCTAGTTATTCCATTTACCTGACTATGCAGTTACAATCTGTTTATTGATATCATGGTTTTGGTCAGTCATCCAACTATACAACACAATATAACAATACAATCAAAACACTACGGGGTTTAAGGGGTAGATTGGTGCGGAAGGTGTTAGAAGTGGCACGAAACGGTAAGATTAAGACACCTAACCTATATTCCGTTGCCGTTGTACCGTGGCTTAACGGTTCCTTGTACATTCCGTTTGCCCTGGTCTCTAGCATACTGAGACCCCTCTCGTATACACTGGCATCCTTCCGTACCAAGGTACAAACAACAGCGTAAACACAATATTTTACAATATTATACAACCTTATAAGATACCTCTTATTCTGTCTTTTCTAATTCTTCCTTATCTTTGGGACTTACCGAGCGACCTGTTCGCTGACGACATTCTATTTCTTTCTTCTTTAAATGTCGTCAGGTAGTTTGGACCCGTCAGAGATCGAGCCCACCGGTGAAGACTTGGATCAGTTCTACGAAGACCCCGAGCTCTAGACATTGTACCTTGTTCTATTCAGCATTTTTCATTTCCTGTTATTCCATTGTTTAGGCATCGCTTTTATTTCAGATGTATTTACTTTTCATGTATTGTACAAAAGAATGTTATTAATAAAGTTGCTGTTAATTTTATATCTCTTGTTTCTTGTGATTTACCTTTATATTGCTTAGATACGCTTAGCGTATTTACTTCACAGTAAATACGTAGCGGACTCCGTCGCGTCCCCTTCGCCGTACACTGGGAAGCGGAGCGTGACAGGTTTTGTTGGTGGCCCATGCAGGTCAGAGCTGTATAGAACCATACTATGCAGTTCTGTTCTGCGTGAACAACCTAAGCAATATAACACAAGAACCAGCAACTAAAACATTCTTTACAATTCATGTTTCTTGAATCTTACAAATTTCAATTCCTTGAATCTTATCATTTCATGTACTTGAATCTGTCCTAACCCAAATTTTTCTTCAAGGTTATGGATTCCCCGAACAACACCAGCACCAACGTCAACAACACACCTCCAGCACTACCTCTCACACCAGCTGTTCCTGCGCCACCCACCGAGCAAACAGTGCTACTTGAGGTGATCCGCTGCCTTCTTGAGGGACATCAAAAACTCCTGAACCGTCCTGAGACCGACGCACCGGGGGTAAAGCAATTCAAGGCTTTACATCCAAGCAGTTCTCCGGAAAATGAAGCCCTCTTGAAGCTGAAAAATGGGCACAAAGTATAGAAGATGATCTGGCAGCAGCACAAGTACCAGACATAGCTTGGGTCCGTGTGGCGAAACTACAGCTCACGAACAATGCTCGCAACTGGTGGAAGGCGGAAGAAAGCCGTCTGGTACAGCCTATTGAATGGAAGACTTTTCGCGAGAAGTTCGACGCGAAATACTTCCCTGTGACTGCCAGGTTTGCCATGGAGCAGCAGTTCATTCATCTACAACAGGGTTCGGTGTGGGACAAATCAGTAGATGAGTACGACGCTGAATTCACCATGCTAAGCCAGTAAGATATGTCACAACAGTTCAATTTTTAAATCTCATATACTATACAGCTAACACAATCCTTAAACAGATTCGCGGCACACTTGATACCGACGGACGAGATTAGAGCCCGCCGCTTTCAACAAGGTCTGGACACAGAGATTCAGACTGCTCTAGCCACGAGAAAATTTCTGACTCATGAGGATGCTCTGGAAGCTGCTCGCAGTTATGAGGCAGTGATAAAAGCAAGGGGCAAGCCTCAGTCTGCAGAAGTCAAACGCCCTGCCAACCAGATGGCAGGTGGAGCCTCGTCCAGGCCACCTTTCATGCCAAGGCGACCCGGAGTACCGAACCATCATCCCAGCCCAACTTTTTGCACCTACTGCAAGAGAACTGGACATATGATGAAAGACTGTCGTTGAGCCAACTGTCTTTGCTTAGTCTGCGGCTCAGCTACTCATGATATTGGGTCTTGTCCCCAAAGACAAAACCCAGTTGCTGCACCCAGGCCAGCAATTACCTATTCGCAGCGACCAGCTCTTCAGGCACCTACTCCAAGACCTGCACTACCTGCACCACCTAGAGGACCACAAGCTGCACCACCTCCTCGTCAGTTCCATCAAGCTCAAAGGAACGTTCCGAGGAATGCTCCTCAGGCCAGGAGGAATGTACCAAGGCGCCAGGCTTTCACGATATCCGTGGAAGAAGCTGAGGCCACTGGCCAAGTCATCACTGGCAAACTTTTCTTTTCTAACTTTGCTTTTCTATCCTGCTACTTAGCTACATATTTTCCTATACCTAAAACATATCCCACATACCTTAGGTACAATCTTAGTATCCTCAATCCCTGCACTAGCACTGTTTGATACTGGAGCATCGCACTGCTTTATGTCGCAATAGTTCGTCCGAACCCATGCGATTCCAGTCTCACCGCTTGTATCCAGCTGGAATGTCAGTTCAGAAAATGGCATTCTAAAGGCAACTATGGGATACAGCTTGTGTCCAGTCGTCGTCTGCAGCAGAGAGTTTTATACTGACTTCAAAGTGCTGGACATACCGAACTTCGATATGGTTCTAGGAATGGATTGGCTTGGAACTTTTTATGCTACCATAGACTGTCGTCAAAGGAGGGTAGTATTCGAGATTCCAGACCATCCAGTTTTCTATTTCAAAAGCGGAGACCGTACACTGGAGCCAAGTACCTACAAAGTGAAGCTAAGAGAAGCAGTAGTTGCAGCAGCTCAAGCGGAGGAAGAATCAAGACCAGATGTAGTTCGAGAGTTCGATGATGTATCACCTGACGATATATCAGGTTTGCCTCCCGATCGAGCTCTTGAATTCAGTATTGATTTAGTACCAGGAGCACAACCGGTGATCAAAGCACCCTATCGTTTAAGTCCGGAAGGTTTGAAGGAAGTCCGAACATAGTTGGACGAATTACTGGCAAAAGAATGGATTCGTCCCAGCACTTCAAGTTGGGGATCACCTGTACTACTTGTGAAGAAGAAGGAAGGTTCATACAGAATGTGCATCGATTACAGAGCCTTGAACGAAGTCACTATAAAGAACAAGTATCCACTCCCGCACATCGATGATCTATTCGATCAGCTAAGTGGATTTTGTGTTTTCTCTAAATTAGATCTTCGTTCAGGTTATCATCAAGTGAAGGTCAAGGAAGCTGATATTCACAAAACAGCTTTCAGAACTCGCTATGGACATTACGAACTTCTAGTGATGCCATTTGGAGTGACCAACGCACCCGCAATATTCATGAACCTAATGAATCAAGTTTTCCGAGAGTACTTAGACAGGTTTGTTGTCATCTTCATCGACGACATCCTGGTATGTTCTAAGAGTCGGAAAGAACATGCAGAGCACCTATGAATTGTCCTAGAAACTCTTCGACAACATCGGCTTTATGCCAAGTGCAGCAAGTGCGAGTTTTGGTTAAAGCCGGTTGGTTTTCTTGGACATATCATATTAGGAGAAGGAATCTCTGTGGATCCAGCCAAAGTTTCAGCAGTTAGCGAATGGCCTACACCAAAGTCAGTGAAGGATATTCGAAATTTCTTGGGTTTAGCTGGATATTACAGAAGGTTTATTGAAGGCTTTTCAAAGATAGCAATGCCCCTGACCAAGCTCACACGTAAAGATGAAGAATTTGTGTGGTCAGAAGCATGCGAACAAGCTTTCATAGAACTTAAGTCAAGATTGACATAGGCACCTATTCTCGTCATACCGGATCAGTCTGGAGGATTCGAAGTGCATTGCGATGCATCCGGTAAGGGATTAGGATGTGTTCTACATCAGCATGGTAAACTTGTGGCTTATGCTTCAAGACAGCCGAAGATTCATGAGCGCAATTATCCGACGCATGATCTGGAGTTGGAAGCCGTCATCTTTGCTCTCAAGATTTGGCGTCATTACCTACTTGGTGAACGAGTGAACATCTACACAGATCATAAGAGCCTGAAGTACGTGTTTACTCAGAAGGAGTTGAATATGCGGCAGAGAAGATGGTTAGAACTCATGGCGGACTTTGACATCAACTTGCAATATCACCCAGGGAAGGTGAATGGAGTACCTGATGTTCTCAGTCGCCAACCATTAGCAATGAATCTCACCGCTCAGTGGAAGTTTCAACAAGACTTGCATCAGATGGAGATTGAAGTAGTCAGGCCAGGTAATACTTCAAGTTTGATGAATTTACAAGTTCAATCAACCATTGTCAATCAGATCAAAGCAGCTCAAGCAAGCGATGCTAAGTTGCAAAAGATCAGAAAACAAGTGGAGAATGGACTCAGAACAGACTTCATCATCCATGAAGACGGATCTTTGAGATACGGCAACAAATTGTGTGTATCAAAAGGTCCTGTTCGGGAAGAGTTAATGAAAGAAGCTCACAGCTCTCCCTATTCAGTATACCCTGGAGGTATGTACAAAGATCTACGTCAGAATTATTGGTGGCATGGAATGAAGCGTGAAGTAGCCAGAAGCGTCGCAAAATGCTTGGTGTGTCAGCAAATAAAGGCTGAACATCACAGGACTGCTGGATTACTTCAACCGTTACCAATCCCAGAATGGAAGTGGCAACACATCACGATGGATTTTGTGACTGCTCTTCCTCGCAGCACAAAGGGTAACGACGCTATATGGGTTATTGTGGATCGACTCACAAAGTCGGCTCACTTCATCTCATTTCGGGTTGGCCAATCAACTGAGACACCGGCAAAGAAGTACATGGAGGTAACAATTTATTTAAGATTTAAACTCTTCATAATGTACTATCTCTGATACCCATGAACTCATACAGGAAATTGTGAGACTTCATGGAGTACCGGTTTGCATTGTCTCCGATCGTGACACCCGGTTCCGATCATAATTTTGGCAGAGTCTGCAAGCAAGCTTGGGAACAAGTCTGAACTTCAGCACGACTTATCATCCACAAACAGATGGTCAGTCAGAATGAACTATTCAGATCTTAGAGGATATGCTCAGAGCGTGTATGTTAGACTTCAAAGGATCGTGGGAAGATCACCTGCACCTTGTGGAGTTCGCGTACAACAACAGCTACCAAGCAAACATAGGAATGGCATCTTTTGCAGCACTGTATGGAAGGAAGTGTCGATCGCCATTAAGTTGGGACGACATCGGAGATAGGGAACTTCTTGGACCAGAGATGATAGTAGCGACTGTTGATGTGGTTCGTACTATCAGGGAAAGGATGCGCATAGCCCAAGATCGACAGAAGCACTGGGCTGATGCAAAGAGACGACACTTGGAGTTCCAGCCAGGAGATCATGTATTCTTGAAGATATCTCCGAACCGCGGAGTGATCCGATTTGGAAGACGGGGTAAGTTAAGTCCGAGATATATTGGACCGTTCGACATACTCGAACGAGTCGGTGAAGTGGCATACCGCTTAGCGCTTCCACCTTCATTGGAAGGAGTGCATAATGTGTTCCACATCTCCCAACTCAAAAGGTATGTGAGTGACCCCATCCATGTTCTCGATCATTCCGAGCTCACTATACAGCCCGATTTGTCTTGTGAGCAATATCCTGTAGAGATCCTGGACAGGAAAGTGAAGACACTTCGGAACAAGGAAATTAACTTGGTTCGAGTGATGTGGAGGAAAGACACTACAGGAGAGTCCACTTGGGAAAGAGAGGATGAAATGCGTACTAGATATCCACACCTCTTTGTAAACTAGTTCTCAAATAAAATTTGTAAATTTCGAGGACGAAATTTTTGTAAGGAGGGTAGACTGTAACAACTCCATTTTTAATGTACAAAAAATTGATTTAAATTCAATGTATACTTGGAGTATTTATTGTTGCTGATATCTCTTTAAGTATTTATTTCAATCCATAATTACAAGAAGGAGCTTGTAGCTCATTGGTAATACCTTACACTGCTGAACCAAACCACCAGAGTTCAAATCACATGCCCCACATTATTTTTAATATTATTTTGTTTTTGATTTTTTAGAATACCAACAGTTACACGTGCGTTTCTCACAAATTTCCTTCTACACATGAAATGTTAGATGCACCAGAAGCCACACCCGACGACCCCATAGCCCCCGACCACCTGACTCGGCCCGAGTCGGCCGAGTCGGCCGGACATCGAAGTTGGGTATCTTTTCTTGGTCAACCCCCCTGCATACTTTAAATATTCGAATCGGTTACAGAGAGCCCATTAACCCCCATTAACTCCATTTTTTAATGATTTTTATATAATTTTTACATTTTTTTAATTAAAAAATCTAACCCTAGCCTAACCCTATAAATACACCTCCTATCCTTTACCCTCTCATCCTAAATTTCTGAGTCCACTCTTTCAAAATTCCAAGAGAACTTTGGTACTTTGGAAACGAGCGAAAGGCGAAGCGCTGACGAAATCGACGGCGAAATTCCGATGATCGTGCTAGGAACTCTTAACGACGAATCGACGCACCGGCAAACCCTCTACTTCCCTCTCACTCTCTAGTGTTGTCCAAACCCGTAAGTCCCCCTTTATATATTTCTTTTCTTTCATAAAAATACGAATTTACAAACCTGACGGAATCGGAACAAATCCGATTTCCGATTCGGTTTTCTATAAAATCTCACTTCTCACCAATACATTCATGCTTAAACATCTCTATGTTGACTATTAATCACTTAACAAATAATTTGAATAAGTTTCCTCACATAAAATGATAGCTTTTGCAATATATCGTATGTTTTTCACTTAAATACCACAATATTTCGTTTTCATATTTAACCCCCTTAACATTGCTATACCTTAAAGTAGATCACGAGGTAATGACCTACCTCCTCACACACTCATATGCAAACATAACACGCTACCTTGAAACTTAGAATACGATAAAACAAGATTTTACATTTAAATACCATTTTCTTAATAAAACCTTTTCTAAAAGTTTTAGGTTTGATACACTTTTAAAACAAATATCTTTTAATAGGAAAATACGATATGTTATGGACATCGATCGTTTATCTAAACCTGACTTTGTGGTGTCTAGGCTAGACAAGTGAGAAAAGGTAACTTTAAAAGGCTCGTCTCACGATTCGTGAGCGGATCCTACTTTTCCTCATTTGTACTTACCTGGCCACAATTGGCGGTAAAGAGGCGATTTGAGGTTTCTAACGACTTGTCGTTTAGACCATTTAGAAATAGGCTAGTTGGCGTAGCAAACCCTAGAATCTAAAATACGGAAAAATTTACACATTTGCAAATAAATACCTTTTATTTTATAAAACCGTTTTCTAAAGGATTAGTATTTATAAAATTTTTGCAAAGCGCCACTACAACCCACCTTTGGGGAACCCGTTAGGGATAGTACGGTTTATCGTGCACCCTCGGGCTTAGTAGTGCGAGATTCAGACCTCCGCAAGGAGCATTCGGTCTCGAAAGGTTTAAAATACGACATCTTAAGAAAAATGAGATTTTTGGAATATAAAATATTTATTAAAATTATTTTTGTATAAATATATATATATATTTATCATTTCAATATCAATTTTATTATAATATAAATGTTCCACCTTTTCCTAAAAATCACAAGAATAAATTTTACATTAAAATACCATGAACTTTAAATAAATCAATATTACAGATAAATACCTTTATAAAACTATGATATTTTCACTAGAAATGTCACAATATAAAATCCACTCTCATTACAACTCTAAAGATGATTAATAAATACTTGAGGTGTATCTTGAAAACTATACAAAAGTATTTTTACATAAAACCCCCTCAAGTTTTATAAATTACCCTAAGAACCCTAGCAATTATAGAACTTCGATTTACATTTCTATTGTCTGACTCGGATTTGAGTCTGATTATTTCTGACTTGAATATGATTCAAGTTAATCTAAATCTATAATATTCCAATTCAATATGAATTCATGAATCCAGTTATCAATCTATACAACTTGACTGAATCAAACCATGGATATACATCCATTATCCAGTTATTCCATTTACCTTATTATGCAGTTACAATCTATTTATTGATATCATGGTTTTGATCAGTCATCCAACTATACAATACAATACAACAATACAATCAAAACACTACGGGGTTTAAGGGGTAGATTGGTGCGGAAGGTGTTAGAAGTGGCACGAGACGATAAGATTAAGACACCTAACCTATATTCCGTTGGTTGTACCGTGGCTTAACAGTTCCTTGTACATTCCGTTTGCCCTGGTCTCTAGCATATTGAGACCCCTCTCGTATACACTGGCATCCTTCCATACCAAGCTACAAACAACAGCGTAAACACAATATTTTACAATATTATACAACTTTAGAAGATACCTCTTATTCTGTCTTTTCTAATTCTTCCTTATCTTTGGGACTTACCGAGCGACCTGTTCGCTGACGACATTCTATTTCTTTTTTCTTTGAATGTTGTCAGGTGTTTTGGACCCGTCAGAGATCGAGCCCACCGGTGAAGATGTAACAACTCCAATTTTTGTATACATGAATTTGATTTAAAATTTAAGTATACTTGGAGTATTTAATGTTGCTGATAACACTTTAAGTATCTATTTCCCTACAATAATTACAAGAAGGAGCTTGTAGCTCATTGGTAAGACCTTGCACCGCTGAACCAAGCCACCAGAGTTCGAATCCCATGCCCCACATTATTTTTAGTTTATTTTTCTTTAAAAATTCTTGGAAGCCCAACAGTCCATAGGCCATAACTCCCAAATATTGAACTGAACACCAAAACTGAAGTATACCATGAGCTACATCAGGCAAAGCCACGCCCGACGACACCCTGACTCCGCCGGGATCGGCCGAGTCGGCCGGCCGGCCGGCCGAATCGGCAGGTGCCGCCGGCAGACTCGGCCGGACGGCCGAGTCGTCAACACGAAAATTTTGTCTTTTCGGCTTCTCTAACCCCCTGTTTACTCCAATTTATTAGATCGGTTCCCTAATGATAAATACATCCTATTTAATACAAATTTTAATGATTTTTCTTTAATTTTTTTTTAATTTTTTTTTAAAATAAAAACCTTTCACCTACCCTATCCTATCTACCCTATAAATAGACCCCTACCCTCTACCCTTTCATCCCAAAACCCTAGGTTTACTCTCTCAAAATTTCTACAAGAAAAGTGTGTTTTGAAACCGAGTTCACGGCGAAGCGCTGACGGATTCCGGCGACGTCCTTGGAAGCAACCGGCGACGAAATCACACTTCGGCCTTCTCCCTAGTTCCTCTTCACTCTTTAGAAGAGTTTGAAACCCGTAAGTCCCAATCTTCTCTCTTTTCTATTTCTAAAAATACGACTTTTTGAAACCCGACGGAAATCGGAACAAACCGATTTCCAAATCGTTTTTTCTACAAAATCCCACTTGTCACCTAATCCATAACACCTAAACATATCCATGATGACTATTAATCACATAGAAATCAATTTAAACAAAGTTTCTTACATGAAATGATAACTTTCTTATAATATCGTATTCTTTTCATAAAAATACCATAAAGTTTATTTTTCTACTTCTAATCAATTCTCTCATTCCTAAACATGTTCATCCTGATAAATAAACTTGTAGAAATCAATTTGAACGAGTTTTCACACATGAAATGATAACGTTTTTAAATACCGTATTCTTACACTTAAATACCCTTATATTTAATTTAACATGTTTAACCTCTAAACTTCACTAAACCTTAAAATAAGTCACGAGGTAATGACCTACCTCTACACACACACAAATATAATCTTAATTGATATTCCCAAAATTTAGAATACGAAAATACAAGACTTTTCGCTAAAATACCATATTCTTTATAAACCTTTTCTAAAAGTTTTAAGTTGTACACAATTCTAAACAAAATCTTTTAAAATGAAAGTAAGATATGTCATGGACATCGATCGTTTATCTAAACTGACTTTGTGGTGTCTAGGCAAGTGTGTCTAGACTAGTGGTTTTTAATTAGGCCCACTATTGTGGTTTCTTCCCACTTACTTGGCACTTACCTGGCCGCAATTGGCGGTGAAGAGGCGATTTGAGCCTTCTAATGACTTGTCGTTTAGACCTTATAAATAGGCTAGTTGGCTTAGAAAACCCTAGAAACTAAAATACGGAAATTACATCCTTTTACAAATAAATACTTTATATTTATAAAACCGTTTTTCTAAATGAATAGTATTTATTAAACCTAAGCAAAGCGCCGCTACAACCCACCTTTGGGGAACCCGTTAGGGATAGTACGGTTCATCGTGCACCCGCGGGCTAGTAGTGCGAGATTCAGACCTCCGCAAGGAGTATTCGGTCTCGAAAGGTTTAAAATACGACATTTAAGAAAAATGAGATATTTATTTAAAATTATTCCTGTATTAATATATATATATATATATATATATATCATTATCATTTAAACATCTATTTTATCATAAGGTAAAGTTTCCACATTTTTCTAAAATTATAAGATTAAAAGTTACATTAAAATACCATGAATTTCAAATAAATCAATATTATAAATTAATACTTTTATTAGGATATATTCACTAGAATAACACAAATAAAATTTACACTCATTATAACTATAAAGACGAATAATAAATACTTGAGGTGTATTTTGAAAACTATACAATAGTACTTTTTACATAAAACCCCCTCAAGTTTTATAAATTACAATGGGACCCTAACAATTATAGAACTTCAAATTACCTTTCTTTTAGTCTGACTCGGGTTAGAGTCTAACTATTTCTGACTTGAATATGATTCAAGTCAATCTATATTCTTTAATATTCCAACTCAATATGAATACATGAATCCCTGAATCCAGTTAACAACCTATTCAACTTGACCGAACCGAACCATAGATATATTCCTTTTACATGTTTCCCAGTATTCCATTTACATGACTTTACGGTTATAACCGTTTCCTGATATTATGGTTTCGGTCAGTCAGTCAATCGATTATGCAATCTATACAATTTTACAATACAACAATACTGTTAAAACACTACGGGGTTTAAGGGATAGATTGGTATGGAAGGTGTTAAAGGTGGCACGAGGTGGTCAGATTAAGACACCTAACCTATATTCCGTTGCTGTTATATCGTGGCTTAACGGTTTCTTGTACTTTCCGTTTGCCCTGATCTCTAGCATATAGAGACCCCACTCGTATACACTGGCATTCTTCTGTACCAAGTTACAAACAACAGCGTTAACATAGCATTACAACAATAGTTTACACTTTAAAATGTATCTTCTTATTCTGTCTTCTCTACTTCCCTCTTACCTTTAGGACTTACCGAGCGATCTGTTCGCTGACGACATTCTGTTTCTCTCTTCTTTGAATGTCGTCAGGTGACCTGGACCCGGCAGAAGTTGAGCCAACACAAGAAGACTTGGAGCAATTTGCCGAAGACCCTGCAGTATAATTTCATTATACACTTTTCTTTTCAGTAATTTCCATTTCCTGTTATGCCACTATTTAGGCATCTTTATTTCAGTTGTATTTTCCTTTCCATGTATTGTACAAAGAATGTTAATAAATAAAAGTTGCTGTTATTTCTATATCTTTCGTCTCTTGTGATTTATTTTATATTGCTTAGCTACGCTTAGCGTATGTATTTCTGAGTACATAGGTAGCGGACCTCGTCGCGTCCCCTTCGCCGTACACTGGGAAGCGGGGCGTGACAGGTTTTGTTGGTGGCCCATGCAGGTCAGAGCTGTATGAATCCCTGTCATGCAGTTCTGGTCTGCGTGAACAACCTAAGTAATATAACACAAGAACCAGCAACTAGAACATTCTTTACAATTCATATTCCTTGAATCTTGCAAATTTCTATTCCTTGAATCTTATCATTTCATGTATTTAAATCTGTCCTAACCCAATTTTTTTTTCAGGATTATGGATTCCCCGAACAACACCAGTACCAACGTCAACAACACCCCTTCAGCACTACCTCTCACACCAGTTGTTCCTGCACCACCCACTGAGCAAACGATGCTATTTGAGGCGATCCGCAGTCTTCTCGAGGGACAGCAACAACTTTTGAACCGTCCTGAGATCGATGCACCGGGAGTAAAGCAATTCAGGGCTTTACATCCAAAGCAGTTCTCTGGTAAGGGAAGCCCTCTTGAAGCGGAAGAGTGGGCACAAAGCATCGAGGACGATCTGGCAGTAGCTCAAGTGCCAGATAACGCTTGGGTCCGTGTAGCGAAGCTACAGCTCACGGATAATGCTCGCAATTGGTGGAAGGCAGAAAAAAGCCGTCTGGTACAGCCGATTGAATGGAAGACATTTCGCGAGAAGTTCGACGCGAAATATTTCCCTGTGACTGCCAGGTTCGCCATGGAGCAGCAGTTTATTCATCTACAGCAAGGATCAATGTGGAACAAATCGGTAGATGAATACGACGCTGAATTCACCATGTTGAGCCGGTAAGATTGTTTACCCCAATCAGAGCAAAGCTCTGCTTTGAAAATTTAAAATCTAATGAATGAAGCAACGCTTCAAATCCCGGGCGCAACGCGCCACGTGTCAGACGCTGATACGTCAGCGCAGCGCCCAAGAAGGCGCATCCAATCAGAGCAAAGCTCTATTTTTATGAAGCAACGCTTCAGCTGCGCAAGCACTGCGCTGCGCGACACATGTCAGCGCAGATACGCTAGCGCGGTTGCGCTGCGCTCTGCGCTGCACGACACGTGTCAGCGCAGTTGCGCTAAGCGCTGCGCTAGCGCAGTTGCGCTAAGCGCTGCGTGTCAGCGCAGATGCGCGACACGTGTCACGCGCAGATGCGCGACACGTGTCACGCGCCTGGGCATCTGTGCCAAACAGAATTAAATTTCCAAGAAATCTTTTCTGTTCTTATTAAAACAAGAAGATTTTCTTCTGCAAAGCAGAAGCCCCTGGATCAAAGATCCAACGGTGGGAAAAATTCCCCAAATCACTCAGAGAAAGATCTCTTTAACAAATTTAACTAATTTATGGGCACTATAAAAAGGACCCTAGGTCTCAATTAAAAGAGGAGGAATATCTTTCTAAAAAAAAAAAGAGAAAAAGAGAAGAGAACTCTTGAGAACTCCCCAAGAACAACAGAAGGTAAAAAAAACCATTAGAAAAAAGAGAAAATTCTCTTAAAAACAGATCATTGATCTAGGAGCAAGATCAATGATCTTCAATAAAAAAGAAAAATAATTAATAATAGTGCTTTGCACTTGCTTATGAACCACTGGTTCTATGAAAACAAGAAAAACTTGTTTTCTTTGATTGAAAGATAAAACAGTGCTTTGCACTTGCAAACTGCGATGTTGCTCTTGGGAGAGCGCCACGTGTCAGCAGCGCAACAGCGCAGCACACTAGCGCAGCGCACTGCACTGTTGCGCTTGCGCTCACCAGAGCGCGCCACGTGTCAGCAGCGCAACAGAGCAGCGACTAGCGCAGCGCACTGCACTGTTGCGCTTGCGCTCACCAGAGCATGACACGTGTCCTCACCACAAGCGCTTGCGCTCAGTGATTGGCGCAAGGCGCCTAAATGCAATGCATTTCCTAAAAGGGCCAGGCCCAAATCAAAAAGACCAAACAGGCCGAAATAAATTGCAAAGCAATAAATGGGCAGAGCCCAAATGAAATTGATACTCTGCATCATTTATAAAGGGCAGAGCCCAAAACAAATTGATACTCTGCATCCTTTCTGGGCAAAGCCCAAATAAAAATAAAAAGAAATGCAAGGCAGAAGCAAATAAAATGTTGAACATTTCAACTGGACTTAGCCCAATTTTGGCCGTAAGTCCTTAAATTAAATTGACTGAGCACGACTGCTCTCTTAAATCAATTTACTACCGGTTCGAGGGTACATCTCCGAGCTCCTCTGACACCTATCGTTGTAATCCTTCAACGACGTCAGAGAGGTGACGGGTCCCGACGACCACATATGAATATGGACTGCGGGGTCCTTAAACTCGTGGAGACCGAGATGTCCTTAAACTAATATTGGACCGAGACGTCCTTAAACTAATATTCGACCGAGACGTCCTTAAACTAATATCGGACCGAAACGTCCTTAAACTAATGGTGGACCACCACGTCCCTAAACTGGAATTTGGACCACCACGTCCCTAAACTGGAGTAATAGAGCCTCCAAATGCTCTCTTGCCGGATCTAAACGGTCCCGTTTAAGTTGATCTTAGCCCTAAATACGGCTAACGTATCCTTAAACATTTAAATGGACTATAAAACTCCAAATTGACTTTGGTTCAAGGGTACATCTTCGAACTCCTCTGACATCTGTCGTTGTAATCCTTCAACGACGTCAGAGAGGCGACGAGTCCCGACGGCCATATATTAAATGGGTCATCCCGTTAAGTTGATTTTAGTCTCAAACAGGACTAACGTATCCTTGACGAATGTTTAAGTTGATTTTAGCCGCAACGCGACTAATGCATCCTTAAACTAAAAACACCAAACCCAAATCTAAGTAAATACGGATTTGGACTAGTCCACGTCCTACGGGCGACGGTATTACTCAGTCTCCGTATACAATCCACGGGCAACCACAAACAAAATAAACACCCACGACACGAAGTGAAATTCTGGAGAAGGAGAAAGTTGTTACCGCGAAGCGGTAGCGTAATTAACTGCAGGGGCTTGCGCCTGCAGAGAAGAGCGTCCCCACGATCAAAAAACCCCTCTAGCGAGGGGGAATCTGACGAAGTCTGCTACATCGGTCGCATCCGTCTAAACCTCCGATACACGGTGCCATAAATCAACTTGGCATCTTCGGAGAGGTGGACGGATAAAACCAAATAGTATCTGCCCCGAATCCCAGCGTCAGGACACATCGCGGTCCTGTGTGCCGTCCTTCGGAGCGAAACAGATTCTGGCACGCCCGGTGGGACCTTTTCCTCTTTCCACTCCACGCTTCGTGTGTCGTCTTCGCGAACCATTCGCGGTTTGTTAATGGTTGCCTTCGGATTTCAAATTACTAAGATTTGGTTTTTTGCCTGGAGAAGAAGAACTCAAGATTCAATGGCCTCTAATTACACCAACTGCTCGAAGTGCCACTGCAACGGGCGCTCCACCTCACCGGGAGGTGTAGCATATGGGCCCCAAGCGGCTTCCTTGCTCACTCTGCCGGTAGATCAGGTGACCCAAGCCACCACTGGTCTGTTCTTTGGGACCATGATCCCACCTACAAGCTTCTCTATGCCAATACCTGCACCGGAAGTGAACAAAAAGTCGGTCTTTGACCGGCTCACTGCTACGACGGCCCCTGTCGACGGATCGCCCGCTACCAAACCGACAGCCTCTGTTTTCACCAGGCTAAATCTGAACTCTAAAATGGCTGTCCAAAGGAAGGCAATAACTGCTGCCCCAGAAGTCGTCAAGGCGGCTTCCCTTATCAAAGAGTCAGTCTTTTCAAGACTGACGATTCCTGCTCCTGCATCTGCTCAGGGATCCGTCTTCGGCAGGTTGAATATCACCCCTCAGAAGACAACCTTAGTCTTTAAGAGATTAACACCGGCGGCGCCTCATTCAGACAGGGGGCAAAAAGAAACTATCTCAATCTCTGAGCCAATCCCAACGGCTCGCCGTGCTCGACGTCGCCATTGGCAACGAGTGAGGAAGGCAGGGGGCAACTCTCCCTCAGGGCTAACTCCACCGGCTCCAGTGGTGGAAATCAACGCTGCTATTCCAACCGGGAACAGCTTTGAACTGCTGAGGAGGGTACGGAAGAACTCTCCAACCGCTACACCGAAGAGATCTCCTCCACCTGCGGAGAGAGTTTCAGAAACGAAGAAAGAACAGTCCCCTCAACGGCTGTCCTCAAAAATATATAAAGTTTGGAGGAGGGTTCAAGACTCCGTGATTGACCCAGGTCACTCTCATCACCAGAAAAAGGCGAAGGTGGAAAAAGAGAAGGACCGTCCCATTAAACAGCAGGGGACAGCAGCTGCGAGGCTGCCCCCTTCACCGGTTCCTTCAACCTCAACGGCCCACAAAAGAAGGAGGCCAGAGGAAACTCCCGCGTCGGCGGCAAAAGTTAAAAATGGTGAACCTAAACGCCCCAAGTCAGGGGGCATAACAGTTCATACGGTTTATATGGCATCGGGAAAAGAAGATAGCCGTATATCAACAGGTCATAGACCGCACACGAGATCAGTGACCAAGGCTCAGGAGTAGCAGCAGAAGCTCTAAGAAATGAGGAACGCTATGGCCGCGCTTACAGGGCCAAAAGAAACCCCTGAAACATCCTCGGACGAGCGTCAAGAACAAGAAACGGATGCCGAATTCCTTCGGCACGTACTAGAGAAGAAAGATAAAGAAGCTGCGGAGCAGGCAGCCAACATAAAGAAAATAGCCCTCCTGTTCCAGGATATGGTGGTATGATGATTCAACAAGATCCACCTGCTGAAGATCCCCTCCATCATTCTTGAAGACGATAGGGGAGAGACGTCGAATCCTCCACCAGTTCTGTCCACAGCTAAAGAGGATACAATCTCCAAAGCTGATTTGGATGAATACATTGCCCAGCAAATACGGGTTCATCATGCAACCGAAACAGCCGGCCAAGTCGTGAAAACGGGGAGACCATATCCGAGTTGGTACGATCAAATCAAGTACCCGCCAGGTTATACGATTCCCAAGTTCCATGTCTACAAGGGGATGGGCAATCCTCACCAGCATGTTGCCCAGTTCAGGGCACTCTGCGGCAATACTGGTGGAGATGACAAGCTTTTACTTCGCCAGTTTGTTGGAAGCTTATCGGATACGGCGTTCGAATGGTACTCTGAGCTCCCGAACAACTCTATTAAAACCTTCGCGGAGATGGAGCTGTTGTTTACTCAGCGTTTTGCAAGCGCTAGTGAACGTACCCCGATGACAGCACTGATCAATGCCAGGGTAAAACCCGACGAGACGTGGGTCCAGTACGCTATACGATGGCGGAACTTATGGTCAAAGTGTGAGCAGCGCATTGAAGAAGCTCCCGCGGTGGGTATGTTTGTAGGAACCCTCGATCCACAAGCAACCATCTCGCAATTTATGATGTTCTTCAAGCCGACAACCTTCCAGGCTTTGATTGACAAACTAGCGCAGATGGACCAGATAGGCCATAAACCCCCTCTCCCAAAACCGGACTCCCGAAATGATAAAGGGAAGGGAAAAGCGATCGTTGTCGCTAATACCCAACAACAGCCGAATAATGCGAAGCCGGTTGTGCGTCAAGGTAATGCGCGTTCGTACATAGACCTTGAGGAGAGACTAAGGCGTCCTTACTCCTTTCCCCGTGATAAAACGAAGAGGTTATTCGAGCTGGCGTTACGCAACAGACTCATAAACCTGCCAGATCCAAAACGTTCGTTGCAACCAAGTGACGTCAACGAGCCCAACTGCTGTCCTTATCATCGAGTACTAGACCATCCGATCGAAGATTTCTATGTCTTCAAGAATTGGCTTGAAAACCAGTACCGACAGGGCAAGTTCGCGTTATCTGACAAATGGAAGATGAATCCCCCGCAGCCCCACACCTCTAAAGGGACGAATACGCGAGGGGCAACATGCTCCGTCGTTGAAGAAGCTCCTTGGGAGGTCGTATTATCAGCCAAGACAAAAAGGATGCTAAACGATCTTCAGACATGTCCAGCGGTCAAGTGGAAGAATCCGTTGGAACCGCAGGTCATTGAAGGGATGTTGAAGCCACGTCCAACTCTAAGGACCGATGGTGGCGGTTCAAGCACTTGCAGCCAGCCGTCAAAATCTTCGAAAAAGAAGAAGAAGAAATCTAAGAAGCCCGTGAAGCCTGGTGGCAAACACATGGACTTACAAAAGCAAATTGACGCGTTGGAAGAATACAACCAAAAGGCGCGGACTCCCATTACGCTCCAAGAATTTCTCAACCACGTCTTTCAAGAGGGAGGTGAGAGAGAAAGTTCGTCAGATGAAGCTGAAGAACACGTGGCGAGCTGTAATATGATTTCCCATTCGAACGATGAGGAGACCCCTTATACTGAAACGCTGGGGGCAGATTCTGAACCAAAAGTTCTGGGGCCATCAGATGAAGTAATTAACGCATTCCTTAATGAGGCTCGGTTGAAAAGTAAAGCTGATCGGGAGCGCGAGGCGGTTATATTTGAAATGGCCAAGCGCCAGCGACTTGATGAAGGAGCTGAGACGATCCCGTTGGAGCTGAACATCTCCGCTACCAACAAAAGCCAATTCAAGATAAAAAAGAAGTTTGCTAAGGCCATGTCAATGGGTATGAAGCTACCATCCTCCGAAGAAGAAATTACCGGTGAAGCGAAAATGCACCTGTCTTATTGCTTGTATCATCAAAAGATTTCGCACCTCACTCAAGAGTGCAAAGCTTTCGATAAATGGTGGCAAGGATACGTTGCTCACCGACAACACTTTAAGCGGGAAAAGCGTAAAGCTCGTCGAGAGCAAAGAAATATGACCGAAAGGCTTAAAAGAACTGCTGGCGATTGTTGCATGGTTAACACCGGTGGATCACAAGTGCCTACATTCGGGAGTGATTCTGATGAAGAGCTAGAACTTGCCCCTCTCTTTAAAGAGTCCGCTTTAGGAAAAGAAGAAGATCCGAAGGTCTGCGAAAATATCCGGCTACGTAATCGCACGCTGCCCGAAAAGAACCTCGGACCCTTGAACAGAAAAGATAAAGGGAAAGAAAAGGTCTCTGAAGATATCATCTTAGATGACCAAGTGGCGGAAGAGTTAAACGCCAAGAACCCGCCGAAGAGAAACAAGGTAGACTACAACGTTTTGGCGCATCTGAGGAAGCTGCCCTCACAGCTCAGCATTCTTGACGCCCTTTTGCTATCAAAAGAGGCGAGAGATTCGTTGATTAAGGCGCTCCAAGACCCAGAACAATTCCAAGCATGTCTGGCCGAGGAAAAGATGAAGGATGAATTAGAGGAAGTGCACACGGCTGATGTTACTTTTGGCGATGAAGACCTTCTACTTGGGACGTGCGAACACAATCGCCCTCTCTATGTCTCGGGATACTGCCATGATATAAGGATAGGCAAAATCCTGATCGATAACGGGTCGTCTGTTAACCTACTCAACGTGCGGGTGTTGAAGGAAATCTGCATGAGCGTCCAGCGCCTTGCTCGGGACAAGATCACCATCTCCGGGTTCGACTCCCAATCGTCAAAGACTCTTGGATCTGTGATACTAACGCTACGCTTCGGGCTACTCGTCACGGACATTAAGTTCCACGTCATAGATGCTAAGACATGCTACAACGCTTTGCTCGGCCGACCATGGTTAGACGAGTACAACATCATCCCTTCTACACAACATCAGTGTATGAAGTAGTTTAAGGATGGTTTCGAGTATACCGTGACGGGAGAACTGAACCCGTTCTCTATGAACGGGGTCCGCAAATACGAAGATGCCAAATACTTTTTGCCGGATTTCGAAGACACGGAGAAGTGTCACAAGCCGGAGAATAAAACTAACGCCACCATCCCTGTCTTCGGCAGTGATACCGAGGAGGAAGAGGAGATCGTTTATTCGGGTCCGCCCCAACATAACAAACCAGGACCGTCCACTCCTACATTGGTCTTTGGTAGTGATTCGGAGGATGAGGTCCATGTCGTATTCTCTGCTCGACCTTCAATACAAGCTTCCGCTGATGAAGAGCAAAGTCTGCAAGTCGCCATGGTGCCGCCTAAACATCATAAAGAACTGGACGCACTTAATATCTACAGTGTAGAAGAGCTGCGGACATTCTATATCCTTCCCAGGCGAGAAAACGATGAAGCAATTCTGTTTTACCACTCTGAAGAAACCAATGTGAAAAAAGAAATCTGGCATGGCGCAGATTCTGCACTCGACAGGCTTCAGCCTATCCGTCTTCCCAGATATTATACAGAGGGTTTGAAGAAGCTGCTGAAACGCCAGGGGATATCCTTCAAACAGACCGTTAGAGAGGCCAAATTCTATGACAGGGTCTGGAACATTCCTGGGACCCAACGCAAACTGCCTAACGGGAGAATGGAAACAAGAGGGCTTGGATACATCCGGTCAAAGAAACGAGAGTTACTACTGGCTTCTACGTCGTGTATGACCTTGATGAAGAAGCGGATGCTCAATGGGAGGACGCTAATCCTAAGCCAATGAAAGTTCCAGATGCAAAAGAGCCCAGTCCGTCGTTCGAGGAACAAATGGACAGACTTATAAAGAAAGCTGGTCAAAAGGTCCGAGATGATCACAACCGTGAAACGGCCATCTATGAGAAAGCCAAGACGCAACGCCTTCTCCAACAGGCCGTAAAGGATGAAAATGTCGCTCCTTGTCAACCCGTTATAAAGAAGGCTCAGCTCAAAAGCAGAAATAAGTCGAAAGGCCAAAAAGGCACTCAACAACAACAAAGCAGGGCTAAGAAGCCACGCAAACGGGAGTCGAGCGTTATTGATCTATCCCTTATGAAGAAAATGGGGCGAGCGTACTCGTTTCCTCGGGACAAGACGAAGAAAATACTTGATCTCGCCCTGAAACATCAAATGCTTACATTGCCGGAGTCTAAACACCCTGAACAAGCATGCGAAGCCTCACACCCGGACTATTGCTCTTACCATCGAGTAGTAGGTCATCCTCTTAAAGATTGCTTCACCTTCAAGAATTGGATCGAAGATCAATATCAGCTTGGTAAATTCGCTCTGTCCAACAACTGGAGGGTAGCACCACCACAAAAGCACGAGCCTAAGGCAACGAAAGAAAAACCAGTTCCACATTGAGATTGGAAGCGAATTCGTACCTGTCACACGATAACAATACTACAAGAAGAATTCGAGAACATGGACAGCCTTCCCTGGTGCCTCGAAAACAGCAATGATGAGGTGATCTCAGAATTTCCCCCTGCTCCGAAAGAACTGGAGGATGGAATACATACCACTGCAGATAACTTCAAGAAAATTGAGTTGGGGACGATAAACGATCCGCGACCGACATTCGTCAGCGAGCTGCTGTCTGAAGAGAGGGTGGCTGCGTTAAAAGACGTCCTTGTACAGCATAAAGATTGCTTCGCATGGAACTATTCCGAGATGCCGGGACTAGATCCAGAAGTTGCTGTACATAGACTGGCGATATCCTCGGGTGTCAAGCCAGTCAAATAAACGCCGAGAAGAATGCGGCTCGAGCTCGAGATGAGCATCAATGCTGAAGTCAAAAAGCTGATAGACTTCGGCTTTATCCAGGAGGTTCAATACCCTGAATGGATTGCTAATATCGTCCCAGTGATGAAGAAAAATGGGACGGTGCGCATATGCGTGGACTTTCGGGATCTTAACAAAGCCTGCCCAAAGGATGATTTCCCAGTACCAGTCACCGAACTGATGATAGACAATACGTCCACGCATGAGATTTTCTCATTCATGGACGGCTCATCAGGATATAATCAAATAAAAATGCATCCTGAAGACCAGAAACATACGGCTTTCCGGACTCCTTTGGGAATATTCTGTTACAAGGTGATGCCCTTCGGTTTAAAGAATGCCGGTGCCACCTACCAAAGGGTCATGACGAAGATCTTCGATGATCTTATACACGAAATCGTCGAATACTATATCGACGACCTCGTTGTTAAAAGCAAATCATATAAGGAACATCTCGAGCATCTGAAGACCGTATTTCAACGTCTTCGGCAATACAGCTTGAAGATGAATCCGCTCAAGTGTGCATTCGGAGTTTCCTCAGGAAAATTCCTGGGATTCATTGTTCGACACCGGGGTATCAAAATAGATCCGTCCAAGATCAAGGCAATCATGGAAATGCCTCCACCGAGGACTCTCAAACAGTTGCGGTCTCTCCAAGGGAAGCTCGCATACATACGGCGAATTATAGCCAATCTTTCAGGCAAGTGCCGTCCCTATAGCCACCTGATGAAGAAGGGAACCCCATTCGTCTGGGATCAAAGATGCCAAAGCGCGCTAGACGAGATCAAGCAATACCTGCAGAACCCGCCGGTGTTGGCTGCTCCGGTTAAGGGAAAGCCTCTCATTCTTTATACAACTGCTCTCGAAGGTTCTTTAGGCGCGTTATGGGCGCAGGAGAATGACCAGGGAAAAGAAAGAGCACTCTACTACTTAAGTCGAGTTCTGCTGGGGGCAGAAAGCAACTACTCCCCCATTGAAAAACACTGCTTAGCGTTGATCTTCGCAATAACAAAGCTTAGACATTACGCATTAGCACATGAAGTCCATCTCATTTCAAAGGTGGACCCTCTTAAATACCTAATGTCAAAGGCCAAATTGACGGGACGACTCGCTAAATGGGCCCTGCTCTTAATGGAGTTCTCGATAACGTACCGACCTCTCAAGGCAGTGAAAGGCCAGGCCATCGCCGACTTCCTTGCTGAGCACCCGATACCTGCCGATTCTCCCCTAAAGTGCGATTTGCCAGACAAACATGCGTTCGACGCAATCGACAGTGGTGATACCCGCTGGGAGCTTTATTTCGATGGAGCATCTTCTATGAAAAAGCACAAACAAAGTACGCCAATGATCAAATCGGGAGTAGGCCTTATCTTCGTGACCCCACAAGGAGGAATAATGCGCTTCGCTTTCTCCTTAACAGAACCGAGAACGAATAATGAAGCTGAATATGAAGCTTTGATAGCAGGTCTCGAGATCGCCATTGACATGGGAATTGAAAGCCTCCTCATATATAGGGACTCCCAGCTAGTCGTTAGTCAAGTGAACGGCGATTACCAAACATGCAAACCGGAATTGGTAAAATACGGGGAAAAGGTGCAACAACTGCTGACCCAAATTCCCTCCTATACTTTGGAAAGTATACCACGCGCAGAAAATAGCGAAGCGGACGCGTTAGCTAAGCTCGCTAAAGAACTGGCTGACGAGAATCTCGATGAGGTTAGAATCATGGTACAAAGTCGTCGGGTGCTCGCCCCCGCAGAAATACCTCCGGGATCACCCGAAGAGAAGGGAGTGACTGAACAAGCAACCTTACAAATAAAAGACCATGAGAAGGTTGAAGATTGGAGGGAGGTCTTTATAGACTACTTCAAATCCTACCAAATGCCCGAAGATGCGTCCGCACGACACCAGCTCATGAAACGAGCTCTGTCTTTCGCCTTCGTCAATGATACTCTATACAAGAGGTCATTCGATTCTCTGTGGCTGAGGTGCTTAGGACCGGACGAAGCGGAAAGAGTCGTTCAAGAGGTTCATGACGGAATCTGCGGTTCTCACCAAGCAGGCCCAAAGATGAAGTTAAAGATCAAACGGATGGGCTACTACTGGCCCACGATGATTCAGGACTGCCTCGAATATGCGAAACAATGTCACTCATGCCAAATTCATGGGGACTTCATCCATCAGCATCCCAATCCACTACATCCAACAGTGGCTAGCTGGCCGTTCGAAATGTGGGGAACTGACATAGTCGGCCCCATCGAACCAGCATCGTCTAGAGGACATCGTTTCATCCTGGCGACGACTGACTACTTCTCCAAATGGGCAGAAGCAGTACCGTTGAGAGAAGTGAAGGCGGAGAATATCCTCCATTTCTTCAAAATGCACGTCATATATCGGTTTGGAACTCCGAGGCGGATCATCTCCGATAACGGGCCAGCCTACCGAAGTCATAAAATCAACCGCTTCGCACAGCAGCATAACATAGACTGGAGATATTCCTCAGTCTATAATCCACGAGCTAACGGTCTCGCCGAGGCCTTCAACAAGACCTTGACAAAAATTATAAAGAAAACAGTGTCCCGAAATAAGAAAGACTGACATGAGAGACTGCAAGAAGCTCTTTGGGCGTATCGAACCACGTTCAAGACAGCCACAAACACAACGCCATACGCGTTGGTGTTCGGTACGGAAGCAGTACTCCCCCTCGAGATAGAATTACCCTCTCTACGAGTGGCAGTTCACTACGAGCTAACGGATGAAGAAAATGCTCACCTACGGTTTGAAGAGCTGGATGCTCTTGATGAAACCCGGCTCCTAGCACAACAAAAGCTGGAAGCTTACAAAGCGAAGATGACGCGCTCATATGAAAAATTGACCCGACCAAGGACATTCCGCCAAGGCGAACTCGTGCTAGTGGTCAAAAGGCCTATGATCCCCAATCGCGCCAAGCGGGGAAAATTTGAGCCAAACTATGAAGGCCCGTACATCATAGATAAAGTTTACCAGGGTGGGACCTATCTACTCATAGACATGCACGGTGAAAGGCCTTTCAGGCCGATAAACGGTCGCTTCCTGAAGAAATACTACGCTTAATGAGCCACAGCCTAGGTCAATGATAGATGACGATGACCATGTCCGCTCGCTATCTTCCTAAGCTCAAGTTTTATAAGCAGTAGCCAGTCTCTCAATGTCGGACCGAAATGTCCTTAAACTAATAGCGGACCGAAATGTCCTTAAACTAATAGCAGACCAAAACGTCTTTAAAACTACTACCGCGGTATCTTTAGGCTGATAAGATATAAAAAAAACATATAAAAATAAAATAAAAAAAAAACGGTATGTCCATAAGCAAAAAGGGCACGGATGAAATCCCGAAAGGGCTCCGTGAGTAAAAACAGCAGGGCTACCGGCGAGTGTTCGTGAAAACCCAAAAGGGCGCGACCTCGTAAAAAAATATATAAAAATAAAAGAATAAAAAAAAACAAAAAAAAAACGGTATGTCCATAAGCAAAATGGGCACGGATGAAAACCCGAAAGGGCTCCGTGAGTAAAAATAGCAGGGCTACCGGCGAGTGTTTGTGAAAACCCGAAAGGCCGCAACCTCGTTAAAGAACACTTACAAGATCCTCTCGACCTTGTAAGGAGAAACCACCCGCGTTAAATCCTTACGACTCACAAGGGAGCAACACACTTAGGGACCCCCACGATTCCTAAGAAGAAAATACACTTGCGAGATCCTCACGACTCGTAAGGAGAACTCTCTTATGGGACCCTCACGGCTCATAAGAGTTGAAAGTCTTAAGTTACAGAGACCTAAACCTGTGCTTAAGCAACCCCCACAACTTTCGATATTGCCCTACAAGTGGTCCAACACGGGCTCTTGTATACAATCCACGGGCGCGAATAAACATTTCCCTGACCAAGTCCCATCCGTGACTGGGGATATGTTTGCATAATGAACAACCCTTATAAGTCCTCTCGACTTATAAGGAGAAAACCCTCTTGTAGGATCCTTACGACTTACAGAGGAACATACACTTAGGAATCCTCACGATTCCTAAGGAGAATATACACCTACAAGATCCTCACGACTTGTAGGGAGAAATACCTTTGTGAGACCCTTACGGCTCATGAAGTTAAAAGCCTTAGACGACAGGACCCTAACCCTGGTCGCTAAGCCACCTTTGTTCAACATCCACAGAGGCAGATGATGATTCGCTCCTGGCAATATCCCAGTTGTAGCGGTGCTGATGCCGAAATCGATGTCTAATTCCAGGTTTACGGCGGAAAGCCTGTAGGCCGCACATGTATACGAAATAGCCGAAATGATAGGGCAACTTGCAATAAAAAGCAGCAAGTGAAAATGTATGCATGAAAAATAGTCAAAATGATGAGGCAACTCGCAATAAAAAGCAGCGAGTAAAGATAAAAAAAAATAGCCGAAATGATTAGGCAACTCGCAATAAAAAGCAGCGAGTAAAAATAAAAAATAGCCGAAATGATTGGGCAACTCGCAATAAAAAGCAGCGAGTTAAAATAAAATAAACAGCCGAAATGATTGGGCACCGCGAAAAATAGCCAAAATGATTGGGCAATCGCGACCTTCGCGATATAAAAGCTGAAATGATAGAGTATCGCGGAAATAAAAAAAAGAAATGATAAAACTTTGCCCCTACAGTTAAGATCACATCGATCCCTGTATACAATCCAAGGGCGTAAACAAAGAGGGAACCATACTTTCCTAACAGACTCCGTCAGAAGACAAAGCCAAACCTCGACAGTTCATTCCAACTCCGAAGATACCAGTGTCTTCAGCAAACTCCTCGACTCACGGATACAAACACTCCTTGACGAAAGCCTCCTGATCCGCGTCGACTCGCAGAGCCACCAGCGTCTCCGTGGGAATCCTCGATTCGTTTCAAACCCCAAGGAAATAAATAATCCTTGGCGCTCGGGAAACAAATAATCCCTAGCAAACTCCTCGACTCACGGATACAAACACTCCTTGACGAGAGCCTCCTGATCCGCGTCGACTCGCAGAGCCACCAGCGTCTCCGTGGGAATCCTCGATTCGTTTCAAACCCCAAAGAAACAAATAATCCTTGGCGCTCGGGAAATAAATAATCCATAGGAAACTCCTCGACTCACGGATACAAACACTCCGTGACGAGAGCCTCCTGATCTGCGTCAACTCGCAAAGCCACCAGCGTCTCCGTGGGAACCCTCGACTCGTTTCAAACCCCAAGGAAACAAATAATCCTTGGCGCTTGGGAAACAAATAATCCCTGGCAAACTCCTCGACTCACGGATACAAACACTCCTTGATGAGAGCCTCCTGATCCGCGTCGACTCGCAGAGCCACCAGTGCCTCTGTGGGAACCCTCGACTCATTTCAAACCCCAAGGAAACAAATAATCCTTGGCGCTTGGGAAACAAATAATCCCTAGCAAACTCCTCGACTCACGGATACAAACACTCCTTGACGAGAGCCTCCTGATCCGCGTCGACTCGCAGAGCCACCAGTGCCTCCGTGGGAACTCTCGGCTCGTTTCAAACCCCAAGGAAACAAGTGATCCTTGGCGCTTGGGAAACAAATAATCCCCAGCAAACTCCTCGACTCACGGATACAAACACTCCGTGACGAGAGCCTCTTGACCCATGTCAACTCGCAGAGCCACCACTGTCTCCGCGGTAGAATTCCCGGTTCGTCTCAACGTGTCAGATAAAGCCTCAGGCAGCGGGGACTAAAAAACTTGCTTCCTGAGCAATGGGACCCTGCAAGTCAATCCAAAATGGTCTCTTGCATACTATTCACGGGTCTCACTCTCCAAAGTCGGATTTCGACGAAGGAGGGAAACAACCGCTTGTGGGTCCTCTCGACTCATGAGAGGGAAAAACTCTCTTATAGGATCCTTATGACTTGTAAGAGAAAACCACACTTGGGAATCCTCACGATTCCTAAGGAGAAAGCCCACCTACGAGATCCTCTCGATCCGTAGGGAGAAAAGTCTCTATGAGACCCTCACGGCTCATAGAGTTGAAAAGTCTTAGGCATCAGATCTGAACCTGCGGCCTAAGCCCTTGCTATCTCGTGAAGAAATCAAGAAGCTTACTCTATTACCCGCTAATTGTGATGACATGCTGAGAAAGAGGAAAAGCAACAGAAAGAACATCCGATTTACACTTGATCAAGCGTTTAAGACATACTCATTCATGCATGGGCAGAAGACTCAGGACGAGAAATAAAACAAGCTGGAATAAAAAGTTTCCATTCATATTGCCAAAAATTCTTACAATCATAAAAACCAGTGAACGAAGAATATTATTACAATGGAATAATTTCATATCCGGGGCATGGATTGAGGAATTCAAAAGTAAGGCTGTTCAAAGTTCTTCTGGCCTTTCTAATTATTCTTATGCGCAGCCTCTCGCGCTCCTCGGTGTCGATATCATCGGCGAGCCCTTCCGGCCTTTGATAAGCAGCAACGATCGTCGTCTGCTGAAAGATTTGATGTAGGATATCAATGAGGTTGTTTCGCCGTTTCTTCGAAATCAGCCCCGTCAAGTACACCGAATGCACCTTGTCTTCGGCATCATCCAGCGCATTGAGTGGTAAGGCCTCGTGAAGACCCGGAAGTGCTCTCCATATTGCCCTCAGCACGACTTTCAAAAGAGCCGAACGACGAGGTAGCAGCCAACCACCGCTTGCGTTCAGGCGACCCATAACCTCTGCACATTGAGCGTCTGTAAACTCCTGGTTTTGTTCACGACCTTTTGCGCGGATATCGTCGTAGGTGATGAACTCATGCAAACTGTATAGATACACCGCAATTATGCCTGAAGGAAATACTACAGAAGATTAGCGACAGAAGAAAAATAATATACATAGAAAGCAAAGCTCTGTTCAGGGATTAAAACCCATGAACAAAAGCTCAATCAAACCCCAATGGGTATCTCTTTAGATCAAAAGATATGTGAGAGCAAAGCTCTTTGACTGAGATTAATTTAAATTAATTTGATTTATATTAATTTTACCTAAAATCTCTAACTTTAAAAATAAGCAAAGCTCTGCTAGTGAAACCCCAATGGGGATCTCTTTAGATCAAAAGATCTATGAGAGCAAAGCTCTGCTGGTTAAGATTAATTAAAATTAATTTAATCTAAGAATCAATTTTACCTAAAGTTTTTTTAAAAAAAACTTTGGAAAGAAGAGCGAAGCTCTAGAGTGCTTGAAGGCAAGAGCAAAGCTCTGAAGTTTTGAAAATAAAAATCTGAAAGATGATAAGCATCTGTGGGGGACCAAAGGTCCTATTTATAGGCTTCAAGTGCCTCTTCGACATCCAAAAGTTGTCGCGGCGGTTGGAATTCCGCCACCGTTGCGCTCACGTTTGGGGCCACGTAAGCGCAACGGTGGGGGGGCATTTGTTTACCCCAATCAGAGCAAAGCTCTGCTTTGAAAATTTAAAATCTAATGAATGAAGCAACGCTTCAAATTCCGGACGCAACGCGCCACGTGTCAGGCGCTGATACGTCAGCACATCGCCCAAGAAGGCGCACCCAATCAGAGCAAAGCTCTATTTTTATGAAGCAACGCTTCAGCTGCGCAAGCACTGCGCTGCGCGACACGTGTCAGCGCAGATGCGCTCGCACGGCTGCGCTGCGCTCTGCGCTGCGCGACACGTGTCAGCGCAGATGCGCTAGCGCAGTTGCGCTAAGCACTGTGCTAGCGCAGTTGCGCTGCGCTCTGCGCTGCGCGACACGTGTCACGCGCCGGGACATCTGCGCCAAACAGAATTAAATTTCCAAGAAATCTTTTCTGTTCTTGTTAAAACAAGAAGATTTTCTTCTGCAAAGCAGAAGCCCCTGGATCAAAGATCCAACGGTGGGGAAAATTCCCCAAATCACTCAGAGAAAGATCTCTTTAACAAATTTAACTAATTTATGGGCACTATAAAAAGGACCCTAGGCCTCAATTAAAAAAGGAGGAACATCTTTCTAAAAGAAAAAAGAGAAAAAGAGAAGAGAACTCTTGAGAACTCCCCAAGAACAACAGAAGGTAAAAAAAAACTTTTAGAAAAAAGAGAAAATTCTCTTAAAAATAGATCATTGATCTAGGAATAAGATCAATGATCTTCAATAAAAAAGAAAAATAATTAATTATAGTGCTTTGCACTTGCTTATGAACCACTGGTTCTATGAAAATAAGAAAAACTTGTTTTGTTTGATTGAAAGATAAAACAGTGCTTTGCACTTGCAAACTGCGCTGTTGCTCTTGGGAGAGCGCCACGTGTCAGCAGCGCAACAGCGCAGCACACTAGCGCAGCGCACTGCACTGTTGCGCTTGCGCTCACCAGAACGCGCCACGTGTCAGCAGCGCAACAGCGCAGCGCACTGCACTGTTGCGCTTGCGCTCACCAGAGCATGACACGTGTCCTCACCACAAGCGCTTGCGCTCAGTGATTGGCGCAAGGCGCCTAAATGCAATGCATTTCCTAAAAGGGCCAGGCCCAAATCAAAAAGACCAAACAGGCCGAAATAAATTGCAAAGCAATAAAAGGGCAGAGCCCAAATGAAATTGATGCTCTGCATCATTTATAAAGGGCAGAGCCCAAAACAAATTGATGCTCTGCATCCTTTCTGGGCAAAGCCCAAATAAAAATAAAAATAAATGCAAGGCAGAAGCAAATAAAATGTTGAACATTTCAACTGGACTTAGCCCAATTTTGGCCGTAAGTCCTTAAATTAAATTGACTGAGCACGACTGCTCTCTTAAATCAATTTACTACCGGTTCGAGGGTACATCTCCGAGCTCCTCTGACACCTATCGTTGTAATCCTTCAACGACGTCAGAGAGGTGACGGGTCCCGACGACCACATATGAATATGGACTGCGGGGTCCTTAAACTCGTGGAGACCGAGATGTCCCTAAACAAATATTGGACCGAGACGTCCCTAAACTAATATCGGACCGAGACGTCCTTAAACTAATATCGGACCGAAACGTCCCTAAACTAATATCGGACCGAAACGTCCTTAAACTAATGGTGGACCACCACGTCCCTAAACTGGAATACGGACCACCACGTCCCTAAACTGGAGCAATAGAGCCTCCAAATGCTCTTTTGCCGGATCTAAACGGTCCCGTTTAAGTTGATCTTAGCCCTAAATACGGCTAATGTATCCTTAAACATTTAAATGGACTATAAAACTCCAAATCGATTTTGGTTAAAGGGTACATCTCCGAACTCCTCTGACATCTGTCGTTGTAATCCTTCAACGACGTCAGAGAGACGACGAGTCCCGACGGCCATATATTAAATGGGTCACCCCGTTAAGTTGATCTTAGTCTCAAACAGGACTAACGTATCCTTGACGAACGTTTAAGTTGATCTTAGCCGCAACGCGACTAATGCATCCTTAAACTAAAAACACCAAACCCAAATCTAAGTAAATACGGATTTGGACTAGTCCACGTCCTACGGGCGACGGTATTACTCAGTCTCCGTATACAATCCACGGGCAACCACAAACAAAACAAACACCCACGACACGAAGTGAAATTCTGGAGAAGGAGAAAGTTGTTACCGCGAAGCGGTAGCGTAATTAACTGCAGGGGCTTGCGCCTGCAGGGAAGAGCGTCCCCACGATCAAAAAACCCCTCTAGCGAGGGGGAATCTGACGAAGTCTGTTACATCGGCCGCATCCGTCTAAACCTCCGAAACACGGTGCCATAAATCAACTTGGCATCTTCGGAGAGGTGGACGGATAAAACCAAATAGCATCTGCCCCGAATCCCAGCGTCAGGACACATCGCGGTCCTGTGCGCCGTCCTTCGGAGGGGAACAAAGATATGTCGCAATAGTTCAATTTTTAATTATCACAAACTACACAGCTAACACAATCTTTAAACAGGTTCGCGGCACACTTGATACCGACGGACGATATCAGAGCCCGTCGCTTTCAACAAGGACTGGACACGGAAATTCAGGCTGCTCTAGCCACGGGAAAGTTTTTGACTCATGAGGATGCTCTAGAAGCTGCCCGCAGTTATGAGGCAGTAATAAAAGAAAGGGGCAGACCTCAGTTTGCAGGAGTCAAACGCCGTGCCAACCAGATGGCAGGTGGAGCCTCGTCCAGGCCACCTTTCGTGCCAAGGCGACCCGGAGTACCAACCCATCGTCCTAGCCCAGCCTTTTGCACCTACTGCAAGAGACCTGGACATATGATGAATGACTGCCGTCGAGCCAACCGCCTTTGCTTAGTCTGTGGCTCAGCTACTCACGATATTGGGTCTTGTCCTCAAAGACAGAACCCAGTTGCTGCACCCAGGCCAGCAGTTACTTATCCGCAGCGACCAGCTCTTCAGGCACCTGCTCCCAGACTTGCACTGCCTGCACCACCCAGGGGACCACAAGCTACACCACCTCCTCGACAGTTCCATCAAGCTCAAAGGAACGTTCAGAGGAATGCTCCTCAGGCCAGGAGGAATGTGCCAAAGCGCCAGGCTTTCATGATGTCTGTGGAAGAAGCTGAGGCCACTGGCCAAGTCATTACTGGTAAACTTTCCTACTCAAACTTATCTTTTAGTCTTGTTTACCTACACACTTTCCCTATACCTAAAACCTAACCCATATACCTTAGGTACAATCCTAATAGCTTCACTACCTGCACTTGCACTGTTTGATACTAGAGCATCCCACTGCTTTATGTCGCAACGGTTTGTCCGAACCCATGCGATTCCAGTCTCACCGCTTGTATCCAGCTGGAACGTCAGTTCCGGAAATGGTGTTCTAAAGGCAACTATGGGATACAGCATGTGTCCAGTCGTCGTCTGCAGTCGAGAGTTTTATGCTGACTTCAAGGTACTGGACATACCGAACTTCGATGTGGTTCTAGGAATGGATTGGCTTGGAACCTTTTATGCTACCATCGACTGTCATCAAAGGAGGGTAGTATTCGAGATTCCAGATCATCCGGTCTTCTATTTCAAGAGTGGAGATCGTACCCTGGAGCCAAGTACCTACAAAGCGAAGCCAAGGGAAGCAATAGTTGCGGCAGCTCAAGCAGAGGAAGAATCAAGACCGGAGGTAGTTCGAGAGTTCGATGATGTATTTCCTGACGATATATCAGGTTTGCCTCCCGATCGAGCTCTTGAATTCAATATTGACTTAGTACCAGGAGCACAACCGGTGATCAAAGCACCTTATAGACTAAGTCCGGAAGGTTTGAAGGAAGTACGAACACAGTTGGACGAAATGCTGGCGAAAGGATGGATTCGTCCCAGCACTTCAAGTTGGGGAGCACCTGTACTATTGGTGAAGAAGAAGGAAGGTTCATACAGAATGTGCATCGATTATAGCCTTGAACGAAGTTACTATAAAGAACAAGTATCCACTCCCGCGCATCGACGATTTATTAGATCAGCTAAGTGGATCTTGTGTTTTCTCTAAATTGGATCTTCGTTCAGGTTATCATCAAGTGAAGGTCAAGGAAGCTGATATTCACAAAACAGCTTTCAGAACTCGCTATGGACATTACGAATTTCTAGTAATGCCATTTGGAGTGACCAATGCACCAGCAATCTTCATGAACCTAATGAACCAAGTTTTCCGGGAGTATTTAGACAGGTTTGTTGTCATCTTCATCGACGACATCCTGGTATATTCTAAGAATCGGAAAGAGCATGCAGTGCATCTACGAATTGTCCTGGAAACTCTTCGACAACATAAGCTTTATGCCAAGTACAGCAAGTGCGAGTTTTGGCTAAAGCAAGTTGGTTTTCTTGGACATATCGTATCAGGAGAAGGAATTTCTGTGGATCCGGCCAAAGTTTCAGCAGTTAGCGAATGGCCTACACCAAAGTCAGTGAAAGACATTCGGAGTTTCTTGGGTTTAGCTGGATATTACAGAAGGTTCATTGAAGGATTCTCAAAGATAGCAACACCCCTGACCAAGCTCACACGAAAAGATGAAGAATTTGTGTGGTCAGAAGTATGCGAGCAAGCTTTCGTAGAACTCAAGTCAAGGTTGACATCAGCACCTATTCTCGTAATACCAGATCAATCTGGAGGATTCGAAGTACATTGTGATGCATCCGGTAAGGGTTTAGGATGTGTTCAACATCAGCACGGTAAGGTTGTAGCTTATGCTTCAAGACAACTGAAGACTCATGAGCGCAATTATCCGACGCATGATTTGGAGTTGGCAGCCGTTATTTTTGCTCTCAAGATTTGGCGCCACTACTTACTTGGTGAACGAGTGAACATCTACACAGATCATAAAAGTCTGAAGTATGTGTTTACTCAGAAGGAGTTGAATATGCGGCAGAGAAGATGGTTAGAACTCATGGCGGACTTTGATATTAATTTGCAATATCACCCAGAAAAGGTGAACGTAGTACCTGATGCTCTTAGTCGCCAACCATTATTAATGAATCTCACCGCTCAGTGGAAGCTTCAGCAAGACCTACATCAAATGGAGATTGAAGTAGTCATGCCAGGAGATGCTTCAAGTTTGATGAATCTACAAGTTCAATCAACCATTGTCAATCAGATCAAAGCAGCTCAAGCCAGCGACGCTAAGTTGCAAAAGATCAGAGAATAAGTGGAGAATGGGCTCAGAACAGATTTCATCATCCATGAAGACGGATCTTTGAGATACGGCAGCAGATTGTGTGTACCAAAAGGTCCTATTCGGGAAGAGTTAATGAAAGAAGCTCACAGCTCTCCCTATTCATTACATCCTGGAGGTACCAAAATATACAAAGATCTATGTCAGAATTATTGGTGGTATGGAATGAAGCGTGAGGTAGCCAGAAGTGTCGCAAAATGCTTGGTGTGTCAGCAAGTAAAGGCTGGACATCACAGGACAGCTGGACTACTTCAACCGTTACCAATCCCAGAATGGAAGTGGCAGCACATCACGATGGACTTTGTAACTGCTCTTCCTCGCAGCACAAAGGGTAACGATGCGATATGGGTCATTGTGGACCGACTTACAAAGTCGGCTCACTTCATCCCACTTCGAATTGGCCAATCAACTGAAACACTAGCGAAGAAGTACATGGAGGTAATAATCTAATTTAGATTTAAACACTTCATAATGTACTATCTCTGATACCCATGAACTCATACAGGAAATTGTGAGACTTCATGGAGTACCGGTCTGCATTGTCTCCGATCGTGACACCAGGTTCCGATCGCAATTTTGACAGAGTCTGCAAGCTAGCTTGGGAACAAGTCTGAACTTCAGCACGGCTTATCATCCACAAACAGATGATCAGTCGGAACGAACTATTCAGATCTTGGAGGATATGCTCAGAGCATGTATGCTAGACTTCAAAGGATCGTGGGAAGATCACCTGCATCTTGTGGAGTTCGCATACAACAACAGTTACCAAGCAAGTATAGGAATGTCACCTTTTGCAGGATTATATGGAAGGAAGTGTCGATCACCATTAAGTTGGGACGACATCGGAGATAGGGAACTTCTTGGACCAGAGATGATAGTAGCGACTGTTGATGTGGTTCGTACTATCAGGGAACGGATGCACATAGCCCAAGATCGACAGAAGCACTGGGCTGATGCAAAGAGACGACACTTGGAGTTCCAGCCAGGAGATCATGTATTCCTGAAAATATCTCCGAACCGCGGAGTGATCCGATTTGGAAGACGGGGTAAATTGAGTCCGAGATACATTGGACCGTTCGACATACTCGAACGAGTCGGTGAAGTGGCGTACCGTTTAGCGCTTCCACCCTCATTGGAAGGAGTGCATAACGTGTTCCATATATCCCAACTCAGAAAGTATGTAAGTGACCCCAGCCATGTACTTGATCATTCTGAGCTCACTATACAGCCCGACTTGTCTTGTGAGCAACAGCCTGTGAAAATCCTGGACAGGAAAGTGAAGACACTTCGGAACAAGAAAGTTAATTTGGTCCGGGTAATGTGGAGAAAAGACACTCCAGGAGAATCCACGTGGGAAAGGGAAGATGAAATGCGTGCAAGATATCCGCACCTTTTTGTAAACTAGTTCTCAAATAAAAGTTGTAAATTTCGAGGACGAAATTTTTGTAAGGAGGGTAGATTGTAACAACTCCAATTTTTGTATACATGAATTTGATTTAAAATTTAAGTATACTTGGAGTATTTAATGTTGCTGATAACACTTTAAGTCTCTATTTCCCTACAATAATTACAAGAAGGAGCTTGTAGCTCATTGGTAAGACCTTGCACTGTTGAACCAAGCCACCAGAGTTTGAATCCCATGCCCCACATTATTTTTAGTTTATTTTTCTTTAAAAATTCTTGGAAGCCCAACAGTCCACAGGACATAACTCCCAAATATTGAACTGAACCCCAAAAATGAAGTATACCATGAGCTACATCAGGCGAACCTACGCCCGACGACACCCTGACTCGGCCGGCCGGCCGGCCGAATCTGCCGGCGCCGCCGGCCGGACTCGGCCGGCCGGCCGAGTTGTCAACACGAAAATTTTGTCTTTTCGGCTTCTCTAACCCCCTGTTTACTCCAATTTATTAGATCGGTTCCCTAATGATAAATACATCCTATTTAATACAAATTTTAATGATTTTTCTTTAATTTTTTTATATTTTTTTTAAAATAAAAACCTTTCACCTACCCTACCTTAGCTACCCTATAAATAGACCCTTACCTTCTACCCTCTCATCCCAAAACCCTAGATTTACTCTCTCAAAATTTCTACAAGAAAAGTGTGTTTTGAAACCGAGTTCACAGCGAAGCGTTGACGGATTCCGGCGACGTCCTTGGAAGCAACCGACGGCGAAACCACACTTCGGCCTTCTCCCTAGTTCCTCTTCACTCTTTAGAAGAGTTTGAAACGCGTAAGTCCCAATCTTCTCTCTTTTCTATTTCTAAAAATACGACTTTATGAAAGCCGACGGAAATCGGAACAAACCGATTTCCGAATCGTTTTTTCTACAAAATCCCACTTGTCACCTAATCCATAACACCTAAACATATCCATGATGACTATTAATCACATAGAAATCAATTTAAACAAAGTTTCTCACATGAAATGATAACTTTCTTATAATATCGTATTCTTTTCATAAATATACCATAAAGTTTATTTTTCTACTTCTAATCAATTCCCTCATTCCTAAACATGTTCATCCTGATAAATAAACTTGTAGAAATCAATTTGAACTTGTTTTCACACATGAAATGATAACGTTTTCAAATACCGTATTCTTACACTTAAATACCCTTATATTTAATTTAACATGTTTAACCTCTAAACTTCACTAAACCTTAAAATAAGTCACGAGGTAATGACCTACCTCTACACACACACAAATATAATCTTAATTGATATTCCCAAAATTTAGAATACGAAAATACAAGATTTTTCGCTAAAATACCATATTCTTTATAAACCTTTTCTAAAAGTTTTAAGTTGTACACAATTCTAAACAAAATCTTTTAAAATGAAAGTACGATATGTCATGGACATCGATCGTTTATCTAAACTGACTTTGTGGTTTCTAGGCAAGTGTGTCTAGACTAGTGGTTTTTAATTAGGCCCACTATTGTGGTTCCTTCCTACTTATCTGGCACTTACCTGGCCGCAATTGGCGGTGAAGAGGCGATTTGAGCCTTCTAATGACTTGTCGTTTAGACCTTAGAAATAGGCTAGTTGGCTTAGAAAACCCTAGAAACTAAAATACGGAAATTACATCCTTTTACAAATAAATACTTTATATTTATAAAACCGTTTTTCTAAATGAATAGTATTTATTAAACCTAAGCAAAGCGCCGCTACAACCCACCTTTGGGGAACCCGTTAGGGATAGTACGGTTCATCGTGCACCCGCGGGCTAGTAGTGCGAGATTCAGACCTCCGCAAGGAGCATTCGGTCTAGAAAGGTTTAAAATACGACATTTAAGAAAAATGAGATATTTATTTAAAATTATTCCTGTATTAATATATATATATAATTATCATTTAAACATTTATTTTATCATAAGATAAAGTTTCCACATTTTTCTAAAATTATAAGATTAAAAGTTACATTAAAATACCATGAATTTCAAATAAATCAATATTATAAATTAATACTTTTATTAGGATATATTCACTAGAATAACACAAATAAAATTTACACTCATTATAACTATAAAGACGAATAATAAATACTTGAGGTGTATTTTGAAAACTATACAATAGTACTTTTTACATAATACCCCCTCAAGTTTTATAAATTACAATGGGACCCTAACAATTATAGAACTTCAAATTACCTTTCTTTTAGTCTGACTCGGGTTAGAGTCTGACTATTTCTGACTTGAATATGATTCAAGTCAATCTATATTCTTTAATATTCCAACTCAATATGAATACATGAATTCCTGAATCCAGTTAACAACCTATTCAACTTGACTGAACCGAACCATACATATATTCCTTTTACATATTTCTCAGTATTCCATTTACATGACTCTACGGTTATAACCGTTTCCTGATATCATGGTTTCGGTCAGTCAGTCAATCGATTATGCAATCTATACAATTTTACAATACAACAATACTGTTAAAACACTACGGGATTTAAGGGGTAGATTGGTATGGAAGGTGTTAAAGGTGGCACGAGGTGGTCAGATTAAGACACCTAACCTATATTCCGTTGCTGTTGTACCGTGGCTTAACGGTTCCTTGTACTTTCCGTTTGCCCTGATCTCTAGCATATAGAGACCCCCCTCGTATACACCGGCATCCTTCTGTACCAAACTACAAACAACAGCGTTAACATAACATTACAACAATAGTTTACATTTTAAAATATATCTTCTTATTCTGTCTCCTCTACTTCCCTCTTACCTTTGGGACTTACCGAGCGATCTGTTCGCTGACGACATTCTGTTTCTCTCTTCTTTGAATGTCGTCAGGTGACCTGGACCCGGCAGAAGTTGAGCCAACACAAGAAGACTTGGAGCAATTTGCCGAAGACCCTGTAGTATAATTTCATTGTACACTTTTCTTTTCAGTACTTTCCATTTTCTGTTATGCCACTGTTTAGGCATCTTTATTTCAGTTGTATTTTCCTTTCCATGTATTGTACAAAGAATGTTAATAAATAAAAGTTGCTGTTATTTCTATATCTTTCGTCTCTTGTGATTTATTTTATATTGCTTAGCTATGCTTAGCGTATGTATTTCTGAGTACATACATAGCGGACCTCGTCGCGTCCCTTTCGCCGTACACTGGGAAGCGGGGCGTGACAGAAGACTTGGATCAGTTCCACGAAGACCCCGAGCTCTAGACATTGTACCTTGTTCATTCAGTATTTTTCATTTCCTGTTATGTCATTGTTTAGGCATCGCTTTTATTTCAGATGTATTTACTTTTCATGCATTATATAAAAGAATGTTATTAATAAAGTTGCTGTTAATTTTATATCTCTTGTCTCTTGTGATTTACCTTTATATTGCTTAGATACGCTTAGCGTATTTACTTCACAGTAAATACGCAGCGGACCTCGTCGCGTCCCCTTTCTCCGTACACTGGAAAGCGGGGTGTGACAAAGTTCTACTGGCTCGGATCGATCTCCTGAGAGACCGGTCCTCCCGACGAACATTCCAAAGAAAGAAATAGACAGAAATGTCATCAGCGAACTAGCGCTCGGTAAGTCCCAAAAGAAAAAAAGCGAATATAACAAGTAATGTGAATGAACAAGTAAATTGTACATGTATATGATGGTTATTATAACGTGATTGTTTGTAGCTTGATACAGAAGGTATTCATATATACGAGAGAAGTCCATCTTACTGTTGGATATTTTGCCCTAGAGGCCTACATTGTATAGGATACTTGGGATATGTATGTACATGACGGTCTTGCTTGATATGATAGTACGCTATTTGGTTTGTCTTTATCTTAACATATGATATATTTTGTGTTGTATTCATTTATATACATGTTGATAAAGCCCATAGGGGGTTTGCCTGACTACCGGCGTTGTGATGACAGTCATACTAGTGGGAGCTGGATAGTCAATAGGCACATCCTTAGTGTCCCTAGTCGCAGGAGTATCGAGACTGGGCATCGATACTCCGGAGTAGACTAGTGTATACATATCTAGATCCTGACGAGGGACGATGGATTGGTCCCGCAACCATTGGTGATGTGCACCTAAGATTGTATACAGATGCTCACTGGGTGTGAGTACACCGGACAGGACTCGCCGAGAACTGAATGGATGGTATTATACCTAACGTCAGATAGCAGTTCTCAGGTGCCATGTGTGCAGATAGTCTGTTGACTTAAAGTCATCATTTGTCTCATGTGAGTTCCCACCGTGCTTTGATTATTACCCTACCACGGCTCAAAATAGTCGTGCAAACAGGTTTTAGTTGGGCACAGTCCCGAGCCACATGGAGGCAGTGAGCGACCGTTAGGGATTCGTCTCTCCCGGTATAGGGAGTTGATATCGCACTGTGGTCGGTTGGTCATTACCATAAGTTCCTGGCCAGAGCTGATTGAGAATTACTGATGGACTGATCAGTAGATTCTCGGATAGTCTTGAACCATACCGACACGACTTGTACGGTTATTAGGGGTCTGACGTCCACCACCTCCCTAGACCATACATGTGATACTCTTAGACGAACAGACCGGACTGCGCAGATATTGTCACGGACAGGCTCAGTAGGATTTCGGATGGGTTACCTCATCGGCTTTCTTATCGACAACTACCTGGGGACCGTTACGTACAGCTAGTGCCGCTTGCGGTCTGTGGTTAAACCCACTGCCAGCGTAGTGGTCGAGTCTTTAGAGTCCCACACAGAGATTTCCCAAACCCAGGCGAAAAGATATAGAGGTCGTATGATTTTACGACAAAAGTTCGGACGCATACGTGTTTAAACGCACGTACGACATTCGGACAGTTTTTACTAGCCGGCTTTGGTTTAAGCCAGATTCTAGTATCAGGTTATTGGATTTGTACAGTCTAAAGTTTTTCCGTGTTTTCACGGATGCGAGGGGCGTTCTCATAATTTCCGAGAAGCTTCTAGAAGGATGTGACATGAGGGGTTAAGATGGCATTTTCATTAATTGCTTTAGTGACTCATTCATATGATTCATCATATTATTAATGCATAGTTAATGATCTAATGACTCACATGATGAATCACTCTCCTTGAATAAATGAAGTATGGTGAATAATCATTTAATTTATATTATTTGATAATTCATTATGTATCATATATTCAAGTGAGAAGGATTTTTATTATCATTATCATCTCCACCTTCTCTCTCCTCAAGCTCTCTCTCCTTTACCAAACCCTAATCCTACCATTCATGAGTTGAGAACAAGGATTAGGAAAGACTAAACACTCCATAACCAATCTCTACATCATCTTAGTTCATTTATTAGCAACTAAAGAAACTAAGTAACCTCAAGTTTAGAGGTTATAGCTTGGATTAGGGTTCTCGGATGGATCGTCTATCATGGAAGGAAGCCGAGGAGGACGTGGAGATCTAAGGAGGCCTTAGATATCATAAAGACGAAGGACTAGAATCGTTTGGTATGCTCTCTTTACATAGTAGCTTAGAACTCTATGCTTATTGCTAAGTATCGTTTAGAAACGATCTTCGGTTAGTTGATGTTCGCTTTATAAACATGATTATTTTTCAAATTTCCGCCTCCCCGCAACTCGTGGGGTGTTGCATATCAACTTACAGTGGTATCAGAGCTTCACTAAACAATAATTAACACACTTGCAAAGTTGTATGAATTTCGAACGGAAAACAAACCGGAAAAAACCCCGAAATCATGAAGTTTCTGTCGATTTTAAAATGAAGTCCAAAATTTTTTCAGGGACTTTCAGAATGACCGGCATGAAAATATAAGAACACACAAGAAAAATGGGCTCCTGTATCGGCCAAAGCGCCGCGGAACCGCGGCAGATCCCACCGATCCGCCGCGGTTCCGCCGCCGAGTTGGGGCCGATTCAGCCCAGTTTTCTTCTGTGCATCTACTGTGATATTTTGGGTTTTCTGGTATGATTTAATTTTTGCTCAGGTTTCAGATTTGCAGAGAAGTATTGGAGCAAAATTTAATGTGTTTAATCGATCGAAATTATACAATGTTTGCTTGTTTGATTATATTTGTGAAATGTATTATGTGTTCGTAAACCTCCCCTAATTGCTAGTATGTCGGTTGGCAGGGGGTTGCATATATCTGTGATGTTATTTTTAACTGTTTGTGTATATAAACTGTATTGGATTGTTGTGGTGATTAGCCGGGTTTTGTGATGGGTTATTGTATTAATTCATTCGATGTAAATGTAATAAGTTGTAATATTATTTTGCGGGGCACATCCAGGTTGCGGTTGTAGCCACCGTTGTATTATTTCTTTTTACTGTTTTTTGCTCCTAGGATAGACCCAAGGTGGGGTGCACAAACTACCGGGTATTTTGAAGTGTTGAGGCAGACCGCTTCACTTCTGGTACTTGGCGGGTAGTTTGCCGTACCCGTAGGGGTCTGGGGTGGGGTAAATGGCTATTCATCACAACTGTGTAATCCGTCTTTCATTGCAGGCTCAAAAGAAATGCGGATTGCTTGCAAATCCAATATTGTTTATCTGTGATCTGGAATGCCTATTATTGCGTCTGACGAATGTTCAATATCTATATATGATAGCTATTTAAACGTCACTTATGTTTTATACCCGCGCTAGCCCATCCCCCGCTCTGTCGTTAGTTAAGTAACCTAACGGGTGATGACGGGACCCCGTGGTGAATGCAGATGCATAAGAGGATGTTGTATTTTCGTTGTTATCTGTAATGATAGGTTAAAGACGGGACGCATTATTTTTAATGCAAAGAAAAATAAAACCTAAACTGAATCGTTGGAACAATTTCTAAAAACCACTCGGTTTTCTTGAAAAAGCAAATTTAAATGCGGAGCTTAAACCATTCCTTTTAATAAAAGCTATCTTAGTTCCTTCGATCAAATCAAGTTCATTACGTTAACGGTTTTTTGCCAAAAACCAGCCGTAACCCTCCGTCGTTTCAAGTAGACAGCACATCGTATTCATGCCATGCTTGATGGCCTACGTCAAGGCAAAGTGTATGGTAGCAGTGTGTTTGCCTATTTGTTGCATAGATAGATGCATTAGTTTATGACAGACGTATACCTTGTTGGCCTACGTCAAGGGCTTGTACGATGTACTTAAATTGATCAGGACAATGACGGGTAGAACTTGACTTGCGTCTTATGACTTGTTGGCCTACGTCAAGGTCTATAAGAGCTTGGGGTATAAATATCACATCGGGAGTTTCAAACATAAAGAAAACTTGCAGATTTAGCATACCTTCTGGAGTGTGGTGACTAGAGTGGTTTCCATCTAGGGCATCATGCAATGATAGTTGGATCACGATCCCACTGATGAGTAGGATTACTCTCGGGAATTTTTCTCACTTAACAATCAATGCTATAAACCAAGTAGGTGACTAGAAAGGTGTTAGAGGGGCTACGCCTCCAGGGAAAAGAGGTTCTTTAATTAAGGAACTTCGCGAAAGCGTTGGAAAACCTCCCTCGAAGTACCAACACCAGCTTGGCTGAAAGGTTAAGCAAGTATTGTGACGTGTGATTAAATCCTGACTAGTTCTTCTTTTAGGTTTTGAAGAAGGATTTGAGGAAACAGTGGGAGCCATCCTGTTTAGATAAATTAATAACCAATCTAAACTTGCAAGAGCATATGCTGAGTGTTTCTTTTCTCTCTCTCTGGCAGCTACCATGACAGGACTTAAACTATTACTTGAAAAAAATATACTGACCGGGCAGAACTATAAAGATTGGCTAAGGAACGTCAATATTACGCTGACTTATGACAAAGTTGCATATGTTACCACCGCTGTTCCTCCCCTTATACCAGGACCAGATTCCTCAGTTGCGGACAAGGAAGTTCGCAAAACCTGGGATCTAGAATGTGAGCGAGCTAAGTGTATCGTGCTGGCGTCCATGAACAATGAACTCCAGAAACAGCACGAGAGTATGGATGTTACATCCTCCATTGCAAGGATTTGTATGGAGAGCACTCCCGTATCGCGAGGTATGAGACCACAAGGAAACTCTTCCAGATGAGGTTAGCTCCAGGATCGTCTGTAGGAGAGCACGTCCTCAAAATGATCACCCTCATTGAGGAACTCGCAAACCTGGGATGCGTGCTCGAGAATGATTTGTATATCGACTTGATTTTGCAGTCCCTTCCCCACACCTTCTCTCAGTTTGTGCTGAACTTCAATATGCATGAGATGGAAGCTGATCTTCCAAAGCTCCTCAATATGTTGAGGGTAGCAGAGAGCTCCTTGAAAAAAGAGAAGACCCCCGTTTTGTATGTCGGCCAATCATCCTCTTCTAAATCTAAAGCGAAAGCAAAAGGGAAGAAGAAGATGAAAGCCACCAAACCGAAGGGTGGGGTCAAGAAGGTGCAGGGAACGAACAAGGCAGGAAAGGTGAAGGCAGAAAAGAACGAATGCTTTTATTGTCACAAGTAAGGGCACTGGAAGAAAGACTGTTTGGCCTTTAAAGCCAAGGACAAGAAGCAAGCTGTTGCTTCTGCTTCAGGTGTGTTCGTAATCGAAAATTGTCTTTCAGTAAACTCTACTTCATGGGTACTTGATACCGGTTCTGGTTCTCACATCTGTAATTCTTTGCAGGATCTAAGAAATAGTAGAGTACTGGGGACAGGTGATATGACTCTCCGGATGGGCAATGTAATGCATGTAGATGCAGTTGCAATAGGGGAATATCACCTAGGGTTGAATAGTGGACACATTTTGGTATTGTACAGCTATTTTTGTATTCCCAGTATGTTGTGTAATATTATATCAGTATCTTTGTTGTCTAATGAAGGATATAATTTTGCGCTTGAAAAAAATGCCATGAACATTCTCCTAAATCAAGAACTGATTGGGTTTGGCACACTGGAAAACGACATATACATACTTAATTAACCTTAAATTTTCAATATACAAAAACCACGTAAAAGAAAGATTCCAGATTCAAATCAAGCCTTCCTATGGTATTGTAGACTTGGTCATATAAACGAAATAAGGTTGACTAAGTTACATAAAGATGGATATCTAGATCCGTTTGAATATTCATCATATGCAACTTGTCAATCATGTATCAAAGGAAAAATGACCAAATCGCCGTTCACCAGACACGGAGAAAGAGCCACACAACTCTTGGGACTTATACACAGTGATGTATGTGGTTCAATGTCTACACATGCACGAAGCGGTCACTCCTACTTCATAACTTTTACTGATGACTTCTCTAGGTATGGACATATATTCTTAATGAAACATAAATCCGAGGCCTTTGAGAAGTTCAAGGAGTATAAAAATGAAGTAGAGAAACAGACTGGTAAAAGCATCAAGACACTTCGATCTGATCGAGGTGGAGAATACTTAACTACCAGTTTCCTTGAATACTTAAAAGAGAATGGAATTCTCTCTCAGCTTACTCCACCTTATACACCTCAGCATAATGGTGTATCAGAAAAGAGGAATTGCACTCTGTTAGACATGGTACGTTCAATGATGAGTAGTGCTGAGTTGCCACTTTCCTTCTGGGGATTTGCTCTAGAAACAGCAGCATACCTATTAAATAGAGTTCCGACTAAGTCTGTGCCTACCACTCCATATGAAATGTGGAGCGGGAAGAGACCATATCTCAAGTATATCAAGATATGGGGGTGTCCGGTATATGTTAAAAAGCATAAACCGGACAAGCTCAAGACATGATCGGTTTTGTGCAAGTTTGTAGGATACCCCAAGCATACAAGGGGGTATATGGTCTACCACACTGAAGAACAAAAGGTGTTTGTCGCTCGCCACATTGTCTTCTTAGAAAGCGAATTTCTTGCAAAAGAAATTAGTGGGAGTACGGTAGAACTGGAAGAAATTCTAGAACCTCAAACTGCTACTGAGGACTTAGAAGAATCTCAGATTTCAATAGAATATGACGAACCAACGCCACTCCGCAGATCTAGTAGACTTTCTCATCCTCCTGAAAGATACTATGGTTTTCTTCTTGATGGGGATCGAGAGGAATGCATCATCGATGATGATGAGCCTACTAGTTTTCAGCAAGGTATCATGAGTCGCGACTCAGTGAAGTGGCTGGATGCTCTGAGATCCGAAATGGAATCCATGTACACCAATAAAGTATGGACTTTAAAAGTTGCTCCTCCTGGGGTAAAACCAGTTGGGTGCAAATGGATCTTCAAAAAGAATATTGGTGCATTTGGACAAGTGGAAACCTACAAAGCTAGACTAGTTGCAAAAGGTTTTCGTCAAAGACCAGGATTGGACTATGATGAAACTTTTTCACCAGTAGCTATGCTTAAATCCATTCGGATCATACTTGCCATTACTGCCTTCCATGACTATGAAATCTGGCAAATGGATGTAAAAACAGCTTTTCTAAATGGACATTTAGAAGAGAGTGTTTATATGGATCAACCAGAAGGTTTTATAGACAGTGGGAGCAGCGGAAGAGTGTGCAAATTGCTTAAATCCATTTATGGGTTAAAGCAAGCATCACAGAGTTGGAACATCTGCTTTGATGAGACAGTCAAGGAATTTGACTTTATCAAAAATGTAGATGAACCATGTATTTATAGGAAGATTGTAGAAGGAGCAGTAGTCTTCCTCGTTTTGTACGTCGACGACATACTACTGATAGGGAATGATATCCCTATGCTACAATCAGTAAAGCTCTTCTTGTCACAGAAATTCTCCATGAAAGACTTGGGAGATGCATCATACATTCTGGGCATTAAGAACTATCGTGATAGATCTAATAGAATGTTGGGACTTTCACAGTCCAGGTATATAGACACTATACTAAAGAGATTTAGTATGGAAGATTCCAAGCGCGACAATATGCCCGCTTGTCACAGGATCACCCTCTCCAAAGAGATGTCGCCAAAGACTGATGAAGAGAGGGCTCGCATGGGCATTATACCCTACGCTTCGGCGGTAGGATCTATAATGTATGCGATGTTATGTACCAGGCCAGATGTAGCTTACGCACTTAGTGTGGTAAGCAGGTATCAATCTGACCTAGGTGAGAAACATTGGATAGCGGTAAAGAACATTCTCAAGTACCTGAGAAGGACTAAGGAGATGTTCTTGATTTACGGTAATGGGGACCTCCAGGTAAAGGCTTTTACCGACTCTGGCTTCCAAAGTGACAAAGATGATTCTAAATCCATTTCGGGTTTTGTGTTTACCCTCAATGGAGGGGCGGTATGTTGGAAAAGTTCCAAACAGGATACCGTCGCAGACTCAACTATGTAGGTTGAGTATATAGCTGCTAGTGAAGCCGCAAAAAAGGCTGTCTGGATGAAGAAGTTCATTTCTGAACTTCAAGTGGTTCCGTCCATTGCCAATCCAATACCGTTGTATTGTGATAACAATGGGGCTGTAGCATTAGCGAAGGAACCAAGGTCCCATCAGAAATCCAGGCATATCTTAAGGAGGTTTCACCTGATCAGGGAGATCGTGGATCGTCAGGAGATCAAGGTACGGAGAGTAGATACAAAAGACAACACGGCAGATCCATTCACCAAGGCCATTCCTCAAGTCCAGTTTGAGAGGTTGTTTGAGATGTTGGGCATGCGGTACGCCAGCAACTGGATCTAGTGCAGATAGTGGGTACTCATTGCGCCAATTATAGGCCTTAGTGCAAGTGAGAGATTGTTGGATATATATGCCCTAGAGGCCTACATTGTATAGGATGCTTGGGATATGTATGTACATGACAGTCTTGCTTGATATGATAGTACGCTATTTGGTTTGTCTTTATCTTAACATATGATATATTTTGTGTTGTATTCATTTATATACATATTGATAAAGCCCATAGGGTGTTTGCCTGACTACCGGCGTTGTGATGGCAATCATACTAGTGGGAGCTGGATAGTCAATAGGCACATCCTTAGATGTCCCTAGTCGCAGGAGTATCGAGACTGGGCATCGATACTCCGGAGTAGACTAGTGTATACATATCTAGACCCTGACGAGGGGCGATGGATTGGTCCCGCAGCCATTGGTGATGTGCACCTAAGATTGTATACAGATGCTCACTGGGTGTGAGTACACCGGACAGGACTCGCCGAGAACTGACTGTATGGTATTATACCTAACGTCAGATAGCAGTTCTCAGGTGACATGTGTGCAGATAGTCTGTTGACTTAAAGTCATCATTTGTCTCGTATGAGTTCCCACTGTGCTTTGATTATTACCCTACCACGGCTCAAAGGAGTCGTGCAAACAGGTTTTAGTTGGGCACAGTCCCGAGCCGCGTGGAGGCAGTGAGCGACTGTCAGGGATTCGTCTCTCCCGGTATAGGGAGTTGATATCGCACTGTGGTCGGTTGGTCATTACCATAAGTCCCTGGCCAGGGCTGATTGAGAATTACTGATGGACTGATCAGTAGATTCTCGGATGGTTTTGAGCCATACCGACACGACTTATACGGTTATTAGGGGTCTGACGTCTACCACCTCCCTAGACCATACATGCGATACTCTTAGACGAACAGATCGGACTGCGCAGATATTGTCACGGACAGGCTTAGTAGGATTTCGGATGGGTTACCTTATCGGCTTTCTTATCGACAACTACCTGGGGACCGTTACGTACAGCTAGTGCCGCTTGCGGTCTGTGGTTAAACCCACTGCCGGCGTAGTAGTCGAGTCTTTAGAGTCCCACACAGAGATTTCCCAAACCCAAGCGAAAAGATATAGAGCTCGTATGGTTTTACGACAAAGGTTCGGACGCATACGTGTTTAAACGCACGTACGACATTCGGACAGTTTTTACTAGCCGGTTTTGGTTTAAGCCAGATTCTAGTATCAGGTTATTGGATTTGTACAGTCTAAAGTTTTTCCGTGTTTTCACGGATGCGAGGGGCGTATTTCGGATGGGTTACCTCATCGGCTTTCTTATCGACAACTACCTGCGGACCGTTACGTACAGCTAGTGCCGCTTGCGGTCTGTGGTTAAACCCACTGCCAGCGTAGTAGTCGAGTCTTTAGAGTCCCACACAGAGATTTCCTAAACCCAGGCGAAAAGATATAGAGGTTGTATGGTTTTACGACAAAGGTTCAGACGCATACGTGTTTAAACGCACGTACGACATTCGGACAGTTTTTACTAGCCGGTTTTGGTTTAAGCCAGATTCTAGTATCAGGTTATTGGATTTGTACAGTATAAAGTTTTTCCGTGTTTTCACGGATGCGAGGGGCGTTCTCGTAACTTTTGAGAAGCTTCTAGAAGGATGTGACATGAGGGGTTTCATTAATTGCTTTTGTGACTCATTCATATAATTCATCATATCATTAATGCATAATTAATGATTTAATGACCCGCATGATGAATCACTCTCCTTGAATAAATGAAGCATGGTGAATAATCATTTAATTTATATTATTTGATAATTCATTATGTATCATATATTCAAGTGAGAAGGATTTTTATTATCATTATTATCTCCACCTTCTCTCTCCTCAAGCTCTCTCTCCTTCACCAAACCCTAATCCTACCACTCATGAATTGAGAATAAGGATTAGGAAAGACTAAACACTTCATAACCAATCTCTACATCATCTTAGTTCCTTTATTAGCAACTAGAGAAACTAAGTAATCTCAAGTTTAGAGGTTATAGCTTGGATTAGGGTTCTCGGGTGGATCGTCTATCACGGAAGGAAGCCGAGGAGGACGTGGAGATCCAAGGAGGCCGTAGATATCATAAAGATGAAGGACTAGAATCGTTTGGTATGATCTCTTTACATAGTAGCTTAGAACTCTATGCTTATTGTTAAGTATTGTTTAGAAACGATCTTCGGTTAGTTGATGTTCGCTTTATAAACATGATTGTTTTTCAAATTTCCGCCTCCCCGCAACTCGTGGGGTGTTGCACATTAACTTACACTTACCCCGTAGACTATGATAACATGTAGTATAAGGCCCCGTCATAACCCACGGGACAATGGCATGAGAATTCATATAGGTATCTTTTAAGTGACCTCTTGTGCCACAATATACGTTCCGTACCAATCTACCCCTTATCCCCGCGTATTGTATTGTATAGATTATAATTATCAGACTTGCTGAAATCATGGATACAAGTTGTTCAAGTAGTCATGTTCAGGATGTAGTCGTGTATTCAAGTAGTCAAGTCATGTTATAACCATGGTTCGGTCAAGTTAAGTCAAGTATACATGTTTAATATTGATGTTTGATTTCAGGTATTCATGTTCATGATCAAGTATTCAAGTGTGATTTTGGATTCAAGTTTGAATTGGACTCAGACTGAGTTAGACACTTGTAAACTTATTTAGCTCTTGAATTAGGTTCAGGAGTTATCGGTAACTGCTGCAACATGGACGACGGGATTTGTGTCTTTTTCTAAGACAATTACCATTGCTAATTCTGTTAAGTTGTCTACCATAAATAGGCAAGCACTCACTTTCTTCGGCTCCCTGGGGCTCAAGATAATCGATCCCGCTTAAATCTATATTTACTAAAGTCCTTAAATATTGTTTTTATATAACTCGAGGGGATTTTATGAAAAATATTTTAATATAGTTTAAAAATAAAATCTCGAGGGTGATTAGTATTATTTGAGGTTGTCATGAGCATGGATTTTAAGTATTTGGGGTATTTTTAGTGATAATTACTTATCTTGGAAAGTTCATGGTATTTTACTGTAAAACTTGCCTTTTTGGTATCTTGATGGTATTTTATTGACATTTGTTAATCTTTTCATTTTTTAAAAAACATAGGTTTATTATATTTTGAAAATATGGATTTATAATTTCATATAATTTTAATTTTAAAAATAATTTTATTTTATTTAGAAAATTCATATTTCTTAAAAACCGTATTTAAATCCTTTCGAGATCGAATGCTCCGTGAGAAGATATGCATCTCGTTCTACTAGCCCAAGTATGTGCGATAATCTGCACCATTCATTAGAGGGTCTCCTAAAGAGAGTTGTAGATGCGTATTCGTAAAGGAAATGAAATACCGCTTAAAAGAAATCCGGTTTTTAAAGTTATGTGGTATTTTATCGTAATATTATACTTCGCAACGAAAATACATTCAATGAGTATCGTGCTATGAAACCAAGTTTGCGTGTGGGGTAGGTCGTTACCCCGTGAAGTTTTCCTAAGGGTATTATTTTAACAAATACTAAAAGAGGATTTTATAAATTCAAGGTATTTTAATGAAAAAGTGCTAATATTGTTATTTCACTTGAGAATTTTGATTATAAACGTTAGGGTTTAAGCTCACAAGTATTGTGTAAAAACTTGGTTGATCAAACAATAAGAATAAGGAGTTTCTAGGGTTTAGAAAAAAGATATCGGTATTAACTCCACTTACCGATATAAGTTTTGAATGGAATTTCATTGAAGAGGAAAAGAGATTGAGAGGGACTTACGGTTTGGATACGCTAAGAAGAGTTTAAGGAAAAGGAGGGAATCCTTATAGTATCGCGGGAGCTTTAGATGTTGCTTCGATCTTCGCCGGAAGTTGTTTGCTCGCTATGAAATTTTTGAGAGAATTTTGTTATAGTTTTCAGAATGGTGCTGAGCCAAGGTAGGGGATGGTATTTATAGTGGAGAATTAGGGTTTTGGAATTAAAAATTTGGATTAAAAAGCATTAAAATGTGGTTTAATTGTGAAATGAAGGGTCTATGTTTGATTGCAGAGAAATCAAATAGTGCATGGGAGTTATGGATGGCTGAAGGAGTGTGTGTGCAAAGCATGAGGACAATTGGCTCCATCTCACCCATTCCCGCCGGTTCTAAAGTGGTTTTGGCCGGTCGATCTAGGGATTCTTGCCTCAAGATTCATGCCAATTGATCAACTCTCTGTTTACTCCATTTTCCACATATTTGATTTTTCCGACTTTTCATTTCCGTGTGTATTGCAGTGCAATATTTTGGGCTTCCAAAAATTAAAAAGAAAAATTTAGAAAAAATAATGTGTCTGATAGGATTCGAACACACATGCTACGTCACAGCAGTGCAAGGGCTTTACCAGTGAGCTACAAGTTTTCTTGCTGTTATTTCACAAAATTGACTTATAACTCGAACTCAGGCTGAAAAACTCATTTCTTGTATATTAACAATAAAATTTCCGTACAAGATTTTAGAGTCGTTACAGGCCCCAGGTAGCCGGAGAAAGTGAGTGCTTGCCTATTCAGGTTAGAAAACTTAACAGGAGTTATCAATGGCAATTGTCTTGGAAAAAGACACAAATCCTATCGTCCATGTGCAGCGGTTGCTGATGACTCCCGAATCTAAGAATTCAAGAGTTAAATTAGTTTATAAGTGTCTGACTCGGCTTGAGTCCAACCTGAATCCAAAATCAAACACGAACACTTGATCATGAACATGAATACTCGAATTCAAACATGTATACTTGACTTGACTTGACCAAACATGGTTATAATTTGACATGAATTTAATATGAATACTAGAACACAATGGTTGCTATTGAAACTGACTTGACTCGAACCATGAATACAACTTGACATGAATACATGAACACTTGACACGAATACTTGATATTGACATGAACTCAATCTTGCCACTTGATGTATTCATGGATTCGAGCAAGGCGAGTAATTTTAGCTGTAACGTAGAATACACGGGGTGTTGGGGTAGTTCATGTGTGAATCCAACGAAATTTCAGGAGTCCCCCTAGATCATGAATCCATATCTACTAACACAAGTAAGCTATCATGAGGGCCCGTGTTTCTTTGCTCCTGAATTATAGCTTGTTAAGTTTGGAATACTTCAACACTAGGTTGAAGTTCCGTTAATAACACTTGATTCGGACCCGTGGTTTCTTACCCCTGGATTACAGCCTGTTGGGTTCGAGAACACTCTTAAGATTGGTGGACATTCATTTTTGAACTTACATTACATTAGTTGACCCGTGTAAAGACCTTTTAGGACACTTACATTCACTTCATATTCACTATACCTACACTACATGGCCATGCTATACTATGCTCATGTTATTTTGACATGATATATATAGAGAACTGCATGTTAAATAGAATTGTCATGCTTACAGTAAATGACATGTTTAAACAACATATCTTCTGATCCATTACTTCATGATATACATTTTCTTTATCATTATACTTTATACTTCACACCCAATTCTTGGGGACTTACTAAGCGAAAGTTCGCTGACGGGCATTCCATTCATCTTTGTTTCTTGGAATGTTCGTCAGATACTGTGGAGACTGAGGAGGTGAACCCCATCGAGGAGGAGTACGACCAGATCACGACTTAGGCCTAAACTAGTTAACATCTCTTTCAGTTTATGTATGCCACCTGTTTAGGCATTTCTCTTCTTGTATTTTTTCAGTTGAACTCATATATTGTAAATGTATCAAAATAAAGTTGTTGAAGTTTAAATCTCATGATAATTTCTTGTTATTTTGTATTGTTCAATTATGCTTAGCGTATTTATTCCTGGAAATGAACTTCTCGAAATAAATACGCCGCAGGCTTGCCATGTCACCGGTTCTGTCTACTGGGAAGCGGGGCGTGACATGAGCTCTTGATCTTCTCTTAAGCCTTAGATTTTTCCCAAAATGGGATTTTTGGAGATGAGTCTCCTTCTTCCTCCTCTCTGTTGGCTGGATCTTGGAGGAAATGGGGGTGGGACTTAAAAATCTCTCATTTTAAAGATTTGATGGGAGATCTGAGTTCCCCTTCAAGAGTTTTATGGTAAAAAACTATTTCTTTTAAGGAAAGAAAGAGTTAAACTCTTGATTTAATTCAGAAAAAAAAAGAAGTTTTAAAATCTTGAGGAAGGAGGAGTTCATTATTATGTTGTCCTATATAGGCTTACAAGTTTACATATAGTCCCTTGGGCTTTACAAAATGGTATTTTGCACATCCCATGCCTCATGTACTTATTTCTTTTTCACATGAGCCATGGGCTTTACAAAAATTTGGCTTTATGCCCATTTTCCTTACATTTATTCGTAAAAATTATATCAAAATTATTTATTACATAATTTTCATTTTGGCATGGGACAGGTCGGCCGTTTCATGTTCGGGCTCGACTTAGGCATCGGCCCACTTGACCTGGGGTTGACTTTGACTTGGTCAACAGAGGTGTAATTTTTTACCCCAACAGCTTATAGACGTTTAGCGTATTTATTTCAAGAAATTGTTTTTTCGGAATAAATACGTCGCGGGTCTCGTCACGTGTCGTTACCACTCTTTTGGAAAACAGAGCGTGACAGCTAGAAAGGCTGTCCTTCATCCCCTATATCCCAATCAGTCCTATCATCACTTGAAATATCTAAAACAATTTCACATGAGCAACAAATATGTAAGTTTCATATTACTTAAGTTAGTTCAGATGACAGAGCAATAATACCAAAAAGAATATCATAAAGATATAATAAATTGTAAGTTTCACATTACTTAAGTTAGTTCAGACGACAGAGCAATAATACTAAAAAGAATATCATAAAAATACAATAAATTGTAAGTTTCACATGATTTAAGTTAGTTCAGATGACAGGGCAATAATACTAAAAAGAATATCATAAAGTGCAATAAATTGTAAGTTTCATATTACTTAAATTTGGACAACTAACGGAGAAAATATGTACGTTAGGACAATTATTCCTTTTGCGGTTATAACATCTCTTACAGGGACAAGTAATACGACTTCCACGCACTCTCGACGAGAATTGCATAAACTCTTCAATACCATTATGGAATTCATGGCTAAACTTGTTCTTATATATCCAAGTTTTATCCATTCTTGTCTAGTACATAAAACCTAAGATAGTTCACAATTATTTATTATATCAGAATAAACATTTTCAGATAGTTCACGATATTAACGGTTCTATATTGGATGTCGAGAGTAACGGCTGTAGGGGGTAAGGTTTCTATCCCATTAAGAATGTATAACGCATACACTTTCTGCACTTATGCTTTTATTCGCTTCGAGAAAATTTCCACAGTACCTCCTCGCTGTTCTCTGAGTACACTGCAATAGAAGAGATAAATATCTCAACACTATCAGTATTGAAATGATCATCTCAGCAATATTTATACACGGAGAACCAGGAGAAAGGTATTGATGAAACTTATCTCAAAATGAATGAAAGCATAAGTATGTAGGGAAGTGTATACGTTATACATTTTTAATTTGTCCAAAACGGGATAAATCTATCGGTTATAGTACGACTAGTCTTCTCGTCGCATAAACCATGAGATGGTTGTCAACGAAGAACGATTAACGTTCGAGATTGACAATCCACGCGTAGTTTTATGTCACGAAGATAATAGTACGCATATAACCGATAGACGGGTTCTGAGGTGCGATATTTTATCAATATGAGATACTCAATGACGATATGTATTGGTTTACCTTTTGTTTCATCGAGTATCATGCATTTAAATAGATTAATTTTTATGGTTATCGTTTCAATATTGTCGGGTTATTCTAAATATGGTTTTGGAATTTTCAATTTGAATGGTAAATTGGTCAAACAATCGATATTAATAACGAAGTATCTGAATTCATTAAAATAAACGCATATCCATACAACAAACATTACATAAAGGTAAGTCACACACACACACTCTCTCTCTCTCCCCCTTCCCCCCTCCCTCCACAAACACATGTCCACAACATATTTCACACACAATACATTTTCGGTTTAATTAATGTTTAATTGGTGACTTACTCTAGGTTTGGTATATAGTTAAAAATTAAAGGGTGTAGGCGGTATACCGGATACCGGCGTATATCGAGGTATGGTGACTTAGTCTAAGTTTAGTAGTTAAGAATTAAAAGGAGTAGAGTGGTGTACCGAAGACCGACATATAAAGAATGCGGAAAAAGAGCGAGCAATCGTACCGACATCAACTCTATAATCACACAAATTTTTTAATTACTTTGTTTTAACATTTCTACATAAATCTTCCAAAATAAAGAAATTAACTAAAATTAACAACAAATTAACTTTAAAATTTGAAAGTTTATAAAATTTATTCAGTTTATCCGTCGCCGATTTCACGTCAAGACAGCTAGTGAACTGGATTGATGAAGTCGGAAGCGGTGGATTGGTTGAAAGAGGATGAAGAAGGAGGTCTCGGATATGATGATATCTTGGGGAGGAGGAGGCGGCCAAGGTGGGGACCTCAGTGACAATGAGTAGGAGGCGAGGAAGTCGAAGAGGTGGAGGCAAGGGCGGCTGCGAGGAGGAGGAGGAAGGGGTCGAAGAAGGGGGACAAGTCGATGAGGAGGAGCGGGGATCGACGAGGATGAAGAAGCGGCTGCGACGACGAAGAGGCTACGGTGGAGATGGAGGCAACGAGGAGGAGGAGAGGGGAGCGGGGATTTTTGCTGGAAATTTTTCGAGTGGGGGAAGTAATTGATTTGGGGGAAAGGGGTTGAAGCATTGGGATAGAATCGTTGACTTTAGTCAATATCTAATTCGACGCGTGACTCCCATCGAATTAGGTGTTGACCAAAGTCAACAGATTTTCAATTATACACCACCTAATTCGATGGGAGATGACCGTCGAATTTGGTCTCCCGTCGAAAAAGACCTCAATTTCGTGTAGCGGTAATATAATGCTGGAAATGTGGACATAACATATGGATATGAACTTCTAACGGATGGGAATGTAGGTATTTTATATATTCGGGATAAGAATATCACGATGACAAGGGATATAATTAATACCCACAATATTCAATTGGGGGAAGGTTTGAGTCTTGCATGGGCCTAGTTACTGAAGAAAAATAAAGTCGGCATTGTGGAATTTCACCGGACCTGGGGACTCTGTTATTTATTTTAGTGCTATTATAGCATCAAGAACATCAAACCTGTGGGATTTCCTTATTACCTATATATCCACCGCTCGATTTGATATATAGCAGGCAATAGTAGGAAGAAACTAATAGCAGGGGTTCACCTCTCCAGCGGACATGCCTTACTATTCAAGCCTCTTTGATAAATTGTCAAAATTTATCAATTGATTTTAGCGGACTATGCATATAGACGTATAGTTAGAAATATATTTTGATCAATCCATGTATATGGTAAATGTTTTATTGATTAAAGTATTTTGAAAGCCAAGCAAACAGAAAAATGTTATAGAGAAATCTGAAAGACCATCAACAACTAATATTAGTTTTTCTGGAATTTGAAATTTTGAAATTTGAAATAAAGTTTTTTATTTTGTTGAGAAATGTGGGATTAACAGTCCTATATTAGAAATTAAAACCATGAGAGATACATATGTATAAGACATAAATGACCCCCCACCAATAAAACTCAAGTCTATTTGGATGGACCCTATTTACATTGAAAGCCCATGTGCATCCATATAAATAAAGTAACCGGTATATTAAAATTAACTAATTAACATATTCAGTTCCAATGATTTTTGAATTTGAATTCAAGTTAATTCTTTCTTCATTTTTCGTTTCGATAAAAACTTGATGATGTGGCATATATATTAAGACAAGACAAAAGGAAGGAAACGAATAAATAAGTAATTTCTAACATTCTGCATGATTTATTTCAAGAAAAAACATTTCACACGATCCTTCTTGATTTAAACTCAAATCTTATGTGGATCTCCAATTGATGTTAAGAGGTAAAGAATAATGATGTGGGAAGTAAAGTACTTTTAAAAAGATATCTGGCCCGTGACAAAAAATAGAGAGAAAAATATATAAAAGGGCTTGTTCGACAAGGCGGCCGAGCTCTGCGTCCTCAGGGGAATCCACATGCATGGTGCCGCCCATTATCATATATGCACCACCGGTCGTTAGCATCATCGTCATCATCTTTCAGCTGCATTGGAGATCACCGAAAATCAATTGATGGATCATGAATGGAAGGCCGCGGCGGCCATACTAATGAATAACAATGATGAAAACACGTAATTGCCCTTTTAGTGGATGGAGCCGATGGAGAAGGGCGTCGACCAGCTAGGATGGTCGAGCTGCTCAACAAGGAGACGATGAGATCTTATGAGTTGCGGATGGTGAAGCTGTTGGTGAATGATTGACGATGATCATGATGTTATTATTGATGGAGCAGTGACAAAACGGACAAAGATGCACTCGTGAAGCCCCTTGGCATGACCTCATCTATATGTTCGAATCCATGTTATACAGGCAAAAGCTGGTTATCAACTTTTTATGATACAGACATATGGATGATCGAGATTTAATAAAAGAGAAAATATCTGTAAAAATATTTTGAATGTCAGTATTGCAATTAATTTAGTCCTCCCCTTTTTAAAAACTTTTTGGGAAAGGGCTAATTAATTAAGGAGAACGGTGACCATCTGTTATTAATTAAGTTTTTTTGTTTGTTCATCATTTTACTGCAGGATTAAGTCATAGATTAATAATATTTTCTCTTTTTACGAATAAGATTCCTAAGATTTTTAATTCTTGTCAATATATGGGTGTTATTTTTTTTTTATTGATGTCTATATATCTCTACTAACTCATGGGTCCCATGTGGCATTTTGTCAATTTTCAACCAAACCTCAAAAAAAAAAATTTAAAATTTCTATGATTTTTCCATATTTATAAAGCTCCCATATTAAAACTCAAAAAACTGTTGACTAAACCATCTCTAATTCTTTTACTATATTTAGGTCACGGAAAAAAAATTATTGGCTCCTAATTTAAGTTTTATTTGCAAAATATAAAAATAATTCATGATTTTTGTGTGCTAAATTATATTGAAAAATCGAAAAAATTTGAGTTATAATATCATGATTTTCATTTGATATTGCATAAAAATATAGAATAACTAAGAAAATTGAAAAAAAAAATTACATTTTTTAAAAATTTGCTATTTTTATGTGCTATAACATGTAAAATATTAAAATTTTGAAAGAAACAGAAAATTTCATGATTTTGATGTGATATGCATGCATAATATTGAAACAACGGAAGAAATTACATAGAATTTTATGATTTTCTTATACTATATATAGCATGTAAAATATAGAAAAATAAAAGAAAACAGAAAATATTTATACTTTTAAATATTTCACGATTTCATGTGCTATATAGATAACAAAAAATATTGAAAAATAGAAGAAAAAAGAATTTTGAGATGTTTGAAGATTTTGCGATTTTTGTATGTTATAACAAACAAAATATTGAAAAACCAAACAGAACATAAATTCTTATATTTTTGAAAATTTTGTATTTTTCATTTACTACATCATGCAAAATATTAGAAATTGGAAGAAAACCAAAAATATTGGGATTTTTAAAATTTTCATGTGTTATTTAAGAGTTTCCGAATTCTCAATCGGTCGAACCAGATTCTCTTGTTCTGTCATATTCTTAATAGTAATCGGCGATTTTTTTTCTTTTATTTCACATAACCTTTTCTCTTCCTTATACTCTGAAGTTCTCTAAAAATACATGCAACTAAAAATATTGGAAAACTGGAGAAATAGAAAATTCCGAAAATTTTCAAATTTCATGATTTCCATGTGCTATATGTAACATACAAAATAATGAAGAAAAAAAAGAGGAGAGAACATATTTGTTTGATATTTGAATTTTTTTGCTGTTTTTTTTCATGTGTTGTATCATGCAAGATATTGAAAAAGTAATAAAAAATAAAAAAATTTAAGATTCTGAAAATTTTACGATCTCCGTTTTTTATTAGCAAACAAAATGATGAAAAAGCAGAAAATATGGTTTAGTTTAGGGGGGTTATTGAAAAATTTCCCATGAAATGTTCGCGGGTTCGAATTCCCACATGAACCCACCCGACTCCAACCTATCACACTATAAAGCTAAAGTTTAGGGCTTCCTCTCTTTCACAGGGTGAAAGTCGGGTTGGGTTTACTCGAACCCGATCCAATCCAACCCTTTTTGGATATTGATTATCCGACCGAACTCGATCGAGCGGGTTAAAAATTAGATAAAAATATTTCGGGTAGGGTATGAGTATTGTATTAAACCAGTCCGTCCGAATCAAACCCGTCTCATATGACGGATGCAACTTGATATATTATATAAACATTTAGTTTTAAATATTATAATGCGCATGTTTTAATTTATTGTATGATGATAAGCTAGTGCAATTGTTACCTGTAATCTATAAATCTATAATAATAATATATGGTTTCCTAAAAAATATAAATTTTGTGCATATATATTATAGTAGCACTTACGTTAAGTATGGTAACTTTATTTTTATGGTAAAGCCCGAAAAATCCACAAAAACGGATCCATCTACTTAAATCTGAAACCCGTCCAAAATCCGAAGTTGCGGGTTCAGGTTTAACGCATTGTAAACTCGTCGGGTTCGGACGGATTTTGGGTTTAGATTTTAATTTTCGGGTTGTGTATAAAATTTATTCAAAACCAGCCCAATCCTGCCTTGTTTCACCCCTAGCTGCAAGCAACAAAGTTAGCCGTACTTTTATTTATTTTACTTATTAATCTTTACATTTTTTAATTTTATTTTCACTAAAAATACCAACTTTTCCTTTTTTAAGTATTTGTTACATTGCGGTCTGAGTTAAAATCTCCATATCATTTTATTAATTATTTTATCTTTTTATATATTTTTTGTGCATTCCATAAATCTCACTTATTTTTCTTTCCTTTTTGTAGGAATATATTTAGAGATTATTAAAGCCATGTCTCCGGCCCTCTCCAGTAATTTTTATTCTCTTTATTTATTTATTTGTTACCATTATCCATTGGTCATTTTCTTGCAATTAATTGTTGTTATTCAAAGGGTTTTTTTTGAAATATTATTATTTTAAAAATATATTATTAAAATAGGAGGGTTTAAATTAAAATTAGGAGAATAGGGTGGTTTGGCACCCCACCCCACCCCCCACCCCAGAATAGGGGGCGGGTTCCCAGAACCCGCCCCCTATACAAATGTATAGGGGCGGGGTGGGTTCTGGGAACCCGCCCCATTTATTTTTATTTTTTTTAATTAATTGTTATATAAATTTAATTATAATTATATAATTATAAATATAATTTTAATTATAATATGATTATTATTATAATTATAATTATAATTCTTAAAAATAAAATAAAAATAAATAAACGAAAAAAATATTTAAATTAAATAATAAAATTTCACTATATCAATGTTTTTTACAGAATGAATCCGTCAAAATTTACAATACCAAAAAATCCTATCCGATTTCTATCTCGACGGTCAAATTTATAATATCAAAATAAATCCGTCAAATTTCCGATGTTAAAAAATCCTATCAGTTTGTAAAATTTAAATACTATTTTTTTCCTTTTCCTTTGCCCTTATGAAATCCGAGGAGGCTTGACATAAGCCTATGTCTTCTGGGATGACTGGAGAAACCACCTGTTTCTTGGGTAGATGGCGGCGTCGGCGTCGGCTCTTCTGCTTCGGGTTCGGGTTCTGCTTCAGGTTCGTCTTCAGCAACGTCTTGGACAGGCTGTTGATCCGAAAATCCTGAACCTGAATGTGGGACAGGTGTCGGATATGTGCTGCCTCCCAACAAATCTGCGTAGGACGCTAAATCCGTGTCCCAACTGGACAGCTGTAGCGAAGAACCTGTCCCGGTTTCATGCGCTGATGTTGCACAAAACCTTGGCCCTATGGCTGCGCAAATCCTGACCCCCAAGGGTGCTGTTGTTGCGCAAAACCTGACCCCCAAGACGGCTGTTCTGCAAAACCTGACCCCCAAGACTGGTGTTGTTGCGCCTGTCTGGTATGCCAGGGTTGCTGCTGACGGTATGGTGATCCAAACCACCGATCCTGCTGCGCTGGTGTTAGTTATGTATATGCCCTAGAGGCCATTATTGTACATATGATGTATATTATAATGGATGCTTGGATATATATAGAGATGACTTTCTTGCTCGTCATGATAGTATGCTATTTGGTTTCACTTTATCTTAACATGTTGACTTGTATTGGTTTACTGTTTTTCTCTCACATGTTGATAAAGCCCTTAGGATCTGTACTCGACAACTGGGACTATGATGAGATCATACTAGTGGGGCCATGGTAGTCGATGAGTACATCCTATAACTGTTCCTAGTCGAGGGTATATCGAGACAGGGCATCGATACACCAGAGTAGACTAGCGTATACGCATCTTAACCCATATGATGGGCGATGGATTATCCCATATCCATCGGTGTTTGACATCAGAGATGGTGTACGGGTGCTCAGTAGAGACTGGGTACACTGGACGGATTCGCCGAGAACTCCCAGATGGTGATATACCACACGTCAGATGGCAGTTCTCCGGTGACACTGGTACAGGGTAGTCTGTAGACCCGAGATCGTCATAGAGTCTTGTGTGATTCCCACTGTGCTTTGATTTCCACCTTACCACGTCCAAGAGGGCGTGCAAAACGGTGGGTTTTGGGTACAGTCCCAAATCACATGGAGGCAATGAGCGATAGGAGGGGATTCGTCTCTCCCGGTATAGGGAGTTGATGTTGTGCTGTGTTCGATTGGCTATAACTGGAAGTCCCTGGCCAGGGCTGATATAGAGATTTACTGGTAAGTGTTACTAGTAGTTTCTCGACCCGTTATGAGCCACACATCGAAACGACTTATCGGTTACTGGGGTCTGACGTATACCACCCCTAGACTTGATATGCGACATATCAGACGAACAGACCGGACTGTACGGGAGTGTTACTGATTGGATTCACAGGAGAACGCACAGGCTAGCCTGTTGATCTTCTGATCGCTCAATACCTGGGTGGCTGTTACGTTTAGCTGACTGCTTGCAGCTTGTGGGTGTTTGATATGATCATCACCTGCTACCGGCGTATTGACGATTCTTTAGAGTCCTACACAGAGGTTTCTTGGCTCAGGCGAAACGAAGTAGAGGCACATATGTAATATGTGCAGGACCGAGGATAATGCGATATGAGATACCGTATTATATTCTCGTGATATTTAGATATGAACCGGGACATCGGATCAAGTGTTGATTCGATGAATCGGTACATGATATATTAGTCGGTTATATTCGATATAGCCGGATCGTCGGATCAAGTGTTGATTCGATGATTTAATGTATAATAATATATATGATATATTATTACATTATCTAATATTGGCTTGCTTTATTATTTCATTTTCTCACTGGATGATACATTGATATATATGCGATATATGTTAATTGTATTATTTTCTTTTGTTGCAAATATATAATATATATGTGATATATATTATTGTGACATGATATGATTTATTATTAAACATGTTTAAGGATGATTAAATGAGGTTAGGGTTTGATTAGGGTTAGTTGCTTCTTGCATTTTCTAGAAGCTCTTTCTTTTGTCATGGTTAAGATATTTGTTGATGACTCATTGCTAACCCAACCAAACCCTAACTCTAGTTTATTCTCTATAAACTATTAGCCACTCATACTTAACCATGGTTGATACATCAATCATATACTTTTATTTCTATTCATCACAAAAGGAATTATCATTTCCATTATCATCTTCTTCTCTCTTGATTTTGAGCTCACTAGAAATTCATTTTATGATGATAAATTATGAGAAAATGATTCAAAAAAAAAGCATAAATATTACTCTCTCATGCTCATCTCATCTAGCCCATGAGATTAGTGTGTTCATCTCTTTAGAGTGAGAAAGCTTGAGTTATCGAAACTTCGACGTAGATCATCGGAGATTTGGAACACTTTAAGCTAGCATGGATCGTTCGAGTCGTGGAGTCTCTCTTGAGTCCGGGAGATCATGGATCGCGGCGAAGGGACTTCTACTCGGAGCTTGTGAAGCGAAGGAGCGGACTACAAAGGTTGTAATCCCTCACACTTAGATAAAAAGATGTTATCTTGCATGCTTAACCCTAATAATCTACCAAAGATCCTGTCTTTGGGTTGTTCGGCACATGTAAAATTTTATTCGTGCATGTTTGATGCGTTATGAACCTTCACAAGTATGCCTAGAAACCCTACAGTGGTATCAGTGCCTAGCTAGAGCATTAGGCGATGTGTTTACGAAGTTAAAACTCCGATCGAACCCGAACCGACGAAAATAACCCCCTCTCTGGAAATTTTTCAAAATCTGGGATTTTTCTGAATTAAAAATACCTAAAAAAATCAGCAGGGAATTCTAAGAATTACCATGAAACACGGGCCCACAACTTCACTAAACCGCGGCGGAACCGCGGCGGAAACCTGCTTTCCGCGGCGGTTCCGCGGCGGAATTTTGGAATTGTGACACGTGGTTTTCATGGTAATATCCGTAGGTGGTTGTTGATGCTTCTGGGTATTTTTAAAAGTGATTCAAGTGTTTTTTAATCTGGGGTTTATTTTGTAATCGTAGATTCGATCGGAAAATTTAAATTCGTTTTTTTCCGGATATTTAGAAACTGTTAAACTGTTTGAACGGATATCATTAACCCACTTTATCCCGGCACGGCAAACTTTCAAGTGTTGAATTTTTATCGGGTTTAAATCTTTCGGAGAAATTGTACAAGTTAAGCGGTGGACCCTCTAGAAGACAACAAACCTTAACTCGATTATGTGACCGTCTTGAACTGCCTTTTGAACATTCGGGTTTGGGGCAGTACGGCATGCCACATGTGAAGTGTTGGCTTGACCCTTCTACGGCTGGATCACTGGTACTGTGACATATTCTGGGATTATTTGAACTTCGCTCAAGTGTTGAGCACTTTAGGAAATTTTGGGTATTTGATTATCTGTTCGAAAAGTTTAATACTATCTAATTATCTGGAATGTGATACAATATATGGAATTCATAGAGTTAGGCATGAAATGCGAAGTATGTGATATTTCGGATTTACGATGTCTAAAGTGATTGTGGATTCCAAATGTTGTAGTTTTACACTTTCTTTTCTGTGACCGTAAGTGTAATATGTGACATCGCCGGTTTCGTTACTATATGTCAACGACAATTGGGATGCGCATATTTACTTACGTTGATGATATGTGATATTATGTGTTGCTGTGATATGCTATATTGGATCGTCGCGTTCAGAATAGCCGGGGGTTTTATGTGAGATGAGGGTTTTTATTTTCATTCATGTAAAATTCATTTGTAATGTAATATTCTTTTATTTGGGGCACTTCCAGGTTGAGGTTGATGTCACCCTTATATATTATTTACTTTTCCGTATTAGGTAGACCCAAGGTGGGGAGCACAAGTAACCGGGTTCTAGGATCCAGTGGGAGGCCATCTCGAGGAGTCGAGACCGGGTCTCCTAACCCTAGAATTGGCAGTGTTACTTGCCGCTCTCGTAGGGGTCTTGGGATGTGGGTTTTGTTAGTATTTATGCCCTAGAAGGCCATTACTGTATCATACTAGCTTGTATATTACTTAATGGAAGCTTGGGATATTCACATGTATATAACAGTCTTGCTAAACATGGTAGTATGCTACTTGGTTTTTCTATCTTAATATGTGAGTGTACGTATTGATAGAGCTCTTGGGATCTTGCTTGTCTACCAGCGTTGTGATGGCAGTCACACTTGTGGGGGCTGGGTAGTCTACAAGCACATCCTTATTCAGGTCCCTGGTCGTTGGATTATCGAGACAGAGCATCGATACTCCGGAGTAAACTAGTGTGTACGCTTCTCATCCCAGTTGGGGAGATGGTCTGTCCCACAGCCGTCAGTACGTCGTACTGGAGATAGTATGCAGGTGCTCGTTAGGTTACGGGTACACCGGACAGGACTCACGGGGAACTGTTGGTTGGTTTGATACCAGTCGTCAGTGAGCAGTTCCCAGGTGACATGAGTACAGCGTAGTCCGCAGACTTGACACTGCTACTTCGCCTCGAGTGTGTCCCACTGTTCTTAGATTGTTACCCTACCACGGCTCAAAGGAGTCGTGCAAACATGTAGCAGTTGGGTGCAGTCCCGAGCACTTGGAGGCAGTGGCGGTTAGACAGGATTCGTCCCTCCCGGTATTGGGAGTAGATATCGTGCTGTGTCAGAGAGCCATTACGCAAAGTCCCTAGCCAGGGCAAGCGAGATTTGCTGGTAGGTTCCAGTAGTTTCTCAGGGTGTAATGGGCTTCCCTCCGACACGACTTATACCGCTATTAGGGGACTGACGCTTGCCGCCTCCCTAGGCCCGATATGCGATAGTCTTGGACGAACGGACCGGACTGTATGGAGATTGTCACATTAGACTCAGTAGGAGTTCGGATGGGTTTTCTCATCGGCCTTCTTATCGACAACTACCTGGGGACCGTTACGTACAGCTAGTGCCGCTTGCGGTCTGTGGTTAAACCCACTGCCAGCGTAGTAGTCGAGTCTCTAGAGTCCCACACAGAGAGTTTCCTACTCCAGGCGAAACGATATAGAGGTTGCATGGTTTTGCGACAAGGGGTTCGGACGCATACGTGCGTTTACGCACGTACGACTTTCGGACAGTTTTTACCAGTCGGCTTTGGTTTAAGCCAGTTACTGGTATCCGGTTATTGGATTTTTACAGTCTAAAGTTTTTCCGTATTTTTGCGGATCGGAGGGGCATTCTCGTAATTACGTGAGAAGCTTCTAGAAGATGTGACTAAGGAGGTTACTTTGGATAAGATTGTGAGTCATGAGGGTGATTCATCATTATCATTATTGCACCATAAATGATAATGACACATGCTTAATGAATCACCACTTAGCATTTATGAAGCATGCTTATTCATCACATTTATTCATTTATCTTTTAAATGAGAATGCTTCATAATATATTATGATACTCACAATCTCATCTCATTATCATTATCACATTCTCTCTCCTCAAGCTCTCATCTTCAAACCCTAATCCTTAATCCTCATGTGTTGAGATCAAAGGATCAGTTAGACTTAAACATCCATTACCTTCACTCTATATCATCCTTTCTTCTTTGATTAGCAATCAAAGTAGATTAGTTACCTCAAGTTAGAGGTTTAGCTTGGTGTTTTGCTCTCGGGTGGATCGTCTACTACCTAGAGAAGGTCGAGGAGAACAAAGGAGGACACAAAGACGAAGGACAGGTTTCATTAGGTATAATCCCTAAACACAATAGATAAGAAACTCTTTGTGTACGGTTATTTACAGTTTAGCTTCGATTAAAGCGGTTAGTCGATGTTCGTTCTTTAAACATGATCGTTTTTGAAAATTCCGCCTCCCCACAAGTACTGGGGTGTACTACATCGACTTACAGTGGTATCAGAGACTCGCTAAACACTAAATAACTTGATTGCAAATTTGTACGAATTTCGAACGGAAAAAAGAAGCCGGAAAACCCTAAATCTGTTCAGTTTCTGTCGAACTTAAAATGAAGTCCAAAAATTTTTCAGGTGTGTTCAGAAAGCATGAAATGGGTCCAGGAGAACACCCATGAAATTTGAGACCATGAGTCGGCTAAAGCGCCGCGGAAGCGCGGCGGATCCCAGCGATCCGCCACGGTTCCGCGGCCGAGTTGCCGAGTCATGGACTCGTATTTCATGTGTGGGTCCTCTTTGGTATTTGGGGTTCTCTGGAATATTTAATATTTGCCCAGGTTTCAGTTTAACAGAGCAGTTTTTGGAGCAATATTAATGTTGTTTAATCGATCGAAATTGTACAGTATTTGCATGTTGGATTATATCTGTGATTGTTTAATGTGTTCGTAAACCTCCCCTAACTGCTAGTATGTCGGTTGGCAGGGGGTTGCACATTTCTGTAATGGTTATATCTGTTTGTGCATATAAACTGTATTGGACTGTTGTGGTGTATAGCCGGGGTTTGCAATGGGTTATTGTTTAATTCATTTGTTGTAAATGTAATTTGTTGTAATATTATTTTTGCGGGGCACTTCCAGGTTGCGGTTGTAGCCACCGTTGTATTATTTCATTTTACTGTTTTTGCTCCTAGGACTGACCCAAGGTGGGGTACACAAACTGCCGGGCGGGTAGTTTGCCGTACCCGTAGGGGTCGAGGGTGGGGTATTGGCTATTCATCACAACTGTGTAATCTGTCTTTTCTTGCAGGCTCAAAAGAAATACAGATTGCTTGCAAATCCAATATTGTTTATCTGTGTTCTGGAATGAATATCATTGCGTCAGACGAATGTAAAATATCTATATATATTGTAGCTATTTAGACGTCACTTATGTTTTACACCCGCGCTAGCCCAGCCCCCGCTCTGCCGTTAGTTAAGTAACCTAACGGGTGATGACGGGACCCCGTGGCGAATGCGGATGGCATAAGAGGACGTTGTATTTTCGTTGTTTTCTGCAATGATAGGTTAATGATGGGACGCATTATCTATAATGCAAAGAAAAACAAACCAAAGTTTAAATCGTTGGAACAATTTAAAAGAAACCACTCGGTTAATTTTAAAACAGATATTTTTAAATGCGGAGCTTTAACCACTCCTTTTAAAAGCTATCAGGTTCCTTCGGTTATATCAAGTTCACTACGTTCACGGTTTCGCCAAAACCAGTCGTAGCCCTCCGTCATTTCTTATGGATGGTCAGTAGTATTCAAGCTATGCTTGTTGGCATACGTCAAGGCATAGTGTTTGGTAGCTGCTGGGGTATTCATTTGTTGCATAGATAGATGTGTTGGTTTGGGACAGTCGCATTACCTTGTTGGCATACGTCAAGGGTATATACGGGTGGGTTCAAATTAACAAGATAATGATGGGCAGAACTTGACATGTGACTTATGATTTGTTGGCATACGTCAAGGTCATAAGAGCATGGGGCAAAAATAAATATCGGGAATTTCTAAAGAAACTGAAATTTGCAAAGAGATGCATACCATTTGGAGTTTGATGAATGTTGGTAGGATTCCTTCAACATTATCATACGATGATATTTGGATCCCGATCCTACTGTGAGTATATGCTACTTATCAGGATATTCGTCACTTAACGATCAATGCTATAAACCTAGTAGGTGTCCAGAAAGGTGTCAGCGGGGTTACGCCCCCAGAGAAAAGAGGTTATTTAATTAAGGAACTTCGCGAAAGCGTTGGAAAACCTCCCTCGAAGTATCGACACTGGCCTGGCTGAACGGTTAAGCAAGTATTGTACGGTGAGAATAGTCCTGGCTAATTCTTCTTTTATGGTTTGAGGAAGGATTCGAGAAACAGTGGGAGCCATCCAGTTTAGATAAACTAAAAACCACTCTAAACTTGCAAGAGCATCATGCTAAAGTGTTTTCTTCTCTCTCTCCTAATTGCAGCGACCCTGAAAATGACTGGACTTAAGTTACTTTTAGAAAAGAATATACTGACGGGGCCAAACTATAAAGATTGGCTGCGGAATGTCAAAATGGCTTTGACCTATGACAAATTGGGGTACGTCCTCACCGCTACGGCACCTGCTGTCCCTGGTCCCAAATCCAGCAATGCGGATAAGGAAATCCGCAAAACCTGGGATTTAGATTGCGCGAGAGCCAAGTGCGTCGTGCTTGCCTCTATGGACAATGAACATCAGAGGAGGCACGAGGATATGTCTCTAGATGGCATATTTCTCCATACAAAGGAACTTTATGGAGAGCAATCTCGTATAGCAAGATACGAGACCTCTAAGAACTTGTTTCGAGCGAGGTTGGCTGTCGGGTCATCCGGAGGTGAACATGTCCTACAGATGATCGGCTATATTGAGGAGCTCGCAGACCTTGGGACGACTTTGGATAATGAGCTCTATACAGACCTTATTCTCCAGTCCCTTCCTCCCACCTACGCCCAGTTTATCCTCAACTTCAATCTTCAAGGAAAAGAAGTTGAACTTGCGGAACTCCTGAACATGTTAAGGAGTGCAGAGGGCACCTTGCAGAAGGCAAGGGAAACACCCGCTATGTTTGTTGGCGGTGCATCTTCTTCCGGGTCCAAGGCTAGGGCCAAAGGAAGGAAGAAGAAGGCCGCACCCAAACCTAGAGGAGGTGTTAGTAAGGTGAGAGGGAAGGGAAAGAAAAAGACTGCAGTACCGATAGTTGGCCAGGATGAGTGCTTCCATTGTCACAGGAAAGGGCACTGGAAGAAGGATTGCAAGGCGTGGAACGCCAAGAACCAGGAACCGAAGCAAGCTGTGGCTTCGACTTCAGGTGTGTTTGTAATTGAGAATTGTCTGTCGATCAACTCTACTTCCTGGGTATTGGATACCGGATCAGGATCTCATATTTGCAATTCATTGCAGGCACTGAGAAACCGTAGAGTGCTGAAGGAAGGTGATATGATCCTCAGGGTTGCTAACAGAGCTAGCGTGGGAGCTGCGTCCGTCGGGGATTATCACCTAGGATTGACAAGTGGACACATTTTGGTTTTGCATAACTGTTATTTTGTACCAAGCTTAACGTGTAATATCATATCAGTTTCCTTGTTATCAAATAAAGGTTATGATTTCACGTTTGTAAGAGATGTTGTTAACATCCACCTTAATCATGGTTTGATTGGGTCCGGTACTCTAAATAACGGCATATATGTGTTAAACCAACTCCAAATTTTCAATGTCCAGAACACACTAAAAAGAAAGTCTCCAGATTTAAATAAAGCTTTCTTATGGCATTGTAGATTGGGTCACATCAATGAGAGAAGGTTGACTAAGTTGCATAGAGAAGGATATTTGGACACGTTCGAATATCAATCTTATGACACTTGTCAATCCTGTCTCAAAGGAAAGATGACAAAGACTCCATTTACTGGACAAGGAGTAAGAGCGAGCGAGCTCTTAGGACTCATACACAGTGATGTATGCGGTCCAATGTCTACACATGCGAGAGGTGGTTATTCCTACTTCATTACTTTTACAGATGATTTCTCTAGGTTTGGACATGTCTTCTTAATGAAGCATAAATCCGAAGCCTTTGAGAAATTCAAGGAATACAAGAGTGAAGCGGAAAACCAAACATGCAAAAGTATTAAGGCACTGAGATCTGATCGAGGTGGAGAATACTTAAGTGCCGAGTTCCTAGGTTACCTAAAAGAGAAAGGAATTCTCTCTCAGCTTACTCCTCCATACACTCTACAGCATAATGGTGTATCGGAGAGACGGAATCGAACCCTATTGGATATGGTACGATCCATGATGAGTAATGCTGAGTTACCGCGATCTTTCTGGGGATATGCGCTAGAATCAGCGATACATCTTTTGAACAGAGTTCCAACCAAAACTGTGCCTACCACACCATATCAGATGTGGAGTGGGAAGAAACCCTATCTTCAGTACCTGAAGACATGGGGATGTCCAGCTTTTGTAAAAAAACAGCATCCGGACAAGCTCGAGGCACGCTCAGTAGAGTGTAAGTTTGTGGGATATCCGAAGAACTCTACAGGATATTGTTTCTATTACGCAGAGGAACAAAAGGTTTTTGTTTCTCGTCATGCCCGCTTCTTAGAAACTGAATTTTTAGAAAATCAGAAGAGTGGGAGCGTAGTAGAACTGGAAGAAATTCCAGAACCACAAACTGCTACTGAAAGTTTGGTAGAACCAGAGGTTCAAGAAGAACAGAACATTCCCGCACCCCTCCGCAGGAGTAGTAGGCCGTCTCATCCACCTGAGAGATACTACGGTTTTCTCATAGACGGGGATAGAGAGGATTGAATCATAGATGATGATGAACCTACTGACTTCCAGCAGGCCATCCAGAGCGGCGACTCGGTACGATGGCTAGATGCAATGCGGACCGAGATGGAGTCCATGTACACCAACAAAGTATGGACTTTGGACTTTGCTCCAGATGGGGTAAGACCCATAGGATGCAAATGGATCTTCAAGAAAAACATTGGTGTAGATGGACAGGTGGAAACCTATAAGGCTAGACTTGTTGCAAAGGGTTTTCGTCAAAGACCTGGTTTGGACTATGACGAAACTTTTTCTCCAGTGGCTATGCTCAAATCCATTCGGGTCCTTCTTGCTATTGCTGTCTTTCATGATTATGAAATCTGGCAGATGGACGTAAAGACGGCTTTTCTGAATGGAAATTTAGAAGAGAGCGTCTATATGGATCAGCCAGAGGGTTTCAATCAGAATGGGAGCAGCGGGAAAGTATGCAAGCTGCTTAAATCCATTTATGGACTAAAGCAGGCATCGCGGAGTTGGAACATCTGTTTTGATGAGACAGTCAAAGAATATGACTTTATCAAAAATCCAGATGAACCGTGCATATATAGTAAAGTTGTGGCCAGAAGTGTCGTATTCCTCGTCTTGTACGTGGATGACATTCTATTGATAGGAAATGACATTCCTATGCTACAATCTGTCAAAGGATTCTTGTCACACAGGTTCTCCATGAAAGACCTGGGTGATGCCTCGTACATTCTGGGGATCCGGATCTATCGTGATAGATCCAAGAGGATGTTGGGACTTTCGCAGTCCAGGTATATCGACACTGTACTGAAAAGATTCAGTATGGAAGATTCTAAGCGCGGTAATTTACCGGCTTGTCACGGAATCACCCTCTCCAAGGAGATGTCTCCCAAGACTGATTTGGAAAGGGAACGCATGTCAATTATACCCTACGCTTCTGCGGTAGGCTCTATAATGTATGCGATGTTGTGTACCAGACCAGATGTTGCTTACGCACTGAGCGTGGTAAGCCGGTATCAGTCAGACCCAGGAGAGAAACACTGGATAGCAGTAAAGAACATTCTCAAGTACCTGAGGAGGACTAAGGAGATGTTCTTGGTTTACGGCGGAAAAGACCTCAGATTGGAGGCCTTTGCTGATTCCGGCTTCCAGAGTGATAAGGACGATTCCAAGTCCATGTCGGGTTATGTCTTTACCCTCAATGGAGGGGCGGTGTGCTGGAAGAGCTCCAAGCAGGACACCGTTGCCGACTCGACGATGGAAGCGGAGTATATAGCTGCTTGCAATGCCGCAAAAGAAGCAGTCTGGATGAAGAAGTTCCTAACAGAACTTCAGGTGGTTCCTACCATAGTTGATCCAATACCTTTGTATTGCGACAACAACGGAGCTATAGCTTTAGCGAAGGAACCAAGGTCCCATCAGAAGTCCAGACACATCTTAAGGCGGTATCACCTGATCAGGGAGATCATTGATCGTCAGGAGATCGAGGTTCGGAGAGTTGCTACTGAAGAGAACATTGCTGATCCATTCACGAAGGCCCTTCCTCAGATTCAGTTCGAGAGGCTACTCGAGATCATTGGTCTACGATATGCCAGTACATGGCCCTAGTGCAAGTGGGAGATTGTTAGTGTTTATGCCCTAGAAGGCCATTACTGTATCATACTAGCTTGTATATTACTTAATGGAAGCTTGGGATATTCACATGTATATAACAGTCTTGCTAAACATGGTAGTATGCTACTTGGTTTTTCTATCTTAATATGTGAGTGTACGTATTGATAGAGCTCTTGGATCTTGCTTGTCTACCAGCGTTGTGATGGCAGTCACACTTGTGGGTGCTGGGTAGTCTACAAGCACATCCTTATTCAGGTCCCTGGTCGTTGGATTATCGAGACAGAGCATCGATACTCCGGAGTAGACTAGTGTGTACGCTTCTCATCCCAGTTGGGGAGATGGTCTGTCCCACAGCCGTCAGTACGTCGTACTGGAGATAGTATGCAGGTGCTCGTTAGGTTACGGGTATACCGGACAGGACTCACGGGGAACTGTTGGTTGGTTTGATACCAGTCGTCAGTGAGCAGTTCCCAGGTGACATGAGTACAGCGTAGTCCGCAGACTTGACACTGCTACTTCGCCTCGAGTGTGTCCCACTGTTCTTAGATTGCTACCCTACCACGGCTCAAAGGAGTCGTGCAAACAGGTAGCAGTTGGGTGCAGTCCCGAGCACTTGGAGGCAGTGGCGGTTAGACAGGATTCGTCCCTCCCGGTATTGGGAGTAGATATCATGCTGTGTCAGAGAGCCATTACGCAAAGTCCCTGGCCAGGGCAAGCGAGATTTGCTGGTAGGTTCCAGTAGTTTCTCAGGGTGTAATGGGCTTCCCTCCGACACGACTTATACCGCTATTAGGGGACTGACGCTTGCCGCCCCCTAGGCCCGATATGCGATAGTCTTGAACGAACGGACCGGACTGTATGGAGATTGTCACATCAGACTCAGTAGGAGTTCGGATGGGTTTTCTCATCGGCCTTCTTATCGACAACTACCTGGGGACCGTTACGTACAGCTAGTGCCGCTTGCGGTCTGTGGTTAAACCCACTGCCAGCGTAGTAGTCGAGTCTCTAGAGTCCCATACAGAGAGTTTCCTACTCCAGGCGAAACGATATAGAGGTTGCATGGTTTTGCGACAAGGGGTTCGGACGCATACGTGCGTTTACGCACGTACGACTTTCGGACAGTTTTTACCAGTTGGCTTTGGTTTAAGCCAGTTACTGGTATCCGGTTATTGGATTTTTACAGTCTAAAGTTTTTCCATATTTTTGCGGATCGGAGGGGCGTTCTCGTAATTACGCGAGAAGCTTCTAGAAGATGTGACTAAGGAGGTTACTTTGGATAAGATTGTGAGTCATGAGGGTGATTCATCATTATCATTATTGCACCATAAATGATAATGACACATGCTTAATGAATCACCACTTAGCATTTATGAAGCATGCTTATTCATAACATTTATTCATTTATCTTTTAAATGAGAATGCTTCATAATATATTATGATACTCACAATCTCATCTCATTATCATTATCACATTCTCTCTCCTCAAGCTCTCATCTTCAAACCCTAATCCTTAATCCTCATGTGTTGAGATCAAAGGATCAGTTAGACTTAAACATCCATTACCTTCACTCTATATCATCCTTTCTTCTTTGATTAGCAATCAAAGTAGATTAGTTACCTCAAGTTAGAGGTTTAGCTTGGTGTTTTGCTCTCGGGTGGATCGTCTACTACCTAGAGAAGGTCGAGGAGAACAAAGGAGGACACAAAGACGAAGGACAGGTTTCATTAGGTATAATCCCTAAACACAATAGATAAGAAACTCTTTGTGTACGGTTATTTACAGTTTAGCTTCGATTCAAGCGGTTAGTCGATGTTCGTTCTTTAAACATGATCGTTTTTGAAAATTCCGCCTCCCCACAAGTACTGGGGTGTACTACATCGACTTACAGGTTTGGCTATTCGTCGCGACCGTGGAATCCGTGTTTTATACAGGCTCGTATTGAAAACACGGACGTCCTAGTATATCCAATATTTCATATATGTTCTTCTGCTGCAATGTTTTGTGATGAGATCATATTACTGCCTGAGACGAATGCTTATACTATATATATATGCTGATATATATAAATATTACTGCTTTCGTTTCTTCTGTGATGCTTAGGAAGCATAAGCTGATGGGATTTTATTAATGAGATTAATAAAAAGAAAAGAAACCTAAAGATGTTGTAGAATCAAAACTTTATAACAAGGGTAGCTACAGTTTTGCTTTGCACAGTGATATATATGATATGTCCTGCACCTTATTCGATGAGAAAAGAGCCGAGATCCCTTCACCGGGAGTGACCTCTTTAGCGAAACTGGCAGATGCTGCAAAACTCGGTTTGTCTTTTGATTGCTTTTAGAGTTTTGCTTTGCACAGCGGTATATATGATATATCTTGCACCTTATTCGATGAGGAAAGGGCCGACGATCCCTTCACCGGGAGTGATCCCTTTAGCGAAACTAAGAAAAGCCTAAAAACACCCCTTTTTCAAAAACTACTCGATTCTACGACGATATCAAGTTCACTACGCTCAGGGTTTTCTGAAAAACCTGCGTAGCCCTCCGTCATTTCAGATAGATATTATTTAGTATTCGTGCTATGTTTGTTGACTTAGTTAAGGCATAGTGTACGGTAGCTAAGTAATGTTTATCTGCTAAAACATGAGATGTGATTGGATTAGGGTATTCGTACGGCCTTGTTGACTCAGTTAAGGGTCGTACGGGTGGGTTTAATTCAATCAGGAAATGTACGGGTTAAACTTGACTTGCGATTTATGGTTTGTTGACTTAGTTAAGGTCATATATCGCTAGGGGCAAAATATTATTGGGAATTTCAAGTGTTGAAATTTGCAATGAGATTGCATACCTTCTATGAGATAGTTGGATCCCGATACCCACTGCGAGTAAGAGTTACTCCTGAGAGAGTTTTACATAGGACAATTAGCCGATCAAGTAGGTGTCTAGAAAAGTGTTAACGGGGTTACGCCTCTGGGAAAACGAGGTTAACTTTAATTAGGTCCGTGCGAAAGCATGGGGAACCTCCCTCAAAGTACCGACACTGATTTGGCTGAAAGATTGACGAAATTGTAGGGTGTAATTAATCCCGGCTAATCTTACCTTTTAGGGTTTGAAGGAAGATTTGATAAAAACAGTGGGAGACATCCTGATTAGATAAGATAATAACCAATCTAATCTTGCAAGAGCATACGCTAAAGTGTTTTCTTCTCTCTCTCTCCAGGTAGTGACCATGTCAGGCCATAATCAAGATAATAATATGGATGTATTGACTGAACCCGATTATTGTACTGAGCAAGGGAACGTTGGACCCGTTCTTTCTTATAAGAGTTATAAGACAGAACAGGAAACAGGAGAATATCTGGATTCTCACGCCGCCCAAAAGAACATGCATGTTGATGCATCTTCTTCGGGTGTGTTAGTTATTGAGAACTGTTTCTCAGTTCACCCTATGTCCTGGGTATTGGATACCGGATCAGGATCCCATATATGTAAATTGTTACATGGGCTATGAAAAGGTAGAGAACTGGGAAAAGGTGATCATTCCGTTCAAGTAGGGAACGGTGCAAGTATTGTAGCCAAAGCAGTTGGCGAATATCACCTAGTATTGCCAAGTCGTAATACACCGATTCTAAATGAATGCTATTATATACCAAACATGATGTGCAATATTATATCAGTTTCTTTATTAAGTAAAGAAGGATATAATTTTGTAGTAAAGGATAATGTTATGAACATATTCCTAGATCAAAAGTTGATTGCATCAGGCTCGTTACATAATGGCATATTCATTCTAAATCAGAATACAGTCCTGAATATACAAAACACACACAAGAGGAAAAGTTCAGATATGAACGAATCCTACTTGTGGCATTGTAGACTTGGTCATATCAATGCGACACGACTGGCTAAGTTACATAAGGATGGTTATTTGAATCCGTTCGAATTATCATCTTATGATACTTGCCATTCATGTCTCAAAGGAAAAATGACCAAAGCTCCGTTTAGTGGACACGGAGAAAGAGTTACTGAACTCTTAGAACTAATACATAGTGATGTATGTGGTCCCATGTCTACGCATGCCAGGAACGGTTCTTCCTACTTCATTACTTTCACTGACGATCTCTCTAGATACGGACATGTGTTTCTGATGAAACACAAGTCTGAAGCTTTTGAGAAATTCAGAGAATATAAGCACGAAGTAGAGAACCAAACGGGCAAAAGTATTAAGATTCTTCGATGTGATCGAGTAGGTGAATACTTAAGCAGTGAGTTCCTAGATTATCTAAAAGAGAATGGGATTCTCTCTCAGCTTACTCCTCCTTATACACCACAGCACAACGGTGAATCGGAGCGAAGGAATCGCACCCTATTAGATATGGTGCGTTCAATGATGAGTACAGCCGAGTTACCTATTTCCTTCTGGGGGTATGCGCTTGAGACAGCCATATACATATTGAATCTAGTTCCGTCTAAATCTGTACCTACCACACCATATGAGATATGGAGTGGGAAGAGACCATATTTTAAACGAGTTAAGATATGGGGTTGTCCGGCCTATGTCAAAAGACAAAATCCAGACAAACTCGAGGCATGATCAGTTCTTTGCAAATTTGTGGGATATCCTAAGAATTCTCAAGGATATATTTTCTATCACGCTGAGAAACAAAAAGTGTTTGTTTCTCAATATGCCACCTTTTTAGAAAAGGAATTTCTTGCAAAAGAAATTAGTGGCAAAGAGGTAGAGCTGAAAGAGGTTCCAGAAACACAAATTGCAACTGAAGATTTAGTAGAACCAGAGGATTCAGTAGTACCCGACGAACCCCGGCCTCTCCACCGATCTAGCAGGGTTTCTCATCCACCTGAGAGATACTACGGTTTTCTCATTGATGGTGGAAGCGAGGATTGCATCATGGAAGATGATGACCCGACTAGTTTCGAGCAGGCCATCACAAGTGGTGACTCTGTGAAATGGCTGGATGCAATGCGATCTGAGATGGAATCCATGTACACCAATAAAGTATGGATTTTGGAAAATGCTCCTGAAGGGGTAAAACCCATTGGGAGCAAGTGGATTTTTAAAAAGAAATTTGGTGTAGATGGAAAAGTTGAGACTTTCAAAGCTAGACTTGTAGCAAAGGGTTTTCGTCAATGACCAAGTGTGGATTATGACGAAACCTTTTCTCCAGTGGCTATGCTTAAGTCCATCCGGATCTTACTTGCCATTGTTGCATACCATGACTATGAAATCTGGCAAATGGATGTTAAGACCGCCTTTCTAAACGGTGATTTAGAAGAGAGCGTGTACATGACTCAGCCAGAGGGCTTCGTAGATAGTGGGAGCAGCGGAAATGTATGTAAGCTGCTTAAATCCATTTATGGGTTAAAGCAAGTACGCGGAGTTGGAACATCTGTTTTGATGTTGTAGTCAAAGAGTTTGACTTCATCAAAAATATAGATGAACCTTGTATCTATAAGAAGGTAGCAGAGGGTAAGGTTGTCTTCCTCGTATTGTACGTGGATGACATACTCTTGATAGGAAATGATATTCCTATGCTGCAATCAGTCAAGCTCTTCTTATCACAGAGATTCTCAATGAAAGATTTAGGTGATGCCTCCTGCATATTGGGAATCATGATCTATAGAGATAGATCTAAAAGGATACTGGGATTGTCCCAATCCAGGTACATTGACACCATACTAAAGAGGTTTAGTATGGAAGAATCCAAGCGTGGGAACCAACCCACGATCTCTGGACTCACTCTCTCCAAAGAGATGTCTCCCAAGACTGATTTGGAGAGAGCTCGCATGCAAGGGATACCCTATGCTTCGGCAGTACTCTATCATGTATGCGATGCTATGTACCAGACCCGATGTAGCATACTCACTAAGTGTAGTGAGTCGGTATCAAGCAGATCCTGGAGAGAGTCACTGGACAGCTGTGAAGAACATTCTCAAGTACTTACGAAGGACTAAGGAGATGTTCTTGGTGTATGGTAACGGAGAACTCCAGGTGGAGTCCTTTACCGATTCCAGCTTCCAAAGTGATAAGGACGACTCTAAGTCGCACTCGGGATTTGTCTTTACCCTCAATGGAGGGGCGGTATGTTGGAAGAGTTCCAAACAGGATACCGTTGGAGACTCGACGATGGAGGCTGAATACATCGCTGCCAACGATGCTGCCAAAGAGGCTGTCTGGATCAAGAAGTTCATTAGTGAACTTGGTGTGGTTCCATCCATTGAGCATCCAATACCTTTGTATTGCGATAACAATGAAGCAGTGGCTTTGGCCAAGGAACCCAGGTCCCATCAAAAGTCCAGACATATTCTGAGGCGGTATCACCTGATCAGGGAGATAGTTGATCGCCGGGAGATCGAGGTCAGGAGAGTAGATACGAAGGACAACACTGCGGATCCATTAATGGAGGCTATTCCCCAGATACAGTTTGAGAGATTATTCGGGATGCTAGGTATGAGATACTACAGCAGCTGGCCTTAGTGCAAGTGGGAGATTGTTAGTTATGTATATACCCTAGAGGCCATTGTTGTACATATGATGTATATTATAATGGATGCTTGGATATATATAGAGATGACTTTCTTGCTCGTCATGATAGTATACTATTTGGTTTCACTTTATCTTAACATGTTGACTTGTATTGGTTTACTGTTTTTCTTTCACATGTTGATAAAGCCCTTAGGATCTGTACTCGACAACTGGGACTATGATGAGATCATACTAGTGGGGCCATGGTAGTCGATGAGTACATCCTATAACTGTTCCTAGTCGAGGGTATATCGAGACAGGGCATCGATACACCAGAGTAGACTAGCGTATACGCATCTTGACCCATATGATGGGCGATGGATTATCCCATATCCATCGGTGTTTGACATCAGAGATGGTGTACGGGTGCTCAGTGGAGACTGGGTACACTGGACGGACTCGCCGAGAACTCCCAGATGGTGATATACCACACGTCAGATGGCAGTTCTCCGGTGACACTGGTACAGGGTAGTCTGTAGACCCGAGATCGTCATAGAGTGTTGTGTGATTCCCACTGTGCTTTGATTTCCACCTTACCACGTCCAAGAGGGCGTGCAAAAAGGTGGCTTTTGGGTACAGTCCCGAATCACATGGAGGCAATGAGCGATAGGAGGGGATTCGTCTCTCCCGGTATAGGGAGTTGATGTTGTGCTGTATTCGATTGGCTATAACTGGAAGTCCCTGGCCAGGGCTGATATAGAGATTTACTGGTAAGTGTTACTAGTAGTTTCTCAACCCGTTATGAGCCACACATCGACACGACTTATCGGTTACTGGGGTCTGACGTATACCACCCCTAGACTTGATATGCGACATATCAGACAAACAGACCGGACTGTACGGGAGTGTTACTGATTGGATTCACAGGAGAACGCACAGGCTAGCTTGTTGATCTTCTGATCGCTCAATACCTGGATGGCTGTTACGTTTAGCTGACCGCTTGCAGCTTGTGGGTGTTTGATATGATCATCACCTGCTACCGGCGTATTGACGATTCTTTAGAGTCCTACACAGAGGTTTCTTGGCTCAGGCGAAACGGAGTAGAGGCATATATGTGATATGTGCAGGACCGAGGATAATGCGTTATGAGATACCGTATTATATTCTCGCGATATTTAGATATGAACCGGGACATCGGATCAAGTGTTGATTCGATGAATCGGTACATGATATATTAGTCGGTTATATTCGATATAGCCGGATCGTCGGATCAAGTGTTGATTCGATGATTTAATGTATAATAATATATATGATATATTATTACATTATCTAATATTGGCTTGCTTTATTATTTCATTTTCTCACTGGATGATACATTGATATATATGCGATATATGTTAATTGTATTATTTTCTTTTGTTGCAAATATATAATATATATGTGATATATATTATTGTGACATGATATGATTTATTATTAAACATGTTTAAGGATGATTAAATGAGGTTAGGGTTTGATTAGGGTTAGTTGCTTCTTGCACTTTCTAGAAGCTCTTTCTTTTGTCATGGTTAAGATATTTGTCGATGACTCATTGCTAACCCAACCAAACCCTAACTCTAGTTTATTCTCTACAAACTATTAGCCACTCATCCTTGACCATGGTTGATACATCAATCATATACTTTTATTTCTATTCATCACAAAAGGAATTATCATTTCCATTATCATCTTCTTCTCTCTTGATTTTGAGCTCACTAGAAATTCATTTTGTGATGATAAATTATGAGAAAATGATTCAAAAAAAAGCATAAATACTACTCTCTCATCCTCATCTCATCTAGCCCATGAGATTAGTGTGTTCATCTCTTTAGAGTGAGAAAGCTTGAGTTATCGAAACTTCGACGAAGATCATCGGAGATTTGGAACACTTCAAGCTAGCATGGATCGTTCGAGTCGTGGAGCCTCTCTTGAGTCCGAGAGATCATGGATCGCGGCGAAGGGACTTCTACTCGGAGCTTGTGAAGCGAAGGAGCGGACTACAAAGGTTGTAATCCCTCACACTTAGATAAAAAGATGTTATCTTGCATGCTTAACCCTAATAATCTACCAAAGATCCTGTCTTTGGGTTGTTCGACACATGTAAAATTTTATTCGTGCATGTTTGATGCGTTATGAACCTTTACAAGTGTGCCTAGGAACCCTACAGCTGGATCTCCCTGATGCTGTGGCTCTGGTGCCGGGTCATACTGTGGCTGCGGTGCCGGTTCATACTGCGGCTCCGGTGCCGGCTGATACTGCGGCTCCGGTGCCGGCGATAAATGTTGAGAAATACTATATGAACCGAATACACCACCAATTAATTGGTCTACATTTGAAAATCGAGCCTGAGATGTCGGACCAGCATCAGTCGGGTATGGTTCCTGCACCATTGTTTGTACGAGATGCAACCCACGAGCCTGTCGTTACATTAGAAATAAGAAATAAGTATTGACTCATACCGCCGGATGTTAAAAAGTAATATGATATAAAGGATTCAACTTACCGAATCTCGTTCCATGTGGCCTCTAGGCTCGTATTGCGAGATGTTTGGGAAGTTGTTGGGGGGAGCAGAAAGATATCTTATGGTGACACGCTTATACCACTGTAGATATGTTTTGGTAGCGTCGGTGGCTGTGTGGTCACCTATTTTCTATAAGGCAATACTACGCTGCCTATCCTCCCATCTCAGCAAATATTGATGATGATGCTCTCTCCAATCACGCTCCGTCTTTCCTCCTCGCATGTCTCCCTCTATTGTCATAGGCGAAGGCGGCGGGACAGGAATATACTGCGATCTATCAAACTGTCGCAACACCCTATCCGGGAGGTGCATGACAACGACATTAATGCAGAGGAGTGGGAATCGAGCCCGCCAAACCAGCTCTCCTTCGAGACAGATGCCGGATAAGCGTTGTAGACGATCTGCTGTATAAGGCGTCCACAGAAACTGCGCAAATAACATAGTAAAAAAATTGTGATTAAGGTATTTCAAAATTGTAAAACAAATTTAATTACCTAAGTTATGGTTACCTGAGCCGCCTCCATGCGATCCAACTCATATCTATAGTACTTAAGTACTCGACGAGGAGCCTTATACGCTTTCTTCCCATTCCACCAACAGCCGAGCGGCTTTCCGGGGATATCCAAGCCAGTTATTTTAACATTCTCCGGTCTTCCTATATACATATGCTCCCATGACCAGATCTATAAATAAAGTTTCAGATTATAAGAGAGAAAACCAATATTGCAATTTTGCAAAATTCTAGCTGTGAAAAATAAAGAATTTACCTGAAGTAATGTAATGCATCCACAAATTTTATTCTTCGTGAGAGCACATGCCTTATTGAGTTCCTTATAAAGAAAGGCCAGGACCCCTGCTCCCCAAGTATATTGGCCACACACGTCAAAATCCGTTAGGAAGCCAAGGTATAACGGATGAACATGCGTTGCTGATTGGTCCGGCATCAACCAAGAACCGATCATGTAAAGAATGTAGGCACGTGCATGTCTATCTAAGACTTCATCGGTGGCTTCATCAGGGATATTACTAAATGTATCTTTTAGCCAGTTTAAATTGATCTTATACCCCTTACTGTAGCCTCTTGGTGCCTGATATTAGCATTTTTTTTGAAATATTAAAGCTAGAAATAATGTACAACATAAAATAGGTACACTAAAGAGGGAAATCAGAATGAAATTGTTTACCTGCCCGAGAACAGACTCAGCATATGTATCCCAGTATGGGTGGTCGGTATCTGGACCAACAATTTTTCCTCCGACCAACCCAAGCCCATTGACCCGTAAACCGAGTGAGAGGCCAATATCCTGGAGTGTGATTGTGGCCTCACCCCATCTTAGATGAAAGGTGTGAGTCTCTTTTCTCCAGCGCTTAACTAGAGAGGTGACGAGGGCGTGGTCGATTTGGATATGACGAATCAACGACGCTTCATAAAATCCGGCCCGTCTAAGCCGCTGGTTTATTCGTTGGTCGCTAACTATCCATTTGTCTGAGCTATGGGTGACGACGGTGATATTATCTCCATCCTGCAAAATTAAATAATGTTATTTTCAACTATTAGAATTAAATGAAAGATGTAATTTAAAAAAAATTAACTAAGTTTAGAATTAAATGAAAGGAAGTATCAACGACTTATGATGAACTAGAGACTAAAGTGTTCAAAATTACGAAATACGATCCCCGTGAAAGTAGGGTTAAGTTGTATATGGCCTATGTTCAGTGGAAATGCATTGGTTGAAATTATAGACGATGGATCAATATTTTCGATGATAGATTTCGGTCTCTCAAGCACCCAGCATTCTTTTGAACTTTTGGTTCAGAAGGAGCAATTGGAAGTATCAGATGCCCCTCCAACGGGTAATTTTGATGGTAATGCTGGAGATAGTTCCTGGGGGTACGGTCACATGGTCAACGATGATACCGTCAGTGTCGGTGGATATGACTATACACAACATTATTCAAACCTTCAAACTCATGGGTAAACATTTTATAAACCCATATTTAAACATTTCAGTAATACCTAGATACTAATATTCAAACATTTAATAAAATCCATAAATCCAGGTTCTCCCAGTCGACTGCTGCAGTTACATACACCCTAGAAGAACAACAAGGATTACCATACACAGCCTTCCACAGGTAAATAAATCTGAAACAAGTGATCATTTAGTTACGAAAATATTAAGGAAAATTTATATACTAAACACAGATTTCCCCACACCTCCGCATCATTCCAACACGATCTAAGTAGCGCATTCCAAGCATGTCCGTCCACATCTTTCCGGTCTTCTCACCCCGAACCATCCACATTACACCGACCACAACCATCATATATTGCACCCGAGCCTTATGTTGCTACGAGTGATATTGATATGTGTGGCAGTGATGATGATGAAATCAGTGAAGATCATCAGGGGGAGGATAGCATGGAATATGCCGCTGGATTGAATGAGGTAGCATTCTTTGATGGTATGGTTGCGCATAACGATTTTGTTGAACTAGAAGATCCCGGCCTCGATCCACAGGAAGATGATGGTTGGGTAGACTTAGCCGTGGCAGAAGTAAATACGGCATCCTATTTGGACGCGACAGCAGCAAGCGAAGATTGCATCAGTGTCGGGGATTTGTTTTAGGAAAAAGCAGATTTTATTTGTAAGCTGAAGTCGTGGTCTATTCAGCAAAACGTTGCATTTAAAACCGAAGAGTCAACTAAGACTTACTATACGGTGGTATGTACGAAAGCTCCTGAATGTCAGTGGAGATTGCATGCATGTTGTTCCAAAAGAGCCAAAGTTTGGAAGGTCACGGCCTACAACCAAGAACATATTTGCATCAATTCTATTATGTTACAAGATCACCGGAATTGCACTTCATCTTACATTTGCTTGCTAATCATGCCACTAATCCGTACAGATGTGGCGATAACTCCCTGAGAGATACGGCTCTTGGTTAGCGGAGAGCATAAAATTCAGATTTCGTATGTGAAGGCATGAGATGCTCGTAGAAAGGCTTTATGCAAGATATTTGGGGACTGAGAAATCTCGTACAACTCACTAGTCCCATTTATGGAACCCATGAAAGCATCAAATCCGGGGACCGTATACCGGTTAAAAACCACAGAAACAGAGGTCGAAGGCTCTGTCAGGTTTCAAAGAATTTTCTGGTGCTTTGGTCCATGTGCGGCTGGTTTCATATACTGTCGGCCAGTATTGTGCGTTGATAGTACGTATCTATACGGTAAGTAAAGAGGCTGCATGTTAATTGCTACAGGTGTTGATGCTAATAACGGTATATTTCCGTTGGGATTTTCTATTGTCGAGGGTGAAAATACATCATCCTGGTCATGGTTTTTCTGTCAACTCAAAAATATCCTATCTGTTCTTCATAGAACAGATTTATGCATCATATCTGATAGACATCTGGGAATACTTGCTGCAATGAGATCTGTATTTCCGACGACCCCACATAGGTTTTGCCTATGACACTTCAGACAAAATTTTGATCGAAAATTCAAAAATTCGGATCTACATAAGCTTATGTACAGAGCCGGTGAAACGCCTGATCTTAATGTTCACGACATATACATGACGAAAATTGGGGAGATGAGTCAAGCCGCGAAAGCATGGTTAGATGAGTATCCAGTACGCATATGGTCACAAGCACATGATGATGGATGCAGATATCTACTAATGACGACTAATATGTCTGAAAGTTTCAACGGGGTCCTTGAAGGGGTTAGAGGCTTACCGATACAGGAGTTGATTGTTCGAACATTTTTCCGGATAAATACTTATTTTGTGCACAGAAGAGAAAAGTACTTGGCGATGGAGACTCCGCTTACCGCGTATTACGAAGATATCTTTCGGAAAAGAGAACGCCGAGCACAATACTACAGATCTGAAAGGTTTGACACAGCGGAGTTTCAGGTAACGGGCGGTAATGGGAATCAATATACCGTGAACTTTAGAGATGAAGGGCTCTCTTCGTGTACATGCGGTCTTTTCCAGCAACAACATTTACCTTGTGCCCACGCAATTGCTGCTGCGAGTAGCATGCATAACTCATATTACAATTTTGCTTCTTATTACTATACAGTTTCCAATTACCAAGGCGCATACGATCCAAAATTTCATCCTATACCGGACAATCGCTATTGGCACTATTATACTGCCAACAGACAAACACCGACTGTACTACCGCCGGAAAAAAATATAAGGCCCGAAAGACCTAAGGTGCGTCGAGATCGAATGACAATGGATGCTGATCCTCAGCAAAGGCAAACCAGATGTAGCCTATGCAAACAACCAGGCCATTATAGGACCAGATGTCCAGGACAGTCATCAGGGGCGGGACCTTCAGGATCGTGACAAGTGCACTCAGATTTTTTTGTATTATAAATTTGACGGATTCATTTTGTTATTATAAATTTGACCGTCGATATAGAATTTACATTTTACAAACAGATAGGATTTTTTTCTATTGTAAATTATGACGGATTCATTCTGTAAAAAACATTGATATAATGAAATTTTAATATTTTTTTCAAATTTATTTTCGTTTATTTATTTTTAAATTTTTTAAAAAATAATTATAATTATCATTATATAATTATAATTATAATTAAAATCAAAATCAAAATTATATTTATAATTATTATTATATAATAATTATTAATAATTAATAATTTAAAAATAAATACAAAAAAATTAAAAAACAAAAGGGGCGGGTTCTTGGAACCCGCCCTCTATACAATAGTATAGAGTGCGGGTTCCAAGAACCCGCCCCCTACTCTGGGGTGGGATGGGGTGGGATGGGGGGCAAACCGTCCTATTTTGCGAATTTTAAACAATTCCCTCCTATTTTAATAATTTATTTTTAAAATAATAATATTTCAAAAAGAAAAACCCTTATTCAAATTAATCCTAGGTGCATAAAATGAAGTAAAGATTTTAGATTTGAGCTATCCTATGATTTATGGAAACATTATAAATGATCTGAGCTTCCTATTTTTGTGTTTATATTATTGACTAGTGGAGGTTACTTTCTTCATGATGTGCAACACTATTTTTCATGGTTTACAACATGTCCCACACATGTAGGAGTAATGTCCGGGATCGCTTTATCGTCATCGCCTTTGTCGTTGTCTGGGCATTTCATACTATTGGATCGATGCGGTAGTAAGTACACGAAAAATGTTTAAGCACCGATTATTCGGCCTTTTGGACCTAATTTTACAACTCTTGGGTGTATGTTTTACTTATCATATTAAATAAACTCAATCGTATAGTAGATTAGCACTATTAGATGGAAAAAATTAGTACGGTTACATCATTTTTGCTTTTAGGAGTGTTTGATTTGATGTACGTAGTTGGTTATCGAACTTAAAGTACTTTATCAGAACTTAAAGCTTTGATTCATTGCCGACCACATTTTGATGAAGGTGATGATGATGATGATGGTTATTGAACTTAAACATATGTAGCGCTTCTGTTATTCTGTTAACTTCTTAGGTCAAAGTGGCCGTCTTCTCGATTGATTATTAGGTAATGCCTCAAATTTTCAAGCTTTGTAGCTAGTTGTTGATATATCCCAGAATTGTACATAGACGCTTGAATTAATGCTTGAAAGATGTGTTAAGAAACATAAGTATCAAAAGAGCAGCGGAAAATAATGAAGAGACTATATTGTGGAAAATAGAAGAAAAACAATTGTTTATTTATAAAAGAGAAAACTATAATGATATTATATGCGAGAAGAACAACTCTACCTTTCTATTTAGAGTTTAATACTTGACCACCAAGTAACTCTAACTTAACTCCTAAATAAATCATAATCTAATAAAATCTAAATTTTATCGATCTTTTAAACATATCAAATCATATTTTTCATAAATATATATCTTATTCTTAACAAGATGTTTGCTCCTACTCCCATGCTTCCTCAAATAAACTATGTTAACATCACATTTCCATTTTATTTTCAGTGCTTCATGCTGATAATGTAACTAAATACATGCATGTTTCCTGTAGCTAATTGGCCATTATTGCTTGTACATCACCTTTTGTTCAATGTTATGTTTGATTTATGGAATATAATGCTTTGATACCCTGCATGTGTTATGTTCTTCAGATGAGGTTAATTTTCTAACATATGTTTTATGCTTTATTTTGATTCTGATGAGCTAAGTGCATGTTTTATGATCTCAATTAATGACATGATAGATTCATGAAAGCATTGTGGTATATATATTTTTCGTTCGTGTTTCTTGACCTCGTGCCATCGCTTCACGCTCGGTTTGGGCCTCGGATTTGCTTACATTGTGGTTGTCGATGGGGAAAGAATGGGCGAAAGAGTTGCGGACATTGATAAAGAGGCGAATGAAGAAACTTCAGAGGATGTGTCTAAAAGTGGAGTTGAGACCAAAGAGAAATGAGGAGGGGGTCGAGGATTGCTCGTCGTGGCTGCGTCTTCGGACGAGCTTCCTCGCTGGTTTCTATGATGTTGCTTTAATGGCTGTTTTTGTAGCGATGTAATAAGCTTCTTGAGGTGTACGATGGGTTTATATATTTTCTGTAACTCTGCGTTAGTGCGTACTAGCATCGTTAAAATCTCCGTAGAACTTCTGCAATCCAGTAGCTTTCTCGTACAATGATAAGGTGAGATGTGGTTGTTTGATCGAATGCTTTATATGTTATGTTCAAGGTTGAAAACGTTCAAACCATCTGCTCTTGCAATGTTAGTTAATCAATCGGGAGCGGTTTTTTTTATTTTGGTCTGTAGATTTTTAGAAATATTGTTAATTGTTATTCTTGAATTTATTATAAGACTGTTTTGATGATAAGACTATACGAAATTCTTTTTGTGACAGATGACATGGTGATTGGCCTGTATAATTCATATAACATATTATTATCTTCAAATATACTTAATTGTATATGGTTTTTATGGATGCTAATGTATTTATTTGCTGAACTATTTTCCAATTTCTTAGAAATTCATCGGCTAATTGAGAATTTATGCCATTGTCATGAGCTCCCTACCTAGCTAGTTTTATTTTTATTATATTTTTTGTTGTCTCCATGTCTAACCAAGAGATTTTCCCTAAGCTTTTTCTCCCTTTGACACAAACAAATGCAGTAAATAAATATATGATAGGGAATATTGTTTCCAGGCCCGATGTTGAAAATTGATTTATTTTTAAACACTCGTAATTTTCAGAATTGTTTAATAACCCAACAGCCAGTAAATACAAATATTTCAAGCCTACATTAAACCCAGGATTTTACCTATTTTCAAAATTTTCTTTTCGTGTTGTTCAGTTAGGTTTTTAGTAGCAATGGACAATCTTTTATTTCACATAGCTTTTTGTCTACTTTATACGCTGAAGTTCTCCAAAAATATAAGCAGGTAAAATATTGAAAATCCGAATAAATAGAAAATTGTGAGATTTTCATATGCCATATTGCATGCAAAGTAAAGTAAAAAGAAAGAAAACATAATTTTTTGAGATATTTTAAAATTTTGTGATTTTCATGTGTTATATCATGAAAAATATTGAGAAAGTGACGAAAAAGAAAATTTTGGAAATTTCTTAAAATTTTGCAATTTTCGTATGTTATTAGCAAGCAAAATGTTGAAAAACTGAATTAAACAGAAAATTTTAGTATTTACGAAAACAATACAATTTTTATGCTCTATATAGGAAGCATAATAAAAACAGAAAAACAATTTATTTATTTGTTTGTTTGTTTGTTACCACTGTCCACTGGTCGTTTTTTTTGCAATTAATTGCTGTTATTCAAATCCTAGGTGCAAAAATGAAGTAAAGATTCTAGATTTGAGCTAGCTATCCTATGATTTATATGATTTATGGAAACATTTATGATTTGAGCTTCCTATTTTTGTGTTTATTATTATCAACTAGCGGAGTTTACTAATTTGTCCGTGATGTATAACACTAATATTCATGGGTTATAACATGTTCCACGTACCGAGGGGTAATGTCTGAAATCGCTTTATTGGCAACACCTTTGTGGTTGTTTGGTCTTTTGACACTATCCGATGCGGTAGTTGGTAGAAAAAAAATATATTTAAACACCGATTAATCGGCCTTTTGGACCAAATTTTACAACTCTAGGTGAACTTTTCAGTACTTATCATAATTAATAAACTAAAAATCTTATAGTAGATATAGTATATCAAAAGTGGCCAGTTGCATCATTTTTTGCTTTTATGAGTGTTAAGATAATTGAAGCAGTTGCTTATTGAACTTAAACTTAATTTATCAGATCTATACCGGTGCTTTGATTCATAGCCGACCATATTTTGATGAAAAATGCTCAGATGATTACGATTATTGAACTGATAAGACGGATGTGGTTCGTTTGATTGCATGCATTATGTTATGTTCAAGATCGAAAACAATTAACTATCTGCTCTTTTGCAATGCTAAATTAGGAAGTTTTTTTTATGGATTTTTCGAGATATATATTGTTAGTTATTATTCTTGAATTTATTAAAAGACTGTATTTTGATGATGAACTAGACGAAATACTATTCATGACGGATGACACGGGGGTTGGCCTGTATAATTCATAACATTTTATTATCCTTAAATACTTAAATTGTATATTGTTTTTATGAATGCTAATGTATTTATTTATTTGCTGAACAGAATACCAATTTCTTAGAAAAAGTTGTCATCTGCTGATTGAGAATTTCTGCCTCCCTCCCTCCCTAGTTTTGTTTTGTTTTATTTTTTGGTTGTCTCCATGGCTAACCATGAGATTTTCCCTAAGCTTACACACACACACACACACACAAAAAATGCAGAAAGTAAATAGTTTCTAGGCTCAGTTTTGATAGGTGATTTATTTTTAAGCCCCTGTATTTTCAAAATTGTTAAATAACCCAATAAGCAGGAAATAAAAATGTTTCAAGACCATACAAAACGTAGAAGCTTTCCCATGTGCAAATCAGCTGGCGGTGCCTGGTGGTCTTTTTTGATGTGTAGGGACTATTTTTGGTATTATGCAAATCTATGATATCTATATGTTAAAATCTGCTGCTTCTTTTTTTGGCACCAGCCCGCTATGCTTTTATTATACCATGTTTCATGACAAGTGGAGTTCTGGGTTCCTATTTTCGTTTCACATATATAGCACGGTAAATCTTGCTTTTGATGCTAGGGTTTTAGAGGGGTATAAGAGGATAGAAATGGTAATATTTGGATTTTGTTCAACCGCGTCATGTTTTGTTAGGTCTAATCGAGCTGGTCTGCTGGATTTTTACACGAGAAATTTATCTTCAATCCAAGCGTAATATATGGTTGGTTTTCGGCTAACTAATGGGGTCGGGTTGGTCTGGTTTTGGTCGAAGAAGTCGTTGACCCGTTATTTTTTTGGGTCTCTAAAACTTTCTTTTCTCGGTAGAGGTCATGTTTGGGTCAAATCCAACTATCATTTCTAGTTCAGTCATGCTAGTCCATTATTGACTCCGGTCAAGCCAAGCTTCGCTGGGTTGTATTTAGTTGGTATTTGAATTAGTATTATTATCTTTTTAATGCGGTCTTTTCAAGAATTAAATCGATGACCACTCGCTATAAGGTGAAATTTAGATAGGAAAGTTTCACCTTGACGGCTATATATATAAGCTTCTTTGGTCCATAGTTGGATGTTTGTTAGGATGCTAATTGAGGTCGAGTCTTTTGACTTGACGGGGTCCGGAAAAACTCTTAATTCCAACCCAAACTTAGATATTCATCACATTCCTAATATCTTCATGCAAATTCTTTGGGCATGATATCTTAATAAAAGATTCGATGGTGGTTGCTTGTCGTGTCTTGACTCGTGTCTCGATATGTTAGGAAATTTGATCATTCTAAACACAAACTTTTAATGATAAGCGATATCCATGATCATTCCACAAAAAGAACATTCATATTTTGGTACAACTTGGTAAATTTTGGGGTTGGGCTTGGATAATTCAGTAGAAGTAAAAACATTTTGGTGCATGTGATATTATTGTTTCAGGTAGTGGCTAGGTTTCCAATGAGGCAAAACAGAATGTTTGAAATCAGGAGAATGATACCTCACGTAAAAAAAAACGAAGCATTTTGTAAACAAAAATATCTCATATATTGAGCTAGACCTACAACTTAATTAGATCAGGATAAAATGCAAATAGAAAATTTTGGTTGGAGGGTTTTGGGGTGGTTAAATCGTAAAAAGCCATAATTAACCACACAATATAATTAGCTCTTTGCAGCCTAAATGTCAATTTAATATTCCGAGTGTTTCACTAATATAACACTTAAATAACTAATTGTTTAAATCTGGCTTTACTCCATGCCGCTTATTCCAAAAATATGTATAATCACTTTTAAATTTCCATCTGCTACTCATATTACACTTTTATATATATTTTTTATTGTTATTGGAAAAACAAAAAAGAATGTAAACTTTTTTTGGAATAACGGGCGGTAAAGTGGCCATAGTTCATGTCTTTGAAGTTTGCCCTCTCGGGATCTTAAGACTTTTGGTATTTAAATGTGATATCGTTGATACAACATTGGGAAAATACTTAACCTGTCGGGTTTGAAATTCACCGCAATTTATCCAACTTGCAAAATCCACGGGCCCACTTGTTTGATGTTGGTATTAAGGTGTCGTGGGCCCCACCGTTTTGTCTCTTTTGGGTGGCACCGGGTATTAAACCTGCATTGAGCCTTGTTCGCGTGCCCTGATCCCATGGCGGTGGTTTACCGAACAGACACCAATTATCATAAAATCGCATCCGCCGCCTCCAAATAATCAAGTTTCCTGCAAAAACTAAAAAAATGGGCCGCGGCGATGGCGAACGAAGGGGGAGTCTCGCCTCCACGATAGAGTCCTCCCACAATCACGATCGTCGTCGATCTAGGGTTTCCCATTCTCCCATCTCCGATCACCACGACGACGACCGCTACCGCCGCAACCGAAACCCTAGGTCTGAATCCCCACCACCGTCCCGCTACGGCCGCGACGGCCGTCGATCTAGGGTTTCTCCCTCTCCCTACCACGATCGAAACCCTAGACACCACAACTACTACTACGATGACAACAAGAACAGGCCTTTGGGGGATCATCAAGCAGAAGGCGATTGTTCCGATGACGACGATGAGGAGCTCAAGGGATTGACCTACTTCGAGTATCGGCGCCTCAAGAGGCAGAAATTGAGGAAGAAGCTCAAGAAATGCATCTGGAGATGCACGCCCAGCCCCCCTCCGAGAACAAGAGACCGGGATGATGATCAATCGGAGCTTTCTTTGGACGACGACGACGAGGATCCAACCACTCAGGTTGAGGAGGTGGCGAAGAAGAAGAAGAAGAAGAATAAAGATCGGAGCTTGCGATCTGATGATGATACTGAGTCGGAGGATTCGAGGGATCGAAGGAGTAGTAGAAGGAAGGAAAGGATTCCGCGAAAGCGGAGGCATTCCGATTCGAGCCAGGATGAGAGTGATGGTGATTCATCAGACAGTGGCGATTCGAGATCGGAATCGGATGAATCTTTAGATAGAAAGAAGAGATCTGGAAGGAAACGCCACAGGAAATCATCCAGAAGAACGAGCAAGAGATCATCAAGTAGGAGAAAGAGCAAAAGAAGCAGCAGGAAACCGAGCCCCAGCTCTGAAGAAAGCGAACTAGAGTCTGATGATTCGAGCCCAAGCCCTCAGAAAAGGAAGACTTTTAAGAAGAGCAAGAAGAACATTTCTTCGGAGTCCGGAGCCGACGATGCAGCAAAAATACCTGAGATTGATACCATTATACCCGAGTTGGAGATGGATCCCGAAGAATTAGCTCTCAAAGAGATGCTCGAGTCGCAGAAGAAGAATGTGGTGGAGGCTGATGCTTTTGTGGGCCCCGCGCCGCTCCCACGTGCCGAAGGGCATATCAGTTACGGTGGAGCACTGCGGCCTGGAGAAGGAGATGCCATCGCGCAGTATGTGCAGCAAGGGAAGCGTATTCCGAGAAGAGGAGAGGTGGGTCTTTCTGCAGAGGAGATTCAGAAGTTTGAGAGCTTGGGGTATGTGATGAGTGGGAGCAGGCACCAGAGGATGAATGCGATCCGTATCAGGAAAGAGAACCAGGTGTATAGTGCTGAGGATAAGAGGGCGCTTGCGATGTTTAATTATGAGGAGAAGGCAAAGAGGGAGCATAAAGTTATGGCGGATTTGCAGAGGCTGGTGCAGCGGCATATCGGGCAGGACGTGGGACCCTCGCATGATCCATTCGATAAGGATTCGGGTGCTGCTGATGCTTGATATGCGAATTATTTTCGTCTTAATTAAGTGTTTAAAGGTATGTGGCGTCGGTCATAACTTTCATGCTATTATGTTGTGTTACATATGGAATTATATCTTTTAAGCGAGACAATTGCATATACATGATTAATTACGATAATGATATCGCTTCGATTATGAAAATTTTCTTGTACTCGGTACTCTTTGTTGACATGTTAGTTTTGATGTGTATCTTAGGTTAATATTAACGTTCTTCACATAACACTAGGCATTCTTTGAATATACTGTTTTCATATGTTCGCACAAACGAATTAAATATCCTGAAACTTGGTTACGAGGCAAAAATTACTATGTTAGGCCATCACTATATGATGGTACTTAGGCTACCTCCAAAAATGTCCACTAAACTTGTTGACCTTAAGAAGGCCATTGCATACCTACGGTAGTAGTGTATACCATTCATGTAGCGAAGGGTTATCGACTTGTGCCAGAAGTTGCGAGGGAAGAATTTCATACTCACAATTGGGCATTGTATATTGGAACTGCCAACTATTGGACTTGTTTTGATGTCCTAGACCAGAATCCTGGACAATTTTGCTGTATCTGTTACTCTTAACCAATACCACTTAGAAATTATAAAGAAAATTAATGCTCGCCATTTTATGGAGGACAAGATTGTCACCAATACTGGCTTTAGACATTTGAATTAAATATTAGGATGGAAAGAAGATCAGGAACTAGAAGATGCCTTCACGCAAGGTTATAAAAGACAATAGGTGTCAACATTTAGAGCTTTAGTGCATACCACATAAATTGCTTGGCGATTTTCCATGAAAAAATCCTCAAGGTTATGGAAATTTCAGGAGAAAACATGAAAAGGCCGGAAAATTACAGTAAAATATCCAAAACACTGGAATAAGTACAATACATTAACTATCTATAGCATCGAAACAATGCAAATTAATTAATCACTAATATTATTAGTCAGCAATCTACCAAAATGAAAAATATATCATATCATACAACACTAAATAATTAACATACCAAATAAATGAAATATAAAGTAAAATATAGATGAAATGTTTTTAAAAAAATACTGCAAAGTACATCAATTATTTGCTTATATCCGGTCTACTTTATCATTCTAAATCACTTAAAATTGCTATATAAGATTCAATATGAAATTCAATAAAAACAAGAAGTGATTCTTAAGTTGTATATATGACCGGATGGGGTTTTAAGTCGGTCATGTTAGGTTATGGATTCAGGAATCGACCAGATTTTAGATACCCGGAACAATTGACATCTATGAAGCACGGACACTTGTACCGACACGGACACGGTACACGACAAATTTGTAAAAAGGCAGGCACGGGGACACGGCTATATAATTTTTTTAATATATTAAATTATATATATTAGACAAAATATAATACACTACGAGAGGAAACATGTGCTAGTTTATCATTAAAAGTATGATAAAAATAAAATCAATGTTATATTTTTCATTCAAAATCATGAATTTTTTAAGCAAAAACAAATACATATATAAAACTAGAAGCAAAACAAAATACAATCCATGAGTGTCCAACACGTCCAATATGGGTGGACACGTGGTTGGCGGAGTGTCCGATACGTGTCAGACACGGTGAGCAAGTAGAAGCATCCGTGCTTCATAGATTGACATGATACCTCAACACATATCACTATTGTTCGTTGTGCATTTTTGCCATATTCTAAGCATTATTGAGACTTCTATGATTTGATATCCCTATTTTTGTGTTTATCATCATCTAGTGAAGGTTGCTTTATTCATGATTTATAACACTAATCTTCATGATATATAACATGTCCCACATCTCTTGAAGTAATATCCAGTATCCCTTTTTTGGCATCACCTTTGTGCTTATATGGCCTTTTGATACTATTCTTGGTAGACAAAAATATTTAAGCACCGATTAATCAGCCTTTTGGACCTAATTTTACGATGCTGGGTGATCTTTTTATCTATCTACCTAATAAACTAAATCTTATATTAGGTTAGCATAATTATATTTGGGGGGGGGGTGCCTTAAACTTTGTCAAATCCTTAGAGCTTTGCTTCATAGGCGACCACATTTTGATGGGAAAAGGCTTAGATATGGTGGTGATGGTTATTGAAATTAAATATAGGTGCTCAATTGCACTTGTGTTAACATCTTAGATCAAAGTTGTCTTGATCGTTTATTAGTGTCTCATTTCTATAGCTTTATTAGCTAGTTGTTGAAATATCCACAAAATTTATAGATGCTTGGATGCTTGCTGTTTGCTGCTACTCCCATGCTTCCTCAAATCAACTATGTTGATATCATATTTCCATTTTATTTTCAGTGCTTCATGCTAATAATGTAATTAAATAGCTTTGATGATGGTAAGATTTTTAAACGTGATTTATGCTGGTCTTAAAGTTCAACATATTATGACACCACAATAGTTATTCCTTAAACCATACCTAATTCCCCCTGTCCTTAATGTCATTTCCTTAAGAATATCAAATGAAAAGGTATCCATGTTTCCTGTAGCTAATTAACCATAAAAGCTTGGATCACCAGTAGCTCATCCAATGAGTTCTGTTTAATTTTTTTTATCGATGTTAATATTAGATTTATGGAATATAATGCTTTAATATCTGTGTATTTTAGCAAAATTTTGTAAATAGTCATCGAATGTGCTGCATGTTATGTTCTCTAGACGAGATTTTTCTAACATATGCATTCTGCTTATTTTTGATATGCTGCAAATCCTCTTGCAGGTATTATAATTAGCTAACTAACTGCAAGTTTTATAATCTCAATAGCGACCCTTTATCTGAATTATGAAATTCATGTATTTTTCTAAAACATCATCATTCGGGTTTCTTGACCTTGCGCCATTCCTTTAGGTGATAGTGACCTACAAGTTTACATACTCCTTTTTGGGCTTTTTTATTGATGTGTTTAATATTGATTATTACTGATTTTACTTGCTGAAGTTTAGTATAAGACAGATTTGTCAATACATTGATGTCATGTAGATGCTAACCTAACCGATAGTTGTATGCTTTGTCAGGCTATATATCACTAAAAGCCGCACTCTTCACTTGGTATGGGTATCAGATATACTGGATATACTTTCATTGTGGATGATGGTGGGGCAAGCATGGACGGAAGAGTTGCAGAAGCAGTTAGAAAAGCAAACAAAGAAGAACAAAGGAAACCGAGGAGAAGGAATTCAGGATCGCTCATCATGGCTACGTCGGTTTCTTTCATGTTGTTTTCATGGAATTCAGGATCGCTCATCATGGCTACGTCGGTTTCTTTCTTGTTGTTTTCATTTTTAGCAAATGCAATAAGCTTTGCAAGGCTTGGGTTGTATTAGGGGTTTGGTCCCCATAATAACTCTTTTTTGGCTTGCACTCGTGGTTTGTTTAAACTTGAAACATAAGTTGTACTAGGGGTTTGTTCCCCCATTTCTTTTATTTTGCTCGTTCTGGTTTCGTTAAAATCTTCATAGAACAATCGAACCAGCAACTTTAAATTTTGGAGAGAAAAGTTTTCTTGTTGGCCTGGCCTCAGTTCTTTTAGTGGTGTCGTTATTAGGTACTTTGATAATTTATTTTTTATCGATGTTTTCTTGGTGTACTTTCTTAATAATCTATTTTACTGTTATAATTCATCCAACACCAACAATTTCTTTCATCTTCTGTCAGCAGTAGATTATTTTTACTCTTGATAGTTTTCCACATCTACACAGAGGATGCGCAATACGGACCACAGAGGATTTGAACATCGCAAATGTTTACTACTATAATAAAATATATATCAATATTGGAGACAAACATATGCAGTAAATTAAAAATATCTGATATTAATTCTCAACAAGCAGAAGACTTAATTAACGACATCAAATGGTCCCTCTCCTTGATTACCCCCTCGCGCTGAACATATTACAAAATTGAGGAGGAGGAGCCAATATGACATTGCCATACAAAATTAACATTACTGTTAGATATAAAAAAAAATGCATATTTAGATTAGGTCACGCCTAGGCTTCAAAATCGAGTCATAGTTCATATGATGCACTGCACCATTCATGATAGCATCATCGCCGTTGTCGTCATGCATCAACACCTTCACGATCCTCAACTCATAAGCTCTCATCGCCGCCCTGTTGCACAGCTCAACCATGCGTTCCATGAAACCCTGCAGCTCATCGACGCCCATCCCATCCATCGTCTCCTTCCACCAAAACGACCACTTCGTCTTTTCTTTATTGTTATTCACTAATATAACCGCCGCCTTCGAATCTTGATCCATCAATTGATTTTGGTGATCTCCAACGTAATTAGAAGATGGTAATGAGTGGCAGCGTGAGAATAAGAATCGGTTGAGGACGGAGTCAACGGAGGGGTTAGCGAATGAGCAGGGCTTGCCAGAGGCGGGGGAGAAGGTGACGAGCGCCATGTGGGCCCCGCTGAGGATGGAGAGCTCGGCCGCATTGTCGAACAAGCCTTTCCTTCGCTTGCAGAAGCTGACCTGTAGAGATTCCCAGTTCTCAATCTTCCGCACGGGATCTTCTAGCGGCCGGCGCTGCTGCGCTTCGACCCTTCCATCTCACCCACAGAATTCAACATTCTTTATAACTGACTAGAATTAATAGAAGAGGTTTTTTTGCCAACATTTAGTACAAGAGTTTATACACACACACACGCAGAGAGAGAGGGAGAGCTAATTTAGCTTAAGAACCAACTGACGATCGGAAACCGAGAATAACTAGGAGTGGGAGAATATATTTGGAAGCCCGGCCAGTTACCAAATTAAACCAGCTCTAGTTTACAGGTTTTTTTTTTCTCTCAAGAAAAAATAATTTATGCAAAACTTTTGTAGATATGGTAATTAGGAAAAAGGGTTCCTACTTAAACAACCATTTTCTACAAAACAAACTATAAACATCTATAAAATCAGCATGTCTTGTGTGTAGGCTTCACACCAAGTGTTTGAGTGTGCTGTGTAGGAAAATTCCATAGCTATATTTTGCCTTATTATTTGTGAGATGGAAATGTCTAATGGAGCTCCGATAATGTTATTACAAAAGCAAACATTTTCAGAAACGTGAAGATTCCATAAAATCTAAGGATTGAGGGGGCTCAAGCAGAGGTGCTAATTGATCCAAGCCGGCTTGAGTTCAGCTCGATAATGGCTCGTTCAAGTTCGGTTCGTTTGTTAATGAGCCGAACTTGAGTCAAAATCCTAGCTCGTTAAGTAAACGAGCCGTACTCAAGCTACACCTAACTCATTCGTTAACAACCGAGTTCGGTTAATTTAGAATATAGTTTTAAATATTAAGCTCATATCCAATAGTCTAATAGTACCGAATACCCAATCCAACATCCTATATCATATACATAATTTTTGTTGTTACTCCACTCTCTTCAAATTAAGTCCCAATCTCTCTTCGACTTGATGAAAACTTCAGCATTTTCTCTCAACCCCAATTAACTCGAAAAGTCCCTGGCCCTAAGGAAAAATTCAAACCTCCTTAAACGAAGGTTCTGCTTTGAAGTCCTATAAGGAGATCTCTAAAAATCAAAATCATCGAGCTCCAATCCAAAGATATTGTAATATTGCAGAAAAAAATTAAATGTTATTTTAGAACTTTAAATAATAATAAAAATGTTTTATTAAGATTTTGGTATTTATTTGTAGAAAGTATTTATTTGTAGAGGGTGGTTAATTGCAGAGGGTATTTATTTGTAAAAGATAGAATGTCATGGTTTAGGTTAGGTTTATGTTAAACCTTCACAAACAACATACCACATCATACATCAACAAACCTACACCTCATGCTTCTTCCTTTACACTTCCATCTTTCTCTACACTCATTCTCTACACCTCCTCCTTCTCATAATTCTCAAGTTCATTTCATCATCAAAATGAACATATCATTTCCTTTCTCCTCTCATCTCAAGCCATAGCCAACCCCCCTTCCACATCCACCAAATCATAATGAGTTTGGATGATTCTCACATAAATTGTTCAAAAGCTCAAGCTAAACCCATACATATTTATGAAGCATCAAGCAATTACTTCAAGAGCTTGAACTTCCTTGGTGATCCATTCAAATAGATACAGATTCAAAAATTTTAAGTTTTCCAAGTGTTTAAGTTTCAAAACACTTTAATAGATGTCAGAAAAATGGGGATTTTGTAAGGTTTTGGGTGTTCAAATGAATTTTGGCATGAACTAGGACCTTTATAAAATATTCTAAATAGAGAATTAACCTAATAGGATCACCAGAAAACACCCACAGAAGCACGAATCCATGAATCCTATTCCAAACCGCAAATTACGGTTTTATCTAATTTTTTGACGGCCAAGTTTTTGAATTAGGGTTTGGGTTTTGGTCTACAGCATGATCTTTTGATAAATAAGCCTCTTTTATACTTTGTTTTTCCCCAGATTCCCTGAATCAAAATATGGGAGTGTTTTAGTATGATTTTGGTGATATTTTAAGATTTTTAAACTTGCGTATTCGAATTTATAATTTTGGTTTTGATGGATTTAGTTGAATAGCGATACCGGAAGGGTAATTCCTTATTATTAGCATCCTCCTGGTTTTTGTTGGTCATAGGTTCTAACCTATGGACCTTTACGTGAAATATCGGTTCCGATATGATTTCTTATGTACGTTGTGATATTATATGAATGCTAGATTTCTATGCGAAGTCCTGTGAGACGGCCTGAATGCGCAAGGCGACTGTCGAATACGACTAGCGTGATCGCAAACAGTGAGTAGATTATATCTACGAGTGGGGAAATCGTGTGGATGGTGTATAACACCGCCGTGAAACATACTGTATATATTATCATTGAATTTGAATAGGATACATGCCGTGTATATTTAAATATGTCCGATATGCAGTCTACTCCATTAGTATCGTGTAGTAGATTTATAATAGAAATACTTGGTAGAACATAAGCACAAATACTAATAATTGCCATGTACACAATTATAGACTCGCATGTTACACTACAAATCATTAGTACTGCCATACCACGTAGTACTGCCCTACTTACATATTATACAAGAATTGATATTATAGTAGAATTATGTTATTATACGAGTTATATTGGGTGCGCGTACGAGACTAGATGTCTGTACTTATTGTTGGGCGAGTACGCGACTGGAGGTCCGTACTGGTCGCCATGTGTGTATGTGATACGAGATGTCTGTACCGATCGTTGTGTGAGTGCGTTGACAAGATGTCCGTATCGGTCGCTGTGTGCATACGTAGACTTGATGTCCGTATGAGTTACGAAGTGTGCATAGACTTAAGGTCCGCACTACTATTGCTGTGTATTTGGTACGTAGATTAGATATCCGTACCGATCATTATTATTATATAATGATATATCTAATGGTCATCGTACGAGATGAGATTTCCGCACTGGAGACATGATGATGAGGATTTGCCGAATACGGCTTTATTGACTTTGACTCATGGAGTCTTATTTTATCATGATGAGGAGATTATGATATTTGGAGTGTAACCCCTAATTTCACAATAACGATTCGTTTCATATTTTCAAAAGAGATAATAAAGATGTGCTGTTAGATTTAAAAAGGGCATTTACATGTTTTAAAACACCGCAGCCTCTTTATTTACAACCAACGTTTCGTTATATTTTACAAATGTATATATGGGGTTACTTGCAATATATATTCATTTACTGTTTGTTTACGTTACGCTTATCGTGCATGTTATTCGCTTATGTGTTATTCATTTTATCTGATATGCTATGCTTAAATTATCATTCGTGTTACTATTATTATATTCGTTGATACTGTTATATACTACTCGTCTGTGGTATGACTAGTTCACACAGACTAAAAGGGTACGAGAATATGATGTGATATGATATCAATCCTAAGAAATTGAGTATATATATATATATATATATGGAAAGAATATGAGAAAGAGAATTATGATTTGGACATGGTGGATATAGCCGGGGATCCATGATATATATGTGATCGATCTATAAGTGATTGAAGGTAGTTGACACAGGATGTCTCTATGGATATATTTGTGATCAATCCATGAGTGATTAAAGGTAGTTGACACAGGTTATCTCTACGGATATATGTGAGAGATCGAGATAGATACCCTGCACTGATGAGATATTGTATGTTGTATATATAGTAGTCGGACAGGACTGGTCCATGAGACAGTATCTGAATAGTATTTTCATATATCGATGTGTACTGAAGAGGGTTTTATAAAGAGTTGTCTCATGTTGTAACAACTCCAATTCTTATGTACATAAATTTGATTAAAAGTTAATGTATATTTGGGGTATTTACATTTCCTGTGAGTACTATAAGTATTTGATTTATTTTTGAATAGCAAGAAGGAGCTTGTAGCTTATTGGTAAGACCTTGCACTGCTGAACTAAAGCACCAGAGTTCAAATCCTATCAGCTACACATTATTTTTATTTTTATTTCTTTTAATCTTTTTAGAAGCCCAAGAGTCTACACGTGCACAACACGTAAACTGAAGAGTCATACATAAAACAAACGAGTCCACTGTAGTAGTCAAAGCGTCGGGGACACGTAGCGTCGAGGGAAGCCCCGACTCGGGCCGGCGGGAAGCGCGAATCGGCCGGCGCCGCCGGCCGACTCAGCTTGAAACCCTGTTTTTTCATTTTTCTGGCAACTCTTGAACTCCCCATAACCCCTGTACTATTTAAATTCCCTGCACATTTACAGAGCAAATTAAAACCCCATTTAATCCAATTTTTAATACAAATTTTAATGCACCCTTTTATTATCCTAAACCCTAATTTTTCCTATAAATACCACCCTCAAATCACCCCTCCTCCATCCCAAATTCATGTCCAAACTCTCAAGAAAATTCCCAAGACTTTTTGTGTGCAAGTGGAGTTAGCATAGGGCGAAACTCCGGCGAACTTCCAACGGCAATCCGAGGAGTTTCCGGCGACGAAACGACGCACCGGTGCTTCCCTAAACTTTCTCTTCCTCCTAATCCTGTAAGTCCCCATTTTCTCTCTCTTTCACTATTCTCAAATTCTTAATTATTAAAATGTGTCGGAAGCGGAGTTATCTGGCTTCCGAATATTTTTCATTTAAAAAAAATATAATATTTTCTTAATAACAAACCTACAACTTTTAATAGATTGTTTAATACTCATTAACTAAGCCAATAGATCAAGTTTGACATTAAAATGAAAACCATAGCCAGTTTTATTTCAATTTTACATTAAAATACATTTATGTTTCATATCGACGTGTTTATACCTTTTAACCATACTAGTTTTAGAAAACTCACAAGGTAATGACCTACTTCCTTACAACACTCATATGTAATATAGCACGATAGAATTTGGGAACATAGATTTGGGAAAAATATGACTTTACACATAACTACCTCCGACTTATAAAAATCTTTTTCTACAAAATGTGTATTTTAACAAATCTTTGCAATTGCACCTCTACAACCCATTTCGGGGAACCCGTTCAGGATGGGACGGATTATCGCACATTCTCAGGCTTAGTAGAGTGAGATGCAGACCTCCGCAAGGAGCATACGATCTCGAATGATTTAAAATACAATTTTCTTTAGAAATTGTGATTTCTATTATAAATAAAACTTATATTTTTAATATATATATATATGTAATTAATATCAAAATATCTATTTTTAATATTTATAATATTCCACATTTCCAAAATTCAAGAAAACATCTCATTTAAAAGAAAATACCAAACAATTCCAATATTACAAATAAATACCATATATTATGAAAAATAGGTTTTATTCACTAGAAATATCATATTGATAAAATATACATCCATGAAAACTCTAAAAACGATAATAAAATACTTGAGGTGTGTTTTGAAAATTATACAAAATTATTTTTACATAAAACCCTCTCAAGTTATACTAAATTACAATAAGGACCCTAATAAGCATAGGTTTAAGCGGGACCAGTCTCTTGAGCCTCAGGAAGCCGGAGATATGGGTGCTTGCCTAATTAAGGTAGACAACTTAACAAACGGTGTTATCAACACGGTAATTGTCTTTGAAAAAGACATAAATCCTGCCGTCCATGTGCAGCGGTTACCGATAGCACCAAAACATAATTCACGATTCAATTTCTTTTCTAATTGTCTGACTCAAACTGAGTCTCAATATAATCAATCTGACTTGAATATGATTCAAGTATCAAACTTCAATACAGTATGGATCTATGAATCCGTCTATTCAATCTAATCAATCTATATTGACTGAACCGAACAATAGATATATTCCATCTATATGTTCATCCATTATATACATTCCATTACTGATATCATAGTTTCGGCAAGTCATCCATCTATATACAATATACAATTCAAACAATACAATAATACAATCAAGACATCGCAGGGTTTATAAGGGGTAGATTGGTATGGAAGGTGTTAGAAGTGGCACGAGACAGCAACCATAAAGACATCTAACCTGAATTTAATTGCCGTTGTACCATGGCTGAACGGTTCCTTGTACTCCGTATACCGTAGTCTCTGGTCTAGTGAGACTCCTCTCATATACACTGGCCTCTTCTGTACCAAGCTACAAACAACAACGTTAATGTTCCCCTCCGAACGGCGGCGCACAAGACTGCGAAGTCCTGGCGCTGAGATTCGGGGCAGATGCTATTTGGTTTTATCCGTCCACCTCTCCGAAGATGCCAAGTTGATTTATGGCACCGTGTATCGGAGGTTTAGACGGATACGGCCGATTTCGTCAGATTTCGTCAGATTCCCCCTCGCTTGAGGGGTTTTTGATTGTGGGGACGCTCTTCCCTGCAGGCGCAAGCCCCTGCAGTTAATTACGTTACCGCATCGCGGTAACAACTTTCTCCTTCTCCAGAAATTTCACTTCGCGTCGTGGGTGTTTGTTTTGTTTGTGGTTGCCCGTGGATTGTATACGGAGACTAAGTTATACCGTCGCCCGTAAGACGTGGATTAGTCCAAATCCGTATTTACTTAGATTTAGGTTTGGTGTTTTAGTTTAAAGATACGTTAGCCATATTGAGGCTAAGATCAACTTAAACTTTTGTTAAGGATACGTTAGCCTAATCTCCAGACTAAGATCAACTTAACGGGATCGTTTAGATCCAACAGAAGAGCAATTGGCTCTACTGTTTAGTTTTAATGACGTTGCGGTCAATTTCCAGTTTAGGGACATGGTGGTCCATCATTCCCGTTTTGGGACGAATATTAGTTTAGGGACATTTCGGTCCACGAGTTTAAGGACCCCACAGTCCATATTGATGTGTGGTTGTTGGGACCCATCACCACTCTGACGTCGTTGAAGGATTACAACGATAGGGGTCAGAGGAGTTCGGAGATGTACCCTTGAACCGGACGTAAATTGATTTAGGAGAGCAGTCGTGCTCAGTCAATTTAATTTGAGGACTTACGGCCATGATTGGGCTAAGTCCAGTTGAGAATATTCGATATTTTTCTTGATTTTTGGCCTATTAGGCCTGTGCTAGGGTTTTGCCCATGTTTGATAATGCACTGCATTTTATTCTGGCCTGCTAGGTCCTTTAATTTGGGCTCAGTCCCTTTATAAATGATGCATCTGTTCTTATTTGGGCTCTGCCTTTCTTTAAAATAATGCATAGCATTTTATTTGGCCTGTTAGCCTTTTTTAATTGGGATTGGCGCTTCTGTAAATATTGCAGTGCATTAATTATCTGACAGTGACTTGTCAGGCGTTTTGCGCCAATTATTGAGCGCAAGCGCATGTGGAGTTGACACGTGTCATGCTCTGATGAGCGCAAGCGCAACAGCGCAGTGCGCTGTGTCAGTGCGCTGCGCTGTTGCGCTGCTGACACGTGGCGCTCTCTGGTTGCTTGCGCCAACCCAGGAGCGCAACAGTGCAGTTTTTGCAAGTGCAAGGCACTGTTTCAATAACTTGATCCAATTTTGGATTCAAGAAAAGAATCTTTAAGATTCCAGAACAAATGGTTCATAAAAAAGTGCAAGGCACTGTTATTATTTTTTATTTATTGAAGATCATTGATCTTGTTCTTAGATCAGTGATCTATTCAGAAGAAATTCTTCTTTTTTATAAAGGTTTTTACCTTTTTCTGAGTTCTTTTCAAAATTCTTCAGAGTTCTCTCTGTTTTGAAGTTCTTGATGTCGATGTTGTTGATGTTGATGCCCTCTGAATTGGGGTCTAGGAGCCTTTATATAGTGCCCATAAATTTGTTAAGTTTGTTAAAGAGATCATTCTCTGAGTGATTTGGGGATTTTTCCCTACTGTTGGATTTTTGATCCAAGGGCTTCTGTTTTACAGAAGACAATCTTCTTGTTTTAACAAGAACAGAAAAATCTTTCTGGAATTTTAATTCTGTTGGGCGCAAACGCCCCAGCGCTTGACACGTGTCGCGCAGCGCACAGCGCAGCGCAACTGCGCTTGATACGTGTCGCGCAGCGCACTGCGCAGCGCAACTGTGCTGCCACGTGGCGCGCAGCGCAGAGCGCAAGTGAGCTGAAGCGTTGCTTCTCTAATAGAGCCTTGCTCTTGATTGAGTGCGCTGCCTTGGACGCTGCGCTCCCTGCGCTGGCGTGTCTGATTTTGACACGTGGCGCTCTGCGCGCAGCGCAGTGGATCTGAAGCGTTGCTTCATTTATTTTAATTTTAATTTTCAAAACAGAGCTTTGCTCTGATTGGGGAAAACAGAAGCGTTGCTTCGTTTCCCGCCTTGGGATTTGAACAGAGTCTTGCTCTGAAAGGGAGGTTTTCTCCTTTATTATTATTATTTATTTATTTATTTAGTTAGTTTTATTTTATTGGAACGGGTTTTAAGCCAAAATTTTGGCGGGAACAAATGCCCCCCACTACTTTGCCCACGTAAGTATGTACGTGGGTGAAGTAGTGCAAAGTTAGGAGTAGCCATGAAATCGAGGGCTTAGGAGACAAGTTTACGGTCCTTGTAGCCTAAGATTTTTCAACTTTATGAGCCGTGAGGGTCTTACAAAGACTTTTCTTCCTATGGATCGTGAGGATCCCGTACGTGTATTTTCTCCTTAGGGTCGTGAGGACTCCTAAGTGTGTTTTCTCTTATAAGTCGTAAGGAGCTTCTAAGAGCATTTTCTTTCTTACGAGTTGAGAGGACTCGTAAGCGGTTGTTTCCCTCCTTGTCGAGATTCGACTTTGGAGAGTGAGACCCGTGGATAGTATGCAAGAGACCGTTTTGGACCGACTTGCAGGGTCCCAGTGCTTAGGAAACAGGTTTCTTTTATGCCACTGCCTAAGGCTTTATCTCACGAGCCGAGCCGCATCGAGAAGTTCTCGCAAAGACATCAATTTCTTCACAAGTCGAGACGAATCGAGCATTTCTCGCAAGAATATCCTAACGTCACAGTCAACCTCTGCTCTTTACGACAGAAGTCCGTTAGGGTCTGTGGCACTTAGGGTTTTGGCCGTCGTACCGTCACATAAGCTGATACATTCCTCGATAGGCAATCGTGCTGTTCGAGTAGCCCTGCGACTGCCGTGTCTCTGATCCCTTCGGGGGCTGGACAAGACGTCTTCAAGAAATCCTCCTTAGCATTTTGACCGTTGGAAGAGCAAATGTTAGGTATTTGTCATGCCGCTTTTTACTTGAGGTTAGGCTCATTTTGGAGAGCCCCGATGAGTCATAACCACTCCGCGCTGGTGTGGGATGATCTCCGATAGTCTTTCAGGTTTTATGTGAGTTGCCGTCAAGACCCTGAAGCTAGGAATTTGGCATTTGCTTCATTTGCTGGCATCGCGTCTGCTGTATCGAGACGAATGTCGCGGTTGTCTCTAAATTGTTGGTGAACCGTCGAGGTTTGGAACTAGGGATTTTGCCGTGGCTCCGTTTGTTTGATGATCATGTCTGAACCCTGCTGGAGAAAAGACGCTGGGGTGACAACTCGTCTGCTGTATCGAGACGAACGTCGCGGTTGTCTCTAGGTTGCTGGTGAACCGTCGAGATTTGGAACTAGGGATTTTGCCGTGGCTCCGTTTGTTTGATTGTCGCATCTGAACTCTGCTGGAGGAAGAACGCTGGAGGTGACAACTCGTCTGCTGTATCGAGACGAACGTCGCGGTTGTCTCTAGGTTGCCGGTGAACCGTCGAGATTTGGAACTAGCGATTTTGCCGTGGCTCCGTTTGTTTGATGATCGCGTCTGAACCCTGCTGGAGGAAAGACGCTGGGGTGACAACTCGTCTGCTGTATCGAGACGAACGTCGCGGTTGTCTCTAGATTGCTGGTGAACCGTCGAGATTTGGAACTAGGGATTTTGCCGTGGCTCCGTTTGTTTGATTGTCGCGTCTGAACTCTGCTGGAGGAAGAATGCTGGAGGTGACAACTCGTCTGCTGTATCGAGACGAACGTTGCGGTTGTCTCTAGGTTGCTGGTGAACCGTCGAGATTTGGAACTAGGGATTTTGCCGTGGCTCCGTTTGTTTGATGATCGCGTCTGAACCCTGCTGGAGGAAAGACGCTGGGGTGACAACTCGTCTGCTGTATCGAGACAAACGTCGCGGTTGTCTCTAGGTTGTCTATGAACCGCTGAGATTTGGCTTCGCTTTCTGGTGGAGCCTGTTGGGAAGATATGGTTCTCTCTTTGTTTGTGCCCCTGGATTGTATACAGGGATCGATGTGATCTCACCTGTAGGGCAAAAGTTTCATTCTTTCATCATTCATTTTTTTTATTCTTTCCGCGACTCTCATTTCAGCTTTCTATATCACGAAAGTCACGATTGCCCAATCATTTCGGCTATTTTTCGCGGTGCCCAATCATTTCGGCTATTTATTTTATTTTCACTCGCTGCTTTTTATTGCGAGTTGCCCAATCATTTCGGCTATTTATTTTATTTTCACTCGCTGCTTTTTATGCGAGTTACCCAATCATTTCGACTATTTCATATGCATTTTTGGCTCGCTGATTTTTTTTATCGCGAGTGTGGAACTTGGAATCTGATGCCAATCTTAGCATCAGCATCGCTACGACTGGAATATTGCCAGGAGCGAATCATCATGTGCCATGACAGGACTTGGAATTTGATACCGGTTTAGGCATCAGCATCGCTACAACTGGGATATTGCCAGGAGCGAATCATCATTTGCCTCTGTCGATATCGAACAAAGGTGGCTTAGCGAACAGGGTTAGGATCCTGTCGACTAAGGCTTTTGACTTCATGAGCCGTAAGGGTCTCACAAAGGTATTTCTCCCTACAAGTCGTGAGGATCTCGTAGGAGTGTTTTCTCCTTAAGGATCGTGAGGATTCCTAAGTGCATGTCCCTCTGTAAGTCGTAAGGATCCCACAAGAAGGTTTTCTCCTTATAAGTCGAGAGGACTTACAAGGGTTGTTCATCATATGAACATATCCCTAGTCACGGGTGTGACTTGGTTAGGGAAATGTTTATTCGTGCCCGTGGATTGTATACAAGGGTCAGTATTGATCCGCTTGTAGGGAAATATCGAAGTTTGTGGAGGGTTTGCTTAAGCACAGGTTTAGGTCTCTGTAACTTAAGACTTTCAAATCTTATGAGCCGTGAGGGTCCCATAAGAGAGTTCTCCTTACGAGTCGTGAGGATCTCGCAAGTGTATTTTCTCCTTAGGAATCGTGAGGATTCCCAAGTGTGTTGCTCCCTTGTGAGTCGTAAGAATCTCACGCGGGTGGTTTCTCCTTACAAGGTCGAGAGGACCCTGTAAGTGTCTTTTAACGAGGTTGTGCCCTTTCGGGTTTTCACAAACACTCGCCGGTGGCCCTGCTGTTTTTACTCACGGAGCCCTTTTGGGTTTTCATCCGTGCCCATTTTGCTTATGGACATACCGTTTTTTTTTATTCTGTTTATTATATATATATATATTTTTTTACGAGGTCGCGCCCTTTCGGGTTTTCACGAACACTCGCTGGTAGCCCTGCTGTTTTTACTCACGGAGCCCTTTCGGGTTTTCATCCGAGCCCATTTTGCTTATGGACATACCGTTTATTATTATTATTTTTTATTCCCTTTTTTTTATTCATCTCGTCAGCCTAAGGATGCTGCGGTAGTAGTTTAAGGATGTTTCGGTCCGTCATTAGTTTAAGGACGTTTCGGTCCGTTGTTAGTTTAAGGACGTTTCGGTCCGTGGGGCTTTCTCTATGAGTGAGCATGATGCCCCCGGCATATCCATCTTTTTCGGAGCGTGTGGTTGTGGCGGGCTCACATTCCAGTTTTCGGACGACGTGAACTCGCCCTGTTGGTATTGGTCTTCAACCCAGTTTTTGAAAACGTAGCAGTTTTCGATCGGATGGCCCAATACTTGGTGGTAAGGGCAGTAATTAGGATCGTTGACATCTCCCGGCTGTAGCAGACGTTTCGGATTCGGCAGATTGACGATTGCGCACTGTCAGTTCAAACAGTTTCCTCATTTTATCTTGGGGAAACGAGTAAGGACGTCCCAGTCTTTCCTCGAGTGATGGGCGTGGGCGCATGTTGTTTTGGCGAACAATCGATTTTGAGTTGCTCGGCTGTTGTTGAATGTTGGCGACGAAGGTCATTTTTCCTTCTTCTTTATCCTTTTTGTTCGCTCCATCGTTTGCGGGTCCGAGATTCTTTCCGGGTAGTATGCCCTTGCACGGATGAATGTTCTCATGATTCTTCAATTCTTCAGAGATGGATTCATTGAAGAGAGGGTTGAAGGCTGTTTCTTCATCGGGGTCGTTCCTGTGGCAATTGTCGGTGACTCTTTTATGCTCATCTGTCGTATTTTTCCGCCATCTACGAGCTTCCCGCTTTGTTCTGTTGACGTAATGTTTGTGAGTGACATACCCTTGCCACCAACACTTAAAGGAGTCGCAGCCTTCAGTAGCGTGTGCGATCTTCTGATGATATAGGCAATAATTAGGATACATCTTTATTCCACCGAGAGTGTTTTCTTCCGAGGGTGGTAGCTTCATTCCCATTGATATGGCTTTAGCAAACCTTTTCCTCGTCTTGAATTTGTTTTATGTTGGCAGCTTGTTCCGCTACCTCTTTGTCCTTCTTTTCGAGGATTCTCTGAAAAAACTCGGCATCAGTTTCTTGCTCACGGCGCTGCTCCGAGGATGTCTCCGGGCTTGCTTTCGGTCCCGTAAGTGCGGCCATGGCTGTCAGCATTTCTTGGAGCTTTTGTTGTTGTTGCCCCTGAGCCTTAGTCACTGATCGCGTAAGCGGTCTATGACCTGTGAAGACATGTCTATCCTCTTTTCCGGATGCCATATAGACGGTATGTACCATCATGCCCCCAGACTTGGGGTGTTTGGGTTCAGTGGTCTTGCAGTTCGTCGCAGACCCAGGGATTTTCTCCGGCCTTCTCCTCTTTCGTGGGCGGTCGAGGTTGAGGGAGCCGTTGCAGCGGGCACCCAACTAGCTATCGCCTTTTGTGGCTTGATAGGATGGTCCTCTTCCCGCTGAACGTTCACCTTTTTCTGTCGGCGGGGTGTTCAGTTGATAAAACTGCACATTTGTATTACATTTTTCCTACCATTTTCATATTAAAAAAGGACTTTATTATAATATATCATACATATGGGGGTTTATGTGTAAAAACATTATTTTCCATGTGTTAATATATTTTAATTAGCATTTGGTAGGAAAATGTATGCAAATAAATTCATTGACCTAATCCTAGTAGAACTAGGTCTACTAAATCTTATTTGAGTTGTTGTGCAGAATTTTCCAAGTTGTTATGCAGAATTTATCAAACAAATCAATTTATTGAAGAAAACTTGCCAAATTAAGAAGCAAAACTTGGAGACCAATTCTGGAAGCAATCGAGAGAAGATTTCTGAATTCTAAAGGTGCCTAGGATTACCAAATGTCATAAGAAGAAAGACCAAGAATTTTGATGAAGAGATCTCTGCCTTTGAGCGCGGATCTGCGGCCAAACCCCCCTTGGGCCGCGGATCCGCCGCACTTCTAGGGAATTGGGAGCCAAGATTTTTTGTCATAAATCTATGATGAATTTTACCAAGTTTTCAACAAGAAGATTCCGGCTTTGCACTATAAAAGGGCACCGAGAGCCTCTTTGAAAAGTTATCAAGTCGACGAGATCACGAAGTCCAAGACGGTTCACGCATCCAGACTGATCATCAACTGTTCGTCTACCTCCTTGGAAGAGATCGAGAAGCAAACTAGTCTTTGTAATCATTTTCTAAGGAATCAAAGTGTAATGAATATTGTTGATTAATAAAGGTAGCTTTCTTTTTCTTATTCTGTTTCTTTGTAATTTAATTATGCATTTTCTCTCCATCTCTTTTTCTCCCAACATGCGCGAGTAATTCTCCGCTTGTTAGGGTTCGTGGGATTAGGGTAGGCTAATGGATGATGAACATCTCTAAACCCTTTTTAAGTCCTATAAAGTTTATGAACTTTATCAAAAGAATCATTAACATCCTAATCGGGCGCGCTAACAATTCTTTGTTAGTTCCGACCGCGATTAAAGATTAGATTAATAATTGTTTTGGTAAAGGCTAGATAATGAACGGAGTTCCGTGTCAAGATAAGGGTTAAGAGTGGGATTCCTTTTCCCTCCAGAAACCCTAATCTACACGCATCACCGTCGTTCTATTTTTAAATCTATTAAAGGATAAAAAGGGTAATTTTTAATTAATCGTTCATAACTACTAAATCCTAACGAACCTTACAAGCCCTCTTATTATATTAACTACATCCCTAAAATAATCTAGATCTATATATTTTGCATTCTTGCTTAAAGTAGATCTAGAAACCATTCTACAATATTCTTTATTCCTCCTCTCTTTCTCAACATATCTAAAGTAAGAGTAAAAGATTCCACGTTTCCCTGAGGATGACCCGTACTCACCTCGGTCTAGCTACTCGCGACACCGTTCTGATTGCGGTTAACTAAACACACTCTTTCGAACCAATTACGGGGATAATCTTGATCAATTACCAAGTCTTAGACTTGACGCCAGACCTTGTAGATTTTAGAGGACAGCCGTTAAGGGGGCTTTTCCGGCTTCACCTTTGTAGCGCTCTCCATAGGTGGAGGAGATCTTTTCAGCACAGCGGTCGGAGAGTTCTTGTGGACCTTCCTAAGTGGTTCAAAGCTGTTTCCAGTTGGAACAGCAGCATCAATTTCCGCCGTTGGAGTCGGCGGAGTCAGTCCAGAAGGAGAGTTGCCCCCAGTCTTCCTTACTCGGCGCCAGTGGTATATCCCTAGTAGGAAGGGTGTTGTCTCCTAAGGGTTTTCAGCGGATTACACCCACAAAATCGTATAATAAAAGAGAGATGGTGAAAGTTATATAAAGATAAGAACTATAAAAGAAAGAACTTGAAAATAAGAGTTTTCAACTCTACCAGCTTTTCAGTTGCTATGAGCCCTATCTTAATAGTCATGAAAAGATGTTAGAAACCACATCATCCCTCAATAAAACATCGCCTTTAGTTTTCATTCCTACCTTTCTTCCAAACATTGATCATATACCCCTATGTGTGTGAACTGGACATCCCTACACTCAGAGAATTCAATTCAAGCAATCATACTCTTGTCCATCCACCTAAGTACTTTTTAATAGATATTTAGACGGAATTTGCTCACACATTCTTCATGCGACCGTTAATACTTCTTGAGGTACTAACCGATCGATTATTCATGTGCTTGCTAATTAGGTGTTTTTCCTCGTCTTGCAACACCTAAGGCTTAGCAGTGGCTCCCAAACCAGTTGGTCTAAGGCACTAGGTGATAAAGCATCCTCGCTATATTTTTTTATTGCTGCCTCGGTGATAACAAAACCAGTGTACATTTTTCTTTGCACCATTTTATCTTTTATTCTCCACTTTTATTTTCTTCATACTTTGGCTTCTAGACAAGAGCATTTCAAGGTATCCTCTACTATCCCGAGTTTCAAGATGTGTGTACGTGCGTATAGTAGGGTTTCAACGTTCAAATGTTTGGCTTCCAGAATAGGAACTATTTTTCAGGCTTATTTTTATCCTCAGATTAGTAATTTTCTTCATCTTACTAACCTTTGGGACAACAGCTTATAACCACTTATTACTAGTTTCATTTAAGAAAACATCTAACTTTCTTGTTTTTCTTAAACTATTCCTATCTTTTAAATATAATTTTTCACTTTCTACTCTTTTATTATCACAATTTTTTTTTTGTGCTTAGATACAGTATAATGCAAAGTAAGGCGTAAATAAGCACAGGAGCGCTGAAAAACGACTTCTTGGGAGCTTCTTGCGATGGTACAGGAGCGCTGAAGCTCGTTGGCGGGAGCATGGTCCCGAAGAAGAGCCCAGTGGTGGCTTGAGTTACCTGCTCCACTGGCATAGTGAAAAAGGAGGCCGCTTGGGGCCCGTAGGTTACTCCTCCAGATGGGACAGAGCGAGAGTTGTTGTTGCAGTTGGTGCAGTTTGAAGCCATTGATTTCTTGAAGAGCTTGAATATTCTGCCCCCTGCGTCGACCTTGGTCTTTGGCATGTGCCAGTTGTTTGAAGACCGATTCCGTCGGTAAGGCTGCTGCTTAGGGAGCCTGCCTGTGGACGACAGACATCCTCTGGGCTTCCTCCATCGGCGTTGAGGCACCGAGGGTGGGAGGTGGGAGCATCGAACCAAAAAGAAGCCCGTTGATTTTCTTGAAGAGCCGGATTGCAGAGATTTGAGGCTGCAAGTGACCCATACTTGACTCCGCCGGATATGACAGAGCCTGAGTTGCTAGGGTGGGAGCAAATACCATTCTTCATAGAGACGAAATGCCGGCTTCAATATCCACTCCCCTAAGGGCAACCAAAAATATACACACCGTGATTATTTGATCACGGGAGAAACACGACACACGAAGTGTGGAGTGGAAAGAGGAAATGTTCCCACAGGACGTGCCAGAATCTGTTCCCCTCCGAACGGCGGCGCACAAGACTGCGAAGTCCTGGCGCTGAGATTCGGGGCAGATGCTATTTGGTTTTATCCGTCCACCTCTCCGAAGATGCCAAGTTGATTTATGGCACCGTGTATCGGAGGTTTAGACGGATGCGGCCGATGTAGCAGACTTCGTCAGATTCCCCCTCGCTTGAGGGGTTTTTGATTGTGGGGACGCTCTTCCCTGCAGGTGCAAGCCCCTGCAGTTAATTACGTTACCGCATCGCGGTAACAACTTTCTCCTTCTCCAGAAATTTCACTTCGCGTCATGGGTGTTTGTTTTGTTTGTGGTTGCCCGTGGATTGTATACGGAGACTAAGTTATACCGTCGCCCGTAGGACGTGGATTAGTCCAAATCCGTATTTACATAGATTTGGGTTTGGTGTTTTAGTTTAAAGATACGTTAGCCATATTGAGGCTAAGATCAACTTAAACTTTTGTTAAGGATACGTTAGCCTAATCTCCAGACTAAGATCAACTTAACGGGATCGTTTAGATCCAACAGAAGAGCAATTGGCTCTACTGTTTAGTTTTAATGACGTTGCGGTCAATTTCCAGTTTAGGGACATGGTGGTCCATCATTCCCGTTTTGGGACGAATATTAGTTTAGGGACGTTTCGGTCCATGAGTTTAAGGACCCCGTAGTCCATATTGATGTGTGGTTGTTGGGACCCATCACCTCTCTGACGTCGTTGAAGGATTAAACGATAGGGGTCAGAGGAGTTCAGAGATGTACCCTTGAACCGGACGTAAATTGATTTAGGAGAGCAGCCGTGCTCAGTCAATTTAATTTGAGGACTTACTGTCACGCCCCGCTTCCCAGAGTACGCTAGATTGGGCACGTGACATAGCCAACCATGCTACCTGTGGGTAGGAAGTATCCATCCACAGTCACATTACGGCTGTAGAGATATCAAGAACAAGATAAAACTATCTAAAACATGTCCATAATCCAGAATAACAGGAGTCAATAATAAATAAATGCGGAAGCAAATGATCCAATACAAATAACTAAAAAGTGTCCCATAATGCGGGCTCACGTCATGAAATAAATGCAGGAAATAAAACTAACTACTACTGAACTCACAGCTCAGCCTGCTGGCTGAAGTACTCCTGCTCGGACTGCAACAGCGGTACGGAATCTGGGCCATGCAAAACCCAGACGTCAGCGCGTCATGTCATCAAGTAATATAATATGAACAGTGTAGCAGGCAATGTAATATAAACATGAATACAGCAAGAATAACAATAATATGAATCATACCAGTACAGGGTAGCGTGCTGTGGGTAAACTAAACTGTTCTATCAGGTTTTCTTTTCTAAAGTCTTTGAAATCAATTGATGAATCGTCGATATAACTCAATAGTATCCCGTACATACCCGGGACCACGGCCACAATATTCTCGGCTGCAGCCGAGACATGCCGCTAGGCACAAAACAGGAATGTGTACACTCGATAGTATCCCGTACATACCCGGGACCACGGCCACAATATTCTCGGCCGAAGCCAAGACATGCCGCTAGGCACAAAACAGGAATGTGTACACTCAGAACAGGTAGTGAACTGTCGAGTTACAAGTCAGGTTTCACCTTTGATTTCCCCATACCCCCAAGTTATATGTGTATGTCAAGTCAGGTATTCCGAAATCAAGAAACTAATGCCAACACAGGATCAGGTAAACAGGTTTGTCTGGATAGACAACAGGAACGGTCCATGAGGACTACATGTCAGGTTTGTTGGCATTAGACACAGGATCAGGTCACGGGTCAGGTCATGGTACACCAGGTCAAGTCAAGCAGTGTACGGTACCATATCATGTCAAGTAGGAAGTGTAACATGTCATGTCAGGAAGCACAAGATGTCATGTGGGTGCTCATAATCAAACTAACATAAGCATGTGTATAAATAAACAAGCATGGGTACTATCAGAACAATAAACTGGAACATGTAATATGATATGCAAATAAATATAATTTCAAGGATATGGATGCACAGTTATCGATTAGGGTTACATTTATAGTTCCAATATTAATTAGAATGCAATTTATTAAATATGGAGTGTTAATATCACATTATTATGTAGTAATATGATCTATGGATGCAATTATATGTATCTTAAATGCGATGGATGCAAACGGGTATCCGAAAAGTTATAAAACTATAAAATGGTAATGTGGGATGTACAACTAAGCAATATGTGATATAAATATTGATATAATAATATTAATATGGATAGCATATTCAAAGCGATTAATAACTATAAAAGTGGTATTGATTAACCATGCACAAGAAGGTTCCGTTCAGAAATTCAGCGTCACCCTAATTTGTAAAATAGCTTAAAAATAACAAACGTTCTCCAAAAGGGACGTGTTTTATACCAAAACAAAGATAATTCAATAAGGTTTTCAGTTTTATAAGTATAAGCATCTCAGGTTGTCCCTACAAAAAGTTATGAATATTCGATGTTGAAAATTTGCTGCTGGAATTTCCCTGGACAGCAGTTTGGAGACATTTTCATTTGCATTTTACGTTATTTAATCAATTTATTTTGCAAGTAAATATTTCATAGAGTTATAGTATTCTGAGTTAGCTTCGTAACGAACTAAAGATCGTATACTAATGATTTTTCTATGATTTATAATGAATTTTATAAGATAAGGTGTACAGTAAATTTCAGATTTGTCATATCCGATTTTTCAACGACTTTTCATGTGTAAACTATAAGATTTTCAAATGTATAACATTATAAAATGAAGATTATAAACTAATTAAAGATAATAACAATAAATATTACGACGATATATATTTTAAATGATATGGTTGCAGTATAATGTAATCTAGTATGTCACAAGATAAGTTTTCATGATCTAGATTTAATATGATATAAACGGATGCAAACGGAACATCGAAACGTTATAAAATTAAACATGGGGCACTAGATTTAAACTATATGTATGGTATTTATTTAAATAGGTATAAAATGAATTATATAGCATGTAGCAAGATTAACTTGCCTCGATGGGTCGCGAATCGGGAAAACGGAACGTTAACCGTCGGCGGGGAAAACTCGAGACGGGCGCACGGTTCACGGAATGAACCCAAACGACGAACAAAGGAACCACACGGGTCGGGGTACCTCGCTGGAACGTCGAGAAGCGTCACCGGCACGACGGAATTCCGGCAACAAAAGAACAGTTAAAAAAAAAAGAGAAACGAGACATGAAGCAAGAAGAGAAAGAATGATAAAGAGAAGTACGAGAGAATATATGAGAGAGAGAGAGAGAGAAAAAGTGGAGAGAGAGAGAGAGAGAGCTGCAGGTGGGAGCCCACGGAATTAAAAGGAACGCGATTGGCTAAAGGGGAATCGTTAGTTAGGGATAAATATTAATTAAAGATTCAAAACATTTTAAGAACAGTAGGATATATATAGGTTAATTTAAAGATTTAAAAGATAGGTAATGAACAGTAAGATATCAGGTTAGTTAGAAAAATATATGCGATGGTTTTAATAATATTAAAATTTGGGATTTTGGCGCCAAATAAAACATTTCCAAATCGCGCCCGGGTCTAGTCCAAAAATTTGAAATTGAAATAATAGGATTTTAAGCGGGATCCAAATTTTAAAATTAAGTGTTTTATGATTAAAAAGCATACCCCCAAAACGGACACATGTACGCGCGCGTAGCCGTCCAAACTCGCCCGTTTCACTGAACGGGACGAGAACACGATGCACGGACGCTACCACGAGATTAGGGGTGTCAAGTAGGCCAAGATGAATATTTTCAATTTTATTTTAGATGCCAAAATTTGTTATATATAGAAATGACTTTGCCGGGTAAATTTTACAGTAAACAACAAACAAACAAATTAAATGAAATGAGTACCACATTATGCTCAAACAGTAACTGAAAATAGTAGCATTGGGCTCGGGTGTTATATTATACCCAACTACAAAAAGAATTTCGTCCTCGAAATTCCAAGAATACAAAGATAGATAACTACAAGAAAAGGTGAGGAAACTTCTGCCGGATTTCATCTTCTCGTTCCCAAGTGGACTCTCCATGCGAGCGATTACCCCAAGAAACAAGCACAAGGGGGATAACCTTGTTCTTAAGAACCTTTTCCCTTCGATCCACGATTTCAATCGGTCGCTCCTCAAAAGTCAAGTCTTCTAGTACTGTTAGCTCCGAATGATCCAAAACGTATGTTTCATCTCGAACATACTTACGGAGTTGAGATACGTGAAACACATCGTGCATATTTGCCAAGGACTGCGGTAACGCCAAACGATACGCTACCTCACCAACACGCTCCACGATCTCAAGGGTCCAACGAATCGAGAACTAAGCTTTCCTCGACTTCCAAAACGAATCACCCCTCTAGTCGGTGATATCTTCAAGAATACCAAATCACCCACGGTGAACTCTAGAGGTCTTCTTGACGTATCTGCCCAACTCTTCTGTCGGTCCTGTGCTGCCTTCATATGATTTCTGATAGGGTTAACCTTCTCAACTGTCTGCACAACCAAATCTGGTCCCAATAATGTTCGTTCACCGACATCGTCCCAACAAACAGGTGAACGGCATTTACGACCATACAAAACTTCAAATGGAGCCATCTGAATAGTTGCCTGAAAACTGTTGTTGTAAGACAACTCCACCAAAAGTAGATGATCCTCCCAAGATCCCTTGAAGTCCAACATGCATGCTCTCAACATATCCTCAATAGTTTGGATCATTCTCTCCGACTAACCATCAGTTTGAGGATGATAAGCTGTGCTAAACTTCAATCGAGTCCCCAAACTTTCCTGTAAACTCCTCTAGAAGTGTGATAAGAACCGAGTGTCCCGATCGGACACGATGCTCACCGGTACTCCATGCAATCTTACAATCTCCTGCATGTACCGCTCTGCCAAAGTCTCTGTTGATTGACCAACCCGAAATAGAATAAAGTGAGCTGCCTTGGTCAATCGGTCAACAATTACCCATACTGCATTGTTGCCTTTTGGACTCCGCGGTAAAGCCGTCACGAAATCCATGGTTATATGTTCCCACTTCCACTGAGGAATCGGAAGTGGTTGCAATAAACCAGCAACCCTTTGATGTTCAGCCTTAACTTGCTGACACACCAAGCACTTCGCCACAAAGTGAGCAATCTCCCGCTTCATGCCCTCCCACCAGAAATGCTGTCGAATATCTCGGTACATCTTTGTGCCTCCTGGATGTACAGAATAAGCTGAACTGTGTGCCTCCTTCATAAGCTCTTCACGAACATCACCCTTTGGCACACACAAACGGCTACCATACCTCAACGAACCATCTTCGTGGATCAATAAATCTGTTCGTATCCCGGCTTCAACCTGCTCTCGAAACTTTTGCAGTCTAGTTACCTGTGATTGAGCTTCTTTAATATTCTCGATCAAAGACAAATGTACTTGCAGCTGCAACAACTGTCCCGTAGAACGCGGTAGCACAACCTCCAAGTCAAATCTTCGAAAATCTGCGACGATCTCCTTCTGCGTAGTTAACACCTGAATTACTGGTAACCGACTAAGCGCATCCGGCACAACATTAACCTTTCCCGGATGGTACTTAAGATCAAGATGGTAGTCAGCCATCAACTCCAACCATCTACTATGCCTCATGTTAAGCTCATTCTGTGTGAATACATACTTCAAGCTCTTATGATCTGTAAAAACTTCGACTCTTTCGCCCAAAAGGTAGTGTCTCCAAATCTTCAAAGCGAAAATCACAGCCGCAAGCTCCAAGTCATGAGTTGGATAATTCTTCTCATGGGTCTTCAACTGTCTCGATGCGTATGCTACAACCTTCCCATGCTGCATCAAAACACATCCCAATCCTTTCCCAGATGCGTCGCTGTAAATCACCAATCCTTCGGAATTGTCTGGCACAGTCAGAATAGGGGCGGTTATCAACTCCTGCTTCAACGTCTCGAAATCTAACGCACACTTATCCGCCCATACAAAAGGTACCTCCTTGCGCGTAAGCTTGGTCAACGGCTCTGCCAGACGAGCAAAGTTCTCCACAAATCTCCTGTAGTATCCGGCTAATCTAAGGAAACTTCTTATCTCAGCAACATTCTTTGGAATAGGCCAATCTCGAACTGCTGCAATCTTTTCTGGATCGACAGCAATGCCATCGCCAGACACAACATGCCCTAAAAACCTTACTTCCTCCAGCCAAAACTTGCACTTATTCATCTTCGCATATAATTTCTCCTGTCTCAACGTCTGCAGTGCGATCTTCAAATGCTCAGCATGCTCTTCAAAACTCTTCGAGTAAACCAGAATATCGTCAAAGAATACTACAATGAACTGATCCAAGAACGGTGAAAAGATTCGGTTCATCAAGTCCATGAATACTGCCGGTGCATTCGTTACTCCGAAGGGCATCACTAAGTACTCGTAATGTCCATACCGAGTTCGGAACGCCGTCTTGCAAATATCTTCTGTTTTCACTCGGACCTGATGATATCGGGATCGTAAATCCAACTTCGAGAATACCCTCGCGCCACTAAGCTGCTCAAAAAGTTCTCCAATGCGAGGGATCGGGTACTTGTTCTTGATAGCCACCCGGTTTAATTCTCGATAGTCGATGCACATCCTTCTTGTGCCATCCTTCTTCTTTACTAGAAGAACTGGAGCTCCCCAAGGCGAGTTACTGCTTCGAATCCAACCCTTTTCAAGCAATTCAGCAACCTGTTTCTTTACTTCTTCCAACTCTACTGGTGCCATTGGATAATACGCTTTAGATACTGGCGCTGCACCAGGATTAAGATCAATTGCGAACTCCACGTCTCGCTTCGGCGGTAAACCCGATATATCTTCAAATACGTCTATAAAATCGCGAACAACCACCGGCTCTTCACCACTATCAACTTCCATTGCTGCAAGAATATTATTTGTCGGCCTAGCCCTAAACTCGACTGGCCCAACCGAACTGCTTCCTTAACGCAACTGCTGTCTGCTGCAAACTCCCTTTCATCCCAGATAAACTCTGCTGCTCTTGGCTGCTGCAAGTATTTGTGAGAAAGTGGTCAAACCCAGGGAGACAATCTGCCTCTGGATGTCCACGTCCAGTCTGCGCATGAACCTCCGTGCCCTGTCTGCATCGTTGGCAACTAAAGGTCCAGCAAAACTACTGAGTCTCGTCCACTCAGCTGCATGCCCATCCATGGGTGCCCCATTCTGCCTCAGCCCAATAAATTTCTCTTCCATTTCCTCCCGTGCAGTCCGCGGGAAGAACTTCTTCAGGAAACTCTTAGAAAAATCCGCCCAACTGATCGGCTTGGGCAAGCGGGTCTCCTCCACAAGCCACCACTCTCGGGCGTAATCCACTAGCTGAATGCGCACCGCATCAACCCTTTTGTCCTATGGAATCTGTGCCGCAATCAGCAAATTCTCCGTGTCGACTAGCCACTGCTCGGCTGGCAACGGCTCCTCCAAACCAGTGAATGCAGACGGACCCAAACGTCTGAAATCTGCCACGGTCTCTACTCGGTCAACTGGTTTAGCTCCAGCGTTGTTTACAGACTGCCGAACGATCTGCAAACCTTCCCGAAATGAGTCCGCTTGCTGCTGGATCAGCTCGGTCTGTTTCTTTGATTCTCCAGCATTCCTTTTATCACTCCAAGCATGGCGGCTTCGTCCACACGCCTCTGGTATGTCTTCAATTTCTTACCGGTCATAATCCTGAACTCAAAATACCCAACATTAGCATGATGATAGATTTTGAATATAGATCAAGGCTAGAACTCCAAGATACTTAAATAGAGTACCGCATTGTAACTATGCCGCGGTATCATAGCCACAATTATATAACTCCATCCAAGTCGTCTAAGTCCTAGAGATAAAAAGGAATCGGGTTTTCGAATCGATATGCAAAGGAAGTTTGCACATCGTAAAAGATATAATCAGGAAGAATGTGATTCAAGAATGGTAAAATGGTCAAGGTGGCAGGACATGTTTCCTAAACACGGGTATTCTGATTCGTGTATTGGGTACAATACTCAACTACAAAAGAATCAACCCGACCATCCTATGGCTCTGATACCAAAAGGACCATGTCACGCCCCGCTTCCCAGAGTACGCTAGATTAGGCACGTGACATAGCCAACCATGCTACCTGTGGGTAGGAAGTATCCATCCACAGTCATATTACGGCTGTAGAGATATCAAGAACAAGATAAAACTATCTAAAACATGTCCATAATCCAGAATAACAGGAGTCAATAATAAATAAATGCGGAAGCAAATGATCCAATACAAATAACTGAAAAGTGTGTCCCATAATGCGGGCTCACATCAGGAAATAAATGCAGGAAATAAAACTAACTACTACTGAACTCACAGCTCAGCCTGCTGGCTGAAGTACTCCTGCTCGGACTGCAACAGCGGTACGGAATCTGGGCCATGCAAAACCCAGACGTCAGCGCGTCATGTCATCAAGTAATATAATATGAACAGTGTAGAGGGCAATGTAATATAAACATGAATACAGCAAGAATAACAATAATATGAATCATACCAGTACAGGGTAGCGTGCAGTGGGTAAACTAAACTGTTCTATCAGGTTTTCTATTCTAAAGTCTTTGAAATCAATTGATGAATCGTCGATGTAACTCAATAGTATCCCGTACATACCCGGGACCACGGCCACAATATTCTCGGCTGCAGCCGAGACATGCCGCTAGGCACAAAACAGGAATGTGTACACTCGATAGTATCCCGTACATACCCGGGACCACGGCCACAATATTCTCGGCCGAAGCCAAGACATGCCGCTAGGCACAAAACAGGAATGTGTACACTCAGAACAGGTAGTGAACTGTCGAGTTACAAGTCAGGTTTCACCTTTGATTTTCCCATACCCCCAAGTTATATGTGTATGTCAAGTCAGGTATTCCGAAATCAAGAAACTAATGCCAACACAGGATCACGTAAACAGGTTTGTCTGGATAGACAACAGGAACGGTCCATGAGGACTACATGTCAGGTTTGTTGGCATTAGACACAGGATCAGGTACCGGGTCAGGTCATGGTACATCAGGTCAAGTCAAGCAGTGTACGGTACCATATCATGTCAAGTAGGAAGTGTAACATGTTATGTCAGGAAGCACAAGATGTCATGTGGGTGCTCATAATCAAACTAACATAAGCATGTGTATAAATAAACAAGCATGAGTACTATCAGAACAATAAACTGGAACATGTAATATGATATGCAAATAGATATAATTTCAAGGATATGGATGCACAGTTATCGATTAGGGTTACATTTATAGTTTCAATATTAATTAGGATGCAATTTATTAAACATGGAGTGTTAATATCACATTATTATGTAGTAATGTGATCTATGGATGCAATTATATGTATCTTAAATGCGATGGATGCAAACGGGTATCCGAAAAGTTATAAAACTATAAAATGGTAATGTGGGATGTACAACTAAGCAATATGTGATATAAATATTGATATAATAATATTAATATGGATAGCATATTCAAAGCGATTAATAACTATAAAAGTGGTATTGATAACCATGCACAAGAAGGTTCCGTTCAGAAATGCAGCGTCACCATAATTTGTAAAATAGCTTAAAAATAACAAACGTTCTCCAAAAGGGACGTGTCTTATACCAAAACAAAGATAATTAAATAAGGTTTTCAGTTTTATAAGTATAAGTATCTCAGGTTGTCCCTACAAAAAGTTATGAACATTCGAAGTTGAAAGTTTGCTGCTGGAATTTCCCCGGACAGCAGTTTGGAGACATTTTCATTTGCATTTTACGTTATTTAAACAATTTATTTTGCAAGTAAATATTTCATAGAGTTATAGTATTCCGAGTTATCTAAGTAACGAACTAAAGAACGTATACTAATGATTTTTCTATGATTTATAATGAATTTTATAAGATAAGGTGTACAGTAAATTTCAGATTTGTCAAATCCGATTTTTCAACGACTTTTCATGTGTAAACTATAAGATTTTCAAATGTATAACATTATAAAATGAAGATTATAAACTAATTAAAGATAATAACAATAAATATTATGACGATATATATTTTAAATGATATGGTTGCAGTATAATGTAATCTAGTATGTCACAAGATAAGTTTTCATGATCTAGATTTAATATAATATAAACGGATGCAAACGGAACATCGAAACGTTATAAAATTAAACATGGGGCATTAGATTTAAACTATATGTATGGTATTTATTTAAATATGTATAAAATGAATTATATAGCATGTAGCAAGATTAACTTGCCTCGATGGGTCGCGAATCGGGAAAACGGAACGTTAACCGTCGGCGGGGAAAACTCGCGACGGGCGCACGGTTCACGGAATGAACCCAAACGAGGAACAAAGGAACCACACGGGTCGGGGTACCTCGCTGGAACGTCGAGAAGCGTTACCGGCACGACGGAATTCCGGGAACAAAAGAACAGTTAAAAAAAAAGAGAAACAAGACATGAAGCAAGAAGAGAAAGAATGATAAAGAGAAGTACGAGAGAATATATGAGAGAGAGAGAGAGAAAGTGGAGAGAGAGAGAGAGAGCTGCAGGTAGGGGCCCACGGAATTAAAAGGAATGCGATTGGCTAAAGGGGAATCGTTAGTTAGGGATAAATATTAATTAAAAATTCAAAACATTTTAAGGAACAGTAGCATATATATATAGGTTAATTTAAAGATTTAAAAGATAGGTAATGAACAGCAAGATATCAGGTTAATTAGAAAAATATATGCGATGGTTTTAATAATATTAAAATTTGGGATTTTGGCGCCAAATAAAACATTTCCAAATCGCGCCCGGGTCGAGTCCAAAAATTTGAAATTGAAATAATAAGATTTTAAGCAGGATCCAAATTTTAAAATTAAGTGTTTTATGATTAAAAAGCATACCCCCAAAACGGACACATGTACGCGCGCGTAGCCGTCCAAACTCGCCCGTTTCACTGAACGGGACGAGAACACAATGCACGGACGCTACCACGAGGCTAGGGGTGTCAAGTAGGCCAAGATGAATATTTTCAATTTTATTTTAGATGCCAAAATTTGTTATATGTAGAAATGACTTTGCCGGGTAAATTTTACAGTAAGCAACAAACAAGCAAGTTAGATGAAATGAGTACCACATTATGCTCAAACAGTAACTGAAAATAGTAGCATTGGGCTCGGGTGTTACACTTACGGCCATGATTGGGCTAAGTCCAGTTGAGAATAATCGATATTTTTCTTGATTTTTGGCCTATTAGGCCTGTGCTAGGGCTTTGCCCATGTTTGATAATGCACTGCATTTTATTCTGGCCTGCTAGGCCCTTTAATTTGGGCTCAATCCCTTTATAAATGATGCACATCATCTGTTCTTATTTGGGCTCTGCCCTTCTTTAAAATAATGCATAGCATTTTATTTGGCATGTTAGGCTCTTTTAATTGGGCTTGGCCCTTCTGTAAATAATGCTGTGCATTAATTATCTGACAGTGACTTGTCAGGCGTTTTGCGCCAATTATTGAGCGCAAGCGCATGTGGAGGTGACACGTGTCATGCTCTGATGAGCGCAAGCGCAACAGCGCAGTGCGCTGTGTCAGTGCGCTGCGCTGTTGCGCTGCTGACACGTGGCGCTCTCTGGTGGCTTGCGCCAACCCAGGAGCGCAACAGTGCAGTTTTTGCAAGTGCAAGACACTGTTTCAATAACTTGATCCAATTTTGGATTCAAGAAAAGAATCTTTAAGATTCCAGAACCAATGGTTCATAAAAAAGTGCAAGACACTGTTATTATTTTTTATTTATTGAAGATCATTGATCTTGTTCTTAGATCAGTAATCTATTCAGAAGAAATTCTTCTTTTTTTATAAAGGTTTTTACCATTTTCTTGAGTTCTTTTCAAAATTCTTCAGAGTTCTCTCTGTTTTGAAGTTCTTGATGTCGATGTTGTTGATGTTGATGCCCTCTGAATTGGGGTCTAGGGGCCTTTATATAGTGCCCATAAATTTGTTAAGTTTGTTAAAGAGATCGTTCTCTGAGTAATTTGGGGATTTTTCCCCACCGTTAGATCTTTGATCCAAGGGCTTCTATTTTATAGAAGACAATCTTCTTGTTTTAAGAAGAACAGAAAAATCTTTCTGGAATTTTAATTCTGTTGGGCGCAAACGCCCCAGCGCTTGACACGTGTCACGTAGCGCACAGCGCAGCGCAACTGTGCTAGCACAACTGCGCTTGACACGTGTCGCGCAGCGCACTGCGCTGCCACGTGGCGCGCAACGCAGATCGCAAGTCAGCTGAAGCGTTGCTTCTTTAATAGAGCCTTGCTCTTGATTGAGTGTGCTGCCTTGGGCGCTGCGCTCCCTACGCTGGCGTGTCTGATTTTGACACATGGCACTCTGCGCGCAGCGCAGGGGATCTGAAGCGTTGCTTCATTTATTTTAATTTTAATTTTCAAAATAGAGCTTTGCTCTGATTAGGGGAAACAGAAGCGTTACTTCGTTTCGCGCATTGGGATTTGAACAGAGCCTTGCTCTGAAAGGGAGGTTTTCTCCTTTATTATTATTATTTATTTATTTATTTATTTATTTTTATTTTATTGGAACGGGTTTTGAGCCAAAATTTTGGCGGGAACAGTTAACATTAAATACAATATTATAACAATATACTCTCTATTCTATCTATTCCATTCTTGTCTAATTACGGGACTTACCGAGCGATTTGTTCGCTGACGACATTCTCTTTCTTCTTCTTTAGAATGTCGTCAGGTGATTCGGACTCACTGGAGATCGAGCCCACCAGCGAGGTTTTGGACCAGCTAGCTTTCGACCTGGAGCTTTAGTTACTTGTACATTTTATTTCAGTACTTTTCATTTCTGTTATGCCACTATTTAGGCATTGCTTTCTATTCTATGTATTTACTTTTCATATGTATTGTAAAAAGAATGTTAATAAATAAAGTTGCTGTTCAATTATATCTATTGTCTTTGTCTCTTGTGCATTTTACTTATATTGCTTAGATAAGCTTAGCGTGTTTACTTCAGAGTAAATACGTAGCGGCCTCGTCGCGTATCCTTCGCCGTACACCGGAAAGCGGGGCGTGACACATATTTTCCGCATGCCTATGATTGGCATAGAAACTTTCAAAAGAAAACCACTTCTAAATTATTTTCAAATAAATAAGAGCGGGACATATATTTAAATGAAACACCTATTTTCTTCTTATATCAACGTCCGCTGCAAGTGCCATATAAGACATCATATGGCTATTTTGAAAAGATTTAACATACATACATGTTTCAGCTACTTTTATAGTATTGCATATGGATGTGTGCTATATGTATTATAGTTTTGATTCTATTTCTATTTGGTCGTGTGCTATAGATATTTCACTATAGCTATGGTGATCATGATTTGACGACGGTATATTTGTACGCAGTGTATTACCATTTATTGATGATGGATCATCATTACGTTGCGTAGTATTGCATTTATTTCCGTGACTCACATGCTTTCAGATGCTTGTGATTATGTTATGCTCGTACCGGGCTTGATATTGTTTAGTTGATATTGATATGATAACCACACACAGATTCATATGTAGGATAGCGGCACACAAATTGTACATAAGGGCTTATTATCATATATCTCATTGCTCGAACTCTACTTTTGACGCATGCTATTTTACCTTCCGTGATGTACACATTTATCTTATTTTGATATTTCACCGCTTATCCATACGATTTTTAGCTCGTTATATAATGTTATTCACGAGTTGGCAACTCATCCCCGTTGTGCCGTAATTTTGTGCAGGTTTAACCGCTTTGATCAATATCAGCTAGTTTGGGCACATCTTCTGTCTTGTGGGCGTGATTGCGCAAATTTTGAGTAGTGGGTTATTTCTATATCGACATTTGCCTTGTACCTATTTGTATCTAAAAGTGCTCCATCAAAGACCAAGTCTTGTTATTTGTCATGACTTTAGTGTTGTAGTAGTCGGACTCGTTTGGAGTCGACTTGATGCATATTCATTCTATTTACTTTCCGCATTTTGATCCTTCACCTAAGGCGTCGTGTGTGTGTTGTTGGATATATGTATGCCCTAGAGGCCATTATGTGATAGTGGATGTATCTATACATACATATATATATATATATATATATATATATATTCAGTTTGCATTCTTGCTCGACATGATAGTATGCTATCTGGTTTCTCTTTATCTGACATGTTGATTTGATCATGCTTTTATTCATTCATACATGCTGATAAAGCCCTGAGGATATCGGCTTGACTACTCTGATTATGATGGAGATCATACTAATGGGACATCTGTAGTCTATAAGCATATCCTGGAACATCCCTAGTCGTAGGTATATCGAGACGGGGCATTGATATACCAGAGTTGACTAGCGTATATAATACTAGACCCATACGATGGACGATGAATGTTCCCACATTCATCGATGTTTGACATCAAGATCATATACGGGTGCTCAATGGTGACTGGGTACACTTGACGGACTCACCGAGAACTCCTATATGGAATTATATCTATCGTCGGATAGCAGTTCTCAGGTGACACTGGTACAGGTTAGTCTGTAGACCCGAGATCGTCATGGAGTCTTGTGTGTTCTCCCACTGTACTTTGATTGCCACCCTACCACGGCTCTACTGAGTCGTGCAAACAGGTGGCCGTTGGGTACAGTCCCGAGACACACGAAGACGATGAGCGATAGGAGGGGTTTCGTCTCTCCCGGTATTGGGAGTTGATGCTGTGCTGTGCCCGACTGGTTGTAACAGCAAGTCCCTGGCCAGGGCTGCTGAGATTTGCTGATAAGTGTTATCAGTAGTTTCTCGATCTGTTATAGACCATTCACCGGCACGACTTATTGAGTTATTAGGGTCGACGTGACCATCCCTAGGCTCGATATGCAGCATATCTGACGAAGAGACCGGACTGTACGGTAATGTTGCCGGATGGCTCGACGGGAGTTGTAGCAGGTTCGCTTGTTTTCTTCTGATCGCTCAATACCCGGGTGGCCGTTACGTTTAGCTGACCGCTTGCGGCTTGGGGGTACCTGATATGATCATCACCCTCTGCCGGCGTATTGACGAGTCTTAAGAGTCCCACAAAGGAGTTACCCAGTCCAGGTGAAACGTTGTGGTACGCGTATGCGATATGCGCAAGCACCCGATTAGAATGTGCGTATATGATACCGAACATTGATCGGGTGATCTGCTTTTGGTGGGGTCATATGAGATATGACCGGATTGATAAATCAAGTGTTGATTTATCATTTAACCATTAGTTTTCTCACTTAAAACCTTTTCTTGGATGATGGATGTGTGCATGCATGTGTGTTTTTCTTTCTTTCTTTCATGCTAGTTTCATGCACATATGGATGTTCATACATGCATACATACATACACCCATCTATCATGGTTGTTAGCATATGGAAATGGTGGCAATATAAGACTCACACCATGGATTAAATAATGGATTATTATTTAATTTTGGTTTTAAAATAAAATGAAAAGGAAAGGATAATCATTCTAGCTTCTACATTCTTCCTTTGACCTAACCATGCTCAACTATCACTAACCTAGGGTTATCCTTCTCTTTATCATTTAAAACCCAAGTTAAATTAACCATCCATCATTTAATCATGGTTGAAAGTGAGAAGGAATAAAATATAAAATGTTATATTTCATTTCTTTTTAACAAAAGGGTTATTTTTTCACCTCTAGTTGAAAATAGCCACCATCTTCATCCTCCTTCATCTTTTCCTCTCTAGTTTTTTCTAGTGAGTTAAACACAATTAAAGAAAGGTTTTTGAAATGAGATCCATAGCCACAACATCATTCTACTCAAGTCTAGCCAACTTGATTAGAGTGTTCTCTTTGCTTTTCCAAAGTTACAAGCTTGAACGGGAAACTTCGGGTGGATCGTCGTGGACGAAAGAGGACTACAAGTGGACCTTCTTCCAACGCCCTAGAAATCAAGGAGTCAAGCAAAAGGGGAGCTACAAAGGTTGTAGCCTTCAAACCCTAATCTTTATTAGCTTAAAAGTTTCGAAACCCTAATTTTCTAGGATCGATTCCTTTGCATGTTCGTTTAGCACCATAAAAATTTAAACTTTTGGACATATGATGCTTCAAAACTCTTCATAGGGTGCTAGACAAACCTTTCAATGGTATCAGAGCTACTAGGCATTGGATGTCGACCTATGGGGGGTTCTCATTGTGTGACAGTGTGGCGAAGCATAGGCTCTTACCCCCAGGGTGTCCCGAGACCGGAAGGTGTTCCGGCGGGTTGTAGTCCTCGCGAGGGGGCATGCGTAAAAAGTAGCGGCTGAGGGACCCGTTGGTGCCACGGCGACCCCATTGGATGGGGTGGCTGCCTGACTTTCAATGGTATCAGAGCCGACCTAGAACATTAGGCGACCTTTTTACGAAGTTAAAACTCCGATCGAACCGAAATACGGCTTTTTAGGGTGCTCTCTGGAAATTTTCTAAAATTTGACATTTTTCAGAATTAAAAATATGTAAAAAATACAGCAGGGAAAAATAAGGATTACGGTACAAAAATTATTCAATGAACAGTGATTCTTGCCGCGGAAACGCGGCCTAAGCTTGCTTAGGCCGCGGTTCCGCGGCCGTATATATTAATTGATGGATAATTTTTTTACAGTAATTCATGAATCGGCTTGTATAATTTTTTGGATATTTTTAATCTGTATTTAGTTTTGAAAAATTCTGGAGATGGTTTTGGACTCGTCTATTCGATCGGGATTTTCATTTCGTAGCTTTTCCGGGTAAATTAGAAAGTATTGAAGTGTTTGAACGAATATCATTTGCTCACTGTTCACGGGGTTTAAATACTTTGGAGATACGTGCAAGTCTTTTTGCGGTGGTCCCTCTAGAAGACAACAAACCTTAACTCGATTATGTGACCGTCTCGAACTGCCCTTTGAACCTTAGGGTTTGGGGCAGTACGGCGTGCCACATGTGAGGCGTTGGCTTGACCCTTCTACGGCTGGACCGCTACTACTGTGTCGCACTCCGGATTTTTTGAACCCTGCTCAAATGTTGAGCTTTAGTGAATCTTGGGTACTTGATCGTTCGTTCGAAAACTTTAATACTGTCTGTTTGTCTGGAATGTGATACAATATGTGGAATTCATATAGTTTAGGCATGAAATATGAAATATGTGATATTTCGCATTTATGATGTCTAAAGAGAATGTGGATTCCAAATATTGTAGTTTTACACTTTCTTTTCTGTGACCGTAAGTGTAGTATGTTCGATATCGCCGGTTTTGTTGCTATACGTCAACGACAATTGGGGTATGCATACTTACTTACGTTGATGATATGAGATATTATGTGTTGCTGAGATATGATGTGCATGATTGTCGCGATTGAATAGCCGGGGGATTTTTATGTGAGATGAGAGTTTTTATATTTTCATTCATGTAAATTCAAATGTAATGTAATATTCTTTTATTTGGGGCACTTCCGGGTTGAGGTTGTGTTACCAGTGTTGTATATTATTTACTTTTCCGCATTAGGATGGACCCAAGGAGGGGAGCACAGGTGACCGGGTTCTGGGGTTCAGTAGGAGGCCATCTCGAGGAGTCGAGACCGGGTCTCCTAAACTCCAGAATTTGTAGGGTCACTTGCCGCTCTCGTAGGGGTCCAGGGTGTGGGCTTGGCTATTCATCGCGACTGTGGAATCCGTATTTTCTATTCTGGCTAAATACTAAATACGGACGTCCTAGGATATCCCACGTTATATCTATGTTTCTGCTGTCTGTGTTCTGTGATATCTGAGACGAATGACATATTATATATATGATATATAGTATACATTGCTTATGTTTTACACCCGCGCTAGTCCCGTCCCGGTATGCCGTTAGTTAAGTAACCTAACGGTGCATAACGGAACATTGCGGCGAATGCGGATGGCATAAGCGTACGTGTTATTTTCGTTTCTTTTCTGTGATTGGCTTAAGGACTTAAATGATGGGATTACATTAATGTGATTAATGTAAAGAAAATAAACCTAAAAAGATGTTGTAGAATCGGATTTGAAAACTACTCGGCTATTTATGAAAAAGCTACATTTCAAAACTGCGGAGCTTAAGCCACTCCTTTTGAAAACTGTTTGATTCTACAACGATATCAAGTTCAAAGCGTTAAAGATTTTCTTAAAAATCATTCGCAACCTTACGTCATTTTAGGAAGTAGAGTACTTAGTATTCGTGCTACGTTTATTGACTTTAGTTAAGGCGTAGTGTACGGTAGCTAAGTGATGTCTTCCTACACTGCATATGATGCAGATTAATTAGGACATTCATGCGACTTTGTTGACCATTGTTAAGGGTCATATGGGTGGGTCTAATTGATCAAGAAATGACGGGTAGAACTTGACTGGTACTCATGATTTGTTGACCATAGTTAAGGTCATAAGTACTAGGGGTAAAAATTACATCGGGAATTTCAAGTGTTGAAATTTGCAATGAGATTGCATACCTTCCATGTGATGGTTGGATCCCGATCCCACTGTGGGCAATAGTTGCTCCTAGGAGAGTTTTACAGTTTACAATTAGCTAACTCATTAGGTGTCTAGAAAGGTGTTAACGGGGCTCCGCCTCTGGGAAAACGAGGTTTACTCTAATTAGGTCCGTGCGAAAGCACGGGGAACCTCCCTCAAAGTACCGACACTGGCCTGGCTGAACGGTTAGCGAAGTTGTAGACTGTAATTAATCCTGGCTAGTTTTTCTTTTTAAGGTTTGAAAGAAAAACTTGATAAAAAGTAGTGGGAAACATCGATTAGACAAGATAATAAACCAATCTAATCTGTGCAAGTGCTTTCGCTGAGTGTATTCTTTTCTCTCTCTTAATGGCAGATACCAATGACTGGACTTAAGCTTCTACTAAATAAAAACAAACTGAATGGGACCAACTATAAAGACTGGCTGAGGAATCTGAAAATCGCCTTGACTTATGATAAAGTATCATATGTCCTCACGGCTTCAGCCCCGCCCGTCCCTGGTCCAAAATCCTCAGTTGCGGACATTGAAGTCCGCAAGACATGGGACGCTGACTGTGCCACGGCCACATGCCTCGCGCTTGCATCGATGGATGACACATATCAAAAGCAGCATGAGGACATGGACATTCACGGTATATTGCTCCATACAAAGGAGTTGTATGGGGAGCAATCCCGCGTATTACGATACGAAGCATCAAAGAAATTGTTTCAGATGCGAATGGCCCCTGGCACACCAGTAGGAGACCATGTTCTGAAGATAATAGCTCTTATAGAAGAGCTTGAGAACCTTGGATGGACGATGGACAATGAACAATATATAGATATTATTCTGCAGTCCCTCCCCTCCACCTTTGCTCAGTTCATAGTGAACTTCAACATGCATGGCATGGAGAAGGACCTCCCTGAACTCCTTAATATGTTAAGGAGTGCAGAGAGCACTATGAAGTTAGCAAAAACTCCCATTATGACTATTGGACAGTCTTCCTCTTCTCGCCCGAAAGCCAAGGCCAAGGGAAAGAAAAAGAAGAAACCCACTAATCCTAAGGGCGGAGTTAAAAAGGTGAAGGGAAAGGGAAAGTCCAAGGCTGGAGACTCGGGGAAAGGCGAATGTTTTCATTGCCACAAGACAGGACATTGGAAGCGCAATTGCACGGAGTACTTAAGTCTCAAAAAGAAGCATGGTGATGCTTCTGCTTCAGGTGCGTTTGTGACTGAAAACTGTTTTTCTATAAACTCTGCTTCCTGGGTATTGGATACCGGTTCAGGTTCTCACATTTGCAATTCTATGCAGGGGCTGAGAAATAGCAAGGTTTTGAAGACAGGTGACCATACTCTCCGCGTTGGAAATGGTTCCAATGTACATACAGTCGCAGTGGGAGAGTATCACTTGGGGTTGCCATCTGGATTTATTTTGATTTTGAATCCATGTTATTTTGTACCAAGTATGCTATGTAATATAATATCCGTTTCTTTGTTGGACAATGAAGGATATAATTTTGTGTTGCAGAACAATGTTATGAACATTCACCTGAATCAAATGTTGGTTGGGTATGGTACGCTTAATAACGGTATATATGTCCTAAATCAACACACAGTTTTCAGTATACAACACACTAATAAAAGAAAACTTTCAGAATTAAATGAAGCTTTTCTTTGGCATTGTAGACTTGGTCATATTAACGAAACAAGACTAAACAAGTTACATAAAGATGGATATTTAAACTCTTTTGAATATAAATCTTATGCGACTTGCCAGTCTTGTATCAAGGGTAAAATGACCAAAACTCCGTTTACCGGACACGGAGAAAGAGCTACTCAGCTCCTTGGCCTCATACATAGTGATGTATGTGGGCCAATGTCTACACAGGCTAGAGGCGGTTTTTCATACTTCATTACATTCACTGACGACTTCTCAAGATTCGGTCATGTATTTTTATTAAAGCACAAGTCCGACGCTTTCGAGAAATTCATTGAATATAAACAAGAAGTAGAAAAACAAACCGGCTTGAGTATTAAGATGCTTCGATCAGATCGAGGTGGAGAGTATCTCAGTACAGAATTTGCAAAGTTCCTAAAAGAGAATGGGATTCTCTCTCAGCTCACTCCTCCTTACACACCACAGCACAACGGTGTGTCAGAACGACGGAATAGGACCCTATTAGATATGGTCCGGTCCATGATGAGTGACGCTGAGTTACCAGTCTCGTTTTGGGGGCATGCATTGGAGACTGCAGCTTTTCTGCTAAACAGGGTTCTAACCAAAGCCGTGTCTACCACGCCATATGAGATATGGAATGGGAAGAGACCATCTCTTAAAAGAATTAAGATTTGGGGTTGCCCGGCCTATGTTAAAAAGCAAAATCCGGACAAACTCGAGACACGGTCAGTCATGTGTAACTTTGTGGGATATCCAAAGAATTCTTATGGATATCTGTTCTACCATAAAGAGGAACAAAAGGTGTTTATTTCTCAGTATGCCACATTCTTGGAAAAAGAGTTTTTCACAGATAAAGATGATGGCAAGGTAGTAGATCTAGAAGAGGTTCTGGAGACACAAACTACAAATGACGATTTGGTTGAACCGGCTGTTGCAACAGAAACTGAAGAACCTCGGCCACTCCGTAGGTCTGGTAGGACTTCTCCCCCACCGGAGAGGTACTACGGTTTCCTCATTGATGGTGACGGAGAAGATTGCATCATGGATGATGATGATCCTACCAGTTTTCAGCAAGCTATCACGAGTGGTGACTCTGTGAAGTGGCTGGATGCCATAAGATCCGAAATGGAGTCTATGTACACCAACAAAGTATGGACTTTGGACGTTGTACCCCCTGGGGTAAAACCTGTAGGGTGCAAATGGATCTTTAAAAGAAAGATTGGTGTGGATGGGCAGGTAGAGACCTATAAGGCAAGACTTGTGGCGAAAGGTTTTCGTCAAAGACCAGGTTTGGACTATGACGAAACTTTTTCACCCGTAGCCATGCTTAAATCCATTCGGATCCTACTTGCTATTGCTGCTCACTACGACTATGAAATCTGGCAGATGGACGTTAAAACAGCATTTCTAAATGGAGATTTAGAAGAATGCGTTTATATGGATCAGCCAGAGGGCTTCATTGACAGTGGGAGCAGCGAGAAAGCATGTAGATTGCTTAAATCCATATATGGGTTAAAACAGGCATCTCGGAGTTGGAACATCTGTTTCGATGATGTTATCAAAGAGTTTTATTTCATCAAAAATCCAGATGAACCTTGTGTTTATAAGAAGGCTGTAGGAAGAGCTGTCACATTCCTCGTATTGTACGTGGATGACATTCTTCTGATAGGAAATGATATTCCTATGCTACAGTCGGTCAAATCATTCTTATCACTGAGGTTCTCCATGAAGGACCTGGGTGATGCCATATACATTCTGGGCATAAGGATCTATAGGGATAGATCCAAAAAGTTATTGGGATTGTCCCAAACCAGGTACATCAACACCATCCTAAAAAGGTTTAGTATGGAAGACTCCAAGCGGGGTGCCTTACCCGCTTGCCATGGAGTCACTCTCTCTAAGGATTCTTGTCCAAAGACCGATGAAGAGAGAGCTCGCATGAGCATTATACCTTATGCTTCGGCAGTAGGATCTATAATGTATGCGATGTTATGTACACGCCCAGATATAGCTTATGCACTTAGTGTTGTAAGCAGGTATCAATCCAACCCAGGGGAGAACCACTGGACAGCTGTGAAGAACATTCTTAAGTACTTACGAAGGACTAAAGAATTGTTCTTGGTATATGGTAATACAGATCTCCAAATGGAGGCATTTACCGATTCGAGCTTCCAGAGCGATAAGGATGACAGCAAATCTATCTCAGGGTTTGTATTTACCCTCAATAGAGGGGCGGTAAGTTGGAAGAGTTCCAAACAGGATACCGTTGCAGACTCTACGATGGAGGCTGAGTACATCGCTGCAAATGATGCCGCCAAGGAAGCCGCCTGGATGAAGAAGTTCGTCTCGGAGCTAGGAGTAGTTCCAACCATTATTGATCCAATACCCTTGTATTGTGATAATAATGGGGCTATGGCGTTAGCCAAGGAGCCCAGATCCCATCAGCGGTCCAGACACATCCTGAGGCGCTTTCATTTGATCCGGAAGATTGTAGATCGCCGCGAGATCGAGATTAAGAGAGTAGACACAAAGAATAATGCCGTGGATCCACTCACCAAGGCCCTCCCACAGCCACAGCATGAGCGACTTTTTGAGATGTTGGGTATGAGATACGCCAATAACTGGCCTTAGTGCAAGTGGGAGATTGTTGGATATATGTATGCCCTAGAGGCCATTATGTGATAGTGGATGTATATATATATATATATATATATATATATATATATATATATATTCAGTTTGCATTCTTGCTCGACATGATAGTATGCTATCTGGTTTTTCTTTATCTGACATGTTGATTTGATCATGCTTTTATTCATTCATACATGCTGATAAAGCCCTGAGGATATCGGCTTGACTACTCTGATTATGATGGAGATCATACTAGTGGGACATCTGTAGTCTATAAGCATATCCTGGAACGTCCCTAGTCGTAGGTATATCGAGACGGGGCATTGATATACCAGAGTAGACTAGCGTATATGATACTAGACCCATACGATGGGCGATGAATGTTCCCACATTCATCGATGTTTGACATCAAGATCATATACGGGTGCTCAGTGGTGACTGGGTACACTGGACGGACTCACCGAGAACTCCTATATGGAATTATATCTATCGTCGGATAGCAGTTCTCAGGTGACACTGGTACAGGTTAGTCTGTAGACCCGAGATCGTCATGGAGTCTTGTGTGTTCTCCCACTGTACTTTGATTGCCACCCTACCACGGCTCTACTGAGTCGTGCAAACAGGTGGCCGTTGGGTACAGTCCCGAGACACACGAAGACGATGAGCGATAGGAGGGGTTTCGTCTCTCCCGGTATTGGGAGTTGATGCTGTGCTGTGCCCGACTGGTTGTAACAGCAAGTCCCTGGCCAGGGCTGCTGAGATTTGCTGATAAGTGTTATCAGTAGTTTCTCGATCTGTTATAGACCATTCACCGGCACGACTTATTGAGTTATTAGGGTCGACGTGACCATCCCTAGGCTCGATATGCAGCATATCTGACAAAGAGACCGGACTGTACGGTAATGTTGCCGGATGGCTCGACGGGAGTTGTAGCAGGTTCGCTTGTTTTCTTCTGATCGCTCAATACCCGGGTGGCCGTTACGTTTAGCTGACGGCTTGCGGCTTGGGGGTACCTGATATGATCATCACCCTCTGCCGGCGTATTGACGAGTCTTAAGAGTCCCACAAAGGAGTTACCCAGTCCAGCGAAACGTTGTGGTGCGCGTATGCGATATGCGCAAGCACCCGATTAGAATGTGCGTATATGATACCGAACATTGATCGGGTGATCTGCTTTTGGTGGGGTCATATGAGATATGACCGGATTGATAAATCAAGTGTTGATTTATCATTTAACCATTAGTTTTCTCACTTAAAACCTTTTCTTGGATGATGGATGTGTGCATGCATGTGTGCTTTTCTTTCTTTCTTTCATGCTAGTTTCATGCACATATGGATGTTCATACATGCATACATACATACACCCATCTATCATGGTTGTTAGCATATGGAAATGGTGGCAATATAAGACTCACACCATGGATTAAATAATGGATTATTATTTAATTTTGGTTTTAAAATAAAATGAAAAGGAAAGGATAATCATTCTAACTTCTACATTCTTCCTTTGACCTAACCATGCTCAACTACCACTAACCTAGGGTTATCCTTCTCTTTATCATTTAAAACCCAAGTTAAATTAACCATCCATCATTTAATCATGGTTGAAAGTGAGAAGGAATAAAATATAAAAGGTTATATTTCATTTCTTTTTAACAAAAGGGTTATTTTTTCACCTCTAGTTGAAAATAGCCACCATCTTCATCCTCCTTCATCTTTTCCTCTCTAGTTTTTTCTAGTGAGTTAAACACAATTAAAGAAAGGTTTTTGAAGTGAGATCCATAGCCACAACATCATTCTACTCAAGTCTAGCCAACTTGATTAGAGTGTTCTCTTTGCTTTTCCAAAGTTACAAGCTTGGACGGGAAACTTCGGGTGGATCGTCGTGGACGAAAGAGGACTACAAGTGGACCTTCTTCCAACGCCCTAGAAATCAAGGAGTCAAGCAAAAGGGGAGCTACAAAGGTTGTAGCCTTCAAACCCTAATCTTTATTAGCTTAAAAGTTTCGAAACCCTAATTTTCTAGGATCGATTCCTTTGCATGTTCGTTTAGCACCATAAAAATTTAAACTTTTGAACATGTGATGCTTCAAAACTCTTCATAGGGTGCTAGACAAACCTTTCATGTGTTGCTGGTTGTTGATCCGCCGTTAGACGTTGATTTTGTTCCCGTATTAAGGATGCTTTATTATTATGTCTATTGTAACTGTTATCAAAATTTACAAAGGAGGTGTTGTCCGATTTTTAAACAATGGTAATGTTTTCAAACCAAACTTGATTTTAAGTTAGTAAAAACTTTTTCAAAATATCACCTTCGCTATTTCTTATAAAAATGGTTTAGATTTCTGGTTTTTGGCTTATTTGAGTTAATGTGGGGTCCTATAAACTTCACGTGATTCAAGTGCCAGTGACATGCTATTTCCAGATCGTTACAGATATCGAACGCGAAATCAAAAAAATTGGGTTCCAAAGACCAGCTCTTAAGGGATCGTTAGCTTGTTAAGATCTCGGCTCATTAAATAACGAACATGAGCTTAATGTTTCAGCTCAGGACCGAACTCGAGCCGAACCCAAGTTGAGATAATACTAAACAAGCCGAACTCAAGACGGCCCAGCTCGCTCGAGTTCGGCCCGTTTAGCAGCCCTAGCCTCAAGCCTCCAATTCTATAAAATGCTATGATACCATATAATTTGAGTCCTTCTATAAATATAATACGTGCAATGACAGTGAAAACGGAGAGGAAGACGTCGGTTGTACAAGCAACCACGTTAATGGTAGAAGAGAAAAGCAATGACCGCAGTCGTTGGGGTGGGGATGGTAGCGGCAGCGTTGAAGGAAACAAGGAAGGTGCATACGACGATAATAAATTTAAAGAAATAATTATGAAAGAAAAAAATATGTGAAGAAAAAATTTTATGCTCTGAATTGTTGAGCAAAAACTAATTATTTTATTCACATATTTCTCTTATATAATAGTTACAAGATTTCTATACATTTGATATACATAGAAAACAATAAACATATTAAGGCAAGTAATCAATTTGATAGATCAAATATCTATGATTCTTGTCTTTAATATGAATATCAAATCAATTTCCTATATAAAGCAATCATCTATCATCCATCAAAGGAAAAATATATAAAGATTTAGCTTCCCACGTTAATACTCCTCCTTAAGTTAGAGCGTGGCGATCAAGAAAGCCCAACTTGCGTATGAGTTAATGAAAGTGATCCCTGCCAAAAGTTTTGGTGAAGACATCGGCCAGCTGACAAGAGATGGAAACATAAGATGTTCGAATTAGGCCAAGAAGTATCATATCGAAAAAAGAATGACAATCGATCTCAACGTGTTTTGTTCGTTCATGAAAGACTGGATTGGCTGCAATGTGAATCGTAGCTTGATTATCACAATATAAAGTGGCAGCCGAAAGATTAGTTATGCCTATATCATAAAGCAAATAACGTAACCATAGAAGTTCACAAGATGTCTGAGCCATTGCCCTATGTTCAGGTTCTATAAAAGAACGTGAAATGGTATGTTGTTTCTTGGTTTTCCATGAAATTGGAATGGCACCAACAAACGTACAAAAACCTGTGATGGATCATCATGTAAATGGACAAGATGCCCAATCAGTGTTGGAATAAGCTCGAATATGAAGTTCACTTATAGAGGAAAGAAGAATGCCCATACTCACATTACTTTTAAGATAGCAGAGTACTCAATGAGCAGCATCAAGATGTGGTGTATGTTGTTCATGCATAAATTGGTTCAAGATGTGAACAAAATAAAGAATGTCGGGACAAGTAATGGTGAGATAAATTAGACGTCCAACAAGACATCTATATTGCGATGGATCATGGAGGGGAGCACCATCAGAGTTATTTAATTTTAAATTTTGAATCATAGGAAAAGATGCAGAACGACTACCCGTAAAACCCATATCGTTTAAGATATTAAATGTGTACTTTCGTTAGCAAAGGAAAATGCCTTTAGTGGAACAAGCTACTTCAATTGTCACGCCCCGCTTCCCAGTATATGGGAAGAGGACGTGAAGAGACCGCTACGTATTTACTCAGAAGTAAACACGCTAAGTGTATCTAAGCAATATAAAATGTAATGTACACAAAAGACAAGATATAAATGAACAGCAGCTTTATTTATTAACATTCTTTTTACAATACATCTGAAAAGTAAATATATAGAATGGAAAGCAATGCCTAAACAGTGGCATAACAGAAATGGAAAATACAGAATGTAAATGTGTACAAGGAATCTAAAGCTCTGGGTCGAAAGCTAGCAGGTCCAAATCCTCGTTGGTGGGCTCGATCTCCAGTGAGTCCGAATCACCTGATGACATTCCAAAGAAGAAGAAAGAGAATGTCGTCAGCGAACAAATCGCTCGGTATATCCCGTAAATAGACAAGAATGGAATAGACAGAATAGAGAGTATATTGTTATAATGTTATATTTAGAGTTAACGCTATTGTTTGTAGCTTGGTACAGAAGAATGCAGTGTATACGAGAGGAGTCCTACTATTCCGGAGACTAAGGAATATGGAGCATAAGGAACCGTTCAACCACAATACAACGGCAATGGATATTCAGGTTAGGTGTATTATGGTTACAGTCTCATGCCACTTTTAACACCTTCCGTACCAATCTACCCCTTAAACCCAGCGATGTCTTGATGGTATTATTTGTATTGTATTGTCTTGATTTATATAGATGGATGACTTGTCAGAACCATGATATCAGTAAATAGATGTAACTAGAGAATCATGTAGATGGATGTATATCTATGGTTCGGTTCGGTCAATATAGATTGAATAGATTGAACAGATTGAACATATGGATTCATATTGAATTTGTAGTTTTGTAATTTCATACTCGAATCATATTCAAGTCAGATTGATTATATTGAGACTCGGTATGAGTCAGACAATTAGAAAAGAAATTGAAGTCCTGAATTATGTTTTGGTGCTATCGGTAACTGCTTGCACATGGAAGGCAGGATTTGTGTCTTTTTCAAAAACAATTACCGTGTTGATAACACCATTTGTTAAGTTATCTACCTTAAATAGACAAGCACCCATATCTCCGGCTCCCTGAGGCTCAAGAGACTGGTCTGCTTAAACCTATGTTTACTAGAGTCCTTATTGTAATTTAGTATAACTTGAGGGGTTTTATGTAAAAACAATTTTGTATAATTTTCAAAATACACCTCAAGCATTAAATTATCGTCTTTAGAGTTTCCATAGATGTTTTTTTATTCAATGTGACATTTCTAGTGAATATGACCTAGTTTTTAAAGTATAAGGTATTTATTTGAAATATTGGAATTGTATGGTATTTTCTTATACAAGGGATGTTTTTATTGAATTTTGGAAATGTGGAATATTATAAATATTAAAAATAGATATTTTGATATTAATTATATGTATATATTTATTTATTAAAAATATAATTTTTATTTATAATAAAATCATATTTTCTAAAGAAAATTGTATTAAAATATTTCGAGATCGTATGCTCCTTGTGGAGGTCTGCATCTCACTCTATTAGGCCCGAGGATGTGCAATAATCCGCACCGAACTGGTTCCCCAAAATGGGTTATAGAGACGCAATTGCAAAGATTTGTCAAATACACATCTTATAGAAAAAAGATTTTAATAGTTGAAGTGGTTATATGTAAAGTAGTATTTTTCCCAAATCTATGTTCCCAAATTCCATTATGCTATATTAGATATGTGTGTTGTGAGGAGATAGGTCATTACCTCGTGAATTATCTAAAAGTATAAAGGTATTATAGAGTTTATGTCGGAAACTAAAGTTGGTGGTATTTTAATGTAAATTGCGATAAAAGATGCATATAACAATCTTTTGTGATGAAACTTGTTAAAGATATTTATTAATGTTTAATGAACAATATGTGATGATATGATAGTATCTTGATTAAGAAAAATTATAGTTTTTAAAGAAAACCGAATTGGAAGTCGGACTAACTCCGCTTCCGTCGGATTTTAGTTTTGAATGTTTTTAGAATAGAGAAAAGAAGGAGAAGTAGGAACTTACTGGATGATTGGATAGAGGAGAGAAAGAGGAAGATGTGAGAGTTGTCGTTGTATCGTTTCGTCGTCGGAAACTCCTTGAGTTGTCGCCGTAAGTTCGTCGGAGTTTCGCCCTTTGCTAACTCCACTTGCACACAAAAGGATCTTGGAATTTTCTTGAGAGTTTGGGCAGGGAATTGTGACTGAGGAGGGGTGATTTGAGGGTAGTATTTATAGGAAAAATTAGGGTTTAGGGTAGTGAATGGGTGTATTAAAAATTTGTAATAAAATGGATTAAATGTGAGTTCTATTGTACTCTGTAAATGTGCAGGAAAAACAAGTAATACTGGAGTTATGGGGGGTCCAAGAGTCGCCAGAGTTTAAAAAAAATTGGGTTTTGTCCGAGTTGGACCGGCGGCGCCAGCCCGAGTCATAAGTTGGGGGCTCGTATTGGGGCCACGTGTCGGGGTCGTTTGGTATACTGCAGTGCACTCGTTTGTTTTATGTGTGACTCTTCAGTTTACGTGTTGTGCTCGTGTAGACTCTTGGGCTTCTAAAAGATTAAAAGAATTTTAAATAAAAAGATATTGTGGCTGATGGGATTTGAACTCTGGTGCTTTGGTTCAGCAATGCAAGGTCTTACCAATGAGCTACAAACTCCTTCTTGTTGTTCAAAAGTAAATCAAATTTTTATAGTACTCACAGGAATTGTAAATACCCCAAGTATACATTAACTTTAAATAAATTTTATGTACACTAAAATTGGAGCTGTTACAGTCTACGCTCCTTAAAAAAAATTCGTCCTCAAAATTTACAATTTATTTTAAGAACTAGTTTATAAATAAGTGGGGATATCTTGCACGCATCTCGTCTTCTCTTTCCCATGTCGATTCTCCTGGAGTGTCTTTTCTCCACATCACTGGAACCAAGTTGACTTCCTTATTCCGAAGTGACTTCACTTTTCTATCCAGGATCTCAACTGGTTGATGCTCACAGGATAAATCTGGCTGTACAGTGAGCTCGGAATGATCAAGAATATGGCTGGGGTCACTCACATACCTTCTGAGTTGGGATATGTGGAACACGTTGTGCACTCCTTCCAATAAGGGTGGAAGTGCCAAGCGATATGCCACGTCACCGACTCGTTCGAGTATGTCGAACGGTCCAATGTATCTCGGACTTAGCTTACCTCGTCTTCCAAATCGAATCACTCCGTGGTTTCTGAAAGGTTCCTAGGCACCCTATAGAGGTCTCACAAGGCATCGAACATGCCAAATTTAAAAAATATGGTGCCGAGAAACCCTAGTTAACGGATCGTTGCTAGATGTCTAGGCGAAAAACAAAACTAGTTAACAAATTAACTATAGGTTAGATGCTACAACCTTTGTAGATCCGGTAATCCTCTTCCTTGGCTCCACGTAGGCATCCTCTCGCTGTCCTTTTCGAATCCTAGACTCGTTCATCGGCTTCATCGGGAAAACGAGCGGAATAGGTCGTCGGCTTCGTGTCAAAGACGATCTACGTCGAGGTTGCACAAGCTCAAGCTCCGACTTCAACAAGTGGTGAAACTTGTGAAGAAAACACCCAAAACAACTTGGCAAGAGGTAGAGGGTGAAGAAATAGGAGGTGGGTTCACTTTAGAATTGGATTTCTCACTTTAAAAATCAAGTTGCCATTGATGGCATCAAGCTTTCTCTTTGAAGAAGAAGAAGAAGATGAAGAAAGAATTGTTATGATAAGTGTTATGGAAAAAGAATAATAAAACAATACTTATCATCTTCTAACCATGGTCAAGTGTAGAGAATAGACCATGGTTAGTGGGATTGGTTAGGGTTTAGTATGATGACAAAATGGTATCATTAGTCAAAGCTTCATGAAGCTTCAACAAGCTTCAAGTTAAAAATGAAACCATTTTGTTTTTCATTTATTTATTTATCAAGAAAGAATAGATAAATAAATAAGTAATTAAATCAAAACCCTAACTCATCTCATAACCATGGTTTAAGACTTAACACATAACCAATTTACATGCATCATCAAACATGACACATACAAGTGCACACAAAATATATCACATATACAATGTGCTTTTCAAGTGAGAAAAATCCGTTTAAAGTGAACCAACACTAGTTAATGCAAAGTAATATATCAAATATATAATTATACATTAAATCATTAAATCAACATTTGATTCAATGATCCGGTCATGTCGCACATAACCGACTAGTATTCAATGTATCGATTTATCGAATCAATGATTCGATAACTAGGTCATATCGAATATAACCAATCGAAACATTTATCGCGAGAATGAAATGCGGTATCACATACACGCATTATTCTCGGTCCTGCACATATCTCATATGCGCTCCTATTTCGTTTCGCTTGAGCCAGGAAACCTCTGTGTAGGACTCTAAAGACTCGTCAATATGCCGGTAGCAGATGATGATCATATCAAGCATCCACAAGCCGCAAGCGGTCTGCTAAACGTAACGGCCATCCGGGTATTGAGCGATCAGAAGATCGACGAGCTAGCCCGCTCATACTCCTGTGAATCCAACCAGTAACACTTACCGTACAGTCCGGTCTGTTCGTCTGATACGTCGCATATCAAGTCTAGGGGTGGTAAACGTCAGACCCCAATACTCGATAAGTCGTGCCGATGTGAGGCTCATAACGGGTCGAGAAACTACTGGTAACACTTACCAGCAAATCTCTGATCAGCCCTGGCCAGGGACTTCCCTGTTACGGCCAATCGAGCACAGCGCAACATCAACCCCCAATACCGGGAGAGACGAAACCCCTCCTATCGCTCATTACCTCCATGTGACTCGGGACTGTACCCAAAGACCACCGTTTTGCACGCCCTCATGGACGTGGTAAGGTGGAGATCAAAGCACAGTGGGAATCACACAAGACTCTATGACGATCTCGGGTCTACAGACTAACCTGTACAAGTGTCACCTGAGAACTGCCATCTGACGTGAGGTATAATACCATCTGGGAGTTCTCGGCGAGTCCGTCCAGTGTACTCAGTCTCCACTGAGCACCCGTATACCATCTCTGATGTCAAACACCAATGGATATGGGATCATCCATCGCCCATCACATGGGTCGAGAAGCGTATACGCTAGTCTACACTGGTATATCGATGCCCCGTCTCGATACACCCACGACTAGGGACCTTGAAAGATGTACTTATGGACTACCATGTCCCTACTAGTATGATCTGCATCACAGTCCAGGTAGTCAAGTACATATCCTAAGGGCTTTACCAACATGTAACTATAAGACAGTATGAAGAGACAAGTGTACATGTTAAGATAAAGAGCAACCAGATAGCATACTATCATATCGAGCAAGAAAGTCATCTCTATATATGTCCAAGCATCCAATATAATATACATCATCTGTACAATACTGGCCTCTAGGGCATACATACAACTAACAATCTCCCACTTGCACTAGGGCCAGCTGCTGTAGTATCGCATACCGAGCATCCCGAAGAGTCTCTCAAACTGAATCTGGGGAATGGCCTTCGTGAGTGGATCCGCCGTGTTGTTCTTCGTGTCAACTCTCCTGACCTCGATCTCCCGGCGATCAACTATCTCCCGGATCAGGTGATACCGCCTCAGAATATGTCTGGATCGCTGATGGGACCTGGGTTCCTTAGCCAAAGCCACTGCTCCATTGTTATCGCAATACAAAGGTATTGGATGCACAATGAATGGAACCACACCAAGTTCAGTAATGAACTTCTTGATCCAGACAGCTTCTTTAGCAGCATCGTTGGCAGCGATGTATTCAGCCTCCATCGTCGAGTCTGCCACGGTTTCCTGCTTGGAACTCTTCCAGCTAACCGCCCCTCCGTAAAGGGTAAAGACAAAGCCTGACTGCGACTTAGAGTCGTCCTTATCACTTTGGAAGCTCGAATCGGTAAAGGACTCCACTTGGAGCTCTCCGTTACCATACACCAAGAACATATCTCTAGTTCTTCGCAAGTACTTGAGAATGCTCTTCACAGCTGTCCAGTGACTCTCTCCAGGATCAGCTTGATACCTGCTCACTATACTTAATGAGTATGCTACATCGGGTCTGGTACATAGCATCGCATACATGATAGAGCCTATTGCCGAAGCATAGGGTATCCCTTGCATGCGAGCTCTCTCCAAATCAGTCTTGGGAGACATCTCTTTGGAGAGAGTGACTTCAGAGATCGTGGGTAAGTTCCCACGCTTGGACTCTTCCATACTAAACCTCTTTAGTATGGTGTCAATGTACCTGGATTGGGACAATCCCAAAATCCTTTTAGATCTATCTCTATAGATCCTGATTCCCAATATGCAGGAGGCATCACCAAGATCTTTCATTGAGAATCTTTGTGATAAGAAGAGCTTAACCGATTGCAGCATAGGAATATCATTTCCTATCAAGAGTATGTCGTCCACGTACAATACGAGGAAGACAACCTTACTCCCTGCCACCTTCCTGTAGATACAAGGTTCATCTGGATTTTTGACGAAATCAAACTCTTTGATAACGACGTCAAAGCAGATGTTCCAACTCCGCGATGCTTGCTTTAATCCATAAATGGATTTAAGCAGCTTGCACACCTTCCCGCTGCTCCCACTGTCTACGAAGCCCTCTGGCTGAGTCATGTACACGCACTCTTCTAAATCACCGTTTAGAAAGGCGGTCTTAACATCCATTTGTCAGATTTCATAGTCATGATATGCAGCAATAGCAAGTATGATCCGGATGGATTTAAGCATAGCCACTGGAGAAAAGGTTTCGTCATAGTCCACACCTGGTCTTTGACGAAAACCCTTTGCTACAAGTCTAGCTTTGAAAGTCTCCACTTTCCCATCTACACCAAGTTTCTTCTTGAAGATCCACTTGCTCCCAATGGGTTTTACCCCTTCAGGAGCAACTTCCAAAGTCCATACTTTGTTGGTGTACATGGAATCCATCTCGGACCGCATAGCATCCAGCCATTTCACTGAGTCCCCACTCGTGATGGCCTGCTCGAAGCTAGTTGGGTCATCATCCTCCATGATGCAATCCTCACTGCCACCATCAATGAGAAAACCGTAGTATCTCTCAGGTTGGCGAGGAACCCTACTAGATCGGCGGAGAGGCTGAGGTTCGTCGGGAGTTACTGAATCCTCTGGTTCCACTAAATCTTCAGTTTGAGTTTGTGTAGCCGGAATTTCTTCCAGTTCTACCTTATCGCCACTAATTTCCTTTGCAAGAAATTCCTTTTCCAAAAAGGTGGCATGGCGAGAAACAAACACTTTTTGTTCCTCTGTATGGTAGAAAAGATATCCATGTGAATGTTTGGGATATCCCACAAACTTGCATAGAACCGACCGTGCCTCGAGTTTGTCCGGATTTTGCCTTTTGACATAGGCCGGGCAACCCCATATCTTAACTCGTTTAAGACATGGTCTCTTCCCACTCCATATCTCATATGGTGTGGTAGGTACAGATTTAGATGGAACTTGATTCAATAGGTATGCTGCCGTCTCCAGCGCATAACCCCAGAAGGAAATAGGTAACTCAGCTGTGCTCATCATAGAGCGCACCATATCTAATAGGGTGCGGTTCTTCCGTTCTGATACACCGTTGTGCTGTGGTGTATATGGAGGAGTCAGCTGAGAGAGAATCCCATTCTCTTTTAGGAAGTCCAGGAATTCATTACTTAAGTATTCTCCTCCTCGATCAGATCGTAGGATTTTAATACTTTTTCCGGTTTGTTTCTCAACTTCTTGTTTATATTCCCTAAATTTCTCAAAAGCTCCTGATTTGTGTTTCATTAGGAACACATACCCGAACCTGGAGAGATCGTCAGTGAATGTAATGAAGTATGAAGAACCATCCCTGGCATGTGTAGACATGGGACCGCATACATCACTATGAATAAGTCCCAAGAGTTCGGTAACTCTTTCTCCGTGTCCCGTAAACGGAGTTTTGGTCATCTTGCCTTTGAGACATGACTGGCAAGTGTCATAAGATGAAAATTCAAACGGATTTAAATATCTATCTTTATGTAACTTAGCTAGTCGTGTCGCATTGATGTGACCCAGTCTACAATGCCACAAGAAGGATTCGTTGAGTTCAGAACTCTTCCTCTTGTGTGTGTTTGTTATGCTCAGAACTGTTGATTGATTTAGAACATAAATGCCATTGCACAACGTGCCTGATCCAACCAACTTTTGGTCATGGAAAATGTTCATAACATTATCCTGTAATACAAAATTATATCCCTCTTTACTCAATAAAGAAACCGATATAATGTTGCATATCAGGTTCGGCATGTAATAGCATTCGTTCAGAACCAATGTATTACCAGTTGGTAATGCAAAGTGATATTCCCCGACAGTCTTAGCTGCAACAATTGCACCATTTCCAACTCTAATGTCTTTATCACCTTCTCCAAGTTCTCTACCTTTTCTAAGCCCATGTAACTGATTACATATATGGGATCCTGATCCGGTATCTAATACCCAGGACGTAGAGCAAATGGAGAAACAGTTCTCAGTAACGAACACACCCGAAGAAAATGCATCAACATGTACTTTCTTCAATCGGGTGGGATGGGAATCCTGGTATTCCCCTATATCCTGTTCATTCCTATAACTCTTATAAGAATGATCGGAACCAACGTTCCCCAGCACAGTATAACATGCGGGTTCGGTCAATACATCCATATTATTATCTTTATTAAGGCATGAAATGGTCGCTACCTGGAGAGAGAGAGAAGAAAACACTTTAGCGTAAGCTCGTGCAAGATCAGATTGGTTATTATCTTATCTAATCAGGATGGCTCCCACTGCTTTTTATCAAATCTTCCTTCAAACCCTAAAAGGAAAGACTAGCCGGGATTAATTACACACTACAAGTTCGCCAATCTTTCAGCCAGGCCAGTGTCGGTACTTTGAGGGAGGTCCCCCGTGCTTTCGCACGAACCTAATTACTGTAAACCTCGTTTTCCCAGAGACGTAACCCCGTTGACACCTTTCTAGACACCTACTTGATCGGCTAATTGCAATGTGTAAAACTCTCCCAGGAGTAACTCTTACTCGCAGCGGGTATCAGGATCCAACTATCTCATAGAAGGTATGCAATCTCATTGCAAATTTCAACACTTGAAATTCCCGATAATATTTTGCCCCTAGCGTCCTATGACCTTGACAAAGGGCAACAAATCATAGCATGCTAGTCAAGTTCAACCCGTCATTTCTTGATTGAATCAAACCCACCCGCACGGCCCTTGACAAAGGCCAACAAGGTCGTACGACTGCCCTGAAACAATCTGCATCATATGCATAAGCAGATAATCACTATTCAGCTACCGCACACTACGCCTTGACAGAGGCCAACAAACGCAGCACGAATACTAAACAGTTCTTATCTGAAATGACGGAGGGCTACGACAGGTTTTTCTGAAAACCTATTGCATAATGAACTTGATATCGTTGTAGAATCAAATGAAGTTTTGAAATGGAGTGATTTTGCGGCTTTTCTAGTTTTGCTAAAGGAGTCACTCCCGGTGAAGGGATCTCGGTCCTTTCCTCGTCGAATGAGGTGCGGGATATATCATATATATCGCTGTGCAAAGCAAAAACCCAAAAGCAGTCAAAAGCAAGCCGTGTGTGTAGCATCTGCCAGTACTGCTAAAGGAGTCACTCCCGGTGAAGGGATCTCGGTCCTTTCCTCATCGAATAAGGTGCAGGGTATATCATATATACCGCTATGCAAAGCAAGAACTGTAGCTACCTGTTTTGTTTAAAATTTGATTCTACAACATCTTAGGTTTCTTATCTTTCATTAATCACATTAATGAAGTCCCATCATTTAAATACCTAAACATCACAGATAGATATGACGTACACTTATGCCATCCGCATTCGCCTCGATGTCCCCTCATGCACCGTTAGGTTAGGTAACTAACGACAGAGCAGGGCAGGGCTAGCGCGGGTGTAAAACATAAGTAACGTCTATATAATATATCATATATACTATATACTATATCCATCACAGAATCACATCACAGATATCGCAGCAGAAGAAATATATGAAATATTGGATATACTAGGACGTCCGTGTTTTCAATACGAGCCAGTATAAAACACGGATTCCACGGTCGTGATGAATAGCCAATCCCACACCCCTAGACCCCTACGAGAGCGGCAAGCAACCCTGCCAATTCTAGGGTTAGGAGACCCGGACTCGACTCCTCGAGTTGGTCTCCCACTGGACCCCAGAACCCGGTTACTTGTGCTCCCCTCCTTGGGTCTATCCTAATGCGGAAAAGTAAATAATATACAAAGGGTGACAACTTTCGCTACCTGGAAGTGCCCCAAATAAAAGAATATTACATACAAGTTTTTACATGAATGAAAATGAAAAACACTCATCTCACATAAAAACCCCCGGCTATTCGAACACGACAATCCAATATAACATATCCAGCAACACATAACATCACATGTCATCAACGTAAGTAAATATGCGCATCCCAATTGTCGTTGACATATAGCAACGAAACCGGCGATATCACATATTACACTTACGGTCACAGAAAAGAAAGTGTAAAACTACAACAATTGGAATCCGCAACTTCTTTAGACATCACATGCCTAACAGTTATAAACCCCGCATTTTAGTCCCATTATCGAAAACTCTTTTCGATATCAAGTGAAACTAAACCGCTAGATTTATAACATTTATCCAGTTATCTCATAACTGTTTGTGAATTCCAATTATTGTATCCAATTCCGGATAAATAGAATATATTAAACTTTCCGATCGAACATTCGAACACCCAAGTTTTCCCGATACAGCTCAACACATGAAATAAGTCTAACAACATTCAGTTCGTGTCTCAGTACCAACGGTCCAGCCGTAGAAGGGTCAAGCCAACGCCTCACATGTGGCACGCCGTACTGCCCCAAACCCGAAGGTTCAAAGGGCAGTTCAAGACGGTCACATAATCGAGTTAAGGTTTGTTGTCTTCTAGAGGGTCCATCGCGTTACTTGCACTACTTAGAATGTCGTTAAACTACGGAAAAAATCCAACACTTGGAAATTTCCCGACAGGGGAAAAGTTGGGTATTTATATCCGGTCGAACTTTTTAATATATTCTATAAATTATCCGGAAGTACACAAAGACGAAATTTGATAATCCGGTCGAAACACCGAAGCTCTAAAACACCCCAGAAAATTAAACTCTGGAATAATTATTAAAAATACCCAAAGCTCAGCTGCAGAAAATATGAATTACTGTGCAGAGGAGGAGGTATGACGTCATCAAGCCGCCGCGGAACCGCCGCCTAAGCTGGCTTAGGCCGCGGTTCCGCCGCGCATTTCACTGTTCATTGGACAATTTTTGCACCGTAATTCTTAGATTTCCCTGCTGAATTTTTTAAGCATTTTTAATATTGAAAAATCCCAGAATTTAGAAAATGTACAGAGAGCATATATGGTTTAGGGTTTCGGGTTCGTTCGGGTTTCAAATTGCGTCTAGACTTCGCCTAAGGCTCTAGCTAGGCTCTGATACCACTGAAAGGTTCCTAGGCACCCTATAGAGGTCTCACAAGGCATCGAACATGCCAAATTTAAAAAATATGGTGCCGAGAAACCCTAGTTAACGGATCGTTGCTAGATGTCTAGGCGAAAAACAAAACTAGTTAACAAATTAACTATAGGTTAGATGCTACAACCTTTGTAGATCCGGTAATCCTCTTCCTTGGCTCCACGTAGGCATCCTCTCGCTGTCCTTTTCGAATCCTAGACTCGTTCATCGGCTTCATCGGGAAAACGAGCGGAATAGGTCGTCGGCTTCGTGTCAAAGACGATCTACGTCGAGGTTGCACAAGCTCAAGCTCCGACTTCAACAAGTGGTGAAACTTGTGAAGAAAACACCCAAAACAACTTGGCAAGAGGTAGAGGGTGAAGAAATAGGAGGTGGGTTCACTTTAGAATTGGATTTCTCACTTTAAAAATCAAGTTGCCATTGATGGCATCAAGCTTTCTCTTTGAAGAAGAAGAAGAAGATGAAGAAAGAATTGTTATGATAAGTGTTATGGAAAAAGAATAATAAAACAATACTTATCATCTTCTAACCATGGTCAAGTGTAGAGAATAGACCATGGTTAGTGGGATTGGTTAGGGTTTAGTATGATGACAAAATGGTATCATTAGTCAAAGCTTCATGAAGCTTCAACAAGCTTCAAGTTAAAAATGAAACCATTTTGTTTTTCATTTATTTATTTATCAAGAAAGAATAGATAAATAAATAAGTAATTAAATCAAAACCCTAACTCATCTCATAACCATGGTTTAAGACTTAACACATAACCAATTTACATGCATCATCAAACATGACACATACAAGTGCACACAAAATATATCACATATACAATGTGCTTTTCAAGTGAGAAAAATCCGTTTAAAGTGAACCAACACTAGTTAATGCAAAGTAATATATCAAATATATAATTATACATTAAATCATTAAATCAACATTTGATTCAATGATCCGGTCATGTCGCACATAACCGACTAGTATTCAATGTATCGATTTATCGAATCAATGATTCGATAACTAGGTCATATCGAATATAACCAATCGAAACATTTATCGCGAGAATGAAATGCGGTATCACATACACGCATTATTCTCGGTCCTGCACATATCTCATATGCGCTCCTATTTCGTTTCGCTTGAGCCAGGAAACCTCTGTGTAGGACTCTAAAGACTCGTCAATATGCCGGTAGCAGATGATGATCATATCAAGCATCCACAAGCCGCAAGCGGTCTGCTAAACGTAACGGCCATCCGGGTATTGAGCGATCAGAAGATCGACGAGCTAGCCCGCTCATACTCCTGTGAATCCAACCAGTAACACTTACCGTACAGTCCGGTCTGTTCGTCTGATACGTCGCATATCAAGTCTAGGGGTGGTAAACGTCAGACCCCAATAGTCGATAAGTCGTGCCGATGTGAGCCTCATAACGGGTCGAGAAACTATTGGTAACACTTACCAGCAAATCTCTGATCAGCCCTGGCCAGGGACTTCCCTGTTACGGCCAATCGAGCACAGCGCAACATCAACCCCCAATACCGGGAGAGACGAAACCCCTCCTATCGCTCATTGCCTCCATGTGACTCGGGACTGTACCCAAAGACCACCGTTTTGCATGCCCTCATGGACGTGGTAAGGTGGAGATCAAAGCACAGTGGGAATCACACAAGACTCTATGACGATCTCGGGTCTACAGACTAACCTGTACAAGTGTCACCTGAGAACTGCCATCTGACGTGAGGTATAATACCATCTGGGAGTTCTCGGCGAGTCCGTCCAGTGTACTCAGTCTCCACTGAGCACCCGTATACCATCTCTGATGTCAAACACCAATAAATATGGGATCATCCATCGCCCATCACATGGGTCGAGAAGCGTATACGCTAGTCTACACTGGTATATCGATGCCCCGTCTCGATACACCCACGACTAGGGACCTTGAAGGATGTACTTATGGACTACCATGTCCCCACTAGTATGATCTGCATCACAGTCCAGATAGTCAAGTATATATCCTAAGGGCTTTACCAACATGTAACTATAAGACAGTATGAAGAGACAAGTGTACATGTTAAGATAAAGAGCAACCAGATAGCATACTATCATATCGAGCAAGAAAGTCATCTCTATATATGTCCAAGCATCCAATATAATATACATCATCTGTACAATACTGGCCTCTAGGGTATACATACAACTAACAGTTTGGAGATATCTTCAGAAATACATGATCTCCCGGTTGGAACTCCAAATGTCGTCGCTTCGCATCAGCACAGTGCTTCTATCGATCTTGGGCTATGCACATTCTTTCCCTGATAGTACGAACTACGTCAACCGTTACCACTATCATCTCAGGTCTAAGGAGTTCTCTATCTCTAACGTCGTCCTAACTTAATGGTGATCGACACTTCCTTCCATAAAGTGCTGCAAAGGGTACCATTCCTATGCTTGCTTGGTAGCTGTTGTTGTATGAAAACTCCACAAGATGTAGGTGATTTTCCTACGATCCTCCGAAGTCTAACATACACGCTTTGAGCATATCTTCCAAGATCTGAATAGTCCGCTCAGACTGTCCATCTGTTTGTGGACAATAAGCTGTGCTGAAGTTCAAACTTGTTCCCAAGCTCGCTTGCAGATTTTGCCAAAATTATGATCGGAACCTGGTGTCACGATCGGAGACAATGCAGACCGGTACTCCACGAAGTCTCACGATTTCCTGTATGAGTTCATGGGTATTAGAGATAGTACATATTTGAAGAGTTTAAATCTTACCTAGATTCTTACTTCCATGTACTTCTTTGCTAATATCTCAGTAGATTGGCTAACTCGAAATGGGATATAGTGAGCCGACTTCGTGAGTCGATCCACAATAACCCATACCGCATCGTTACCCTTTGTGCTGCGTGGAAGTGCAGTCACAAAATCCATCATGATATGTAGCCACTTCCATTCAGGAATAGAAAAAAGTTGAAGTAATCCAGCAGTCCTGTGATGTTCAGCCTTTACTTGCCGACACACCAAGCATTTAGTGACGCTTCTGGCTACTTCACGCTTTATTCCATGCCACCAGTAATTTTGACGCATATATTTGTATATCTTTGTACCTCCAGGGTGTACTGAGTAGGGAGAGCTGTGAGCTTCTTTCATTAACTCGTCCCGAACAGAACCTTTTGGTACATACAATCTACTGCCGTATCTTAAAGATCTGTCTTCATGGATGATGAAGTCTATTCTGAATCCATTCTATACTTGTTCTATGATCTTTTGCAACTTAGCATCATTTGCTTGAGCTGCTTTGATCTGATTGACAATAGTAGATTGAACTTGTAAGTTCATAAAACTTGAAGCGTTGCCTGGCATAACTACTTTAATCTTGATCTGATGCAAGCCTTGTTGAAGCTTCCACTGAGCGGTGAGATACATCGATAATGGTTGGCGACTAAGAGCATCTGGAACTACATTCATCTTCCATGGGTGATATTGCAGGTTGATGTCAAAATCCGCCATGAGTTCTAACCATCGTCTCTGCCGCATAATAAGCTCCATCTGAGTAAACACATATTTCAGACTCTTGTGATCTGTGTATATGTTCACTCGTTCACTAAGAAGATAATGGCGCCAAATCTTAAGAGCAAAGATTACGGCTGCCAATTCCAAATCATGCGTCGGATAATTACGCTCATGAATCTTCAGCTGTCTTGAAGCATAAGCCACAACTTTACCGTGCTGATGTAGAACACATCCTAATCCTTTACCGGATGCATCACAATGCACTTCGAAACCTCCAGATTGGTCCGGTATAACAAGAATAGGCGCTGATGTCAACCTTGACTTGAGTTCTACGAAAACTTGTTCACATGCTTCTGACCACACGAAGTCTTCATCTTTACGTGTGAACTTGGTCAGGGGTGTTGCTATCTTGGAAAATCCTTCAATGAACCTTCTGTAATATCCAGCTAGACCCAAGAAACTTCGAATGTCCTTCACTGACTTTGGTGTCGGCCATTCGCTTACTGCTGAAACTTTTGCTGGATCCACAGAGATTCCTTCGCCTGATACAATGTGTCCGAGAAAACCGACTTGATCTAGCCAAAACTCGCATTTGCTGTACTTGGCATATAGTTGATGTTGTCGTAGAGTTTCTAGGTCAATTCGTAGGTGCTCTGCATGTTCCTTCCGACTCTTAGAATACACCAGGAAGTCTTTGATGAAGATGACAATGAACATGTCTAAGTACTCTCGGAAAACTTGATTCATTAGGTTCATGAATATTGCTGGTGCATTGGTCACTCTAAATGGAATCATAAGAAATTCGTAATGACCATAGCGAGTTCTGAATGTCGTTTTATGGACATCAGAATCCTTGAGCTTCACCTGATGATAACCCGAACGAAGATCTAACTTGGAGAAAACACAAGATCCACTTAGCTGATCAAACAGATCGTCGATTCACGGGAATGGATACTTGTTCTTTATTGTTACTTCGTTCAAGGCTCTATAATCGATGCACATTTTGTATGAACCTTCCTTCTTCTTCACAAGCAGTACTGGTGATCCCCAACTTGAAGTGCTGGGACGAATCCATCCTTTCGCCAATAATTCGTCCAACTGAGTTCTGACTTCCTTCAAACCTTCCAGACTTAATCGATACGGTGCTTTGATTACTGGTTGTGCTCCTGGAATTAAATCAATGCTGAATTTAAGAGCTCGATCAGGAGGCAAACCTGATATGTCTTCAGGAAATACGTCATCGAACTCTCGAACTACTTCTGGCTTTGATCCTTCCTCTGCTTGAATTGCCGCAATCACTGCCTTCTTTGGTTTCGCCTTTGTTGGGGTCGAAAATTGCACCCCGGTTGACCAAGTCAAACTCAAAGTCAACCAAAAGCCAAGTGGGCCCAAGCCCAAGTCAAGTGGGCCCATGCCCGAGTCGAGCCCGAACATGAAGCAGCCGGCCTCCCCCGTGCCAACATAAAAATCATGTAATAAATAATTTTAATGTAAGTTTTTATGCATGAATGGGCATAAAGCCAAATTTTTGTAAAGCCCATGGCTTATGTGCAAAAAGAAATAGCACATGAGGCATGGGATGGGCAAAATGCCATTTTTGTAAAGCCCAAGGGGCCATATATAAAGTGTATAGCCTATAAAGGCAACGATAATGAAAATATCTCAACAACTTTTTCTCTCACTAAAAAAATCAAGGTCTGTGTCTCCTTCTCCTTCCTCAAGGTTCTAAACCTTCTTCTTTCTTTTGAATTAAATCAAGAGTTTTACCCTTTCTTTTCCAAAACTAAATAGTTTTTCACCACAAAACCCATAAAGGGGAGCTCAGATCTTCCATTAGATCTCAAAAAGGGGAGATTTTTAAAACCTCACCCCTCTTGTTCTTCAAGAACCAGCCGACAAAGAGGAGGAAGAAGGAGTCTCATCTCCAAAAATCCCACTTTGGAAAAGATCCCAGGCTTAAGAAAGAAGAACCTCTGAAGATTTTTAGGGAGTTCAACTCCAAGACCCAAATCCTCAAAGGAGTTTAACTCCTAAACCAGACCTTCAGGAGTTTAACTCCACTCAAAATCCTCTTTTTGGAGTTTAACTCCTATTTCTGGGGTAAAAACCACCTCCTTTTGCTAGCGCCCAAAGCGCTAGAGCCCGAGCGTCTAGAGTGCTAGCGCCCGAGCGCCCACGTGCCGGGCACGTGAGGCGCTAGCGCCCAAAGCGCTAGCGCCAGAGCGCCCGATCGCCGGGCACGTGAGGCGCTAGTGCCCAAAGCGCTAACGCCCGAACGCCCATAGCGCTAGCGCTCGAGCGCCCTCGTGCTGGACATGTGAGGCGCTAGCGCCCAAAGCGCTAGCGCCAGCGCCCAAGCGCCTAGCGCTAACCCAAGCGCCCAAGCGGTGGCGCTCACACGTCCTTTGGACACCCTTTTCCCCTCATTTTACATGTACTCCACACTAAAAACACCTCCCCCATTAGAAAAAATTTCTAACGGGGCGCTGTCCCGCACCCCGCAAAGGGGCTGCTAGCCCCCTTGACCCCCAGTCCTCTATCCGGATAGTGGGACCCCCGTAAAAACTCTGTGGGGCCCCCCGATACATCCAAAACCCCTTCAAAACACAACACTGCATATTGAGTTCGCATGGCCTGTTTGACCTGTCATTCGGAAGCTCTCTCGCTCCAAAGGCGAGGGGTAATTAACGGCAGTTTTGTCCGCGGCTGCCGGAGATTCGGATCCTCACAATCAATAAACCCCAGCCTAGCCTAGGCAGGGAGAATCTGTAGTACGCCTGAACGCGTATTCCTATCTCAATGGGGTGACGAAACACCCTATAGATTCTGGCACGCTCGGTGGGACCAATCTCTCCTCCCATATTTCGGATTAAACACCCATGCGAACTCAATCAATATACATATCTATATTTACACTAAAATAATGCTCTTTCATGCAGTTTTCCAAGCAATCAATTTTCAACAATGTCTCCAAAGATGAACTCAGCTCCCATCTCCTACACGATAAAGAAGGACTCCAGGACGGTCCTCCCGGCCAGTCTTGGGCGACAGTGGAAGGAGCCGCTACTACAGTTCGGCTCTATTCTGTTCGTGCCAGCTAACGCCATTCCAGCTTCTCAAGCTCCAGTAACAGACAAACCGGCCTCGAAAGGCAAGAGGCCAAATATGGTGATCTCGAAGGCACCACTGCCCAAACGCAAGTCGGTGTCTGAACGAATTTCCTTAGCCCCAGCTGGAGAAAAGGCCATCAACACCAACAAAGCAACAAGGTGTCTCGAGCAAGCTCCAGTGGTGTCCCTAACAACTGCTCGATCGGGTGTCTTCTCTAAGCTCCCCGCCAATGATAAAGAAACAGCTAGATATGCGGTCCACACTGTCTACATAGTGGGCACGCGCAGCAAGAGCAAGGAGGGGGCCACTACATCTCAAATTCAATCTGGTGTGAATATGGCTGCTACATTCCAAGACCAGCCTCCTCTGGAAGGTAATGAAGACCCTTCCAGTGAGGCTGATAAGCAGGGAGATCCCTCAGTTCATGAGGAGTCGGGCTCAGAAAGCGAAGATGAACCAACTTTCCATCCTAAGACCGCAGAGCAGCAACTTCTCCAGGAGCTCTGAAAGCAGCTCAGAAGTAGAGACAAGGAGATGGCCAAGCTCTACTTAAAAATTGACGACTTGATAAATGGCGTCTTACAGCTCACAGCTCAAGTTGCCTCTCAGCTGCCCAATCAAGCGCATGGTTCTACTCATGAACCGGGAAACGGTGTCCCGAGACAGCCGACGCCTATTCCCTTAAATCTAAAGGTGGGCGAGCTGCATGAAAGTCGGCCGCATCCTATCTCAGGAAATGTCTTGACTACCGATGACAGCAACCCGCTAACTCAAGATCAAATCATGGATTTGGTTGCCAACAAAATCAAAACATTGGTAGCCGAAGCCGGAGAGCAAAAAGATGTTAGCAGTAGCGGGAGACCATATCCTGCTTGGTACGATCTTGTGGAGTTTCCCACTGCCTATGTCGTCCCCAAATTTGAAAGGTTCGATGGGACAGGAAATGCAAACAGGCACATTGCCCAATTTAAAGCATCATGCGTGAATACTGGGGGCAATGATGCGCTCCTTCTCCACCAGTTTGTCAATATCCTGACTGATGTTGCTTTCGATTGGTATGCAAGCATACCGGATGACTCGATCACGACGTTCGCTCAAATAGAATCCATGTTCAAGCAAAGGTTCATGAGTGTCAGCGATAAAATCACCATTGCCGATCTCGTAAGGACCGAGCCAAAGAACAACAAAAGCAACATGGATTTTATAGTTCGATAGCGCAATCTTTCTGTCAAATGTGAACCGCAGTTGGAGCAAGACCAATCCGTCAGTCTTCTTATAGAAAATCTGAACGACTGGATGAAACCTTTCCTGTGCACCGCAGGCCTCAGAACATTCCAAGAGCTGACAAAGAAAGTTCAAATGTTGGAACGCTCAAAACCCGAGTCCACTCAGAATCTCCAATTCACAAACAGACCGAGACATCGGAGGGACGACAACCGGAAAAGTGAAAGTTCTAATAGCACCGATTCTCTAAATAAACAGAGAGTGGGTAGAGAGAAAACTAACAAATCTCGGGAGCCAACTTTGTAGGAAAGAAGAAATAAGGTCTACACTTTCAGAAGGGACAAAGTCAACAAAATATTTAAAGATACTCTGAAGAATGGCCTGCGGCTACCAGAACCAAAAAGGCTAAGCGAAGAAAACGGGACTAATCATCCCAACTTTTACCCATACCACGGAGTGCTGGGACACATTATTGAAGACTGTAGCATCTTCAAGGATTGGGTCGAGAAACAATACAAGACAGGAGAAATATCATTGTCCCCTGGCGTGTTAACAAACAGTCAAGCTGCGACCGCTAATTTCATAAAAACGGAGACCGAAGTCTTTCGGGAACCTGATTCTCTCAGACATCTGCCTTTCTCTAAGAAGAGCGGACTAAGGCAACAAGCTAAGAGCCAGGCGAGCAACATTGCCAATGAAGAAGCAATAGACGGGTACACAACCCATACGGTCTACATGATACAGCTCAGGGGAGCAAGTCCTCCTACGCCTTATAGCCATAACAATGACGTGGTTGTTGCCATCCAACACCAGCTCGATCCAAATGATGAAGAGCCCGCTCAGGCCATTAAGCCAAAGGAACCCGTGGTTCTTGTTGAATCAAGCTCAGGCGGTAAGGATGATGCCGTTGTCATATCTCGGACTATAGAACAAGCATTATCCCAATGGCTTCAAAAGCAGCTTCAGGATAGGGACAAGAAGATGGCCAAGGTCCATTCAAAAGTCGAAGAGCTGGCAAACGTCGTGGCAGATCTCACAACCCAAGTCGTCCGATTGCAATTACAACAAAATCAAATTTTGGTTCGTGAGATAGGGATTGATATCCAGAAGCAGCCAACCAATACTCCCTCCGGCCCAAAAGCAGAACACCTTTGCGAAAAACGGCCGCGGTCAGCCTCCAGTCGCTCTGATACGTACACTGAACGTGGTAAGCGGACAATAGGCGAACCAAAGACCGATCGTCCTCAGGGTCCAGCATCAGTAAGGGCACCTACTCTAATGGAGAGAAAGAAGAAAGTATACTCCTTCAGGAGAGATGAAGTCCGCAAAATATTTGAGGACGCCTTGAACAACGGTCTTCAACTGCCTATTCCAAAGAGGCCACATGAGATGAACATGACCGGCAATCCCCTATACTGCCCATATCATAGAATGGTGAGTCATACTATTGAAGACTGCTATGTTTTTAAAGACTATGTGGAGAACCAATACAAACTTGGAAAAGTCTCATAGTTGTCAGATGTACCGACAAGCCACAGAGCTACGGTCATAAACACAACCCCGCCAAGATCAAAGTTCGAGGAGCTGGGATAAGCAAACCATAGACCACCAAGTCTTTAAACTGAGAATAACAGACCACCAAGTCTTTAAACTGGGAATAACTGACCACCATGTCATTAAACTGGGAAAAATCGACCTCTAAGTCGTTAAACTGGGGATATAAAAATGTGTAAATAAAACAAAAAATAATAATAATAATAAAAAGCCAAAATGATGGGGCAACTCGCAATAAAAATCAGCGAGTAAAAATAAAGATGAAAAATAAGGCCGAAATGATAGGGCAATAGCGACCTTCGCGATAAAAAAAAGCTGAAATGATAGAGCAATCGCGGAAAAAAAAAAGGCGAATGATGAGTCGCTCCTGGTACCATATTCCAGTGCAGCGATGCAGACGCCGTCCAAAACTCTGAATACCCCAACGGCGAATAATGAATCACTCCTGGTACTATATTCCAGTGCAGCGATACAGACACCAACCAAAATTCAAATCCCCAGACGGCGAATGATGGGTCGCTTCCGGTACCATATTCCAGTGCAGCGATGCAGACGCTGTCCAAAACTCTGAATACCCCAACGGCGAATGATGAATCGCTCCTGGTACCATATTCTAGTGCAGCGATGCAGACGCCAACCAAAATTCAAATCCCCAGACGGCGAATGATGAGTCGTCCTGATACCATATTCCAGTGCAGCGATTCAGATGCCGTCCAAAACTCAAATCCCCAACGGCGAATGATGAGTCGCTCCTGGTACCATATTCCAGTGCAGCGATGCAGACGCCAACCAAAATCCAAACTCTCAAATGGCGAATGATGAGTCGCTCCTGGTACCATATTCCAGTGCAGCGATGCAGACGCTAACCAAAATCCAATTTCCCAAAATTCTTCCGGCCCTACGGTTGGTCCCCAAGTTGACTACCATATATAATCCACGGGCACAAATAATTCTCATCATACTCATGCCCCACCGCAACCACCAGTTACGCGGCTGGTCTCCGCCCTTGGAATTATGCTCCATTTGGGAAGACCCAGTCATGTGTCTTCACGATACATGAGGAGAACAAGCCTTCGTGGGATCCTTACGACTCACAAAGGAAAAACACACTTGGGGGTCCTCATGACTCCTAAGAAGAAAATATACCTACGATATCCTTAGTCTCGTAGGGAGAAAATGCTTTTATGGGACCCTTACGGCCCATAAAATTGAAAAGCCTTAGGGGATAGGGATCTAAACCTGTCCCCTAAGCCATCGTTCCCCAACAGGGAAAGGCAAATGATGAATTGCTCCTGGCACATGTGCTTCAGTGTTAGCAACGCTGATGCCGACCCCTAGCCCAAAATTCCAAGCTTCCGATCTGATAGACCCCTAAGTCTTTAAACTAGGAACAGATGACCGCTAAGTCGTTAAACTGGGAACAGATGACCACCACGTCGTTAAACTGGGAATGATAGACCTCTAAGTCTTTAAACTGGGAACCGCTGACCACCACGTCATTAAACTGGGAACAGTTGACCGCTAAGTCGTTAAACTGGGCACAATAGACCCCTAAGTCTTTAAACTGGGAACAGTTGACCGCTAAGTCGTTAAACTGGGCACAATAGATCCCTAAGTCTTTAAACTGGGAACAGATGACCGCTAAGTTGTTAAACTGGGAACAGATGACCGCTAAGTCGTTAAACTGGGCACGATAGACCCCTAAGTCTTTAAACTGGGAACAGATGACCGCTAAGTCATTAAACTGGGAACAGATGACCGCTAAGTCGTTAAACTGGGAACAGATGACCGCTAAGTCGTTAAACTGGAAACAGATGACCCCTAAGTCATTAAACTGGGAATGAGGGAAATCCACTCATGTATCCTCACGATGCATGAGGAGAATAAAACTTGCGAGATCCTTACGACTCGTAAGAAAACGCCTTCGTGGGATCCTTACGACTCACAAAGGAAAAGCACACTTGGGGGTCCTCACGACTCCTAAGGAGAAAATGACCTACGAGATCCTTACTACTCGTAGGGAGAAAATGCTTTTATGGGACCCATACGGCCCATAAAATTGAAAAGCCTTAGGTGATAGGGATCTAAACCTGTCCCCTAAGCCATCGCTTCCCAATAAGCAAAGGCAAATGATGATTCGCTCCTGATACCATATTACAGTGTAGCGGTGCTGATGCCAAACCAAAACAAAATCCATAAATCCTCTCATGACAGATGATGATTCGCTCCTGGTACCATATTCCAGTGTAGCGATACTGATGTCAACCCAAATCAAATCAAATCAACAACCTCTGCGGCGGAATCATGCTTCGTCTCAGAATGTACCCCGTGTCAAAATCATGCTTTGCCTCGGAGTATCCACCTGCCCCGTCGGAATTATGCTTCGCCTGGGAATCATCCTCTACATCAAAACCAGTGACACTCCGCCTCGGGAAAACATCGACCAGCGACACTCCGTACTGGGGAAATGTCCAACAGCGACACTCCGTAACGGGGAAACGTCGACCAGCGACACTCCGTACCGGGGAAACGTCCAACAGTGACACTCCGTAACGGGGAAACATCAAGCAGACACTCCATCTCGGGGACACGTCAACCAGCTGACACTTCACCTCGGGGAAACGTCGACCAGCGACACTCCGTACCAGGGAAACGTCCAACAGCGACACTCCGTAACGGGGAAACGTCAAGCAGACACTCCGTGCCGGAGACACATCAACTAGCCAACACTCCGTCTTGGGGAAACGTCAAGCAGACACTCCGTGCCGGGGGCATGTCAACCAGCCGACACTCCGTAACTGAGAAAACGTCAAGCAGACACCCCGTCTCGGGGACACGTCTGTAGGGTGTTTTTCGTCACCCCATTGAGATGGGAATATGCGCGCGCTTGTCAGGCGCATTATAGATTCCCCTTGTCAAGGGTAGGCTGGGGTTTATTGATTGTGGGGATCCGAATCTCCGGTAGCCGCGAACTAAGCTGTCGTTAATTACCCCTCGCATTTGGAGCAAGAGAACCTCCGATTAACGAGTCAAACAGGTCATGCGAACTCAATGTGCAGTGTTTTGTTTTGAAGGGGTTTTGGATATATCGGGGGCCCTGTAGAGTTCTAACGGGGGAGGTATTTCTAGTGTGTGTGTAAAATGGGGGGAAAATGGCGTCCAAAGGACGCGTGAGCGCCAGCGCTTGGGTTAGCGCTAGGCACTTGGGCGCTGGCGCTAGCACTTTGGGCGCTGGCGCCGCATGTGCCCAGCATACAGGCGCTCGAGTGCTAGCGCTATGGGCGCGGCACGTGGGCTCTCGGGTGCTAGCGCTTCACATGTCCAGCACGTGGGCGTCACGTGCCCAGCATGCAGGCGCTCGAGCGCTAGCGCTATGGGCGCGGCACATGGGCTCTCGGGCGCTAGCGCTTCACATGCCCGGTACGTGGGCACTCGGGCGCTAGCGCCCATGCCCGGCACGTGGGCATCTGGGTGCTAGCGCTTTGGGCGCTCGGGCGCTAGCGAAAGGAGGGGATTTTACCCCAGAAACAGGAGTTAAACTCCAAAACGAGGAGGATTTAAACTCCAAAAGATTTAGATTTGGAGTCAAACTCCTTAGGATCTAGATTAGGAGTTAAACTCCTCTGAGGATTTGGGTCTTGAAGTTGAACTCTCTAAAAATCTTCAGAGGTTCTTCTCTCGAGTCTTGGATCTTCTCTTGACTGGGATTTTGTCCAAAGTTGGATTTTTGGAGATGGGGCTCCTTCTTCCTCCTCTTGATCGACTGGATCCTAGAGAAAAGGGGTGAGACTTAAAAGTCTCCCCATTTTTAAGATCTAATGGAAGATCTGAGCTCCCCTTTATGAGTTTTGTGGTGAAAAACTATTTAGTTTTTTAAAAGGAAGAGTAAAACTCTTGATTTAATTCAAAAGAAAGAAAAAGGTTTAGAACCTTGGGGAAGGAGAAGGAGGCATAGGCACCCTAGTTTTTGGGGAGAATGAAAAGTGTCTATTTTATTCATCATCATGTTGCCTTATATAGGCTTACATATTTACATATAGCCCTTTGGGCTTTACAAGATGGCATTTTGCCCATCCCATGTCTCATGTGCTATTTCTTTTTGCACATAAGATATGGGCTTTAAAAAAATTTGGCTTTATGCCCATTTTGCTCAGATTCATGCACAAAAAATTACATCAAAATTATTTGTTACATGATTTTTATTTTGGCATGGGAAGGCCGGCTGCGGTGCTCGACTTGGGCATGGGCTCACTTGCTTGGGCTTGGGCCCGCTTACTTGGGGTTGACCTTGACTTTGACCCGGTCAACTGGGGTGCAAATTTTGACCCCAACAACGTCAACCAGCCGACACTCCGCCTCGGGAAAACGTCAAGCAGACACTCCGTGCCGGGGGCACATCGACTACAGACACTCCGCCTCGGGGAAACGTCGACCAGCGACACTCCATGCCGGGGGCACGTCTACCAAATCACTCCGGGCCAGAGAAACGTCTACCACAGACACTCCGTCTCAGAGACGCGTCAAGCGTTTGTCCATGTCGTTAAAAGGGCAGTGCATCCCAAAAGTGGGAACCAAAGCAAGTCGCCTCCACGTGAAAGAAGATCCATCAATTTCATGCACATGACCCACATATGTGGTGTGCATTTATTGATGGGGGCACTTTGTTGGGGTCGAAAATTGCACCCCGGTTGACCAAGTCAAAGTCAAAGTCAACCCCAAGCCAAGTGGGCCCAAGCTCAGGTCAAGTGGGCCCATGCCCGAGTCGAGCCCGAACATGAAGCGGCCGGCCTCCCCCGTGCCAACATAAAAATCATGTAATAAATAATTTTAATGTAATTTTTTATGCATGAATGGGCATAAAACCAAATTTTTGTAAAGCCCATGGCTTATGTGAAAAAAGTGTTAGTTATATGTATGCCCTAGAGGCCATTACTGTACATACGATGTATATTGTAGTGGATGCTAGGACATATATAGGGAGGACTTTCTTGCTCGACATGATAGTATGCTATCTGGTTGTACTTTATCTTAACATGTACTCTGATTGTCTCTATATTACATGTTGATAAAGCCCTTAGGATATGTACTCGACTACTGGGACTATGATGAGATCATACTAGTGGGACCACGGTAGTCGACGAGTATATCCTATAACTATTCCTAGTCGAGGGTGTATCGAGACAGGGCATCGATACACCAGAGTAGACTAGCGTATACGCATCTTGACCCATATGATGGGCGATGGATGATCCCATATCCATCGGTGTTTGACATCAAGGATGGTGTACGGGTGCTCAGTAGAGACTGGGTACACTGGACGGACTCGCCGAGAACTCCCAGATGGTATTATACCATACGTCAGATGGCAATTCTCCGGTGACACTGGTACAGAGTAGTCCGTTGACCCGAGATCGTCATAGAGTCTTGTGTGATTCCCACTGTGCTTTGATTTCCATCATACCACGTCCAAGAGGGCGTGCAAAAAGGTGGCTTTTGGGTACAGTCCCGAATCACATGGAGGCAATGAGCGATAGGAGGGGATTCGTCTCTCCCGGTATAGGGAGTTGGTGTTGTGCTGTGTTCGATTGGCTATAACCGGAAATCCCTGGCCAGGGTTGCTGAGATTTACTGGTAAGTGTTATCAGTAGTTTCTCGAACTGTTATAGACCTCATATCGACACGACTTATCGAGCTACTGGGGTCTGACGTTTACCACCTCTAGGCGAGATATGCAACATATCAGACGACGAGACCGGACTGTACGGGAGTGTTACTGTTTGGATTCATAGGAGAATGTACAGGCTTGCTTGTTGATCTTCTGAGCGCTCAATACCTGGGTAGCTGTTACGTTTAGCTGACCGCTTGCAGCTTGTGGGTGTTTGATATGATCATCACCTACTGCCGGCGTATTGACGATTCTTTAGAGTCCTACACAGAGGTTTCTTGGCTCAGGCAAAACGGAATAGGAGCACATATGTGATATGTGCGGGACCGAGGATAATACGATATGAGATACCGTATTCTATTCTCGCGATATTTGATATCAACCGGGTCATCGGATCAAGTGTTGATTCGATGAATCGGTACGGATAAATATTAGTCGGTTATATGCGATATAGCCGGATTGTCGGATCAAGTGTTGATTCGATAATTTAATGTATAATAATATATATGATATATTAAAAGACATTAACTAATATTAGCTCACTAAAAGATTCTTTTTCTCACTCGGATAATACATTGATATATATGCGATATATGTTAATTGTATTATTTTATTTGGTTACAATAAATATTATATATGTGATATATAATATTGTAACATGATATGATAACTAATGCAACATGTTTAGTAAAGATTAATCAAGATTAGGGTTTGATTTGGGTTAATGACTTCTAGTAGATTCTAGAAGGTTTTCTTTTTGTTTTGGAAAAGATATTTTGAAGTGACTCATTCTTGACTCAACCCAAACCCTAACCCTTGGTTAATTCTCTACAATGGTTAAGTCTACCATGGTTGCATAATTCATCATTATCTTCTTTGCATTATTCATCACAAAAGATAATTCCATGATTGTTCATCTTCTTCCTTCATTCTCTTCATGAAAAAGCTTACTAGTTTTTCTAAAGTGATGAATAAATATGAGAAAAAGATAAATAAAGAGAGCAAAAATCCTACTTCATCATCCTCATCTTCTCTTGCCATTTAGATGAGGGTGTTCACATCATTTCATGAGTGTTAGCTTGTGTTAACGAAACTTCAAGGTAGATCATCTTAGTATCGAAGATCGGAAGCAAAGGTTGCATCTTTCTCTTCATGGAACCTCTCGAGAGTCCGGAACTCGATGATCGCAGCGAAGGGACCACAACACGGAGCATATGAAGTGAAGGACCGGATCTACAAAGGTTGTAATCCCTCTCACTTAGTGTTAAAGATGTTAACATGTTAGTTTTCGCCTAATCTCTAGTTTAAAGATCCGTATTCGGGTTGTTCGGCACGGCTAAATTTTTAATCGGGCATGGTTGATGCCTCGTAGACCCTTGTGCGCGTGCATAGCAACCCTACAGTGGTATCAGAGCCAAGCTAGAGCTTTAGGCGAAGTCTAGACGAAGTTTAAACTCCGATCGAATGCCGAAACCCCGACACGGAACCCTCTCTGTACATTTTTCAAAAATGAGGTTTTTTCTGAATTAAAAATTCTCATAAAATTAAGCAGGAAAAACTAAGGATTACTGTGAAGTACGGACCTCTCACTCGAAAATTTGACCGCGGAACCGCGGCTAAACCATGGGTTTTGCGGCGCTTCCGCGGCCAAAATTTGGACTTAGTCCCTGAAATTTCATGTAATTATTTTTAGGCCCTTTCTTGTTAATTTTTTCTGGGAATATTTTAATTCCACTCAAGTGTTGAGTTTTCAAGGGTTGTATTGGGGAATCGTTGATTCGATCGGATAATTTAACTTTGTTTAGTTTGTCCGGATAATTTTTAGAAACTGTTAAAAAGTTCGAACGGATATCAATAACTCACTTTTTCCCCTGTCGGAAAATTTTTCAAAAGTTGGATTTTTCCTCGTGTTTAAGAACGTTCTAAGTCGTGCAAGTAACGCAGTGGACCCTCTAGAAGACAACAAATCTTAACTCGATTATGTGACCGTCTTGAACTGCCTTTTGAACCTTAGGGTTTGGGGCAGTACGGCGTGCCACATGTGAGGCGTTGGCTTGACCCTTCTACGGCTGGACCATTGGTACTGTGGCATGTGATGGATGTTTTTAAACTGATTTCAAGTGTTGAGATATATTGGGGAAATCTTGGGTGTTTGATTGTTCGATCGGAAAGTTTAACATTTTTTGTTTTATCTGGATTGCGATACAATATTTGGAATCCACAAATTGTTATGAGATAACTGATTTGAATATTATAGACGTAGCAGTTTAGTCTCAGATGATCGGTTGCCACGGAATTTTGATGTGATCAAAAGTCCGTCGCAATCACGTAGCGTACGCGGATACTCGCCGGGTAAACTTAATAGACAGCTACGCCCCATAGCCCCGACCAAGTGATTGTAGGAGAACCCCGTCGCCAAAAGCATCCGTTCGGGTGCTTGCAGCAGCGGTGTTCCGCCTTAGTGCACTTTGTCGACGGCATCCGGGGGTGCGGCCGTCTACTAAAGTTTGCGACGAGCATTCGATCATAATGTCGGGAATCTTGTTGAATTGCCCGACTTGATATTGAAAAGAGTTTTCGATAAATGAGACTAAAATGCGGGGTTTATAATTGTTAGGCATGCGATGTCTAAGGAATTCATTTGGTTAGGCATGCGATGTCTAAGGAGGTTGCAGATTCCAACTGTTGTAGTTTTACACTTTTTTCTGTGACCGTAAGCGTAGTATGTGGTGTATCGCCGGCTTCGTTGCTATACATCAACGACAATCGGGATACGCATACTTGCTTACGTTGATGATATGAGATATTATGTGTTGCTGTGATATGTTATATTGGATCGTCGCGTTTGAATAGCCGGGGGTTTTATGTGAGATGAGAGTTTTTTCTTTTTCATTCATGTAAAATTCATTTGTATGTAATATTCTTTTATTGGGGCACTTCCAGGTTGCGGAAGATGTCACCGTTGTATATTATTTACTTTTCCGCATTAGGTAGACCCAAGGAGGGGAGCACAAGTAACCGGGTTCTAGGGTCCAGTGGGAGACCATCTCGAGGAGTCGGGACAGGGTCTCCTAACCCTAGAATTGGCTGTGTTGCTTGCCGCTCTCGTAGGGGTCTAGGGATGTGGGTTTGGCTATTCATCGCGACCGTGGAATCCGTGTTTTATACTGGCTCGTATTGAAAACACGGATGTCCTAGTATATCCAATATTTCATATACGTTCTTCTGCTGCAATGTTCTGTGATGAGATCATATTACTACCTGAGACGAATGTTTATATTATATATATGAGATATATGTTATATTGCAGATTTCGTTTCAAAAGAGATGCTTGTGAAGCAAAATAAAATGGGACTTCATTAATGAGATTAATGAAATAAAAGAAACCTAAAGATGTTGTAGAATCGAATTTCAAAAATAAAACAGGTAGCTACAGTTCTTGCTTTGCACAGAGGTATATGTGATATATCATGCACCTTATTCGATGAGGAAAGGACCGAGATCCCTTCACCGGGAGTGACTCCTTTAGCAATAACTGGCAGATGCTACAACCCTCGGTTTGTCTTTTGATTGCTTCTATAGTTTCTGCTTTGCATAGTGGTATTTATGAAATATCCTGCACCTTATTCGATGAGGAAAGGGCCGACGATCCCTTCACCGGGAGTGACCCCTTTAGCAAAACTAGAAAAGCCTCAAAAACACTCCATTTAAAATCACTCGATTCTACAACGATATCAAGTTCATTACGCAAAGAGTTTTCATAAAAACCTGTCGTAGCCCTCCGTCATTTCAGATAAGGACTGTTTAGTATTCGTGCTGTGTTTGTTGGCCTTTGTCAAGGCGTAGTGTGCGGTAGCTGAATAGTACTTATCTGCTTATGCATATGATGCAGATTGGATTAGGGTAGTCGTGCAACCTTGTTGGCCTTTGTCAAGGGCCGTGCGGGTGGGTTTAATTCAATCAAGAAATGACGGGTTGAACTTGACTAGCAGCCTATGGTTTGTTGCCCTTTGTCAAGGTCATAGGACGCTAGGGGTAAAATATTATTGGGAATTTCAAGTGTTGAAATTTGCAATGAGATTGCATACCTTCTATGAGATAGTTAGATCCCGATACCCGCTGAGAGTAAGAGTTACTCCTGGGAGAGTTTTACACATTACAATTAGCCGATCAAGTAGGTGTCTAGAAAGGTGTTAACGGGGTTATGCCTCTGGGAAAACGAGGTTTACTTAATTAGGTTCGTGCGAAAGCACGGGGGACCTCCCTCAAAGTACCGACACTGGCCTGGCTGAAAGATTGGCGAACTTGTAGCGTGTGATTAATCCCGGCTAGTCTTTCCTTTTAGGGTTTGAAGGAAGATTTGATTAAAACAGTGGGAGACATCCTTATTAGATATATTAGATAACCAATCTAATCTTGTAAGAGCATACGCTGAGTGTTTTCTTCTCTCTCTCTCCAGGTAGCGACCATATCACGCCTTAATCAAGATAATAATACGGATATATTGACCGAACCCGCTTGTTATACTGAGCTGGGGAACGTTGGTCCCGCTCCAACTTATAATTGTTATAAGACAGAGCAGGAAATTGAGGAATACCAGATTTCCCGTGCCGCCCAAACGAAGAAAGTGCATGTTGATGCATCATCTTCGGGTGTGTTCATTACACAGAACTGTTTCTCAGTATCCTTTACGTCCTGGGTATGTGATACCGGATCAGGATCCCGTATATGTAATCTGTTACATGGGCTACAGATAGGTAGAGAACTGAGAACGGGTGATAAGTTTCATGAGATAGAAAACGGTGCAAGTGTTGCAGCCAAGTCTGTCGGTCACTGTCACCCTGTATTACCAGAATACATTGATTCTGAACAAATGTTATTAGATACCGAACCTGATATACAAAATCATATCAGTCTCTTTATTAGTAAAGAGAGGATATAATTTTGTATTGTTGGATAATGTTTTGAACATTTCCTATATCAAGAGTTGATCGGTTCAGGCACGTTATCTAAAAGCATTGTCGTTCTAAATCAAACTACAGTTCTTAGTATACGGAACACACACAAGAGAAAGAGTTCAGAAATGAACGACTCCTTCTTGAGGTATTGTAGACTAGGTCATATCAATGCGACCCGACTAGCTAAGTTACATATAGATGCATATTTAAAATTAGTTTGAATTTACATCTTGTGAAACTTGCCGGTCATGTCACAAAGATAAAATGACCACAGCTCTGTTTATTGGAAACAGAGAAAGAGTTAGTGAACTCTTGGGATTGATACATGTTGATGTATGTAAGGTCCCCTGTCTACACATGCCAAGATCGGTTCTTTCTACTTCATTACATTCTCTGATAATCTCTCAAGATTCAGACATATGTTTCTGTTGAAACACAGGTCCGAACCTTTTGAGATATTCACAGAATATAAATTAGAAGTAGAGAACCAAAATACGGGTAAAAGTATTATGTCCTATGATGTGATCAAGGAGGAGAATACTTAAGCACGGAATTCCTGGACTATTCTAAAGGAGAATGAGATTCTCTCTCAGCATTACTCCTCCGTATACACCACAGCACGTCGGTGTATCGGGGTGGAGCCATAGCACCCTATGTGATATGGTGTGCTCTATGATGAGTACTACTGAGTTTCCTATTTCCTTTAGGGAGTTATGCACTTGTGAAGTTGCATACCTATTGAATAGGGTTCAAATCAAATCAGTTGCCTACCACTTCATATATGATATGGAAAGGGAAGAGCCCATATCTTAAGTTTGTTAAGATTTGGGGTTGTCCGGCCTATGTCTAAAAGCAAAATCCGGACAAGCTCGAGGCAAGGTCTGTTATGTACAACTGGAAAGGCTCCAGCTATACAAAATGCAGCTGATGATTTGGTAGAACCAAAGGATTCAATAATTTCCAACGAACCTCAGCCTCTCCGCCGATCTAGTAGGGTTCCTCACCCACCTGAGAGATACTTCGGTTTTTCTATGACAGTGGGAGCGAGGATTGCATCATGAGATGATGACCCAACTAGTTTCGAGCTGGCCATCAGGAGTGGGACTCTGTAAGAATGGCTGGGTGCTTATCGATCTGAGATGGAATCCTTATACACCAACAAAGTATAAACTTTGGTTGCTTTATCTGAAGGGTTAAATCCCCATCAGGAGCAAGTATATCTTGAGAAGATTACTTGGTGTACATAGAAAAGTTGAGACTTTCAAAGCTAGACTTATTAAAGGTTTGCATCATAGACCAGGTATGGATTATGTTGAAACCTTTTCTAAGGATCTATGCTTAAGTCCATCCAGATCATACTTGCCACGGCTACATACCATGACTACGATATCTGGTGGTTGGGTGTCATGACTGCTTTTCTAAGTGATGTTTTAGAAGAGAACGTCTATAAGTACACAGCCAGAGGGCTTCGTAGACAGTGGGAGCAGCGGAAACGTGTGCAAGATGTTTTATATGATAAAACAGGTATCGCGGAGTTGGAACATCTGTTTTGATGTGGTAGTCAAAGAGTTTGACTTCATCAAAATGGTAGATGAACCTTGTATATACGAAAAGGTAGTAGAGAGTATGGTGGTGATCCTCGTAGAGTACGTGGATGACATACTCTTGATAGGGAAGGAGTTTCCTATGCTACACTCGGTCAATCTCCGCTTATCACAAGGATTCTCCATATAGGATCAAAGTGATACCTCCTAAATCCTGGGTTTTGGATCTATGAGATAGATCTAATTGGATGTTAGGACACTCACTAGTTGTAGTGGGATGGTATCAATCGATCCTGGAAAGAATCACTGGAAAGGTTCCAGGGTGATAAGAACGACTGAATGTCAGTCGCAGGCATTGTCTTTACCCTCAGTGGAGGGACGGTATGTTGGAAGAGTTCCAAGCTAGATACCGTGACTTACTAGACGATTAAAGGCAAGATACATCGTTACCAGGGATGCTACCAAAGAGGCAGTCTGGAAATATATAAGTTCATAAGATGACCTTCGTTCCTACCATTGTGTGACAATGGAGTTGTGGCTTTAGCCAAGGAACTACCGTCCCATCAGAAATCCAGATATAATTCTTTGGCAGTATCACCTGATCATGGAGATGGTTGATCTCTAGGGAGATCGAGGTTAGGAGAGCAGACATAGAGGACGACAGCGCGGATCCATTCACAAAGGCCTTTTTCCCAGTAGAGACTTTTATGGGATGGTTGAGTATGAGATACTTCAACCGCAGCTAATTGTTGGGTATGCGATACCACAACAGATGGCCCTAGTGCAAGTGGGAGATTGTTAGTTATATGTATGCCCTAGAGGCCATTACTGTACATACGATGTATATTGTAGTGGATGCTAGGACATATATAGGGAGGACTTTCTTGCTCGACATGATAGTATGCTATCTGGTTGTACTTTATCTTAACATGTACTCTGATTGTCTCTATATTACATGTTGATAAAGCCCTTAGGATATGTACTCGACTACTGGGACTATTATGAGATCATACTAGTGGGGCCACGGTAGTCGACGAGTATATCCTATAACTGTTCCTAGTCGAGGGTGTATCGAGACAGGGCATCGATACACCAGAGTAGACTAGCGTATACGCATCTTGACCCATATGATGGGCGATGGATGATCCCATATCCATCGGTGTTTGACATCAAGGATGGTGTACGGGTGCTCAGTGGAGACTGGGTACACTGGACGGACTCGCCGAGAACCCCCAGATGGTATTATACCATACGTCAGATGGCAGTTCTCCGGTGACACTGGTACAGAGTAGTCCGTTGACCGGAGATCGTCATAGAGTCTTGTGTGATTCCCACTGTGCTTTGATTTCCATCATACCACGTCCAAGAGGGCGTGCAAAAAGGTGTCTTTTGGGTACAGTCCCGAATCACATGGAGGCAATGAGCGATAGGAGGGGATTCGTCTCTCCCGGTATAGGGAGTTGGTGTTGTGCTGTGTTCGATTGGCTATAACCGGAAATCCCTGGCCAGGGTTGCTGAGATTTACTGGTAAGTGTTATCAGTAGTTTCTCGAACTGTTATAGACCTCATATCGACACGACTTATCGAGCTACTGGGGTCTGACGTTTACCACCCCTAGGCGAGATATGCAACATATCAGACGACGAGACCGGACTGTACGGGAGTGTTACTGTTTGGATTCACAGGAGAATGTACAGGCTTGCTTGTTGATCTTCTGAGCGCTCAATACCTGGGTAGCTGTTACGTTTAGCTGACCGCTTGCAGCTTGTGGGTGTTTGATATGATCATCACCTACTGCCGGCGTATTGACGATTCTTTAGAGTCCTACACAGAGGTTTCTTCGCTCAGGCAAAACGGAATAGGAGCACATATGTGATATGTGCGGGACCGAGGATAATACGATATGAGATACCGTATTCTATTCTCGCGATATTTGATATCAACCGGGTCATCGGATCAAGTGTTGATTCGATGAATCGGTACGGATAAATATTAGTCGGTTATATGCGATATAGCCGGATTGTCGAATCAAGTGTTGATTCGATAATTTAATGTATAATAATATATATGATATATTAAAAGACATTAACTAATATTAGCTCACTAAAAGATTCTTTTTCTCACTCGGATAATACATTGATATATATGCGATATATGTTAATTGTATTATTTTATTTGGTTACAATAAATATTATATATGTGATATATAATATTGTAACATGATATGATAACTAATGCAACATGTTTAGTAAAGATTAATCAAGATTAGGGTTTGATTTGGGTTAATGACTTCTAGTAGATTCTAGAAGGTTTTCTTTTTGTTTTGGAAAAGATATTTTGAAGTGACTCATTCTTAACTCAACCCAAACCCTAACCCTTGGTTAATTCTCTACAATGGTTAAGTCTACCATGGTTGCATAATTCATCATTATCTTCTTTGCATTATTCATCACAAAAGATAATTCCATGATTGTTCATCTTCTTCCTTCATTCTCTTCATGAGAAAGCTTACTAGTTTTTCTAAAGTGATGAATAAATATGAGAAAAAGATAAATAAAGAGAGCAAAAATCCTACTTCATCATCCTCATCTTCTCTTGCCATTTAGATGAGGGTGTTCACATCATTTCATGAGTGTTAGTTTGTGTTAACGAAACTTCAAGGTAGATCATCTTAGTATCGAAGATCGGAAGCAAAGGTTGCATCTTTCTCTTCGTGGAACCTCTCGAGAGTCCGGAACCCGATGATCGCAGCGAAGGGACCACAACACGGAGCATATGAAGTGAAGGACCGGATCTACAAAGGTTGTAATCCCTCTCACTTAGTGTTAAAGATGTTAACATGTTAGTTTTCGCCTAATCTCTAGTTTAAAGATCCGTATTCGGGTTGTTCGGCACGGCTAAATTTTTAATCGGGCATGGTTGATGCCTCGTAGACTCTTGTGCGCGTGCATAGCAACCCTACAAAAAGAAATAGCTCATGAGGCATAGGATGGGCAAAATGCCATTTTTGTAAAGCCCAAGGGGCTATATGTAAAATGTATAGCCTATAAAGGCAAAGATAATGAAAATATCTCAACAACTTTTTCTCTCTCTAAAAAAAATCATGGTATGTGCCTCCTTCTCCTTCCTCAAGGTTCTAAACCTTCTTTTTTCTTTTGAATTAAATCAAGAGTTTTACCCTTCCTTTTCCAAAACTAAATAGTTTTTCACCACAAAACCCACAAAGGGGAGCTCAAATCTTCCTTTAGATCTTAAAAAGGGGAGATTTTTAAAACCTCACCCCTCTTGTTCTTCAAGAACCGTTTAACAAAGAAGAGGAAGAAGGAGACCCATCTCCGAAAATCCCACTTTGGAAAAGATCCAAGACTCAAGAGAAGATCCCAGGCTTAAGAAAGAAGAACCTTTGAAGATTTTTAGGGAGTTCAACTCCAAGACCCAAATTCTCAAAGGAGTTTAACTTCTAATCCAGACCTTCAGGAGTTTAACTCTACTCAAAATCCTCTTTTTGGAGTTTAACTCTTATTTCTGGGGTAAAAACTCCCTCCTTTTGCTAGCACCCGAGCATCCAGAGCGCTAGCGCCTGAGCACCCACGCGCCGAGCACGTGAGGCGCTAGCGCCCGAGCGCCTAGAGCGCTAGCACCCGAGAGCCCACGTGCCGGGCACATGAGGCGCTAGAGCTCAAAGCGCTAGCGCCCGAGCGCCCACGTGCCGGGTACGTGAGGCGCTAGCGCCCAAGCACCCATAGCACTAGCGCTCGAACGCTCATGTGCAGGGCACGTGAGGCGCTAGCGCCAGTGCTGAAGAGCATAGCGCTAACCCAAGCGCCCAAGCGCTGGCGCTCACGCATCCTTTAGACACCATTTTCCCCTCATTTTACATGTACTCCACACTAAAAACACCTTCCCCGTTAGAAAAAATTTCTAACGGGGCGCTATCCCGTACCCCGCAACGGGGCTGCTAGCCCCTTGACCCCGAGCCCGCTATTCGGGTAGCAGGACCCCCATAAAAACTCTGCGGGCCTCCCGATACATCCAAAACCCTTTCAAAACACAACACTGCATATTGAGTTCGCATGGCCTGTTTGACCTGTCAATTGGAGATTCTCTCGCTCCAAAGGCGAGGGATAATTAACAGCAGCTTAGTCCACGGCTGCCGGAGATTCGAATGCCCACAATCAATAAACCCTAGCTTACCCTAGGCAGGGGGAATCTGTAGTACGCCTGAAAAGCACGCGCGTATTCCCATCTCAATGGGGTGACGGAAAACACCCTACAGCCTCGTAAGTACTTGGCTGCAGGGTACATTCTCCAGTTTTAAAATAGAAAACCGGATGCTCTGGAATCTCAAATACTACCCTCCTTTGACGACAGTCAATGGTATCATAAAATATTCCGAGCCAATCCTGTAAGGTTTCCTAGCACGACAGCAAGGTTTCGGGAGGCATCGTCCATACCATTTTCAAAAAATTGTCACGCTAAGCAACTCTAAACTTAGAATCTTTAACTAGAGATTTAGACAATACCAAATGTAAACTACTTTACATGTTAAGAACAAAAATACAACCTTTGTAGTTTGAGTCCTTCTATTCTAAAGCCCCGGGTTGAAGTCCATGCAACTCTATAAGACTCCTCTTCGAGTTGAACGACCTTCCTTCGTGATCTTCGCGCCAAAGACAATCCACTCGAAGTTCCTCTAGATCAAGCTAACTCTACACTTAACTCCTTTAGTGTATGAAACACACCACACTAAATTGCTAGTTTGGTGTGGGATGATGAAGTATGGGATATGATAAGCTCACTAGGTTACTCACAAGCTCAATGATTCACATCTCATGTGAGGGTTTGAGTTTGGAGGTGAGATGAATAAATTGAAGAGATCAAGAGGAAGAAGAAGCTCAAGGAAATGGCTAAGGCATTTAGCATGAAGCAAGTGTAGAAACAATAAAATGAATCATCTCTCTCCTCACTCATTCAAGCATGGAATAAATTGCAATTCTAAATTGCAACCATGCTTGAATAGTGAGTCAAGAATAATAAAAAACCATATAAGCCCATGCCTCATCCATACCCAAAATATCTCCACAATTTACATCTCATTTTTCCATTTTCTAAAAATAGAAAAATATGCCATGCTTCATAATATATATATATATATATATATATATATATATATATATAATATACATTAATATATACATATATATAAATAAAGCAATTAGTGAGCTAATGATATTAGTTAAGATATAATTATATCACGTATAATATTTATCACATTATTAAATCAACACTTGATCTAATAATCTGGTTATATCACATATAACTGACTAATATCATTTATCTGAATATCACATTATCAAATCAACACTTGATTCGATAATCTGGTCATATCACATATGACCTAACCGATACCAGATAACTGCCAGATTACAATACGGTATCACATACACATATTTAATCAAGCCCACGCACATATCACATATGTGCCTTACTTCATTTCGCTCGAACCAGGAAACTTCTGTGTGGGACTCTAAAGACTCGTCAATACGCCGGCAATAGGTGATGATCATCTTAGTCACCTACAAGCCGTCAGCGGTACTAGCTGGATATAACGGCTACCCAGATATTGAACGATATGAAGATCAACAAGCAAGCTCGTCTTTACTCTCCATGAAGCCTATCAGTAACACTACCGTACAGTCCAGTCTCTTCGTCTGATATATCGTATATCATGTCTAGGGGTGGAAATCGTCAGACCCCAGTAACGTGATAAGTCATGCCGATGTCTGGCCTATAACGGTTCGAGAAACTACTGATAACACTTATCAGTAAATCTCGGCATATCAGCCCTGGCCAGGGACTTCCAGTTATAGCCAATCGACCACAGCACAACATCAACCCCCAATACCGGGAGAGACGAGACCCCTCCTATCGCTCATTGCCTCCATACGACTCGGGACTGTACCCAAAATCCACCTGTTTGCAAGTCTCCTTTGAGCGTGGTAGGGAGAAAATCAAAGCACAGTGGGAGCTGCACAAGACTCTATGACGATCTCGGGTCTACAGACTAATCTGTACCAGTGTCACCAGAGGACTGCTATCTGACGATAGGTATACTACCATATAGGAGTCCTCGGCGAGTCCGGTTCAGTGTACGCAGTCTCCACTGAGCACCCATATACCACTTTGATGTCAAACACCAATGGATGTGGGATCATCCATCGCCCATCATATGGGTCAAGAAACGTATACGCTAGTCTACTCTGGAATATCGATGCCCTGTCTCGATATCCCCTCGACTAGGAACAATTAAAGGATGTACTTGTGAACTACCCTGGCCCCACTAGTATGATCTCCATCATAGTCCTGGTAGTCAAGTACATATCCTAAGGGCTTTATCAACATGTGAGAGCAAGACAGTATCACAATACAAGTCTACATGTTAAGACAAAGATAACCAGATAGCATATTATCATGTCGAGCAAGAAAGTCCTCTTTATATATGTCCAAGCATCCACTATAATATACATCATATGTACAATAATGGCATCTAGGGCATACATATAACTAACAAATACCCAAGACGACATCGAAGTTCGGTATGTCCAGCACCTTGAAGTCAGCATAGAATTCTCTGCTGCAGACGACTACTGGACACAAGCTGTATCCCGTTGTTGCCTTTAGAACGTCGTTCCCTGAACTGACATTCCAGCTGGATACAAGCGGTGTGACTGGAATCATATGAGTTCGGATGAACCATTGCGACATAAAGCAATAAGATGCTCCAGTATCGAATAGTGCGGGTGCAGGGAGTGGGGCTACTAAGATTGTACCAGTGATGACTTGGCCAGTGCCTCAGCTTCTTCCACGGTCATCGTGAAAGCCTGTCGCCGTGATACATTCCTCCTGGCCGGAGGAGCATTCCTTTGAACGTTCCTTTGAGCTTGATGGAACTGACGAGGAGGAGGTGTAGTAGGTGGTCCTCTAGGTGGTAGAGCAGGAAGAGCGAGTCTTGGAGTAGGTGCCTGAAGGGCTGGTCTCTGCTGGTAAGTGATTGCTGGCCTGGGTGCAGCAATTGGGTTGTGTCTTTGGGGACAAGACCCAATATCATGAGTAGCTGAGCCGCAGACTAAGCAAAGACAGTTGGCTCGCCGGCAGTCTTTCGCTAAATGTCTATCTCTCCTGCAATAGGTACAAAAGGCTGGACTGAGCCAGTTGATTGGTACTCCCGGTCTCCTGGGCATAAATGGTGGCCTTGATGTGGCTTCTCCTGCCATCTGGATGGCAGGGCTCTTAACTCCAGCAGATTGAGATCTACCCCTCATCTTTACCACTGCCTCATAACGGCGGGCAGCTTTCAGAGCCGATTCATGGGTCGGAAAATCTCCTGTGGCTAATGCAGCCTGAATCTCTGGATCTAACCCTTGTTGAAATCGACGGGCTCTGATCTCATCCATCGGTATCAAGTGTGCCGCAAATCTGTTAAAGTATTGTGTTAGCTGTGTAATTTGTGATATTTTAAAATCGAATTATTAAGACATATCTTACCGACTGAGCATGGTGAACTCAGCATCATATTCATCCACTGATTTGGTCCACATCGAACCCTGTTGTAAATGGATGAACTGTTGTTCCATGTCAAACCTGGCAGTCTCTGGAAAGTACTTTGCGTTGAACATGTCGCGGAAAGTCTTCCATTCGATGGGTTGATCAAGACGGAGTTCTTCCGCCTTCCACCAAACCCGTACATTGTCGGTGAGCTGCAGTTTCGCAACACGAACCCAAGCTATCTCTGGCACTTGTGCCGCTGCTAGATCATCTTCAATGCTTTGAGCTCATTCCTCAGCTTCTAGAGAGATCTCTTTTCCTGAGAATTGCTTGGGGTGAAAGGCCCTGAATTGCTTCACTCCAGGTGCTTCTGTCTCGGGACGGTTCATTAGAATAGCAATCTGTTGCTGCTGTCCTTTTAGGAGGCTGCGGATTGCCTCAAGCAGAACCGTCTGCTTGTTGATCGGAGCAGCGACGGCAGGTGTGAGTGGTAGTGGTGGGGGAGTGTTGTTGACATTCATGGTGGTGTTGTTTGGGGAATCCATAATTTTAACAGAAAAATTTGGGTTAGGACAGATTCAAAGTATATGAAGTGATAAGATTCAAGGAATATGAATTGTAAAGAATGTTTTCAGTTGCTGGTTCTTGTGTTATATTGCTTAGGTTGTCCACGCAGAAATGAACTGCATGGTAGGGTTCCATACAGTTCTGACCTGCATAGGCCACCAACAAAATCTGTCACGCCCCACTTCCCAGTATACGAGCAGAGGACGTGATGAGGCCGCTACGTATTTATTCAGAAGTAAACATGCTAAGCGTATCTAAGCAATATAAAATGTAATGTACACAAGAGACAAGATATAAATGAACAACAACTTTATTTATTAACATTCTTTTTACAATACATCTGAAAAGTAAATACATGGACTGGAAAGCAATGCCTAAACAGTGGCATAACAAAAAAGGAAAATACAGAATGTAAATGTGTACAAGGAATCTAAAGCTCTGGGTCGAAAGCTAGCTGGTCCAAATCCTCGCTGGTGGGCTCGATCTCCAGTGAGTCCGAATCACCTGACGACATTCCAAAGAAGAAGAAAGAGAATGTCGTCAGCGAACAAATCTCTTGGTAAGTCCTATAAATAGACAAGAATGGAATAGACAGAATAGAGAGTATATTGTTATAATGTTATATTTAGTGTTAAAGTTGTTGTTTGTAGCTTGGTACATAAGAATGTCAGTGTATACGAGAGGAGTCCCACTATTCCAGAGACTAAGGTATACGGAGCACAAGAAACCGTTCAGCCACGGTACAACGGCAATGGATATTCAGGTTAGGTGTATTATGATTATAGTCTCGTGCCACTTTTAACACCTTCCGTACCAATCTACCCCTTAAACCCCGTGATGTCTTGATGGTATTATTTGTATTGTATTGTCTTTATTTATATAGATGGATGAATTGCCGGAACCATGATATCAGTAAATGGATGTAACTGGAGAATCATGTAGATGGATGTATATCCATGGTTCGGTTCGGTCAATATAGATTGAATAGATTGAACAGATTGAATACATGGATTCATATTGAATTTGTAGTTTTGTAATTTCATACTCGAATCATATTCAAGTCAGATTGATTATATTGAGACTCGGTCTGAGTCAGACAATTAGAAAAGAAATTGAAGTCCTGAATTATATTTTGGTGCTATCGGTAACTGCTGCACATGGATGGCAGGGTTTGTGTCTTTTTCAAAGACAATTACCGTATTGATAACGCCGTTTGTTAATTTGTCTATCTTAAATAGGCATGAACCCATATCTCCGTCTCCCTGAGGCTCAAGAGACTGGTCCCGCTTAAACCTATGTTTACTAGGGTTCTTATTGTAATTTAGTATAACTTGAGGGGTTTTATGTAAAAATAATTTTGTATATTTTTAAAAATATACCTCAAGCATTAAATTATCTTCTTTAGAGTTTTCATAGATATTTCTTTTATTCAATGTGACATTTCTAGTGAATATGACCTAGTTTTTAAAGTATATGATATTTATCTGAAATATTGGAATTGTATGGTATTTTCTTGTACAAAGGATGTTTTTATTGAATTTTGGAAATGTGGAATATTATAAATATTAAAAATAGATATTTTGATATTAATTACATATATATTTATTTATATAAATAAAAATATAAATTTTATTTATAGTAAAATCACATTTTCTAAAGAAAATTGTATTAAAATCTTTCGAGATCGTATGCTCCTTGCGGAAGTCTGCATCTCACTCTACTAGGCCCGAGGATGTGCGATAATCCACACTATACCGAACAGATTCTCCAAAATGGGTTGTAGAGGCGCAATTGCAAAACTTGTCAAATACACTTCTTATAGAAAAAGGTTTTAATAGTTGAAGGTGGTTATATGTAAAGTCGTATTTTCCCATATCTATATTCCCAAATTCCATTGTGCTGTGTTAAATATGTGTGTTATGAGGAGATAGGTCATTACCTTGTGAGTTATCTAAAGGTATAAAGGTATTATAGAGTTTATGTCGAAAACTAAAGTTGGTGGTATTTTAATGTAAAATTGCGATAAAAGATGCATATAACAATATTTTATGATGAAACTTGTTAAAGATGTTTATTAATATTTAATGAACAATATGTGATGATATGAAGGTATCCTGATTAAGAAAAATTATAGTTTTTAAAGAAAACAGAATCGGAAGTCGGACTAACTCCGCTTCCGTCGGATTTTAGTTTTGAATGTTTTTAGAATAGGGAAAAGAAGGAGAAGTAGGGAATTACTGGATGATTGGCTAGAGAAGAGAAAGAGGAAGAGGTGGGAGTTTTCAGTGCGTCGTTTCGTCGTCGGAAACTCCTTGAGTTGTCGCCGAAAATTCGTCGGAGTTTCGCTTTTTGCTAACTCCACTTGCACACAAAAAGGTCTTGGAATTTTCTTGAGAGTTTGGGCAGGGATTTGTGAGTGAGGAGGGTTGATTTAAGGGTGGTATTTATAGAAAAAATTAGGGTTTAGGGTAATGAATGGGTGTATTAAAAATTTGTAATAAAATGGATTAAATGTGAGTTTTATTGTGCTCTGTAAATGTGCAGGAAAAACAAATAATACTGGAGTTATGGGGGGAGTCCAAGAGTCGCCAGAGTTAAAAAAAATTGGGTTTTGTCCGAGTTGGACAGGCGGCGCCGGCCCGAGTCGCCATCTCGCCGGCCCGAGTCATGAGTTGGGGGCTCGTATTGGGGCCACGTGTTGGGGTCGGTTGGTATACTGCAGTGCACTCGTTTGTTTTATGTGTGACTCTTCAGTGTACGTGTTGTGCTCGTGTAAACTCTTGGGCTTCTAAAAGATTAAAAGAATTTTAAATAAAAAGATATTGTGGCTGATGGGATTTGAACTCTGATGGTTTGGCTCAGCAGTGCAAGGTCTTACCAATGAGCTACAAGTTCCTTCTTACTGTTCAAAAGTAAATCAAATTCTTATAGAAATCACAGGAATTGTAAATACCCCAAACATGCATTAATTTTAAATGAATTTTATGTACACTAAAATTGGAGTTGTTACATCAATGCCAAGGAAATACTTCTATCGACCAAGATCTTTGATATGAAATCATGCATTTATATAATTATTTAAATTGATTATTGTAGTATAATCATTTCCAGTAACAAGTATATCATCTACATACACGAGAAAGAAAGTCGAGCCATAGAAAGAATGTCGAAAGAACATCAAATAATTAGCCTTGGATTGAGTGTATCCAGCTTGAAGAAGAGCTGTAGAAAATTTTGCAAAACACTGACGACTTGCTTGCTTGAATCTATACAAAGATTTATGCAGCTTACAAACAACATTATTCTCACCTTTAACGGAAAATCCTGGAGGAAAAGACATGTAAACATTCTCGTGTAAGTCTCCATGTAAGAATGCATTATTAACATCCGGCTGATGAAGTGGCCATTATTTTAAAGCAGCATCAGCAAGAAGACGACGAACAGTAATGAGTTTTGTAACAGGTGCAAAAGTCTTTGTGCAGTCAAGTCCTTCCCTTTGAGTGAACCCTTTAGCCACTAAACGAGCTTTATAGTGTTCAATTAAACCATCTGATTTCTGTTTTATCTTGTACACCCATTTGCATCCCACGGGCTTTTTGTTTGGTGGTAAGGTAACTACAGGCCATGTTTTTTTTCTTCCGAAGCATTTGGTTCATCATGCATGGCTTTTCTCCAAAGTGGATTTCTAGCGGTCTCTGAAAATGACCTGGGTTCTACCACAGAATCTAAAGAAGAAAGAAAAACTTTGTGCACTAATGAAAATTTATCATAAGAAATGAAAGATTGTATAAGATGGGAAGTACCTGAGTGTGAAGAAAGATTGGTTGAAGTTTATATTGTTGTGGTGGTATTGGAACAAACATAGTCCTTCAAGTACTCGGGTGGATTTCTGTTTCAATATGGTAAAGTTTTTGCGGTTGTATCAAATGTTGGGTTTAAAGGAGAAATTTGAGTGGCTATATCAATTGCTGAAGTGGTAGTGTTTGGAGACAAGACTGTTGAAGATGAATTGGTATCAAAACTTGATGGTGAACTTTGAGAAATTTGGATTGTGGTGGTGTTAGCAGATAAAGGTGGATTTTGATCGGTATCATGAAAATCTTGTAAGAGTGGACATCAGCAACTGGAGCAGGAAGAACTACTGTGGAAGGTGAATGAGATGGAACATCTTTATAAGGAAAAATATCCTCATGAAAATCATCACGTGAAAAATAAATTGCGTGAGTGGCAATATCAAAAAATTTATATTCTTCTTAACAAAAGGGATAACCGAGAAAAATACTAGGTGTAGCTCTTGCATCAAATTTGTATTTATTAGGTTTAGTGTTCCTACCAAAGCATAAACATCCAAAAATTCCTAGATAAAAATAAAATGTTGGTTGTTAAGAAGGACCTCATAGGTGATTTTCCATTGAGAATTAGAGTTGGAATTTTATTGATAAGATAAACAGCAGTTAAAATACATCCCCCCAAAAATTTTTAAGGGAAATGAGCTTGAAATCTCAATGTACGTGCAACATTCAATATATGTCTGTGTTTTCTTTCAACTACACTATTTTGTTGTGGAGTCGATACATAACTACGTTCATGTAAAATTTCATTTTATTTGAAGAAAGCTTGAAGATCATGAGAAAGAAATTCGGTGCCATTATTAGATCAAATTTTTGCAATAGGATGACTATGTTGAGTTTTGACCATGGCAATTTTTTTGCAAATATAACTTAGTTTCAGATTTCGAATTCATGAGATATACTCAAGTGCATCGAGTGAAATCATCTACAATTGTTAAAAAATAACGAGAATTACTCAAACTTGGTATGCAAAAACTTTCCCAAAGATCATAATGAATTAATTGAAAAGGTTTAGCAGTTTGAATATAACTTTTAGGAAACGGTAAACGAGTTTGTTTTGCAAGTGGGCAAACCTGAAAAACATCATTATTTGAACAAGAAATATTATAGTATATTTTTTATATAAACTCCATATGAGAATGTAATGGATGTCCGAACCTAGAATACCATATTACTGCCGAAGGAGATGAAACATCAAGATAAGCACTTGAGGACTGGAAATAATATAAGCCACCACGAGCTATACCTACTCCAATCATCTTACTCAAACTCAGAACCTGAAAAACACAATGATTGGAAAAGAATGTCATCGAACAATGAAGAGAATTTGTAATTTGTGAGACGAACAATAGATTAAATTTGAAAGATGGAATATGTAGAACACGATCTGACTTGATATTAGAATTTAAAGTAATTGATCCAATATGATCTACACTTGCATATTGACCGATAGGAAATTGAACAGATGAATTACATTTGGAATGATCATCAAAAATACGAATGGAGTGACTCATATGATTTGTAACCACATTATCTATAATCCATTGATTACTAGAAATAGAAGATAAAGCCATACCTATTGTACTCATACTTGGAGGCATGTTAAAAACAGAAGTCAAAGTCATACCAGTCGGATTGTTGGAATGTTGAAGATAACAAGAAGAGTTAATGTCACAAGCATCAAACTTTGGATCAAAAGCACCTATGAAAAAATACTTGAGAATTATATTAAACAAAATTTTGGATCGAAGATTTCATCATTGATTAGTCATTCGAAGAGAAGTGTTTTGTAAATAACCGTAATCAAGACGGTATCGCTAGTAGCTAGCCACGATGAGTACGGGTCGTCCGCAGGAAAACATGAACTTTTTTCTTGTTTTAGACGAGTTGATGGAAAGATGGGTGATTATTTGTCGTTATATTTTAAAACGGATATAAAATTTATAATAAAAAAGCTTGTAGGGTACATAGGACTTAGTAGTAATGGATGAATAATTAAAAATGACTCTTTTATTTTTTAATAGTTTAAAACTAGAGCGATAGTGATGAATGTAGATTAGGGTTCTTGAAGGAAACTAGGATTTCCCCACTACTAATTCTTGTCCTTTCATTGATCTATATTCATGTCTAGCCCTTAACAAAACAAGCGTTCAATCAATCTCAAATCGTGGTCGTGATCACCAATAAATTGATAGCGTACCAAATTGGAAGGTTAACATTTATTTTGCTAAAATTTATAAATTTTAAAATGTCAAAAAGATGTTAAAAGATTTTTCATCCATTATCCTACCCTATCCTACAAATCCTAGCAAGTAAGGAGTTACTCGCTCATGGCTAGTGATTTAGAAGAAAGATTGAAAAAGAATGAAAGCATAATTAAGATGCAGAAAAATAATGTGTAAATAGTAATGCGTAAAAGTAAGTACAGAAATTAAATGCGGAAAATAAATGCAAAAAGAATTAAAATAAAAACTACCTTTATCAATCAACTATTGCATTTACAATTCTCCTTAGAAAATAGATTACAAGAACCCTAATTTTGCTGTAGATCTCTCTCTTGTTGGAGATAGATGAATAGATGATGATCACTCGGATACTTGGATCTCTTGATTTTTTCGATGATGATTTTGAATGTACGGCTCTCAGTCCTTTATATAGTATTTGAAACCAGAAACCCTAGATTCCATATGCGAGGAGATACAGTTAAGATCATATCCACAAAATCCTACATCGAACGGCTCTGATTGGACCGAGCTTTCGCCGCATATTGCCATGTTTGGCCGCGGATCCGCCGCGCTTTGGTGGAATTGGATTTTGAGATTTCTTCTGGCTTTTTGTGTCGACATTTGGAGATCCTTTTGATATGTATATTATGAAAATATTGCTTTGAGATATTATCCCAACCATTTATATGATATAGTATCTTAAGAATATTGAATAGAAATATTTGATATGATATGCATATTTTAATTATTAATATTTCATTTAAATATTATATGCATATATTTTCCCTAATTATATTAATTATAAATGTAGAAACATATGATAATAATATTTTTACAAATAAACCCACAAATATTCTATATTTACAATAAACACCTTTTAGCAGTTAATAAAAGTAAGGAAAATGTTCATACAAATGTGCAATATTTTAGACTAATCAAATACCTCCAAACTTATCTTTGATCATCCCGAGCAAACTAGTTATCAAAGAGAAAAAGAAAAACCTAACTAGCACACTTTTGTAGGCAACACGATTACACTTAGCACGTGCAATAAGCCTTTAAATCTCTAGGCGTCTCTAGTAGGAGGAGTGTTGTCTCCTGAGGGTTTTTAGCGGATTGCACCCACAAAATTCCATAATAAACGAAAGAAGATGAAAATTACATACAAAGATAAGAACATATAAAAGAAAGAACTTGAAAATAAGTGTTTCAAACTATACTAGCTTTTTAGTTGTCATGAGCCCTATCTTAATAGTCATGAAAAATATCAAAAATCACAACATCCCTCAATAAAATATCGTTTTTAGTCTTCCTCTTTACCTTTCTTCCAAATATCGATCATATAACCCTACGTGTATGTAAAAAACATCCTTACACTTAGAGAATTCAATTCAAGCTATCATACTTTTGTCTATCTTTTTTAGTACTTTTTAGTCGGTGAATGTTTTAGATAGAATTGCTCACACATTCTTCATGCGACCGTTAATACTTCTTGAGATACTAACCAACCGATTACCAAATGTGCTCACTCATTAAGGCGTAATTAGTAATATCCTAGTCTTGCAATAGCTACGATTTAGCAGTAGCTCCCAAACCAGTTAGTCTAAAGCACTAGGTGATAAAGCACCATAACTATATTTTTTTATACTACCTTAAGTAATTACAAAACCGGTGTTCATTTTTCTTCACCATTTATATTTTCTGTGTCATTTATATTTTTGTTTATATATATATTTTTTCCCTTCATACTAAAGCTTTTAGACAGGAGCATTTCAAGGTATTCTCTATTATCCCAAGTTTCAAGATGTGTGCAAGTGCTTATAGTTGGGTATCAACGTTCAGAAGTTCGGACTCAAGAATAGAGACTAGTTTTCAGACTTATTTCTTTTCTCAGATTAGTGATTCCTTTCATTTTACTAACCTTGTGACAACAGCTCATGACCACCTATTACTAGTTTCGTTTTAAAACATCTAATTTTCTTACTTTTCGTAAATCTCATCATATCTTTCATATGTATTTTTCACTTTCTAACTTTTATTATAAAAGAAATTATGTGCTTTTATTTAGTATAATGCAAAATGATGCGTGAATAAGCACAAACCTCCCCGCCCCCAAACCTATTTGCAACAGTGTCCTCACTGATGCCATCCTTTAAGCTCAAAACCTGTATACTTGGGAGAAAAAGTTCTCAATAATTAGTAAAAAGGGACAAAAGTCAATGACAGTGAAATCCTCCCCCAAACTTATTTTTGGCTCACAATCATGCATAAATTTTCTTTTCTTTTAAGAGCCAAAATATTTTTCTCCCTCCCCCTCCAAACTTGAGTAAAACAGTTTAAGCATTTAAAATCATAAGAGGGGGGTAAAATGTTTGGTCTATACAATGATTTACAAAGATCAAAAGTCAACATCAACCATTCGAATATTTTATCAATGTAACGCCATGGTTGGTAGAAGATCATGTTACATATATACGTGAAGACGTGGGGAGGAGATAAGAGGTGTAATTGAACGGGTTTACGTCTCGGTTGGTAGGGACGAAACAGTGATGGTGGATGAAAACGAGAATATGAAAGATAAGGAATAGGTGGCATAGTTACGTTCTCATATAGGATAAGATGGGGTGGCGGTTCAACTTCTATGGATGGGGGTTGATTCATCACAACACCAAGTCTTTTAGGAATGCGAGTTCTTCGCCGAAAATGTCTTCAAAACTTTCATCAATATTCCGAATGATAATCTCATCGAGACGAAAGGTATGATACTCGGACTCCATAAAAGGTTTATTTCTAGTGTAAGGGATCGACTCGGATAGCTTGACTAATTCATTTGACAAATCAAAGATTTGGACTTAGGTGTGGACTTGTCGACATAAGGATCCTCACGTGTATAATAAATAGTAGGATCAAACAATAACGCACTAGTGGTGTCTGTAGGGTGTTTTTCATCACCCCATTGAGATGGGAATATGCGTCGCTTGTCAGGCGTACTACAGATTCCCTCTATCTAGGGTAGGCGGGGGTTTATTGATTGTGAAGATTCAAATCTCCGGCAGCCGCGGACTAAGCTACCGTTAATTACTTCTCGCCTTTGGAGCGAAGAAACCTCCGATTGACGAGTCAAACTGGTCATGCGAACTCAATGTGCAGTATGCGTGTGTTGTGTTTTGAGGGGTCTTGGGTATATCGGGGCCTCGCAGAGTTTATGGAGATCCTGCTACCCGGATAGCGAGCTGGGGGTCAAAGGGGCAAGCAGCTCCCTTGCGGGTGCGGGGCAGCGCCTTTTAGAAATTTTTTTAACGGGAAAAGTGTTTTGGAGTGGGTATATATATATAAAAAAAAGGTGAATAGCATCCAAAGGACGCATGGACGCCAGCGCCTCACATGCCCGGCACATGGGCACCGGGCGTCTGCGGAAAAAGGGATTTAGCACCTGTACTGGGAGTTGTACTCCCAATTGACTTTTGAAGTTAAACCCCTAAAAGAAGGACAAAGGGGCTTAGCCCCTGCAGCGGGAGTTATACTCCCAATTAAATTTTGGAGTTGAACTCTTAAAAAGAAAGATTTATTTTATATATATATATATATATATATATATATATATATATATATATTGTGGAGTTAAACTCGTAAGAGATTTTCGGAAATGATGAATGGGGGCCCATTTCTTCTCCTTTGAGCCTTGGGTTTTCTCTTGAGTCTTGAATCTTTCCAAAATTAGGTTTTTTTGGAGATGGGTCTCATTCTTCCTCCTCTCTGTTGGATGGATCTTGGAGAAAAATGGGAGATTTAAAAATCACCCCTTTTGGGGATTTGATAGAAGATCCGAGTTCCCATTCAAGGGTTTTATGGTGAAAAACTGTTTCTTTTTTAAAAAAGAAGACTTAAACTCTTGATTTAATTCAACGAAGGGAAAGAAGGTTTAGAACCTTGAGAAAAGAGAAGGAGGCACAGGAACCCTATATTTTGAGAAGAATGAATTATATTCTCTTCATTTCATCATCATGTTGCCTTATATAGACTTACAAATTTGCACATAGCCCCTTGGGCTTTACAAAATGACATTTTGCCCATTCCATACCTCATGTACTTATTTCTTTTTGCACATGAGCCATGAGCTTTACAAAAATTTGGCTTTTTGCCCATTTATTTTATATTCATGCTTGAAAAATACATCAAACTTATTTATTACATAATTTTCTTCTTGGCATGGGGGAGGCCAGCCGCTTCATGTTCAGGCTTGACTTGAGCATGGCCCCACTTGGCCTGGGCTTAGGCCCGTTTGGCTTGGGTTGACTTTGATTTTGACTTGGTCAAACGGGGTGTAAATTTTGGCCCTAACAGTGTCGAGATCAGTATCGTGAAGCTCCTCAAATTTGCAGCTGTCGGTAGCTATCTTGTCGACAGAACATACATCAATTATATAAGCATAAGGTTCGGAGGGTTGACTTCCTAAGTTGTAGATGTTAAGCTCAATTGTCATTTTCCCAAAGGACAGGTTCATTGAACCGTTACGACAATTGATTATCGCGTTGGAAGTTGCTAGAAAAGGTCGACCGAGAATCACCGGGATTTGGTCCCGTGGGTATGCCACAGGCTGTGTATCTATAACTATAAATTCCACAGGGAATATAAATTTCCCGTCTTTGATCAACATGTTCTCTAGCTCACCCCTAAGTTGGGTGATAGATCGATCGACTATCTGGAGAGTGCAGTGCGCAGGTTTCAACTCTCCTATGCCTAATTGCTCATAAACAAAATACGGAAGTAAGTTAACACTATCACCTAAATCGAGTAGAGCGCGATTGATATTTTTACCCCCAATAGCAATAGATATTGTAGGACAACCGGGGTCCTTCCGTTTCTTGGGCACATGTTGGGTAAGAGAATTTGTAACAATCCTAAACTTTCTGTACGATTTTTTTTTCAAAAAATACAGAAACGGGTATTTTTGCATGAGCACAAGTTATAAATTTGATTTGCTTTTGAATAGCAAGAAAGACCTTGTAGCTCACTGGTAAGACCTTGCACTACTGAACCAATGCACCAGAGTTTAAATCCCATCAGCCACATTATTTTTTAATTAGTTTTCTTTTAATCTTTTTAGAAGCTCAAGAGTCTACACGTGCATAACTCGAAAAAACCAAAAGTCACACATAAAACAAACGGTTCCAAGAGTCAAGACCAAGTATCAGGGGACATGTGGCAAGGAGAATCGGCCTGACTCAGCCGACTCGGGCCGGCGGGAGGTGTGAATCGGCCGGCGCCGCCGGCTGACTCAGCTCAAAACTCTGATTTTCTTGACTCGTATGCAACCTTTGGACTCCCCCATAATCCCTATACTATTCATTTTCTCTGCACATTTACAGAGCAATTTAAATCACACATGTAATCCATTTTAATACAATTTTTATCACACCCTTTCATCTATCCTAAACCCTAATTTTTCCTATAAATACCACACCTAAACTCACCCCTCCTCACTTCCAAATCTCTGTCCAAACTCTCAAGAAAATTCCATAAACTTTTTGTGTACGAGTGGAGTTAGCGAAGGGCGAAGCTCCTACGAACTTCCGATGACGATCCGAGAAGATTCCGGCGACGAAACGACGCACCGGCACCTCCCACTTCTTCATTTTCCTCTTATCTACACTATAATCTAGTAAGTCTATATTTCTCTTCTCTTCTATATTCTAAGCAATATTCAAAACTAAAACCCGACGAAAGCGGAGTTAATCCGACTTCCGATTCGGTTTTTCCTTAAAAAGTCTATTTTTCTTAAACACAATATTACCACACTCTCACATCATGATCATTAAACATTAACAAAACATCTTGACAAGTTTCATATCAAAAGAATTCATAATTCAATTTTTATAGCACTTTTACAGAAAAATATCATATAGTTTAGTTTCGACATAAAACATCATTACCCTTGCTATACGTTTAGATAGTTCACGAGGTAATGACCTACCTCCTCACAACACTCATATGTAACATAGCACGATGATCTTTTGGAACATAGTTTTGGGAAAATACGATTTTACACAAAACTACCTCAAACTTATAAAAACCTTTTTCTACAAGATATGTATTTTTAACAAATCTTTGCAACGTGCCACTACAACCCATTTAGAAGAACCCGTTCGGGATGGTGCAGATTATCACACATCCTCAGGCTTAGTAATGCGAAATGCAGACCTCCGCAAGGAGCATACGGTCTCAAAATATTTAAAAATACAAATATCTTAAGAAAATGAGATTTCTAGAAAAATAATAAATTAAATTATTTTATAAATATATATATATGTATTATCAAAATATCTATTTTTGATATAGTATAAATATTCCAACTTTTCTAAATCAAAAAGCATCACTTTACATGAAAATACCATGCAATTCCATACAAGTTCAATACTTTACAATTAAATACCATGTATTATGAAAAATAGGTTTTATTCACTAGAAATGTCACATTGATAAAATATACATCAATGAAAACTTGAGGTGTATTTTTAAAATTATACAAAATTATTTTTACATAAAAACCCCTCAAGTTATACTAAATTACAATAAAGACCTTAGTAAACATAGGTTTAAGCGGGACCAGTCTCCTGCACCTCAAGGAGCCGGAGATATGGGTGCTTTCCTATTTAAGATAGAAAACTTAACAAACGGTGTTATCAATACGGTAATCGTCTTTGAAAAATACACAAATCCTGCCGTCCATGTGCAGCGGTTACCGATAACACCAAAACCTAAATCAGGATTCAATTTCTTTTCTAATGAAATATAATCAATCTGACTTGAATGAGATTCAAGTTATATATAACAATTCAATATGAATCCATATATTCAATCTGTTCAATTTATCAATCTATACAACTTGACTGAACCGAACCATGAATATATATCCATCTACATGATTCTTCAGTTACATCCATTTACTGATATCATGGTTTCGGCAAGTCATACATCTATACAATTCAAATTACAAGACAATACAATATAAACAATACAAACAAGACATCGCGGGGTTAATAAGGGGTAGATTGGTACGGAAGGTGTTAGAAATGGCACGAGACTGCAACCATAAGACACCTAACCTGAATTCAATCACCGTTGTTCCGGGTATTATCACGGAGCCTTGTACTCTATATGCCGTAGTTTTTGGTCTAGTGAGACTCCTCTCGTATACACTGGCATCTTCTGTACCAAGCTATAAACAACGGCGTTAACACTAAATACAACATTATAACAATATAATACAACTTTAAAAGTCACCCCCCTCTCTCTGTCTATTCTACTTCTCCTTTATCTTTAGGACTTACCGAGCGATTGTTCGTTGACGACATTCCTTCTCTTTCTTCTTTGGAATGTTGTCAGGTGGATCAGACCTTCAGGAGATCGAGCCCACCAGCGAGGATTTGGATCAGTTGACTTTCGACCCAGAGCTTTAGATTCCTTGTACACATTTGCATTCTGTATTTTCTATTTCTGTTATGCCACTGTTTAGGCATTACTTTTCATTCCATGTATTTCTTTTTCAAATGTATTGTAAAAAGAATGTGAATAAATAAAGTTGTTGTTCATTACATTTGTCTCTTATGTACATTTTTCTTATATTACTTAGATACGCTTAGCGTATTTACTTCAGAGTAAATACGTAGCGGCCTCGTCGCGTCATCTGCCTGTATACTGGGAAGCGGGGCATGACAAAATTGCTCATATTACTTGCTAAGAAAACTTTTTTAGGCACTTGAATTTTCCTTTTCCTAGTGCACAAATCATTTAGAATTTTCGCATAAAATGGAACTTGTTGGATAGCATCTAGGAGAGAAATATTTATGTTAACTTACTTAAAAATTTCCACAATCTTCTCCATTTGGGGACTTGGTCTGTTGGCCCTTAACCTGTTTGGAAAAAGAGCTTTATCAATAAGGGTTGGGTCCAACATTTGAGAAGAAGTTTGTGGGGATGGAATGGATCCCAAAATTGGATTTAGTATGGTTGTAGATGGTAATTCCTTCAAGGAGGTGGGCTGAGAGGTCGAGCCTAGTGAAAAACGGAGAATAGGTTCGGAAGAAGATGTTGGATCAGACGAAATAGGAGTAGAAGTAGTAGCCAGGGTATCATCAATATCATCAACTTCATCTTGTTCCCCAACATGATTGTTCAGCACTTTTCCCGATCTAAACGTAGTTACAGCACTCACATTATGATTTTGTTGGTGAAGAATGAGATTTGCGTTTTATGAGTGGTCAGGATTTGGTAGAGGTTGAGATGGAAGTTTCCCTATCTCTCTCTCACTCATAGTGGCATTTAACTGTGCAATCTGTGCTTCTATCGATTTTATGCTTTCACTGTGGGAAGCAGTGTGTTGTACTAACGTTTGGATAGAATACGTTAAATTAGCTGTCGTTTTGGTGGATTGTTTAATAAACATTTCTAAGTTTCGTTCGAGTGGAGAGATTCTATCGGTACCGGATATAGGAAGATTAGTCTGTGATTGGAAAGAATTATTATAAGGAGCAACGTTGTTGGCTGGATTTTGAAAAGCTTGCGATTGAAAAGGGTGCTGAATTTGTTGTAGTGGCTGTTGTTGCTGTGGAGGAAGCCTTTGATAGTTATTTTGGCTTGGGAACTAATTTTGATTTTGAGATTGGTTTTGGTTCCAAGCAAAATTAGTGTCACGCCCCGCTTCCCAAAATACGGAATACGAGGGGTTGACAAGGCCAGCCATGCTCCTACAGTCAAGGAAATATCCTGCCGTAGTCACACTTCGGTTTCTAGGATTACGTGGTAATCAGTAATCAATGCACAGGTAATGAGAAATGCAGTCACTAAATACTACCAAAATAAATACAAAACTAACCAGATAGAAATCAAGGAAAAGACAGCGCTGGCGTGGCTGATCTAGATATCCGCAATATTCTCGAGGCACGACAGATCCTGATCCGAGCTAAGTCCACTTCTCACTCTGAGCATGCATACTCAGGTCGTCAAAGCGACACAATAGCAATATATAAACATATGTAAATACGTGCAATGATGATGAACATGAAACAGTAAACATGGAGTAATGACATGAGCATGAAGTAACCGGTACAGGCAAACAATAAAGCAGGTATATCGAATCAGTGATCAATGCAATGTCCATATCACTAAACCTACCAGTCTCTAAGACTCACTGTCCAGGTCGCTAAACCTATCGTCGGTCCAAGTGTGAGCATCAACCACCACAGGAGTATCCCCAACCCAAGGGTCGGCCCTAGGGGCAAAGGAACACGGGCCCGAATCACACTCGCTAATAATCAGTAATATCACCCATACGACTCCCAAAATCGCTGTATATGTCGGCAGTGGGAATCCCGAGATTCCATTGATCGAACTCCCACTCAGACTACCCCACACCCATGGTCTACATCAAACACCAACCATGAACCCAAATACTAGTCGCTCCATGACAAGTCTATGCGAGAACTGAAGACAGGATCTCCATCAAGCAGGTCTCGACTAGTATCCAGGACAAATAGAAAGTACTCGATATCTTACCTATGACACAAATATAAATGCTTCCATAACCATCCCATACCATCTATAGTTACACTTATATATGTCCCATCGGCGTCGACAATGCAATAATTTAACTGGTTCCGCTGATTGTGTACAAGTAAGTGTCACTTCACTTATTCATCTATGCTTTAACACTAACGTACTTGCCACAATCCAATCACTAACATTTATCACTGGATAATGTAACACGGTCACTAGGTTATCAATGTTTATGACCACTATTCAAATGAGGATATAACTGCTACATGATGTGATGAGAATGCAATAAATTTTAATACGAATAAAATATAGCAGCAGTGTAATACCACTCGCAAAATGTATTATAAACCACACGTGTTGAATTAGGCAAAACAATATAAAAGGGATAAGTAGTATGTTTAATTATCTGTCCATCAAAATTGGTTTCACATCAATCGGGTTTCAGGTTTGCTAGTTATGGTCATTTCATTTTAAGTGTTTACTGCTGCAAATCCAATTTCTGAACTGGAAGTCCGTTTCGCAACGTGTCCTACTCCCAGTTGGAAGCACAATTAGGCAATGCTACTGTTCAACTAATTGTAGGGTTAAGACTTAAATTTACAGAACAGGATACGGATCAACAATATTCATTTTGTTTTAGGAGTTATGATCGAACTTACCGATGAAGGGTGCGAGCTGAAATGACAGAAATCTGCCGTACGTGTCATCCGTTTAAAATGTGATTTAAATACCAAAAGATACTGGAATTTAGTAAAACATGTACCATTGGAAAGGTGAAACAATTTTCTACGCAGCGGTAACTGGCTACGCACACTATCACAATTAAAAATTAAGGTTTCAGGGGTTCAAATGCATGTCAAGGGTAAGTTCCTGCTCTGGACAGCAGTCCAAGGTCAGGTAAGTTCCATGTTTTCGATGTTTATAGGATACATATTGTCACGCCCCACTTCCCGATATACGGCGAAGGGGACACGACTGGTCCACTACGTATTTACTGTGAAGTAAATACGCTAAGCGTATCTAAGCAATATAAAAGTAAATACACAAGAGACAAGATATATAAACTGAACAACAACTTTATTTATTAATATTCTTTTATACAATGCATGAAAAGTAAATACAACTGAAATAAAAGCGATGCCTGAACAATGGCATAACAAGAATGTAAAGTACTGAAAGAAAATGTGTACAATGAAACTAAAGCTCTGGGTCTTCAGCAAACTGATCCAAGTCTTCAGCAGTAGGCTCGATCTCTGACGTGTCCAAATCACCTGACGACATTCAAAGAAAAAATAAAGAGAATGTCGTCAGCGAACAGATCGCTCTGTAAGTCCCAAGGATAAGGAAGAATAGAATAGACAGAATAAGAAGGTAGCTTTTAAAATTGTATTATATTGTTATAATATTGTGTTAACGCTGTTGTTTGTAGATTGGTACAGAAGATGCCAGTGTATACGAGAGGAGTCACACTTACACCGGGGACTTTGGTAAACCGTAGTACAAGGCTCCGTCGATAATACCACGGAACAACGGCATGAATGTAATTACGTCTTAAGTGACCACCTCGTGCCACCTTTAACATATTCCGTACCAGTCTACCCCTTAAACCCCATAGTGTTTTGATTGTATTGTATTGTAAATTGTATAGATTGTATAATTAGAAGACTGACCGAAACAATGATATCTGTAACGGATGTAACCGTAGAATCATGTAAATGGATGTAAACTGGAGATCATGTAAATGGAATGTATATCCATGGTTCGGCTCGGTCAAGTTGTATAGATTGATAGTTGGATTCATGGATTCATGTTGAATGGTAAATTGTAGATTATAGATTGTACTTGAATCATATTCAAGTCAGATTATAATGAGACTCAAACTGAGTCAGACAATTAGAAAAGTAAATTAAAGTCCTGATTGTTTTAATGTTATCGGTAACCGCTGCACATGGACGGCAGGATTTGTATCTTTTTTAAAGACGATTACCGTATTGATAACACCATTATTAAGTTGTCTACCTTAAGTAGGCAAGCGCCCATTTCTCCGGCTCCTTAAGGCTCAAGAGATTGGTCCCGCTTAAACCTATATTTACTAGAGTCCTTAGGGTAATTTACAGAACTTGAGGGGGTTTTATGTAAAAATACTTTTATGTACTTTTCAAAATACACCCTAAGTATTTATTATTCGTCTTTAGAGTTGTAATGAATGTACATTTTATATTGTGATACTTCTAGTGAAAATATCTTAATTTCATAAATAAAGGTATTTATTTGTAATATTGATTTGTATAGAATTCATGGTATTTTAGTGTAAAATGATTCTTGTGACATTTTTAGAAAAAGTGGAATATTTTTAATAATTCAAAATAGATATTTTTATGTTCCATATACATATATTTATATAAAAATAAGTTTAGCATATATATAATATTCTAGAAATCTCGTTTTCTTAAGATGTCGTATTTTAAATTTTTCGAGACCGAATGCTCCTTGCGGAGGTCTGCATCTCGCACTACTAATCCCGAGGATGTGTGATAATCCACACCATCCCGAACGGGTTCCCCAAATGGATTGTAGTGGCGTTTTGCAAAGATTTGTATAAATACTAATCATTAAGGAAAAACGGTTTTATTAATTATGGTATTAATTTGTAAAGATGTCGATTTCCCGTATTATATATTCTAGGGTCTTCTAAGTCAACTAGACTGTCCCTAACTGGTCCAAAGCGACAAGTTGTGAGATATCCCTCAAATCGCCTCTTCACCGCCAATTGTGGCCAGGTAAGTACAAGTGAAGAAAGGAGAGATCCGCTCACGAATCACCGTGAGACGGGCCTTTTAAAGTTACCTTTCTCACTTGTCTAGCCTAGACACCACAAAGTCAGGTTTAGATAAACGACTGAATGCCCACAACCTTCCTCTGTCCTAATGAGCGCGGCAGTCCTTAATTGGCTGAGTCTAGATATTTTTTCTTTATTAGCTCAAAAATTATTTATTTGTAAAGATGTATCAATACTAAATCTTTTAGAAATGGTTTTATTAAGTAAAGGGTATTTAAATGAAAATGTTTGTTTTCCCGTATTCTAAGTTCTCGAGAGTATCGTGTTATGTTGCATATGAGTGTGTGAGGAGGTAGGTCATTACCTCATGGTCTACTTAAAGGTATAGCAAGTTTAATGAAGTTAAATGTATAATTGAAACAATGTGATATTTAAATGAAAAATACGATAAATTGAAATAGCCATCATTTTATGAAATGAAACTTGATCAATTTAATTGATTAGTGTTTAATAGTCAACATGAGCGGGTTTAAACATAATTGTATTAACGAGAAATGAAGTTTTATAAGGAAACCAAATCGGAAATCGGATTTGTTCCAATTCCGTCGGGTTTTGTAAATCCGTATTTTAGAATAGAAAAGAGAGGTAGAAATTGGGGACTTACGGGTTTCGATCAAATATAAGAGGAAGGTGGATCGGGAGGAGTCGCCGATGCGTCGTTTCGTCACCGGGAGTTCCTACGGTCGTTGCCGGAAATTCCGCCGAAGAATTCGCCAGAGCTTCACCTTTCGCTCAATTCGATTGCACACAAGAGTTCTTGAGAATTTTAGAGAGTTGGCTCAGAGTTTGGAGTGAGAGGGTAGAGGATAGGGGTGGTATTTATAGGGTTAGGCTAGGGTTAGGGTAGGTGAAAGATTAAAATGAAAAATGTGATAAAATGTATTAAAAATGTATTAAAAGTGGACTAATTGGGGTTTTAAAAGAGCTCTGGAAATGGTCTGAGGCTAAAATTTTGCAGGTGTACAGGGGAGACCAAAAGACACATTTTTGTGTTGGGGTCGTCGCAGGAATCGGCCGACTCGGCCGTGACTCGGTCGGAGGACTGAGTCGGCCGAGTCGAGACCGATTTGGCCGAGTCATGCGGCCGGGATCCCCCCCCAACGGTTCATCTAACCTCTGGCAATATTACATTTTTGGGTGTAGTGGGGTTTTTGTGAGATATGCACGTGCAAACCCTTGGTATTCTAAAGGTTTTTAAAAAAATCAATATTAAAAATAATGTGGGGTATATGATTTGAACTCTGGTGGCTTGGTTCAGCAGTGCAAGGTATTACCAATGAGCTACAAGCTCCTTCTTGTAATTATGGAGTTATTTAATTACTTAAAATAATAACAGCAAATGTAAATACCCCAAATATACATTAATTTTGAAGCAAATTTTTGTACACTAAAAATGGAGTTGTTACATTCTTTTAACTTGAAATTAAAAAGCAAAATAATTATTTATCTCTTGTGCTCGGGCTAAAATACCCATTTATGGATTTTGAAAAAAAAAAATTTGAAAAAATTTGTATAGGAAATTTAGGGTTGTTACACATATAACAGTAAAGATATATGTAGTGTTAATTACTATGCAGTACCCTTCGCAACGAACCCGAGAACATTGCGATTGGATTTTTCTAGAATTAATTATGAATTTTACAGTGTCAAGTGTTCGGTAAATTTTAAGTTTCGGTATTAAGGTTAGGGCGTTACTTATATGTGGAAATGGCATAGATTTGCTACCAAATTTGTACACAGCGTTTGTTAATGGTATTAAGGTCTAAACATCATGAGTTTCGCCATTTTAAAATATGTTTTGATCTAGGACTTTACATCGATTGATCTTGATTATGCACATCGTGTATATAGTCTAATTAAGCGTTAAATCAGATTTGTATATTATTAGCATGTAAGCAAATGAGAACACTTGCCTCGGTCGCTGATATAGAAGCGATGAACGTGCAGAGTTTTTCTCTACACACGAGATGGCGCGATGCTGGACACGGTGCGTGCGCGATGCGTGGTGACTCAGTACTGGGCACGGCGGCGACATGGGCGTGGCACGGTAGCGGGCATGGTGATGACGCGGGCGTGACACGGCACGTGCACCAGATCGGGCACGGTGTGGCACGGGGAGTGGGCACGTGGCGCGATATGTCTGGGTACGCGGTAGCACGAAGGCGGGCACGGTGTGGCATGATGCTGGACCCGGGAGTGGTGGGCACGGGATGATGCGGTCCGACCACGATGGTGGGCACGATGCAGCAGCAAAGGGGTGGTCCAGGGTTCGTCGGCGATGGTGACTAGGCTCGGAGCTCAGGAAGTGGCTTCCGTGATGACTCGGCTAGGTGGCAGGGGATCGGGCAAGACTCAGCAGCGAGGGCGTGAGGGAGACATCGGCGGTGACGAAGCGATGGCGACGAGGTCGGGTTCTGGCGGTGCTGGGTTTTGGAGTTCGGGGATGGGTTCTCGTCGGGAGTTTGCAGCGACTGTTGGGTTTTAGGCATGGGCTTTTAGTAGTCGATGGTGAGGTGGTGCCGGCGGTGGTAGTAAGCGGTCGGTATAATGAGGCCGATGGGGGATTTTGGTGGGCTCGAGCTTGTCGGCGGGGTGAGGAGCTTGAGGGGTCGTGGCTTGAGGGAAGAAGGAGGTGGGATGGTCGAGGGGATGACGTCGGGGTGATAGGAATGCAGGCGAGGGTGGAAGCGAGGGGGCCGAAGTTGCAGAGGTGATGGCCGAAGCTTGGAGGAAATGGTGGTGTTGGGTCGTGAGGCTCGGTGCAGGCGATGGAGGGAGTTCTGCGGTGGTCGTGGTGGTTGTGAGGTCGAGTTTTGAGAAAAGAGGGAGGCGAGGCAGGTGAGGGGATCGCGGGGTCAGTTGAGCGTGGGCTCCATCGTGGGAGCAATTCGAGCAGGGGAGGAACGAGACATGGGCGAATGAGAAGGAGGCGGGAAAGAGGGAGAACGAGAAGAAAGAGGAGGCTGGGGAAAATTATTAGATTAGGTAAATAAATTAATTATAATATATAATAAAGAGAGGAAAGAGACAGAGAGAGGCTGTTAGTATTAGAATATATTAAAATATATTTAGTTAAAATATAAACGTATATATATTTTAAACAGTTTATATAATAAGAATATTTTATTAACTATATTTGAGTTTTACAGCTAATACAAAAATACTCCAAAATATGCCCGGGTTAGGTCTAAAATTACAGTTTGAAAATACGGATAATATACGTGTCAACCCAAAACCAAAAAACGATATCCGGTTAAAGAAAATGCATACCCCCAAGAATGGATACACGTAGTATGCACGAAGCGACCCAAACGAGTCCATTTCACTAAACGGGATAAGAACACGATGTGCGGATGCAACCATAGGGTCTGGGGTAGGAAGAAAGAATTGGGAAAATATAAAAAAAAAAAGGGGATAGGGTTTAATTAGGGTAAAGGTTTAGAAAGATTTTAGAAAAATATAGAAAATTATGTAGGAAGATTTGGGGAAAATATTTGGAAATTATTCATTAAAATACGGCTACGGTATATCGGAACTGGGTATTACATCATACCCACCTAAAAAAAAATCGTCCTCGAAATTCAAAGAATGAAAACAAGCTACACAGACATATGTAGAAACACCGACGGATATCCTCCTCGCGTTCTAAGATAGACTTTCTTGGAGAAACCCAGTAGATTATCGACGAGCACCACGGCAAACTCAACTGTGGTTATGGATCCACCACGCTTCTAAGGCGCAGCTCTGATAAGAACTTCGAGGCATAGAACTTGATTTAATAAGTTTGAAGAGACGAAGATGTGAAAGCACATTAGGTTCGAAAAGAAATGTAAGCATGAATTAGATCATCAAGAATGGTACAACAACGAAAAGATGGAGAACATATTTGAAAACCCCGGAACGATATAAGCTATAAGCTACAAATGAGAAATATAGGAAAATTATGTAGGAAAATTTGGGGAAAATATTTGGAAATTATTCATTAAAATACGGTTACGGTATATCGGAACTGGGTATTATATCATACCCCACTTATATAAAATTTCGTTCTCGAAATTTAAAATAAACGATAAGATATAAAATGCCATGCGAAAAGTAACAAAAAATCAATTACTATTATATAGCGACTTACGTAAAAACAACTAGATGAAAATCAAATATTTTTATATATAAGAAAAGGCGCAACAAGAAGGGTAATCATAAGCAAGAACAAAGGCACAACAATTAATAGTAATAAATTATATATATATATATATATATATATATATATATATAATACAAAGAATAATAGAATGACAACAAATAACGATGGTGAAAGATTGGATGATAAGCCTTAAGTTCTGAAACTATATTAGTAAGACTACAAATCAGGAAATTATAAAATAACTTAAGAATACTCATACGGTAAAATATAGGGAAAAATAAAATGAACACATAGGTGGCCAGTAAACAAACGAGATATCAAAAATTTACGTAAAGACCAAAACTATACTATATTTGCAAAAAAAAATACGAAGATAATACAATATACAAGAAACTAAGATAATACCGAGATAACGATATATGTACAAGTAAACAAAAGATAACCATAATTTATATTACAGTAAATAGAAAATTTAAATCGATGGAAGCACATGAATACATAAGTAAACGTAAATACGAAAACAAAAGATAGTTAGCATAATTATGAACAAGAAAAGGAAATACTACATAAAAATCAATATGAAACTCATTTTAAAGAAAACTCAAACCACAATTATATAAACTTTGAAAGTTAATCAAAAGAATGCCAACAACCGAAATGAATAGGAATGATAACAGTATAATAAACATTAAAACATTAAAAGAAAAATATAGTAGAAAATAACTCAAAATAACATCCTCTAATTAGAGTAGATAGAAAAAGACAAAAAGACACGAAGAATAGAATTTCATAATAAAAGGACGATGGTATGAAAAGCATTAATAGGAACGATTTACTATAAGTAGAGTATACGGTGTAAGTTTGAACTATTGAGAAAATAAAAATAGTAGAGCACTTCAAGACAGCGAGTAAAACTAAAATACTTACCAACACATAATGGAAATCTAAATAACCATAAATAGGCAGAACTCTAAATTTAATATAGTAGGCACTACTAGTTATAACTGTGTTAATAGGAAAATAACACCGGTAATATATGGTAGACTAGCCAGAGAAGATATTGCGGTATATACTCCGAAGGTCGACGCCGCAAGCAAGCACTCGAATGAAGGAAACGTAAATAGGAATTGGGTTGTCCAGAATGACACAAAAATAAAAGGATGAAATTCGGACTCCAAATCAGGGAAGATACAAATTTACAATGGGGATAGGGTTTGACAATTTCGGACAGGAGTATGCGGCAAGATACAACTTAATTGGGAAAGATCGGGGGGTGCGGTGGTGAACTATAGCGTCAACTGAGTTTAGGGTCTAAATATAGAGAGTCAAACAAAAGTAGCTAGTCACATTTCACAACTTTATTGTATTCAACCAAGAAGTTCAACAGATACAAAAGTCGAACGAAAATGAACAACTGAGAAAATAATACGTTTGTTAAAGGCAGGGAAGGTGATAACTCCGCGTCGATATCTAAATCTCTGCGATCTCGTGAAGAAAGTCTGAATCTTGTGTTGGATCCGTTTCATCCTCAAAATTCAAGATACAAAACAATGAAACAGCCGAGTTTCCCAATTAGATGTGGAGGGCGTCGATAAATCTCTTCCTTGCAGCTCTTTTCTTCGAGGGCAACCATTGACAAGATGTTCGTCGGATCCATAAATCAAGCACTGCCTTTTGTCCTAGCGACGGTCCCTCTGAAAGTGTCCTGGCCTCTTGCAATAACCACAATGCTGGGCTCTCCGCTGTTTCTGTTGCTGAGTAACAAATGAGCGCTTCATCTGCACACCACCTCTTCGTCTAACAGGGATTCCCCTACGATTTGGGGCTCCTCCTGGTGCCCGAACTAGCTGCCACCTTAATCCCCTCAGCTAAAATATCGTTTGTCCTATCCTGGGCTTCTCTCAATCCTTACAGTACGCCCAAGATCTCGACGGTCTGATTCCGGAGAGTGGAGGTGAAAGAAGAGTCGTTGGAAGCCAGGTTTTAGCCTCCACGGTGGGACGCTGATAAGAACTTAAAAGTATGCAACGCGATATGATAACTTTGAAGAAACGAAAACGTGAGAATGCAACGAGTCCGATAAAAAACGTAAGCAGGTGTAGGGTCAATAGGAAAAGTACAAGGATGAAAATGTAAAACAGATTTGAAAACTCAGGAACGATATAAGACATAAACGGAGATAGAGATTTGACGATCAAAACAAGATTATGGGGTAAGGTAATACTCAATCGAGAAGGAAATCAAAGGTAAAACCCAAATCTCTCAAACAGAGTACAGTATTGTAACTATGCTGTAGTTTATAATTACAACCACATAACTCTACCAAGTTACCAAAACTCTACCGGATAGAATCAAAATATGTAGCATGACACACTATATGAATCAAGGTTAAAGATAACAAGTTTAAAATCTAAACCGAAAGGGTGGCTTAAATTGTCAGCCCTACTCGAAAACTGTAATCCCAATCAAAACCTGGCTCTGATACCAACAAAACCAAGTCACGCCCCGCTTTCCAAAATACGGAATACGAGGGGTTGACAAGGTCAGCCACGCTCCTAGGGTCAAAAAATATCCTGCCGTAGTCACACTTCGGCTTCTAGCATTACGTGGTAATCAGTAATCAATGCACAGGTAATGAGAAATGCAGTCACTAAATACTACCAAAATAGATACAAAACTAACCAGATAAAAATCAAAGAAAATACAGCGCTAGCGTGGCTGATCTAGATATCCACAATATCCTCGAGGCACGACAGATCCTGATCCGAGCTAAGTCCACTTCTCACTCTGAGCATACATACTCAGGTCGTCAAAGTGATACAATAGCAATATATATATATATATATATAACATATGTAAACACGTGCAATGATGATGAACATGAAGCAGTAAACATGGAGTGATGACATGAGCATGAAGTAACCGGTATAGGCAAACAATAAAGCAGGTATATCGAATCAGTGATCAATGCAATGTCCATATCACTAAACCTACCAGTCTCTAAGTCTTACTGTCCAGGTCGCTAAACCTATCGTCAGTCCAAGTGTGAGTATCAATCATCACAGGAGTATCCCCAAACCCAAGGGTCGGCCCTAGGGGCAAGGGAACACGAGCCCGAATCACGCGCACTAATAATCAGTAATATCACACTTATGACTCTCAAAATCGCTGTATATGCCGGCAGTGGGACTCCCGAGATTCCGTTGATCGAACTCACACTCAGACTACCCCACACCCATGGTCTACATCAAACACTGACCATGAACACAAATACTAGTCGCTGCATGACAAGTCTACGCGAGAACTGAAGACAGGATCTCCATCAAGTATGTCTCGACTAGTATCCAGGACAAATGGACAGTACTCGATGTCTTACCTATGACACAAATATAAGTGCTTGCATAACCGTCCCATACCAGCTATAATTACACTTATATATGTCCCATAGGCGTCGACAATGAAATAATTTAACTGGTTCCGCTGATTGTGTACAAGTACGAGTCACTTCACTTATTCATCCATGCTTTAACACTAACGTACTTGCCACAATCCAATCACTAACATTTATTACTGGATAATGTAACACGGTCACTAGGTTATCAATATTTATGACCACTATTCAAATGAGGATATAACCGCTACATGATGTGATGAGAATGCAATAAATTTTAATATGAATAAAATATAGCTGCAGTGTCATACCACTCGCAAAATGTGCTATAAACCACACGTGTAGAATTAGGCAAAACAATATAAAAGGGATAAGCAGTATGTTTAATTATCTGTCCATCAAAATTGGTTTCGCATCAATCGGGTTTCAGGTTTGCTAGTTATGGTCATTTCATTTTAAGTGTTTACTGCTGGAAATCCAATTTTAAGTGTTCAACTAATTGTATAGATATGACTTAACTTTACAGAACAGAAGACGGATCAACAATATTCATTTTGGATTAGGAGTTATGATCGAACTACCAATGAAGGGTGCGAGCTGAAATGACAGAAATCTGCCGTACGTGTCATCCGTTTAAAATATGATTTAAATACCAAAGGATACTGGAATTTAGTTAAACCGGTACCATTGGAAAGGTGAAAAAACTGTCTATGCAGCGGTAACTGGCTCCGCACACTATCACAATTAAAAATTAAGGCTTCAGGGGTTCAAATGCATGTCAAGGGTAAGTTTCTGCTCTGGACAGCAGTCCAAGGTCAGGTAAGTTCCTTGTTTTTGATGTTTATAGGATATATATAACAGTAAACCTACATGTATTGTTAATTATTATGCAGTACCCTTCGCAACGAATCTAAGAACACTGCGATTGGATTTTTCTAGAATTAATTATGAATTTTACAGTGTCAAGTGTTTGGTAAATTTTAAGCTTCGGTATTAAGGTTAGGGCATTATTTATGTGTGGAAATGGCATCGATTTGCCACCAAATTTGTACACAGCATTTGTTAACGGTATTAAGGTCTAAACATCATGAGTTTCGCCATTTTAAAATATGTTTTGATCTAGGACTTTACATCGATCGATCTTGATTATGCACATCGTGTATATAGTCTAATTAAGTATTAAATCAGATTTGTATATCATTAGCATGTAAGCAAGTGAGAACACTTGCCTCGGTCGCTGATATAGAAGCAACGAACATGCAGAGTTTGTCTCGACACACGAGACGGCGCGATGCTGGACACAGTGCATGGTGTGCGCGCAATGCGTGGTGACTCGGTACTGGGCGCGGCCGCGGCGCGAGCATGGCACGGTAGCGGGCGTGGTGATGACGCGGGCGTGACACGGCACGTGCACCGGATCGGGCACGGTGTGGCATGGGGAGTGGGCACGTGGCGCGACACGTCTGGGTATGCGGTGGCACGAAGTCGGGCACGGTGTGGCATGATGCTGGACCCGGGAGTGGTAACGGGCACGGGATGATGCGGTCCGAGCACGATGGTGGGCACGATGCAGCAGCAAAGGGGTGGTCCAGGGTTCGTCGGCGATGGCGACTGGGCTCAGGAAGTGGCTTCCGCGATGGCTCGGCTAGGTGGCAGGGGCTCGGGCAAGACTCAGCGGCGAGGGCGTGAGGGAGATGTCGGCGGCGACGAAGCGATGGCGATGAGGTCGGGTTCTGGCGGTGCTAGGTTTTGGAGTTCGGGGATGGGTTCTCGTCGGGAGTTTGCAGCGGCTGTTGGGTTTTAGGCGCAGGCTTTTAGTGGTCGACGGTGAGGTGGTGCCGGTGGTGGTAGTAAGCAGTCGGTGTAGTGAGGACAATGGGGGATCTTGGTGGGCTCGAGCTTGTCGGCGAGGTGCGGAGCTCGAGGGATCATGGCTTGAGGGAAGAAAAAGGTGGGGTGGTCGAGGGGACGATGTCGGGGTGATGGGAATGCAGGAGAGGGTGGAGACGATGGTGGAGGCGAGGAGGTCGGAGTTGCAGAGGTGATGGCCGGAGCTTGGAAGAAATGATGGTGTTGGGTCATGTGGCTCGGTGCAGGCGATGGAAGGAGTTGTGCGGTGGTCGTGGTGGTTGTGAAGTCAAGTTGTGAGAAAAGAAGGAGACGGGGTAGGTAAGGGGATTGCGAGGTCAGTTGGGTGTGATTTCGTCGTGGGAGCGAGTCGAGCAGGAGAGGAACGAGACGTGGACGAGAGAGAAGGAGGCAGGAAAGAGGGAGAATGAGAAGAAAGAGGAGAATGAGAAGATTATTAGATTAGGTAAATAAATTAATTATAGAGAATAATGGAAGAAAGAGGCCATAGGAGGGAATTTCCTCCTATGGCGTAGAAAAAATACACCTCCCATCGTGTTTTCCAACGATCGGAATCCATCATCTTCATCGTTATCATCTAAGATGTGAGTACGCCAAATTTCATGTGATTCTATAACTTTTTCACCATTGATTTAGCAATGTAAAAAGTTCTATTGTCGATAAACCGTTAATTTTGAACCCGCTAATTCAACGGTGAAAAAGTTGTAGAATCACATGAAATTTGGTGTATCCACTTCTTAGATGATAACGATGAACATGTGATGGGTTCCGATCGTCGGAAAACACGACGGAGGGCATATTTTTTCGACACCATAGAAAGAAATTCCCTCCTATGGCATCTTTTCTCTATTATTCTCTTAATTAGAATATATAATAAAGAGAGGAGAGGAGAGAGAGAGGCTGTTAGGATTAGAATATATTAAAATATATTTAGTTAAAATATAAAAGTATATATATTTTTAACAGTTTATATAATAAGAATATTTTATTAACTATATTTGAGTTTTACAGCTAATACAAAAATACTCCAAAATATGTCCGGGTTTCGTCTAAAATTACGGTTTTAAAATACGAATAATATACGTATCAACCCAAAACCAAAAAGCGATATCCGGTTAAAGAAAATGCATACCCCCAAGAACGGATACACGTAGTATGCACGAAACTACCCAAATGAGTCCGTTTCACTAAACGAGATAAGAACACGATGTACGGATGCAACCATAGGGTCTGGGGTAGAAAGAAAGAATTGGGAAAATATAAAAAAAAAGGGGGGGGAATAGGGTTTAATTAGGGTAAAGGTTTAGAAGTTAGATTTTAGAAAAATATAGAAAATTATGTAGGAAAATTTGGGGGGAAATATTTGGAAATTATTCATTAAAATACGGTTACGGTATATCGAAACTGGGTATTATAATTAGAATGATTTCTCCATCTCTGATTATATGTGGATAAATAAGGGTCATTTCTAGGTTGTTGCTAAAAAGTAGCATTGGTTTGTTCATGACCTTGAGACGGAGGATTCAAAGGACATTCTTCTGTTAAATGTGATGGGTTAAAACAGCAATCACACACAGTTTTAGAGAGCGTAACTTGGTTTAGTGAGGTTGAAGAGAGTTTGCATTCCATCGCTTCGAGTTTCTTTTGCATTGCGGCCATTTTGGCTTTCATTACGATGGAAGCGTCAAGCTGATGGATACATGTCCTAAATGAAGACGATGTTGGTCTAGTGCTCTCCCATTGTAAGGTTTGTTAGGCGAGATCTTTCAGAAATTGCCATATTTCGCCATCGTCTTTTGACATGAAATGACATTGACAAATGGTTTCTAGCATTTGTTTGGTCGCTGAATTAACACCCTCATATATAATTCGGCAAAGTTTCCATCTATCGATTCCGTGATGAGGGCATTGGACAAGAAGATTTTTAAACCGTTTAAAGCATTTCTAAAATGGTTTGTTAGGAAGTTGGGCAAACCGGTTAATCTCGCTCCGAATACGGGCGGTCTTATAATGAGGATAGAATTTCTTAAAGAATGCTATAACGAATTCATCCCATTTACCGATAGAATGTGCAGCGGTGCTATAAAATCACTTTTCTGCGAGATCGCACAAGGTAAAAGGGAAAAGACGTAATCGCAGAGCATCCCCCGAAAATTGGGTTGTGCTCATCATCGCACATACGTTTTCGAATTTGGTTATAAAAACGTACGCGTCTTCAGATTCAAGCTCGTTAAATTTGGGCAACAAATTGATGAAGTGGGATTTAATTCCAAAATTATCCCCATTGGCTGGTGGAAGAGACAGACACGTAGGAAGGGGTCCGCGTGCGGAATAACATCTGTCTTGAAGAGTGATGCGTGGTGGATTTTGCGCACCAACGGGTGGCAGCAGGCTGGTGTCGTTAAAACCCGATGGAGATCCGTCCATTTCGGGAGATGTGGTGGGTGGAGGAGAAATAGAAGATGAAGAAGCACCGATTTCGGAGTCGATAGCAAAAACACGGACAAAACGGGCACTAGAATCCCGTGTCCAGCCAATCATGCACTAAGCAGGTTTAGTGCACGTAGCAGCTGTTGGGGTCAAAATTAGCACCCCGGTTGACCAAATCAAAGTCAAGGTCAACCCCAAGCCAGGTGGGCCCAAGCCCAAGCAAGTGGGCCAATACCCGGGTCGAGCCCGAACACGAAGCGTCTGGCCTTCCGCCATACAAAAATAAAAATCATATAATAAATAATTTTTATGTAATTTTTTATGCATGAATGTAAAAAAAATGGGCATAAAGCCAAATTTTTGTAAGCTCATGGCTTATGTGCAAAAAGAAATGGCACATGAGCTATGGGATGGGCAAAATGTCATTTTGTAAAGCCCAAGGGGCTATATGTAAATGTGTAAGCCTATATAAGGCAACATAATGATGAATAAAGACAACACTTTTTTCCTCTCAAAAAAATCTAGGGTTTGTGCCTCCTGCTCCTTCTCCAAGGTTTTAAACCTTCTCATTTCTTTTGAATTAAATCAAGAGTTTTACTCTTTCTTTTCCGAAACTAAGCAGTTTTCCACCACAAAACCCACAAAGGGGAACTCAGATCTGCCATCAGATCTCAGAAAAGAGAGATTTTTAAAATCTCACATCTCTTGATCTTCAAGATCCTGCCAACAGAGGAGGAAGGAGGAGACCCACCTCCAAAAATCTCATCTGGGGAAGATCCAGAGCCAAAGGGAGAAACAAAGCAGCCCCTTTTTGATCATTTCTAAAACCTTTTAGGAGTTTAACTCCACAAATCGGGAGCACATCTCCCAGTGCGGGGACCGAAGTCTCCTCTCTGTTTGGCGCCTAACGACCAGCGCCCAGGGCGCTTGCTCCCACGTGCCGACATGTGGTGCGCCCAGCGCCCAGTGCGCTTGCGCCCACGTGCCGAGCACGTGGTGCGCCCAGCGCCCAGTGCGCCCAGCGCCCAGGGGCTTGCGCCCACGTGCCGAGCACGTGGTGCGCCCAGCGCCTAGAGCGCTTGTGCCCAGCGCCTAGTGCGCTAGCGCCCAGCGCATGCGTGCTATGCACGCGAGGAACTGGCCCCCATGCATCCTTTGGATGCCCTTTCCCTTTATATATATATATATATATATATATATATATATATATATATATACATACACACACATATGCTCCACACTAAAAACACCTCCCCCGTTAAAAAAATTTCTAACGGGGCGCTGCCCCGCACCCCGCAAGGGGGCTGCTAGCCCCCATGACCCCCAACCCGCTATCCGGATAGCAGGACCCCCGTAAAAACTCTGCGTGGCTCCCGATATATCCAAGCCCCCTCCAAAACAAAACACACATACACTGCACATTAAGTTCGCATGACCAGTTTAACCCTTCAATCGGAGGTTCCCTCGCTCCAAAGGCGATGGGTAATTAACGGCAGCTTAGTCCGCGGCTGCCGGAGATTCGGATCCCCACGATCAATAAACCCCGGCCTACCCTAGGTAAGGGGAATCTGTAGTACGCCTGACAAACGCGCGCGTATTTTCATCTCAATGGGGTGACAAAAAACACCCTATAGATTCTGGCACGCCCGGTGGGACCTATCTCTCCTCCCATATTTCGGGTTAAGCATTCATGCGAACTCAATCAATATACATATCGATGTTTATACTAAAATAATGCTCTTTCATGCAGTTTTCCAAGCAATCAATTTTCAATAATGTCTCCAAAGATGAACTCAGCTCCCATCTCCTACACGATGAAGATGGACTCCAGGACGGTCCTCCCGGCTAGTCTCGGACGACAATGGGAAGAGCCGCCACTACCATTCGGCTCTATCCTGTTCGTATCAGCTAACGCCATCCCAGCTCCTCAAGCTCCGGTGATAGACAAACCGGTCTTGAAAGGCAAGAGGCCAAATGTGGTGGTCTCGAAGGCGCCCCAACTCAAACGCAAGTCAGTGTATGAACGACTTTCCTTGGCCCCGGCTGGGGGCAAGGCCATCAACACCAACAAAGCTACAACACATCTCGAGAAAGCTCCGGCGATGCCCCTGACAACTGCTCGATCGGGTGTCTTCTCTAAGCTCCCCACTAATCGACTCACGGCGGCTTCCCGAAGAGCAGAAGCCTACCAAGAGCTCAAGGCTGAGAAGCTGAGGCAGAAGCGGCTCAGATACAGAGCCAACAAAAGGGCTAGAGCTCTGGCCATGTTAAAATTTATGAATTTCCAAAGCCCGGACCGCTCCGCGAAATCAGCCGCCAAAGATAAAGAGATGGCTGGGTATGTGGTCCACACTGTCTACATGGTCGGACATGAAGAAACGAACCCTCCTATGCTTCACAGCCAGGGTGATGATGCGGTGGACGCTACCCAACGTCAACTCGGTCTAAATGACGAAGAGCTCGCTCAGGCCGATAAGCCAAAAGAGCCTGAGGTTCCTGCGGAATTGAGCTCAGGCAATAAGGATGACCCGGTCGTCATAACCGGAACTACAGAACAAGCATTATTCCGATGGCTTCAGAGGCAGCTTCAGGACAGAGATGAGAAGTTAGCCAAGATACAGTCCAAGGTCGACGAATTGGCAAACGTCGCGGCAGATCTCGCGACCCAAGTCGCCCGATTGCAATTACAGCAGAATCAAATTTTGGTTCATAAGCCAGGGATTGATACCCGGAGGCAGCCAACTGATACCCCCTTCAACCTAAGAGTAGAGCGCCTTCGCGAAAAAGGGCCGCAATCAGCCTCCAGTCCCTCCGATACATACGCCGGGAGGGAATCGCCTCTGAAAGAGAAACTGGAAAAAGTCTATTCCTTCAAAAGGGAAAAATTCTACGAGATATTCAGGGACGCCCTAAGAAACGGTCTACAACTGCCAGAATCAAAGAGACCGCAAGAAGCGAATATGACCGACGACCCAAAATATTGTCCCTATCACAGGGTGATAGGTCATGCCATTGAGGACTGCTTCGTCTTCAAAGATTGAGTCGAAAGGCAATACAAGACGAGAGAGATAGAACTGTCTAAAGGCGTGTTAGCTAACAGTCAAGCTACGACCGCCGATTTCATGCAAATGGAGACCGAAGCCTTTCGGGAACCAAATCCTACCAGACATGTGCCATTATCTGAAAAGGGCGAACCAAAGACTGATCGGCCTCAAGGACCAGTATCAGTGAGGGCACCTACTCTAATGGAGAGAAAGAAGAAGGTGTACTCCTTTAGGAGGGATGAGGTCCGCAATATATTCGAGGAAGCCTTGAACAACAGTCTGCAATTGCCTAGGCCACATGAAATGAATATGACCAGCAATCCCGTATACTGCCCCTATCACAGGGTGATAAGTCATGCCATTGAAGACTGCTGTGTTTTTAAAGATTGGGCAGAGGACCAATACAAACTTGGAAAAACCTCACAGTCCTCGGATGTATCGGCAAGCCACAGAGCTACGGTCATCAATACAACTCCGCCAAGATCAAAATTCAAGGAGCTGGGATAAGCAAAGATGACCATCACGTCATTAAACTGGAAACAAATGACCACCACGTCGTTAAACTGGAAACAGATGACCTCTAAGTCGTTAAACTGGAAACAGTAGACCTCTAAGTCTTTAAACTGGAAACATATGACCTCTAAGTCGTTAAACTGGAAATAGTGGACCCCTAAGTCTTTAAACTGGAAACAGCTGACCACCACGTCGTTAAACTGGGAATGATAGACCTCTAAGTCTTTAAATTGGGAATAATCGACCACCACGTCATTAAACTGGGAACAAATGACCACCACGTCGTTAAACTGGGAACAATCGACATCTAAGTCGTTAAACTGGGAATGTAAAATATATATATATATATATATGTAAATAAACAAAAAATGTGTAAATAAAAGAAAAATAAAGAAAAGCCGAACTGATGGGGCAACTCGCAATAAAAATCAGCGAGTAAAATAAAAATGAAAATAAACAGCCGAAATGATGGGGAAACCGTGAATAAAAGCCGAAATGATAGGGCAATCGCAATCTTCGCGATAAGAAAAGCTGAAATGATAGAGCAATCGCGGTAAAAAAAAACGGCGAATGATGAGTCGCTCCTGGTACCATATTCCAGTGCAGCGATGCAGACGCCAACCAAAGTTCAAAATCCCAAAATTCTTCCCGCCCTACGGTTAGTCTCCAAATTGACTACCGTATACAATCTACGGGCTCAAATAATTCTCACCATGCCTATGCCCCACTGCAATCACCAGTTACGCGGCTGGTCTCCGCCCTCGGAATTATGTTTCATTGGGAAGACCCACTCATGTGTCCTCATGATGCATGAGGAGAACAAACCTTCGTGGGATCCTTACGACTCACAAAGGAAAAACATACTTGGGGGTCCTCACGACTCCTGAGGAGAGAATGCACCTACGGGATCCTTACGACTCGTAGGGAGAAAATGCTTTTATGGGACCCTTACGGCCCATAAAATTAAAAAGCCTTAGATGATAGGGATCTAAACCTGTCTCCCAAGCCATTGCTCCCCAATCCCCAAGTGGCGAATGATGAGTCGCTCCTGGTACCATATTCCAGTGCAGCGATGCAGACGCCAACCAAATTCCAAATCGCATATCCCAACGGCGAATGATGAGTCGCTCCAGGTACCATATTCCAGTGCAACGATGCAGACGCCAAAAAAGTCCCGAAATGTTTTCAGCCCTATAGTCTGGATCATACATCCTGCAAAACCGTATACAATCCACGGGCGTAAAACGATCCCAATCTCTCCTAAGTACTACCTGCGAGACCACAATCAAAGTCTCATTGGCGGTGAAGATTCAAAAAAAGGGGGGGAAAGAAGGTATGTCCACAAGGAAAATGGGCACGGATGAAAACCCGAAAGGGCTCCGTGAGTAAAAACAGCAGGACTGCCGGCGAGTTTGTGAAAACTCGAAAGGGCGCAAACTCGTGAAAAGGAGATGAAATGCACTCGCAAAGTCCTCTCGACTTTGTAAGGAGAAAATTCCCGCGTGAGATCCTTACGACTCACAAAGGAGCAACACACTTAGGAGTCCCCACGACTCCTAAGGAGAAAAAACACCTACGGGATCCTTACGACCCGTAGGAAGAAAATGCTTTGTGATACCCTTACGGCTCACAAAATTGAAAAGTCTTAGGTGATAGGGACCTAAAACCTGTCTCCTAAGCCATCGCTTCCTGATAAGCAAGCGCAAATGATGATTCGCTCCTGGTACCATATTCCAGTGCAGCGAGACTGATGCCAAGCAAAAAAAAAAAACCAATTCCCAAATCCTCCCGGGGCAAATGATGAGTTGCTCTTGGCATTATTCCAGTGCAGCAATGCAGATGCCATGCAAAAAAAACCAATTCCTCCGGGGCAAATGATGAGTTGCTCCTGGCATTATTCCAGTGCAGCAATGCAGATGCCGACAAAAAACCAATCCCAAAATCCTCTCAAAGACAGATGATGATTCACTCCTGGTACCATATTCCAGTATAGCGATGCTGATGTCAACCCAAATCACAATCAACAAGTTAACTTCAACTCCGACACCGCAGAAAGCGGAGCAAGTCAGAATCCAATCTCGACGCCTCAAGAAGCGGAGCAAGTCAAGTTCACTCCTGACACTGCAAGAAGCAGAGAAAGTCAAATCAAGCGTCGACCGTCCATGTCGCAAAAAGGGCAGTACAGGCTTCCCACAAATCGGGAACCAAATCGCTCTGGATCAGAGCGTCGACCGTCCATGTCGCAAAAAAGGCAGTGCAGGCTTCCTACAAAGCAGGAACCAAATCGTTCCGGATCAGAGCGTCGACCGTCCATGTCGCAAAAAGGGCAGTGCAGGCTTCCTACAAAGCAGGAACCAGATCACTCCAGCCAGGGAAACGCCTACCACGGACACTCCGTCTCGAAGACGCGTCAAGCGTCGACCGTCCAGGTCGTAAAAAAGGCAGTGCAGCCTTCCCACAAATCGGGAACCAAATCGCTCTGGATCAGAGCGTCGACCGTCCATGTCGCAAAAAGGGCAGTGCAGGCTTCTCACAAATCGGGAACCAAATCGCTCCGGATCAGAGCGTCGACCGTCCATGTCGCAAAAAGGGCAGTGCAGGCTTCCTACAAAGCAGGAACCAAATCGCTCCGGATCAGAGCGTCGACCGTCCATGTCGCAAAAAGGGCAGTGCAGGCTTCCTACAAAGCAGGAACCAGATCACTCCGGGCCAGGGAAACGACTACCACGGACACTCCGTCTCGGAGACACGTTAAGCGTCGACCGTCCAGGTCGTAAAAAGGTCAGTGCAGGCTTCCCACAAATCGGGAACCAAATCGCTCTGGATCAGAGCGTCGACCGTCCATGTCGCAAAAAGGGCAGTGCAGGCTTCCCACAAATCGGGAACCAAATCGCTCCGGATCATAGCGTCGACCGTCCATGTCGCAAAAAGGGCAGTGTAGGCTTTCCACAAATCGGGAACCAAATCGCTCTGGATCAGAGCGTTGACCGTCCATGTCGCAAAAAAGGCAGTGCAGGCTTCCTACAAAGCAGGAACCAGATCACTCCGGGCCAGGGAAAAGTCTACCACGGACACTCCGTCTCGGAGACGCGTCAAGCGTCGACTGTCCATGTCGCAAAAAGAGCAGTGCAGGCTTCCCACAAATCGGGAACCAAATCGCTCCAGATCATAGCGTCGACCGTCCATATCACAAAAAGGGCAGTGCAGGCTTCCCACAAATCGGGAACCAAATCGCTCCGGATCAGAGCGTCGACCGTCCATGTCGAAAAAGGGCAGTGCAGGCTTCATACAAATCGGGAACCAAATCGCTCCGGATCAGAGCGTCGACCGTCCATGTCACAAAAAGGACAGTGCAGGCTTCCTACAAAACAGGAACCAAATCGCTCCGGATCAGAGCGTCGACCATTCATGTCGCAAAAAGGGCAGTGTAGGCTTCCTACAAAGCAGGAACCAGATCACTCCGGGCCAGGGAAAAGTCTACCACGGACACTCCATCTCGGAGACGCGTCAAGCGTCGACCGTCCACGTCGTAAAAAAGGCAGTGCATCCCAAAAAGTGGGAACCAAAGCAAGTCGCCTCTACGCGAAAGAAGATCCATCAATTTTATGCACACGACTCACATATGTGGTGTTCATTTATTGATGGGGGGCACTTTGTTGGGGTCAAAATTTGCACCCCGGTTGACCAAGTCAAAGTCAAGGTCAACCTCAGGCCAGGTGGGCCCAAGCCCAAGCAAGTGGGCCAATGCCCGGGTCGAGCCCGAACACGAAGCGTCCGGCCTTCCGCCATACCAAAATAAAAATCATGTAATAAATAATTTTTATGTAATTTTTTATGCATGAATGTAAAAAAAATGGGCAGAAAGCCAAATTTTTGTAAGCCCGTGGTTTATGTGCAAAAAGAAATGGCACATGATCCATGGGATGGGCAAAATGCCATTTTGTAAAGCCCAAGGGGCTATATATAAATGTGTAAGCCTATATAAGGCAACATGAAGATGAATAAAGACAATACTTTTTTCCTCTCAAAAAAATCTAGGGTTTGTGCCTCCTGCTCCTTCTCCAAGGTTTTAAACCTTCTCATTTCTTTTGAATTAAATCAAGAGTTTTACTCTTTCTTTTCCGAAACTAAATAGTTTTCCACCACAAAACCCACAAAGGGGTACTTAGATCTGTCATCAGATCTCAGAAAGGAGAGATTTTTAAAAATCTCACATCTCTTGATCTTCAAAATCCTGCCAACAGAGGAGGAAGGAGGAGACCCATCTCCAAAAATCTCATCTGGGGAAGATCCAGAGCCAAAGGGAGAAACAAAGCAGCCCCCTTTTGATCACTTCTAAAACCTTTTAGGAGTTTAACTCCACAAATCGGGAGCACATCTCCCGGTGCAGGGACCGAAGTCCCCTCTCCGTTTAGCGCCTAACGCCCAGCGCCCAGGGCGCCAGCGCCCACGTGCCGACATATGGTGCGCCCAGCGCCCAGGGCGCTTGCGCCCACGTGCTCTAGCGCCCAGTGCGCCCAGGGCGCTTGCGCCCACATGCCGACACGTGGTGCGCCCAGGGCGCTTGCGCCCACGTGCCGAGCATGTGGTGTGCCCATTGCCTAGAGCGCTCGCGCTCAACGCCTAGTGCGCTAGCACCCAGTGCCTGCGTGCCATGCACGCGAGGCACTGACCCCCATGCATCTTTTGGATGTCCTTTCCTATATATATATATATACACATACACACACATACATACACACACATATGCTCCACACTAAAAACACCTCCCCCGTTAAAATAAATTTCTAACGTGTCACTACATACGTACACTACACATTGAGTTCGCATGGCCAGTTTAACCCGTCAATCGGAGGTTCACTCGCTCCAAAGGCGAGGGGTAATTAATGGCAGCTTAGTCCGCGGCTGCCGGAGATTCGGATCCCCACAATCAATAAACCCCGGCCTATCCTAGACAAGGGGAATCTGTAGTACACCTGACAAGCGCGCGCGTATTCTCATCTCAATGGGGTGACGAAAAACACCCTACAGCAGCATGTAATATGTATGAGAACGCTTTTTAAGAAGGTTTGTTTTGAAAATGATGTCGGACGTGAGGCTTGACTCAACAAATACCAAAATGCACAATCAATTCCTAGAGCTAGGGTCACCTAGGTCAAGACACTAGACCTCTCCTAGACTTCCAAAGGACAAGTCGCGGGATCAATCATCTACTACCTCCTTATCAATCTTGTGGCCAGGAAAGTGCTGGGTAAGTGGAAGGTATCCGCTATACGAATCACCGAAATAGCGGGTCTAATTAAGTAACCACTTTCCTTAGTCACACTTGTTTAGACACCACAAGAGAAATGCGAATAAACAATAGATTACCCACGACCCTCCTCTGTCCTAATTGAGTGCAAATGTCCTTAGGGGATAGATATTTTTTTATTAATGTAGGGTGATAGTATGCACGTTTGTAATTTATGGGGCCTAGGAAGGGTGATGAAATCCCCACCTAATCTGAATTTGGGTTTATTGCTCCTTAAAATCCGGTTTAGATATGCAAAAACAAACCGAAATCAAAACACGCAAAAAGATTTTTAGAGGTGATATTTGCAAAGAATCCTGCAGGTAAAATCAGATTATTGGACCTTTAGAGGAGAAAAAAAGATAGTAGGAAAATACCACAGAAGTTTAGGGGCCCAAATTCTCAAGAAGTCCATGGTTCCACCGCCAATCTCACTCAAGTGTCGCGGTTCCGCCGCAATGTGGAATGTTCTTTTGCTAAATTTTCTTCAAAGCCCACTTATACTCTTCTAGTCCAAGTTGAAATCTCTGAATCTCTGTTTCCTTACTCCAGTTACTCCATATTTCTTTGCAAAACTCGCACAACAATCGTTACAAACACAATATGCGGTTTTGGTTTTCTTTTATTTTATGTTTGTCGGTTTAATAAAAAATCAACCCGAATAACAAGAAAAAATTACGACCGTTTCCCCGGCAACGGCGTCATTTGATTATTCGTGTGCGAAGAGAAGTGTTTTGTAAATAACCGCAATCAAGACAGTATCGCTAGTAGCTAGCCACGATAAGTACGGGTCGTCCGTAGAGAAACGTGAACTCTTTTCTTGTTTTAGACGAGTTGATGAAAGATGGGTGATTGTTTATCGTTATATTTTAAAACAGATATAAAATTTATAATAAAAAAAGCTTGTAAGGTTTATAGGACTTAGTAGTAATGGATGAATAATTAAAAATGACTTTTTTATCTTTTAATAGTTTAAAACTAGAGCGATAGTGATGAATATAGATTAGGCTTCTTGGAGGAAACTAAGGTTTCCCCACTACTAACTCTTGTATTTCATTGATCTCTATTCAGGTCTAGTTTTTAACAAAACAAGTGTTCAACTAATCTCAAATCGTGGTCGTGACTATCAATAAATTGATAGCGCGCCAGATTGGAAGGTTAACATTTATTTTGCTAAAGTTTATAAACTTTAAAATGTCAAAAAGAAGTTAAAATGTTTTTCATCCATTATCCTACAAACCCTAGCAAGTAAGGAATTACTCGCTCCTGACTAGTGATTTAGAAGAAAAGTTGAAGACGAATGAAAGCATAATTAAGATGCAGAAAAGTAATGCGTAAAGAGTAATATGTAAAAGTAAGTGCAGAAATTAAATGCGGAAAATAAATGCAAAAAGAATTAAAATAAAAACTACTTTTATTAATCAACTATTATATTTACAATCCTTCTTAGAAAGTAGATTATAAAAACTCTAGTTTTTCTCTAGATCTCTCTCTTGTTGGAGATAGATGAATAGATGATGATCACTCGGATACTTGGATCTCTTGGATCTATCGATGATGATTTTGAATGTACAGCTCTCGGTCCTTTATATAGTATTTGAAACCAGAAACCCTAGATTCTATATGTGAGGAAATAAAGTGAAGATCATATCCACAAAATCCCACATCGAACGGCTCTGATTGGACCGCGCTTCCGCCGCATATTGCCATGTTTGGCCGCGGATCCGCCGCGCTCTTGTGGAATTGGATTTTGAGATTTTTCTGGTTTTTTGTGTCGACATTTGGAGATCTTTTTGATATGTAGATTCTGAAAATATTGCTCTAAGTCCCTGTCGTTACTGGATTTCTCGATTTGCTTGTAAAATTTGGCAGATTCGGTTTCGATATCCCGATATGACTTGGATCTCTTACTTGAATTCCAGACCTGAGCTAATATCTGCTCAATATCTCAAATCAAAGTGTTAATAGCATTTGGTATTTTTTTGAGATATTATCCCAACCATTTATATGATATAGTATCTTCAGAATATTTATTAGAAATATTTGATATGATATGCATATTTTAATTATTAATATTTCATTTAAATATTATATGTATATATTTTTCCTAATTATATTAATTATAAATGTAGAAATATATGATAATAATATTTTTACAAATAAACCCGCATATGTTCTATATTTACAATAAACACCTTTTAGCAGTTAATAAAAATAAGGAAAATGTTCATACAAATGTGCAATATTTTAAACTAATCAATCATCCATCAAAGGAAAAATATATGAAGACTTAGCTTCCCACGTTAATAGACAATGACGGTGGAGATGACAGGGTAAGCGGCTGCAAGGACAGCAACGATGACAAAAGGAGTAACGATTAGTTATAAGAATAACGACGGTGACAACCAATAAAAAACATGAAAGGTAAGGATTTTTTTTAATTTTTCCCCCTCGAAAATTGACTATTATCGAATACTCCATTCACATATGGCTATTTACCTACAGCCCACTAGAAAATCTTAACTCAACTAAAAAAACCATTCCAGTTCGTTTTGAGTTAATCAATGTTTTTTTATCGTCTAAAACTGCCGTTAGAGAGGGTAAAAAGACTAAAATACCCCCATCTTCTTTACTAGCCTCCTTTCCCCTCTCAGCCTTCCTGTCTTCCTCCTCGCCGACACCCCTCTCGCATCACATCGATCGCCGCCGTCTTAGGCTCCTCTCCTCCTTCACCTCCACCATCATTATCATCTTAACCCATCACCACCATCAATACCTAGCACAACCACTATCCACCACCACCATTAGAACCACCACCACCATATTCCACCGCTATCGTCTTCTCCTCCTTCTAACCCGCTACTACCAACACTCACCACCACCACCATCACTACCACCCTCCACTATCATCATCACTACAATCATCCTCTCCCCTTTCTCTAAAAATCATAGACTCACTCCACCCACCGCCGCTGCCCTTCATCATCACATTCCGGCCTCTCACTCTTGCCATCATCACCATCACCTTCCCTCACCCTCGCCCTCGCCCTCGCCCTATTCGCTATCACCCTCCCTCACCGACACCCTCACCATAACACGTCCTCCACGCGCTGGCCCACACCATGGACTGCTCCTTCCACGTCAGCAGCCCCGACTCCTTCACTGCTAACGTCATCCCCCGCCCCTCCCTATACCTCCTAAGTAGGGTTAGAGTAGGGTGTGTCCTGAAACCTACGAGTGAGCTCAAGCACCATGCGAGGGTCGATCTCGACGGTGACGACAGAATTAGCGGCTCCTAGAAGCTTCTTGGTGAGGTTACAGGTGCCCGGACCGATCTCGAGGACGACGTCGGTTGGCTTGATGCCAGATTTCTAAACGATGGAATCGATGAACATGGGATTCTTCGGGATGTGCCGCCCTTTCGATTTCTCGAAGGGGATCCCCCTTGAAAGTGTTGTTGCTTCTACTGAGGCCGCGTCTTCCTTATTTTGCTCCTCACCACGGTCGCCGCCACTCAAGCTTTTTCGAGCTTTTGCTTTGTCTGATCGATTGAGAGAGAATTTGAAGATTCAGGGTTTGGGGGGATTGGGATTGAGGTTGGGGAAAGTGAGGAGAGAGATTGGGGTTGGTGATAATGGAGGGGTTGGGATGATGCTGAGGAAGAAAAAAAGATTGGATCTTGTGAATGGGAATCCATTCCCTAGGAGAAGAGCATTGTTTGATAAAAGATCAGCAAAGGAAGAAATGAAATTTGATTAAGGGATTGATTATTATCTTCAATATTTGGGTTGAGCATTGCAATAAGGGATGATCGATGTGTAAGTTGAGAATTTCTTGAGCTATGTTCATTTAAAAATTTTAGAGTGCTGAAATTGATGATGATGGGGGTGAAGAGCAGATGCGGTGGGTAAAAGGAGGAGGTCGACGACACGAGTATCGCCGGAAATGATAAGAAGACGGACGATGATGATGATGATGATAAGGGGAAGATGGTGATAACGGGATGGCAGTGATAGCGAGGGGCCGAAGGGTGATGATGAGAGTGAGGCAGCAGCGGCGACGGATGGAGGGGCTAGGTGGGGCCACCAGGGTCCATGAAGGGATGAAGGGATGCCGCCGGTGAAGAAGAGAGAAAAGGGAAGAAGAATGAGAGAAGAGAGAGGGATGAGAGTAGTTTGGTCTTTTTACCTTTCTAACTAATAAAAATCTACGGGAATGGGATATCTAGTTGACGGAGACATTTCGTGTGGGCTAAATGCAAATAGCCAAATACAGATAGGGTATTCAAAAATAGTCAATTTTTAAGAGGACAAAATCAAAAGAACCCAAAAGGTAATTATTCTTGCATTTCCGGGCGTAACATATAAACAAGCATGTTCAATTAAGCTGCAGTAAATAACGACCATAATAACACGGTTTATTTTCTAACTTTTCAGTACAAGGACATATAATCAACAATGTTTAATCAAAAGCTGTAAATGAATGATGGATAAAAACACATTTATGGTTTCATTTTTCAGTCCGGATAAAAAAATAAATAAAAAAATTCAGATTTGGCAAGAAATTTGCAGGTCAATCTGAAATCTTCACTTCTGAGAATCTGCCTCGAATTTCTCAACAAGTTTGATGAAATTGTTCATCATTGTTTTCCCTTCTTTGGTTATGATGCTCTCGGGGTGAAATTGAACTCCCTGCATCATTGCAAAAATCCACAATTTAAAACAAACACAACGAATAATAAAGCAAGATGGGTTAAAAAAAAGTCTGACAGACAAGAAAATGAAATTGCAGTTGCAAAGATGTGATTTTTCTGCGGTTGGAGAGGTCCATAAATCCTTCAATGAGATGGTGGCATTCCATGTAGAAACCGCTTAGGATTTAATATAGATTTGAAGGAAAAGATGAATCTAACAATGGGGATAGGGTATGGAAAATATATTCAAAAGATGTATCCGATTCCTGAATATTTAAGATTATTATGGGATTCGTATTCCGAGACAAACTAAAATTGTTTTGAACGGTAGATGTATCTAACATGAATCAATGACTAAGACATTACTAACTTCTAGACTAAAATGTACCTGCGGCTGACCGCAGGTACGGTAGCTATGTTTACGGCGGAAAAGTGCGGGGGGCTGCGGCTGACCGTAGGTACGCTAGCTATGCTTACGGCGGAAAAGTGCCCCCCCCCCGGGGGGGGGGGGGGGTCAGACATGGGTGAGACCCCCTGTTTCTCTCTATTTTTGTGTTGCAACCGCAGCCAAGGTACCTGCAGTCAACCATTGGAACATATTGCTCTAACTTTTATTACAACAGTTTACAATTTATTTTAACTTGTAGATAATTTTGCCCATATTCTTAATAGACAAGACCATGGTTGTTCAGGGAACTATTGTTTACATAATCAAGATGGTTTGTTCCCCTAAAGTTTCTTAACCTTGGCGATAGTGTAGAAGCAAAGAAAAGAATCTAGGATTTACATTCTTAGACCGGGAAAATTATACCTGTTCTTGGTTTAGAATTGCTAAAATGATTTTTTTTTCCGTTATTGAGTGTGCACTTGCTTGCTGGCAAACAATGAAAACTTATTGTACCCAAACAGGTCATATGTTAGAATTTTGTAACATTACAAATCGACCATATCTAGTATCTATATCAACATCTAAATCGAAGCTTAGTAAGGTTAGGGTGTACCTCAGCATATATATGCATAGACTAAGAATCTTGATGCAAGTAGACAAGCACAAGCAAGCCAGTGAGGCACATGCAAATCCTAATTAGCAACCCAATATAATGCAAATGTGCAATGCAAATTAAATAGCAAGGGCAAATTTACTTAGATGCAAAGACATGTGGGAGATCTGGAAGTCGATATTTACACATCAATGGAGGGCCTTGCAAACTAGAACTTGCATTCCCTATACCTCAACTTACAAACCACATCTGGTTATTCTAACTCCATATCCGGACAGGGCATTAACCTTTCAACTTATTCAATCACATTTCAACTTGTACCTTTTAATGGGGCTAGCTACTCTTCCCAAACATTGCAATCATATCACCCAAACATTGCAATCATATCATCACTTCCTTCACCAAATAACCCTAAACAAGGGATCACCGGATCAGGTTGACGAAGAGACTCGATCAGAGAAGAAAATTGGGAATGATAGTCAAAGGGATGGGGATTGGCATTGACTCGAGGAGCGGTAGATTTGAGTTGGTAATTTTTAAAAAGAATATCTTATGTTTTTCTTGTCAAATTCGTTCGGCAGCTAGGGATTTATTTAATGGCATATGTGTTAAGTTTCGTGAACTACGGATTTGGATAAATCGCGGCTGTTTGTTTCAGTGAATGAGAATGGCCAGGATTTAGTTGGTGCCACAATTTGCAATAAACGAAAGGATTTAACCTCAGTTGACAGCTAGAGCCTGACCTCAAGCACCGGTTGATGTGTTCCAATATAGTTACTTGTTGAACGAAAACGAGTGGATCCCAAAATTCAGCGGCGGTCATTCTTATTTATCATCATGTAATGAAAAATAATATGGTATTTTCTTGTGTACGGGATACCTGGTAGAGTTTTGCCAAAAAATACAGCTATTATCCAAAATTAGACAAAAGACCTAAAACTCATCCAATACTAAAATGAATTAACAGCCTAGCCTGATAGTCCCACATCACTTGCCGGTTAAAATCTCCATAATATTATTACATAAAGATTAAGCAAATCATAACCGATATTAGAAAGTTCATCCCAAAGCAATATAATCAAATCTGCATACAAAATTAATCACATGCACCGGTTGAATTATGCAAAGCAATTAGAGCTTGGATAAAGGAGCAAGAAACACAGGTTTTGTTTAGTAATTTATATCTTACAGTTTTAGGAAAACTTTCTTGATGGAAATTTATAGGTTGGCATTTATTCTAAATTATTGCTTCCTGGCTTCATTAAGAAACCTATCTTAATTTCAGGTCATTTTAAGCTATGAATAGCAATGAGGGAAAAAAAAGTTTGAACTACTTCTCATACCTGGATATGCTTGTACTGCTTGTGTCGTGCAGCCATAATTAATCCATCTTCTGTCCATGCTGTGATCTCGAGAACATCACTAGGAAAACTCTCATTTTCAATGACAAGGCTATGATATCTTCCGGCGACGAAGGGGCTGTGTCACAATATGCAAAATTTACAATCATATCAATCCAAGAAAAGCAAGAATAGGGTGGTTGCAGAATAGGGTAGATGCAGACTTAGATTATACTGCAAGAATTATCCGTAATACATCAGATACAGATTCATTTTTATAATAATAAAAAAAAATAAAGTTGGGCTTCAAAAATCTAACTAGCTTGAGCTGATGTATGTTACATAAAAGGAAGAACAGAAGACTGTTTCTGTAATCAAATGACTTACCATTCAAAAGCTTAACAATAACTGCTAGAAGAGCTCCATTCAAGTGTCGTTTTGAACATATCATACATCCAATGATACCAAACCTACTCAGACACATGCAAAGCACTGCAACTAATAAATATAGTTGGCTTATAAGTACATCTTCAACAACGTGAGGTCGCATGTATTTGCTTTTGTCTAATTCATGCCTGTTGTATGGTGGTCGACCCACCCATCCACCCACCCCAAACCCCCTCCCCAGAAAAAAAAACCAACCAAACAAAAAAAACACACACAGACACACAAATGAAAAGGGGGAAAAGAAGAAAAGAAATAACTATAATCCACACCTTCCAAAATGATCGCACAGTAAATGACATCCATTCTTACCTACTTATTTATATGAATCAAACGTGAAAAGAGTTGAGAGGAAAATACTTTATTGGAATACTAAAATATGAGTTCCTCCTACATATATATAGGTGTACTAGATTACATCTCCCACTACAGGCAATATGAGACTAAAGTAAACTATATTCATAACACTCCCCGCAAGCTAAAACATAGATATCAACCATGCCGGCTTGGCCAGAAGACGTGTGAAAACCGGTCGAGAAAGAAACTTGGTAAGGATATCTGCAGCCGAAGAGGAAATATATTGTAACACAACCATCTTATCTATCATCTTGTTATGAATGAAATGGCAATCTATTTTGATATGTTTGGTCATCTCATGAAAAACTAGTTTCTCAGCAATGTGGATCGCGACCTTGTTATCACAGAAAAATGTAGTCGGCAAAGAAGAGAGAACCGCAAGATCTGTCGGGAGAAGGTAAGCCATATCAACTCAGCAACTATATGCGCCATGGATCTATACTCAGCATCGGCAGAAGAACGGGCCACCACATTCTGCTTCTTACTCCTCTACGTAATCAAATTTCTTTCTAAAAAAACACAGTAGCAACTAGTGGAGCGGCGATCATCAATGGATCCAACAAACTCAGTATCTACAAAGGCTGTAAGTGACAATATAGATGATGGTTTGTAAAGAAGACTCTATCCTGAAGAACTTTTGATGTATCCAAGAATATACTCAACTGCCTTAAGATGCGAGGTCAAAAGATTCTGCATATAATGGCTCACCGTGCTAACGGAAAATGCAATATCAGGACGAGTGACAGTGAGGCAAATAAGCTTCCCAACCAAACGTCGATATCGTCCTAGGTCAGGCAGTGGAGGATCCGAAGGAGAGCTCAATCGAGAGAGCTTGACTATGAAATTCATAGGAGTGTTTGCTAGTCTACATCCCGAAATTCTGTCTCAGATAGATCGAGTGCATATTTATATTGAGAGAGCTGTAATATACCAGAATTCCGTGACACTTCAATTCCAAGAAAGTATCTAAGTGGCCCAAGGTCCTTGGTACAAAAGTGAAGCCAGATATTCTTTCACCTCAGAGATCCCAGCAGAATAATCTCCAGTAATGATAATATCAGCATACACCAATACAATCACCATGCCCCGAGGATGCCTATGTGTAAAGAGAGATGTGTCGGCGCAACAACGTTTGAAGCCAATCTGTCGTAGGACCGTACTAAACTTTTCAAATCAGGCACGTGATGACTATTTCAATTCATATAAAGATTTATGTAGGAGACAAACTATAGACAACCCCGGTCGCTCAAAACCAAGAGGTTGCTGCATGTAAATGGTCCCCGAAAGATCGCTATTAAGAAAGGCATTCTTCACATCATAGTCACATAATTCGCGAATTATTCGCCGAATTCGCGAATAATTCACGAATTTTTTATCAGACGGTTTAATCTCTGAATTAATCGGCGTTACCGAATAGGCCGAATAATTCGCGAATTATTCCCGAATTATGTGAAAAAATAGCGAATAATTCAAAAAACAGCAAATAATTCACAAAATCAAAACCTAGCATCGCATATATTAATTTCTTGCTCGAAATCCTTCCCGAACATTTCCCGAACACTTACCGAATCTTTCCCAAATACCTGCCGATTTTTTCCGAATAGTTCTCCGAATCCGAATTTTCGACCTCGCCGAATTATACCCGAACGACGAATTTGTGACTATGCTTCACATCAAGCTGATGAAGTGGTCATGCCTTAGAAACAACCAAGGATATAAAAACACAAACCGAGATCAATTTGGCAACTGAAGAAAAGATCTCAACGTAATCCAAACCATACTGCTGAGTATAGCCTTTGGCCACCAATCGAGCTTTGAGACGGTCAATCGTCCATCTGGATTTTGCTTAACAGTAAAGACCCATCGACAGCCGACAAGCTTTTTATCCGAAGGCGGAGATACCAATTTCCAGGTCTGATTAGAGCGCAGTGCGGCAAGTTTCTCTAATATAGCTGCATGCCAACCTGGATGCTGAAAAGTATCCTAAACAGACAAAGGAAGAGTGATGGCAGAAAAGAAAGAAACAAACTGATGAGCAGATAGTATCAGTTTATGATAGGAAAAAAAATTTGAAATCGGATATGCTGTAGTACAGGAACGTTTACCCTTGCGTAAAACATTAGGAAGAGAGATCTTCTGAAGGCAGCGGTGGTGGTGAAATAGGAACAGTGGAGTGTATCGGAATACCTGCAGAAGAATCGTTAGAAGTATAAGGAGAAATGATAGAAGGGGTATAACTTTTGGGTCACGACGATGATACACCTGAAGATAAAGGGACACATGCTTAAAACTATGGCGCACAGGTCGAACAGAGGAATCATGCTCCGAAGAAGGTAGGTGAGGAACCGGGATAGTGGAAGTGCGGTCTTTGAAAGGTGGTGGAAAATATGCTTAATCTTCTAAGGTCACATCACATGAAGTACAAACTTTAGATGTGGCAGGATCAAAGCAAACATATCCTTTCTGGGATCGTGAGTAACCTATAAACACTATACGGGTAGTTCGAGGATCAACCTTGTCTACATGAGAACCTAGAATATGAGAATAGCAGAGGCAACCAAACACCTTGGAAGAAATATAGAAGTGGTTGCCTTATGGAAACAAAATAGAGAAAGAAGACTGATTGTCTAGAACGGGAAAAGGGATGCGATTGATATAAAAAAGCAGCTAAGACTATAAAATTTCATAATCGTTTAGGGACATGCATATGCAAAATAAGAGAACGAGCTATCTCAAGTAAATATCGGTTCTTCCGTTTAGTAATCTCATTTTGCTGATGAGTATAACATAAAGTTTGATGCAATATTCCATGTCTTACAAAATGCAGTAAACTCCGTGCTAATATACTCAGCATTATCTGAACGAAGAAGTTTTACCGAAACACCAAATTGATTAGTAATCCCAGCTACAAAGATTTTAAAGGTACACAAAAATTCAGACATATTATGCAGAAGATACAACCAAGTCATGCGTGAATGATCATCAATAAATGTTACAAAATATTTATAACCAAAAACCCCAAATATTGGAATAAACTAAAACAAAAGGTAAATCACGTCTCTTATTAACTGCAGAAAAAGAGGAACGATGATACTAATCAAGAATACATGATTCATAACTAAATTCTGATATATTAAAAGAAGGCAACATAGTACGTAAAGAATAAAGAGGGGGTGACCAAATCTCCGATACTACCGGATAGTAGAAACAGCGGCAGACGTACTGAGAAGGCGATCAACGTAGTACAGTCCATTCTGCTCATAGCCTCACCAATCCGCTACTTTGTTAGAAGGTCCGGTATCACAAAATGAGATGGATAAAATATTACGGAGCAGTTTAAATCATTTATAAGCTGACGAATAGAAAGCAGGTTTTGTTTTAAAAATGGCACAATTAAAATATTTTTCAGATGTAAAAATGAAATAAGTGAAATCAGGAAATAAATTTATGAAGCCTAGAAGCAAGATCAGATGGTCCATCACGAGACATGTCATTTGAGGCGCCGGAATCAGCGACCCACGAATTAGAATGAGAACTAAAGTTATCTGACGGAGTGGAGAGGTTAGCAGGAGCTACAGAAGAGAAGAGACGACGCAACTAGCCCCACTGATCACTGGATAAAGATAGATGGCTGGCAGAAGAGGAATTTTGGTTAGTAGCAACTGGTGTGGATGTCTGGCGAGCTGTAAGTGTATCATCAAGGTAGCCATACTTCTCCCAACACCAGTTTTCGCGATGATTAGTGCCGCCGCAATAAGCACAATAAAGACAGACACGGCCACAACCGCATCCACTGAGACAACGACCACGAGCAGTCAGAGAGGGACAACCATGCGATGCCTCATGGCCACCAGAGACAGAATCAGAAGAACTATGTCTATACTGAGTGTAGGTTCCCCATCCACATCCTCAAGTAACAAGTGTGGTCGAGATAGGCTCAGTAGATAGGAAAGAGACAGTGGGCATACGATAAATGCTCGACAGAATGCTCGTCAAGGAGATCCACACTGAGAAAGGAGGGAGCGGACGCACTCAAAGCTGGATGGCAGTCGGGCCAAGAGTAAAGCGCTAACAAGAGACTCTCGTTGTTGACGAGTAACAGCAGAATCAGTGGAGATGGGCTGATAGACGTTCCACTGATCAGGAAACCTACTGAAAAAGGCACCAAAATCCTGAATATCTTCTCCAAGAGTGGCCGTAATAAAAGTATGGAAGATATCATACAGCTTTTATAAATTATCTTCAGACGAGTACAGAGAACGAAGGTGTGTCCAAACCTTCTTAGCTGTTTTCAGAGACATAATAGAAGTACAGCGGTGAAAATCTATAGAGTTAAACAACCAAACAATTACCTTATTGTCATTCTGGAACCATGTATCATAGTGGGTATCTTCGGAGTCTAGAGGAGAATCCATCAAGTGGCGGTGAAGGCCTTTACTGTTCAAGGCTCGTTCAACAGCACTGGACCATAGGAGGTAGTTTTTCATGCCGGAGAGAGATCGTAGTCAAGCGAAGATCCGTTTTGAAGTCAACGGACGACGGAGAGGCCGAGTTAACTTTATCATCACCAGAAGACATGATGAACGGTGCAGAAGCAAATCACGAGAGAGGAAAAACAAGGTTGTCTAACACCCAAGCGAATACTGGAGTAAAGAAGTCAGAGCAGGACGATCTAATAGATCATCGTTAGTAACCGAAAGGAGAGAGCTGTAGTTGGCATGAAGGAGGAGGAGGAGGCAGCAAGGGCTAAGGCAACGGTGAAGGTTAGGGGCGGCGGCGGCTAGGGCATAGGGCGGCAGCTAGGGCATTGAGAAATTAGGTTTGCATGGAGGAGGCAACTAGAGTTTGGAGGTGGAGGAAGAGGATTAGGGTTTTGGTTTTGGAAAATTAAGGTTTTGGTTTTGAAAAATTAAGGTTTTCTCTCAATTCTTTTCAAAACTCTGATACCATGAAAAGAATTAAGAGGAAAATACTTTATTGGAATACTGAAATATGAGTTCCTACTACATATATATAGAGGGTGTAACATACCACCTCTCCCACTGCAGGCAATATGGGACTAAAGCAAATTATATTCATAACAAAATATAACCCCAAGCCCTAATGATTTGGTTATGATAAACTGATTTTGACTTGCCCTTTCATTTGTGCCTGTGAACAACTCCATGCATGCCCAAAGTGTTGGCCAAAAGATGTATATTTGCAAGGTTTGAAAAACTAGTTGTATAAATTACCATTCGTGTAAGATCTTCACTCTTTGCTAACAAGCTTTTCAAGCTGCGAATTGTAGAAGCCTAGGAGGTATGTCAACTTAGTAGAGTTACGGAATTACAAAGATCCACATCGTCTGAAGAATCTCTCTTTGATACACAAGTTTTAGGGGGAAAAGAAGACTCAATGGGCAACACTATTTTATCGTGTGTATGCTTCAACAGATTCCAGCATGTTTCTTGTAAGTAAATGGAATTCCTTTTCTAGCGTACAAATCTAAACTTAATTATGACAGAAATACCCCCCGCCCACCCCCGCCCGCCCCCACACCTTGCACACCCTTCCCCAAACTTCACCAACCCTCACCCACCCCCAAATAAAAAACCTCAAGGAAAAACAGAAGTGGGTATCAACTATTGTAGAATGGAATTTCCTCCCAGATCAGTCAAAAACTCATTTCTTCACAATTTTTTGTGGTCAGCTCCATACATTTTGATATTTATGGTTTAATATACATGTACAGTGTTTTTTACTTTTGATACCCCTTGCCCGATGATTTAGGGGTGGACAATGCTTATTATCGGTAAAAAGTTCAATTTACAACCTGATGCAAGAGCAAAGAGTACTGATATTGAATATATATTCCTTTTCTATGTTTTAGAGCATGAAGATCAAGATGAACTGTGCTGTCATTAAAAGAAGGTGGAGTGTTGGCTTCTGACCGCCATAGGAGGGAATTATCCTTCTATGTTAGAAGAGCTCCACATACCTGCACGGGCACTCGCGCGTGTGTTTTTACGGGTCCGCTACTATACTCATATTCTTTGCAGTAAATATGGTTTTTCATCAAAACTACTCTCGCTTTTCACATTATAGGATATTGATTGATAAATGGTCAAGCTGTTATATCTTATTCATAAATCAATAATGCTGTCAGCTTTTCAAAAGAAATTAAATATATACCTCAATCTGCAAAGGATGAAAAGGCATCTAGACCATATAATTTCTCAAAAAGGTTAAGAATTTAACATAAAAGGCATCAATTAAAGCCCACTCTACAGTTATAGGATATATGACGCTACCCAGAACACGAAGATATATGGACCAGTGAAAGCGCAAATGCGCAGTCAGGCGGGATGACTCTATGTAACAATCTCAAATTAACCTAAAATCATTTGTCTGTTCATTCTGATTATGATTAGCATGTGGTTGACTGAGGGAATAGTACCTATGTAAAAAAGAAGAAGATTCTCCTATGTGCTCGAAGACGTTCATAGTAGTCTATGTATGTAATATGAATGCATGATAGAAGGACCTTGTATGCTTCAACTATTTTATGTTGATATGTACACATAGAATCTGTGAATATGATTATAATAATGTTGGTAAGATAATTAAAAGTTTGAGACCGTATAAGACAGCTAATTTTGAATGATCCCGGCAAAAGTAAGAGTAATGAGGCAAGACCTCTTGGTACAATACTATATTTACTACATTTAAAGGAGGTACTTTTTCAAACAAATATCACGTAAGAAAAAAAATCTCTGAAAGAAGTTGACTGCTGTATACTAGTAATTATAAATATATAGTATGAGTGAACTGAACCTTACTTTGGTAAACCCTCAAATAAATTGTCTTCTTGATTTTCGTCGTAATACATAATGCCGCGTTTCCCATGCACAACGCCTGAAGGAACACGCACAATTTTTCCTGCAGTTCAACAAGCATTAAACTTAGACATGTACGTTACATATTTAACATTGCAGAATGAAGGGCAAAGACACCAACAAACCTCCAAAAGCCTCTCCAATGCATTGCAAGCCCATACATACTCCAAATAAAGGTAAAGAAGGCCCAATTTCCACAACAGTTTGTAATGATATCCCTGAATCTTTAGGTGCACCTAGATGTCGAAGAAAAGTAATCGTTACATCTTTTCTTTTATATCGTAGTAAAAAAGAATATTGGTAAATTGTACGAGAAAACACTCACCAGGTCCTGGAGAAATAAGTACTCCTCTTGGATTTTTCCTAAAGTGGAAAGGCAGGTTTTATGTCAAACTAAAGCGAAGCTCGTATTAAAGATCATTTAGTGTAATTTAACAGACTAGATTATGGGTGTACGTCAAACTAATGAATTTTTAACTATATTTATCAGTTACCTCCTCAACTCATCCACAGTGAGTTCATCGTTACGGTATACTTCAAAATTAGCTCCAATCTCTGCCATATACTTCAGAATAAAGTAAATGGAGTTAGAAATCCAGAAAATTTGCATTTTCAACCATCATATCAGATAAGAAGATACACCTAATTTTTTTCTTCTCTTTTTACCTTCAAACATTTTGTTTCTGCAGTCATTATCTTTTATGTAGATATATAACTTAAAATGAGGCCTTTTTAGGATACAATTTCCTTGTTTGATTTCCACAAATTTAGCAAAATGTTGCTAAGCTAGAAGTTTTATAATTACCAAAGATGAGTAGTATCAACGGCAAGACAGTTAAAAAAAATTAAGTGCAGTTTCTTCATTAAATTAATGCCTGCTGGCATGAATTGAAAACATATATCTTAGACACAGGAAATCATCGGTCCCATACTCCAATTAAAAATATATAGTTTTGTCCATATCCTCTAATATTCATTCTACAACAGACGGTTTACATCGATGCAGCTATATAAGATAGCACAAGATATCGCAGCAAAGATTCTTCAAATGTAGAATCATGCACAAGCACACGGCAAAAAAATAGTTCTTGCAATCGATATACAACATTACCAAAGAAAACATTGTGGCAGAGGGGGTGGGGATAATATGGTAACCATAACCAAGCATGGCATCTGCTTCATATATATATATATATATATATATATATATATATATATATATATATATATATATATATTGTGCATGTATCTTTGAGCGTGCTTGTGTAAAAGATCCTATTTAAACTATATCCAATCTATTGTTGATATATCATGACTGCGGTATGGTTAAGCACATACTACTCAGTTGATGTAAAAAAATATGAAAAGAAGGAAAATGTGATGTAAAGGAACAGGTAGCCCCACCCGCCCCGCCCTATCACCAAAGAAAATAAGGTCGTAAAATTGTGAGCAAAATAATTAAAGAAAAAAGAGGACCTAGATATGTAGCGAAGTTCGATAGCCCAATCCAAATAAAAAACAAATCTGTTTCCAGTAGACATAGCAAACACTTCCTCGAAATGAAATCAGGTCGATGTTTATAATATATAGAGATACATAACTCTTCTAATGGTTGCATAACTTTTATGAATTTTTCATCATATGGACTCATAGGGCCGCATAAACCCTACAATGACTAGATAATGTTTGGTTTTATTCTTACTATTACTACTTGGTACTTGACTAAGTTTTAATTGTTACTTTTTTACTTGCTTTATTTGGTATAAGCTTGCTATATTGTTAATTGTAAAGAATTTAAAATTATTTATTGTTACATGCTAGATCAGTTATGCTGTAGTATTATCTACTGTTAGACAAGAGATGTTTACTTATTACACTTCTTAAAACTCTCTCATACATTTTTTATTTTTCAATATTCCATCATATAAAACTTTATTTTAAATTGTATTATTTGTCTAGTGGCACGTAATTAGATGGCCGCTTATTTTTTATTAAATGGTGTGTGAGTGTATAACTCCTTAATTAAATGTACATATAAGTATATAATGAAGAGTTTTTCACTTTTCCCATTTTACCATTTAAAGTAAAGATTTTTTCTCATCGTCATTAAAAACTTTACTTTAGATTTAGCTCATCATTTCATTTCATCCAAACAAGAAAAAAATAGAAAAACCATAACTTTCTGTAAGTACTAACCTCTCTTGTCCATAGATAATACAACAACAAACAACAAGCTTTTATCCCAAACGTTTCGAGTCAACTATATGAATTTGTTTCTTCCATACTGCCCTATTAAGGGTCATCTCCCCCATTAAATAAACAATTAATATATCGTTCTTAATTGCCTCTATCCATGTTCACTTAAGTCTATCTCTATCCTTAGTTGCGTCGTTAAATACAAATTTGACACTTCTGCTAACGGGAGCATTTATTAGTCTTTGTTGCACATGTCCAGACCATCTAAATATGTTGATACACTTAAATTTGCATTGCGACAATACAAAAGGCTATTGTATTATATATACAAACCCTCAACATGTCAATTGTAGAACACGAAAGCATTTCTCCCTGTTAGTGTGTTTGTATGAATTCTATTTGAGGTTTATAATTGCTTGGTAAGCCACCAGGAGAATGCAAGTATATTGATGGGGTGATGCAATCTGGATTATCTAAGTACGGTCGAATTTAATCCGGCCGGAAATGGTATGGCTTGCTCTAAACAAATTTGAATCCAAGCTTGGCAAGTCTAGATTCAATAAATCCTGATGTCAAATCTAATCTAGCACAAATTTGGAATTAATTAAAATGATTTTTCTAATTGGTTCTTTTTTTAGTTCGGTGGTTATAAAGGTAAAAAAAATTAAAATTACTGAATTTTTTTTACCAGCATCTCCTGAAATTGTTTGTAATCTGATCCATAATAATTAAGGCATCAAATGAGTGGAATAAAAATTATTTTAAAAATCAGAAAAATGAAAAGATAATAACAAACCTGACAAAGATTGTATGTGAAGCTATCATAATTGTCAATCACAACGATCGGTTTCTTCGCATTGATTCTCTTCTTCTCCTCAACCGAAATCGAAATCGCCGCTTCCTCCACATCAGTTGAAGCCAATCCTCTCCCAAATTTCACATTTTGACGTCCAAACCCTAGATTCCAAATGCATAAAACGGTAAAAATTTAGGAACAAATAATCAGGACATCAGAAGCCACAGACACGGAGCTTACCCAGATGAATTGATGCTTTGTGGAATGATGGGATTTGGCGAGGGATTGCTAGGGTTTTGAGAGAGGAGGAGAAGGGGTTTGGGGAGAGAGAGAGCAGAGAGGCCATGGCGCCTAGGGTTTGGAGATGGTAAAACAAGTGGGTGAGGGGAATTAATGATGATGATGATGATGATGTATAAGAAATTATTCATTTTTGGAATGCCAGCTAGAGTTCATGCATTCTTCCACCAAAAAATTTTGGGAGAAAAGATTGTTTTGGGTTCCTTCTCTTGTGATTTCTTGTTGGATTCTTTGGATCTTGGCCTCGTGGGGAGATTGATATTTGTGTGAAGGTTGGTGTTTCCTTTCCATATCATTTATTTCATATAATGTTTATCCCATTACAAGGGTTAATTGTCAAAGCAAAAACCCAAGCACTTTGTTCCGATATTAAAATGCCCGATGCGGCGGTCAAAAAACCCTTTTTTCCGTACAGTATCTATATATAGTAGCATTGTATATCTAACCAATTCATATAAACTATTTAGATATCGCAAAAAACAGTTTAAATTAGAGTGACAATCAGTCATGCCCTAAGCCCATCGGGCTTGGCCTGTCTTTGAGTCGGGTCGAGCCTGGGCGGCCCGAGTGCTCCATGATAAAGCCCAGCCCAGCCCTAGGCACCGGGTTTTGTCGGGCCGGGTCTGGACCTGGCTGGGCCTGTCCGGCTGGCTCAACCGAGCTGGCCCGACTACCCTTTTTTTTTTAAATTTTAATTGGTTTTTTTTTGGATTTTTTTATAACCTAAACCATTTAGGTTCCGGATCAGACATATATATTTTATTAATTTAAAATTTTTTTGAGGGGTCTTAAGGTGGCAAACCTTACCCCTGATACAATAACCCAAAAAATAAAATATACAGTTCATTAAATAAAAAAAAATTGGTGAACTCCTATCGGTCTTTATTCTTCATCAGTGTCGGTGTCTTTATTGGTTTTAAGGTGGTGTTGCCTAGCTTTAGTATCGAACCAATTTTTTTGGCACACTACGGCTTTCGCTGCTTCATCTGACAGCCTCGTTCTATTGTTCCTCAGAACTTTGTTACCTGCATTGAAAGCAGACTCCGAAACTACTGTGAACACTAGAGTTGTTAGCAAATCACACGCCATGGCAGAAAGCACATGATACATATGTTTATGTGTGTTTTACCAATCCAAAATATCAAAAATTTCTATTTGTTCATAAGACGGGGTCGGGCCGAACCGGGTCGCCGAAGCCAGACCCGGCCCGGCCCCAAGCCGGCCTAGTCTCTCAACAAGGCCGACCCGGACGCGCCACGTGGCTCTGAGGCCAGGCCACTTTTCGGGCCGGGCCACGGGTTGCCCGGCCCATTTGCTACCTTGAGATTTTGATATCTCATGCAACTGCTTAGATATCGCTGCCTGCTACTTAGATATCACAGGAAACTAGATATAGCAAGCAACCACTAAATATCACAGATAAGAGATTTCTTGACAACTAAAACCTTTTTATAGAAAGGTTTTGACTAACTTTTCAAGGCCAGGAGTTTTGACAGCACAAAAAGGTGTTTGGGGTTTTTGACAATATATCCTAACTTATTTCATAATGTTTATTTCAGAAGAATCTTACTGGAAGGTCTAGTTTGATAACAAGGTTTAAAAACCATGATTCTGTTTTTAAGTTAAGATGAAACCGCGGTTTCGTAAATACTGTTTTCCTAAGTCGAGGATCATTTCGCACAATAATTTTGAAACCAAGGCTGAGAAGAATAGAATCGATGTACTTCCACCTGTAATAACATGAGCATGATTATATCTCATGATAAAAACTGAGGTAATCTTAGTTATAGAGTGATTATGTTCTTATTATAAAATACAAATTTCTGATGCGACATTACAAAATTGATGTTTAAGTTTAACCTCCATCTATTAGTAGAAAACTATCAAGCCCATGTTTTGTTTCTTTGCAAAATGGGTCACATCATTTTTTTTCTTTTGGAGAAATACCAGAGCCTCTTGGTAAGAATTACATTTTCGAAGAACTTATTGCAATTGGTCCAATCGAAACTCAAGTCCACCTAGTCAGCGACCCTTATGTTTTTAAAACTCAAGTCCAATTAGTAGATGGTTTTTAGAGTTTTCAATTTAGTGATTGTATTGAATATTAACGATATATATATATTACAATTTACATCATAGAATTAAATAAAATCTTTCTTAAACTTAAAATAAAATCAATTTAGAGGTTATGGAAAGATCGGCGTGATTAAGATCCGCAACAGCTGCACTCATGATGGTCAGACGTTTGAAGCACATTGTTCAGACGTCTGATTGATAACCGCTACAGCAGTGGTTTTATAGCCAGACGGCTGGGCCTTTTTCTTCGGACGTCTGGCCCCGCTCTATTATTTGGTAGACATAGCATAGACGTGCAACACCTTTTTCGGACGTCTGGCCACGCTCTGCTATTTGGGCAGACGTATGGCAGACGTCTGCAATTCCATCTTCAGACGTCTGCTGTTACTTTTAGCCTGTGTCATTAATACGCCCCCGCAAGATTAAGACTCCATTGGAGACCCCGATCTTGGATCGAAGTTTGAGAAAGTGTGTATTCCTAGTGCTTTTGTGAGGACATCTGCAAATTAATCATGGGTGCTGATATGGTATACACGAATGGTTCCATCTTCAACGCACTCTCGAACGAAGCGATAGTCAAGAGCAATGTGTTTCATCCGAGAGTGGAAAACTTGGTTCGCACTTGTTGGATATAGGTGCCCTTAAGGTAATTATTATAAGTGTACATGACCTATATGGATAGAACAATCTTATTCGAGATGATAGTATGTTATCTGATTTGTTTTTATCATTATGTGTATATGTTTTTACTTGATATTACGTATAGCTATACATGTTGATAAAGCCCATAGGATTTTTCTTAACTACCAAGATTATAATAGGGATCATACTAATGGGGTCTGGTGGCCAATAAACACATCCTTAAAAGTTCCTAGTCGTGAGAATATCGAGACAGGACATCGGTACTCTAGAGTAGACTAGTGCATACGTTTCTTGACCCCGACCGGAACGATGGCTGATCCCACAACTATTGGTGTTTGGCATCGAGACTGTATACACGTGCTCATTGGAGAATGAGTATACTGAGCGGACTCGCCGAGAACTCCTAAACGTTATTATACCTATGTCAAATAGCAGATCTCTGGTAACTATGAAATAAGGCAGTCTCTTGACCTGAGATCGCCATAATGTCTTGTGTATGTTCCCATTATACTCTGATTACTACCCTACCATGGCTCTACTAAGCCGTGCAAACAGATTTTAGTTGTGTATAGTTTCGAAGAACATAGAGGCAGTGAGTGGTCAAAGGGATTCGTCTCTCGCAGTACAGGGAGTCGATGTCGCGCCGTGTAGGAGATAACTATAACCAGAAATCCCTGCTCAGGATGGATGAGATAAATGGGTAAGTGTTACCAATTGTATCTCTGTTGGTTATGAGTTCGATGTCTGCATGACTTATCGGGTTAATGGGGGTCTGAAAGATCCATCCCCAGACCCGGTATGCTATACTCTTTGACGAAGAGACTGAAATGTATGGTATTCGTCGCTTATAGGCTTTGTCGGGTCCTGATGAGTTTGCCCATCGACCTGCTTTTATCTTGATCAATACCTGGATAGCCGTTACATACAGTTAGTACCGCTGACAAACTTTTGGGTTAACCCGTGAGAGGATTGAATCTGAAAATGTTTCGGATGCAATCGGATATGATCATATTTAACCTACTGTCAATGTATTGACAGGTCTTTAAAGTTCCGCAACAAAAGTGTCTGCCCAGGAGAAATGATGATGTGGTGTGCATATGGGGATACGTGCAGGACTTTGATTAAATGCGTGATTTAATCGAACGTCCGATGAAACTAGTGGTTTATTTATAAGCCGGATTATTAAGTCAATTGTTGACTTAATATCTGTATATGTGATATGGATTCTAGTATTATGTATATAAGATTCCGCGACGGAGCATAATTCCGACGGGGAGGTCACTGGTTGATTCCAAGCCGAAGCATAATTCCGACAAGGAAGGTCGTTGCTGCCCTTTTTACGACTTGGATGGTCGGCGCTGGATTTGACTTGCTGATTTGAAGTGATTGGGTTAACATCAGTATCGCTACACTGGAATATGGTATCAGAAGCGAAACATCATTTGCCTTGAGAGGATTAGGGGGTTTTGGTTTTGGTTTGGCATCAGCACCGCTTACACTGGAATATGATACATCATTTGCCATGAGAGGATCTCCCTCGTTTCCAGTTTAACGACTTAGGGGTCATCTGTTCCCAGTTTAACGACTTAGAAGTCATCTGTTCCCAGTTTAAAGACTTAGGGGTCTATTGGATTGGAGTTTGGGATTTTGGGTTTAAGGTAGGCATTAGCGTTGCTAACACTGAAGCACATGTGCCATGAGCAATTCATCATTTGCCCCGAGAGGACTTGGGATTTGGTTTTTGGGTTGACATCAACACCGCTAACACTGAAGCAATGCCAGGAGCGACTCATCATTTGCCGTTGCCCGTTGGGGAGCGATGGCTCAGGAGACAGGTTTAGATCCCTATCACCTAAGGCTTTTCAATTTTATGAGCCGTAAGGGTCCCATAAAAGCATTTTCTCCCTACGAATCGAAAGGATCCCGTAGGTGTATTTTCTCCTTAGGAGTCGTGGGGATTCCTAAGTGTGTTGCTCCTTTGTGAGTCGTAAGGATTTCACGCGGGAATTTTCTCCTCACAAAGTCGAGAGGACTTTGCGAGTGCATTTCATCTCTTTTTTATGAGTTTGCGCCCTTTCGGGTTTTCACAAACTCGCCGGCCTGCTGTTTTTACTCACGGAGTCCTTTCAGGTTTTCATCCATGCCCATTTTGCTTGTGGACATAATTTTTTTTCTTCTTCTTCTTTTTCCCTTTTTTTTTGGAATCTTCATCGCTGGTAGGACTTTAAATGTGGTCTCGCCAATAGGACTTGGGAGAGATTGAGATCGTTTTACGTCCGTGGATTGTATATGGTTTTGCAGGATGTATGATCCAGACCGTAGGGCTGGAAGAATTTCGGGACTTTGTTGGCGTCTGCATCGCTGCACTGGAATATAGTACCAGGAGCGACTCATCATTTGCCGTTGGGGTATGGGATTTGAAATTTGGTTGGCGTCTGCATCGCTGCACTAGAATATGGTACCAGGAGCGACTCATCATTCACCCTTTGAGAATTTGGATTTTGGTTGGCGTCTGCATCGCTGTACTGGAATATGGTACCAGGAGCGACTCATCATTCGCCGCTGGGAGTTTGAATTTTTGTTGACGTCTGCATCGCTGCACTGGAATATGGTACCAGGAGTGACTCATCATTCGCTGCTGGGAATTTAGGGATTTGAGTTTTGGACGGCGTCTGCATTGCTGCACTAGAATATGGTACCAGGAGCGACTCATCATTCGCCGTTTGGGACATTCAGAGATTTGAAATTTTGTTCGGCGTCTGCATCGTTGCACTGGAATATGGTACCAGGAGCGACTCATCATTCGCCATTTGGGAATTTGGATTTGAGTTCTGGACGGCGTTTGCATTGCTACACTGGAGTATGGTACCAGGAGTGACTCATCATTCGCCGTTGGAGACATTCAGAGATTTGAAATTTTGGTTGGAATATGGTACCAGGAGCGACTCATCATTCGCCATTTGGGAATTTGGATTTTGGTCGGCGTCTGCATCACTGCACTGGAATATGGTACCAGGAGCGACTCATCATTCGCCGTTTTTTTTACCGCGATTGCTTTATCATTTCAGCTTTTCATATCGCGAAGGTCGCGATTGCTATATCATTTCGGCTATTTATTCACGGTTACCCCATCATTTCGGCTTTATTTTTTAAATTTTTTTTATTTTTGTTTTATTTACACATTTTTACATCCCCAGTTTAACGATTTAGAGGTCGACTGTTCCCAGTTTAACGACGTGGTGGTCATCTGTTTTGTATGAAGTTGGCGGTCGCAGCTTGACTGTTTGCCAACACGTCTTTAGACAGTTCTATCTCTCATGTATTATATTGTTTTTCGACCCAATCTTTGAAGACGAAACAATCCTCAATAGCATGACTTATCACCCTGTGATAGGGGCAATATTTAGGGTCGTCGGTCACATTCGCTTCCTGCAGTCTTTTTGATTCCGGCAATTGTAAACCGTTTCTTAGGGCATCCTTGAATATTTTACGAAATTTGTCCCTTCTGAAGGAGTAGACCTTATCCAGATTCTCTTTCAGTGGAGATTCTTCTCCCTCTCCGAACACTAGCTTCCGAGGCTGGTTGGCATTAGGCCCGCTCATCCCTTACTTATTTCGGTTAACCGAAGTGTTAAAAGATTCAGTATCGTCAGAATTTCCGCCTTTGCGATTTTCGTCCTTTCGGTTTCTCCAGGACCTATTGTTATTTTGGAAGTCGGAGGAAGACTCTTGCTTTGAGCGTTCCAACATCTGAACTTTTCTGGTCAGCTCTTGGAATGTTTTGAAACCCGCGGTACATAGAAACGGGGCCATCCAATTGTTGAGATTTCCGACGAGAAGACTGACAGATTAGTCATGCTCTATCGGCGGTTCACATTTGAAGGAGAGATTGCGCCATCGGGTTATAAAATCCATACTGCTTTTGTTGTTCTTTAGCTTGGTCCTTACGAGATCGGCAATGGTGATCTTATCGCTGGCGCTCATGAACCTCTGTGGAAACAGAGATTCCATTTGGACGAAAGTTGTGACGGAGCTATCCGGTATGCTCGCATACCAGTCGAAAGCAATATCGGTCAAGCTATTAACGAACTGGCAAAGGAGAAGCGCATCATTGCCCCCAGTATTCCCACATAAGGCTTTAAAGTAGGCGATGTGCTAATTCGCATTTCCCGTCCCATCGAATCTTCCGAATTTAGGGATGACATAGCCGCTAGGAAACTCTACCAGATCATATTGAGCGGGATATGGTCTTCCGCTACTACTGATATTTTTTTGTGTTTCGAATTCGACTACCAATGTTTTGACTTTGTTGGCAACCAAATCCATGATTTGATTTTGAGTTAGCGGGTTGCTGTCATCGGTAGCCAAGACATTTGCCGAGATAGGATGCGACTGGCTTTCATGCGGTCCGGGCTTTAGATTTGGTGGAATAAGCGCCAGCTGCCTCGGGACACCGTTTCCTGGTTCATGAGCAGAGCCCTGCGCTTGATTGGGCGGCTGAGAGGCAAGTCAGGCCATGATCTGCATCACGATATTCATCAAGTCATCAATTTTGGAGTAAAGTTTGGCCATCTCCTTGTCTTTACTTCTGAGCTATTTTCGGAGATCTTGGAGAAGTTACTGCTCTGCATTCCTGGGACGGAAGATTGGCTCCCCTTCGCTTTCCGAGCCCGACTCCTCATGAACCGAGAGACCTCTCTGCTTATCAGCCTCACCGGAAGGGTTTTGATTACCTATCAAAGGATGCTGGTCGTGAGAAGTGGCAGCCACATTCATTCCAGATTGGATTTGAGATGTGGTAGCCCCGTCCTTGCTTTTACTGCGCGTGCCCACCATGTAGACAGTGTGGACCACATATCCAGCCCTCTCTTTATCTTTGGCAAGGTAACCCTATTCTTGGAACCTCATGAAGTTCAGCCTAGCATGAGTCCTAGTCCTTTTGTTGGTTCTATATCTGAGCCTTTTCTGTCTTAGCTTCTCGATCTTAAGGGCTTGATGGGCATTCGTCATCCAGGAAGCCGTCATGAGTCGATTAACGGGGAGCTTAGAGAAGACACCCAATTAAGCAGTTTTCAGGGGCACCGCTGGAGCTTGGCCGAGATGCCTTGTTGCTCTATTGGTGTTGATGGCCTCGCCCCCAGCTAGGGCCAAGGAAAGTCGTTCAAACACCGACTTGCGTTTGGGTTGGGGCGTCTTCGAGACCACCACATTTGGCATCTTGCCTTTCGAGACCGGTTTATCCATCACTGGGGCTTGAGGAGCAGAGCTGGTGTTAGCTGGCATGAACAGAATAGAGCCGAATGGTAGCGATGGCTCCTCCCACTGTCACCCGAGACTGGCCGGAAGTACCGTCTGTTGGATATATGTATGCCCTAGAGGCCATTATGTGATAGTGTATGTACCAATATGTGTGTGTGTATTCATGGGACATTCTTGATCGACATGATAATATGCTATATGGTTGCACCTTTTATCTTGACATGTTCATTTGATCGTGCTTTCATTCATTTGGAACATGTTAATATAGCCATTAGGATGATGCAGGACTATTGAGATTATAATGCGGATCATACTAGTGGGACAGAGTAGTCTAAGAGCATATCCTTGAAATGTTCCTAGTCGTGGGTGTATCGAGACGGGGCATCGATATCACCAGAGTAGACTGGCGTATACATTACTTGTCCCATATGATGAGTGTAGGGTGTTTTTCGTCACCCCATTGAGATGGGAATACGCGCGCGCTTGTCAGGCGCATTACAGATTCTCCCTGCCTAGAGTAGGCTGGAGTTTGTTGATTGCGGGGATCCGAATATCCGGCATCCGCGGACTAAGCTGCCGTTAATTACCCCTCGCCTTTGAAGCGAGGGAACCCCTGATTGACAGGTTAACTGGTTATGCGAACTCAACATGCAGTATTGTGTTTTGAAGGGGTTTTGGATATATCGGGGGCCTCACATAGTTTTTACGGGGGTCCCGCTATCCGGATAGCGGGCTGGGGGTCAAGGGGGCTAGCGGCCCCCTTGCGGGATGCGGGGCAGCGCCCCAGCACAAAATTTATTTGGGAGGGATAGTGTTGCAGAGCATGTGTGTGTGTATATATACATACATATATACATACATACATATATATATAAAGGGAAAAGCGCCCAAAGGACGCGTGGGAAAAGCACCAGCGCTTTGAACGCTAGCGCCTCACGTGCCAGGCACGTGGGCGCTAGCGCTCCATGTGGCAGCACGTGGGTGCTCGGGCGCTAGCGCTTTGGGCACTAGCGCTCTGAGCACAAGAGCGCTAGCGCTCCACGTGTCAGCACGTGGGCGCTCGGGTGCTAGCGCTTTGAGCGCTAGCACTCCACGTGTCAGCACGTGGGCGCTCGGGCGCTAGAGCTCTGAGCGCAAAGGCGCTAGCGCTTTGAGTGCTAGCGCCCCATATGTCAGCATGTGGACGCTCGGGCGCTAACGCTCTGAGCACAAGGGTGCTAGCGCCCCACGTGTCAGCACGTGGGTGTTCGGGCACTAACGCTCTGAGCGCAAGGGCGCTAGCGTCCCACGTATCAGCACGTGGGCGCTCAGGCGGCAAAAGGGACTTGGTCCCTGTAATGGGAGTTGTACTCCCAGAAAGAGCACTTATTATTTTGTGTGTGTGTGTGTGTAAGGAGTTAAACTCCTAGGATGTTTTGAAGCTGATGAAGGGCTTCTCCCCTTGAACCCTAGTTCTTCCCCAAAGTGGGGTTTCTGGAGATGGGTCTCCTTCCTCCTCCTCTGTTGGCAGGATCTTGAAGATCAAGAGATGTGAGATTTTAAAAATCTCTTCTTTTTGTGATCTGATGGAAGATCTGAGCTCCCCTTTGTGGGTTTTGTGGTAAAAAACTATTTAGTTTTATAAAAGGAACAGTAAAACTCTTGATTTAATTCAAAAAAAAGAAGAAGGTTCTAGAACCTTGGGAAAGGAGAGAGATTTCAGATCTAGATTTTTCTTTCGAGATAGAAAAAAGTTGTTGGGATATTTTCATTATCCTTTCCTTTATAGGCTATACATTTTACATATAGCCCATTGGGCTTTACAAAATGGCATTTTGCCTATCCCATGGCTCACGTGCCATTTCTTTTTGCACATAAGCCATGTGCTTTACAAAAATTTGGTTTTATGCCTATTTTTCATACATTTATTCATAAAATAAAATACAAGAAATACAACCAAATTATTTATTACAAAATTTTTATCTTGGCATGGGGAGAGGCCGGCCGCTTCATGTTCGGGCTCGACCCGGGCATGGGCCCACTGGATCTGGGCTTAGGCCCGCTTGGCTTGGGGTTGACTTCGATTTTGACTTGGTCAACCGGGTTGTAAATTTTTACCCTAACAATGAGCGATGGATGATCCCATATCCATTGGTGCGGTGACACCAAAGATCGTATACGGGTGCTCAGTGGAGACTGGGTACACCGAACGGACTCGCCGAGAACTCCTATCTGGTATTATATCTATCGTCGGATAACAGTTCTCAGGTGACACTGGTACAGGTTAGTCTCTAGACTCGAGATCGTCATAGAGTCTTGTGTGTCTCCCACTGTACTTTGATCTCCACTCTACCACGGCTCTACTGAGTCGTGCAAACATATGGATTTTGGATACAGTCCCGAGGCACATGGAGGCAACGAGCAATAGGAGGGGTTTCGTCTCTCCCGGTATTGGGGGTTGATGTTGCACCATGTATGATTGGCTATAACAGGAAGTCCCTGGCCAGGACTGCTGAGATTTACTGATAAGTTGTACTACCCAGTTCTTTTGTACATCAATAGCCGTATTTTTATTAAATTGGGGTCACTTACAAATTTACCTAATTGTATTTATAATTATTTTATCCTAATTCTCTTATTCTACCTTCCCATCTTAAATCCATTTTTCTAAAACTAATTCTAATACTTAAACTTTTTATTCCTCCCTAGGCTAATCTAAATCCCGGTCCTTTTTACTTTATGTCTCAGTCCACTCCCTTCCCAATTCTTCAAAGTCTCTTCCAAGTCTTTTCCCTTCACATTTTCTTTTCCTAAACCCTTTTATTTTCTCCCTTTTATTTGTACCCAAAACCCCCAGCCCAAACAGCTAAAGAATAAATTTTCCCCAGCCCATACACCATACACCTCGGCCCACTTCATTTTTTCCCTTTGAAAAACGAATAAACCCCCAAGTAGCCCAACCTAACGTTCCCTGCCCCAGCCCAAAATAAAATAAAACATTTAAACAAATAAAACCCCATCTAATTATCCCGGCGCAGCCCGTTTCCCCCAAGCCCGCGCACCAACTCACTCCAGACTCGACCCGCTTCACTCATCCTTCTTCCCCACTCGTAACCACTTTTCCCGCTCACTTCCCGTTGCACCCACGTCCCCTCGCGCCCACGTCTCCCGCGCCGTTGCCCCACGCCGCGCACCCCCTCGCGAGTTCATCAACCCACTTCCTGTCTCAAACTCCTCCCCCTCTCTCCCTCACACCCTCACTCTCCAACTCCTCCCTGTCTCTCTATCTGCAGCAACCAAGCTCGAGCACCCACTGCACCTCGCTCAACCCCACCGCCGACGGCGACGACTACAACCCCTCATCCTCCTCCCTCGCTCACTCCTCTCCACCAACAGAGCTCCCTACGCTACCTCACCCCCTCAACCAAGCTCGAGCCCGAGCCCCTGCACCCATCTCGGCCGTCCCCTTGCACTCGACGCCGGCGACCCCATCTCCCTCTACCTCAACTACACCACCGTTCTCTACCCACGACCTCCACCGAGCTCCCCTATCCTTGACCACAACCTCCATTAGCTCACCACCTCTCTCCTTGCCTCTACTTCCAAGTCGATGCCACCTCTTCACACCGCCGGAGCTCCAAGCCGTTGTCGTCTCGATCACCGCAGTTGAGATGCCGAGCCCAAGCTCCTCTCTGCTGCCCCCGCCACCGTAGCCGCTGCTGAGCTATCAAGCTCACGCTCAATCCATGACCAAATTCTAAGCCTGAGGCAAAACCCCGAGCCTCGCCCCAGTTCCTGCCCCCTCACCGTGCGCCTCGCTGTCCTTTCCCTCCAGCGCCGACCATCTGCGACACCTTCTCACTGCTACAGCAAGCAACCCCGTCACCATCGACGCCCCCCGTCGCAGTCGAGCTTGAGCCTAGTCATCGCCGTACCGTGTTCTGACGCGAACGTGCCGTTGCCGCTGCCATACCGTCGTCGACACATCTCCAGGCAAGTACCCTACTTGCTACATGCTATATTATTTCCGTTATAAATCAAACCGCATTAATTCCCTGTTTGCGATTCATGAAAACCTTATATAACATAAGTGTTCGACACAAGATCTGAATGAAAACCTTCATCTAAATTGACGAAACTCGATTGCATTTTCTGGCCCATCTTACAATGAACCTTGTGGTGAAATTTCACTGAAAAATATGATTGTTAACCACTTAAACGAACACCCCCAAATACACCCGTAAAAACTGGGAATTTCCCGCACCTGAAACTTGCTTAAATCACCATTAATTGTATACATATTGGAATAATGCGTTCGAGGGCTCAAATCGAAGCCGACTCGACGAGCTGTAACCCTGTATAAGTTCTTAATTGTTTCCGTACTAATATTATGATGAGAATCGGCTCGGAGAGCGGCTCTGAACTGCAGTCCAGAGCAACTCTGGTTTTTGGTTTCTGCCCCGTAATGTTTACTACCTTGTTTCCTGAACTCGTATGTTGCGAAAACCTGCATGTTATTGAAGATTAATCTGTTATCTAAATAACGCAAGAAATTTCACCCCGTTATATCGTCGTTTGTTATTTAAACTGCAATTTAAAAGATCAGGACGTCTAGCAGTCCCAAACAGAAACAGAGTTAACATACTAGTGTTGAACAGTGCATAGCTCCTGATGTACAGACGCGATTGAGAATCTGTCTATTGCGTTGAAAACCCTATTTAAAACCCTAAATTTCATTCAACTATATTGTCGCTAAATTATGGTCCCAACTGGGATTAAAATGCGTTGCGAAACGGACTTCCGATTCTGAAACCGGATTTCCAGCAGTGAACGCTTAAAATGAAATGGCCATATCTAGTGATTCTGAAACCCGATTGGCGTGAAACCAAATTTGCTGGATAGATAATCAAATATACTACTTATCCCCTGTTCATTGTTTCGCTAAATTTGGCATGTATGATAAATTATGCAAGTGGTAGGATACCGACATATGACATCGTAATCATGCCTTACATACTGTTTTCTCATCACATCAGATATATATGTCATTGCATTGGCAACCTAGTGATCATGTGCATTACCCAGTGTTAGGTATTAGTGGTGATTGTGGCAAGTACGCTAGTGTTCGTGCATGAATGGATAAGCGAAAGTGATACATACTTGTACACAATCAGTGGACCCTATTGATTTATTGCATTGTCAACGTCTGTGGGACGCGTATAAGTGTGACTATAAGTGGTATGGGACACTTATGGAAGCACTTGTATGGGTGTCACAGGTAATGCACCAGACACTGCCCATTTATCTTGGGTATCAGTCGGGACGTGCTTGATGGAGATCCTGTCTCCAGTTCTCGCGCAGACTTGTCATGGACCGACCGGTATTTGAGGTTATGGTTGGCGTTTAATGTAGACCACGGGGTGTGGGGTAGTTTGAGTGTGAGTTCAACAGAATCTCGGGAGTCCCATGCTGGCATATATATATGGAGATATATGGAGATTTTCAGGGATATTACATGATTATTACCGTGAGTTATATTTTGGGCCCGTGGTCTCTTACCCTTGGGTCCTACCCTTGGGTGGGGGACACTCACGAGTGATTGACTCTCACATTTGGACTGACAATAGGCTTAGTGACCTGTACAGTGAGACTTAGAGACTGATAGGGATAGTGACATTGACATGCATTACTTACTGTATTGACACACTTGACATACTATTTTACTGCTTTACTATTCACCCGCCCTTTTAGACACCCGCATTGGCTACTTCACGTTCATATCTCTACTATCTTGATTTACTGTTATATATATATTATCACTGTTCGAGTTACCACTTGCATCTATATATATATATATTGCTATCGCGTCGCTCTGACGATCTAAGTATGCATGCTCAGAGTGAGAGGTGGGTCTAGCTTGGACGAGGACCAGACGTATATCGCGGACATCTTGATCAGCTATCCAGAGCTATACTCTTTTGACCTCCATCAGGTCAGTTCTTTGTATTTGTTTTGTTTCAGTTACTGCATTTCTCATTACCTGTGCGTTGTTTACTGATTACCACGTAAAGCTAGAAGCCGAAGTGTGACTACGACAGGATATTTCCTTGACCGTAGGAGCATGGCTGGCCTTGTCAACCCCTCGTATTCAGTATTTTGGGAAGCGGGGCGTGACATATGTGTTATCAGTAGTTTCTCGATCTGTTATGAGCCATATACCGGCATGACTTATCTGAGTTATTGGGGTCGACGATACCACCCCTAGACCTAATATGCAGCATACTTGACGAACAGACCGGACTGTAAGGTAAGTGTTGCCAGCTGGCTCGACAGGAGTTTTAGCAGGTTTGCTTGTGTTCCTTCTGATCGCTCAATACCTAGGAGCTGTTACGTATTGCTGGTGCCGCTGACGGTTTGTGCGCATGTGATGTGATCACTGTCTACTGCTAGCGTATTGACGAGTCTTAGAGTCCCACAAAGGAGTCTCCTAGCTCAGGCGAAATGATTTGGGGTGCATATGTAATATGCGCGGGAGCTCGATTAAATGCGTGTATTGGATACCGTATATTATTCGGGCGTTTACTATTGGATGGGCCGTATGTGATATGACCGGGTTATTAAATCAAGTGTTGATTTAATAATAAGTCCGTTAGCTCATTTATTAGAACCTATTTCTTTTGATGCATGCATGGGTGTATGTGTATGTTGATGTGCATGCACACATGCAAGCATACATGTGTCATGGTTGATGATACATTGGTGGTGGCAATGCAAGACTCACATGGTTACATATATGCATATATTTTGTTAATTTGAGATTAAGCAAAATGACAAATGGAATCATGGTTGACTATTCGACTCTCATTTCTTTGTATTGACAAGTCAAAACCATGGTTTCATTTGCCCATGGTTTTGGCCCATGGTTTTGCTTAAACTCAAGTTATAAAATATCTAGATATTTTGTAACAATAGTTTGGCATGATACTCTCTCTTACTCTCTTGAGTTAAGCAAGGGTTATCATTATCATTTCTCATTATTCTCATGAGTTTAGCCTGAGCCATCTCATTCTTCCTCTCTCTCCTCAAAAGCTCACTAGGGTTTAAAAAGAAAGAGAAAGAATTAAAAAGAAAAGGTTTTTACTTGAGATCAAAACCCAAATCACCATTCTACTTTGGTCTTGCCCACTTGAGTGGAGCGTTAGCTTCTTCTTCATCCTTGATCAAGAGAAGCTTGGAGCTTGGTGCAAAAAGACTTCGTAGTGGATCATCGTGAATTCGGAAGGACACAAGCCAACCGGTTCAAACCTCAATCGATCCAAGGAGTGTAGGAGGAGGTCTACAAAGGTTGTATTCTCTTTCATTTAGTGTTAGACACTTGTAGTATATGATACTAGCTAGTTGTTACTCTATCTTTCTAGTTCGATTCATGGTTGGAATTATTTAGCACCCTCTAAAATTTTTGTTATAGCATGTGTGATACAATCCTAAACCTAGTGTGGTGCTATAGAATCCCTACACCGTCTTGGCGTCCATCTTCATCATGTAGGAGATGTGAGCTGTGTTGAGAGCCGAGCTTGCCCTTAAAGACATTTTGTTGCGTTCGAAGATTGCAGTCAAAAGTCGTTAATCTGCAAATAGAAGCATGATTTCAGTACAGACAATCAATGTATATGTTGATTGAGTTCGCATGGATGTTTAACCCGAAATATAGGAGGAGAGATCTGTCCCACCGGACGTGCCAGAATCTGTAGGGTGTTTTTCGTCACCCCATTGAGATGGGAATACGCACACGCTTATTAGGTGTACTATAGATTCCCTCTGCCTAGAGTAGGCTGGAGTTTATTGATTGTGGGGATCCAAATCTCCTGCAGCCGCGGACTAAGTTGTCGTTAATTACCCCTCGCCTTTGAGGTGAAGAAACCTCCGATTGACGGGTCAAACTGGTCATGCGAACTCAATGTGTAGTGTGCGTATGTGTTTTGGAGGGGAATTGGATATATCGGGGGCCCCGCAGAGTTTTACGGGGGTCCCGCTACCCGGATAGCGGGCTGGGGGTTAAAGGGACTAGCAGTCCCTTTGCGGGGTGCGAGGCAGCGCCCCGTTAGAAATTTTCTCTAACGGGGGAAGTATATTTATTGTAGAGTGTATATATAAAAAAAATGGGGGGATGCGTCTTAAAGACGTGTGTGTGGCACATGGGCGTTGGGCGCCCGCGGGTCACGTGCTTGGTGCGTGAACGCTTGGCGCCCATGGGTCACGTGCCTGGCATATGGGCGCTGGGCGCCAGCAGGTCGCGTGAGGTGCACGTGGGCGCTTAGCGCCCGCGGGACACATGCCTTGCATGCGACCGCTGGGCGCCCGCAGATCACGTGTGCGGCACGCGACCGCTAGGCGCCCGTGGGTCACGTGCGCGGCACGCAACCGCTGGGAACACCAGCGGAAAAGGGGCTTAGCCCCTGGGTTAGGAGTTAAACTCCCAAGGAGGGCTTTGGAGTCGAACTCCTAACAAGGATTATGTATAGAATTGGAGTTAAACTCCTAAAAAGGGGTTTGATTTATAGAGTTAAACTCTAACAGATTTTGAATGGAGTTAAACTCCTAAAGATCTTTGGTTCTTTTGAGCCTTAGATCCTCCCGGAATGGGATTTTTGGAGATGGGTCTCCTTTTTCCTCCTCTTCGTTGGCTGGATCTTGAAGGAAAATGGGAGTGAGATTCAAAATCCCCCCTTTAGAGATCTGATGGGAGATCCGAGTCTCCCCTTTGTGGGTTTTATGGTGAAAAACTATTTCTTTTTGAAAAAGGAAGAGTTAAACTCTTGATTTAATTTAAAGAGGGAAAGAAGGTTTAAAATCTTGAGGAAGGAGAAGGAGGCACAAACCCTAATTTTTTTTAGAATGGAAAATGTTATTCTTTATTTTATTATCATGTTGCCTTTTATAGGCTTACAAATATACATATAGCCCATTGGGCTTTACAAAATGGTATTTTGCCCATCCCATGCCTTATGTGCTCATTTCTTTTACACCTGAACCATGGGTTTTACAAAAATTTGGTTTTATGCCTATTTTTTTTACATTCATGTATGAAAATTACATCAAAATTATTTATTACATGATTTTTATTTTGGCATGGGAGAGGCTGGCCGCAGGGCTCGACTTGAGCATGAGCCCACTTGAGCTGGGCTTGGGCCTGCTTACTTGGGGTTGTTGATTTTGACTTGGTCAACCGGAGTGCAATTTTTGACCCCAACAGATGCACATGCGCACCTGACCAATAAGCCATAACTTGGATATTTAGCTAATATACATTAAGTATATAAGCTTGTTCTTCATATTTAAGTTGATCTTAGTATATAACAAGACTAATGACCGTTAATTAAAATATTTAAGTTGACATTAGTCTTATATATGACTAACGGTTCTTAGTCGAAACCTAAGTTGATTTTTGCCTATAACAAGATTAACGATCCTTAGATGAAAACAAAAATCCCTTGAACTGATAGACCTCATTCATATGAGAAATGCTACCTAGGTTCAAACCCCAAATCTAATATGTATGGATTTGAACTAATCCGCGTCCATAGGGCGACGATATAAATTAGTCTCCGTATACAATTTAAGGGCAATCCAAAATAATCAAACTGTTAGTGTATATGCCCTAGAGGCCATTACTGTATCATACTAGTTTGTATATTACTTAATGGAAGCTTGGGATATTCACAGTTGTATAGACAGTCTTGCTCAAAATGGTAGGATGCTACTTTGTTTGTTTCTACTTTAATATGTGCATGTGTTTCTTTTAGCATATCGCTTATACATATTAGTAGATCCCTTAGGATCTTTGCTTGATTACCAGCGTTGTGATGACAGTCACACTATTAAGGGCTGGATAATCTATAAGCACATCCTTATACAGGTCCCTAGTCGTAGGATTATCGAGACGGGGCATCGATACTCCGAAGTAGACTAGCGTATACGCTTCTCATCCCAGCAGGGGAGATGGTCTGTCCCACAGCCATTAGTACGTCGTACTGGAGATAGTATGCAGATGCTCGTTAGGTTACGAGTACACTGGACAGGACTCGTCGGGAACTGTTGGTTGGTACTATACCTATCGTCAGATAACAGTTCCCAGGTGACAGGAGTACAGCTTAGTCTGTCGACTTGACACTGCTACTTCGCCTCGAGTGTGTTCCCACTGTACTTTGATTACTACCCTACTACCCTACCACGGCTCAAAGGAGTCGTGCAAACAGGTAGTAATTGGGTGCAGTCCCGAAGCACTTGGAGGTAATAGCGGTTAGATAGGATTCGTCTCTCTCGGTATTAGGGGTTGATATCGCTCTGTGTCTAGGAGAGCCATTACACAAAGTCCCTGGCCAGGGCAAGCGAGAATTACTGGTAGTGTTTCCAGTAGTTTCTCAGGGTGTTCTGGGCTACAATTCCGCACGATTTGTATCGCTATTAGGGGTCTGACGTTTACCGCCCCCCTAGGCCCGACATGCGATACTCATAGACAAACAAACCGGACTGTACGGAGACTGTCACATTCAGGCTCAGTAGGAGTTCGGATGGGTTTACCTCATCGGCCTTCTTATCGACATCTACCCGAGGATTGTTACGTACAGCTAGTGCCGCTTGCGGTCTGTGGTTAAACCCACTGCCAGCGTAGTGTCGAGTCTTTAAAGTCCCACACAGAGAGTTTCCCTGCACTGAGCAAAAGGTGTAGAGGCCGTATGGTTTTACGACAGGGCTACGATCACTCACGTGAACTTATGCGCATATGATGTTCGGACGGACAATACCAATGGGCTTTGGTTTAAACCGGATCCTAGTATTGTACAGATGGATTAGTTTTGTCTTCTGTGTATTCGTATTCTACGGCATGCGGATGCGGGTGTGTATGCACGGTTGTGAGGAGCGAAGAAGGAGGTGCCTCATTAGGGTTTTGACCATTGACTTGGTCAAAACCATTATGAGGAGGTGGAAAATATTTACTAATCTTTTTATAATGATAATTGTGTTTTGGCTAATTGGTTTGACCATTTGACCTTGCTTGACAATTTGACCTAGTTGACTATTGTTGACTTAGATATTTTTGCAAGCACTAGACTCTTCTTATTCTTTTGGATTTATCTTTGAGATGATAATGGTCAAATCAAGGGTAGCCATCAAAATTATCATGATAAAAGATTACTAAATATATTTTATATGGATCATTATCTTGAGCTCATTCTCTCTCATCCAAAAGAAAGCTCCCATGGTTCTTCTTCTTCCTTCTCTCTAGATTTTTCTATAGCTCTCATGTGTTGAGAAAAATAGAAACTAAATAGACAAACAAATCCATCTTCTTCCTCTACATAACCTAGGACAACAAGAATAGCAAACTTGTTGCCCTAGTTACCTCGGCTTGAGGTGGAGCTCGAACTATAAACTCTCGGGTGGATCGTCTTCAACTCTAGGAGGCCGCGGAGGTAACCAAGATCCGGATCGATCCTCGGAGCTCACATGGACGAGGAGGACAGCGGAGGGAAGAACCGAAGGACAGTCTTCATGTGGTATAATCTTTGTATCACAGTAGATTAAACCTCTAGTAGTCGTTAGAGATGGTTTAGCAAAGATCCTTATGCGTTAGTCTATGTTGCTTTGTAGTAAAGTTTTGATTTTTACTTGTTCCGCCTCCTCGCTAGCTTGCAGGGTAAGCGATATAGACTTACACAAACTATAACACGACACATGAAGATTTCCAGAGTAGAGAAAATCGTTATTGGTTGGCGATAACGTAATTAACTGCCAGTACGCCTACAATTAAAAGCGTCCCCACAATCAAAAACCCTCATCATTGAGGGGGAATCTGATAAGTCTGCTATAATGGCCGCATCCATCTAAACATCTGATATATAGTGGCATAAATCAAATTGGTATTTTCGGAGAGGCGGATGATGAATATGTTCCATATAGTATCTGCCTCTGCATTAAGGCTAGACGTGTTCTCCGTGCCTCAGTTCGGTTTCCGGCGGTAAACACCTTCACCAAAAAATGAGGGAAAAAACTCAAGCAAGACCGTGTTTGATTTACAAAATTTGGCAACAAAAATTAAGTTTTGAGTAATAGATGATGCACATAGAACATTATATAAAAGAAAGGGTTTTGGGGGAGACTGCAATGATGTTTTGCCAATGTGAGAAATTTTCAAACCTGAACCATCACCTATAATGATATCATCAGGACCACTGTAATCGGTGTAGCTGTGAAGAGTCGTAACATCGGACGTAATGTGATGAGAAGCACCGGTGTCCAATATCTAGGATGAGGGAGCGGACCGGTTAGAATTTGTATTGTTGGCCACAGGTTAAGAGAGTGTCTGCGACGGATGTTGTGGCGGATTGGTTCGCACTGCGTTCTTACGAAATAAATGAACGAGTTGATGACAGTCTTTGGTATTGTGACCGGGACGCTTGCAAAAGGTACAGTAGGAATTGGAGCTGGACGAGTTATTGCGTGCGGCGGAATACTGGTTATTGTTGTTGCGAGCAAAGTTGTGGTTGTTGTTGTTGCGATTGTAAGAGGCGTTTCCACGTTGTTGCGGTGGGCGATAAGAAGAGTGATTGGGTTGGCTGGTATAGTCTTCCTTCTTCAGATGGCGTTCATAATTTATGAGTTTGTCATAAAGCTCGTCGAAGATGATAGCGTTATCACGGACTCGGACAGCAGCTGCAACTTCTTTGAATTCATGTCTCAGGCCAGCGAGGATGTGGAGAACAATGTCATCTTCGGGAAGAGGATGATCAGTGAGAGCAAAATCGTCGGAGATAGATCGCATCACTTGTAGGTACCCGCTAATAGATCGTGAGCCACATTGATTGTTGATGAGGCATTCCTTGAGCGACATAACCCGTGAGCGAGATTTATTTGTAAGGAGAATAACAAGTCGATCCCATACTTCCTTGGATGAGGGAACCGTGAAGATATGGGGTTGGATCGTCTCGACACAACTTCCGAGGATAGCGTTGAGAATGAGTTGATCCTGATGGTATCATTGATGGTAGTCTGGATTTTCAACACGTTTGGTACTGTCGTTGACATTAGTGATATTTCTCAGAGGAGGAGATTTGGAGCCGTCGATATGACCAAGGAGATCATGGCCGATTAAGACCGGTTATATTTGGGACCTCCACACAGTGAAGTTTGTGTGGGAAAGTTTTGTTGGAAAAGAGAATTTGGAGATGATGGGGATTGAGTTTTGAAAGGAAGCCATGGATCAAAATTGAGCTTTTAATCGTAAGGCTCTAATACCATATAAAAACTTGAAGAAGATGGTTTTTAGGGTTTTCAATTTGGTGATTGTATTGAATATCAATGATTTATATATATTACAATTTACATGATAGAACCAAATAAAATCTTTCCTAAAGTTAAAATAAAATTAATTTGAAAGTTATGGAAAGATTGGCGTAATTAAGATCCGCAACAGTTGCACTCGCGATGGTCAGACGTCTGAAGCACATTGTTCAGACATCTGATTGATAACCGCTACAGTGGTGGTTTTATGGCCAGACATTTGAATCTTCTTCTTCAGACGTCTGGCCCCGCGCTGTTGTTTGGTAGATATAATACCGACGTTTGCAACACTTTCTTTGGACTTCTGGCCACGCTCTGCTATTTGGGCAGACATCCGCAATTCCATCTTCAAACATCTGCTGTTGCTTTTGACCTGTGTCGCTAATATACCTAAAGTTTCAAATCTTATTCATTAATACCTGAAGTTTTTCTCATCAACACTTTACTACCAACTGTTAAACCACAGATTATTTCATCCTATTATAACATCTTCACTAACCCATTGACTCACTTTGAACAGCGAATTGAAGAAAAAGCTATCCTTAACTATGGTTGTTTTTCATTAAATATCTTAAAATAGTTATTTCCACTAAAATACCTTAAACTAATTATGCTACACTAAAATATCAAGTGCAACAGAGTTGTGTTTTACCATTTTTGCTACTATGTTAATCCATGAGACAGGAGAACGATTTGAGAGATGAGATGACGGTAAATCGGTGGTATTGTTTGGACGGAAGGACGATGGGACGATGTATAGGAAGTGCATGTGATAGCGATTTAAAGAAAGATGAATTTTGATGGAGGAAAGAAGATGGAGGAGGAAACTCAAAAACGGTGTGGAGGAGGAATGGAAGGGATAGAAGACGAGAGACAACAGGATGAGAAGGATAAAAGGGAAGAAGATGGGAAGGAAAAGAAAAGTTGATAAGGGTACTTTTTGTTCCCCTAAAAACAAGTCAATAAATTACTTAATTGGCCAAAAAGAAGACGATTATATTTTAGAGAAAAGAAGGATGGCTGTTTAAGGTATTTTTCTGTAATAAAAATTGTTTAAGCCGGATAGTTGAGGGTACTTTAGTGTAATTTACCTCCTTCCGTGTGTCTTCGCCACTCCCCAAACCCAAACCCTAGTTTTGAGTTCCCCATTCCCAAAACCCTAAAATCAAAAGAAACGATGCTCACAAATCTCCGATCCCTCCTCCGTTGCCGCCTCCGCCTCCCTCAGGCGGCGATCCCCTCCCTCCCTAGGGCTTCCATCAACCCCTTCTCAACCTCCGGTGGCAAAGACGACGACGCCAATCCCTGGGACAAAGCCTGGAAAGGCAGCGGCGACAGGCCCCAAGATCCACCATCAGGCTCAAGCCTCGATTGGGGCGACGCCTCCTCGTGGTCCACTGGCCTCACCAAGGACCACTTCGACGGCGAGGCAGTCGGCCGCCCAGCCGCCGCCGCCGCCCAATCACAGCAACCCCCCTCCTCCTCAGCGAGAGAGATCGCAATCTCGATCGACGAAGAAGAGGAAATGCTGAAAATGCTCGAGAAAGACAACAAGGAGAACAAAAGGTTTGTCGACCGATGGGACGATAGGTTTACGGAGACCTACAAGCAGTTGAAGCAAGTGAGGGAGCCGGGGGCGAGGGGGGAGTACTTGAAGAATTCGGATAAGAAGGAGATGTATAGGCTGCATAAGGAGAATCCAGAGGTGTATACGGTGGAGAGATTGGCGAAGGATTACCGGATTATGAGGCAGAGGGTGCACGCCATCCTTTGGTTGAAGGAGATGGAGGAGGAGGAGGAGAAGAAGCTCGGGAAGCCGCTGGACGATTGGGTCGAGACCCTTATCGATACTTTTCCCGAGTGAGTAGAAAGATCGCAACTTTATTCGTTTTTCCCTTTTATTTTCGTCAAATTGTTAGTGATAGAAAAAGTAGTGGAAATGAGAGAGGATATAAGTTTGATTGCACATAATAGGATTAGTATACTAGTACCACCAAGCTAAAAGAAAATGAATACGCGGAAGAAAAGAACTTGGAAAAGGGTGTAGATTCAGATGTATTATTGCATTGTCAACTTCATGCAACAAAAATATTTTGTAATCTAGATTGTGGTCAGCGACTTGGTTTGGGGGTGTTATGTTTGGTTAGTGAAAAAGTAAAGTTGACTGTTTTACTTGGTTGATCAATTGCCGAACTGCCCTATTAATGCTCTATTTCATTAATTGTAGTGGCATCTATGCTAAATTTGAGCAATGTAGCTACAACTAGTGGAACACAAGATGTAATTTTTTCTGGATGCGGCCACTTCGGGAATCATATCAAACCTGAGACCTCACTTTGGAGAGGAAAGTTACCCCCACCCCACTCCTCACCCCACCCCAGAAAACAAACAAACAAACACACACGCGCGCACACACACACACAAAAACATGACTCGTTGGCAACATGATATATTTTTTTGCCAAAGGGAACAACAAGATGTAGCTAACGTAATTTGTGCACTCCAGTTACTTGAACATGAAAATTGACTATAAGTTCTCCAACTGCACCCAACTCCAAAACCCCTGTATATGAATTAGTTCCTTCTTTTTACTTGTTAGATCTATTCCAAAGGTTTTACTTGTTAGATCTATTCCAAAGGTGTAACTTTTCTAATACTCAATGAGAAGTATTAGAATGGAAGACCAACATTCTAATAAACACAGTAGTTTTGCTTTTTATCTTTTTATTTGTTTGTGAACATAATGTTTAAATGTGTTTCCTTGCCCTTTGGCAGATTCTTCGCTTATCATGACAGGGAATTCCATGTTGCGTCTCTCCGATATAAACCAGACTTCAAGGTCATGCCTGAGGGATGGGATGGCACCACGAGAGACCCTGATGAGGTTCTCTATGAGATATCAATGAAGGAAGACCAGAGGTTATATGAAGAGTTTGTTCAGCGCTTGAACTTTAACAAGATGAAAGTAAGTTTCGTATTACTTAATAAGCTTCTCTTTTTCCTCCTGCTTCAAGCACGCCGACAATCTACAATTCTTGGCCTGTTTTTAGCCAAAATCGAACAGTTTTTCAGTGTGATTTTTATTTCATATGGAGATATGAGGAAAAAATTATTCATGTAGCTATCTTGAATACTCCTGAATCTTAGATAAAGGCTTTTTATTCTTATTGGCTTAGTGAATGCTTTTAACGGTGAATACAGGCACATCTATGGTAATATGTCTACTGAATCTATGGATAAATGCCTATGTGATCCCTTGAGTACCTTGGCAACTAGGCAGGTTGCGTATACATGAAAAACTACTTTGCTTTGTGGATAAATATAAAGATTGGTATTGTCATGTACTAATAATTATGATGATTTTGTAAGCCTGCAAAACACTAGAACTTGTATCTTCATGGATCAATGTTCTAATTTATAAATCAGAGGCACTAGTACATGCATAACTTAGTAATAATTGTTTTCTATGAGATGAGAAATGGTCACTAAGCATACAATGGAAGGCCAGCAACTAGAACATGCTACCAGTGCCAGAGAAGCAAAATGAAGAACCATATTGATGATGACATCGTGCCCTATATCCTAAGTAATATGTTTGTTTGGTATTTTATGAGATCATACAATCTAGATTAGAACAGGGCCATACATCCATATCCGACTTTTAATTTTCAAATGCGGCTTCTGAATGATTGTATTGCATGGTTATATATACAGTCATGTAATTTTTGTTCTTTGTCATCTTGGTCCTAACTGCTAAGGTAGACTTCCAATATTTCAAGTTAACATTAGGAACTTGCTTTTCCCCCAAATAAAAGTGAAATAAAATAAATTTTGTCAGGGCGTTTCATTCATTTACAATTGGTATTCAATTTTTTTTTGTGTCAAGTCATTAGGTGAACGATAACGACCCGAACCCAGTTTGAACTCATGAACCCACTAAGAGAACTGTGTGCCCCCTCATTAATTCAAATAAACGACCCATAATTTATTGAAAGCTCAGCTTATATGTAGACTCCGTCCGCATTCAAAAAAATATGTATAGGAGTAGCACCTATGCAACTCCATATTAAGCATAACATTAAAGTTTTATCATTATATATGGAACTTATATAATGGAAGGGAACTAAATGTTACTGTCCTTTACTTTCTTTCTTCAGGTAGCAGGAAAGGTAAAATGCCATTTGTATAGCCGAAGGAGGCCAGGTAAAGGATGGAATATCACTGTTGAGAAGCTTGGGCCCCGTGATAAACGAGGAGACGGTGGTGGTTGGAAATTTGTGAGCTTGCCTGATGGATCAAGCCGTTCATTGAACGAAACGGAGAAGATGTATGTGAAGAGAGAAACTCCCAAGCGCCGCAAGAGACTCCTCCCTCCTTTTAAATAATTTTCAGGACTAAATGTATCGTTGCTTCTAATAAAAAGTGAAGCTTCTTTAGAGTTGTCGATGGTTGATATATCATCATGGTCCTCTGTTATTCAGTTCAGTTCACTGTTCCCCCATTGTTGTGTTAGTTACTGATTTATAGTGGAGATTGTACCCTGACTCTAAAATTTTGGTATAAAGTCTGTACTTTTTAGCTGCTGCTGCTGTAGCTAGTTAATTTTCTCTGTCCATCTTATGTCTATTGCCCTTGTGATGCAACTGCTGGATATGGAACTCTTGTTCTAATGTTCCTTGTTTTGTTCAGAAATAAGGCATCTTTTGATTATAAGCATTATATTGAAGGTAGCTTGTAGTTTTGAATTAAAAATCGATTACTGTGTTTGCTTTGTTAAAAATTTGAGGCTGTTTTACTGGGAACTTTGGAAAGGCTTATGTGATTGTTATTTATGATGAGAATTATTGTTGTATTAGCTTTGTATAGGCTTGAATAACCATTTTAGTCATATAAATATCAACTTAAATCATGTAATCAAAGATATAAACATCAGAAATTAGGCCAAACATAAAAGATATAGGGTGTATTTTTTGTTTGTTCTTTTTGTTTTTGAACTGTCTCACCCCCAAAACTGTGAATCAAGGGACGTTGATAAGCGTTCTTAAAGCTTGTACTTCATAGAATTGGGTAAGCAAGTTCATGTCCATGTGTTAAAAGTGCAAATTCGGATTTGATATTGAGTAATGCAATTCTCGATATGTATGAATGAGAAGTGATTTCGTCGAGCACGATGATCTCTGGCTTAGCTCAAACGGTACAAGTGTAGACTTGTTGAATCTTTTCGAGTCGATGGAAAATATCGGGCCAAAACCAAATTGAGAAACTTTGGTATAAAACTGGGTATAGAGCACTACGGGTGCATGATCGATCTCCTCGCATGAGCAGGAAAGCTCAATGAATCCCTCAAATTTCTACAAGATATAGATTTTGAACCTGATATCGTGATATGGAGAACTCTTCTTGGTGCTTGCTGAGGTTAATAGTGCAAAATATGCGGCGAAAGAGATAACTTAAGCGGGATCCTCAAGACGAGGGGACCAACATTTTGTTATCTGACACTTACGCAGATTGTCGAAAGTCGAAACTCGAGTGAGCTCGAAACTCTGAGAAAATTGATGAGAGAAAAGGGGAGCGAGGAAAGAGCCAGGGCGAGGTTGGAATGAGATTGGTAAGGAGATTGATTCATGCCTTCATCGCTGGCGATTTGAATCACACACAAGGAGATATGATCAGAAAAGAGTTGACTAGATTATAAACCGAATAATAGAAATCGTGTATGTGCCTGATACAGAGTATGTGTTGCATGGTTTGGATAGAGAGCAAAAGGAGAGGAGTCGCTTCGAAATAATAGTGAGAACTGAGAAGATCACGATCGCGTGTTTGGCTTAATTAACTCGATGGAGGGGAAGCCGATTCGGGTGATGAAAAACTTGAGGAGGATGTGGAGATTCTCACACATTTGCTAAGCTTGTTGCTAAGGTTGAAGAGACCGGGGAAGGCATCATAAAACTCGACTCTTTTTGGTATCAGTCTAGTTTTTTAGTTAGTTGAACAAATTAATAACTGTGACAATTCACCAACAAGGAGGTCCCATGGTCTAGTGGTCAGGACATAGGACTCTGAATCCTGTAACCCGAGTTCAAATCTCGGTGGGACCTATTTTATTATTCCTTCTATTTTTCGGGATTTATTCATAATTTTTCCGTTGAAGCAAGCCAAATTAATAACTGATTGCACATTTTATTGTTTTCATGACTTTCTTCGTACTTCTGTAATTACTTAGTTTCTTCCATTAAATAAATAATTAGAAGCAATTTATTCACATGAAGGACTAATAATTAAAATAGATGACAGCTCTTCTGCTGGTATATAATCATACAACATTGAAGCCTTTCACTGGCCTTTTCTTTTTCCTTCTTTTTTTGAATTTATTCATAATTTTTCCGTTGAAGCAAGCCAAATTAATAACTGATTGCACATTTTATTGTTTTCATGACTTTCTCCGTACTTCTGTAATTACCTAGTTTCTTCCATTAAATAAATAATTAGAAGCAATTTATTCACATGAAGGACTAATAATTAAAATAGATGACAGCTCTTCTGGTGGTATATAATCATACAACATTGAAGCCTTTCACTGGCCTCTTCAGAATAACACACACACTTCTAAATACTAAATTACGAGAAAAAAAACAATCTCCTGCAAAACAAGTGTACAAAAGAATAGCGACTTGGCTATTTCATACCAAAAAACATAAAATCCTATAAGACGGACGATCGGTCGATGGCCGAGAAGGCTAATGCCAAGGTGGCGGAACCTGTGCCTTACTGAAAATGGTTTTGGCATTCACTCATGTCAAACTAGTATGCTCTCCTCGCCCTGCATGGTACTGTACGGTTCAGATGCACGTTATGGAGCTTTCTGTGCTGGCACAACGGTCCTCTGCTACACTTGAGTGTAACCGCTCAAATGTGTTTGTTAAATCGCGGAAGTCCGGATTAAATTTGAGACATTTGGAACAAACCATCTATCGGTTTGTAAGCATTAAACTGTGAAGTGTCCTTTGAGTGGACATAGGAAGCACCATTGGGTAGCATAAGTTTATGCACTGGTTAGAACTATATTCAAGCATGAATTTCTCACAGTTCCTCATTAATCAAGTCAAGTCACGTTCTAACGTAATAGCAGCATAATTCTTATTGAATTTGCACTTCCAAGAAAGAGGAAACAGAAGAAAAATCAAGAAGCAAGAAGAGGCCATACCTGTTCTGAAGTAAAAGCTTCAAACTCCGCTATTATTTATAGGGTTCGCAGTCTCAACTATTGGCCCATCAATTAAAAAAAAGGATGAAAGGTGCAATAAAGACGCGGGTCAAAAGGCGCATTGATATTAGTTACATCATAGCTTCAGAGTTTTGGTGCAGTGCGTGCTATCAGAGTAACTCAGGTTCGATTCTTATCGGACGCGTATTAAATGCGGATTTATTTAAATTATGAGCAATACATTTTCTACCTACAAGTTGTCTACCAAAAAGTTTACTAAGAGACAAAATTGTGGGTAGGAAAAATATTAGTTCAGGTTTCAACCCAAAAGTCCTTCGACATGCAGGTACATGTTGGAATATAAAATATATTTTCTCAACTCTTATCATAGCTTCGAAGTTAGGAGCCGGGAAATGTCACTTCCACGATTTTCGAAGATCGCCACAAATACTTTTTTTCTTTTTTGTTTGAATTATAAAAGCTAATTCGAAAATTTAGATAAGAATTGATGAGATGGACAATTTAGCATGAGGATACTTTGTAGATGCATTCTCTCTTTTTATAGTTTCATAAAAATGGGAAAACTGGTTTTGCTCAAAATCAACCTAGTTTAGTCCATGGGCCAAAACAATTGGTCTTGAAAACTCTCCCCGGTAAACATTACATTATTTTAGTTTTTATAATATAGGCAACGCATCAGTTGATATGCTATAAGAACTAAAACAAATGCATTTTTAAATATCATAAGTTTTAGGCTAGAGTGTTTTTTTAAGCCCTAGGGACAAGATCCTATTGTTTTTGGTACCTAAGGACCTAAAATCATTTTCCCCTAAAAACAATCCAACATGATCGTTCCTGCTGCATAGTATTCTCCGCAACCTTGAATTGGTAATTTCTAAAATAACAAACTCAAAGTCCGATTTAACCACGGGCTAATATGCTAAATTATCCCGAGCTCTCCCGCTCGTCCGCGAGCTCTCCCGCCGAGATCATCGACCGACCAACGGCACCGCTCACAGGCGCAACCGCCATCCCGTGAATCTCGCCATGCGCGAGATATCCGCCGGCCACATCCAACGTTCCACGCCATCACAATCCCCCATTAACGAGCCTGTCTCGCCATTAATGGGAGATCCCGCTCATCACGCGGGCATGACGTCGGGAGCGTAATGGCCGGCGTGATTCTCGCGCCTGCCTTGCCTGCTGCCATCGCTATATAAACCCTTTTTTCAGACGGTTCAAGTTAGTCATTTTTACTCTACTAAGTCGTTACTCTGCTCGGATTCCCTCTCTAACTTGACCACCAGAGGGTCCTTGGTGGTACAACCATCCCGGGACTTCCTTGCAGGTAGCTCGACAACTACAACCTCAAACCCATTGAGATCCACACGCTTCAGGAGCCTGCCTCCAAATCCAATATCAGCCATCCATCGCCGCCATCAGCAGATCAACGGAAGGTAACATCTCGACGTGATCCGGGTCGCGTCAGCTGGCGCCGTCTATGGGAAACACCTTGATTCCACAAAAACAAAAGTTCATCTTCCGATCCCAATCCAATGGTGAACGATCATCACGACGATCCAAGCACTAGCCGCCGCCTCCCCCTGAACGGAAGCACAGACGAACCTCCTCCGCCGAATGCCATCAACGCCCTTGCCGGCCGGATAGACCGACTCACGTCTGTCGTGGAGGCGTTCATCCGGGTCCAAACGGCAGGGCAAGATCCCCAGGTCGCCGCTCCCCTGCCTCGGGACCGAGACCCCTACAGAGGGAGAGAAGGCTTCGCTCGTACAAGCACGACCGATCATCGCCTCGCTGTTTCCAACAGCCACAGATCCCCCGGGCCGACATATTCAATAATACGGTGGGCACAGCTTCGTTTGGCTCCAAGGTTTTACGCCAGAGAGTTTCGTCCCGAGACTCGTTGCACCCCTGTCCCTTCCGAGGCGGTGCCGGTCAGCTCGCATGTTCGCAGGCATGACCGGCACCCCCTCCCTCGACGGGGTCGCGCACGCGAGGCTCGCCAAGGCAGCTCAAAGACAACCCCATCGGGAGGCGCGAGGGACCTCACCGAAAGGAACCGAGGCTCGTCAAAAATCATGGTCATGACAGCGGGGGGTACGTCGAGTACCTAAGAGACTCAGCACCCCACGCCAGTCGCGGAGGCCGACAGCCGTCCGAGGAAGAAGGCCAGGGAGACCGAGCCAATCACTTTTGACGACGGGGACTTTCACGGCATATCCCTGCCCCAAAACGACCCCCTGGTGATTACGGCTCGGGTCCATCAATACGAGGTGCACGGGATCCTAGTCGACTCGGGAAGCTCAGCAGACATTCTCTTCTACGACTGTTTTCTATGCATGGGGCTCACCGCGGCAGACCTGAGGCCGACCACCCACGTCCTTTCAGGATTCACCAACCACTCCATCTCGGCGGAAAGGGTAATCACTCTACAGTTCAACGTCGGGGAGGCTGGCCGTACGCGGACATTGCCGGTAGAATTCATCGTAGAGAGAATTCCATCAGCCTACAACATCCTCCTCGGCCGCCCCACGCTGAACTCTCTCCGGGCCCAGATATCGACCTACCACCTGGCAATAAAGTTCCCTCTCGGCCAGGGCGGGATAGGTCGGGTTTATAGAGACCAGCGTATTGCAAAGGTTTGCTTCATCGCAACATCTTCATCGGAGAGACCGGTCGACGTTGTCAAAGGTAAGGGCGACATCAGGGGTTCTCTAGACACTCGAGACGAGCAAAAAGAGGTCCGAGGGACCCCGGTGGAGCCTCTGACAGAGGTCCCTCTAGTAGAAGGGGACGACGAAAAACTCGTTCAGATCGGGTCGCTTCTGACAGGAACTCGGCGAGATGACCTGGTTCATTTCCTCAGAAACAACTCAGACGTGTTTGCCTGGGCTCCTGCCGACATGCCTGGGATCGACCCCAAAGTTATATCTCACAAGCTCGGGGTAGATCCTACGGCCCGACCCGTCAAACAGAAAAAACGAAGTTTCGCCCCGATCAAGCAGAAGGCTATCGAGGACGAGGTGGATCGGCTCCTCGCCGCCAACTTCATTCGGAATGTGCCCTATTCGGAGTGACTAGCGAACGTAGTCCTGGTCAAGAAGTCAAACGGGAAGTGGCGCATGTGCGTCGACTTTACCGACCTCAACAAGGCCTGCCCCAAAGACAATCATCCCCTGCATCAGATAGATCAGCTCATTGACAACTCAACAAGCTACGAGCTAGTGAGCTTCATGGATGCCTTCTCCAGCTACAATCAGATCCGTATGAATCCGGCAGATGAAGATCTCACCGCATTCATAACGGACCGAGGGGTATACTGCTACAAGGTGATGCCCTTCGGCCTCAAGAACGCCGGGGTTACGTACCAACGGTTGGTCAACCGCGTGTTCAAACCACAGATCGGCAGGAACATGGAAGTTTACGTCGACGATATGCTCGTCAAATTAGTCTCGTCGACCGACCACGCTAAGGACCTGGGCGAGGCCTTCGAGGTACTCCGCAAGTTCAAGATGAAGCTGAACCTCGCCAAGTGCGCATTCGGGGTCAGCGGGGGAAAGTTCCTCGGTTTCATGGTCACCCACCGTGGGATCGAGGCTAACCCGGAAAAAATCGACGCTATCCTCAACATGACCGTGCCCAAAACCAACGTCGAGATCATGCGACTGACAGGGCAGGTAGGCGCTCTGAGCCGTTTCATGTCAAGGTCTGGGGAAAAGTGCCTCCCATTCTTCAAAGCTCTAAGGAAGTTCCCGAGGTTCGAGTGGTCAGAAGAGTGCCAGACCGCCTTCGACCAATTAAAGAGGCACCTTGCGACGCCACCTATGCTAACTCGACCAGTTGAAGGAGATGGGCTCTCACTATATCTGGCGGTATCCAATCAAGCAGCGGGCTCAGTGCTCGTACGAGAGGTCGACAGAGCGCAGAAACCGGTGTACTGCGTTAGCCATGTCTTCAAAGACGCGGAAACGAGGTACCCAGCCATAGAGAAGATTGTCTTGGCACTCGTTGTGGCCTCAAGGAAGCTACGACACTACTTCCAAGCGCACACTATCCTCGTCCTCACCGAGCGCCCGCTGGGGGCTATCCTCGCCTCACCCAAATCCTCGAGCCGCTTAAAGAAGTGGAGGTGGGAGCTGTCCCAGTTTGATATTAAATACCGTCCAAGGCAGACCATCAAGGCACAGGCCCTGGTCGATTTTATCATCAAGTGCACCATCCCCAGCAAGGAACCGGAGTTCACGCCGCCCCTCGCGGCTCAACACCCGATCGTGGGGATTCCCGACTCCGTCCCTGAGTGGGCCATTTACGTCGACAGGTCCTCAACCGAGAAATGTTGTAGCGCCAGCCTCATCATTCGGGGCCCGAACGAGGCGGAAATGGAGTATTCTCTAAAACTCGCATTCAAGGCCTCAAACAACGCGGCAGAGTATGAGGCCCTACTGTCTGGACTTCGCATGGCCTCTGGGCTGGGGCTGAAAACAATTCAAATCCGCAGTGACTCAGCCCTAATCGTTGGCCAAGTGACCAACCACTTCGAAGCTCGGGAACCTCTAATGGTGAAATATTTGGCCGAGGTAAAAAAACTTCGGAAGAATTTCGACGAAGTCCAGGTAGAGCAAATACCCAGGCAGCTCAATACCCAAGCCGACGCCCTGAGCAAGCTGGCCTCATCCTACTCGGCCAACAACAAGCGATCTATCCTCTTCGAGACCTTACCACGGCCCAGCGTGGAAGGCGGGGCGACAATACTCCATGTATACACAGCGCAGGAAGATGACCAAGACTGGAAGAAGCCCCTCGTGGAATTCCTAAGGGATGGTGCGCTCCCAGAAGATCGAGGAGCAGCCCGTCGTCTCCGGGCCAAAACCCGTCACTTCGTCTGGAGCAACGAGAACCTTTACAAGAAATCCATCACTCAGCCCCTGCTCCGGTGCGTCGACCCCCACGAAACCGACTACGTCTTCCATGAGATCTATGAAGGGGTCGGCGGCGCACACCAAGGGGCCCGAACCTTAATCTAGAAGGTGTTGCTCCAGGGGTACTACTGGCCAACTATTCACGAAGACACCCAGAAGCTCGTCAGGAGATGCAAAAGTTGCCAACTCCACGGAAGCATACTTCGCCTTCCGACTACCGAGCTGACCGCACTGACCTCCCCGTGGCCGTTCGCCCAGTGGGGATTGGACATGATAGGCCAGTTCCCTACCGGTGCGGGCGGGCACAAATATGTCCTTGTCGCAGTAGATTACTTCACGAAGTAGATCGAGGTCATCCCCATCAAAAAATCGGATGTCGTCGCGACCATCAAGTTCCTGCAGAACAACCTGATACTCCGGTTCGGCATCCCGAGGTGTATCATCACCGACCACGGGACGAACTTCGAAAACGAGAAAGTGAAGAACTTCTGCAATGAATATCATATCCTCATGAGGTTTGCCGCGGTCGCACACCCCCAATGCAACAGGCAGGCCGAAATTGCTAACCGAGACATCCTCCGAGGTCTCCGGACCTGCCTAGAAGGACGCCAAGACAGTTGGGTCGAGAAATTGACCCGAGTCTTATGGGCCCTGCGCACGTCAAAGAAAACCTCTACCGGGGAAACCCCTTTCAGCCTCTGCTGCGGGACTGAGGCAATGGTCCCGGCGGAGATCGGGCTACCCAGTCACCGGGTCTGTTGGGGTAAAAATTTACACGTCGGTTGACCGAGTCAAAGTCAAGGTCAACCCCCAAGCTAGGTGGGCCCAAGCCTAGGTCAAGCAGGCCCATGCCCAAGTCGAGCCCGCAGCCAGCCTCCCCATGCCAACAATAAAAATCATGTAACAAATAATTTTTATGTAATTTTTGTGCATGAATGTATGCAAAATGGGCATAAAGCCAAATTTTTGTAAGCTCATGGCTTATGTGCAAAAACAAATGACACATGAGCCATGGGATAGGCAAAATGCCATTTTGTGAAGCCCAAGGGGCTGTGTGTAAAATGTATGGCCTATAAAGGCAAGGATAATGAAATATCCCAACAACTATTTTCTCTCTCCAAAAAAAAGTTTCAGATCTGAGATCTTTCTTCCTTCTTCAAGATTCCAAAAACCTTCTTCTTTCTTTTGAATTAAATCAAGAGTTTTACTCTTCCTTTTCTCAGAACAAAATAGTTTTTCACCACAAAACCCACAAAGGGGAACTTGGATCTGTCATCAGATCTCAAGAAGGAGAGATTTTGAGATCTCACATCTCTTGATCTTCAAGATCCAGCTAACAGAGGAGGAAGAAGAAGAACCCCTTCCATTAACCCCAAAAAACACACTCAGGAGTCCAACTCCTTTCTGATTTCTCTTTCGAGAAATCTTCTTTAGGCTAAAAGCCTCTTTTTCTCGCCGGCGTTCAAGCGAGGAGCGCCCGCGTGCCGACACGTGGCGCACTTGCGCTCCAGCGCTCAGCGCTCGAGCGCAGAGCGCCCACGTGCCGACACGTGGAGCGCTTGCGCTCAAGCGCATGCGCTAGAGCGCAAGTCGCCCCGGTGTCAACACGTGGCGCGCTTGCGCTTAAGTGCAAGCGCTCGAGCGCAAGTCGCCCCCGTGCCGACACGTGGCGCGCTTGCGCTCGAGCGCAAGTCGCCCCCGTGCCGACACGTGGCGCGCTTGCGCTCCAGCGCCCAGCGCTCAAGCGCAGAGCGCCCACGTGCCGACACGTGGCACTCTAGCGGCTGAGCGCACAGCACCTAAGCGCACAGCGTCCAAGGTGCTGCCCCACGCATCCTTTGGATGTCTTTTCCCCCTATTTTTATGTACATACATATATATATACATATTCACACACACACATACTCCGCGACACTGTCCCTGTTAGAAAAAAAAATTTCTAACGGGGCGCTGCCCCGCACCCTGCAAGGGGGTTGCTAGTCCCCTTGACCCCCAGCCCGCTATCCGGGTAGCGGGACCCCCGTAAAAACTCTGCGTGGCTCCCGATATATCCAAACCCCCCTTTCAAAACACAACACACGTACACTGCACATTGAGTTCGCATGACCATTTTAACCCGTTAATCGGAGGTTCTCTCGCCCCAAAGGTGAGGGGTAATTAACGGCAGCTTAGTCCGCGGCTGCCGGAGATTCGGATCCCCACAATCATTAAATCCAGGCCTACCCTAGGCAGGGGGAATCTGTAGTACGCCTGACAAGCGCGCGCGTATTCCCATCTCAATGGGGTGACGAAAAACACCCTACAGGGTCGAACACTTCAATGACGAAGCAAACACCACGGCGCTACGCACCAACCTGGACATCTGTTCACACCATAATATTGTATTGTTATATTCCCCATTCTTATTCTTTTTATAAATAAACAGGTGCTTTTGACGCATGTCTGCTACATGTTACAGGTTACAGGTTCTTGGAGCGAAAACAGTGAAAACGATGAAAAGACGATGCAAAAATGGACTTTGACCAACAAATAGAAGACTCTTGATCAAGCCTACATCGAAGGACAGTTCACAATTAACAAGGCAACACAAGGTCCAAGATTACAAGGCAAACGGTTAAAAGTCCACTGCAAATTGTTCACTGGAGATCTGGAACCAATGTAGAAGCCCAAATGAAAAATGAACCAAAGAATCAGAAGACTAAAAAGACCCAGAAGAAGCCCACAAAAGATCAGCATCTGAGCCGATCAATGGGCAGCGGAACCGCGGCCCAAAGCCTACCCAGGCCGCGGTTCCGCGGCCGTATGGAGCCTGGTGGGAAGAAAATTTTTACCATAATTCTTTGTCTTTGACCGGTCTTTCTAAGGGCTATTTTGGTAAATGTAGACATGCGGTCAATTGTAACCCTAGGGTTTCCTATTCTCTATAAATAGGAACTCTAAACATTGTATTTTCTGATGCCTCCTTTTAATAATAAATTTCAGAATTCTTTATGGAGAGCATCGGTGCCTCTTTTCAATTCATGAATTCAGATCTGACAACCTGCATTGATGTTTGGAGAGAGCCATCTGTAAATAGTTTTATTTAACTGCTCTAGTTTAGATTTTAATTCTTTGCTCTAGGTAGATTTAATTCATTGCCGTAGATAATTGTTTAGAGTTAGTTTTGGGGAAGGCTTTTGAGAGATGAGATCTCTCATCCCTTTCTTGCCCATTATATCTTTTCAATAGGACTCCATGCATACACGCACACACCGCGTCCTACGGCACCCTATCCCTCGAGGTAGCGGTGATACCGTAGTGTAAAAGCCCGGTTGCACGCGTTTTCCATGGAGGTCAGGGTAAGGATCTCTAAAGGAAGGACAAGAACCTAGAGGAAGGAACACCTTTCCGAATGGATCTAATCCCCTTTATTGATAATTACCATAACTCCTCTTAGATCCTAAATTGGGTATAGAAAGCGTTGAGATTTACTTGCATTTCCAACCCATCCCTAAACCTAACCCTAGCAAGACTAGATCTAGATAATCGTAGCATAGAATAATTAGTTTTTTAGATTTAATAATCAATCCGAACACCCTTCGGAATTAACTCGTTAGCGCGACTAAGAGATTCACAAAATCCCTGTGGACCGACCCGTACTCACCGGCTAGCTGCAAAGCGACGCCGTTCTTGATTGCGGTAATAGATAATTTTTTTAGATAAAATCAAATGGCGCCGTTGCCGGGGATAGCGTAGAAATTTCCTTTTTGCAATTTCGGGTTAATCAAAATTAAAAAAAATCAGAAAAATCAGAAAAATCCAAAAAAAATATAAAAATACGTCAATTGTTATTTTTTGGAAAGGGTACTTTGTTGTGTGAATCTTGCAGGAACAATCGAGACGGATCTGGAAATTTCCAGAAAGCGAAACAGAAAACGGGAGATCAGAACAGAGGGGGATTTTCAAAATAGAACAGCAGAAAAAATTTGGAGTCTCGAACCGCCCACCTCACCGCCCTTCCGCGGCCTAAACCAGACTTAGGCAGCGTAACCGCGGCCGCCTTATCGATTCAGATCGTGAAAACTTTTCTGGGGATCCGCGCTGACTTTCCCGCCGCGGAACCGCGGTGGGAACCCCCATTTGGCCGCGGAATAGCTGCGTTCTGGTGACTACATCTTCTGCAAAAAATTTTGTAAGCCTCTCTTTTCTTCCTCTGCAAAAATCTCCATATATTTTCTGAAAAATGCCTGCAGGATTTGGTGCGCTTTAAAAATCTTTCTCTTTCCAAATAACAAGTCTTGTGCAGGATTTTTGCGCCTCGCTTAAATTAGAAATTGATTGCAAGTAATATTTTTTCTGTTGCATATATTGTCTCGAAAATCTTTTTGCAACAAATCACATAAAGAGAAAAAGAAAAAAGGGAATTTTTTTTATTAGAAAACTTGCAAACTTTTGCCGCAAATAAATCCTTGCACCACAACAAATATTCTTTCTTTCACCCTTTCTTCTAACATGGGTACCCCACATAATAAATCACTTGCCGAACTTTGGTATCCCGAACCTAATTTTGCGTCGTATATCAATTTATTCGGTCAATTTAAAGACGATCCTTCCTTGCCTAAAATATCTTTGAAAGATTAAATAGAGGCGTCTAGGAGAAACAGTTCGACTTTTCAACCCACTTTGTGTCAACCAAGTCAACCTTTACCACCTCCATATGTTGACACCACTTTTTCGAGTCCTTCTGTCGCTCCTAAGCCGATGTCCATTGCTGAGCATATTGCTCAATCTCGCAGCCAATCTTTCACCCCTCTCCACTCATCTAGTTCTAGGGGCCCGCACGATTTTTCACCTTTTTATCCACATGTTGATCCTACCCCTGCCCAATCACCCACTTCCTACCAGTCATACCCGACCTTCCCATCTTCACTAGACACTGCTTCTACACAGCCTGTTGGGAGTTTTGCATATCCACACGATTTCGAATCTTTTACCGAAACCCCCCTACCATCCAAGTCTAGTTTGGAAGAGTCGTTGGAGGCTTATATTGCAGCAACAAACAAAATGGTGAGGAATGTGGAAGCGTCCATGGCCGCCCTTATGCAACCTAGTGAACCGGCAACTAGTTTTCCGCCAGCTCCAAATTTTTCAATGTATGAGGAGGCGGTTGGACAGAGTGAGAATTTGAGAGGATTTCCAAATCAAACCTACCCTTACCCAATTGAAGCCCGCAACTCCAGTTTTCCATCGAATGTCCTAAATGATTCACAAGTTCAAAATAAAAACGAGTTGTGTGATTTTGTAGCGTTTGATTTGCCAAATTGTGAAGAACCCCTTTCGAGTGAAACCACACTTAACCCTTTCGATCTTTACACCTCCAATCTAGAACCTAAATCGATAAATATCCATGCTTTTGATGAGGTGTCGGAAAATATTGATTTTCACTTGATTGAGGATATAGACGCCGGGAATATTTCGGATGATGAACCTGTCGATTTGATTGAAATTTTATGTCCAATTCATCATCCCGAGTCATTAATTGTTTCTCTCGAACTTCATATGCATCTTGATTTTGATGATAATGACATGGATGAGATAAGTATTAAGGAGAATTATGAGGATAGTATTGAGGAGAGTAGTGAAGATAATATTGAGGTTGAACCATTTTTGTTTGATATGTCGGATTTTCCAATTCATCCTCTTGAACCATTACCTAAACACCCTCCCTCCTTTCCATTGTTCCGACCACGCCTAATATCACGCTTGAAGACTGTGAGTTTGAAAAATTTCTCTTTGAATCTAACACAGTTCTCACAGATGATAACACGCACGGGTGTTTCACTTTTTCGGACGATGTTGATGACTCACCGCCCGAGTTTGAGTTATTTACATTTTCAGATGAGTTAGTCGAACCATCAGACTCGGTTGCTTACAGTTGTTTCGAACCATTGATGGAATCCTTCAAGTTCGCGACAGATTACTTAGGTGAGAATAACACTATCCCTAATTCACCCCCTTCCCTACCTTCCATTGTTCCGACCGTGCAAGTGACCGTTACGCTTTCATCTCCTATACCAAGTTCGGAGTACCCATGCCTTCTTGCGAATCTTGAGGGATTTGACCCCATTTCTCGACGGGTTGATAGGTTAGCACAATCACTTTTAACAGATCGGTCATCACAAATTGTGCTAATTTATTCACTCGATTTACATCCTCAAGATCGTACTCTACTTCTTTCTCTTTTCCGCCACTCTTCTCCCCCACCGAGACCGTATCCTGTTTCTACCTCCACACGGTCTCGTGGGCTTCTCATTTCTCTTCTTTCCACTCCTTCCTTTCACCAACTATATCATTACCACGATAAGATTTTTGAATGGTTGGTGCTACCCTTTGACTTATGTAAAGCCAAGCTTAAGTTTGGGGGGGAACCTTGTTGTATATATATACATACATATATATATATATATATATATATATATATATTGTTTTCTTTTGCTATAAAAAATAATAAAAAAAATTCAAAACATTAAAAATATAAAAAATTATAAATAAATAAACAGGGGAGTGCCGACATTTTGACCTTCTTGATGCAGCATGACAGTGAGGACACTGTCAAGTTTAAGTTTGGGGGTATGCTTGGTACGTCTTCTTCCTTCGCATTCATTTGTACATATTTTTGCATTTTGCATACTTATTTTAAAACCCATAAAATTTGAAATTTTTTAAAAATTATAAAAATTAATGTATTCAATTTTGGCTATTTGACTTGAGTTTGACAGATAGGTTAACTGGTTAGGAACAACTATATCTTAGACTTAGTAAATTAAAAACCCTAAAAAGAACCTTCCTTAAAGTTTAACGGTAGAAAGTATATGTCTTTGTAGTTTATTTAGAAATAGGCAAATGTTGGGTTCAGTTCTTGGGCTAAGTTGAAACAAAGGAATAGTATTGATATTTTTATTAGAGTATTACTTTGAAAAATAGTTCCTAGCTTAAGTCTAGATTCTGAAAACGTATACCCTACAAATTGCACCAACACGCACCTTGAAACTTGGAATGGTAGAGGAGACCTTGAAATGCTCTTGCCTAAAGTCCTTAGTACGAAGAAAATAAAAGAAAAAAAAGAGTGAATAAAGAAAAGAAAAAAATGAACACTGGTTTTTATGATTACTTAAGGCTGTAAAAATAGAAAAATATTTAGCGAGGGTGCCTCATCACCCAGTGCCTTAGACCAACTGGTTTGGGAGTCACTGCTAAAAGCCTTGGGTGTTGCAAGACTAGGTATTACGCTTTAATGTGCAAACACATCTAGTAATCGGTTGTTGGTACCTCAAGAAGTATTAACGGTCGCATGAAGGATGTGTAGGCAAAATTCAATTAAAAATTCACCTACTAATAAGTACTTTGGACAACGGACGAGAGTATGATTGCTTGATTTGAATTTCCAAGTGTAGGGGTGATTTTTACACACACGTGGGGATATGTGATTGGAATTTAGATGAGAGAAAGGAATAAAGAATAGAACTTGTATCTTTAGTAGAGTTGATAGAAATTCCTAAGTGGAAATGGAACCCTAGAAGGAAAACTTAAGAGATGCCGAAAGCTAAGTAGGTCTGCAGAACATATATAATCTTAAGTTAAATGATGAGGAAGTGTGAAGAATATGGGTGGATAATTTACGAGTCAACAATAATAGAATTCCCTGTTAGAAAACCTAATTGGAAAACAAAAGTCAATGGGCCAAGTTGATAGGATTTTGTGGGTAGTATCCGCTGAAAACCCTCAGGAGACAACACTCCTCCTACTAGGGACACCTAGAGGTTTAACGGCTTGTTGCACGTGCTCAGTGCAACCGCGTTTCCCTGCGAAAGTGTGGTTAGGTTTTTTGTAGTGAATAAAAAAATAAGTTTGCTCGAGGACGAGCAAAAGATAAGTTTGGGGGTATTTGTTCATACCATAATATTGTATTGTTATATTCCCCATTCTTATTCTTTTTATAAATAAACAGGTGCTTTTGACGCATGTCTGCTACATGTTACAGGTTACAGGTTCTTGGAGCGAAAACAGTGAAAACGATGAAAGACGATGTAAAAATGGACTTTGACCAACAAACAGAAAACTCTTGATCAAGCCTACATCGAAGGACAATTCACAATTAATAAGGCAACACAAGGTCCAAGATTATAAGGCAAACGGTTAAAAGTCCACTGCAAATTGTTCACTGGAGATCTGGAACCAATGTAGAAGCCCAAATGAAAAATGAACCAAAGAATCAGAAGACTAAAAAGACCCAGAAGAAGCCCACAAAAGATCAGCATCTGAGCCGATCAATGGGTCGCAGAACCGCGGCCCAAAGCCTACCCAGGCCGCGGTTCCGCGGCCGTATGGAGCCTGGTTGGAAGAAAATTTTTACCATAATTCTTTATGTCTTTGACCGGTCTTCCTAAGGGCTATTTTGGTAAATGTAGACATGCGGTCAATTGTAACCCTAGGGTTTCCTATTCTCTATAAATAGGAACTCTAAAGATTGTATTTTCTGATGCCTCCTTTTAATAATAAATTTCAGAATTCTTTATGGAGAGCATCGGTGCCTCTTTTCAATTCATGAATTCAGATCTGACAACCTGCATTGATGTTTGGAGAGAGCCATCTGTAAGTAGTTTTATTTAATTGCTCTAGTTTAGATTTTAATTCTTTGCCCTAGGTAGATTTAATTCATTGCCGTAGATAATTGTTTAGAGTTAGTTTTGGGGAAGACTTTTGAGAGATGAGAGATCTCATCCCTTTCTTGCCCATTATATCTTTTCAATAGGACTCCATGCATACACGCACACACCGCGCCCTACGGCACCCTATCCCTCGAGGTAGCGGTGATACCGTAGTGTAAAAGCCCGGTTGCGCGTGTTTTCCATGGAGGTTAGGGTAAGGATCTCTAAAGGAAGGACAAGAAGTTAGAGGAAGGAACACCTTCCCGAATGGATCTAATCCCCTTTATTGATAATTACCATAACTCCTCTTAGATCCTAAATTGGGTATAGAAAGCGTTGAGATTTACTTGCATTTCCAACCCATCCCTAAACCTAATCCTAGCAAGACTAGATCTAGATAATCGTAGTATAGAATAATTAGGTTTTTAGATTTAATAATCAATCCGAACACCCTTCGGAATTAACTCGTTAGCGCGACTAGGAGATTCACAAAATCCCTGTGGACCGACCCGTACTCACCGGCTAGCTGCAAAGCGGCACCGTTCTTGATTGCAGTAATAGATAGTTTTTGAGATAAAATCAAATGGCGCCGTTGCCGGGGATTGAACCCGGGTCACCCGCGTGACAGGCGGGAATACTCACCACTATACTATAAAGGCGCTACGCACCAACCTGGACATCCTGTTGGAGAAACGAGACCGGGCTCAGATTAGGGCTACCGCCTACCAGCAGCAAACTGCCCGATACTACAACGCGCGGGTCAAGCATCGCTCCTTCAGGGCCGGAGATCTGGTCCTGCGGCGGAACGAGTTCGTCAATCAAGGCAGGCTGCATAAGTTTTCCCCGAAATGGGACGGTCCTTTCCTCGTCTCCGAAGTGCTTCCCGGCAGAGCCTACCGCTTACAGGACGCGGACGGGCGTAAGTTTCCACGGTCTTACAACGCTGAGAAGCTCAAGCTGTACCAGTAATATGAATACCTACGAGTGTGTATCTCTCCTTTCACAAAGACAATGTAATTTTTTCTAAAAAGTCCTTTCCATTCAAATAACAATAAGGGAACGCCAGAACATTGCAAAAGAAGAGTTTTATTCATCCCAAAAGGTAGTATGGGCTCCTCAGCCTTACAGAAAAAGGGAAGGTTACAAAAAAGGTGGAACGGGTCAAGAAAGTACTCCTGGTGATACTCGGAGTAGATTTCCTTTAGCCGGGCCCTCGCCGCCATAGCCCGCTCCCACCTACGCAGCGCACGGACCCGAGACACTACAGAAGCATCCAGCGCACCGCCCTCTGAGCCTTGGCCCCCGATATACCTCATCTTGAAACACTCCAGGATGAGACTCAAGGATCGATCGTGCTTAGACTTCAAGATGAGGCCGAACAGGAAGATCGAACGCACCTTGTCGAGCGCTTCGTCCAAAAGATCCTCAGTAAAGGGGTTATCCAGACCCGGGGACCTCCTCCAGATCGCGTACATCAGCATCTGAAGCAGGGACGACCGCCGAGGGAGAAGCCGGCCAAAGTGATCCTCTAGGCACTGAACCACCCTCCGGTACCCTTCTTCGGTCAGAGATTGGTCATACAAAGCGACATCATCAAGGGAGATGATCTCTTCAATCAAATACACGCGTCCAGTCATCTCAAAGAAAGCGATACCGGAGGAGCTGCCATCCCCTCTCTATTTATAACCCCAAGCAAATCTTCAAGGACCCGGATTCTCGCGCATACCGGCGCGAATCTTGGGAACCGCGGCAGCTAATATGCCGCGCCGCCACGTGGCGATACTGACGCGGATTCGCGAAACTTTCCGCCTTGCCCCCGTATGTCCTTGACACGTGTCACCCATCGGGATGGTCGGTAAATTCTTGCGCAACCGGGCGTCGACCCTGCTCGGCCATCCTTAATAGGCCACTTACGGCCCCTCCCGCGCTAAGGATCAAAAGCCCTCTCAAGAGGCAACCGGCCCCGCCTTTGCTCGGTTATCCCTGGCTGATAGCTCCCTACCCCAACACACCAGGGATTAAAGCCCTCGCCAAGAAGTACCGGGCAGCAACCCTGCCTGGCCCGTCCTTAAGGATCAAAAGCCCTAGCAAGAGGCAACCAGGCCCGTCCTTGCTCGGTTATCCCTGGCTGGTAGCTCCCTACCCCAACACACCAGGGATCAAAGCCCTCGCCAAGAGGCACCGGGCAGCAACCCTGCTCGGCCATCCTTAAGGATCAAAAGCCCTCGCCAAGAGGCACCGGGCAGTAACCCCGCTCGGCCCATCCTTATTAGGCCACTTACGGCCCCTCCCGCGCTAAGGATCAAAAGCCCTCTCAAGCGGCAACCGGGCCCGCCCTTGCTCGGTTATCCCTAGTTGGTAGCTCCCTACCCCAACACACCAGGGATCAAAGCCCTCGCCAAGAGGCACCGGGCAGCAACCCTGCCCGGCCCGTCCTTAAGGATCAAAAGCCCTCGCAAGCGGCAACTAGGCCCGCCCTTGCTCGGTTATCCCTAGCCGGTAGCTCCCTACCCCAACACACCAGGGATCAAAGCCCTCGCCAAGAAGCACCGGGCAGCAACCCTGCTCGGCCATCCTTAAGGATCAAAAGCCCTCACCAAGAGGCACCGGGCAGTACCCTGCTCGGCCCATCCTTAGTAGGCCACTTACGGCCCCTCCCGCGCTAAGGATCAAAATCCCTCTCAAGAGGCAACCGGGCCCGCCCTTGCTCGGTTATCCCTGGCTGGCAGTTCCCTAGCCCAACACACCAGGGATTAAAGCCCTCGCCAAGAGGTACCGGGCAGCAACCCTGCCCGACCCGTCCTTAAGGCTCAAAAGCCCTCGCAAGAGGCAACCGGGCCCGCCCTTGCTCGGTTATCCCGACCGGTAGCTCCCTACCCCAACACATCAGGGATCAAAGCCCTCGCCAAGAGGCACCGGGCAGCAACCCTGCTCGGCCATCCTTAAGGATCAAAAGCCCTCGCCAAGAGGCACCGGGCAGTAACCCTGCTCGGCCCATCCTTAGCAGGCCACTTACAGCCCCTCCCGCGCTAAGGATCAAAAGCCCTCTTAAGAGGCAACCGTCCCGTCCTTGCTCGGTTATCCCTGGCTGGTAGCTCCCTACCCCAACACACCAGGGATCAAAGCCCTCGTCAAGAGGCACCGGGCAACAACCCTATCCGGCTCGTCCTTAAGGATCAAAAGCCCTCGCAAGAGGCAACCGGGCCCACCTTTGCTCGGTTACCCCTGGCCGGTAGCTCCCTACCCCAACACACCAGGGATCAAAGCTCTCGCCAAGAGGCACCGGGCAGCAACCCTGCTCGGCCATCCTTAAGGATCAAAAGCCCTCGCCAAGAGGCACCGGGCAATAACCCTGCTCGGCCCATCCTTAATAGGCCACTTACGGCTCCCTCCCACGCTAAGGATCAAAAGCCCTCTCAAGAGGCAACCAGGCCCGTCCTTGCTCGGTTATCCCTGGCTGGTAGCTCCCTATCCCAACACACCAGGGATCAAAGCCCTCGCCAAGAGGCACCGGGCAGCAACCCTGCCCGGCCCCGTCTTTAAGGATCAAAAGCCCTCGCAAGAGGCAACCGGGCCCGCCCTTGCTCGGTTATCCCTGGCCGGTAGCTCCCTACCCCAACACACCAGGGATCAAAGCCCTCGCCAAGAGGCACCAGGCAACAACCCTGCTCGGCCCCGTCCTTAGTAAGCCCCTTACGGCCCCTCCCGCGCTAAGGATCAAAAGCCCTCTCAAGAGGCAACCGAGCCCGCCTTTGCTCGGTTATCCCTGGCTGGTACCTCCCTACCCTAACAACACCAGGGATCAAAGCCCTCGCCAAGAAGCAACTGAGCATCTCCACTGCTCAGTCCATCCTTAGCAGGCCTCCCACGGCCCCTCGAGCGCTAAGGATCGAAACCCTCACCAAGAGGCAGCCGGGCGGCTACCCAGCTCGGCTATCCCCGGCTGGTAATTCATTACCCCAAAACGCCAGGGATCTAAGCCCTCGCCAAGAGGCAACTGAGCAGCTCCTCCCTAGCGGGCCTCATACGGCCCTCACAACGCCAGGGATCAAAGCCCTCGCCAAGAGGCGACCGAGCAGCTTCATTGCTTGGCCCATCCTTAGTAGGCCTCTTAGGGCCCCTCCAACAACTAAGGAACATGACCTCACCAAGAGGCATCCGGTCTATCTACGTCTGCGCGATCTCCACCTCGACTTCGGGGCCATGGAGATACCGTCTTCCAGCCGGTCTTTGCATACTTGGAAAATGAACAGATTCAACTCGACGCGTAATCGCTAGACGAAGAACCGGCACAACACGAATGGAGTACTGTGCAAATATAAGTGTTTACCGACAAAGGAAAATACGCATGCGAACACAACTGCAAAAAGTTTTTATTCACAAAACCAAAAGTCTTTATAAGGGTATTGTGGGCTCCCCAGCCTTATCAAATTGCCCAAAGGCTTACAAAAGAGAAAGGAGGAAAAGCCAAAAGTTCGGGCCGCAAGCCCAGCCTAGACCTCGGTTCCCTCATCACCATCGGCCGGAGGCATGACCACTGAAAGTGGGATCCGAGCACGAAGCTCACCGTCGGCAAACTCCGGAAACTTCTCCTTGACGGCATTAAGAGCTTTGTTCCATGCAATGGCGGAGGCCTCGTCGAGGTCGACGTAAAACTGGTCCGACCCCTTGTAATCAGCCACCGCCTTTCTAGCTCGGATCTCGGCAACCTCTGCCGCCTGAAGCGCCGCCTCGTCATCCCGCCTGCTGGCATCCCCCGCCTTCTTCATGACTGCAAAGCGATCGTCCAGTTCCACCAACTTCGCCTCGATGGCTCGATGGGACTCACTCAGGCGATGATAAGACTCCCGGCAGACGGAGAGCTCCGCAACGGTCGACCGGGCTTCAAGGACGGCTATCCTCTCCCTCTCCAAACGCAGCTCAAGTCGCAGATCCTCGACCTCCGAAGAAGACCCCCCTGCCGGCCTCTTAGCCTGGATGGCCCCCTCGGCCTCCATACGAGTAACGAGGGCGCAGTGCTGAAGGACCTGACAAAAAACAGCAGAGAGGTTTAGAGACACTCGAACCAAACAAAGGGTGCTCGAAATAACACATGAGGGAGTGCATACATGAACTGCCTCCTGAGCGATAGCCGCCATCTGGGCCCTCAGGGTCCCACGCGGAATCTTGCCCCCGGCCGCCTCCTCCATGCCAGCAAGCAGGCCAGCAGTGACGGAAAGCCCCGACGGGACCACGAAATGAACGTCCCCCTCCTGCACAGGAATCCCCTCCGGAATCTCCGTCGGTGGTGCGCGAGAGACCGTCCTGTTCCTCTTAAGAGGAACCCCGTCTCCGTCCTCTCCTGTATCCCTCGTCTGGGGCTCAGGAACCCGTGGAAGCCTTTGGTCGCTGCCGAGACAATCATCGAAGGCTCGTGACAAGGCAGACGGCCCCGCCGTCGGTGGCACATTCGGCGCGGGGCTCGATTCAACCAGAGGCACGGCCGCACTGCCAGCCCCCCTCCGGAACTGAGCACCGAGGGCACCAAGAGTCCTGGATCGATCTATTGGTCCTGCTAAAGGGAGAAGCAGACTCAACTCAGAAGGAGAAGAAGCAGAAGAAAGAAAGAAGACATCTAACCTGATAGAGAGAAGTCCTCGGGAACACAGAAATCCAACCTAAAAGGAGAGCGCCGAGCTTACAAGATCAGAGCGAGGAAAATATGAAGGGAGATGGGCCTTGAAGTGGACCCCACCTCCATTTATAGCCACCGGCGTCCTCATCTAACGGCGACAGACATCTCCTGCCAAAACGGTTCAGTGCACTCGACGGCCACGATCGCTCCACCTGCCGCACGCGCATTGGCCGTATCCTATCAGACGCCAGAGGTTTGCGGCCAGTCGCGTCAGCCAACCAGCGTTCGACACGTGGGCTGTCGCTTCAGTGAAAGTACGCACGATCCTGCACACCCTCTTTAATGCAGAGATCTCACCCTGATTCGCTGGCACCATCCAGAAAATACAACAGATTACCCGGGGACATGCCCGACGATATCTTCGGAAAGGAGCTCACCTCGGGTGACCCGGCAGACCACTCTCGACCCGACCCGTCAGCTGGTCAGGACGAGAGTGGGGGGCTAATGATGATGCTCGATATCGGTGATCTCCCAGATCATGACACGTGGCAGATGACGTGTCCCAGAGCATGCAAGAAAGGAGTTACAGTGACCGACCCGACCACTCCTATGCCCGTCCTACAAACAAGTGCTAGCTCACCTCCGAGCCCCCTGCATAATTGGTCTCCTCGGCCTCACAGCTCATCTCCGGGCTACCGCAGAACCAAAATATCTCGGCTCTCCCGCTCGTTCGCAAGCTCTCCCGCCGAGGTCATCTTCCTCGGTCTCATCGACCGACCGACGGCACCGCTCACAGGCGCAACCGCCATCCCGTGAATCTCGCCATGCGCGAGATATCCGCCGGCCACATTCCACGTTCCACGTCATCACGATCCTCCATTAACGAGCCTGTCTCGCTATTAATGGGAGATCCCGCTCATCACGCGGGCGTGACGTCGGGAGCGTAACGGCCGGCGTGATTCTCGCGTCTGCCCTGCCTGCTGCCACCGCTATATAAACCCCTTCTTCCGACGGTTCAAGTAAGCCATTTTTACTCCACTAAGTCGTTACTCTGCTCGGATTCTCTCTCTAACTTGACCGTTGGAGGGTTCTCGGTGGTACAACCACTCCGGGACTTCCTTGCAGGTAGCTCGGCAACTACAACCCCAAACCCATTGAGATCCACACACTTCGGGAGCATGCCTCCAGATCCAATATCAGCCATCCATCGCCGCCATCAGCAGATCAACGGAAGGTAACATCTCGACGCGATCCGGTCGCGTCACCTACTCTATATAATATCCCCGTCACCCCCTACTTTAATTTGCATGAAACTATATTCTCTTATTATTTATCAGTAAGCATTATTCATTTTACTTAAAGCGGAGTATTTTCAGATCCATGTCTCCAGCAGTCACTGGCTGATGCAAATACACATGGTAGTTGGAAATGGAAAACTAGTATGGAAATTGAATCGGACAAGGAGATGGAATCATGATGATGCAATTAACAAAATCATCAGGGGTTTTATCTGCGAAATTCACACACGATCAAGATCCAACGGTACAGCTCTTCTCGAAGATAATCTTGACTGAGAACTGGTGAGAAACCAACCCTAAATCCCTAAAATACCCCTGCCTACCACACGTAATTCCTCTCATCCATCTCTCCCTCTCTCTCAAAACCATTTGAGCTAAACTTAGCAGCAGCAGCAGGGCCATATAGCAGCAGAAGATGCGTTCTCGCCAAGCTATCATCCCCTTCGTCTCAAAACCCTAGATCGCTTCTTCTTCTAATTTCGATCCACAATTTTCTGATCGCACAATTTCCCCTCAATTTCGATCTGGATTCCTCCGATCTCGCCTACAATCGTCTCAGATCTGCGAAATTCACCCCCTCGATCGATCGATTCCCAAGTTTCCCTCCCGAAAAATCTCCCGATCGCGATCTTTTTCGCTACAATCGTCTGAATTTTACCTGCATTGTGCTTGATCGAGAGAGAGAATGGCGGTGCCGGCGAGTAACGCGGTGATTCCGGTCACCGGTGGTGAGCTCACTGCCTCGCATCGGCAGTGGTACGTTGATGAGAGGGATGGGTTCATTTCGTGGCTGAGGAGCGAGTTTGCGGCGGCGAACGCGATCATAGATTCTATGATTCACCATCTGAGGGTCACGAGCGAGCCTGGAGAGTACGAGGGCGTCTTCAATTGCATCCAGCAGCGGAGGATGAATTGGACGCCGGTGATTCATATGCAGCACTACTTTTCGATCACGGATGTGTTGGTTTCGTTGCAGCAGGCTGCGTGGAGGAAGCAGCAGCACCGGAGCTTCGACAAGGATTCGAGGAAAATGGGGTCTTTTGGTGGGGGGTATAGGAATGTGAATCATCATCATAACAAGTTTGAGAGTGTTGTTGTTAAGGAGAGTTATCATGCTTCTTCTGGTGGTGCTGGGGAAATGAACAAGGCTGAGAATGAACAGGAAGGGGGAAAGAATTCAAAGAATGAAGGTGCTAATGTTGTGGTGGAGAAGAAGGGTAAGAATCTTTTACCAATGTGTAAATTATGTTGCTCATTTTGGTGAAGATTGATGTTCTGATATTTGTTAGTTATTCGGTTTTTGTTGTGATATCTTTATATACGGGTACATTTATTATGGTTGTTTTAACTGCAACATTATTGAGAGAAATTTGAGAAGATTACAATAATAAGGGATAGTTTCTATCTTTAACTTAATCGGTAAAGATTATTTGTCCAATTGGTAAAGTCATCTTAATATATATATCATATCGATGAATGTTTTTTTTTGGGATATATTGTTTGCTATTCTGATACAAACAGTCAGTATGATATATCTATGTATAGATGATGCATTTGTGATCTTTTATCTGCGGAGCGTAATTGGGGTTGTAAGAGGTTAGGTGATTTGGATCGAACCAACTAATATTGATTTATTGACTACTTGCTAAGTTGCTAGCATCCACAGCCTTCTTACAATTTTTAGAGGTCATGTTATTCTATTTCTAGATTTGCCCACATTTTAATCATATGTTGTTGTAAATTTTATTTCATAACTAGTTGTATATGACCCAAATTTATCTCCAGACATAATATGAACAATACGATATAAACAATATGATAATACGTAAACGACAGATGACGGTTCCGATTGTACGGTGTTCATTTCATTTGTTAATATCATCTTAACACAATGTTTGGTGATGGTTGGGGTCGTATTCTACTGAGTGCTAATGGCAGATAAATCTGACTAAGATAAGAGGGCAACCTTCTTAATATTAACTCCTTCAGTTACAATTAGCCTAGATTCTATGGAGTTCAAGATATTCATCTTTGATATTCATTTTGCACCACCCATGCTTTTAGGACAACATCAAAAAGCTCTTACCCAGTATTTCTATTTTTCTAATGATTTTAGGAAACATTGCTAGTTGGTGACTTTGTGATAATAAATTACACAAATTGCTTCTTTGTTTACAATATCACAGAAATATCCTTGTGAACATGTCAAGAAGGTAGGAAGATTGGCTTGAAGAAAATACGTGTTATGGAGTTCAAGAGATCAACCTTGATATACAATTCCTTTACCCTGGTCTTCTAGGATGAAAGATTATGCTGCAACCCACTATTTTCTTTGATTTTAGGATAGACAGCCGATTAATGATTTTTTGATATTATGCTACAATGATGCTTTTATTTTCTAATGTTGATGGTACATCCTTGTGATACAACAAAGATATCAAGAGAATCCGAGTGATGCAGATACTCAATTCATTATGGTATACTCCTGCGGTTCAATGAACCCACGTCCTAGGAAGTTTATGCAATCCACTACTTATGCACTTCGGAATACCAGTTTTTCCCTGCATAATATTAAATGCTTTATATTTTACCCAGCTGGGATTATATTTTAAGAGCTTTTACTCCTAAATGTTAGAATTACATTGTGTTACCAAGAGAATTTTTCAACATTGATGCATTCTGTTACTGCATTGAATTGTATGCAGGGTTGGATACTGCTCCTGACTCAGAGGCTGATTGCGATGCAAAGGATGGAGAAGATACATTGGGAGCTGAGTGTGCTAAGTTGGAAATTACTCCTGATTCAAAAACTGATTGCAATCTGGATAACGGAGAAAATACATTGGGACCTGAAAGCCCTAAGCTTGAAGATATTGACCAGGATGCTCACCATGCACCACTGTCTCAAGGTATTATGATAGAGTTCACGATGAAAAACCTACTTTTACATCTCCAAGATTGAAGACATTAGTTTTTCAATTTCTTTACTTTATTTGCCTCTAGTTCAAGATATTCCACTTGCCTTTGCATATACTTGTGAAACTCATCTACATCTTAATAAATAAACTTCTGTGAAAACAATAAACTCTATGATGCTGTGAATCTTTGTACCATTTCTTCTTTCTGGTTGTATTTTATTTGTTTCTGGAAATAACTATGCTTGTTTTACTGAAATCAAATCAAAATACCAAATTAGAAAAACTCTAGTTGTAAATTCTTACATTTACCACATGTTATAGGATTCACATATTTTGAAACTCACAACCAGTGATTCTTAAAATAGTAAATAAAGGATCTGACAAATTAAGCTGGCCGCATAACTGCCCACTCAGGAATCAAAGGCTAATCAAACTTCCAATTAGTTGTTTAGTTTGTCAGAAATAGTTTGTAAAAGCTCGAATACTAAATAGCTTGCTTATATATATATATACTATAGTAAACAAATAAGAACAAACAGATACTTCATGTTGATTCTAAATCCCAAAAGAATGTTGCACACAATGAACGACGATCATTATAATCGATTGAAAGGAGTATGGAGTTACTGCTAAGGCGTCTTTCCTCTCGTTCTAGGAATCATTAATCCTATAATTGGCGATAGAGTACAAGTGTACAACTATAGTAAAATTGTTGCTGATTCAATTTGGTAAGCATACAAAAATATAGGAGATTGGCTAAGTTTGCAATTGTGTGCCCCCTGCCCCTACGTGAAAAGATTCGAAAAGTAGAAAATCAATTAGAAAGCAGAGAGGGGAAACATTAGTGTAACAAGAATTTTTTTTATAGAAGTAAAGCAGGAAAGAAAACATGGCAAAATTCAGGCAAAATAGCAACCGAAACATTTGTTGTGGCTTGTGGTGTTCGCCGGTCTTGTTGGTATTTCATTGAAGCCATAACAAACAACTTGGGTTGCATGTGACCATGGTAAAGTGTGAAGCCCCCTTCGATACTACACGTGAAGTTTAATGATGGAAGGAGGCCATTAATTCAATAAAATTGGTATTTAATTGAAGTCGGCATTTTCATACCTATATAGGTTTATTATCTTTAAGCCTAATTATATTGTACAATTATGGAAAATAGAGTAACAATTCAAAGCTTGATGATGTTACCAAAGTACACTGAAGATTTACCCTTAGCAAGATATAAAAGGGGTTGAATTAAGTAAACTGAAGGATGGACATAGTAGGCCGCTTATGCAGAACTAACCGGAGCACCTAATGGCCTCTAAACTAATCACTTAGGTGACCACTTCCTAAAACACCACCTCTACACTCTTATCTGGGTTATTATATGCACTGGAAAACTAGTTATAAAAGGAGTTAGGTAAACAGGAGTTATTATATGTAAGTGCGTAGGTTACTATGGGTACTAGTTTTAACCTGCAACAACTTTTCCCGTGATTAGCTTGGTGACACATCATCTCTGCTCATAGTTGCACTTGGACCATTTCCTTTTTATTTGGCACATACATCTCTGTTGCATCTTCAGTTTTCACCGTCATTTTCAATCCACAATAGAACATCCAAACTTCTATATATTAGGGTGTTTTATTATGTGCCTTTATATTGTTTCAGGGAGTTGCAATAATTCTCTCTCCCAAGAAAGTGAAACGGCCACAAATCATGTTGCAAAACAGCAGCTGACTCCAAGCCCGAAAGTTTTTGTGGCCAATGAAATGACTGATGGAAAAATGGTAGGATATCATAAATGGTCAGACTAATTTCTTAGGGTCAGTAAAGCTTCTGCTATATCTGATAATAATACCAGTTTATGATTTCATTTACCTTAATAGGTTAATGTTGCTAATGGACTAAAGCTATATGAGGAATTGTTTGATAGCTCAGAAATTTCACGACTTCGTTCATTTGCAACTGAGATGAGAGCTTCTGGGCGCAGAGGAGAATTTCGAGGCAAGTTATATATTATTTTTTTGGATATGATTGTCTCTTAATATTAAACAACAACAACTTATGCTTTGGTATTGCTTCAAATAATGAATAAGGAACTTAATCATTAGAATTGTGTGATTCTATTATGGTTTTATATTCCAGGACATGTAAATGGCATCCATCTCTGTGTTCTATATATTCCTTGTATATGATAACCAGAGGATCATCATTCGGCTAAATTGAACATAATGACTATCAAAGAAATGATGATAATAAAAGAAGAATAGGGAAAGGAAAATTTGTAGTAGAGTGCAAAGGGTATATGAATTTTGAACTATTCTGTTTAAGACAACAAGAATATGATGATTGAACAAGCAAAATCCAATTATCTTAGATGTTCTCACTTTCTCAAACTAAATCAAATATCAGAAAACTAGATGAAATATATGACACAAGAAATATCAGAAGGATGCAATCAATTAATCAATTCTACCCTGGCTAGATGAATCATGCATGCAATGTTGCTGTATAATAGTCGTCAAAATAAAACCTTTCAATCTTTAGCTTTGTTCATAATCAAGTTTAGTTTAGTTTTAAAAATTTAATGGTTTGAATTGCAACTAGAAACTAATTAGTAATTACTATATACTTATGAAGTTATTATAGAATATCACATGATCCAAGTAGCAACCCATTAGCCTTGATCTGTCGAGTCAATGCCGGTGACAGTTATTGAATATACAGGAAGATTTAAATCCCTAAAGCACCTTCGAGCTCTTGCAAACCAATCCAACAATCACAAAATTGCACACTAAGGAACTCAATGATCAAAATAATGCTGTTGATATTTTCTAGGATCAGTTCTTAATCAGGTCAGGCCCAGATCCGGTTTAGTTTGGATCAAATCCGGTCTCTCTGGTCCAGATCTAGTGATCTTCTGAAGCAGGCCCGACTTGCTGGTGGGGGTCTTGAACCTGTGATTAAGAAAAGAATTACGAGCAAAAACTCCATGTGCCTGTTGACTCAGGCAAACAAATAGGGTGTGCCAGCTTTCAAATGATCATAGGAAAAAATTGACATGTGCATGAAATGAGGTCAATTTCTACTTTGGCTATATGCCTGATGGACATATCTCTTAAAATGTCAAGCTGTGGTCACATTATTGCCTAGGCAATTGGCCCAACTCTCCTCATGATGCACTGCAGTTTATGTTGTATATTTCTACTTGGGAAATTCACTAGTATGGTGCATATGGTCACAATATACCCGAATGCTGAAAGACTTATGGAATGTTTATGATGGTCTGTATAGTTTTATATACCATCGGTTAATTATTAACTGTCAGCGTAATGCAAATCAGGGAAGACCATAGTGGTGTCAAAGAGACCAATGAAGGGACATGGGAGGGAAATGGTCCAATTAGGCATCCCTGTTGCTGAAGGACCTTCAGAAGATGATATTACAGTTGGGACTTCTAGAGGTAAGTTTCACAATGTTTTGTGGATTCAACTTTGTTGCTATAAAACAAACTTTTATACACCTTGAAATTGTATTTTAACAGATAGGAGAGTGGAAGCCATTCCAAGCCTGCTGGAAGATCTCCTTGATCGCATGGTTCGGCTTAATATTTTGACTGTCAAGCCCGATTTTTGTACCATTGACTTCTTTAATGAGGTATATCTGTTATCTATATCAATTTTTTGGAGAATATATGCTACATATATGAGCCTGATTTGTGTTTAATGCATAGGGAGACTATTCACAGCCCCATATGTGGCCTTATTGGTATGGAAGACCTGTTTGTAGTTTGTTCTTAACAGATTGTGATATGGTGTTTGGCCGAGCAATAGGGGCAGATCACCATGGGGATTTCAGGGGTGTTCTCAAGCTTTCTCTGCCACCTGGGTATGCTTTTTTTCCTTGTTACATTATTTGATAATAAATGCCATCTTTTATGAATGACTGCATGGAACATATTTGCTTAATGTAAGGACATTTGAACCTAATATTTTGGCCCATAAGCATGCTGAATTGTTGACGTTTAGTCTTTTGGTCATTATAAATTAAAAGGTTATGGGTATGCTGAGTTGCTGACTATCGTTCATCTGAAGATTCCGTAAGTTTAAATCTTTGTTCTGCAATAAAAGAAGTGCAAAAGTCGGTTTCTTGCTGAAAATCAAGATGCTAAAGGCTTGATGTTTGAAAGCTTAGATTTTGAAATACTAAACTGCTGTATCGTTGTAAGCGACTATAATCCTGCTACTCTTAGGTTCACCGTATTTTCCTTCTTTTGCCAGATGGTTAAAGTCAAACTTCATGGCGTGACACAATTATATTATACATCAATTTACCTAATAATTTTTCTGATATTTGAATTATGCTTCAAAATAAACGATTCCATATTACTCCATCCATATATATATATATATATATATATATATATATATAGATATGAGAATAATGGACGAAAAAGGCCCTAGGAGGCCTTTTGCGTTAGGTGGCGGCACAAATCACGTCCTCCACCATTTTATGCGACGATCGGCACCGGACATCTTGATCTTCATCGTCTAATATGTCGATACATCAAATTTCATGTGATTCCAACACCTTTTCACCGTTGATTTAGTGGGTGCAAAATTCACGGTTTACCGACAATAGAACTTTTTACATTGCTAAATCAACGGTGAAATGGTGCTGTGATCATATGAAATTTGGTGTAACGACAAATTCGAGGATGGAGATCAAGTTGAAAGGTGCTGATCGTCGCATAAAATGGTAGAGGACGTACTTTTTCCGTCATCTAACGCAAAAAGCCTCCTAGGGCCTCTTTCCTCCATTATTCTCTCTCTCACACACACACGTGTGTGTGTGTGTGTTCTGTTAATCTTGCCTTTGATGTTTAGAGAGTTTATTCCTTTTTTTCGGGTTTGGCCCACTGTGCCTGATCTCAGAACAGTATATTTTAAAATAGTGTAAATTGCCTGCAACCTTTTGTACTATAAGGTGTTGGAGAGTGATTCTCCCAAACTATCTTAATCAGCATTTATACAACCACCTTGAACGAAAAGGAGTTTAGGACTAATTTTCTTTAAACTATGGTAATGAGCATTTCTATCCCCTCCCCATAATATTGCTACTCTCTGTTTCAAATGAACGCATCGTACCATTCGCCTCATTCTTCTTCCATTTTTTTCCTCCTTGAGCCATCTTTAATTATCATAACCTTACGAGGTGGGGAGAAGAAATTATCAAAGAGCATTAAATATGCTGAGTTTGAGCAAGAGAGAGAAGCGATTTCTGAATTGCTTCCTTGAAAGATTGGTAAGTGACTCAAATTAATCAAGGGGAGAAACATTTTGTTCCATTTGGATATCATCAAAAAGATAAAAAATAAATAAATAAAATGTTCTATTTGGATTTTACCAATTAAATGCACTTAAACTGAGACATAGATCCCGCCATGATGTAAAAGGTATCTTTGGGGTTAGCTGCCTTTGGCAACCCTGCTCTCCGTCTTCACTATTTTTCCCTTTTCACAATAGACAATGTGAGCAAGCCGCGTACAAATTGTTGGCAGGAAAGGGCATCCTTGTAAGGACAATTTAGAAGAAGGAAGAAGGCGAATGGATTGCATGTAGTCTTTTTATTTTAATTTCTGTTCGCTACAACATCATAATCTTCTGGGGTAGAAGCATATTTGAACTCATATTTGTTAGTTATATCTTGATAATAATGATTGGATTCTTTTCTTATTGCAAATTGCAATTGAAGAAAGCTAATTTAGGCAGACGAGGAGAGGAGATGTGAGATACTGAAGAGTGCTAGAAGGGAAGGTTGGAATTTTAGAGGAGGAAAGATTATATGATTACTTCGGAAAATATATATTTTAGTAAAGATTCTGTGTGGCTGATAGAAGAAGCAGATTTATTGGAGTTTTAGAGGATGAAAGATCATATTGTTACACTTCTGAAAATAGCGGGTTTGGTAGGGGTTCCGTGTGGCTGATATAGGAAGCAGGTATGTTAAAATAAAAATTTAAAACATAAAATGCTCATTATGATGGATCTGGACTCCCTGCGCTGATTTTTATTGGTGCAAGATATCTAACTGTTTATATAAGTAGAAAACAAGGGCAGTTGATTTTGATGTGTGGAAGGGTAGAATTTATCCGTGTAGGATGCACTAATTTTCATCGGTGCATAGACTCCGGGTTGTGTTACGAGTTTAAAGGGGTATTAGTGATCAACCTCCCATAGAACATTGAGGGCATGTTTGCTTGACATGAAGTAGCATGAAAGTACAGGAAGTAAACCTATACTTCCGGTACTTCAAAAATGTTTGTTTGATGGAAGAATAACTTGGAAGTTACTTCCAATTGATGAGGTGGATCCTACATGGCTTACTTCCAAAAAAATTTTCCTCTCATTTTGTGTTGGAAGAAGCCATGGAGGACAAGGAACAAGAAAAAGTATTAATTGTTTTTTGCTTCTTTTTAATACATCCAAAATGTAATTATTTCTTATTATTAAAAAATAGTTTTCATTTTTGTTTTTCTTAATAAAAAAACATAAGGATTTACTTCATTATTTACTTCCTTCAAAAAATATTACAAACAAACGTTGGAAGTAAGTTGTAGGTTTACTTCCATCACAACTTTTTGAAAGCCGCTTCATAACTATTTCCCGCACTTCTGGTACTTCCGGTGATCCAAAGGGGCCCTAAGTCATTCATATATTTTTTGCCGTGACATATAATGTTAATTTGAGCCAGCATGTTACAGGCAACACATATTCTTGCTTATTACATGTTATATCGATTTTAGACTGACTTACAAGTACCTTGTTTTCCCATCTCTGTAGATCTCTTCTTGTTATGGAAGGAAAAAGCGCAGACGGAGCGAAGCACGCCATCCCCTCTATCCGCAAGCACCGCATCATCCTAACCTTCGGCAAATCCCAACCAAGAAAGCCTGAAGCCCTTGATATCCGCACACAGCCCCCTCCCTCATCCAACTGGAACCCACCACCGCACTCAATAACTCGTGGGCCCCACAACTTCCCCCGCCACCCTCATGTCCCAAAGCACTATGCTGTGGTGGGCCCCACCACCGGCGTCCTTCCGTCCCCAGCAATCCGTCCCCAGCAGCCACTGTTTGTCGCCGCATCGCCGGTGTCGTACCCTGTACCAGTGCCAGCTGTTCCAATGGCAGCGGGGCCACCAAGGATTGCATCAGCTCCGCCTCGACTCCCGGTTCCTGGAACTGGCGTGTTCCTTCCTCCTCCAGGGTCCGGAAATACCGAGGTCGAGAATGGATTTGAGAAGCCAAAGGATATGCCGGATTGCAATGGGGCTAAAGAAGAGCATCATCATCCTCATACCAGGAAGATGGCCGCAAACAAGTCTTAGAGGCAGAAATTGTAAAAAGCCGCAGAGGAATTGTGTAACGCAATTCTATGTTTTATGTTTTCTTGAGGTTTTAGGACACAGGACACGTTTTATTTATGGCAGGAAGGAACAATTGGGTATCTGGAAAAATTTTCTACAATTTTGTAGTGCTCATTTTATTTGAACTTTATGTTCTAATTTACGTCCTAAAGGGTAAATGTCTTGGTTTCAGCGTTCTGAATGAGTTTATAGCCTTACCGATGAACTGTCAGAATGACGTTTTTACTGCCATGGTCATTTTCGATGGTGCCTCTTTCAGTGCTCATGGTTGATTTTGATTTTGCTACAATGGGTAATTGCTTTGGTTCAGCTATTTATATGACTTTATAGACTTGTTTTTCTCCTGCTATTTGAAACTTTAAAGAAATTTTATTTGTTGTCTCTAGAAGAGCCAACTTACACCTATTTGTAAGATTGGAAAGTAAACTTTTTCTTCTTCGATGTGCTCTTCGACAAGAATCACAGCTTGCTTGAAAAAGAGAAGTTTTCCGGTAACAAGCTAACATTGATCTTCACACATGTTGAAAATGAAGTTGATGCATAAAGCAAATACATGTGCTGCAAAGAAGCTTATTTAAAGCTTGAATGCGATTTCTATTCATGCTCCGGGGGATGCGAAGAAAGCTTTTTCAAAGCTTGAACGATTCTGAAAATTCTTTGGCTATTATTCATGCTATACAACGTCAATCTCATGGTTCGACAATGTGTTGCATTCTCTTTTACAATGTTGAAAGCGTCTTAAATTTATGGAAAGAAAAACCGTACAGACTAGTTAATTTGTCTTGCCATAAGGATTCTTGGCCAAAAAACACTAGTTTGTGCCAAAAACACTAGTTTATTAATTTACTTCAACGAGCTTTTAGAACCATGCATTCAACTACAACCCCCTATATGTGTCTTGTCATATATTTGTCAAATAATATCCTTTCCAAAACTTAAAAGTATTGAAACGACGGGTCCTCTCATAGTTACCACGCAATATAATTGTGATGATGCTCAATATTGGCGACCTTTCAGATCAGGACACGTGGCAGATGACGTGTCCGAGAACTCAGAAAAGAGGGTCCACAGGGGCTGATCAGGCCCGACCTACAAGCACAAAGCTGGCTCACCTCAGGGTCCTTGCAAATTGGCCTTCTCGGTCTCTCAGCTCGCCTCCGAGGTACCGCAGGACTAAGATACCTCGGCCCTCTCGCTCGTTCCCGAGCTCTCCCGCCGAGACCATCTTCCTCGGTCCCTCCGACCGACCAACTACACCACTCAAAGGCGTAACCGCCGCTCTGCAAATCTCGCCATGCGCAGATTCTCCGCCGGCAACATCCCACGTTCCACGCCATCACGATCCCCATTAACGGACGATCCGCTCTTTACGCGGGCGTAACGTCGAGAGTGTAACTGCCGGCGAGATTCTCGCGCCTGCTGCTGCATGCCACCACCGCTATAGAGGGGTCAAGTAAGCTATTTTTGACTCTTATAAGCCGTTACTCTGCTCGGATCTCATCACTAACTTGATCGTCGGAGGGTCCTTGGTGGTACCAAACCGTCCCGGGACTTCTTTACAGGTAGTCGGCACCAAACTCCTCATTCCACTTCTTCCTCCAAAAACCCATTGAGACCCACACGCAACAGGAGATAATCAACAAAGTCCACCGGGAGATCAACGGAAGACAATATCTGACGGAGACCCGAAAAGGACCTCCGTCAGCTGGCGCCGTCTATGGAAACCGAAACTCCACGAAAAAAACAAAGATGGCCTTCCAATCTCCATCCCCATGGCAAGCAATCACCCTGAAGATCCAGATACCAGCCGCCGCCTCCCCCTCACCGGAGGCATGGGTGAAGCTCCTCCGGCGACCGTCATCAACGCCCTCGCCGCCCGAATAGACCGACCCCCCTCCCTTGACGGGGTCTCACAGAGGGGGGCTCGCTACGGCGGCTCGAGGGCCACCTCGCCCAAGGATCTAAGCCCTCACTAAGAGGAAGCCCAGCAGCTACCCTGCTCGGCTATTCCTGGCGGGTAGCTTCCCTACCGCAACGCCAGAGATCAGAAAGTCCTCCCAGAGGCAGTCGAGCCCGAGGATCCCTCGCTCGGCTATCCCTGGAGGGTAGCTTCCCTACCGCAACGCCAGGGATCAGAAAGTCCTCCCAGAGGCAGTCGAGCCCGAGGATCCCTCGCTCGGCTATCCCTGGCGGGTAGCTTCCCTACCGCAACGCCAGGGATCAGAAAGTCCTCCCAGAGGCAGTCGAGCCCGAGGATCCCTAGCTCGGCTATCCCTGGCGGCCGAGGATCCCTCGCTCGGCTATCCCTGGCGGGTAGCTTCCCTACCGCAACGCTAGGGATCAGAAAGCCCTCCCAGAGGCAGTCGAGCCCGAGGATCCCTCGCTCGGCTATCCTTCAGGACAAAAGCCCTCGCCAAGAGGCACCGGGCAGTAATTCTGTCCGGCCAAGGGTCCTTGGTAGGCTTCTTACAGCCCTATAGCTCTTTCCGCGCCAAGAACCAAAGTCCTCCTAGAGGCAGTCGGGTCCTTGCTCGCTATCCCCGGCTGGTAGCTTCCTACCACAACCGACAGAGATCAAAGTCCTCGCCAAGAGGCACTGGGCAACAACCCTGCTCGATCCCCGTCGTGAAAGATCAAAAGCTTTCGCAAGAGGCAACCGAGCAGCTGCCCTGCTCGGTCATCTCCGGCTGGTAGCTCCCTGCCCATGACGCCAGGGATCGAAGCCCTTGCAAGAGGCATCCGAGCGGCTACCCCACTCGGTCATCCCAGGCTGGTAGTTGCCTACCCACGAAGCCAGAAATCAAAGCCCTCGCCAAGAGGCAACTGCGCAGCTTTACTGCCCGGCCATCCTTAGCAGGCTTCTCACGGCCCTTCCAGCGCTAAAGGTCAAAGCCCTCGGAAAGAGGCACCGAGCAGCTACCCTGCTTGGCCATCCTTAGCAAGCCCCCCGCGTCCCCTTCGACGCTGATGGTCTGAAGCCCTCATCGCGAGGCCGTCGAGTTCCTTCTGCTCGGCGCATCCCCAGCGGACATCCTCCTGCCCATCAGACGCTGAGGATCTGAAGCCCTCATCGCGAGGCCGTCGAGTTCCTTCCTGCTCGGCGCATCCCCAGCGGGCATCCTCCTGCCCAACAGACGCTGATGGTCTGAAGCCTTCATCGCGAGGCCGCCGAGTTCCTTCCTGCTCGGCACATCCCCAGCGGGCATCCTCCTGCCCATCAGATGCTGAGGATCTCAAGCCTTCATCGTGAGGCCGCCGAGTTCCTTCCTGCTCGGTGCATCCCAGCGGGCATCCTCCTGCCCATCAGACGCTGATGGTCTAAAGCCTTCATCGCGAGGCCGTCGAGTTCCTTCCTGCTCGGTGCATCCCCGGCGGGCATCCTCCTGCCCAACAGACGCTGATGGTCTGAAGCCCTCATCGCGAGGCCGCCGAGTTCCTTCCTGCTCGGCGCATCCCCGGCGGGCATCCTCCTGCCCAACAGACGCTGATGGTCTGAAGCCCTCATCGCGAGGCCGCCGAGTTCCTTCCTGCTCGGCGCATCCCCGGCGGGCATCCTCCTGCCCAACAGACGCTGATGGTCTGAAGCCCTCATCGCGAGGCCGCCGGGTTCCTTCCTGCTCGGCGCATCCCCAGCGGGCATCCTCCTGCCCATCAGACGCTGATGGTCTGAAGCCCTCATCGCGAGGCCACCGAGTTCCTTCCTGTTTGGCGCAACCCCAGCGGGCATTTTCCTGCCCATCAGATGTTGAGGATCTCAAGCCCTCATCGTGAGGCCGCCGAGTTCCTTCCTGCTCGGCGCATCCCAGCGGGCATCCTCCTGCTCATCAGACGCTGATGGTCTGAAGCCCTCATCGCGAGCCCACTGAGTTCCTTCCTGCTCGGCGCATCCCCAGCGGGCGTCCTCCTGCCCATCAAACGTCGAGGATCCGAAGCCCTCTTTGCGAGGCCGCCGAGCCCCTTCCTACTCGGCGCATCCCGGCGGGTAGCTTCCTACCCAATAAAGACAAGGATCAAAGTCCTTCCAGACTCGACTATCCCTGGCCGGTAGCTTCCCTACTCGCAACGCCAGGGGTCAAGACCCTCGCCAAGATCAACCGAGCAGCTTCCCTACTCGGTCATCCCCAGCATGCATCCTCCTGCTCAACAGATACTGCGGGTTTGTAGCCCTCATAACGAGGCCACTGAGCCCATTACATGAAGCGGATCCGAAGCCCCAACAAGAGACATTAGGTCTATCCAAGTCTGAGTAATCCCCTCTCGACTTCAGGGCCATGGAGATGCCTCCTTCTCAGCAGCGCTTGGCACACTCAGCAAGTGATCGAAATCAACTCGACGACCGATCGCTCCACATGTCACGCCCACACTGGGCTGCGCCCCATCAGCCCACAGGTCTGCACACGCCGCGTCGGCCAACCGGCGCTCGACACGTGGACCGCCACTTCAGTGGCAGGACGCTCGAACCGGCGCACCCTTCCTAAATGCAGAGATCTCGCCCCGATAAGCTGGCAGAAAAGACAGCTGACAGCCCCGGGACGCATCTCGACGAAACCTTTCGAGGGAGCTTACCCCAGATGGCCCGGCAGTCCACTCTTGACCCGACCCACTAGCTGGTCGGGACAAAAGTGGGGGGTTAATGATGATGCTCAATATTGGTGATCTTTCAGATCAGAACACGTGGCAGATGACGTGTCCCAGAACTCAGAAGAGAGGGCCCACAGGGGCCGATCAGGCCCGACCTACAAGCACAAAGCTGACTCACCTCAGGGCCCTTGCAAATTGGCCTCCTCGGTCTCTTAGCTCGCCTCCGAGCTACCGCAGGATCAAGATACCTCGGCCCTCTCGCTCGTTCCCGAGCTCTCCCTCCGAGACCATCTTCCTCGGTCCCTCCGACCGATCAACTCCACCACTCACAGGCGTAACCGCCGCTCCGCAAATCTCGCCATGCGCAGATTCTCCGCCGGCAACATCCTACGTTCCACGCCATCACGATCCCCATTAACGGGCGATCCGCTCTTTACGCGGGCGTGACGTCGGGAGCGTAACTGCCGGTGAGATTCTCGCGCATGCTGCTGCATGCCGCCACCGCTATATAAACCCCCATCACAGAAGGGTCAAGTAAGCCATTTTTGACTCTTCTAAGCCGTTACTCTGTTCGGATCTCATCACTAACTTGATCGTCGGAGGGTCCTTGGTGGTACCAAACTACCCCGGGACTTCTTTGCAGGTAGTCGGCACCAAACTCCTCATTCCACTTCTTCCTCCAAAAACCCATTGAGACCCACACGCAACAGGAGATAATCAACAAAGTCCACTGGGAGATCAACGGAAGACAACATCTGACGGTGACCCGAAAAGGACCTCCATCAAATTGGAAATCAGGAGAATCAATATTCTATGAAACCAAGGGCATAAATTAGAACATATACGGATTGATACTGGAAAAAAACCCGCATATTCAACACTTATAATTCCTTAGTTCGTTCGAACATGACAATACACGGCGTTGATGCATTGTTTTGGGGCTTGGTTAGGAAATTAAACAAAGGATCGGCCAAAAAGGAGAAAAGGAAATCAGTGTACAAGAAAACACAATGTGCGTTAGATTCGGGTCGGATCCGTGCGTTAGATTCGGGTCGGATCCGAATCGGCCTCTCGCAAGAATCGGGCGCCCATTTGGTAAATTTGACGGCGAAAGAAGCGGGCACCCCGTCAAAATTCCCACTTTTAACGAGCCCATTCCTTCCTTTAATTTCAAAAAGAAAAACCCAAAAACAACTCTCATTTATTTTTCACAATTTATTCCCATTTCCATAGAAGCGAGAGCTTGTCCAAATCTAGGGTTTCCCCTCTTTCCTTTTCACGGTAAAAACTCAACTTTCTATCTTTTCTTGATTTCTTATTGCTGTGCATTTGCTTTGATTTTTCTTTAATAGATGGATATCATTTCGAGGTTATGATTTGGTTTTTGTTAGGGTTACTGATCTTGGAAATGAGAAGGAAATGTTTGCCTCCATTTATGTGAATATTTTATGCCCTGTTTGGTTATAGAGTTGGAATAACTGGAGTTTTTTTTAAAGTGGAGATTGAGGGGACGCAAACTATGGTTTGCAAAGCCCTAAACTTCATTTGAAAATGAATTCTTTTTATGTTCTAGGAGATGTGTTTGAGAAAATGGAGTTTACAAAACTTAGATCAGATTGCAGTTTAGATAACTGCAATTATCTCAACTTTGGAGTTGAGATTACTGCACTTATCTCAACTCTAAAATGAATGCCAAGCATATTGCAAATGGGGGTCGGTAATGCCTATTTACTAACATGAGGGGATTCTACCAATGCTGGTTAACAATGATAGTGTCATAGATATATATACAACATATAAGTCGAGAGAATAAAGTTGCAGATTGTTGTTAGTTATTACTGGTATAGTAGACATGTTAGTTTATGAAAACATATGCTCCATCATCTGGATCATAGAATCGAAAGCAATTTGGGTCATGGAAATAAATCAATCACCGAGTCAAAAGGTGTATGTTTGAGATTCAAAAAGGGAAGCAAAGTTATGACAACAGATTACAAACTTATTTTTATTTGGGATAAATTTCAAGGAAAGCACGCACTAAGTGGATTATACTTAATTGTGGCGAAGGCTAGAGCCAACTAGCAGCATTGACGATAAATCTTTATCGGGAATTGTAATGGTGATAGTTGAACATCTTAATTCAGCTTTAACATTATGGATACCCCATAAGAGCAGGAAGAGTGAGAGATTAATGATGAAGGGGACTCAAGCTTAAGGTAGCAAAATTTGTGAGTTGAAAGGTATTCTATTTAAAATTTTTTATGCAAAGGTGTAGATGGAGAACCTACTTTCTATGATGTTATACTATGTATAATTATAATTTATAAGTAGACCAATGTAGTAGCCTATGAATTAGTATAGGATGGGATGGCGACATGGAATGAAATGTAGTATCTAGGTCTAGTTTTTCGTTTTTCATTGCTCAATGTAGTCAAGTCTTCATGAAAACATTCATGAGTGGTAAACTTAAGTATACAGAAACTGGCTAATCCATAATAAGGAAACATTTCAATCATATGATTACACCTACCAAATTGAGATGATCTTGTAGTTGATTATATTATGCCACAAATTTTTAATCCTAAGGTCAATCTTTTACCAACGCAACATATAAAGGGCAAGGGGTTTTAACAACATATATTCTTCAATTTATAATGGTTGGGGTTAGATCAGCAATAATGAATCAATGCCAAACTGATAGGATAGACACTTTCAAATACAAATTTGTACCTATACCATTTTGTTCCTGTTAATTTGGGTTTGTTTGAATGGTCTTGCTCTATTTTATAGAGAAAGGTAAAACAAAAAAAATAATTAAAAGAGAAATTTGTTCCATTAGCCCCTTCTTGCTACACACTAGTTTCATTTTTCAGGCTGATGGTAAACCGTACCTTACTTTTCTTTCTTGTTATGAAATAGCGCAAGAGCCAATTATGATTATGATAGTTTCTTAAATCAATTATTTGATACCTTTTACTTTTGTTTGGTGAGTGTTGAAGTATTAGAGTTATTACATTAGGGTTTTGGAAGAGAGTCGAAATAAGAGATTTGGGGGAATGGAATGGATTGATTTTTTTTTTTTCTGATAATAAATGGATTTAGGGTTTATTTCTCTCCCCACCTATTTATATTAAGTCAAAGTGAGGTAACACATGATTTCCCCTCCTATTTAATACACTCTAACACATACTACATCGATAAACTAACTGCAAGAGTTCTTACATGTTCTATAAGTCATTTAAGGAATAAAAATAATGGGATTGAAACTGGTTAAATATGAAATTTTAAACTGTATCATAATTTTGTGCACACATGTTGAATACTGAATGACTTGCCTATTTTTATTATTTTTCTTTGTTATGGTCATGGATTAATGGAAGACAATACATGCCTAAATTTCTGTGGTTGTCCTGTAAGTTGCATTTAAGATCAAACAACAGAACATACGGGACATATTTTTGCTATTTTTTCCTTAAAAGGTATGTACATTTGCGAAGACTGAAATTTTTTAGCTTCCAGCAGATTTTATTACATTCATATTATCCGATATTTGAACTGAATGTATAACTGAAGTAAGATTGTTCAATGACTTGAATTTTTTGTTGTGTTATATCATCTTTGACTGGAAGTTGTACTTGTGCATTCACCTACTTTACTTGTTAAACCTGCTGTAACTGCCTATTATTTGATTTTATGACTGTATCCATAGCTAGCTCATCTAATTATAGTTTATTTGGAAAAGGTCTTCTTATATCCATGAGTTTTTCTATTTTTGCACTCCGGAATCATGTTAATAATTTAATTTATTTATTTCCTGCTCAAATTACTGGGACCAATGCACCTGAGAGTTACATCTGTTCTTTTTTTTGGCAGAAGTAGAAAATGGCAGATGCCGAGGATATTCAGCCTCTCGTTTGTGACAATGGGACTGGAATGGTGAAGGTAGAAATGCATGAACTGTTTCAAAATGTTACATTACCCATTTCTTTAACCGTTCTCTTAAATACACGCCAATTTGCCTAGAACGTATCCAGTAATACATATTACATCGAGTCTCAAATTATATCAACTAGTATTTCACACGTGTGATGCACATATACATATGTTAGACGTATAAAAAGATTTGAGAAGATTCTAAATTAAAATAGCAGAGATTTAAATTATTTTTAGTAGAGATTTTTCTTTGAGGATTTGTGAAGATCTAAAATAAAATTGTTAATTCACCTTTTTTGTAAAAAGGAAAAAATGAGCTTTTTTTTTGTTGCAATATAATAATATATCATCCTGAGAATCAAACTGAGGTCCCTTTCTTTTTTATGTTAAAATAGTCAATTAAGATGTCAGGAAGACATAAGTTCTTGATAATGTACTTGTATATTTTTGAACAGGCTGGATTTGCTGGCGATGATGCTCCAAGAGCTGTTTTCCCTAGCATCGTTGGGCGTCCACGTCACACTGGTGTGATGGTTGGCATGGGCCAAAAAGACGCATATGTGGGCGATGAGGCTCAATCCAAAAGGGGTATTTTAACTCTCAAGTATCCCATTGAGCATGGTATTGTGAACAACTGGGATGACATGGAAAAGATTTGGCATCACACTTTTTACAATGAGCTGCGTGTGGCCCCAGAAGAACACCCTGTGCTCCTCACTGAAGCGCCCCTCAACCCGAAGGCAAATCGTGAGAAGATGACCCAGATCATGTTTGAGACGTTTAATACTCCTGCTATGTATGTTGCGATACAGGCAGTTCTCTCTCTTTATGCTAGTGGTCGCACAACAGGTCAGAATGAATCCATTACTTTGATTATTTATAATTCATGGATGTTTTTTTCTTAACTAACTGGTATAATAATATATAGACGCTTCACTTGCCTGATTTTCTAATATATGAGCCAGAAATGACTTTAACTGTGCCTTGGAGTTTGTTTAACATAATTCCCTTTACCTGATCTAGTAATCTTTCTGTTCTCTATAATTCCTCCAGTTTAGAAGAATTTAGAGACACTAATTGGCCATTTAGGATTAGGCAAAGTTTCTCTCTTGTCCAGCATTTTCTTGACCATGAATTTGATACTGGTTGAGGGAAGGTTGACGCCAAGTTGCAACAGTCGTATAAATTTGTGAGGTCTTTAATGAGCCTTGCCTACCCCCAATTTTCATTGGCGAGAAGTTTGGCTGATGTACTGGGAAATTTTTGTTGAATTATCTAATGATTTAGCAAGATTTGACAGATGAAGTATGAAGTGCACACCTGCAAACATAACTCTTTCTTTTCCTTGCAATTTTACTTTCTGACTCTAAATCTATGTGATCTCCTTTGTCTAATACTTGGACACAAATCATGTGATATCCATACTCTTTTCTTTTGCATCAAATCGGTGCAACAGGTTTCCTATAATGCAGCATCTCTTACACTAGATCAATAACTAAGAGAATGAAAGTATATGAAATTTGATAATTCTGTATCGTACTTCGTTAAGATTAAGATGGACAGTTCTAATCAAACAAAATCATAGTGAACAGTTGACTTTTGCACCATAGAAGTAAAATTCCTTCTATTGCATCATTACCAATTATGCAGGCTACATGAACTCGAAGGACAGTTGATAATCTTGTACATTTTTGTCTTCGTAATTCATCTGTAGGTATCGTGCTGGATTCTGGAGATGGTGTGAGCCACACAGTCCCCATCTATGAAGGCTATGCCCTGCCCCATGCCATCCTCCGCCTGGACCTGGCCGGCCGTGACCTGACTGACGCCCTCATGAAGATCCTCACTGAGCGAGGTTACTCCTTCACCACAACAGCCGAACGTGAAATCGTCCGCGACATGAAAGAGAAGCTCGCCTACATTGCCCTTGACTACGAGCAAGAGCTGGAAACCTCAAAAACCTCATCCTCCGTCGAGAAAAGCTACGAGCTCCCCGACGGCCAGGTGATGTAGAATAGAAAAGGAACGAGTTTCAATAACTCACAAATTTTCAAGAAATAACGAGATTTTTAAATGTTTAAATTCATCTCCTTCTGATAGCTTTAACTAGATAATAGAGAGTAGTTTAACTAATAACCATATCTGTCCAGAACAAATCTGAAGGTAGACTCACATAGCAATGGCTCTATCTAAAGTAATCTAAAATGTTGACTCAAATACCAACCACTAACTAAAACAAAGACTCAAATCAACTAGATCTGGAGAAAACTAAAAGATATACTAAAATTAAAACAATTAACAAATCCGACGTCGTTTACGCAATCTTAATTCATGAAGCTTCTCATTGCCAGGTCATCACCATCGGCGCTGAAAGGTTCCGATGCCCTGAAGTTTTGTTTCAGCCGTCGATGATTGGAATGGAGGCTGCAGGGATTCATGAGACAACATATAATAGTATCATGAAGTGTGATGTGGATATTAGGAAGGATTTGTATGGGAATATTGTGCTTAGTGGTGGGTCTACGATGTTTACGGGGATTGCAGACAGGATGAGCAAGGAGATCACGGCGCTGGCACCGAGCAGCATGAAGATTAAGGTGGTGGCGCCGCCAGAGAGGAAGTATAGTGTTTGGATTGGGGGGTCGATCTTGGCTTCACTCAGCACATTCCAACAGGTAAATTTACTTAAAGTGTTGAAAATTTTACTAGAACCCGCATACACACATGAACATATAACTGAATGAGTAATCTTAATGTTATGGTATATGTGCAGCATAATATTTTTTGCACCATCAATACTTTTCTTAATTGTTTGTGACTTGTTACTTATGGACAAGTGTTTTTTGTTGCACAAAAAATATATCCCTCAACCCCCACTACAATGCTCAATTTTGGTGCAATGAATGAATTACTTAATAAAAAAATTCAGTCATTTGATTTTGAAATCAAATGACGACCATTTTGTTGTCATTAACTAAACCGGTTTGTCACTAAACTGCCTTTTAAAGCTTTTTTTTAATTACAGTAAACTATCCTAAACTTGATTTTCAGGAAGTTTGTTTTGCCAACTAACATACCCTTAAATTGAGCTCTTAATGGAGTTTTTTGTAGTAAAAAAAACTTTAAGGTAGTTAACTGAAATACGCTAATGTTAACTGTAGAATAGTGTAAATTACCTTTTATTTAAACCCCAGAGATATAAATAGAGTTAGAATAATTCTAAACGAATACACACTCTATAATACAACCATAGTTGTTTTCGAAGTGGAATTAGAGGCTCACAAAACTGCATAACCTCTAGTACCTCGACTTAGAAAAAGTAACTCAGATCATTCTAACTCTGAAGGTTAACATGGCCTTGTCAGTTTACTGCTTGCGACATGAGGTCTGGCCTTCATTCATGCATTCACGAACAAATAACTAGATAAGTAATCACGCATCAAGATGCTATGGTATATGTCTAGCATAATCAGTCTCGAATTTTGACATGTTTTATGTGCACCCATGCACACTCTTCCGTTTGACATCTTGGATCAAAAGGGAATACAAAGAGTGGAAAATGTTCTTCATTTGCTTGAAATGATAAATACCTATTATTTTTATTTATGTCTAGTGCAAATATATTTGGCTTATTGCGTTTTTCAACTTTTTATAGACTTGCGTCAAATACAATCATTTGGAAAAGAACATTTACACTGCACAAAAACGAAAAAATTTCTTAAATTTCTTTAATCAAGCATGTTATTCGCTAAATACTTATTGGGTTTCGCCAACGACAGATGTGGATTGCAAAGGCAGAGTACGATGAATCTGGACCATCGATTGTGCATAGGAAATGCTTCTAATTTTCTATTTCTAGAATGTGAGGGTGAGATGTAGAGAAAGAACCAAACCAAGTCCAAGTTCTGAGATGTTGCATATAACATGCTTTGCTTTCCTCGCGATTTTTGTTCCCGGATTAGTTCGATGGCCTTGGAGGTGCTGCTCTTTACAAATTTCTACCAGCCATTTTTCTCCATTTTTCCTTTTATTGTTAAATTTCTTTATTATTGAGATGGTGCTGCTTATAATTGTGTGAGGTTTTAGTTAGGATTTTCTTACCTTTTCTATTCTCCTACAATAAATATTACTGTCTAAACAAGAAAACCTTTGATGTATTTATATTTCTTAATCATATGGTTTGTTGATTTCACCTTGTAGTTTCTTCTACACCTTCAATTGTGTATTTGTCTCTGTGTGAGCCACAATAATTATACTTCATTATGTCAGTTGCAAAAATATACTCAATAAGAATTGATAGTTTCCAGTATTCTTCTTATTTTATTTTTATTTTTTTTGAAATCGACCCCCTCTTGGGGATCGAACTTGTGACTTGACATTGAAGAGGAAATTGATACCGATTGAGCTAAAAGCCTAGGCGGTATCTAGAGTTTCATGTAAGTGAGGTTTTCTTCTCGGCTTTCATGATTAAATTATTTTCACCAATTATGGTAGCTGAGTCATCTGCCATATAATTTTCTGGTGCATATTACGCAATACCAGCACTCATGCATTATTTTGTGGAATCCACATCTGTTTCAAACACCTCTCTTTGTTAAAACTTAGCTGTGACCTTGATTTTCTATAAAGTAGGTGTACACAAGTTGTCCCCTCCTCCTTTATTGCATGTTAAGATGTTTCTCATCCTTTAATTCATGCAGCATCAATTTTCTGTGAATATGAGACATAAACGAGGCAAGCATTTGGAATATGGGGGTGAGAATGGCTTTGGCAACAAAATAATGCCATTTTTGAATATATTCCCACATCAGCTTGGATCGTCCACAGTGTTCAATAATTCCATTTTATTTGCAAGTTGGCCTCACAATGCAATTGGTTTCTAGGAGAAGGCAGTGGAGCATTATTTGTATATATTGTTGGCACGTCATGTGTCATCTTATAGAATATGATCTTTAGTGCAACATGGCTTGCTAGTTGCCACATTAATATGGCATGACTTACACACACACACACACACACACACACGCAAACACTTGCTAGCTAGAACGATATGTGCTCGAGTACTAGTCCCAACATTGTTAGCATGTGAATAGTGTAAATTACCTGTTGATATGGCATGACTTAAAATAGCTAGGCCTTCCACTCCTGCAAATTGATATTAGTGTCCATGGTTTGTAAGGGCTTATATATGTGAAAAGATACCTGTATGTTGTTTCAAAACATTGTTAGCATGTGAATCTAGGCAGAAAGTGGAGCTTTTTTTTTTAACTAGCTACTTGGTAAGCCACACGTGTCGTCCTATTGGACGTCTAGATGACCTGATTTTACTGCATTAAAATATGATAACTTGTAAGGCTCATCGAATTGTCTAGATACATAAACATCAGTCGTTGCAGAATGAGTGTTGGAAAATTAGATCCAAGAGGAAAAAAATTAAAATTGAAATGAACTGATTAAATGACTTGAAATCCATATATCAATACGAATGATTAAAAAAAGAAAACCCATATTGGAGTGTTTTGTCAACCACCATATACCAAAGAAGTGAACATATATTAGTCATTATGGAACATTGTTCAAAATATACTATTTCTCCTCATCTCTAGCTAGTAACAAACAAGAAAATTTAGTCCCAAATTGAAATATTAATCCAATAGCAATTAACATACACAAATTAAAGGCTTTAATTACCACCGCTACTTATCTTCCTACATGCATGAATGGATTGAATTCTTTGATAGTGCTCCATTGGTGCAAAACATTCCCAAAAACATCATAGAACACAACTTTAGCTTCAACTTTGGTGAGCTGCAGAGAGATGAACCCTTGCCCATCATAAAACAGTTCCAATTTCTCATCCCTTGGTGAATAGACACCTCTCCAAGCCTTGGATCCCCCACCTGTTGTTATAAATTGAAGAGGACTACAAGAAAGAAAAGATGAAATAATGCACAATAAACTAATTAATTATCTGATTGATTGATTGAATGTGATCAAAGCTTGAAGAAATTAATTTCCCCTTGGTTACGTACCTATTCTTGCTGCTGATGCGCTCAAGGCAATGATCATGACCATTGATGTAGAGATCCACTCCATAAGCCTGCAATTATTCAATAATCACCCTTACTAAAAATGTCATTTAAAATTCCGTTTCTGCACGCTCTCGTCGGAAAATATATACCGGTTGATAACCGTAAATAACGAACGGACATCAAATTGTAGAATTAATTTGTTAAAATTAGATGTAAAGCTCATGGTTATATATGTCTTGTATAGGCAGAAAGTAAGAAGATTTTTACTACAAATTAGCCAATAAAAAAAATGATCAAACTCGCTACCTCGAGCATCGGTAGAAGCATGTCCACAAGCTCAACGGTATCCCCATGCTCGCTAGCGCTTCTTATCGTATGATGACCGACAACGATCTTCCATGTTGCGGTAGATTCTTGCAATGCCGAATCTAAGTCCTAATTAAGAAATCAACCCACCAAAGTTTATTCAGAAAGTACGAGTATGACCTGATATAATTTACTCAAAAAAGAAATTATGATGAATTTACCCTTAATAGGTTTTTGATGTACTTTTCTCGGGGCGCTACTCCTCTCCAATCATAGAGATTCTTCTTCGGATGAGTCCAATACTTTTTAACAAAAGGGGTAGTGTCCAAAAAGAAAAATTGTGCAACCTCTACATAAAATTGGAAGAATATTCTTGGTAACTATTAACATCTTAAGCCCAAAAAAAAAAAACATAAATTTTATTACCTGTATCAACAATGAATGATCTCATGCAAAGCCATCGGGTATCGATTTTTCGAAGGACCGGGTCTAGTTGTGCAAGTGCATTGCCTCTGTAATCATGATTTCCCAAGACTATAGAGAGAAATTAAAGAAAATGTAAATTATTTATTCGAGAAGAATAAGATTTTGAGTATATAAATTTTTGGATTTGAGTACTCACCAGAATACCATTGTTTTTGTAGGCTCTTAGCAGTGAAAATGTTGGTGAAGGAATTCACAAACTCTTTGTCATTGACATCAGTTAATCCACTCTCATAAAAGTTATCACCAGCAGAGATCACAAAGTCTATGTCAAGCTCCTCTCCTATTTTCCCCATCTATTTGCATCAATTATCAAGATTTTCTCAATATATATAATGCTTTGAATTTTCTAAATTAATCTATTAGTGAATCATAATATAATGATTTGAATTATTCAACTATAGAATAAAAGTCACACAGCACCTTTGAAAGGCAATATCAACATTTCTTAACTTGAACAGTCAATTATTGGCTGAACTTATCCTGAGTGTGTATATATAAGAGAAAACGGAACCTACAGTATGTACAGACTCATGGGCTAGTGGGTCCCTTACACACACACATACATATATATATATGCTGATTTGTAAAATCCATATATATCTACATGCCTGAACAACTTCTTTTAAAACATTCAAGCAAAAACATATAAATAAAGGAAATGGGAAAAAGAAGAAGAGTAATTTAAATAAATAATGAAAATGAAAGTGGGCATTTGAAAGTCAACAATAACAACATTCCTAAGCTCCAACTTTGAGTGACAAGCCAGAAACAAAAAGAAACATCTCCTCACATTTAGGAAAGATAGAAACAATAGGATATATTTCCAAAACAGAGAAATCTTCCTCCAAATTATGTCTCTTCAATTAATTAAGAAAAAAATCAATGTTGCAAGGCTTCCAATATCATCATCTACGCTTTTTCCCATCAAAATAAGACCGGTTATACAGCGAAGCTCCACTAAAGTTTGACAAAATATTACGATCAGCTAAACATAAATTCAGAAAAATTAGAAAAATGGTAATAGTAAATTATCTTCATTTCTAATTCACAAATAAATTCAATGGATCCGATCATTCTTTTTTTAGGAAAATATATATGAACTACACTAGAAACAATCTATGAACATATAATTAAAGAGAAGATATTATATATGAACCTGGTAAGCAACTAGAGATTGATTAAAAGTTCCATTTCTTCCCCAATCTCCAATTGCCAATAAACTCAAGGACCCATCTGCCTTCATTGGATGCTCAAAAGTTTGAAGATGAGCCCAAGACACAAAGAAGAGAGAATTCATTGAAAGAAGCACAAGAGCAAGAGCCATGGCTCTTGCTATTAATTTCTTTTGAGAATTATTCTAAAAGGAAGTTGCAAGGATAATAAGGACTAAATGTACTCAAATATTGACAAAATATACAAGAAGAAAAGGAGAGAGGACATCATATAGGTGAGTTTCCTTTCCTATGGAGAGAAGTTACAAGGCTGGAAGCAACTTGAAACAAATATGCCAAGAATATTACATGTTGCTTTTTATTTATTTTTCCCTTTTATGTGCACTTCACCAACTCATGTCTTTTAGTGATAAATTGAAATGAAAATATATATGAAAGTAGTTCATGATACTTATTTGCGCCTTTTTCCAATTTTTTGATATATTGGATGCAAAATATAAAGAAATTCATTAAGAAGACCAATATTTTAGCAAATATAGCATTTAAAATAATTGAATCATAGCAGATGATTTCGGATAAAATATCAATCTTCTAATAGCAGTGCACACTCAGTAGTTTTAATCATGTTTTTCACATGAAGGTAACTAAATATAGTAGTATTTTGCTCACCTTATACATGTTTTATATTCAATGAAAGAATAAACCAATGTTTTATTTTGATGAGCATATGCATAAAACTGATTTTTTTTTTGTTGAGCAGATTCTAATAGTTAGAAATGACAATTTCATTTTAAAAAAATATGGATGGAGATTCAGTAAATAGTTGAAATATTTAGAAGGCTATTGATTCAAATCTTTATTTATGGCTGTGTTAATTAGTAGCGGACCCAGAAATGTTTGCTAGTTGTTGGGAATGAATTGTGTAGTCTCTATATCTTGGGCTACATCATAAAAACCAGGGTTTTGGTAGACCAAATTTTAATCAATGAAACCAGGTTCGATTTAAAACTTCCAATATCTTGTTTTACGTTGTTGGATTAAACTTGTATAATGGTATGATTAATATGGACCTACACTTTTCTTGCTAAGAAAAACTCAACCAAATCCACATCTGTTTATATAAAATTCAAAATTAATGTGTGCATATTGGTTTGTGACGCGATCTGGATCACGCCAAGATGTTATCTTCCGTTGATCTGCTGATGGCGGCGATAGGTGGCTGAGATTGGATCTGGAGGCTGCCGCTCCTGAACCGTGTGGATCTCAATGGGTTTGAGGCTGTGGTTGCCGAGCTACCTGCAAGGAAGTCCCGGGATGGTTGTACCACCGAGGACCCTCCAACGATCAAGTTAGACTGGAGATCCGAGCAGAGTAACGTCTTGTTGTTGCATCGAAACATATAAATGTTGACTAATCTGGCTAACGTTGAACTTGGAGTAAAAAATGGCTTTCTTGAACCGTCTGAAGAAGGGGTTTATATAGCGGTGGCAGCAGGCGAGGCAGGCGCGAGAATCACGCCGGCCGTTACGCTCCCGACGTCACGCTCACGTGATGAGCAGGACCTCCCATTAATGGCGAGACATGCTCGTTAATGTGGGATTGTGGTGGCGTGGAATGTGGGATGTGGCCGGCGGAGATCTTGCGTATGGTGAAATTCGCGGGATGGCGGTTACGCCTGCAAGCGGTGCTGTTGGTCGGTCGATGAGACCGAGGAAGATGATCTTGGCGGGAGAGCTCGCAGAGGAGCGGGAGAGCCGAGGTATCTTGGTTCTGCTCGAGCCCGGAGGCGAGCTGAGAGGGCCGAGGAGGCTCGGGCCTGTGATAGCTCGGAGACAAGCTGTGAGGCTGAGGAAGCTAATTGTGCTGGGGGTTCGAAGGTGAGCCAGCGTTTGCTTGTAGGACGGGCACAAGAGTGGTCTGGTCGGCCACTGTAGGTCCTTTCTTGTGAGCCCTGGGACACATCATCTGCCACGTGTCCTGATCTGGGAGATCATCGATATCGAGCATCATCATTAGCCCCCCACTCTCGTCCCGACCAGCTGACGGATCGGGTCGAGAGCGGTTTTCTGGATCACCCGAGGTGAGCTCCTTTCCGAAGATATCGTCGGGCGTGTCTCTGGACAATTGGTTGTCTTTTCTGGATGAGGCCAGCGAATCAGGACGAGTGCGCCAGATCGTGTGCACTTTTGCTGAAGCGACAGACCACGTGTCGGGTGCCGGTTGGCTGATATGACGTGCCGCAGGCTTCTGGCGTCCGATGGGCCGCCGCCAATGCGCTTGCGACAGGTGGGGCGATCGTGTCCGTCGAGTGCATTGAATCGTTTTGACGGGAGTCGACCGTCGCCGCTGGATGAGGATGCTGGTAGCATAAATAGGGAGGAGGCCTGATTCAGGATCTCTCTCTCTTCACATTTTTCTCATTCTGAGTTTTGTTTGCTCGGCGCTCTCCTTTTAAGTCGGATCTTGCGTTTTCTCTTCTCGAGGACTTCTTCCCATCATGTTAGATATCTTGTTTTGAGGAGTCTGTAGATGTCGTAGGGGTAGATTCTAGGGATTCTTCCCCTGGGTTGGAGCCTCTCCGGGAAGTTGCGGTTAGATCCTCTTCCCAGGGGCGCGCGTCTGGGGCAGTTCCCGGAGCGGTGGCGGCGGACGCTCCTGGTGCGTCGTCCTCAGTGAGATATGAGGACAAGCTTGTCACCGCTCGGGCTCGTTTCTATATTCCTTCTGGATACACGCTACGATTGGCCGAAGAAGGAGAGATGGCAGATCAGGTGAGGGGTAGAGAGACCGCCTTGTACCTGGAAGCCCTTTGGGCCGGAATGCGCTTGCCTTTCTCTCCCGAGGTTGTAGCTGCGTTAAATTAGTTTGGGTTAGCCCCAGGCCAGCTAGTGCCAAACTCGTGGAGGATTCTCCTCGGGTTCCTGGTCTGGCTGAAACTGCAGATGATCCCCTTTAGTCTGTCTGTAATACCCAGTTTTCTTATACGCCTAAATCCGTATTTCTTCTTACCTATAAGATTTATTTATAATTATCTATTTAATTTCAAAATCCTACTAAACCGAGATCCTATCTTTCTTTTCCCTCTGGCTCAGCCGTTCTCCTTTTATTGAATTTAAACCCAAAACAAATGTTATGTATATTTCTTCGTCTAACCCAAATCCATGATTTAATTACATTTTTCTTTAATCCAAAATTCCCCAACCCTTTGCCAAGTGTCCAAATTCATTCCCTCAGTTTAAACTCCCTAGGCCCACACAAAATTAAGATTTATCTAATAGGAATTTGTTAAGCGCAGCTCATCCCCTTTCTCATTTTTTTATCTTTGATTTTTTATTCATAGCCTGGCCTGTTTCTATTTTTCCATTTGATTTTTCCATTAAATCTTCCCTCAGCCCAATGTTCTTTTAAATTTAAATTCAATTTCTTTATTTTCTGGCCCGAGCCCATCAGCCATTCTGTTTTTTCCTAATAAACTTATTTTTTCCTTGGCTCGGCCCGTTCTACTCCAGCCCAGCCCGCCTCCTCAGCAACCCGACCCGCTCCTGTTCATCATCACCTCCAACGGCTCTTTTTCCCCCTCTCGCACGCTCGATCCACTTCCTGCGCCTCCGCCCGCGCCCACGTCGCCGCTCATTACGCGCGACGCCCGCGAGCGTTACAACCGCGTTGCTCACTCCCTCGTCTCCCCATTCTTTCCCCTCACTTCCCACACTCTCTCACCCTCACACTCTCGAGTCCCTGCACCCCATTTTTCCCTCGACGACGACGACGATGATGACGACGACGACGACACCCTACCGAGCTCAATCCCCTCGCCCAACCTCGTCTCCTCACCACCTTCCCTCTCTCTTCTCTGCCACCATCACCCAGCACCCATCGCCGCCGGCACCTCACAGAGCCCCTACTCCCGAGCTCCACCTCTGCCACCTCTCGACGTCGACCCCATCATCATCATCATCGTCACCGACGCCACCATCCTCGACTCCCTCTCCCTCTTGATCTCTTCACCCTCTCTCTCTTCCCCCCCGCTTACCCGAGCCTTCACCCCACTCCCATCTCAGATCTCTCTCTCACCCTGCATCTCATCCCTATCTCTCTCAATTCTCTATCTCTCTCACTCTGTTTCCCTCTCTCTCTCCCTCTCTCTCAATTCTCTATCTCTCTCACTCTGTTTCTCTCTCTCTCTCTCCCTCTCTCTCAATTCTCTATCTCTCTCACTCTGTTTCTCTCTCTCTCTCTCAATTCTCTATATCTCTCACTCATCTCTCTCTCTGCCTCCACATACTCTCTCCCCCTGCAAATCCCTCACCCTCGGCCTCGACAACATCAGCAATCCCTAGCCCCTACACCGCCTGAGCTCGCAACAACCCCCTCTAGTTCGAACCAAGCCCGTGCCAACCAGTTCAAGCCGAGGCCAAATCTTGACGTTGCCGCTCGCGCGTGTGTTACTGCTGTGCCGCACGTGTGTCGTGTCGCTGCCGTGTGCCCCAACGTCTTCAGGCAAGTCCCCACTTGCTACATGCTATTTATTATTAGTTTACAAATTAAAATCGTATATATATCCCATGTTTTGCCTTATGTTAAATATTGCAACAAAACTGTTCGATGCTTGTCCTCTTAGAAAATCATTATCACATTTGACGGAATTGGATATCATTGCTTGGCCCGTATGGCTGTGGACCTAATGTGTAAATTTCGTTGGATAATTTGATCGTTAATGACCAAAATGACTACCCCCAAGTTTAATCGTAAAACTGTACTTTTATTGTACCTGAAAACCGTTAAATTCACCATAAATTATATACATACTAGAATGGTGTGTTCGAGGGCTCAAATCGAATCCGACCTGATGAACTTTAACCCTATACTGGTTTTCTGATATTCCTATACTTAAATTGTGATGATATTCGTATCGGAGTGCGACTCTGGACTGCAGTCCAGAGCGACTCCAGTCTTTGCTTGCTGTTCCGTATTGGGTACCACAGGATTTCTTAACTCGTAGGTTGTGGAACTCCACTGTTTATTATAGGTAAATCTGTTAGTTAGACAACACAATTGGTTTCATTCTGTTTCGTTACCGTTTGATATTTATTCTGTAATTTAAAAGATCGGGACGCATAACAGTCCCAACAGAATCAGAACTGACATATTAGTGTTAAACAGTATATAACTCCTGACGTGCAGATGCGATTGATGATCCGTCTATTGCGTTGAAAACCTTACTGAAAACCCTAGATTTCATCCAACTGTAGCATCGCTAAAATCTGATCCCAACTGGGATTAAAATGCGTTGCGAAACGGACTTCTGATTCTGAAACCGGATTTCCAGCCGTGAGCGCTTAAAATGAAATGGTTATAATTATTGATCCTGGAACCCGATTGGCTTGAAACCAAACTTGATGGATGGACAACTGAACATACTAATTATCACCTGTTTATCGTTTCGCTAAATTATATATGTACGTTTCATGATAACTCGTGCAAGTGATAAAATACTGTTTTTGTGACACCTTAATCGTGCTTATATACTGTTCACGCATCATATCATACCCATATCATTGTAATGATAATCTAGTGATATCGTGCATTTACCCAGTGTTAGATTCTAGTGATGATTGTGGCAAGTACGTCAGTGTTCGTGTATCCGTGATTAAGTGAAAGTGATACGTACTTATACACAATCAGTGACCCTATTATTCTATTGCATTGTCGACGTCTGTGGGATGCGTGTACGTGTGACTATAAGTGGTATGGGACACTTATGGAAGCGCTTGCACGGGTGTCACAGATAAGGCATCCGACACTGCCATTTATCTTAGATATTAGTCGGGACGTGCTTGATGGAGGTCCTGCCTTCAGTTCTCGCGCAGACTTGTCACGGATCGATTAGTATTTAGGGTTATGGTTAGCGTTTGATGTAGACCACGGGGTGTGGGGTAGTTTAGGTGTGAGTTCAACAGAATCTCGGGAGTCCCATGCCGGCTTATATATTTAGGGAGATATATGGAGATTTACAGGGTATGTGATATACACCGTGATATACATGTTACATGTTGGGCCCGTGGTCCCTTGCCTTTGGGTTCTACCCTTGGGTGGAAGACACTCGCGAGTGGTTGACTCTCACACTTGGACTGACGATAGGCTTAGTGACCTGTACAGTGAGACTTAGAAACTGATAGGGATACTGGCATTTATATACCTTATATACCGTGTTGACATACGTGACATATCGTTCTACTGCCTTACTGCTCCGCTGCATTGATTACTGTACATTCATATTCATGCTGTCATTGATTACTGCACATTCATAATCATGCTATCATTGATTTACTGTTATTCAAATCTATTACCACTGTTAGAACTGTCACTTGATTGTATATATATTATATTGCTATTGTGTCGCTCTAACGACCTGAGTATGCATGCTCAGTGTGAGGAGAAGATTTAGCCTGGACCAGAATTAGACGTGCATCACAGACTTCTTGACTTGCCATTCTGAGTTACATTCGTTTGTTCTGCTTCAGGTCAGTCTTTACATTGTTTCTTCCAGTTACTGCATTTTCTCATTACCTGTGCATCACTTACTGTTTACCATGAAAAACTAGAAGCCGAAGTGTGACTACGGCAGGACATTTCCTTGACCGTAGGAGCATGGCTGGCCTTGTCTACCCCTCGTATTCCGTATTTTGGGAAGCGGGGCGTGACACTGTCCATCCTTGCCTCCTCTCTTATTTACAAAAGTCACCCTGGAACTCGCGTGGGCGACCCAAGGTGGGTTTACTTCTTCTTTAGGAAGCAACGGGGGAGTGTAGCCGGGTCAGGAGTTGTCGTCTTGCCTTCTTCCATCCATGATTGGAAGAAGAAGTTTTTCTTCGTCGGGCCGCTAGAGGGTGAGGACTGGCCCGTACCCATCCAGTGGTCTAGAGATAGGTGCTGGCAGGGAGATCCGTCCAATGACCCCGACGCGGTGAGGGTGGCGGGGTGGGAGCCTATTCCCCGGGCCGACGTGCTGCTTTCTGAGCGGGCCCTTAGTTGGGCCGGGCTCAGCCCCGCCCAGTTCGTCGGTAAGTTAGGCTTGTGTTTGTTTCTGTTTCTGTTTGTGTCGCTGATTCCATTATATCTTGTCTTGTGCAGAAACCATGGACGTGGACTTCCTCCGAGCAGCCATGCGCAAGCCGAAGAAAGGGTCGAAGGCTGGAGGGGCCAGCTCTTCTCGTCAGACGCCGGTTCCGGCTCCCCCCGCAGCCGTCCCGCCCCAGCGCTCGAGTGCGGGTCGCGCCCCGGAGCCCGGCCAGGCGCCGAGCAGAAAAAAGGCTTGGGGAAAGGATGCCCAAGCTTCGGAGGTGGAGACGAGCTCCCCGCCGCCGTCTCTCAAGAGGTTCTCCCGAACAGTTTCGCGGACCCCGGCCTCTCCGATCTTGGTGGACGAGGGGGAGCTCCGCTTTGAGGTGCCCTCGGGGCTTTCCGTCGCTGACAGCTTGCTGCACGACATGGAGAGGTCGGCCGGGGGCCGGATCCATGGGGGACGCTGAAGGCACAAATGGCGTCCATCGCCCAAGAGGTCGTGTAGGTAAGTGCTCGTACATCGTCTCATCGCTTGCGAGATTTGGTGCCCCTTTTTCTTTCTGACCCTCCTCCGATTTCTTCAGGTCCTCCAGCACGTCGCTATCGTCGCCCGTATGGAGGAGGAAATAGCCCCGGCGATGCGAGCCGTGGGCGAGCTCTTCTCACTGGGGGAGAGCTCGAAGCGGGAGCTGGAGGTGGCGATGGCGAGGGTCGCTGCCCTGGAGGGCGAGGTGGCGGTCGGGAAGCAGGAGGTGGCGGCCGCGAGGTAGGAGGAGGCGGCGGCCGCGAGGCAGGAGGTGGAGGCCTCGAAGCAGGAGGTTGCCAGGTTCCGTGAGGCCACCTAGGCTGTCGAGGTCGAGCTTCGGGACTCCAGGGTACTCGTCGGTACCATGAGGAAGTCCGTGAGTGCCCTTCGGAAGGAGTTGGAGGCTGCGGGAGAGGCGGCGAAGCGAGCCGACCTCAAAGCGGTGAAGGCGGTGGAGAACTCTCAGAAGTCGGAACAGTTCTACATCATCCTAGCCTCGGCCACCACCGCCATCTGGCACGAGGCCCTCGACGCTGTCAAGGCTCGGATGCCAAAGTTCGCTGACGAAGAGCTCCGAGCCGAATATCCTCGAGGGGATGACGAACAGGAGGATGTCCCCGGAGAGATACCCGACGAGGGCGACGCCGAGGCCCATATGGTGGGTGCCGGGCTTCCCGAGGTTGCACCCGGCCCTGAGGCCTGAAGCCCCTTGTCTTCATGCTTTTTTCTTCTTTTTGTTGCCTCAGGTATTTTGTAGGCCTTCGGGCATTTTTGTAAGGTCGGGGAGCCCACAGTACCCTTGTAAAAACTTTAACTTTGTGAATAAAGATTTTTGTTTTTGCAGTAATGTTTGTGCTTGTATTTTCCTTTGTCGGTAAGCACTCGTATTTGCACAGCACCGTCTTCGTTTCATGTCGGTTCTTTGTCTAGCGATCGCACATCGAGTTGAATCTGTTCGTTTGCCGAGTGTGCAAAGACCGGTGCGAAGACGGTATCTCCATAGCTCCGAAGTCGAGGTGGAGATTGCTTAGACGTAGAACCGGATACCTCTTGGTGAGGTCATGTTCCTTAGCGTGGGAGGGGATGTAAGTGGCCTACTAAGGATGGCGCCGAGTAGGGTAGCTGCTCGGTACCTTATGGCGAGGGCATTAATCCTTAGTTGTTGGAGGGGCCGTAACTGGACAACTAAGGATGGTGCCGAGCGGGGTAGCTGCTCGGTGCCTCTTGACGAGAGTTTTGATCCCTAGTTTGTTGGGGTAGGGAGCTACCGGCCAGGGATAACCGAACAAGGGCAGGTCCAGTTGCCTCTGTGAGGACTTTGATCCCTGGTTGTTGGGGTAGGGAGCTACCAGCCAGGGATAACCGAGCAAGGACGGGCCCGGTTGCCTCTTGCGAGGGCTTTGATCCTTAGCACGGGGGAGGGGGGGCATAATTGTCCAACTAAGGATGGTGCCGAGCAGTGTAGCTGCTCGGTGCTTCTTGCCGAGGGCTTGATCCTTAGTTTTTGGAGGGACCGTAATTGGCCAACTAAGGATGGTGCCCAGCAGGGTAGATGCTCGGTGCCTTTTGGCAAGGGCTTTGATCCCTGGTTTGTTGGGGTAGGGAGCTACCAGCCAGGGATAACTGAGCAAGGGCGGGCCCGGTTGCCTCTTACCAGGGCTTTGATCCTTAAGGTCGGGCCGGGCGGGGTTGCTGTCCGGTGCCTCTTGGCGAGGGCTTTGACCCCTGATTTCGTAGGGAGCTACCAGCCAGGGATAACCGAACAAGGGCGGGTCCGGTTGTCTCTGTGAGGACTTTGATCCCTGGTTTGTTGGGGTAGGGAGCTACCAGCCAGGGATAACCGAACAAGGGCGGGTTCGGTTGCCTCTTGCGAGGGCTTTTCATCCTTAGCGCGGGAGGGGCTGTACGTGGCCTACTAAGGATGACCGAGCAGGGTTGCTGTTCGGTGCCTCTTGACGAGGGCTTTTGGTCCTTAAGGATGGCCGAACAGGGTTGCTGTCCGGTGCCTCTTGGCGAGGGCTTTGATCCCTGGCGTTGTGGGGTAGGGAAGCTACCATCCAGGGATAGCCGAGCAGGGTAGCTGCAGGGCCGCCTCTTGGTGAGGGTTTCAATCCCTAGCATTGTGGGGGGTCGTGGGAGGCCTGCTAAGGATGAACCAAGCAGTGAAGCTGCTCGGCTGCCTCTTAGTGAGAGCTTAGATCCCTAGCGTTGTGGGGTAGGTGAGCCACCGGCCAGGGATAGCCGAGAAGGGTAGCTGTCGGGCTGTCTCTTCATGAGGGCTTTGAGAAGATGGACAGCCGCGAGTGACGCGTGCCACGAACATATAGAGAACGCGAAGTGTTTTAGAATGTCGTGCCAGTTTCTTCATGTGGCGGTGTGGCATTGGGGTAGTTGTTGCGATTCCCAAGATTCACGCTGGCATGCCCGAGAATCCGGGTCCTTGGAGATTCTGCTTGAAGCTATAAGTAGGGAAGGAGATGGCAGTTCCTTTGGCACCGCTTACTTCCGAGATGACTGGGGGCGTATATTTGATCGAAGAGATTATCACCCTTGGTGATGTCTCCTTGTACGACCAATCGCTGTCCGAGGAGGGGTGCAGGGGAGTGATTCGGCGCCTCGAGGATCACTTCGGCCGTCTCCTCCCTAGGCGGTCGTCCTTGCTCCAGCTCCTGATGTACGCGATCTGGAGGAGGTCCCGGGGTTGGACAACCCCTTCACTGAGGAGCTTCTGGATGAGGTGCTTGACAAGGTGCATTCGATCTTCCTATTCGGCCTCATCTTGGAGGCCAGGCACAACCGATCCTTACTTCTGACTCTTGAATGTTTCAAGATGAAGTACATCGTGGGTCAAGGCTCAGTGGGCGGTCAGAAGAGCGCTTCTGTGGCGTCCCGGGTCCGCATGCAGCGTCGGCAGGAGCGGACTGCAGCGGCTAGGGCCCGGTTGACAGAGATCTACTCTGAGTATCACCAGGAGTACTTCCTCGATCCCGTTCCACCTCTTTTTGTAACCCCCTTTTTGTAAGGTTGAGGAGCCCAGAGTACCTTTTTGAATTAATAAGATTCCTCTTTCTGCAATGCTCTAGCGTTCCCCTTTTATTATTTAAGCAGAAAGAACTTTTTAGAAAAATTTACATTGCTTTTGAGAAAGGAGAGGTACACACTCGTAGGTATCCGTTTCATTGGTACAGCTTAAGCTTCTCAGCGTTGTAAGGCCGTGGAAACTTGCGGCCATCCGTATCCTGTAAGCGGTAGGCTCCGCCGGGAAGTACTTCGGAGACGAGGAAAGGACTGTCCCATTTCGGGGAGAGCTTATACAGCCTGCCTTGATCGACGAACTCGTTTCGCCGTAGGACCAGGTCTCCGGTCTTGAAGGAACGACGCTTGACCTGTGCGTTGTAGTATCGGGCAGTTTGCTGCTGATAGGCGGCAGTCCTGATTTGAGCCCGGTCCCGTTTCTCCAGCAAGATGTCCAAGTTGGTCCGCAGTGCCGTGGTGTTTGCTTCATCGTTGAAGTGTTCGACCCGGTGACTGGGTAGTCCGATCTCCGCAGGGACCATCGCCTCGGTCCCGTAACAGAGGCTGAAAAGGGTTTCCCCAGTGGGGGTCTTCTTTGATGTGCGCGGGGCCTATAAGACCCGGGGCAATTCCTCAACCTAACTGCCTTGGCGCCCCTAAAGCGGGTCCGGAGACCCCGGAGGACATCCCGGTTGGCGACTTCGGCCTGCCCGTTGCATTGGTGGGGTGCGACCGCGGCGAACTTCATGAGGATATGATATTTGTTGCAGAAATCTTTCACCTTCTCGTTCTCGAAGTTCGTCCCATGGTCGGTGATGATACACTTCGGGATGCCGAATCGGAGTATCAGGTTGTTCTGCAGGAACTTGATGGTCATGGCAGCGTCCGGTTTTCTGATGGGGACGGCTTCGATCCACTTTGTGAAGTAATCCACTGCGACGAGAACATATTTGTGCCCGTCCGCGCCGGTAGGGAACTGGCCTATCATGTCCAATCCCCACTGGGCGAGCGGCGACGGGGAGGTCAGCGCGGTAAGCTCGGTGGCCGGGAGGCGAGGTATGCTTCCGTGGAGTTGGCAGGTTTTGCATCTCCGGACGAGCTTCTGGGCGTCCTCGTGAATAGTTGGCCAGTAGTACCCGTGGAGCAATACCTTCTGGATTAAGGTTCGGGCCCCTTGGTGTGCGCCGCTGACCCCTTCATGGATTTCACGGAGGACGTAGTCGGCTTCGTGGGGGTCGATGCAACGGAGCAGGGGCTGAGTGAAGGATTTCTTGTAAAGGTTCTCATCGCTCCAGACGAAGTGACGGGCTTTGGCGCGGAGACGGCGGGCTGCTCCCCGATCTTCTGGGAGCGTACCGTCCCTTAGGAATTCCACTAGGGGCTTCCTCCAATCCTGGACATCTTCCTGCGCTGTATACACATGAAGTATTGTCGCACCGTCTTCCACGCTGGGCCGTGGCAAGGTTTCGAAGAGGATAAACCGCTTGTTGTTGGCCGAGTATGATGAGGCCAGCTTGCTCAGGGCGTCGGCTTGGGCATTGAGCTGCCTGGGTATTTGTTCTATCTGGACTTCATCGAAATTCTTCCGAAGTTTTCTTACCTCGGCCAGATATTTCACCATTAGGGGTTCCTGAGCCTCGAAGTGGCTGGTCACTTGGCTAACGACCAGGGCTAATTCACTGCGGATTCGAATTGTCCTCAGCCCCAGCCCGGAGGCCATGCGAAGTCCAGCCAGCAGGGCCTCGTACTCTGCCGCTTTGTTTGAAGTCCTGAATCCGAGCTTTAGGAAATATTCCATTTCTGCTTCGTTTGGTCCCCGAATGATAAGGCCGGCGCCACAGCCTTCCTCGGTTGAGGACCCGTCGACGTAGATGACCCACTCAGGGACCGAGTCGGGTCTCCCCACGATCGGTTGTTGATCCGCGAGGGTCGACTCGGGCTCCGGTTCCTTGCCGGTAATGGTGCACTCGACAATAAAGTCGACCAGGGCTTGTGCTTTGATGGACTGCCTCGGGCGGTATTTTATGTCAAACTGGGACAGCTCCCACCTCCATTTCTCTAAGCGGCCTGAGGATTCGGGTGAGGTGAGGATAGCCCCCAGCGGGCGGTCGGTGAGGACGAGGATAGTATGCGCCTGGAAGTAGTGTCGTAGCTTCCTTGAGGCCACTATGAGGGCCAGGACGATCTTTTCTATGGCTGGATACTTCGTTTCTGCGTCTTTGAAGACGTGGCTCACGTAGTATACCGGCTTCTGCACTCCGTCGACCTCCCGGACGAGCACTAAGCCTGCCGCTTGGTCGGATACCGCCAGATACAGCGATAGCTCATCTCCTTCAACTGGTCGGGTGAGCAGCGGCGGCGTCGCAAGGTGTCTCTTTAATTGGTTGAAGGCAATCTGACACTCCTATGACCACTCAAACATCGGGATTTTCCTTAGAGCTTTGAAGAATGGGAGGCATTTTTCCCCAGACCTCGACATGAAACGGCTCAGAGCGACCACCCGCCCGGTTAGTCGCATGATCTCGACGTTGGTCTTGGGCGCGGCCATGTTGAGGATAGCGTCGATTTTTTTTGGGTTGGCCTCGATTCCACGGTGGGTGACCATGAAACCGAGGAACTTCCCCCGGTGACCCTGAATGCGCACTTGGCGGGGTTCAGCTTCATCTTGAACTTGCGAACTACCTCGAAGGCCTTGCCCAAGTCCTTGGTGTGGTCGGTCGACGAGACTGATTTGACGAGCATGTCGTCGACGTAAACCTTCATGTTCCTGCCGATCCGTGGCTTGAACATGCGGTTGACCAACCGTTGGTATATAGCCCCGGCGTTCTTGAGGCCGAAGGGCATCACCTTGTAGCAGTATACCCCTTGGTCCGTTGTGAATGCGGTAAGATCTTCGTCTGCCGGACTCATACGGATCTGATTGTAGCCGGAGAAGGCGTCCATGAAGCTTAATAGCTCGTGGCCTTCCAAGCTGTCGACGAGCTGATCTATCCGAGGTAGGGGATAGTTGTCTTTGGGACATGCCTTGTTGAGGTCGGTGAAGTCGACGCACATGCGCCACTTCCCGCTTGATTTCTTGACCAGGACTAAGTTTGCTAGCCACTCCGAATAGGGCACGTTCCGAATGAAGTTGGCGGCGAGGAGTCGATCTACCTCGTCCTCGATAGCCTTCTGTTTGACCGGGGCAAAGCTTCGCTTTTTCTGTCTGACGGGTCGTGCCGTAGGATCAATCCCGAGCTTGTGAGATATAATTTTGGGGTCGATCCAAGGCATGTCGGCAGGCGCCCAGGCAAACACGTCGGAGTTGTTTCTGAGGAGATGGACCAAGTCATCTCGCTGAGTTCCTGTCAGAAGCGACCCGATCTGAACAAGTTTTTTGTCGTCCCCTTCTACGAGGGGGACCTATGTCAGAGGCTCCACCGGGGTCCCTCGGACCTCTTTTTGCTCGTCTCGAGTATCTAGAGAACCCCTGATGTCACCCTCACCTTCGACATCGTCGACCGGTCTCTCCGATGAAGATGTTGCGGCAAACCTTTGCAACTCGCTGGTCTCCATAGACCCGACCTATCCCGTCCTGGTCGAAAGGGAACTTCATCGCCAGGTGATAGGTCGATATCTGGGCCCGGAGGGAGTTCAGCGTGGGGCGTCCGAGGAGGATGTTATAGGCCGATGGGATTCTTGCTACGATGAATTCCACCGGCAGTGTCCACGTACGGTTGGCCTCCCCGATGTTGAGCTGTATAGTGATTACCTCTTCCACTGGGATGGAGTGGTTGGTGAATCCTGAGAGGACGTGGGAGGTCGGCCTCAGGTCTGCCGAGGCGAGCCCCATGCTCAGGAAGCAGTCGTGGAAGAGAATGTCCTCGTATTGATAGACTTGAGCCGTAATCACCGGGTGGTCGTTATGGGGCAAGGATATGTCGTGAAAGTCTCCATCTTCAAAGGTGATCGGCTCGGTCTCCCTTGACCTCTTCGTCGGTCGGCTGTCGGCCTCCGCGGCTGGCACGGGGTGCTGAGTCTCGTATGTACCCAACGTACCCCCGGCCGTCATGACCACGATTTTCGACGAGCCTTGGTTCCCTTTGGTGAGGTTCCTTACGCCCCCCGGTGGGGTTGTTTTTGAGCTGCCGTGGAGAGTCTCACGTGCGCGACCCCGTCGAGAGAGGGGGTGCCGGTCGTGCCTGTAAACAGGCGAGCTGATCGCCACCGCCTCGGGAGGGACAGGGGTGCGACGAGACTCGGGGCGAAACTCTCTAGCGTAAGACCTCGGAGCCAAACTTAGCGGTGCCCACCGGGTTTTCGGGTACGTCGGCCCTCGGAAACCGCAGTTGCCGGAAATGATGAGGTGGCGGTCGACAGTGCCGGCGCGGGCGGAGTCTTCTCTCCCCCCGTCGGGTCCTGGTCCCGAGGCGGGGGAGCGGTGACTTGGTGATCTTGCCCCGCCGTTTGGACGTGGATCAGCGCCTCCACAACAGACGTGAGTCGGTCTATCCGGCCGGCGAGGGCGTTGATGGCATTCAGCGGAGGAGGTTCGTCCGCGCCTCCGTTGAGGGGGAGGCGGCGCCTGGCGCTTGGATCGTCATGATGATCGCTCGCCATTGGATTGAGATCGGAAAGTGAACTTTTGTTTTTGTGGAATCAAGGATTTCCCACAGACGGCGCCAGCTGACGCGACCAGGATCGCGCCAAGATGTTACCTTCCGTTGATCTGCTGATGGCGGCGATGAGTGACTGAGATTGGATCTAGAGGCTGCCGCTCATAAAGTGTGTGGATCTCAATAGGTTTGAGGTTGTGGTTGCTGAGCTACCTGCAAGGAAGTCCTGGGGTGGTTGTACCACCGAGGACCCTCCGACGGTCAAGTTAGACTGGAGATCCGAGCAGAGTAACGACTTAGTGGAGTAAAAAATGGCTTTCTTGAACCGTCTGAAGAAGGGGTTTATGTAGCGGTGGCAGCAGGCGAGGCAGGCGTAAGAATCATGCCGGCTGTTACGCTTCCGACGTTGCGTGATGAGCGGGACCTCCCATTAATGGCGAGACAGGCTCGTTAATGGGGGATCGTGGTGGCGTGGAACGTGGGATGTGGCCGGCGGAGATCTCGCGCATGACGAGATTCGCGGGATGGTGGTTACGCCTGCAAGCGGTGCTGTTGGTCGGTCGATGAGACCGAGGAAGATGACCTCGGCGGGAGAGCTCGTGGAGGAGCGGAAGAGCCGAGGTATCTTAGTTCTGCTCGAGCCCGGAGGCGAGCTGAGAGGGCCGAGGAGGCTCGGGTCTGTGATAGCTCGGAGACGAGCTGTGAGGCCAAGAAGGCCAATTGTGCTGGGGGATCGGAGGTGAGCCAGCATTTGCTTGCAGGACGGGCACAGGAGTGGTCTGGTCGGCCACTGTAGGTCCTTTCTTGTGAGCCCTTGAACACGTCATCTGCCACGTGTCCTGATCTGGGAGATCACTGATATCGAGCATCATCAGTTTGAAACCAGTTTAAAACCCTTTACAAGGGAGCAAAACACATTACCACTTGAGCAGGATAACACTGATCTTCAGTTATATATATATATATATAAGATTAATGGAGAAAAGAGGCCATAGGAGGAAATTTCCTCCTATGGCGTCGGAAAAATTACACCCTCCCTCATTTTTTCCGACGATCGGCATCCACCATCTTCATCGTTATCATCTAAGATGCAGGTACACCAAATTTCATGTGATTTTACAACATTTTCATCGTTGATTTAGTGGGTTCAAAATTAACGGTTTACCGACAATAGAACTTTTTACATTGCTAAATGAACGGTGAAATGGTTGTAGAATCATATAAAATTTGGTGTATCCACATCTTAGATGATAACGATAAAGATTGTGGGTGCCGATCGACGGAAAAAATGAGGGAGGGTGTATTTTTTCGACGCCATAGGAGGAAATTCTCTCCTATGGCATCTTTCCTCCATTATTCTCTCTCTCTCTCTATATATATAATGGAGGAAAGAGGCCCTAAAAGGCTTTTTGCGTTAGGTGGCAGCAAAATATATGCCCTCTACCATTTTATTCGACGATCGGCACCTTCCAAATTGATATTCATTCTCTAATTTGTCGATACACCAAATTTCATATGATTACAGCACCATTTCACCGTTGATTTAGTGGGTGCAAAATTAACGGTTTACCGACAATAAAAAGTTCTAGGGCTCTATTGTCGGTAAACCGTTAATTTTGCACCCACTAAATCAACGGTGAAATGGTGCTGTAATCATATGAAATATGAAATTTGGTGTATCGACAAATTAGAGGATGGATATCAAGTTGGAAGGTGCCGATCGTCGAATAAAATGATGGAGGGGATACCTTTTGCCGCCTAACGCAAAAAGCCTCGTAAGGCCCCTTTCCTCCATTATTCTCTTTCTATCTCTCTATATATAGACACACCGACATGCGCATACTAAAAAAATTCCACAACTCGTAATTGATATGCCATTTTCGTTCAAACTTCAGTGCTGACATGTGTCCCACTTGATCATAAAAGTGAAAGGTGAAGGTTTTAATGTGAAATGAATATTAAATAGGCCCATAATATTCCTAAAACTAAAGTGACAACCCCTGAGCTACTGGTTCTCGTTTTCCTGCTTAGGGCCTTTTTGGTTGCTGGAATTTGGGGGGACTGTGAGTTTTGGATTCACAAATCCTTAGGATTCACAGATTCTTTGTTTGGTTGGGCAAAAATGAATTGTATGAATTTTGTGTCACATAGGCATGAAGCTGGATACTGAAGTCTTGAAGAAAAACAGAGATCTGTGAGAAATCCTCAGCCACGCAGGCATTTCCACAATAAACAATTCCTTCACATGCTAAAGTCATTCGCTCACTTTCCTTCTCTCTCTTCGAGATCGGCGAAATAGACGATTCCCTTTCCAAAATCGACATCATGATCTCGTTGATGACCACCGTGGTTCAACGAAGCCTACTTTGAAGGCTTTCAAGCAAACATCCCCTAATCTAAGGACAAATCGAGCTCGATTTGGGGTTCGACGGTGAGTTCGACGAGCTCGATTTGGGGTTTGGTGGAATTCGACGACGCGGTCTCGAAGATGACAACCGTGGTGCGACGAACCCTAGTTCGCAGCCTTAGAAGAAAACCTCCCCCAATCTAAGAACATATCAAGCTCGATTTGGGGTTCGGTGGTGAGTTCAACGCGGTGTGAGTTCGACGAGCTCGATTGGGGTTTGGTGGTCGGTTCGACGACGGTGGTGACTTGGACGACCACGAGACTGGTCGGTGTTCCCCTCCGAATGGCGGCCTGGACGTTAGGACGTCCGTGCCTGAGATTCGGGGCAGATGCTATTTGGTTTTATCCGTCTACCTCTCCGAAGATGCCAAGTTGATTTATGGCACCGTGTATCGAAGGTTTAGACGGATGCGGCCGATATAGCAGACTTCGTCAGATTTCCCCTCGCTTGAGGGGTTTTTGATTGTGGGGACACTCTTCCCTGCAGGCGCAAGCCCCTGCAGTTAATTACGCTACCGCATCGCGGTAACAACTTTCTCCTTCTCCAGAATTTCACTTCGTGTCGTGTGTGTTCATTTTGTTTGTGGTTTCCCGTGGATTGTATACGGAGACTGAGTAATGCCGTCGCCCGTAGGACGTGGATTAGTCCAAATCCGTATTTACTTAGATTTGGGTTTGGTGTTTTCAGTTTAAGGATGCATTAGTCGCATTGCGGCTGAGATCAACTTAAACGTTCGTCAAGGATACGTTAGTCCGGTTTTAGACTAAGATCAACTCAACGTAGTGATTAATTTAATGTATGGCCATCGGGACTCGTCATCTCTCTGACGTCGTTGAAGGATTACAACGACATGTATCAAAGGAGCTCGGAGATGTACCCTCGAACCAGAGTTGATTGGGAGTTTTATAATCCATTTGAATATTTAAGGATACGTTAGCCGTGTTTGGGGTTAAGATCAACTTAAACGTTTGTTAAGGATACGTTAGTCCAGTTTGAGACTAAGATCAACTTAACGGGACCGTTTAGATCCGATAAAAGAGCATTTGGGCTCTATTGTGCCAGTTTAGGGACATGATGGTCCGATATTAGTTTAGGGACGTTTCGGTCCGATATTAGTTTTAGGGACGTTTCGGTCCGATATTAGTTTATGGACGTTTCGGTCCGATATTAGTTTAGGGACGTTTCGGTCCGATATTAGTTTAGGGACGTTTCGGTCCACGAGTTTAAGGACCCCGCAGTCCATATTCATGTGTGGTCGTTGGGACCCGTCACCTCTCTGACGTCGTTGAAGGATTACAACGATAGATGTCAAAGGAGTTCGGAGATGTACCCTCGAACCGGATGTAGATTGATTCAGGAGAGCCATTTTGCTCAGCCAATTTAATTTAAGGACTTATGGCCACGATTGGGCTAAGTCCAGTAAAAAAGAATGTCCAACATTGCTTTTGCATTTTTATTTGGGCTTTGCCCAGAAAGGATGCAGGGCATCAATTTGTTTTTGGGCTCTGTTCTTTATGAATGATGCAGAGCATCAATTTTATTTGGGCTTAGCCCTTTTATTGCTTTGCAATTTATTTTGGCCTGCTAGGTCTTTTTGATTTGGGCCTGGCCCTTCAAGTAATGCATTGTATTTGTGCAAACCACCAAGAATCTTTTAGATTCAAGGAAAGGAGTGCAAAGCACTTTTTTAATTTCTTGATCTAGATTTAGATCAAAGAAAAGAAGAAAAAATCTTTTCTTTCTTTCTATCTCAGAGAACCAGAGGCTCTCTAGCAAGTGCAAGGCACTATTTTTTTTTATTATTTTTATTTATCTATTTATTAAAGATCACTGATCTTGTCTTTTAGATCAATGATCTATTCCTAAGAGACTTTTCTCTTATTTCAAAGGTTTTTACCTTCTTCTTTTTTTTGTGTTCTCAAGAAGTTCTCCAGAGCTCTTTTCTCTCTTTCCTTTTTGTTTAATCCAATTCTCTATATATTTGAAATGGGGTCTGGGGTCCATTTTATAGTACTCAAAAATCAGTTAAATTTGTTAAAAAGATCTTTTCTGAGTGATTTGGGGAATTTTCCCCACCGTTGAATCTTTGATCCAAAGGCCCCTGTTTTTACAGAAGAAATCTTCTTGTTTAAACAAGAACAGAAAAATATCCTTAAATCTTAATTCTGTTGTTGCGCAACTCACCAGCGTGTGACACGTGTCGCGCAGTGAAGCGTTTGCGCAACAGCGCTTGCGCAACTGCGCAGACACGTGTCGCGCAGCGGGGCGCTTGCGCAACAGCGCTTGCGCAACTGCGCAGACACGTGTCGCGCAGCGGTGCGCTTGCGCAGTTGTGCTTGCGCAACTGTGCAGACACGTGTCGCGCTGCCGTGCGCTTGCGCAGTTGAACGTTGCTTATGTTTTTTAAAGAGCCTTGCTCTGATTGGACGTACTGCCTTGGGCGTTGTGCTGCCGTGTCAACTTCTGACACGTGGCGCATTGCGCGCAGTGCACGGGAACTGAAGCGTTGCTTCAAAATTTGAATTTTCAAAATTTAAGCAGAGCCTTGCTCTGATTGGGGGAGCAAATGCCCCCCCACCGTTGCGCTCACGTGGCGCGCACGTGAGTGCAGCGGTGGCAAGATCGCAACCATTGGATCATGGGGGTCAGTTGAAGAGACGCAGGCGTCTATAAATTGGACCCTTGGTCCTTGGTAATTCTTTACCAATTTCAAGAATTTGAATTTCAGAGCCTTGCTCTTGCTTAAGAACTTCCAGAGCCTTGCTCTTGTGAGAACTTCAAAGTTCTAGTTTTAGAATCACTCTAGGTAAGATTAATTAAATTAAATTAATTTAAATTAAATTTAATTAACAGAGCCTTGCTCTTATAGATCTTTGATCTAAAGGAAAACCCCTTTGGGGTTTCTTCAACAGAGCCTTGCTCTAAAAAATTTACAGATTTACAGAGATCTGATCCATGGGTTCTAACCCATGAACAGAGCATTGCTCTTAGATCAAATGTAGATCTTTTTTTTAGATCTGATAAACGGAGAAAAATTTTGTTTTATAAGTTTTCATGGATTTTTCAAGATTCCAAAACTCTAAAGATAAAATTGATGGATCTTTCCACCATTACCATAGGGCTATGCTCTTTTAAGGAATCTTGTTCTCCTGAGACCAGAGTTTGACAAATGTCACTCTGTGACAGAGCTTTGCTCTGAAAGAGAATATTTCTCCTTGTCTCTAGGGATTTCCCATCAGTGAGGATATTCTTTTGGGGATCTTTTCATTAATTGACAGTCTCATCTAATGATGGGGTTGTCTTATTAAATGATGTACCGTCATCCAGATTTTGTGGGTCCCTCCTTTTGTTCCCTACCCATTACATCATAGTGTTGAGTAAGATTTCAAAATGCCAAGTGTCAGAACACTAACGGTTATTTTTATCTTTCTACAGGAAGCATGTCTGACGACTTATCTTTCCCCTTTGTTTGCTCGGAAGGAGGGTTCCCCCATGCGCCGGTGGACCGGGTGGTGTTCGCCTTGATTAAAGATCATGATCCAGAGTGCAAGAGACTTCACTTGTGGGGAAGGTGGTACAGCCAAATCATCCAAGGCCGTCGCAGCTACAGCTCCGCTTCGCCCTCTGAGCCCATAGTTACGATCCCTTATGCGGACAAGCCCCCGGTGGAGTATGCCGTGGAGGTTAAAAATTGGAATGCCGACGATCTCCTTCAGCCTGCAATCGGTGCCATTCCGGTGCAGCCGCCGCCGGCTATAGATATCTTGGGGAGGCGAATCTGTCAGGGTGAAGCACGCCTTTGGGGACATGCTTATAACATTGGATTGATCCCGCGGCCGCTTGCCGGATATTTGCAATGGGCCCGTTACATTTTGGCGACGAAGAGGGCTTTCCTGACGACGATTGGTTTATACTCAGCTATTTACGTCTCGCACTTCGAGTATCCCTCTCCTCCGACGTGGTGGATAAAGGCTTTCATCGAACAATGGAATATCCCCACCCATACCTTCCTGACAGCGGATAGGGAAGTCTCCATCTCTCTGAAGGAGTTTGCTGAGATTTCTGGTCTGCCAATGAGGGGAGAACACTACGAGGAGCTGCTTCCTCCTGACGAGTATGTCTTCGCCACCAAGCAGGTTGCGTCGGTCTTGCAGCAGCGAGCCCAAGTGGAGGCAGAGCTGGCGGTGGTAGCCGATCGAGAGAAGACGTGGAAGGAAGTATGCGAGAAATTGTTAAATCTATGCAAGACGCTTCCTTCCCAGTAATTTCTCCTTGTATCATTTGTACTTGTAAAACATATGTATATATTTTTCTTTTATTCTTTAGTACAATGTATCCTGTACCCAGTCAATGTTCATGAATAAAAGATACACATTTTTGTAACGTCCTGTGTCATTTCTTCGCCTTTTTCATTCTCTTCAGCGTGACATATTTAATACACCTTATCGACAGATAACTTCATTTCTCCCAGAGATAACGATGGCCTAGACTGCAGGTTCAGATCTGCCGCCTAGGACTTTTCAACTCTATGAGCCGTGAGGGTCTCATAGAGACTTTTCTTCCTACGGATCGAGAGGATCTCGTAGGCGGGCTTTTCTCCTTAGGAATCGTGAGGGATTCCTAAGTGTGGTTTTCCCTTATAAGTCGTAGGGATCTTATAAGAGAATTTTCCCTCTTACGAGTCGAGAGAATTCGTAAGCGGTTGTTTCCCTCCTCGTCGAAATTCGACTTCGGAGAGTGAGACCCGTGAATAGTATGCAAGAGACCATTTTGGATTGACTTGCAGGGCCCCATTGCTCAAGAAACAAGCTTTTCAATCCTTGCTGTCTGAGACTTCTTCTTACAAATTGAGACGAATCGGGAATCTGCTCGCGGAGAGGGTGATGGCTCTGCTAGTTGACATGAGTTAAGAGGCTCTCATCACGGAGTGTTTGTATCCGTGAGTCGAGGAGTTTGCTAGGGATTATTTGTTTCCCGAGCACCAAGGATTATTTGTTTCCTTGGGGTTTGAAACGAGTCGAGGATTCCTACGGAGGCTCTGGTGGCTCTGCGGGTCGACGCGGATTAGGAAGCTCTCGTCAAGGAGTGTTTGTATCCGTGAGTCGAGGAGTTTTGCTAGGGATATTTGTTTCCCGAGCGCCAAGGATTATTTGTTTCCTTGGGGTTTGAAACGAGTCGAGGATTCCTACGGAGGCACTGGTGGTTCTGCGGGTCGACGCGGATCAGGAGGCTCTCGTCAAGGAGTGTTTGTATCCGTGAGTCGAGGAGTTTGCTGGGATTATTTGTTTCCCAAGCGCCAAGGATTATTTGTTTCCTTGGGGTTTGAAACGAGTCGAGGGTTCCCACGGGGGCTCTGGTGGCTCTGCGGGTCGACGCGGATCAGAACGCTCTCGTTAAGGAGTGTTTGTATCCGTGAGTCGAGGAATTTTGCTGAAGTCACTGGCTTCTTCGGTTGAAATGAACCGGTGAGATTTGGGGTTCGTCTTCTGACGGAATCCGCTGGGAAAGCATGGTCCATTTTTTGTTTACGCCCTTGGATTGTATACAGGGATCGGTGTGATCTTAACTGTAGGGCCAAAATTTTATCATCATTATTATTTATTATTATTATTTTTTTTTTGTTTTATTTCCGCGACGCTCTATCATTTCAGCTTTTATATCGCGAAGGTCGCGATCGCCCAATCATTTCGGCTATTTTTCGCGGTGCCCAATCATTTCGGCTTTTTATTTCATTTTTACTCGCTGCTTTTTATTGCGAGTTGCCCAATCATTTCGGCTATTTTGCATGCATACATTTTACTTGCTGCTATTTATTGCAAGTTGCCCTATCATTTCGGCTATTTCGTATGCATGAGCGGCCTACTGGCTTTCGCCGTAAACCTGAAATTGGACACCGATTTCGGCATCAGCACCGCTGCAACTGGGATATTACCAGGAGCGAATCATCATTTGCCTCTGTCGTTGTCAAACAAAGGAGGCTTAGCGACCAGGGTTAGGATCCTGTCGGCTAAGGCTTTTGACTTCATGAGCCGTAAGGGTCTCGTGAAGGTATTTCTCCCTACAAGTCGTGAGGATCTTGTAGATGTATTTTCTCCTTAGGAACCGTGAGGATTCCTAAGTGTTTTGTTCTTCTGTAAGTCGTGAGGATCCTACAGGAGGGTTTTCTCCTCATAAATCGAGGGGATTTATAAGGGTTGTTTACCATGCGAACGTATTCCCAGTTACGGATGAAATTTAGCTAGGGAAATGTTTATTCGTGCCCGTGGATTGTATACAAGGGTCAATATTGAACCACTTGTAGGGCAATATTGGAAGTTTGTGGGGGTTTGCTTAAGCACAGGTTTAGGTCTCTGTGACTTAAGACTTTCAATTCCTATGAGCCGTGAGGGTCCCATAGGAGAGTTCTCCTTACGAGTCGTGAGGATCTCGCAAGTGTATTTTCTCCTTAGGAATCGTGGGGATCCCTAAGTGTGTTGCTCCTTTGTGAGTCGTAAGGATCTCACGCAGGTGGTTTCTCCTTACAAGGTCGAGAGGACTCCATAAGGGTTCTTTAACGAAGTTGCGCCCTTTCGGGTTTTCACAAACATTCGCCGGTAGTCCTGCTGTTTTTACTCACGGAGCCCTTTCGGGTTTTCATCCGTGCCCATTTTGCTTATGGACATACCGTTTTTTTTTATTTTCTTTTTCCTTTTTTTTACGAGGTCGCGCCCTTTCGGGTTTTCACGAACACTCGCCGGCAGCCCTGCTGTTTTTACTCACGGAGCCCTTTCGGGTTTTCATCCGTGCCCTTTTTGCTTATGGACATACCGTTTATTTTATTTTATTTTTATATGTTTTTTTTTATATCTCGTCAGCCTAAGGATGCTGCGGTATTAGTTTAAAGACGTTTCGGTCTGCTTATTAGTTTAAAGACATTTCGGTCCACTGTTAGTTTAAGGACATTTCGGTCCGCTGTTGAGAAGCTGGCTACTGCTTATAAAGTTTGAGCTTATGAAGATAGCGAGCGGACATAGTCGTCGTCATCTATCGTTGACCTAGGCTGTGGCTCATTAAGCGTAGTATTTCTTTAGGAAGCGACCGTTTATCGGCCTGAAAGGCCTTTCACCATGCATGTCCATAAGTAGATAGGCCTCACCCTGGTAAACTTTATCTATGATGTACGGGCCTTCATAGTTCGGCTCGAATTTTCCCCGCTTGGCGCGATTGGGGATCATAGGCCTTTTGACCACTAGCACAAGTTCGCCTTGGTGGAATGTCCTCGGAAAGTCAATCTTTCGTATGAGCGCATCATCTTTGCTTTATAAGCTTCCAGATTTTGTTGCGCTATGAGCCTAGTTTCATCAAGGGCGTCAAGCTCTTCAAGCCGAAGGTGAGCATTTTCTTCGTCCGTTAGCTCGTGGTGAACTGCCACTCGTAGAGAGGGTAACTCTATCTCGAGAGGGTAACTCTATCTCGAGAGGGAGTACTGCTTCCGTGCCGAACACCAACGCGTATGGCGTTGTGTTTGTGGCTGTCTTGAACATGGTTCGATACGCCCAAAGAGCTTCTTGCAGTCTCTCATGCCAGTCTTTCTTATTTCGGGACACAGTTTTCTTTATAATTTTCGTCAAGGTCTTGTTGAAGGCCTCGGCGAGACCGTTAGCTCGTGGATTATAGACTGAGGAATATCTCCAGTCTATGTTATGCTGCTGTGCGAAGCGGCTGATTTTATGACTTCGGTAGGCTGGCCCGTTATCGGAGATGATCCGCCTTGGAGTTCCAAACCGATATATGACGTGCATTTTGAAGAAATAGAGGATATTCTCCATCTTCACTTCTCTCAATGGTACTGCTTCTGCCCACTTAGAGAAGTAGTCAGTCGTCGCTAGGATGAAGCGATGTCCTTTAGACGATGCTGGCTCGATGGGTTCGACTATATCAGTCCCCCACATTTCGAATGGCCAGCTAGCTACCGTTGGATGCAACGGATTTGGGTGCTGGTGGATGAAGTCCCCGTGAATCTGGCATGAGTGACATTGCTTCGCATATTCGATACAGTCTTGAATCATCGTGGGCCAGTAATAGCCCATCCGTTTGATCTTCAACTTCATCTTTGGACCTGCTTGGTGAGAACCGCAGATTCCGTCATGAATTTCCTGAACGACTCTTTCCGATTCGTCCGGTCCTAAGCATCTCAGCCACAGAGAATCGAATGACCTCTTGTAGAGAGTATCATTGACGAAGGCGAAGGACAGAGCTCGTTTTATGAGTTGATGTCTTGCGGACGCATCTTCGGGCATTTGGTGGGACTTGAAGTAGTCTATAAAGACTTCCCTCCAATCCTCAACCTTCTCATTTTCTTTTATTTGCAAGGTCGCTTGTCTAGTCACTCCCTTCTCTTCGGGTGATTCCGAAGGTATTTCTGCGGGGGCGAGCACCTGACGACTTTGTACCATGATTCTAACGTCATCGAGGTTCTCGTCAGCCATTTCTTTAGCGAGTTTGGCCAACGCGTCCGCTTTGCTGTTATCCGCGCGTGGTATGCTCTCCAAAGTATAGGAGGGAATTTGGGTTAGCAGTTGTTGCACCTTTTCACCGTATTTTACTAACTCCGGTTTGCATGTTTGGTAATCGCCGTTTACTTGACTAACGACCAGTTGCGAATCTCCGTATATGAGGAGGTTTTCAATTCCCATGTCAATGGCGATCTCGAGGCCTGCTATCAGAGCTTCGTATTCGGCTTCGTTGTTTGTCCTCGGTTCCGTCAGGGAGAACGCGTAGCGCATTATCCCTCCTTGTGGAGTTATAAAGATGAGTCCTACCCCGATTTGATTATAGGGGTACTTTGTTTGCGCTTCTTCACGGAAGATGCTCCGTCAAAATAAAGCTCCCATCGGGTATTATCACCATCGATCGCATCAAACGCATATTCGTCCGGAAGATCGCAGTTTAAAGGAGAGTCGGCTGGTATCGGGTGCTCAGCAAGGAAGTCGGCGATGGCCTGGCCTTTTACTGCTTTGAGTGGTCGATATGCTATCGAGAACTCCATTAAGAGTAGGGCCCATTTAGCGAGTCGTCCTGTCAATATGGCCTTTGACATTAGATATTTGAGAGGGTCCACCTTTGAAATGAGATAGACTTCATGCGCTAATGCGTAATGTCTAAGCTTTGTTATTGCGAAGATCAACGCCAGGCAGTGTTTTTCAATGGGGGAATAATTGCTTTCTGCCCCCAGCAGCACGCGACTTAAGTAATAAAATGCTCTTTCTTTCCCTTGGTCATTCTCTTGTGCCCATAATGCGCCCAAAGAACCTTCAAGGGCGGCCGTGTAAAGAATGAGGGGCTTTCCCTTCACTGGAGCAGCCAACACTGGAGGGTTTTGCAAATACTGCTTGATCTCATCCAGTGCGCCTTGGCATTTGTGATCCCAAACGAATGGGGTTCCCTTCTTCATTAGGTGACTGTAAGGACGACACTTTCCTGAAAGATTGGCTATAAATCGTCGTATGTATGCGAGCTTCCCTTGGAGAGACCGCAACTGTTTGAGAGTCCTCGGCGGAGGCATTCCCATGATTGCCTTGATCTTGGACGGATCTATCTCGATACCTCGGTGTCGAACGACGAATCCCAGGAATTTGCCCGAGGAAACCCCGAATGCACACTTCAGAGGGTTCATCTTCAAGTTGTATTGTCGAAGACGTTGAAATACGGTCTTCAGATGCTCGAGATGTTCCTCATATGATTTGCTTTTAACAACGAGGTCGTCGATATAGCATTCAACGATTTCGTGTATAAGGTCATCGAAAATCTTCGTCATGGCCCTTTGGTAGGTTGCACCGGCGTTCTTTAAACCGAAGGGCATTACATTGTAACAAAATATTCCCAAAGGAGTCCGGAAAGCCGTATGTTTCTGGTCTTCAGGATGCATTTTTATTTGATTATATCCTGATGAGCCATCCATGAATGAGAAAATCTCATGCGTGGACGTATTGTCTATCATCAGTTCGGTGACTGGTACTGGGAAATCATCCTTCGGGCAGGCTTTGTTGAGATCCCGAAAGTCCACGCATATGCGCACCGTACCATTTTTCTTCATCACTGGGACGATATTAGCAATCCATTCAGGGTATTGAACCTCTTGGATAAAGTCGGAGTCTATCAGCTTTTTGACTTCCGCGTTGATGCTCATTTCGAGCTCAAGCCGCATTCTTCTCGGCGCTTGTTCGACCGGCTTGACACTCGGGGATATTGCCAGTCTATGTACAGCAACTTCTGGATCAAGTCCCGGCATCTCGGAATAGTTCCATGCGAAGCAATTTTTATGCTGTAAAAGGACGTCCTTTAACGCAGCTACCTTTTCCTCGGACAGCAGCTCGCTGACGAATGTCGGTCGCGGATCGTTTATCGTCCCCAACTCAATTTTCTTGAGGTTATTTGCAGTGGTATGTATGCCATCCTCTAGTTCTTTCGGAGCTGGGGGAAATTCTGAGATTACCTCATCATTGTTGTTTTCGAAGCACCAGGGAAGGCTGTCCACATTCTCGGACTCTTCTTTTAATATCGTTATCATACGACAGGTGTGAATTTTCTGCCAATCCCAATGTGGAACTGGTTCTTCTTTCGTGGCCTTAGGCTCGTGCTTTTGTGGTGGTGCTACCCTCCAGTTGTTGGACAGAGCGAATTTACCAAGCTGATATTGATCTTCGACCCAATTCTTGAAGGTGAAGCAATCTTCAAGAGGATGACCTACTACTCGATGGTAAAAGCAATAATTTGGGTTGAATACCTCGCCCGCGTGCTCGGGGTGCTTGGACTCTGGCAATGTAAGCATTTGATGTTTTAGAGCAAGCTCAAATATCTTCCTTGTTTTGTTCCGAGGAAAAGAGTATGCTCGACTCATTTTCTTCATGAGGGCTAAGTCAATAACGCTCGACTCTCGGATACGTGGTTTCTTAGCTCTGCCTTGTGGTTGTTGAGCGTCTTTTCTGCTCTCGGACTTGTTTTTGCTTTCGCGTCGAACCTTTTTTGTAGCAGGTTGACAAGGAGCGGCCTTTTCATCCTTCACGGCCTGTCGGAGAAGGCGTCGCGTCTTGGCTTTCTCATAGATGGCCGTCTCACGATTGTGGTCATCTCAGACTTTTTGACCAGATTCTCTTATAAGCCTGTCCATTTGTTCTTCAAATGATGGACCGGGCACTTTTTCATCAGGAACTTTTACTGGCTTAGGATTAGCGTCCTCCCATTGAGCGTCCGCATCTTCATCGAAGTCATACATGACATAACAGCTATTTACTAGCTCTCGTTTCTTTAGCCGGATGTACCCAAGCCCTTTTGTTTCCATTCTCCCGTTAGGCAGTTTGCGTTGGGTCCCGGGAACATTCCAGACCCTGTCATAGAATTTGGCCTCTCTAACGGTCTGTCTGAAAGATATCCCCTGGCATTTCAGCAGTTTCTTCAAACCTTCGGTATAATATCTGGGAAGACGGATAGGCTGAAGCCTGTCGAGTGTGGGATCCACGCCATGCCAAACTTCTTTTTCCACCTTGTTTTCTTCAGAACGGTAGAATAGGATTGCCTTCTCGCCTTCCCGTCCGGGAGGGATATAAAATGTCTGCAATTCTTCTACGCTGTTGGTGTTGAGTGCATCTAGTTCTTTGTAATGTTCAAGCGGTACCATAGTTATCTGCAGACTTCGCTCTTCATCAGCGGAAGCCCGTATTGAAGGCCGAGCAGAGAATACGACATGGACTTCATCCTCCGAATCACTACCAAAGACCAATGTAGGAGTGGACGGTCCTGGCTTGTTATGTTGGGGCGGACCCGAATAAACGATCTCCCCTTCTTCCTCGGTATCACTGCCGAAGACAGGGATGGTGGCGTTAGTTTTATTTTCCGGCTTGTGACACTTCTCCGTATCTTCGAAATCCGGCAAGAAATATTTGGCATCTTCGTATTTGCGGACCTCGTTCACAGAGAACGGGTTCAGTTCTCCCGTCACGGTATACTCAAAACCATCCTTAAAATACTTCATACACTGATGTTGTGTAGAAGGGATGATGTTGTACTCGTGTAACCATGGTCGACCGAGCAAAGCGTTGTAGCATGTCTTGGCATCTATGACGTGGAACTTAATGTCCGTGACGAGTAATCTGAAGCGTAGCGTCAGTATCACAGATCTAAGAGTCTTTGACGATTGGGAGTCGAACCCGGATATGGTGATCTTGTCCCAAGCAAGGTGCTGGACGCTCATGCAGATTTCCTTCAACACCCGCACATTGAGTAGGTTAACAGACGACCCGTTATCGATCAGAATTTTGCCTATCTTTATATCATGGCAGTATCCCGAAACATAGAGAGGGCGATTATGTTCGCAAGTCCCAAGTAGAAGGTCCTCATCGCCAAAGGTAACATCAGCCGTGTGTACTTCCTCCAACTCATCCTTCATCTTTTCCTCGGCCAGGCATGCTTGGAATTGTTCCGGCTCTTGTAAGGCTTTAATCAAAGAATCCCTCGCCTCTTTTGATAGCAACAGGGCATCGAGAATGCTGAGTTGTGAGGGTAGCTTCCTCAGATGTGCCAAGACATTGTAATCCACTTTATTCCTCTTTGGCGGGTTCTTGGCGGTTAACTCTTCCGCAACTCGATCATCCAAGGCGATGTCTTCAGAGGCCTTCTCTTTCCCTTTGTCCTTCTTGTTTAAGGGTCCGAGATTCTTTTCGGGTAACGTCCGGTTGCGTAGCTGTATATTCTCGCAAGCCTTTGGTCCTTCTTCTTTTCCCGAAGTGGATTCTTTAAAGAGGGGGCCAAGCTCTAGCTCCTCATTAGAATCGCTCCCAAATACAGGTACTTGTGATTCCCCGGCGTCAATCATGCAACAACCACTGCTAGGTTTATCAAGCACTTTGTTTATTCCGTTCTGCTCTCGGCGGGCTTTGCGCTTTTCCCGCTTAAACTGCCGATGAGTAACATATCCTTGCCACCACTTACCGAAAGCTTTGCACTCTTCGGTGGGATGCGACACCTTCCGATGGTACAAGCAATAGGAGGGGTGGTTTTCCATTTCACCCGTAATGTTTTTTTCGGAGGGTGGTAGCTTTATACCCATTGACACAGCCTTAGCGAATCTCTTCTTTATCTTGAACTTGATTTTATCTGTGGTGGGTGTATTTTGTTCTAGCGGGAGTACCGCAATTCTTTCACCAAGGCGCTGGCGTTTGGCCCTTTCGAATATAACCGCTTCGTTATCCCGATCAGCTTTGCCCTTTAAGAACGCCTGATTTAGGAATGCATCAATCGCTTCATCCGACGGCTCCAGGATTTTTAGTGTAGGCTCTGCCCCCTGCTTTTCAGCGCGAGGAGTCTCCTCATCGCTTATGGACAAATGGGAAATCACATGGCAACTTGCTACATGTTCCTCAGATTCATTTGACGAACTACCTCCCTCATCTTCTGCTTGGAAGACGTGGCTGAGGAACTCTTGCAATGTAATGGGAGTCCGCGCCTTCTGGTTGTACTCTTCCAGCGCGTCAATTTGCTTTTGCAAGTCCGTGCGCCTATCGCTAGGCTTCACCGGTTTTTTGGCCTTCTTCTTTTTCTTCGAAGACTTTGACGACTGGCTACTAGTGTTTGAACCCCCATCATTGATCTTTGGAGTTGGACGTGGCTTTAACATCCCCTCAACGACCTGCGGTTCCAACGGGCTTTTCCACTTGATCGCCGGACATGCCCGAAGGTCATTCAGCATTCTCTTCGTTTTTGATGATAATACAACCTCCCACGGAGTTTCTTCAATGACAGAGCATGTTGCCCCCGGCGTATTCGTCCCTTTAGAGGTGTGGGGCTGCGGGGGATTCACCTTCCATTTGTCAGATAGCGCAAATTTTCCCTGTCTATACTGGTTTTCAAGCCAATTTTTGAAAACGTAGCAGTCCTCAATCGGATGTCCTAGCACTCGATGATAGGGGCAGTAATTAGGTTCGTTGACGTCACTTGGTTGCAACGGACGTTTTGGATCTGGCAGATTTATGAGTCTATTGCGTAATGCCAGCTCGAATAACCTCTTCGTTTTATCGCGGGGAAAGGAATAAGGACGTCCCATCCTATCCTCAAGGGGTACGTAAGGGCGCGTATTGTTTGGACGAGCAACCGGCTTCAAGTCGTTCGGTTGTTGTTGAGCATTAGCGACAATGATCGCTTTTCCCTTTCCTTTGTCAGTTCGGGAATCTAGCTTTGGGAGAGGGGGTTTATGACCCATCTGGTCCATTTGCGCTAGTTTGTCAATCTAAGCCTGGAAGGAAGTCGGCTTGAAAAACATCATAAACTGTGAGATGGTTGCCTGTGGATCAAGGGTTCCAACAAACATTCCCACCGCAGGGGCTTCTTCTATGCGCTGCTCACACTTTGACCATAGATTACGCCACCGTATAGCGTACTGAACCCATGTCTCGCCGGGTTTTACCCTAGCGTTAATCAGTGCCGTCATCGGGGTACGTTCACTGGCACTTGCAAAGCATTGGGTAAACAGCAGCTTCATCTCCGCGAAGGTTTTAATAGAATCATTAGGGAGTTCAGAGTGCCACTCGAACGCCGTATCTGATAGACTTCCGACAAACTGGCGGAGCAAAAGCTTGTCATCGCCGCCGGTGTTACCGCAAAGCGCCCTGAACTGGGCGACATGCTGATGGGGATTGCCAGTCCCTTTGTAGACATGAAACTTGGGAATTGTGTAACCCGGCGGGTACTTGATTTGGTCATACCAGCCTGGATATGGTCGCCCAGTTTTTACGACGTGGCCGGCTGCTTCGGCCGCATGATGAACCTTTATTTGCTGGGCTATGTATTCGTCCAGATCAGTCTTAGAGATTGTATCCTCTTTAGCTGTTAATAGAGCGGGCTGCGGATTTAATGTATCTCCCTTATCATCTCCAAGGACGGTTAGGGGTTCTTCAGCGGGAGGATCTTGTTGTATCATCATCCCTATCATGTCTTGGAAGAGGAGGCCCATTCGCTGTATGTTGGCCGCTTGTTCAGCAGCCTCTTTATCCCTCTTCTCCAGTATTCGGCGAAGGAACTCGGCGTCGGTCTCTTCCTCCTGGCGCTCATCTAAGGACGTCTCAGGGTTCTCTTTTGGCCCAGTGAGTGCAGCCATTGTGGTCATCATCTCCTGGAGCTTTTGTTGCTGCTCCTGAACCTTGGTCACTGATCGGGTGAGCGGTCGGTGACCCGTAGAAGTACGGCTTTCTTCCTTTCCAGAAGCCATATAAACCGTATGAACAATTATGCCCCCTGACTTGGGGCGTTTAGGTTCACCGCTTTTAAACTTTGCCGCTGACGCGGGAGCTTTCTCTGGCCTCCTTCTTTTGTGGGCCATCGAGGTTAAAGGAGCTGTTGGAGTGGGCATCCTAGCAACTGTCACCCCCTGCTGTTTAATGGGGCAGTTTTTGTTATTTTCCACCTTCGCCTTTTTCTGGTGACGCAAGTGGTCTGGATCGATCACGGAGTCTTGAACCTTTCGCCATACTTTATAAACTTTTGAGGATAGCCGTTGAGGGGGTTGTTCTTGTTTTGTTTCTGGAACTCTCTCCCCAGGTGGAGGCGATCTTTTCAAGGTAGCGGTTGGAGAGTTCTTACGCACTCTCCTCAGTAGTTCAAAGCTGTTCCCAGTTGGAACAGCAGCGTTGACTTCCACCATTGGAGCGGGTGGAGTTATCCCTGAGGGGGAGTTGCCCCCTGCTTTCCTCACTCGTCGCCAATGGCGACGTCGCGCACGACGAGCCATTGGGACTGGCTCGGAAATCGAGATGGTTTCTTGTTGCCCCCTGTTTGGCTGTGGGGTAACTGCCGATGTCAGCCTCTCGAAGACTAATGCCTTTTGACCAGCTGGGAGAGGAGTAGGAACCGTCAATCTTGTGAAGACCGACTCTCTGATGGGAGAAGCCGCTTTAACGACTTCCGAAGCAGCGGCCGTTGCCCTCTTTGGGACGGCCACTTTATAGTTCTGACCTAGCCTGGTGAAAACGGAGACTGTCGGTTTAGTAGCGGGCGACCCGTTGACAGGGGCTGTCGGAACAGTGAGCCGGTTGAAGACCGACTTTTTACCCACTTCCGGTGCAGGTATTGGTGCAGAAAAGCTTGCAGGTGGGATCATAGTCCCGAAGAACAAGCCAGTGGTGGCTTGGGTCACCTGGTCTACCGGCAGAGTAAGGAAGGAAGCCGCTTGGGGCCCATATGCTACACCTCCTGGTGAGGTGGAGCATCCGTTGCAGTGGCATTTCGAGCAGTTGGTACAGCTAGAGGCCATTGAATCTTGAATTCTGCGCCAGGTAAAAGACCAAATCTTAGTAACTTGAAATCCGAAGACAACCATTTAATGAACCGCGATTGGTTGGCGAAGACGACACACGAAGTGTGGAGTGGAAAGAGGAAGGGGTCCCACCGGGCGTGCCAGAATCTGTTCCCCTCCGAATGGCGGCGCACAGGACCGCGATGTCCTGACGCTGAGATTCGGGGCAGATGCTATTTGGTTTTATCCGTCCACCTCTCCGAAGATGCCAAGTTGATTTATGGCACCGTGTATCGAAGGTTTAGACGGATGCGGCCGATGTAGCAGACTTTGTCAGATTCCCCCTCGCTTGAGGGGTTTTTGATTGTGGGGACACTCTTCCCTGCAGGCGCAAGCCCCTGCAGTTAATTACGCTACCGCATCGCGGTAGCCACTTTCTCCTTCTCCAGAATTTCACTTCGTGTCGTGGGTGTTTGTTTTGTTTGTGGTTGCCCGTGGATTGTATACGGAGACTGAGTAATACCGTCGCCCGTAGGACGTGGATTAGTCCAAATCCGTATTTACTTAGATTTGGGTTTGGTGTTTTTAGTTTAAGGATGCCTTAGTCGCGTTGCGGCTAAGATCGACTTAAACGTTCGTTAAGGATACGTTAGTCCTGTTTGAGACTAAGATCAACTTAACGGGATCGTTTAGATCCGACAAAAGAGCGTTTGGGCCCTATTGTTCCAGTTTGGGAGATTCATAGTCCAATTTGGGACTAAAGTCTGTTTGGAGGATACGTTAGCCATTTTTGAGGCTAAGATCGACTCAAACGTTTGTTAAGGATACGTTAGTCCAGTTCGAGACTAAGGTCAACTTAACGGGACCGTTTAGGTCCGACAAAAGAGCATTTGGGCTCTATTGTGCCAGTTTAGGGACGTGGTGGTCCATATTCCAGTTTAGGGACGTGGTGGTCCAATATTAGTTTAGGGACGTTTCGGTCCGATATTAGTTTAGGGACGTTTCGGTCCGATATTAGTTTAGGGACGTTTCGGTCCGATATTAGTTTTAGGGACGTTTCGGTCCATTATTAGTTTAGGGACGTTTCGGTCCGATATTAGTTTAGGGACATTTCGGTCCGATATTAGTTTATGGACGTTCTGGTCCATTATTAGTTTAGGGACGTTTCGGTCCAATGTTAGTTTAGGGACGTTTCGGTCCGTTGTTAGTTTAGGGACGTTTCGGTCCGTTATTAGTTTAGGGACGTTTCGGTCCGCTATTAGTTTAGGGACGTTTCGGTCCGTCATTAGTTTAGGGACGTTTCGGTCCACGAGTTTAAGGACCCCGCAGTCCATATGGGTGTGTGGTCGTTGGGACCCGTCACCTCTTTGACGTCGTTGAGGAATTACAACGATGGATGTCAAAGGAGTTCGGAGATGTACCCTCGAACCGGATGTAGATTGATTTAGCAGACGCAACGTCATCAAACAAACGGAGCCACGGCAAAATCCCTAGTTCCCACCGGGCGTGCCAGAATCTGTTCCCCTCCGAATGGCGGCCTGGACGTTAGGACGTCTGTGCCTGAGATTCGGGGCAGATGCTATTTGGTTTTATCCGTCTACCTCTCCGAAGATGCCAAGTTGATTTATGGCACCGTGTATCGAAGGTTTAGACGGATGCGGCCGATATAGCAGACTTCGTCAGATTCCCCCTCGCTTGAGGGGTTTTTGATTGTGGGGACACTCTTCCCTGCAGGCGCAAGCCCCTGCAGTTAATTACGCTACCGCATTACGGTAACAACTTTCTCCTTCTCCAGAATTTCACTTCGTGTCGTGTGTGTTCATTTTGTTTGTGGTTGCCCGTGGATTGTATACGGAGACTGAGTAATGCCGTCGCCCGTAGGACGTGGATTAGTACAAATCCGTATTTACTTAGATTTAGGTTTGGTGTTTTCAGTTTAAGGATGCATTAGCCGCATTGCGGCTGAGATCAACTTAAACGTTCGTCAAGGATACGTTAGTCCGGTTTTAGACTAAGATCAACTCAACGTAGTGATTAATTTAATGTATGGCCATCGGGACTCGTCACCTTTCTGACGTCGTTGAAGGATTACAACGACATGTATCAAAGGAGCTCGGAGATGTACCCTCGAACCAGAGTTGATTGGGAGTTTTATAATCCATTTGAATATTTAAGGATACGTTAGCCGTGTTTGGGGCTAAGATCAACTTAAACGTTTGTTAAGGATACGTTAGTCCAGTTTGAGACTAAGATCAACTTAACGGGACCGTTTAGATCCGATAAAAGAGCATTTGGGCTCTATTGTGCCAGTTTAGGGACGTTTCGGTCCGATATTAGTTTAGGGACGTTTCGGTCCGATATTAGTTTAGGGACGTTTTGGTCCGATGTTAGTTTAGGGACGTTTCGGTCCGATGTTAGTTTAGGGACGTTTCGGTCCACGAGTTTAAGGACCCCGCAGTCCATATTCATGTGTGGTCGTTGGGACCCGTCACCTCTCTGACGTCGTTGAAGGATTACAACGATAGATGTCAAAGAAGTTCGGAGATGTACCCTCGAACCGGATGTAGATTGATTCAGGAGAGCCATTTTGCTCAGCCAATTTAATTTAAGGACTTATGGCCACGATTGGGCTAAGTCCAGTAAAAAAGAATGTCCAACATTGCTTTTGCATTTTTATTTGGGCTTTGCCCAGAAAGGATGCAGGGCATCAATTTGTTTTTGGGCTCTGTTCTTTATGAATGATGCAGAGCATCAATTTTATTTGGGCTTAGCCCTTTTATTGCCTTGCAATTTATTTTGGCCTGCTAGGTCTTTTTGATTTGGGCCTGGCCCTTCAAGTAATGCATTGTATTTGTGCAAAGCACCAAGAATCTTTTAGATTCAAGGAAAGGAGTGCAAAGCACTTTTTTAATTTCTTGATCTAGATTTAGATCAAAGAAAAGAAGAAAAAATCTTTTCTTTCTTTCTATCTCAGAGAACCAGAGGCTCTCTAGCAAGTGCAAGGTACTATTTTTTATTTTTATTTTTATTTATTTATTTATTAAAGATCACTGATCTTGTCTTTTAGATCAATGATCTATTCCTAAGAGACTTTTCTCTTATTTCAAAGGTTTTTACCTTCTTCGTTTTTTTGTGTTCTCAAGAAGTTCTCCAGAGCTCTTTTCTCTCTTTCCTTTTTGTTTAATCCAATTCTCTATATATTTGAAATGGGGTCTGGGGTCCTTTTTATAGTGCTCAAAAATCAGTTAAATTTGTTAAAAAGATCTTTTCTGAGTGATTTGGGGAATTTCCCCCACCGTTGAATCTTTGATCCAAAGGCCCCTGTTTTTACAGAAGAAATCTTCTTGTTTAAACAAGAACAGAAAAATATCCTTAAATCTTAATTCTGTTGTTGCGCAACTCACCAGCGTGTGACACGTGTCGCGCAGTGAAGCGTTTGCGCAACAGCGCTTGCGCAACTGCGCAGACACGTGTCGCGCAGCGGTGCGCTTGCGCAATTGTGCTTGCGCAACTGCGCAGACACGTGTCGCGCTGCCGTGCGTTTGCGCAGTTGAACGTTGCTTATGTTTTAAAGAGCCTTGCTCTGATTGGACGTACTGCCTTGGGCATTGTGCTGCCGTGTCAACTTCTGACACGTGGCGCGTTGCGCGCAGCGTACGGGAACTGAAGCGTTGCTTCAAAATTTGAATTTTCAAAATTCAAGCAGAGCCTTGCTCTGATTGGGGGAACAGTCAGTTCTACGACGGTGGATTTCTTCAAAGATCAAGAGTCCGGTCGCTTCAACGACGGTGATCACTTCGACGATATCACCCCGATCTTCTGCCATTATAGCTGCAAAGGTAAAACTAACCTGGTTTTAGCTGAAATTTTGAACTGCATAGATAGATTTTTCCCCCTACACAGATGGATTATTTGGGTAGGATGTCTCGTGCTTGAAATTGTTCTAGTTGTGTTTTATGCATCATAGTTGTGTATCAGGTGTGTGGAAAGAAATGCAGGGAGATAGTGTTGGTTGTTGATGGTTTTGCAAGTATGGAACTGTTGATATTTTCCAATTTTCATTTGCAATTCTAACTCTGTTTTTCAAGTCTTAGCTTACTGCTAGAATCATTATGGTCTTCGAATGCATTGGTTGTGATTGGTGTCTTTGAATTTATCTTCTGCATGTTTAGTTGTGATATTTTTATTTAATATGCGATTGTAGATGGGCTCACAATCGGAGGAAATGATTTTACGATTTTGCATTGGAGGTGCCACTGCTGTAGTCCTTGCGCTAAGAGCTTATGTTCTGTTAAAGCGCAACGAACATAATAAAGGTAGCAACATTCCTAGAGACCCCTCATGGAGAAGACATTTATGTAGAAATGTGCACATGTTTCAGATATTGAATGATAGTAGTACTAGTTGTGTTGATTACTTACGAATGCGTAAAATACCTTTTCTCAAACTTGCACAACTATTTAGGGAGCTACGAATCTTGTAAGACACCGTTCAAGTACCAATTGAAGAGCAAGTAGCCATGTTTCTTCATATAGTAGGACACAAAGCTAAAAATAGAGTTGTGAGACTGGAATTTGTAAGATCCGGTGAAACTGTTAGCCGTTATTTTAATGACGTCTTGCGCGCTATATTTTCTATTCGTAACCGTTTTATGAAGTAACCAATCGGTGTTACTCCTCAAGAAATCGTCCATAATTCTCGTTGGTATCCATTGTAGGGTTTCTAGGCACACTCATGAGGTTCCACAAGGCATCAACCATGCCAAAATCAAATTTTACATGTGCCGAGAAACCCTAATGCAAGATCGTTACTAGAGGTAAGGCGAAAAACATGCAAGTCAACTACTTTAACTACAAGTGAAAGGGATTACAACCTTTGTAGATCCGGTCCTCCACTTCTTTAGCTCACTGTTGACGTCCCTTCGCTGCGATCATCGGGATCCCGGACTCTAGCATTAGTTTCATCGGAGAAATGAGCGGGCTAGGTCGTTGATTTCGATGCCGAAGATGATCTACGTCGAGGCGACTCAAACTCAAGCTCCATCTTCACTAGGTCATGAAACTTGTAAAGATAACACACTCTACTACATGGCAAGTTGTAGAGGATGAAGAAATAGGAAGTGGGTTCACTTTAGAATTGGATTTCTCACTTTATTTCATCACTTGAAATTTTCTAGAAAAGGTTTTCTTCTTCATAAAGAAGAAGAAGAAGAGAATAGAAAATGAATTAATGAAAATAATAAATCAAGTGAAGCTTATCATAATGCAACCATGGGTAAGTTAACTTATGTAGAGAGCAAACCATAGTTTAGGTAATGGTTAGGTTTAAGAACAAAACAAAAATGGTTTAGACTTTTCAAAGATGCTTGAAAACATCATGAAGCTTCTAGCAAATAACAAAGAAAGCCACCATTTTGTTTTTACAAAATAAATAAAGAAAATAAAACCCTAACCATTAACTAAACATGGTGTAAATCATACACATACCCAAGTTTGCATGTATCATCAATCATGATACAAAATAGTGCACAAACATATATCACATATATAGCTTGTGCATATCAAGTGAGAAAATCAATCTTAAGTGAACAATACTAGTCAATGTAAAGTAATATATCCAATATATAATTATACATTAAATCATTAAATCAACACTTGATTTAATGATCCGGTCATACTGCATATAACCGACTAATATCAAGTGTATCAATATATCGAATCAACATTTGATTCTGTAACCCGGCTATATCTTATATAACCGTCCGATGATACAAATCACGAGAATAGAATTTAGTATCACATACTGGTATTATTCTCGGTCCCGCACATATCTCATATGCGCTCCTATTTCGTTTCGCTTGAGCCAGGAAGCCTTTGTGTAGGACTCTAAAGACTCGTCAATACGCCGGCAGTAGGTGATGATCATATCAAACACCCACAAGCCGTAAGCGGTCTGCTAAACGTAACGGCCACCCGGGTATTGAGCAATCAGAAGATCAACGAGCAAGCCCGCTCACACTCCTGCGAATCCAACCAGTAACACTTACCGTACAGTCCGGTCTGTTCGTCTGATATGTCGCATATCTCGCCTAGGGGTGGTAAACGTCAGACCCCAGTAGCTTGATAAGTCATACCGATGTAAGGTCCATAACAAGCACGAAACTACTGATAACACTTACCAGTAAATCAGTGCAACCCTGGCCAGGGATTTCCAGTTATGGCCAGTCGAGCATAGCGCAACATCAACCCCCAATACCGGGAGAGACGAATCCCCTCCTATCGCTCATTGCCTCCATGTGAATCGGGACTGTACCCAAAAACCACCTGTTTGCACGACTCAGTAGAGCTGTGGTAGGGTGGAAATCAAAGCACAGTGGGAGACACACAAGACTCTATGACGATCTCGGGTCAACAGACTAAGCTGTACCAGTGTCACCAAAGAACTGCCATCTGACGTGAGGTATAATACCATCTGGGAGTTCTCGGCGAGTCCGTTCAGTGTACCCAGTCTCCACTGAGCACCCGCATACCATCTCTGATGTCAAACACCAATGCATATGGGATCATCCATTGCCCATCACATGGGTCGAGAAGATATATGCTAATCTACTCTGGAATATCGATGCCCCGTCTCGATATTCCCACGACTAGGAACATTAAAGGATGTACTCATGGACTACCCAGGCTCCACTAGTATGATCTACATCACAGTCCTGGAAGTCGAGCACATATCCTAAGGGCTTTATCAACATGTAATAGAGAGACAACAAGTATACATGTTAAGATAAAGAGTAACCAGATAGCGTACTATCATGTCGAGCAAGAAAGTCCTACCTATATATGTCCCACCATCCACTACAATATACATCCTATGTACAGTAATGGCCTCTAGGGCATACATATAACTAACAATCTCCCATTTGCACTAGGGTCATCTGTAGCAGTGGTTGTAGTATCTAATACTCAACCATCCCATATAAGTCTCTCTCTGGGAAAAAGGCCTTTGTGAGTGGATCCGCCGTGTTATCCTCTGAGTCTACTCTCCTAACCTCGATCATCCTGGAGATCAACTATCTCCATGATCAGGTGATGCTACCTCAGTGTCACGTCCCGCTTTCCAGAGTACGCAAGATTGGGCACGTGACATAGCCAACCATGCTACCTGTGGGTAGGAAGTATCCATCCACAGTCACATTACGGTTGTAGAGATATCAAGAACAAGCTAAATAAACTAATCTAGCACATGTCCAAATCCATAATAACAAGAGTCAATAAACAATAAGTGCGGAAGCAAATGATCCAATACAATAAATAAATAGTACGTCCCATAATGCGGGCTCACATCTGGAAATGAAATGAAATAAATAAACTAATCACTATGGAACTCACAGATCAGCCTGCTGGCTGAAGTACTCCTGCTCGGTCGGCGACAGTGGTAAAGAATCTGGGCCATGCAAAACCCAGACGTCAGCGCGTCATGTCAACCAATAATATAATATAAACATGGTAATAAGCAATGCAGGGATGAACATGAATAAAGCAGTACTATGAAATAACAGTGCAGGGTAATGTGCAGTGGTAACTAAACTGTCCTATCAGGTTTTTACTCTAAAGTCTTTGAAATCAATTGGTGACTCGTCGATGTAACTCAATAGTATCCCGTGCGTGCCCGGGACCACGGTCAAGATTCTCGGGGCTGAATCCGAGACGTGCCGCTAGGCAGTAATAGGTAGCAGGATGGGCGAGTGATGTCAGCATCATCACTCCGGGGCTGGCCAAGCCCGTAAGACTGATCAGAACAGCTATCGGACTGTTGAGTTACAAGTCGGTTTCACCTTTGATTTCCCCATATCCCCAAGTTATGTATGTCAGGTCAGGTATTCAGTAATCAAGGACTAATGCCAACACAGGATCAGGTAACAGGTCAGGTTTGTCTGGATAGACAACAGGAATGGTCCATGAGGACCCCAAGTCAGGTTTGTTGGCATTAGGCATAAGATCAGGTAACAAGTCAGGTCATGGTACAACAGGTTGAGTCGGTATGTATATATATATCGTGTGTAGCAAGGTCAGGTCAATATGTAATGTAATCGAATGTGTGCTCATAACAAGTATAGAAGCGAATAAGGAACAACAGCAGGAAACACAGTAAATAACAATAATAGTTCATTTAATCACAGTGGTGCTTTGTATTATCTTATTAACAGGTTCGAGCACCCTTGGGGTGCAATAATCACAGGGTAAAGCAATATCAATAACATAAAGCAATGAAACTATATGAAATTAAAACTAAAGCATAGATAATAGTCACAAGGATGATCTAACAAATAAAGCAAGGAACGTTCTAATTGGTTTAGTTAGTTAAAGCATGGATTAAGAGCAGACCAATTAATTACGCGAAGCTACTATAATGATTCAATGTTAATGATAATTGCAACCATCAATTCTAAGCTATACTATACTATCGATATCACCATCACTGTGTTGTTATATTAAATAATATGATATTTAAATGTATAGCAAGACTTGATCTTATATATTAGCATGTTAGAGTAAGTATTCGGATACTTGCCTCGACGGTTTCGCAAACCGGAAAACACGAACGCAACGTCGGCGGAAAACACGCTACGGATGCACGGGCCACGGATCGAGTCTAAACAGCGAACAGCGGGACCACACGGACCAGAGTACTTCGCTGGAGATTCGGGTCCAGACGGCGGCACGGCCGGAATCCGGCGAAATGTCAAAACGGCGACCAAGTTAGCAAAAAAAAAAAAAAACGACACACGGACACTAAAGACCAGCGAGGGGGTTAACACGAATGGAAAGGTAAAGAGATGCTTACAGGGAAGAACCAGGGGGCAACCACGACGGGTTCGACGGCGATGGGGCGCCGGCGAGGCAGCGATGGCGAGCAGCGAAGGCTGAAAAATTTCTGGGTTCGCTGGAAAGGGATGGTGCGGTGAGTAGAGGGGGTTGCTGGCCCGATCTGGTGTTCAGGGGGAGAAGGAGGTGGTCGGCGGTGGCTCTGGCAACGACGGCGAGGGTCGACGGCGAGTTTCCCGGTGACTAGGGTTGGGGTTAGGGTTGGGCTCGGATTCTGTGGTGGTCCGGCGAGGGGAGGAGGAAGACGAGGAGGTCGGGACGAGGGTGAAGGGAGGAAGGCTCTGGCGTCGTCGGCGATGGGAGGCGGCGGCGACGGCGAGCCCTGCGTGCAGGTGGTGGCGTCGGGGTTGGGTTGCAGGCGCTGAAGAAGGGAGAAGAGGAGGAAGTCGTGCAGTCGAGGCTGTGGAGGTGAGGAAGACGGTGGTGGTGGTGGTGTTGGCGCGGGGACTGCGGCGGCGACGGCGACGAGAGGCTCGGGTTAGGGTTCTCGCGAGTGTTTTTGTGATGGGGAGATGAAGGAACAGTGCCCTATAAATAAGAACAGAGAGAAAGAGCGAGTTATAGGAGAGAGGGAGAGAGAGAGATTGTTAGAGAGAGAGAGAGGAAAGATTAGAGAGAGATAGAGAGAGACGGAGAGAGAGAGAGATTGGTTGGTGGGGCCCACGAGGGAAATGGGCGCTCGCGATTGGCTGGGATGGGTACGGGAGGTGTAAAAGGAAAATTTTAAAGAGATTTAAAAGATTTATTCGTTAAATTTTAGTAACTGAGTATATTTTTATAGTTTTAAAATATATTTAATTAAATGGGCATTTCGGCGCTAAATGAAACATTTCCAAATCGCGCCCGGGTTGCGCCCAAATGTTTCAAATTCAAATCATAGGATTTTAAGCGAGTTCCAAATTTTGAAATGAGGTGTTTTATGATTAAAATGCATGCCCCCAAGTCGGACACTTGCACGAGCGTGTAGCCGTCCAAACTTGCCCGTTTCGCCGAACGGAATGAAATCTCGACGCGCGGTCGGTACCACGCGACTAGTGGCGACGAGTAGGCCAACATGGATATTTTTAATTTCACTTTAGGTGTTAAAATTTGTTATAGGCAAAAAGACTTAGCCGGTTAAAATTTAGCAAAATCACCAAACAAGCAAGATAATTGAAATAAGCAATGTATAACACTCAACTAGTATCAGAAATAGTATTATAGGGCTCGGGTGTTACACTCAGAATATGTCTGGGTCACTGATGGGACCGGGGTTCCTTGGCTAAAGCCACACTTCCATTGTCATACAATGGTAGGAACCTAGTTCATCTCATGAACTAATATACACCCAAACTTCCTCTTTGGTAGTATCTTTGACAGCGATGTCACCAGCCTTTATCGTCTAGTTTGCCATGGTATATAGCTTGGAACCTTTCCAACATACCGTCCCTCCACTGAGGGTAAAGATAATGTCTGCGACTGACATTCAGTCGTCCTTATCACCCTGGAACTTTTCCAGTGATTCTCTCCGGGATTGATTGATACCATCTCACTACAACTAGTGAGAATCCTAACATCCATTTAGATCTATCTTATAGATCCAAAAACTCAGGATTTAGGAGGTATCACTTTGATCCTATATGGAGAATCATTGTGATAGGAGGAGATTGACCGTGCGTAGCATAGGAAACTCTTTTCCTATTAAGAGTATGTTATCCACGTACTCTACGAGGATCACCACCTTACTCTCTACTACCTTTTTGTATACACAAGGTTCATCTACCATTTTGATGAAGTCAAATTCTTTGACTACCACATCAAAACAGACGTTCCAACTCCGCGATGCCTGCTTTATCCTGTAAAGCAACTTGCACACGTTTCCGCTGCTCCCACTGTCTACGAAGCCCTCTGGCTGTGTACTTATAGACGCTCTTTCTAAATCAATATTTAGAAAAATAGTCATGACACCCAACCACCAGATATCGTAGTCATGGTATGTAGCAATGGCAAGTAGGATCTGGATGGACTTAAGCACAGCTACTGGAAAATGTTTCATCATTATCCACGCCTGGTCGATGACGAAAAACTTTTAACAAGTCTAGCTTTGAAAGTCTCAACTTTTCCATCTACACCAAGTAATCTTCTCAAGATATACTTGCTCCTGATGGGGATTTAACCCTTCAGATATAGCAACCAAAGTCCATACTTTGTTGGTGTACATGGATTCCATATCAGATCGCTAAGCATCCAGCCATTCTTACAGAGTCCCTACTCTCGATGGCCTGCTCGAAACTATGTGGGTCATCATCTCATGATGCATTCCTCGCTCCCACTGTCATTGAGAAACCGAAGTATTTCTCAGGCGGATGAGGAACCCTGCTAGATCGGCGGAGAGGCTGAGGTTCGTCGGGGACTATTGAATGTTTTGGCTCTATCAAATCATCAGCTGTAGTTTGTATAGCTGGAAATCCTTCCAGTTCTACAGAACTGATCTTGTCTCGAGCTTGTCCGGATTTTGCTTTTGATATAGGCCGGACAACCCCAAATCTTAACTTACTTAAGAGATGGGCTCTTCCCATACTATATCTCATATGGAGTGGTAGGCAGTGATATGATTCGAACCTAATTCAATAGGTATGCAATTTCTTAAGTGCATAACTCCCAAAAGGAAACAGGTAACTCAGTAGTACTCATCATAGAGCGCACCATATCATATAGGGTGTGATTGCTCCGCCCCGATACACCGACGTGCTGTGGTGTATACGGAGGAGTAATGCTGAGAGAGAATCTCATTCTCCTTTTGAATAGTCCAGGAATCCCGTGCTCAAGTATTCTCCTCCCTGATCACATCAAAGGACATAATACTTATACCCGTTTTTGGTTCTCTACTTCTAACTTATATTCATTGAATTTCTCAAAAGCCTCAGACATGTGTTTCAACAGAAACATGTGTCCGAATCTTGAGAGATCATCAGTGAATGTAAGGAAATACAAAGAAACAGTCCTGGCATATGTAGACTGGGGACCTTTATACATCACTATGTATCAGTCCCAAGAGTTCACTAACTCTTTCTCTATTTCCAGTAAACAGAGCTATGGTCATCTTATCTTTGTGACATGACTGGCAAGTTTTATAAGATGTAAATTTAAACTGATTTAAATATGCATCTAAATGTAACTTAGCTAGTCGGGTCGCATTGATATGACATAGTCTACAATACCTCAAGAAGAATTCGTTCATTTCTGAATTCTTCCTCTTGTGTGTGTTCTTTACGTAAGGAACTATAGTTTGATTTAGAATGTATATGCTTTTAGATAATGCGCCTGAATCGATCAACTATTGATATAGGAAATGTGCAAAACATTATCCAACAATACAAAATTATATCATTTCTTTAATAAATAAAGAGACTGATATGGTGTTGTATATCAGGTTCGGTATCTAATAACATTTGTTCAGAATCAATGTATTTGGAAATACAGGGTGATAGTGACCAACAGACTTGGCTGCAACACTTGCACCGTTTTCTGTCTCATGAAACTTATCACCCGTTCTCAGTTCTCTACCTTTCTGTAGCCCTATGTAACAGATTACATATCTGGAATCCTGATCCGGTATCAAATACCCAGGACGTAGAGGATACAGAGAAACAGTTCTTTGTAATGAACACACCCGAAGGAGATGCATCTCATGCACTTTCTTCGTTTGGGCGGCATGGGAATCCTGGTATTCCCTTAATTCCTGCTCGGTCTTATAACAATTATAAGTTGGAGCGGGACCAACGTTCCCCAGCTCAGTATAACAAGCGGGTTCGGTCAATACATCCATATTATTATCTTGATTAAGGCGTGACATGGTCGCTACCTGGTGAGAGAGAGAAGAAAACACTCTGCGTGCGCTCTTGCAAGATTAGATTGGTTATTTATTTTATCTAATCAGGATGGCTCCCACTGTTTTTATCAAATCTTCCTTCAAACCCTAAAAGGAAAGACTAGCCGGGATTAATTACACTCTACAAGTTCGCTAATCTTTCAGCCAGGCTAGTGCTGGTACTTTGAGGGAGGTTCCCCGTGCTTTCGCACGGATCTAATTAAAATAAACCTCGTTTTCCCAGGGGCGTAACCCCGTTGACACCTTTCTAGACACCTACTTGATCGGCTAATTGTAAAGTGCAAAACTCTCCCAGGAGTAACAATTACTCGCAGTGGGTATCGGGATCCAACTATCATATAGAAGATATGCAATCTCATTGCAAATTTCAACACTTGAAACTCCCGATAATGGTTTTTACCCCTAGCACCTATGACCTTGGCTAAGGTCAACAAATCATAAGCACTAGTCAAGTTCTACCCGTCATTTCGTGATTAATTAGACCCACCCACATGACCCTTAGCTAAGGTCAACAAAGCCACATGACTGTCCTAACTAATCGCATTATATGCGGTGTAGGAAGACATCACTTAGCTACCGTACACTATGCCTTGACTATGGTCAACAAACACAGCACGAATACTAAGTACTCTACTTCCTAAAATGATGGAGGGTTGCGGATGGTTTTTAAGAAAACCTTTAACGCTTCGAACTTGATCTTGTTGCGGAATCAAATGGTTTTTAAATGGAGTGTTTTTGAGGCTTTTCTAGTTTTGCTAAAGGGGTCACTCCCGGTGAAGGGATCGTCGGCCCTTTCCTCATCGAATAAGGTGCAGGATATATCATATATACCGCTGTGCAAAGCAAAAACTATAGAAGCAATCAAAAGACAAACCGAGAGTTGTAGCATCTGCTAATTATTGCTAAAGAGGTCACTCCCGGTGAAGGGATCGTCGGCTCTTTCCTCATCGAATAAGGTGTTGGATGTTCTACAAGGAACACCGCTATGCAAAGCAACAACTAGAGCTACCTAATTTTATTTTTGAAATTCGATTCCACAACATCTTTTAGGTTTATTTTCTTTCATTAATCATATTAATGAAGTCCCATCATTTAAGTCCACCTAAACATCACAGATAAATATAACGTACGCTTATGCCATCCGCATTCGCCTCGATGTCCCGTCTGCACCGTTAGGTTAGGTAACTAACGGCAGAACGAGTCAGGGCTAGTGAGGGTGTAAAACATAAGCAACGTCTATATAAAATATCATATATACTATATACAATATCTTTCTGAACATATCACATGATCACATCACAGATAACGCAGCAGAAAATATCATATGAAATATTGGATATACTAGAACGTCCGTGTTTTATTTTGAGCCTGTATAAAACACGGATTCCACGTTCGTGATGAATAGCCAATCCCACACCCCTAGACCCCTACAAGAGCGGCAAGCAACCCTACCAATTCTAGGGTTAGGAGACCCGGACTCGACTCCTCGAGATGGTCTCCCACTGGACCCTAGAACCCGGTTACTTGTGCTCCCCTCCTTGGGTCTATCCTAATGCGGAAAAGTAAATAATATACAATGGTGACATCATCTTCAACCCGGAAGTGTCCCAACAAAAGAATATTACATACAAGTTTTTTTTTTACATGAATGAAAATGAAAAACACTCATCTCACATAAAAAAATCCCCGGCCATTCAAACACGACGATCCAATATAACATATCCAGCAACACATAGCATCACATGTCATCAACGTAAGTAAATATGCCCATCCCAATTGTCGTTGACATATAGCAACGAAACCGACGATATCACATATTACACTTACGGTCGCAGAAAAGAAAGTGTAAAACTACAACAGTTGGAATCCGCAAACTCTTTAGACATCGCATGAATAACCAATTATAAACCCCGCATTTTAGTCTCATTATTGAAAACTCTTTTCAATATTAAGTCGGGCAATTCAACAAGATTCCCGACATTTTGATCGAATGCTCGTCGCAAACTTTAGTAGACGGCCGCACCCCCGATGCCGTCGACGAAGTGCACTAAGGCGGAACACCGCTACCGCGAGCACCCTGTCACGCCCCGCTTCCCAAAGTACGCTAAAGTAGGCACGTGACATAGCCAACCATGCTACCTGTGGATAGGAAAAATCCTTCCACAGTTACATTACGGCTTTGGAGATATCAAGAACAGGAAAGTAAACTAACTACCTAGTACATGTCCATAAGCCAGAGTAAAAGAGTCAAGAGATAACAATATACGGAAGCCAAAAGATACAATAAATGAAACACCTGGAGTGAAACTACGTACCGACAGGAACCTCACCGCTCGTCTAACAGCGGCAAAACTCCTAATCAGTCTGCAGCAAGGTAGAAGAATCTGGGCCATGCAAAACCCAGACGTCAGTGCGTCAAGTCATCAAGTAATAACATAATAAACAGGTAATGCGAAATAAACATGAATAAAGCAATAGTGACAATCATATAAATCAGAGCAGTGCAGGGTAGTGTGCAGTGGTAAACTGGACTGTTCTATCAGGTTCTCTGTTCTAAAGTCTTTGAAACCAAATTGATGAATCATCGATGTAACTCAATAGTATCCCGTGCATGCCCGGGACCACGGTCTAAGACTCTCGGGCTGAAACCGAGACGTGCCGCTAGGCAGTAAAGGGTAGCAGGTATAGGCGAGTGATGTCAGCATCATCACTCCGGGGCTGGCCTAGCCCGTAAGACTGATCAGAACAGGTATCGAGCTGTTGAGTTACAAGTCAGGTTTCACCTTTGATTTCCCCATACCCCCAAGTTATGTATGTCAAGTCAGGTATTCAGTAATCAAGAACTAATGCCAATACAGGATCAGGTAAAAGCAGGTTTGTCTGGATAGACAACAGGAACGGTCCATGAGGACTACATGTCAGGTTTGTTGGCATTAGACACAAGATCAGGTAACGGGTCAGGTCATGGTACATCAGGTCAAGTCAAGCAGTGTACGGTACCATGTCGGGTCAAGCACTATGTATGTAGCAAGTCAGGTCAAGAGGTAGACAATATCATGGGTGTGCTCACAATCAGTTGTATAATCAAGCATGGTCATCAATAACATGATATAAGTAATGAATTAAGCAATAGGCAGATTCATTCGATTTGTAATACAATTATCAAATTTGTCACAGAGATGATTACAAGAGTGCAGTAAGACAAGTATAGCCGTTTAGTCATGTTAACAAGTTTAAGAACCCTTAGAGGTGCAATGATTTATATAACGGTTCAGTACAGCTATTTCAGGTTAAATGCATACGAGTGTCCGAATGGAACAAAACTACAGGGATAAATGCCATAAGCTATGTTAACATTAAAAATGTGATTAAACTGGTAAATATAGTTATCAGGTTCAATTTGCAAACTGTAGGTTCCAAGTTTAACGGTAAAATGATATAATACACTACTGTACATGAAAATGAGGAATAATTGTACCAAAGCTAAATTTACAGGTTTAGGGTGTCATAATGTATATGTAAATATTGTATAGCATGTAGCAAGGGGTACTTGCCTCAACGGGCCACGAACCGGGAAAAACGGAACGTAAAAATGTCGGCGGGGAAACTCGCGACGGTCGCACGGTTCACGGAATGAACCTAAACAACGAACAATGGAACCACACGGGTCGGGGTACCTCGCTGGAATGTCGGGTCACGTCGTCGGCACGGCCGGATTCCGGCGAGATAAAAAACAACGAACAACTCTTTCAAGGATTGTAATGTAAGAAAAGAAAAGAGAAGAGAGGAAGGATGGTGGAGAGGATGCTTACATTGATCAACAGAGGGGTTGCAAAGGTTGACGACGTCGACGGAGCTCCGGCGGCCAGCCAACAGTGACCGCGACGGCAGCTGCAGTCCAAGAAGCCTCAACAGAGAAGGGAAAGGAGAATAAAGGAAAAGAGGAAGGAAACAATGCTTACAGAGGGGGGTGCTTGCGAGGCCGGGGCACGGAGGCGAGACCGTCGGCGGCGACAGATCCGGCGGTGAACAGTAGCACCTTCAAGAACCCAAAGCAGTAAACATCCAAGAAGCTAGTATAGATGAAAAAAGGAAGAATGAGATGGAGCAAGCGCTCACCGAGGGTTGCACGAGGCAGGGGAGAATGGAGACGGGGTCACCGGTGGCGAGAAGCAGAAACGGGTGCAGGTGGTCGCGGTGGGGTGTGCAGGTGGCTGGGAACGCGGGGAAAGGAGGAAGAGGGGCTTGGTGAGGTGAGGATGAGGATGAGGATGAGGAGGCGAGGGTGCTGGTGACGGGGTGCCGGCGTTGGGCTACGGCGGCGAGGAGGGAGGCGGTGGCCAAGGCAGCGCGATGGTGGGTTCTCGTGAGAAAAAGAATGGAGGAGGGAACAAGAGTTTTTAAAATATAGGAGAGAGAAAAAGAGATTTGAGGGAGAGAGAGAGATATGAAGGGGAGAGAGAGAGATGGTGAGAGAGAGAGATAGAGGGAGAGAGAATGGGAGTGGGGCCCACGGAAAGGATTTGAGAGAATGTGATTGGCTGAGAGAGAGATTTAGGTGATAGGAACTATTTAAAGAAGATTTAAACGATATAGGAAACAGTAAATATACATATAGGTTAAGGAAATATTCGAAGGTTATGAAATATTCGAATTTGGGATTTTGGCGCCAAATAAAACATTTCCAAATCGCGCCCGGGTCGGGTCCAAAAATTTGAAATTGAAATAATAGGATTTTAAGCGGGATCCAAATTTTAAAATGAAGTGTTTTATGATCAAAAAGCATACCCCCAAAACGGACACATGTACGCGCGCGTAGCCGTCCAAACTCGCCCGTTTCACTGAACGGGACGAGAATACGATGCACGGACGCTACTACGGGGTTAGGGGTGTCAAGTAGACCAAGATGAATATTTTTAATTTTATTTTAGATGCCAAAATTTTGTTATATGCAGAAATGACTTTGCCGGGTAAAATTTACAGTAAATAACAATCAAGCAGGTTAAACGAAATGAGTACCACACTACGCTCAAACAGTAACTAAAAATAGTAGCATTGGGCTCGGGTGTTATATTATACCCAACTACAAAAAGAATTTCGTCCTCGAAATTCCAAGAATTCAAAGGTAGAAAACTACAAGAAAAGGTGAGGAAACTTCTGCCGGATTTCATCTTCTCGTTCCCACGTGGACTCTCCATGCGAGCGATTACCCCAAGAAACAAGCACAAGAGCGATCACCTTGTTCTTAAGAACCTTTTCCCTTTGATCCACGATTTCAATCGGTCGCTCCTCGAAAGTCAAATCTTCTCATACTGTTAGCTCTGAATGATCCAATACATGCGTTTCATCACGAACATACTTACGGAGTTGAGATACGTGAAACATATCGTGCACATTCGCCGAGGACTGCGGTAACGCCAAACGATACGCTACCTCACCAACACGCTCCATGATCTCAAAGGGTCCAACGAATCGAGGACTAAGCTTTTCTCGACTCCTAAAACGAATCACCCCTCTAGTCGGTGATATCTTCAAGAATACCAAATCATCCACGGCGAACTCTAGAGGTCTTCTTGATGTGTCTGCCCAACTCTTCTGTCGGTCTTAAGCTGCTTTCATATGATTTCTGATAGTGTTAACCTTCTCAACTGTCTGCACAACCAAATCTGGTCCCAATAATCTTCGTTCACCGACATCATCCCAACAAACAGGTGAACGGCATTTACGACCATACCATGCTTCAAACGGAGCCATCTGGATAGTTGCCTGAAAACTGTTGTTGTAAGAAAACTCCACCAAGTGTAGATGATCCTCCCAAGAACCCCTGAAGTCCAACATGCATGCTCTCAACATATCTTCAAGAGTTTGGATCGTTCTCTCTGACTGACCATCAGTCTGAGGATGATAAGCTGTGCTAAACTTCAATTGAGTCCCCAAACTTTCCTATAAACTCCGCCAAAAGTGTGATAGGAACCGAGTGTCCCGATCGGACACGATGCTCACCGGTACTCCATGCAATCTTACAATCTCTTGCATGTACCGCTCAGCCAAAGTCTCTGTTGATTGACCAACCCGGAAAGGAATAAAGTGAGCTGCCTTGGTCAATCGATCAACAATTACCCATACTGCATTGTTGCCTTTTGGACTCCGCGGTAAAGCCGTCATGAAATCCATGGTTATATGTTCCCACTTCCATTGAGTAATTGGAAGTGGTTGCAATAAACCGGCAACCCTTTGATATTCAGCCTTAACTTGCTGACACACCAAGCACTTTGCCACAAAGCGAGCAATCTCCCGCTTCATGCCTTCCCACCAGAAATGCTGTCGAATATCTCGGTACATCTTTGTGCCTCCTGGATGTACAGAATAAGCTGAACTGTATGCCTCCTTCATAAGCTCTTCACGAATACCCCCCTTTAGCACACACAAACGGTTACCATACCTCAACGAACCATCTTCGTCGATCAGTAAATCTGTTCGTAGTCCGGGTTCAACCTACTCTCGAAACTTTTGCAGTCTAGGATCCTGCGATTGTGCTGCTTTAATATTCTCGATCAATGACGAATGTACTTGCAGCTGCATCAACTGTCCCGTAGAACGCGGTAGCATAACTTCCAAGTCAAATCTTCGAAAATCTTCAACGAGCTCCTTCTGCGTAGTTAACACCTGAATTGCTGGTAACCGACTAAGCGCATCCGGCACAACATTAACCTTTCCCGGATGGTACTTAAGATCAAGATCGTAGTCAGCCATCAGCTCCAACTATCTACGCTGCCTCATGTTAAGCTCCTTCTGTGTGAACACATACTTCAAGCTCTTATGATCTGTAAAAACTTCGACCCTTTCGCCTAAAAGGTAGTGTCTCCAAATCTTCAAAGCGAAAATCACAGCCGCAAGTTCTAAGTCATGAGTTGGATAATTCTTCTCATGGGTCTTCAACTGTCTCGATGCGTACGCTACAACCTTCCCATGCTGCATCAAAACACATCCCAATCCTTTCCCAGATGCGTCGCTGTGAATCACCAATCCTCCGGAATTGTCTGGCACGGTCAAAATAGGGGCGGTTATCAACTTCTGCTTCAACGTCTCAAAAGCTAACGCACACTTATCCGTCCATACAAAAGGTACCTCCTTGCGCGTAAGCTTGGTCAACGGCTCCGCCAGACGAGCAAAGTTCTCCACAAATTTCCTGTAGTATCCGGCCAATCCAAGGAAACTTCTTAACTCAGCAACATTCTTTGGAATCGGCCAGTCTCGAACTGCTGCAATCTTTTCGGAATCGACGGCAATTCCATCGCCAGATACAACATGCCCCAAAAACTTCACTTCCTCCAGCCAAAACTCGCACTTACTCATCTTTGCATAAAGCTTCTCCTGTCTCAACGTCTGCAGTGCGATCTTCAAATGCTCAGCATGCTCCTCAAAACTCTTCGAGTAAACCAGAATATCATCAATGAATACCATAATAAACTGATCCAAGAACGGTGAAAAGATTCGGTTCATCAAGTCCATGAATATTGCCGGTGCATTCGTTACTCCGAAGGGCATCACTAAGTACTCGTAATGTCCGTGCCGAGTTCGGAACGCCGTCTTGCAAATATCTTCTGCTTTCACTCGAACCTGATGATATCCGGATCGCAAATCCAGCTTCGAGAATACCCTCGCGCCACTAAGCTGCTCGAAAAGTTCTCCAATGCGAGGGATAGGGTACTTGTTCTTAATAGTCACCCGGTTTAATTCTCGGTAGTCGATGCACATCTTTCTCGTGCCATCCTTCTTCTTTACTAGAAGAACTGGAGCTCCCCAAGACGAGTTACTGCTTCGAATCCAACCCTTTTCAAGCAATTCAGCAACCTGTTTCTTGACTTCTTCCAACTCTACTGGTGCCATTGGATAATACGCTTTGGATACCGGTGCTGCACCAGGAATAAGATCAATTGCGAACTTTACGTCTCGCTTCGGCGGTAAACCCGATATATCTTCAAACACGTCCATCAAATCGCGAACAACCGCCGGTCCTTCACCTTTATCAACTTCCGTAGATGCAAGAATATTGTTTGTCGGCTTAGCCCTAAACTCGACTGGCCCGACAGAACTGCTTCCTTACCGCAACTGCTGTTTGCTGCAAACTTCCCTTCATCCCAGGTAAACTCTGCTGCTCTTGGGCTGCCGCAAGTACTTGTGAAAAAGTGGTCAAACCCAGGGAGACAATCTACCTCTGGATGTCCACGTCCAAGCTGCGCATGAACCCCCATGCCCTATTGTTTCCCCCAATCAGAGCAAAGCTCTGCTGAAAATTCAAAATTCAAAATTTTTAAGCAACGCTTCAAATCTCGGGCGCAACGTGCCACGTGTCAGGCACTAATACGTCAGCGCAGCGCCCAAGAAGGCGTGCCCAATCAGAGCAAAGCTCTATTAAAGGAAGCAACGCTTCAGTTGCGCAGGCGCTGCGCTGCGCGACACGTGTCAGCGCAGATGCACTAGCGCCACACGTGTCAGCGCAGTTGCGCTGCGCTGTGCGCTGCGCCACACGTGTCAGCGCAGTTGCGCTGCGCTGTGCGCTACGCGACACGTGTCAGCGCAGTTGCGCTGCGCTGTACGTGTCAGCGCAGATGCGCTAGCGCAGTTGCGCTGCGCCGTGCGCTGCGCGACACGTGTCACGCGGTGGGGCATCTGTGCCAAACAGAATTAAAATTTTAAGAAATCTTTTCTGTTCTTGTTAAAACAAAGCGCAGCGCAACTGCGCTGACACGTGTGGCGCAGCGCACAGCGCAGCGCAACTACGCTAGTGCATCTGCGCTGACACGTGTCGCGCAGCGCAGCGCCTGCGCAACTGAAGCGTTGCTTCCTTTAATAGAGCTTTGCTCTGATTGGGCGCGCCTTCTTGGGCGCTGCGCTGACGTATTAGTGCCTGACACGTGGCACGTTGCGCCCGAGATTTGAAGCGTTGCTTAAAAATTTTGAATTTTGAATTTTCAGCAGAGCTTTGCTCTGATTGGGGGAAACAATAGGGCATGGGGGTTCATGCGCAGCTTGGACGTGGACATCCAGAGGTAGATTGTCTCCCTGGGTTTGACCACTTTTTCACAAGTACTTGCGGCAGCCCAAGAGCAGCAGAGTTTACCTGGGATGAAGGGAAGTTTGCAGCAAACAGCAGTTGCGGTAAGGAAGCAGTTCTGTCGGGCCAGTCGAGTTTAGGGCTAAAACAAGAAGATTTTCTTATGCAAAGCAGAAGCCCTTGGATCAAAGATCCAACGGTGGGGAAAATTCCCCAAATCACTCAGAGAAAAATCTCTTTAACAAATTTAACTAATTTATGGGCACTATAAAAAGGACCCTAGGCCTCAATTCAAAGGCAGCAATATCTTTCTAAAAAAAAAGAGAAGAGAACTCCTGAGAACTCCTCAAGAACAACAGAAGGTAAAAACCTTTAGGAAAAAGAGAAAATTCTCTTATGGACAGACTATTGATCTAAGAATAAGATCAATAATCTTAAGTAAAAAAAAAAGTAATAGTAGTGCTTTGCACTTTCTTATGAACCATTGGTTCTTTGAAAACAAAAGAAAATTTGTTTTCTTTGATTTAAAATCAACCAAAATATAAAACAGTGCTTTGCACTTGAAAAATCGCGCTGTTACGCTCCTTCGTTGGCGCAACTCACCAGAGCGCGCCACGTGTCGGCAGCGCAACAGCGCAGCGCACTAGCGCAGCGCACTGTGCTGTTGCGCTTGCGCTCGCCAGAGCATGACACGTGTCCTCACCACAAGCGCTTGCGCTCAGTGATTGGCGCAAAGCGCCTGACAAATGCAACGCATTTCATTTCCTGAAGGGCCAGGCCCAATTAAAAGGCTTAACATGCCTAATAAATAAAATGCTATGCATTATTTAAAAGGGCAGAACCCAATTGAAAGGTCCAGTGGACTAAAACAAATGATCTGCATCATAATAAAAAGGGCAGAGCCCAGTCAAAATGGGCATAAATGGCCTGAAGTAATGCAATGCATTATTTAAGTGTGGGCAAAGCCTTAGCACAGGTCTAATAGACCGGAAACAAATAAAGGTGTTGAACATTCTCCACTGGACTTAGCCCAATTTTGGCCGTAAGTCCTTAAATAAAATTGACTGATCATAACTCTCTCTTAAATCAATTTATATCCGGTTCGAGGGTATATCTCCGAACTCCTCTGACGACTGTCGTTGTAATCCTTCAACGACGTCAGAGAGGCGACGGGTCCCAACGACCACACATGGATATTGGACTGCGGGGTCCTTAAACTCGTGGACCGAGACGTCCCTAAACTAATGTTGGACCGAAACGTCCCTAAACTAATGTCGGACCGAAACGTACCTAAACTAATGTCGGACCACCACGTCCCTAAACTGGAATATGGACCACCACGTCCCTAAATTGGAGCATGGACCGCAACGTCCCTAAACTACCTATGGACCACTACGTCCCTAAACTGGAACAATAGAGCCTCCAAATGCTCTTTTGCCGGATCTAAACGATCCCGTTTAAGTTGATCTTAGCCTCCAAACACGGCTAACGTATCCTTAAACATTCAAACGGACTATAAAACTCCAAATCAACTTTGGTTCAAGGGTACATCTCTGAACTCCTCTGACATCTGCCGTTGTAATCCTTCAACGACGTCAGAGAGGTGACGAGTCCCGATGGCCAGATATTAAATGGATTATCACGTTAAGTTGATCTTAGTCTCAAACAGGACTATCGTATCCTTAACGAACGTTTAAGTTGATCTTAGCCGCAACGCGATTAATGCATCCTTAAACTAAAAACACCAAACCCAAATCTAAGTAAATACGGATTTGGACTAATCCACGTCCTACGGGCGACGGCATTACTCAGTCTCCGTATACAATCCACGGGCAACCACAAACAAAACAAACACCCACGACACGAAGTGAAATTCTGGAGAAGGAGAAAATTGTTACCGCGACGCGGTAGCGTAATTAACTGCAGGGGCTTGCGCCTGCAGGGAAGAGCGTCCCCACAATCAAAAACCCCTCACCCTGAGGGGGAATCTGACGAAGTCTGCTACATCGGCCACATCCGTCTAAATCTCCGATACACAGTGCCATAAATCAATTTGTCATCTTCAGAGAGGTGGACGGATAAAACTAAATAGCATCTGCCCCGAATCTCAGCGTCAGGACATCGCGGTCCTGTGCGCCGCCTTTCGGAGGGGAACACCTGTCTGCATCGTTGGCAACCAGAGGTCCAGCGAATCTGCTGAGTCTTGTCCATTCTGCTGCATGCACATCTACGGGTGCCCCCTTCTGTTTTAGCCCGATGAATTTATCTTTCATTCCTCCCGTGCAGTCCGCGGGAAGAACCTTTCCAGGAAGCTCTTTGAAAAACCCGCCCATTTGATCGGCTTGGGCAAACGGTTCTCCTCTACAAGCCACCATTCTCGGGCGTAGTCCACTAACTGAAAGCGTACCACACCAACTCTTTTCTCATCTGGAATCTGTGCCGCAATAAGCAAATTCTCTGTGTCAACTAGCCACCGCCCCGCTGGCAACGGTTCCTCCAAACCAGTAAATGTAGACGGACCCAAACGTCTGAAATCTGCCACTGTCCCTACTCGGTCAACTGGCTTAGCTCCAACATTGTTCACAGACTGCTGAACGATCTGCAAACCTTCCTGAAATGAGTCCGCTTCCGTTTGCTGCTGGATCAGCTCGGTCTGTTTCTTCTGATTCTCCAGCATTCCTCTTAACACCCCAAGCATGGCGGCTTCGTCCACACGCCCTGGTACGTCTTCAAATTCTTACCGGCCATACTAAACACCCAACATTTGCATGATGATAGATTCGAAATATAGATCAAGGCTAGAACTCCAAGATACTTAAATAGAGTGCCACATTGTAACTATACCGCGGTATCATAGCCACAATTACATAATTCCTCCCAAGTCGCCTAAGTTCTAGAGATAACAAGGAATCAGGTTTCGAGTCGATATGCAAAAGAAGTTTGCACATCATAAAGAAATAATCAGGAAGAATGTGATTCAAGAATGGTAAAACGGTAAGGTGGCAGGACATGTTTCCTAAACACGGGTATTATGATTCGTATATTGGGTACAATACCCAACTACAAAAGAATCAACCCTACTATCCTATGGCTCTGATACCAAAGAACCATGTCACGCCCCGCTTCCTAAAGTACGCTAAAGTAGGCACGTGACATAGCCAACCATGCTACCCGTGGATAGGAAAAATCCTTCCACAGTCACATTACGGCTGTGGAGATATCAAGAACATGAAAGTAAACTAACTACCTAGTACATGTCCATAAGCCAGAGTAAAAGAGTCAAGAGATAACAATATGCGGAAGCCAAAAGATACAATAAATGAAACACCTGGAGTGAAACTACGTAACGACAGGAACCTCACCGCTCGTCTAACAGCGGCAAAAATCCTAATCAGTCTGCAGCAAGGTAGAAGAATCTGGGCCATGCAAAACCCAGACGTCAGTGCGTCAAGTCATCAAGTAATAACATAATAAACAGGTAATGCGAAATAAACATGAATAAAGCAATAGTAACAATCATATAAATCAGAGCAGTGCAGGGTAGTGTGCAGTGGTAAACTGGACTGTTCTATCAGGTTCTCTGTTCTAAAGTCTTTGAAACCAAATTGATGAATCATCGATGTAACTCAATAGTATCCCGTGCATGCCCGGGACCACGGTTTAAGACTCTCGGGCTGAAATCGAGACGTGCCGCTAGGCAGTAAAGGGTAGCAGGTATAGGCGAGTGATGTCAGCATCATCACTCCGGGGCTGGCCTAGCCCGTAAGACTGATCAGAACAGGTATCGAGCTGTTGAGTTACAAGTCATGTTTCACCTTTGATTTCCCCATACCCCCAAGTTATGTATGTCAAGTCAGGTATTCAGTAATCAAGAACTAATGCCAACACAGGATCAGGTAAAAGCAGGTTTGTCTGGATAGACAACAGGAATGGTCCATGAGGACTACATGTCAGGTTTGTTGGCATTAGACACAAGATCAGGTAACGGGTCAGGTCATGGTACATCAGGTTAAGTCAAGCAGTGTACGACACCATGTCGGGTCAAGCATTATGTATGTAGCAAGTCAGGTCAAGAGGTAGACAATATCATGGGTGTGCTCACAATCAGTTATATAATCAAGCATGGTCATCAATAACATGATATAAGTAATGAATTAAGCAATAGGCAGATTCATTCGATTTGTAATACAGTTATCAAATTTGTCACAGAGATGATTACAAGAGTGCAGTAAGACAAGTATAGCCGTTTAGTCATGTTAACAAGTTTAAGAACCCTTAGAGGTGCAATGATTTATATAACGGTTCAGTACAGCTATTTCAGGTTAAATGCATACGAGTGTCCGAATGGAACAAAACTACAGGGATAAATGCCATAAGCTATGTTAACATTAAAAATGTGATTAAACTGGTAAATATAGTTATCAGGTTCAATTTGCAAACTGTAGGTTCCAAGTTTAACGGTAAAATGATATAATACACTACTGTACATGAAAATGAGGAATAATTGTACCAAAGCTAAATTTACAGGTTTAGGGTGTCATAATGTATATGTAAATATTGTATAGCATGTAGCAAGGGGTACTTGCCTCAACGGGCCATGAACCGGGAAAAATGGAACGTAAAAATGTCGGCGGGGAAACTCGCGACGGTCGCACGGTTCACGGAATGAACCCAAACAACGAATAATGGAACCACACGGGTCGGGGTACCTCGCTGGAATGTCAGGTCACGTCGTCGGCACGGCCGGATTCCGGCGAGATCAAAAACAGCGAACAACTCTTTCAAGGATTGTAATGTAAGAAAAGAAAAGAGAAGAGAGGAAGGATGGTGGAGAGGATGCTTACATTGATCAACAGAGGGGTTGCAAAGGTTGACGACGTCGACGGAGCTCCGGCGGCCAGCCAACAGTGACCGCGACGGCAGCTGCAGTCCAAGAAGCCTCAACAGAGAAGGGAAAGGAGAATAAAGGAAAAGAGGAAGGAAATAATGCTTACAGAGGGGGGTGCTTGCGAGGCCGGGGCACGGAGGTGAGACCGTCGGCGGCGATAGATCCGGCGGTGAACAGTAGCACCTTCAAGAACCTAAAGCAGTAAACATCCAAGAAGCTAGTATAGATGAAAAAAAGGAAGAATGAGATGGAGCAAGCGCTCACCGAGGGTTGCACGAGGCAGGGGAGAACGGAGATGGGGTCACCGGCGGCGAGAAGCAGAAACGGGTGCAGGTGGTCGCGGCAGGGTGTGCAGGTGGCTGGGAACGCGGGGAAAGGAGGAAGAGGGGCTTGGTGAGGTGAGGATGAGGATGAGGAGGCGAGGGTGCTGGTGACGGGGTGCCGGTGTTGGGCTGCGGCGGCGAGGAGGGAGGCGGTGGCCAAGGCAGCGCGATGGTGGGTTCTCGTGAGAAAAAGAATGGAGGAGGGAACAAGAGTTTTTAAAATATAGGAGAGAGAAAAAGAGATTTGAGGGAGAGAGAGAGAGAGATAAGAGGGAGAGAGAGACGGTGAGAGAGAGAGATAGAGGGAGATAGAATGGGAGTGGGGCCCATGGAAAGGATTTGAGAGAATGTGATTGGTTGAGAGAGAGGTTTAGGTGATAGGAAATATTTAAAGAAGATTTAAACAATATAGGAAACAGTAAATATACATATAGGTTAAGGAAATATTCGAAGGTTATAAAATATTAAAATTTGGGATTTTGGCGCCAAATAAAACATTTCCAAATCGCGTCCGGGTCGGGTCCAAAAATTTGAAATTGAAATAATAGGATTTTAAGCGGGATCCAAATTTTAAAATGAAGTGTTTTATGATCAAAAAGCATACCCCCAAAACGGACACATGTACGCGCGCGTAGCCGTCCAAACTCGCCCGTTTCACTGAACGGGACGAGAACACGATACACGGACACTACCACTGGGTTAGGAGTGTCAAGTAGGCCAAGATGAATATTTTTAATTTTATTTTAGATGCCAAAATTTTGTTATATGCAGAAATGACTTTGCCGGGTAAAATTTACAGTAAATAACAATCAAGCAGGTTAAACGAAATGAGTACCACACTACGCTCAAACAGTAACTAAAAATAGTAGCATTGGGCTCGGGTGTTACACACCCGAACGGATGCTTTCGGCGATGGGGTTCTCCTACAGTCACTTGGTCGGGGCTCTGGGATGTGGCTGTCTATTAAGTTTACCCGGCGAGTATCCGCGTACGCTACACGATTGCGACGGACTTTTGATCGCATCAAAATTCCGTGGCAACCGATCAAGTGAGACTAAGCTTCTTAGATTTATAACATTCATTCAGTTATCTCATAACTACTTGTGAATTCCAAATATTGTATCACATTCCAGATAATTAGACAATATTAAACTTTCCGATCGAATAATCAAACACCCAAGTTTTCTCGAAAAGCTCAACACATGAAATAAGTTTAAAAACATTCACTTCATGCCACAGTACCAACGGTCCAGCCGTAGAAGGGTCAAGCCAACGCCTCACATGTGGCACACCGTACTGCCCCAAACTCTAAGGTTCAAAGGGCAGTTCAAGACGGTCACATAATCGAGTTAAGGTTTGTTGTCTTCTAGAGGGTCTATCGCGTTACTTGCATTACTTAGAACGTTATTAAACTACGGAAAAATCCAACACTTGGAAATTTTCCGGCAGGGGAAAAAGTGGGTATTTATATCCGGTCGAACTTTTTAACATGTTCTAAAATTACCCGAAAAAATAAACAAAGTTAAATAATCCGATCGAATCATCGAGTCCCCAATACAACCCAGAAAACTCAACTCTTGAGTGTAGATTAAAAATTCCCAGAAAACAGAGGAAACAGATACGGGCATTGCTGTATAAAAATGAATCCATAACCATTACCTACGGCCGCGGAACCGCCGCCAAAAGCAGGGTAAGGCCGCGGTTCCGCGGCGCTACAGTAGAATTAGGGCTTCGTTTTGTACAGTGTTTCTTATAATTACCTGCTCTATTTTCTGAGCATTTTTAATTAGAAAAAATCCACAGTTTTAAAAAATGTACAGAGAAGGGTTTTGTTTAGGGTTTCGGGGTTCGATCGGGTTTCTAACTTCGTCTACATTTCGCCTAAAGCTCTAGCTAGGCTCTGATACCACTGTAGGGTTCCTAGGCACACTTATGAGGTTCCACAAGGTATCAACCATACCAAAATCAAATTTTACATGTGCCGAGAAACCCTAATGCAAGATCGTTACTAGAGGTAAGGCGAAAAACATGCAAGTCAACTACTTTAACTACAAGTGAAAGGGATTACAACCTTTGTAGATCCGGTCCTCCACTTCTTTAGCTCCCTGTTGACGTCCCTCCGCTGCGATCATCGGGATCCCGGACTCTAGCGTTGGTTTCATCGGAGAAATGAGCGGGCTAGGTCGTTGACTTCGATGTCGAAGATGATCTACGTCGAGGCGACTCAAACTCAAGCTCCATCTTCACTAGGTCATGAAACTTGTGAAGATAACACACTCTACTACATGGCAAGTTGTAGAGGATGAAGAAATAGGAAGTGGGTTCACTTTAGAATTGGATTTCTCACTTGATTTCATCACTTGAAATTTTCTAGAAAAGGTTTTCTTCTTCATGAAGAAGAAGAAGAAGAGAATAGAAAATGAATTAATGAAAATAATAAATCAAGTGAAGCTTATCATAATGCAACCATGGGTAAGTTAACTCATGTAGAGAGCAAACCATAGTTTAGGTAATGGTTAGGTTTAAGAACAAAACAAAAATGGTTTAGACTTTTCAAAGATGCTTGAAAACATCATGAAGCTTCTAGCAAATAACAAAGAAAGCCACCATTTTGTTTTTACAAAATAAATAAAGAAAATAAAACCCTAACCATTAACTAAACATGGTGTAAATCATACACATACCCAAGTTTTCCTGTATCATCAATCATGATACAAACTAATGCACAAACATATATCATATATATAACTTGTGCATATCAAGTGAGAAAATCAATCTTAAGTGAACAATACTAGTCAATGTAAAGTAATATATCCAATATATAATTATACATTAAATCATTAAATCAACACTTGATTTAATGATCCGCTCATACTGCATATAACCGACTAATATCAAGTGTATCAATATATCGAATCAACATTTGATTCTGTAACCCGGCTATATCTTATATAACCGTCCGATGATACAAATAGCGAGAATAGAATTCAGTATCACATACTGGTATTATTCTCGGTCCCGCACATATCTCATATGCGCTCCTATTTCGTTTCGCTTGAGCCAGGAAACCTCTGTGTAGGACTCTAAAGACTCGTCAATACGCCGGCAGTAGGTGATGATCATATCAAACACCCACAAGCTGCAAGCGGTCTGCTAAACGTAACGGCCACCCGGGTATTGAGCGATCAGAAGATCAACGAGCAAGCCCGCTGACACTCCTGCGAGTCCAACCAGTAACACTTACCGTACAGTCCGGTCTGTTCGTCTGATATGTCGCATATCTCGCCTAGGGGTGGTAAACGTCAGACCCCAGTAGCTTGATAAGTCATGCCGATGTAAGGTCCATAACAAGCACGAAACTACTGATAACACTTACCAGTAAATCAGTGCAACCCTGGCCAGGGATTTCCAGTTATGGCCAGTCGAGCATAGCGCAACATCAACCCCCAATACCGGGAGAGACGAATCCCCTCCTATCGCTCATTACCTCCATGTGAATCGGGACTGTACCCAAAAACCACTTATTTGCACGACTCAGTAGAGCCGTGGTAGGGTGGAAATCAAAGTACAGTGGGAGACACATAAGACTCTATGACGATCTCGGGTCAACAGACTAAGCTGTACCAGTGTCACCAAAGAACTGCTATCTGACGTGAGGTATACTACCATCTGGGATTTCTCGGCGAGTCCGTTCAGTGTACCCAGTCTCCACTGAGCACCCGCATACCATCTCTGATGTCAAACATCAATGGATATGGGATCATCCATCGCCCATCATATGGGTCGAGAAGATATACGCTAGTCTACTCTGGAATATCGATGCCCCGTCTCGATATTCCCATGACTAGGAACATTGAAGGATGTACTCATGGACTACCCAGGCCCCACTATTATGATCTACATCACAGTCCTGGAAGTCGAGCACATATCCTAAGGGCTTTATCAACATGTAATAGAGAGACAGCAAGTATACATGTTAAGATAAAGAGTAACTAGATAGCGTACTATCATGTCGAGCAAGAAAGTCCTACCTATATATGTCCCAGCATCCACTACAATATACATCCTATGTACAGTAATGGCCTCTAGGGCATACATATAACTAACATCCATACTTTTTGGTAAGCAAGTATTAATTTTTATTCATAAGCGATATTTGAAATCACAAGTAGCACTTGAATTTTGTTGTAGGACTGTATTGGGCTGATCGATGGGACACATATAGATGCAATGGTCCCCGTAAAGGATGTACTGCGTTTTAGGGGCCGTAAGGGCCTTACGCAAAATATTTTAGCAGCCGCAACTCCGGATAAACTATTCACCTATATCTTGGCTGGTTGGGAAAGGGCAACCAATGATTGTACCGTCCTTAAAGACACTTTATCATTACCACCGCCACACGGTTTGCGAGTGTTAGAAGGTACAAAATATCTTCGTTAAATACGATTAAGATTAAGTAACTAATAATCATTTAATAAACTATTATTTCGTTTCTTAGGGAAATACTATTTGGGCGATTCGGGTTACAGTACATGTCATGGAGTAATTTCACCTTATCATGGTGTTCGATACTACTTGAAGGAGCATTCTGGTCACATGCCTACCAATAGAAAAGAGCTTTTCAACCTACGTCATTCTACTTTACGAACAAAAATTGAAGCCACATTTGGGATTCTTAAAAACCGATTTAAAATACTATCGGCAAGGCCACATCATCCATTTCCAATACAAGTTCAAATTGTTATGGCATGTGCTATTCTTCATAACTACATAACTATGGTTGATCCGGATGACGACATATTCAACGACGTCCAAGAGCCCCGGTTTGAAGAAGGTGAGGTTGTGGATGAGGATGGTCCGGACATCATTCAGTTCGACCCAAATCAAACACACACCGAGTTGAGGATGGAAAGAGAAGAGTGGAAGACCCGACGCGATCAATTAGCTTGGGATATGTGGATTGATTATTGTAATGAATATCATGGGGGGGACACAACAGAGTCGATTACATGATGCTCCTTTTTAATTCAATTTATATTGTAACCAAGATAAATGTTAACGGAGTCGGCCACTCTTTATTTTTGTTTTAAGTTGTATGTAGTAAATATTATTTTATGTTCAGTTCATTTAGATAGTGTTGTTTGTTTAAATTTATTAAGTCTTTATATCATATTTCATTGTGTTAAATTTTAAGTGCTTTTATTGTATGTTTCGAATACTATTTTACTTTCTAATGATTTATGTCATGTTGTTTGTTGTTATGACTTAGGTATATCGAATACTCCTCCAAGATTCCATCCTACAACCGGCGAGTGGATTCAGTTTCCATTCTCACCCCAGACTCAAAGTCCTTCGGATTCGCAAGAAGATAATAATCATGCTTGATTCAGGTATCCTCCACCTAGCGCAGGTTTTTACACCGTGCCCGGTATGATGAACATGTACCCTCCATACAAGGTAAGTCTTTCTTTCAGAATTTGATGCCGGGTTCGGCAAATCAAGGTTTCATGCCATACTTTAACACCCCTGGCAATACACATGTACACTATCCAATGAGCTCGAACGCAAACACGTTCATAGAATCATCAAATAGCGATGCACATGGATCTAATACTAACGGCGGATCAGGAAAATCTTTACATAGTCGTGCCGAAGAGATTGAGCATTCTTCTCCTATGAAAAAACGTAACAAGAAAGACGCTGCAAAACCTAAGGAAACAGTTCCGGCTATGAGACCACGGAATAAAATTTGGCTAGATGCCCATGATAATATACTCATCCCCGTTTTGGCCTCACAGGCTAAAAAAGGGTTGAAAAGAGATAAAGGGTTTAAAAGGAAAGCTCTCACGGCAGCAGCCGTACATATTAACCAAGAATTTGGTGAGAGTTACACTACGGATAATGTGCACAATCACATTAAAGATCTGAAGAAGACGTATGCATAAATGTTTAAATGTTTTGATTTGACCGGCGAGGGATGAGACGAAGATAAGAAAATGCTAGTAATAGAAGGCGAGGAGTACAAAACTTTTTCAAGGGTAAAATTGCTTCTAATTTATGCTTAAATTTCGTCTTCATTAAATAATTTGATTAATTTATTTGTAATATTTATTTTGGCAGACTAATCCTAAGCAGAAGGATTATGTGAACTATCCACTCACACATTTTGATGATCTTAAACTAATATGTGGGGATGACGGGGCGACGAGGGCCTACAAACAGTCGATTTATGAAGAAGTTGATAGGCCGCAAGCTTACGAGGCTCCAAGCGGAGAGAATGCTGATGAAACACAAAATGATTACCTTCAAGTTCGTAAAACTAGCAATGTCTCTTCGAGCATCAATAGTCGAGGGAGTCGTCAACGGTCCAAAGGTAAAACTATATCGAATGATATTGAATCTCTTGATAATGTTATGAGCGGTATAGAAAAGGTTGCTATGTCAATCCAAAGGGCGCAAATGCATTGGATTGAGAAGCTTTCAGAGTGTATGCATGAAGTTGGGAGAAACTATCCCCGCAAACTCTTGGATAAGGCAGTCCAAAGCTTTCGTAATGATGAAATAGCTGCGCGAATGTTTACAGTGATGTTGGAAGAATCGAGAAGGGATCGGGTAGAGGAATTTGCATCAAATGAAGGCGTAGACGTTCAAGATGGTGGGAGGGACCGTGATGATGGAAACGATGATGATGAAGTTACTCCTCTTTAGGATTGAGATCTTTTGAATGTTATAATATTATTGAGGACGTATTTTCTAATATTTTTATTCTCTAGTTGGTACTTGTTATATTATGGTGTTAGTGTTGTTGGTATTCCTAATATTGCTGTTATTGTTAGTATTGTTGTTGTTGTTATATTTGAAATTCTTTTAGTTGTTATTATTGTTGTTGCTATAATTGTAATGCTCATGTTGGTAGTGTCATTATTGTTATTAATATTATTATTGTTGTTGTTATGTTATTATTGATACACTTCTACTAGTTATAATTGATGTTGGTATGATTATTGTTGATGTTGGAATAATGTTGCTTTATCTCTTTTTATGTCGTTTTTATTATATTGTCTATTTCTTCGCTATGGCGTCGTATATATGCTTGTGGTGGTTGTTTTCCGCCTTTGGGCATGATTCGCTCCCGTTTGGGGATGCTTTACTTATATCCTATGTTTGTACCCGTTTCGGGGCCTGTTTTTACAAAGGAGGTGCTGCCGAAATTTTTAAGAAAATGAACTTAAGCTTTAAAGTTTTACTTGAGATTTCCAAATATTTTTAACAATGTTTTTATCACTTACTTCATTTTATGGTTTAGATTTCTGGATTTTTGGCTTACTTAACGTGCGTTATGCCTGTTGACGTCATGCGGTTTAAGTGCCGGTCACGTGCCAAATCTTGGGTCGTGATAAATCCTAAAGAAGTTACTCCTCTTCAGGATTGAGCTTCTTGCTTGCTGCTGCTGCATATGCAGGTAACAAAACATTATTCTTGCTGCTGCTACATATGCTGCATTTTTGAAACAATTTTTTTCAAAACAATAAAAAACCTTTTTTGTCTTATTATAAGGTAACAAAACTTACACTTACCTCCTTAAAGTTACCTATAAATCCTTTTTTTAGAATCCATCATTACAATCCTACAACCAAACAAGGATTACAAGGATTTACTAATCCAAAACTAGGATTTCATAGCAACCAAACAACAAATTCCACAATCCCTAAAATTTCATTTTAAGGATCTTGGAATCCAAATTCTCAAATCCTGCAACCAAACAGCCCCTTACAAGGAGTGGGAACCCAAAAAGGATGGATGTGGCATGCTGCCATTTGCACATGGCTTCACCAATCATCAGCTGTAGCTTTTCCGGTTTCTTTAGGCATCAGACATTTCTCAAAGATTTTAAAACCCTAAATCTCTCCATAAAACTAGTTTAATTTTTTTCCCTTCGGCTTTTCATTAGCAAAAACTATCATGGCTAACAGTCGGTGTTTTCGGGGTATGTTGAATGATCTTTATTGTTTTCATACTAATAGAATGGGCGAATCTATGCAAAAATAATCGAAATAGATAAATATTCCCAATGCCAACATTGTATCTCATGTTTAACAAGCATTTGCTGCCGTTTTCTTTACAACGGATTGTTCTTCTTTTCTCAAGTTGGTTGCATGCTCGAAACTATGAATCCCCGTTAATTCTTACGTTTTACGAACTCTCCCATCCAATAAGAGGTTCTATCATTTATGGCAACATATATTAAAGTAAAGGAGATACGGCAAAAAAAGGTTGCATTTTCATTGGCTGCTTTTCTCATGGTACTTCCCTCAAATTCAACGACAATACGTATTTGCCCAAGGACAAGTACATAATTTAGAGAATATTGTACTACTGCGAATTCAGCACCATGTCAAGAATCAGTACAGCCAAAAACAATGATTATAGATCTTATGTGATTATGCATTAAATTTCAGTAATACTACCCTCTAGATAGCCAACTTCATTATTGTCATCAGAAAAACACGGAAATAAATTAAGGGGCTGATGGAGGTCGGAATCTCCCTCATTTGTTGTCCTCCGTCGATCTTGCTGACAGCAGGGCTGAACGGTTGAGATTTGATATGAGAATTGAGCTTGTTGATCTCGATGGGTTGTTGGTTGTACGCCAAGCTACTTGCAATGGAAGTCCTGGGGTAGAAAACAACCGTATGACCCTCCGACGATCAAGTAAATACAGAGGAATATTAGGGCAGAGTAGCAGCGTATTAGGATGAGTTTGAGATATCTGAGTCATCTGGAAAATGGGTTTATATAGTGGTCGCATGGAGCGAGCCGATGCGAGATTCTTGCCGTTTGTTATGCCCCTGCGTCACGTTCACGTTGATGGCGGTATATATCCATTAATGGTGAGATACGCCCATTAATGACGATATACGCTAGCGTGGGATGCGGGACGGGGGACGTGGAGCGGCGGGGATCTCGTCGTGGTGAGATACACGGAACCGTTACGGAGGCGCTCGGGCTCCGTGCTCCCGGCTAAACACGGGTGCTGAGGAATCTCAGCTATAAGATAGCTCGAAGACGAGTTACTGGCTGGCGGTCAGCCGAAGAGGGAATATGCTCTGCGTAGGTTATCTGAAATGTTGAGTGCATCCTCGGAGGCGAGGTGCCAAGAAATGTTCCCCATGTATAATACCTATTCTAGTTCTGCAGCCCTCAGGAATCTAGCGGGTTTATGTGGACGACACGTCATCCGCTACGTGTCGTGATTCGAGGAATTCTCTCTTACGAGCATCATCATTAGCCCCCCACTCTCGTTCCGACCTATTTATGGGTCGGGTTGAGAGTAACCTTCTCGGTCTTCAACGTTCAGTTTGGTGCCGAGAATTCTTCGTAGTGGGTTGTTAGGGAACAGCGCGGCTCTTGGTGGGCGTGTCTCTTCGATCTCCGGATCCACGCGGCGTTTCACGACGCGCATTAATTTCCGTGCGTATTCTTGATGACGTCAGCGGATCAGCAAAATAGTGGCGCTATAAAGGAGATGTTGCTTCGCTTGCTCAGGCCGTCGATTTCCGTGCCACGTGGCCATAATTAGGTGGTGGATTGTGAGACGCCGCTTCCGCCAATTTGATCCGTGTTAGGGGGAAACGTCCAATGGTTGGCTGCCATGTGGCGTCATCGGGGCCGTGGGGTGCAACGCTTCTTTCTGACGGGAGCGGATCTAGGCCGTTTGAACACGAGCGAGCGCGTCCACTATTACCGTGAGCCTGCCGATTCGCGCAGATAAAGCTTCGACGATGTTAGAAGGCGGTGTAGATCCTCCCCCACCTCCGTTGCAGAGGATGGGACAGATGGTGCTGGGATTTTCGTTGCAATGATCGCTGGCCATCGAATCGAAAGCGGAAAATCAACTTTATAGGGTGGAAAAGGGTTCCTACAGACAGCGTCAACTGATGGAGGTTAGAATCTCCCTCAGTTGTTATCCTCCGTCAATCTTGCTGTCAGTGGAGCTGAACGGTTGAGATTTGATTTGAGAGTTGAGCGTGTGGATCTCAATGGGTTGTTGGTTGTACATCGAGCTATCTGCAAAGGAAGTCCCAGGATGGGAAATCACCATAGCACCCTCCAACGATAAAGTAAGTACCGAGAAATATTAGGGCAGAGTAATGGCGTATTGGGATGAGTTCAAGATAGCTGAGTTGTCTGGAAAAGGAGTTTATATAGCAGTCTCATGGTGTGAGCCGATACGAGATTCTCGCCGTCCGTTACGTCCCTGCGTCATGTTCGTATTGATGGCAGGATACGCTCATTAATGGCGAGATACGCTAGCGCGGGATGCGGGACGTGGAGTGGAGGAGTTCTCGTCATGGAGAGATACACAGAGCCATTACAGAGGTGCTCGGGCTCCGTGCTCCCGGCCAACATAGGTGCTGAGGAATCTCAGTTATAAGATAGCTTGGAGATGAGCTACTGGATGATGGTGAACCGAAGAGGGAATGTGCTCCGAGCAGATTATCTGAAAGATTGGGCGTAACTTCGGAGGCGAGGCGCCGAGGAATGTCCCCATGTATCATATCTATTCCAGCTCTGCGGCCATCAGGAATCTAGCGGGCTTATATGGACGACACGTCAGCCGCCACGTGTCGTGATTCGGGGAATTCCCTCTTACGAGCATTATCAGGGGCTGTTTGGTTGATTGGATTTGGAGATACATGCAACATTTGCTGCAAAAAATTTCTATTTCCCATGTTTGGTTTTTAACAACTGGGCTGGATTTGGAAATGGAGTTGCAAAATGTGCCAAATTATTGCAATGTTTGTTGCACTCATTTTGGTTGTAACAAGAGTTGCGACTTTGGAAATGATGAGTATGATAATTATTATGGGGTGCCACATAAGGTTTTATACACATCACATGTGCAAATTTGCAACAAATGTTGAATTTTCTTTAGTTTTTTGTCCAACCAAACACAAAAAAATGTTTTGGATTTAGAAATCCAATTGCAAATCTTGAAAAACCAAACAACGGAGTTGGGCCATTTTTTTTGAAATAAATGCCCCATGCAACATTTGTTGCATGAAAGCACAGGGAAGAAGTTACAATAATTGAAAACTATTACTTCAAACATATTGAGATCTAGATATGGATGTCTCTACAGGTAAATTTCAAATCAGAGAGATTTGAGTTGTAATTTTATTCTGTTATTAAAAGACGGTATCTTTTTACACGTGTGATGCACGTGGATGCATATACAGTAAATGTTATATGGTTTAATAACTGTTTAACTGTTTTGTGGTTTAGATATTGAGAGTTGAGAATAAAGTTTAAGAGACACGTTTAGAATTTTATAAAGATGGCTTGGACATTGGTGTTTTCATGTAAAGAGGGTGTGTGCCGTGCGCGTGTTTGCTTTTGCAATCTAAATTAAATGAGCCAACTAAAATATTTAAATAGATGGATGATGTGAATAGTTTCTTATAGGAAATAGATATAGAGACATTTCTCAAGCAGAGAGACTTTAGAATATGCCATGACTGCTTAACCATTATGTCACGTCCCGCTTCCCAAAATACGGAATGCTGGGGTGGTGACTAGGCTAGACATACTCCTATGGTTAAGGAATAATCCCGTCGTAATCACATTTCGGATTCTAGCATTACATGGTAATCAATAAACATGGCACTAGAGTGAAGAAAATCACAGTACACAATTTTATTACATTAAAATAATAGAGTTCAAAATACATTTATTTACATGAAAGAAATAACTAACCAAAGAAATAACATTGTTCTTGTAGCACGCAGAAGGCGATAGCGCTGATGTCGCAGTCTAAACCTCTGCGATCTCGAATGACAAGTCCTGCTCCTGAGCTGGGTCCATTTCGTCCTCTGAGCATGTACACTTAGGTCGTCAGGATGTCACATATAGCAATAAATATATATAGTGTGTAGTATACTATTAAACGTGAAATGCACAGAAAAAATCGGTGACATGAGAATAAGAAATATCAAGTGAAATGAACTATACGGTATATGTATCAAGTTGGCAAACCAGGCAATGTGTATGTCACTACTTATCAGTCACTAAGTCAATTGAAATCAATCGGTGGAAAATGATACTCGTGTTTAACAAGGGTCTCATGCGTGTCTGAGACTATGGTCCACTGTTGTCCGGGACATAAACCTGTAGTCGTGCCACTAGGCCCACGACCTAATGTGTGTGTGTATTACTAATATCGAATAAGCATCCTCTAAGTCACTGTACCTCGCTAAATACGAGTTCAATTCCACCTTGATTTCCCCTTTTCCCAAGGTCACAATAATTATACGTATAGGACTATTTGTGTACAAGCACACACCAAATCACAGTCTTATTCACTTTCATTGCACTGTTTACTTTCATGAATCAATCACTTATCAGTGGCATACTTGACACAACTAATTCAATACCACTCACGTCCGACAATGCAAAGTTCGCTATAAATCACTATGAACGTTCACTATCACTAAAGATACCACGGTCGGGTAAAATACAAGAATGATGCAGCATAGCAAGTGATATGCTATATAGAACACAATGCACCTTATGATTTCAGAAAAAATATTAATCTATACGATCGTATTTAGACAAAATGTTACAAAAGAGGTAAAAGTAAACTCAAAAAACAATCTAAAAAAATTGGTTCCAGGTCAATCGGGTTTTAGGTTTGCGAGATGCGGTCGTTTCATTTTAAGTTTTCATCGCCGGAAATTCAGTTTCTAAACTGAAAGTCCAATTCGTAACACATTTTTCACCCTGTTGGGATCATAATTAGGCAATACTATAGTCGAGTGAAATTTATATCTTTTAATTAGGTTCCCAACGCACCAGACGGATCGACAATATCCGCTGTGTTCTGGGAGATACATTCCGTTCAAGGTCAGGGGATCCGTTCTGTCCTTGCTTGGGTCTGGAGTATATTTCAACAGTTTAAATTGCACTTAAAATATCAAACATTAGTAAAATCAAACGAAACCAAAACCTATAGTTAACTAACAGGATTATCTTTACAAAGGTATAGGGTTACACATAATTCCATGTTCATACAGCGCTACACATTTACTTAAAATCAGGTGTCAAAATGGAATGCTGCTCTGGACTGCAGTCCAGAGCCGCATTCCAAGTCAGTTTTCATTGCTTAAGTATATCAGTATCGAAGGATAAACTATAGGAGGTTCTAGCTTATCGAGTATATGAGACATAAAACACTATATTCCGATATGTATCTAATTTCATATTAATTTAACACCACGTCATGTACAGTAAAACCCAGATTTGGCGTCGTCTCTTTGGGGCGATATTTCGTGACGATATTCTTAATATTTTAGACTTAAATCACTACACAATATCATCAACAGTAACGGAATTAAACGTTCACAAAACATAGACATGTTAAAATAGGATTTTCATCCGGTTAACATATCGAACATCTAGGTAATGTCCGGTTATCGATCGCAACTCCTGTTTCATTTAGCCAAACGAATGTAGATAAGGACTATATAACTATTACATGATACCTACACAATAATAAGCCCTAAACGGGCTTCAATTAAAAAGACGGTACTATGGTTTGCTACACAATTTCAATAATGAACTACTATCTAATTATAGCTATAGATAAATCTAGTTATAGTAAATTTCATAACTAAGGTTTGAAGTAGCATGATAAGTAAGGGGAGATTTCATTTGTTTTCGGTCGCTGATATAGAAGTGACATAATATGCAGGATTCGTCTCGACACACGAGACGGTGCAATACTGGACACGATGCATGGTGCGGGCGATGCGTGGTGACTCGGTACTGGACGTGGTGGCGATGCGGACGTGATACGGTAGTGGGCGTGGTAATGACGTGGGCGTGGCACGGTACTGGACATGGTCTTAACTTGGTGCGTGGTGCGGATGTGGCACATCGCGACACGGTACTGGACATAGTGCTAGGCACTACTAGGCACGGTGTTGGAGTGGTGGTGGGTACGGTCGTGGTTCATAGGTGGCCACAGTGACGGCATGAAGTGGGCACGATGGTGGTGCAACACACGGCACGGGCATCATAAGACTCAGCTTCAAAGATGGCGTAGACGGCGATGGATGTCAGCTCGGCTCGGGTGGGTGCTGGAGAAAAGGGGTGGTGCAGTCCGGTGGTGGCGATGAGAGGCCGCAGCGGTGATCTGCATGGTGGTCGTTGGAGGTGGTGGTAGTGGCGGTGAGCTCGGTGGGTGTTGGTGAGGTGGTGATCTCAAGAGGTGGGCTCGGTTGTAGCAAGAGGGAGGTGGAGGTGGTGGTGTTGGTAGCGGGGTGGATGAGGAGGAGCAGGAGGTGTTTGGTCTCGGTGAGAGGTCACCGGGGGTGGCAGTGGTGACTTGCAGAGGAGCTCGGGGAGTTTTTGGGAGAGTGAGAGAGTAAGAGACAGCGAGAGAGAGATTAAGAGAGGGTAAGAGAGAGATGTTGGTTGAAGAGAGGAGGCCGACGCTGAGATCTCGGGGTCAGTTAGGGCGTGGCTTCGCCGTGGGTGGAGCGGGTCTCGCGGGTTCCCGTTACGAGGAAGAGGAGGTGTTCGCTGGTTGAGAGAGGGGAGGAGGAGGTGAGGATTTGGAGGAGGGGATCTTGGAGAGATCATTGGCGAGCTGGGTCATTATGGGCTCGGTTCTCGCGGCCTGGGGAGAAGAAGGAGGAGGTAACCGTTGGGTTTTAAAGAAGGAGAAGAAAAAGAGGAGATGGAGAAATTACGAGAGGAGAGAGAGAGTGGGAGAGGGAGAGGATCGGGTAAGGTTGGGTTTGGGTTTGGGTGCGTGGGTTTTAGGCCGGGCTCGAGTTGGAGATTGGGGTTTGGGTAAAAGATAGAAAATTGGAAAAAATATATATAGGAAATTGGATTAAGGTTTAAAGGGAAAAAGAATTAGAAGAGTTTTGGGAAAATATTTAGGAATTTAATTTGGGAATTTGAGCGAAAATTTATTGAGATTAAAATTTTAAATACGGTGTATCATAGACCTGGGGATTTACATCATACCCCCTTACAAAAATTTCATTCTCGAAATTAAAGAACGAAAAACAACGGAACAAACAACAATCAACTACTCAAACAGGTGCGGAAATCGTGGACGGATGTCCTCCTCGCGTTCCCAGATAGACTCTCCTCGAGAACGACCACCCCAAGAAACTCGAACTAAGGGAATGACTTTATTTTTTAACACTTTTTCTCTACGATCGAGAATAGTGGTAGGCTGCTCCTCGTAAGACAACTCGGTGCCCAACTTCAATTTTGAATGTTCTAAGATATGGCTGCCATCCCGAATGTAGCGTCTCAGCCGAGATACATGGAAAGTATTGTGCACGCCAGCTAGCGATGGAGGCAAGGCAAGTCGATAAGCCACCTCTCCTACTCACTCTAGCACCTCAAAAGGTCCGATGAATCGGGGGATGAGTTTTCCCCGACTACAAAATCTGATCAACTCCCGAGTGGGTGATATCTTCAGAAATACATGGTCATCAACACCAAACACTAACGACCTTCTGCCGGCATCTGCTAAACTCTTCTGTCGGTCTTGAACAGTCTTGATATGTTGCCTGATCGTTTGAATCTTGCTCACTGTCTATACTATAAGCTCAGGGCCCATCAATTTTCGTTCGCCTACGTCATCCCAACAAAGAGGGGATAGACATTTCTATCCATACAGAGCCTCGAATGGTGTCATCTGGATGCTAGCTTAATAGCTGTTGTTATACAAATACTCTACCAGATGGATGTGATCTTCCCAAGAGCCCTGACAGTCAAGAATGCATGCCCTCAACTTATCCTCAAGCGTATGAATAGTACGCTCGGATTATCCGTTCGTCTGCGGATGATAGGCCGTGCTGAACTTGAGACGAGTGCCCAAACTACCCTGCAGGCTCTTTCAGAAGTAAGAAATGAATCTAGTGTCTCGATCAGACACGATTCGAAAAGGCACTCCGTGCAATCTCACAATCTCTTACATATACTTCTCTGCGAGTGACTATGTCGATTGCCCTACTTGGAAGAGTAAGAAATGCGTTGCCTTCGTAAGACGATCAACGATAACCCAGACAGCATTGTTACCCCTTGTACTTCGAGGTAGTTCCATCACAAAATCCATAGTGATGTGCTCCCATTTCCACTCTGGCACTGTAAGCGGTTGCAACAACCCAGCTACTCTTTGATGCTCGGCTTTCACCTGTTGGCATACCTGACACTTGGAGACAAAGTGAGCAATCTCCCTCTTCATTCCGTTCCACCAGAAGTGCTGCCTCTGATCTCTGTACATCTTGGTGCCTCCTGGGTACACCGAGTAAGCGGAATTGTATGCCTCAGTTAAAACATCATCTTGAATACCCCTTTTGGAACACACAGCCGACTGCCAAATCTCAGGGAACCATCTTCTTGAATCCGCAAATCCGCCCTCAAACTAGCATCAACTAACCCTCTGAACTTCTGCAACTGAGAGTCTCTAGCCTGTACAGCTTTAATGCGATTTATAAGTGATAATTGAACTTGCAACTGCCAGAGCTGTTCGAGCACACCCGTGTAACTACCTCCAACCTAAGTCTCTGAAGGTCATCGAGAATCCCCTTCTGACAAGTTAGCAACATAGCTGACGGCCTGCAACTGAGAGCATCAGGAATGACGTTCACCTTCCCTGGATGATACTGCAGATCAATATCGTAGTTTGCCATCAGCTCCAGCCATCTGCATTGTCTCATATTCGGCTCCTTCTGAGTGAACACGTATTTTAAACTTTTATGATCCGTGTACACCTCCACTCTTTCGCCCAGCAAGTAATGCCTCCGTATCTTTAAGGTGAACACAATGGCCGCTAACTCTAGGTCATGCGTAGGGTAGTTCTTCTCGTGAGTCTTCAGCTGATGAGAGGCGTAAGCCACCACTCGACCATGCTGTATCAAAACAAAGTCTAAACCTTTTCTCGACGCATCACTGTGAATAACCAAGCCACCGAAACTATCTGGCACAGTCAGGATTGGGGCTGTGGTCAATTTTAGCTTTAGCAGCTCGAACGCTTGGGGTGCACTCATCCGACCAAATATAAAGCACCTCCTTCCGTGTAAGTTTCTTCAAAGGTTCCGCTACTCTGGCGAAATCTTAGACAAACTGCCGAAAATACCCAACCAATCCTAAGAAGCTCTTTATCCCAGCAACCGATTTCGGGATGGCCAGTCCTTGATAGATTCAATTTTCGCTGGATCCACTGAAATGCCATCACTCGAAACGACATACCCCAGAAATTGTATCTTGTCGACCAAAACTCACACTTGTTTAGCTTAGCATAGAGTTTCTTCCCTCGTAGAACATGCAATACAATTCGTAGATGCCCCGGCGTGCTCCTCTCGACTCCTAGAATAGACTAGAATGTCGTCGATAAATATAACGACAAACTGGTCCAAGTACTTAGAGACCCTGTTCATCAAGTCCATAAATATGGAGGGTGCATTGGTAACACCGAACAACATCACGAGAAACTCATAGTGGCCATATCAGGTTCGGAAGGCCATTTTGCATACATCCTCTGCCTTGACCCTGATTTGGTGATACTCTGACCTAAGGTCTAGCTTATAAAATACCCGAGCACCACCTAGTTGATCGAACAAGTCGTCGATGTGGGGAATAGGATACTTGTTTTTCATGGTCACCCTGTTCAACTCATGGTAGTCGATGCACATGCGCAAGAAACCATCCTTCTTCTTAACCAGTAACACAGGAGCACCCCACGGTCACTTGGACGGATAAATCCCTTGTCCAGAAGATCTTCTATCTTCTTCTTTAATTTTGCCAACTTAACTGGTGCCATCCTGTAGGGTACCTTAGAAATTGGCACCGTCCCTAGAATCAGGTCAATCGAGAAGCCTAATACGTGAGACGGGGGTAAACCAGGTAGATCTTCAAGGAACACATCAAGAAACTCTCAAACTACCTCTGGTGCCGTCTTCTCGTCTATCTCTATAGCGATCAAGGTCTTCGGCTTCGCTCGGAACTTAGCTAGCTCCAAAGACTTGCTACCACCCATGAACACGAACTCCAGATGATTAGGAATGTGAAATGTCACACTCCTAGCCCGGCGGTTGATAACAGCATGGAACATGCTCAACCAATCCATCTCTAGAATGGCATCGTAGCTACGAGTCCCAATTAAAAGGAAGTTTGCATAAAATTCTCTGCCACAAACCACCATAGGGCATAACCTACACTCTCGGCTAAACACAATAATTCCGTTACCCGTATGTATCTCCTAACCCTTGGTCAACGGCTCGTGAGGTATAAAGTGTGTGTCAACAAATAGTACAGAAATAAAGCAATGCGAAGCCCCGTATCAAAAAGAACTCTATCTGGTACAGAATAAATAAGGAGAGTACCTGCAACCACTTCCTCAGAAGCCTCTGCCTACTCGGCGGTCAGGATGAAAGCCCGCCCCTAACTCCGACTCGTATCAGTCTGCCTTTGATCGAATAATCACCGCTGGAATACCAAAGGTGGACCCCTCTGAGCTGAAGTGTCATACGACGACTATTGTTTCCTGGACCCTCCCTGTAGCTCAGATCTCTGGGGACACCCACTGACCCTGTGCTCGCTGGATCCGCAAATCAGACACTGCCTCTTGGCTCTACAATAATCTCTCTGCATATGCCTTAGCCTCTGGCAATAGTCGCAAATTAGAGCCCTCTGTTGCGGCTGCTGAGGTGTGAAAGTACACTTCATCTGCGTAACACCCGGCCTGTGAACTGGGATGCTCCACGAGGGGAAATGATAGCTCGTGATGGAACTACATGGGGTCTCCTGTCCACCGACTGCTGGCCCTTAGCCTTCTCCGCTAACCTTTCCTATACCCGACCAGCGTTCAACACCTGAGCGAAGGTCTGTAGGTCGAGGGATGCGATAAGTAGCTGCAGCTCGATATTGAGCCCCTGCTAAAACCGTATGGCCCTGACGGTTTCGGTGGATACCATGTACGGTGCGAAGCGACTCAGCCGGTTAAACTCTGCAGCGTAGACATCCACGAAGCATCCATTTTGCTTCAACATGATGAATTTCTCCTCCATCTCGGCCTTGACAGTGGCCGGGAAATAGTGATCTAGAAAGCATGCGGAGAACGTGTCCCATCCGATAGATTTCTCTAGTGGGCTTTCCTCTACAGACCACCACGTGTAAGCCTCGTCCTTTAACTGGATCTTCACCATGCTCACTCTGTCATCGTCAGGGACCCGAGCGACCGTCAAAAGATTCTCTACGTTGATGAGCCATTACTCGGCCTCAAGTGGATCTGTTGCTCCTGTGAAAAGAGCTGGGTGAAGTCTCCTGAAATCAGAAACGGTACCAGCCCTAGCCTGTGTAGCTGGTACGAGGGGGCCCTCGGGAGCGGCGAGGAAAGCTGTAGATCTCTCCAAAGCGGTAATTGCGGTCTCTTGTACCGCCTTCAATCTCTCAGCCAAGAGATTGGTCTTCCTTTCCTGAGCCTGTGCTGGGGTTGTCAGTGCTTCGGCAGTGGGTGATGGTGGGAGGAAATCGAGCTCGGTTAGAAGGGGGATGCGGTTGGTTGTAGTGAGGCGAGGAGGCCCGTCGGAGGTGCTTAGGGTTCGGCCGGCGGTGTTGCAGGCGAGGGCTCTGGTGAGGCGGTTGGAGGAGCTGGGTGATGGGTTGGGGAAGTGGGGGAGCTCGGCTTCAAGGGGAAGAAGATGAAGAGGGTGAAAGAAAGACGTTGGAGGAAGAGAGGAGGCCGGCGCTGGGATCTCGGCGGTTAGTTGGGGCATGGCTTTGTCGTGGGTGGAATGGGTCTCGCGGGCGCCTGTTGTGAGGAAGAGGAGGTGTACGTTGGTTGAGAGAGGGGAGGAGGAGGTGAGGATTTGGAGGAGGGGATCTCGGAGGGATCATTGGCGAGCTGGGTCGTCGTGGGCGCGGTTCTCGCGGTGTGGGGCGAAGGAGGGGGAGGTAACCGTTGGGTTTTAAAGAAGGAGAAAAAAGATAAGAGAGAGAGAGAGAGAAAACACGAGAGGAGAGAGAATGGGAGAGGGAGGGGATCGGGTTGTAAGTCGATGTCGCACATCCCACGCACTTGTGGGGAGGCGGAATTTACAAAAAATGATTTTTCATACTATGCAACATCGACTTTAATTTCAGGATTTTTACGAAAACCTTAACTAGTTAAACTACTTGGAGGTTTAACTACTTGGTAAGAGTTTTATACTTCCTTGTTTATAAGTCCTTCGGGTCTTCTTCTTCTCTACCTCTTCTTGAGCTCCTCGAAGATCGGATCGTGCTTGAAACGTCGGCCTCCTCGTGTCAAAGACGATCCATCCGAGAGTATGTACTTCAAGCTCCAACCTCTAAACCGAGATAACTAAGGTACCTAGTTTGCTAAGCTAGATATCTTAGAAGATATAGAGTGTCTAATAGAGCGTTTTATCTCATATAACCCTATGGCTCACAACATATGTGAAAGTTAGGGTTTTTGAGGAAAAAGGAGAAGAAAATATGGAGAGAGAAAGAAAGTTTTTAAATGATCAAGTCTTGGCCAAGTGAAGAATGGCTCATGTTACCTCACTCATGAAGCATGGATTATTATCATATAGAAAATAACAACCATGCTTCAATAGTGTATCTAAACTAATAAACAATTGCATAAGCCATGCTTCACTCCCATGCCTCAAATATCTCCATTTTCCACCTCATTAATCTATTTCCAAATATAGATAATCCAAATAATGAGTTGTCCCCTTTTAGAAGCATCTCTTGTGAAATTACAAGAATGCCCTCATCGTATATACATACCCGTATTCGTATTCCGAAAAATACGAATACAATGAGATAATAACAATCCAATAATATAATACTAGGATCCGGTTTAAACCAAAGTCCACTAGTATTATCCATACGAACACCATCTGTGTAGCTAGTACACATATTGTAACACCCTAGTTCAGTTATACCAGTTCTACTTCATGTATTTCTTTATTTATGGTATTTTCCTGATTTATTGTGTTTTAGGTGCGAATAGTGTATTTGACATTTTATTGCATCCGACCCGACCCGCATACTTGAAACCTGTCTTGATTTATGTTTATAATTTATCCTGACTTGATACATGGACTCGTGCACTTTCGTTTGTATACTAGCATTTTACCTGACATCTGCATTTTACAATATAACATTTTAAGTCATATAAAATATTTTAAAAAAATACATTGCATGGCCTGCATGATACCCCTAACCCCGTGGTATCCGCGCATCTTGTTCTCGTCCCGTTCAGTGAAACGGACTTGTTTGGATGGCTACACGCACGTACGTGTATCCGTTCTTAGGGGTATGCATTTTCGTTACCCGGACATTCAATTTTTAGTTTTGGTCGTCGCATATATTTTTCGTATTTTAAAACTGGATTTTTAGACCCGACCTGGGAGTATTTTGGAGTAGATTTGTATTTACCAAAATACCAAATTTTATTAATATAATATTTTAAATAATTATAATAGTTTAAAATTTATATAACAGAAAAAGATTTCTTAAATTTAATCCTAACTAAACACAGTTCTCTCTCTCCTCTCTCTCTATCTCACCTGCTCACTCTCTCTATCTTCTTCTTTCTTTATTTCCCATAAGAAACAAATTTCTTTCTCCTTTCGATCTCTCTCCTCTCTCTTTCTCTCTCTCGCTTTCTTTCTCCTCTGTATATATATAATATTATATATATATATATATATATATATATATATATTTAACCCTTTTCTCCTACCTTACCTCACCCGCGCCTCTCTCTCTCTCTCTCCTCTTTCTTCTCATCTTCTTCTTTTTTTCCCGCTTGCTGCCTCCGCCTCCGAGAAACCCTAACCCTCGTGCTCGCCTCATCGCCATCGTTGCCCTATCACCCTCGTCTCCACGCCTTCTTCGACTAACCTTCTCCTCTCCTCCTCAACCTCGTATTCACCTCCACGCATCCCTCTCTTCTCCCAAGCCTGCACACCCACTCACGAGAACCCTAACTCCGCCGACCGACCATCTCGTCGGCCTTTTCTCGTCGAATTCATCTACCTCCGTTCATCTCCTCTCTCTTTCCTCTTCCCTTCTCCCCTGCACCCATCTCGAACCCAACCGAGCTATCTTCCCAACTCCATCAACACCAAGAACCCCTACTGCACACACCCATCGCCTCCTCACCGTCGTCGCCTCACGCCGACGACCTCCCTCACCACCTTCTCATCTCCTCCGCTCATCCCTTCGACTCCTTCAGTCCCAACGGGAAGAACCCAACCGAGCAAACCCCTACAACCCATAACCCTAACCTCCTCTGCACACACTTTGCCTCACCGTGAAACCCATCACCGGCACCCCTTTGCTGGAGACTTTCACCTCACAATCACCCTATCGTCTTCCTCTCTGAATCCAGTGCACACCAATCCCCAGGTCTTCTTCATTTTCTTCTTCTTTCTTCTTCTTCTTTCTTCTTCTTTGTCTCTCTTCTTTCTCTTTCTTGATTTCATATCTTTTTCCGGTCACCCGCCGGAGCCGTGCTTGACGCCGACTATCCAGACGACCCAGTGGACATACCTTATCTGCATGATCGCCCTCTTGCGTTGCTTGGACCCGTCCCGCATGCCGTGCGTGCGTTGCGACGTTTTGCCGACGTCGGACGTGCCGTGCGTATCCGTATTGTGATCCATCAAGGCAAGTTAATCTTGCTACATGCTATAATACTATAATCTATATCTATTTGAATTATAATACTTCAAAATGATCAATTTTACAATCCATATTATTGTTTTTCAGTTTTATCGATTTATTCGACATCCGTATATATCATTTCAGATCTAGTACATACAAACCTATCTAGTTACATATTATACCATCATATACTGCATTCAATTGAATAGTTACATCTCATATTGTTTAGTTATATATCCCGCATTTGCCAGTTTATCATTTTACGTTTATATGACATCCGTATGCATCTATATCATGATTTACACATCTAGTCGCATGCTAAATCATCTTGCTACATGCTAGGTATAGTTTTACGCATCCATATGAATAAAATATTACCGGTTTATCATATTATACATACATATTCAAGTTTTACAGTTTAGGATACCCGTTGCATCCATATCATATAGTATATATATAGCTGCATCTACAGATCTCATTAATAACATAATACTGTTATTTTAACACCCCATGTTTAATAAAGTGCATCTTAATTAGTACTAGAACTATTAAAGGTAACCCTAATCGATAGTGTGCATCCATGTCATTGATTTTGTATCTATTTGCATAGCATTCATATTATTTCATTTTATCAGTACTTCATACTTGATTTTATACACCCATACTTACTACAGTTTGATTATGAGCAATCGCTTGATACCTGTGCATTACTTGACATGACTTGATACATGTAGACTACTTGCCATGACCTAATACACCATTACTTGACCTGACTTGATACTTGTATACTACCTGACATGACCTGATATATTACTATTTGACTTGTTACCTGATCCTGTTTCTAATGTCGACAATCCTGACATGTTGTCCCGATGGATATATCCTGTTGTTTGTATAGACAAACCTGTTCCTGCTTGATTCCTGTGTTGGCGTTAGCTTCAGACTTATCAATACCTGACTTGAACACATAACTTGGGGGTATGGGGAAATCAATGATGGAACCTGACTTGTAACTCAACAGTTCGACGTTTATACTGATCAGTTTTGGGGGCCAGGCCAGTCCCGGGATGATGTTGCTGACATCATTCGTCTGTACATATTTCCTGTTTGTGCTTAGCGGCACGTCATTAAGCCCCGAGACTCTCGGGATTCAGCCCCGAGAGTCTGGACCGTGGTCCTGGGTATGCACGGGATACTATTGAGTTATATCGACGATTCATTAAATTGATTTCAAAGACTTGAGAGTAATTAACCCAGTAGCTTAGTTCAGATTACTTCACCCACACGTCACATATGCTTATACCCTTCACTGTTCCTTATTCGTGATACTGTTATACTCTTATTACTGTTCATACTCATGCATGCATGTCTTGTTACCCCTGATTATATTATTGTTGATATTATGACGCACTGACGTCTGGGTTTTCATGGCCCAGATCCTCTACCTTCGCCGCAGGCCGATCAGGAGTTTTTTCAGTCAACATGCCGAGCAGTGAGGACCTGCTAGTATTTTAGTTTAGTTTTCTTTCAGCATTCTCATTCCTGATGTGAGCCCGTATTTTGGAACGTACATTCCAGATTATTGTATTTGAATCTTTTGCTTCCGCATTATTTTATTTCATGACTCGTTTATTCTGGCTTATGGACATGTACTAGATAGTTTATTTTATTTCTACTGTTCTTGATATCTCTAGACAGCCGTAATGTGACTGTGGAAGGATCTTTCCTAACCGCAGGTAGTATGGTTGGCTCTGTCACGTGCCGATCTTAGCGCACTCTGGGAAGCGGGGCGTGACAGGGTTTGTTTGGTATCAGAGCCATAGGATTTAGGTTAATCGGGTTTGATTCTTTTGTAGTTGGGTATTGGACCCAATACACGAATCAGAAAATCCATGATTAGGAACATGTCCTGCCACATTGTTATCATGATTCTTGAATCATATCTTTCTCTTGATCCCTGTCCTGACGATATGCAAATAACTTTGCACTCGAGTTGAAATTCTTTTGGTTCCCTATTGTTTCTTCCGTCCTATTTCTTTGATTCTAATACTAGGATTTGGGAGACTTGAACGGAGTTATGTGATTGTAACTATGAATTGCAGCATGGTTACAATGCGGTACTCTATTTAAGTAACTTGGAGTCCTGGTCTTGATTCATTTCCTTGATTCGTGGTCGTGAAATTTCCTTGGTTCTCTCAATTTCGTTGTTTACCAGTTCATGTTTTGCAGATTTCTTGGTGATCGATACCGGCAGTTATGATGTTGTCTTGGGAATGGATTTTATCCGCACTTTCCACGCTCACATTGATTGTAGGGTAAAGGAAGTGATTTTCCAGATTCCCGAACATCCGAATTTTGTTTTGTTGGAGGAAGCAGTTCTGTCGGGCCAGTCAAGTTTAGGGCTAGGCCGACAAACAGTGTTCTTTCGTCGATGGAAATTGATAAGGAGGAAGTGCCAGCTGTAGTTCGAGAATTCATGGATGTGTTCGAGGACATCTCGGGTTTACCGCCAAAATGAGATGTGGAGTTCGCGATCGATCTTGTTCCTGGTGCAGTGCCAATCTCAAAGGCATACTATCCAATGGCACCAGTGAAGTTGGAAGAAGTCAAGAAGCAGGTTACCGAATTGCTAGAGAAGGGTTGGATTCACAGCAGTAAATCACTTCAGAGAGCTCCAGTTCTTCTAGTCAAGAAGAAAGATGGCACAAGGAGGATGTGCATCGACTATCGAGAATTAAACCGGGTGACAATTAAGAATAAGTACCCAATCCCTCGCATTGGCGAATTATTCGAGCAGCTTAGTGGCGCGAGGGTATTCTCAAAGCTGGATTTGCGATCCGGATATCATCAGGTCCGAGTTAAATCAGAAGATATTTGCAAGACTGCGTTCCGAACTCGGTATGGACATTACGAGTATTTAGTGATGCCATTCGGAGTCACGAATGCACCGGCAATATTTATCGACTTGATGAACCGAATCGTTTCACCATTCTTGGACCAGTTTATAGTGGTGTTCATCGATAATATTCTGGTCTACTCAAGGAACATTGAAGAGCATGCGGAACACTTGAAGATTGCACTGCAGATATTGAGGCAAGAAAGATTATATGCAAAGATGAGCAAGTGCGAGTTTTGGTTTGAAGAAGTGAAGTTTTTAGGGCATGTCGTATCTGGAGATAGAATCGCCGTTGATCTTGAGAAGATTGTAGCAGTTCAAGATTGGCCGATTCCGAAGAACATACAGAGATCAGAAGTTTTCTTGGACTTGCAAGATACTACAGAAGATTCGTGGAGAATTTTGCTCGTTTGGCTGAGCCTTTGACCAAGCTTACACGGAAGGAGGTACAGTTCGTATGGACGGATAAATGTGCGTCAGCTTTTGAGGCGTTGAAGTAGAGATTGATAACCACTCCTATTTTGACCGTACCAGACAGTTCTGGAGGATTGGTGATTCACAACAACGCATCTGGGAAAGGTTTGAGATGTGTTTTGATGCAGCATGGGAAGGTTATAGCTTACGCATTGAGACAGTTGAAGACCCATGAGAAGAATTACCCAACTCATGATTTGGAGCTCGAAGCAGTGATTTTTGCTTTGAAGATTTGGAGACACTAATTATTGGGCGAAAGGATCGAAGTATTCACCGATCACAAAATCCTAAAGTATGTGTTCACACAAAAAGAGCTTAACATGATGCAGCGTAGATGGTTGGAGCTGATGGCTGACTACGATCTTGATCTTAAGTACCATCCGGGGAAAGTTAATGTTGTGCCGGATGCGCTTAGTCGTTTGCCAGCAATTCGGACGTTGACTGCACAGAAAGAGCTTATCGAAGACTTTCGGAGATTCGAGCTGGAGATCGTACTACCGCATTCTTCGGGACAGTTGATGCTGTAGCAAGTACAGTCGTCGTTGATCGATAATATTAAAGCAGCGCAGTCACAGGACCCCAGATTGCAAAAGTTTCGAGAACAAGTTGAAGCAGGACTTCGAACGGACTTGTTGATTCATGAAGATAGTTCGTTGCGATATGGTAGTCGTTTGCGTGTGCCAAAAGGAGACATTCGTGAAGAAGTTATGAAGGAGGCATACAGTTCCGCATATTCCGTACATCCAGGAGGCACGAAGATGTACCGTGATCTACGACAGCATTTCTGGTGGAAGGGTATGAAAAATGGAGATTGCCCGTTTTGTAGCGAAGTGCTTAGTGTGTCAGCAAGTTAAGGCTGAACATCGAAGGGTTACTGGTTTATTGCAACCACTTCCGATTCCTCAATGGAAGCAGGAATATATAACCATGGATTTCGTGATAGCTTTACCGTGAAGTCCAAAGGGTAACAATGCAGTTTGGGTGATTGTTGATCGATTGACCAAGACAGCTCATTTCATACTATTTCGAGTTGGTCAATCAACGGAAGCGTTGGCAGAACGGTACATGCAGGAGATTGTGAGATTGCATGGAGTACCTGTGAGCATCGTGTCCGATCGTGACACCCAATTCTTATCACACTTCTGGAGAAGTTTACAGGAAAGTTTGGGGATGGGATTGAAGTTTAGCACAGCTTATCGTCCCCATACAGATGGCCAGTCGGAGAGAACGATCCAAACTCTTGAAGACATGTTGCGAGCTTGCATGTTGGAATTTAAGGAATCGTGGGAGGATCATCTACACTTGGTGGAGTTTTCTTACAACAACAGTTTTCAGGAGACTAATCAGATGGCTCCATTCGAAGCATTGTATGGTCGCAAGTGTCGTTCACCTGTTTGTTGGGACGATATTGGAGAACGAAGATTGTTGGGACCGGATTTGATCGTGCAAACCGTGGAGAAAGTTAATACTATCCGGAATCACATGAAGGCAGCACAAGATCGGCAGAAGAGTTGGGCCGACACATCGAGAAGACCTCTAGAGTTCGCTGTTGGTGAACATGTGTTCTTAAAGATATCACCGACTAGAGGAGTGATTCGTTTTGGGAGTCGAGGCAAGCTTAGTCCTCGATTCGTGGGGCCTTTCGAGATTTTGAAGCGTGTCGGAGAAGTGGCTTATCGTTTGGTTTTACCACAATCTTTGGCGAATGTTCATGATGTGTTTCATGTATCTCAACTCCGTAAGTATGTTTGAGATGAAACACACGTGCTAGACCATTTGGAGCTGACTGTAAGAGAGGATTTGACCTTTGAGAAACGACCGATGTCGATTGTTGATCTAAGGGAAAAGGTCCTTAAGAACAAGGTTATCCCTCTCGTACTTGTTTCTTGGGGAAATCGCTCACATGGAAAATCGACTTAGGAACGAGAATACGAGATTCGACAGAAGTTTCCACACATATTCTTGTAGATTCATGTTGTTTACCTTTTCTTGTCCTGTGAATTTTGAGGACAAAATTCTTTTTATAGTTGGGTATAATGTAACACCCTAGTTCAGTTATACCAGTTCCAGTTCATGTATTTTTTTATTTATGGTATTTTCCTGATTTATTGTGTTTTGGGTGTGAATAGTGTATTTGACATTTTATTGCACCCGACCCGACCCGCATGCTTGAAACCTGTCTTGATTCATGTTTATAATTTATCCCGACTTGATACGTGGACTCGTGCACTTTCGTTTGCATACTAGCATTTTACCTGGCATCTGCATGTTACAATATAACATTTTAAGTCACAAAAAATATTTTAAAAAAATACATTGCATGGCCTGCATGATACCCCTAACCCCGTGGTAGCATCCGCGCATCTTGTTCTCGTCCCTCTTAGTGAAACAGACTTGTTTGGATGGCTACGCGCATGTACGTGCATCCGTTCTTGGGGGTATGCATTTTCGTTACCCGGACATTCATTTTTTAGTTTTGGTCGTCGCATATCTTTTTCGTATTTTAAAACTGGATTTTTAGACCCGACCTCGGCATATTTTGGAGTAGGTTTGTATTTGCTAAAATACCAAATTTTATTAATATAATATTTTAAATAATTATAACAGTTAAAAATTTATATAACAAAAAAAGATTTCTTAAATTTAATATTAACTAAACACAGTTCTCTCTCTCCTCTCTCTCTATCTCACCTGCTCACACACTCTCTCTTCTTCTTTCTTTATTTCTTATAAGAAACAAATTTCTCTCTCCTCTCGATTTCTCTCTCTCCTCTCGATCTCTCTCCTCTTTCTCTCGCTTTCTCTCTCCTATGTATATATATAATATTATATATATATATATATTTTAAAACCCTTTTCTCCTACCTTACTTCACCCCACGCCTCTCTCTCTCCTCTTTCTTCTCCTCTTCTTCTTTTTTTCCCACTTCCTGCCTCCGCCTCCGAGAAACCTTAACCCTCGCGCTCGCCTCGTCGCCATCGTTGCCCTATCACCCTCGTCTCCATGCCTTCTCCGACTCACCTTCTCCTCTCCTCCTCACCCTCGTACTCACCTCCACGCATCCCTCTCTTTTCTCGAGCTTGCCCACCCACTCACGAGAACCCTAACTCCGCCGACCGACCATCTCGTCGGCCTTTCTTCGTCGACTTCATCTACCTCCGTTCATCGCCTCTCTCTTTCCTCTTCCGTTCTCCCCCGCACCCATCTCGAACCCAACCGAGCTATCTCCCCAACTCCATCAACACCAAGAACCCCTACTGCACACACCCATCGCCTCCTCACCGTCGTCGCCTCACGCCGACGACCTCCCTCACCACCTTCTCATCTCCTCCGCTCATCCCTTCGACCCCTTCAGTCCCAACGGGAAGAACCTAACCGAGCAAACCCCTACAACCCATAACATTAACCTCCCCTGCACACACTTTGCCTCACGGTGAAACCCATCACCGGCACCCCCTCGCCGGAGACCTTCACCTCACAATCACCCCCTCGTCTTCCTCTCTGAATCCAGTGCACATCAATCCCCAGCTCTTCTTCCTTTTCTTCTTCTTTCTTCTTCTTCTTCTTTCTTCTTCTTTGTCTCTCCTCTTTCTCTTTCTTGATTTCACATCTTTTTCCGGTCACCCGCCGGAGCCGTGCCTGACACCGATGATCCAGACGACCCAGTGGACGTACCTTATCTGCGTGATCGCCCTCTTGCGTTGCTTGGACCCGTCCCGCGTGCCGTGCGTACGTTGCGACGTTTTGCCGACGTCGGACGTGCCGTGCGTATCCGTATTGTGATCCATCGAGGCAAGTTAATCTTGCTACATGCTATAATACTATAATCTATATCTATTTGAATTATAATACTTCAAAATGATTAATTTTGCAATCCACATTATTGTTTTTCAGTTTTATCGATTTATTCGACATCCGTATATATCCGTATATATCATTTTAGATCTAGTACATACAAACCTATCTGGTTACATATTATACCACCATATACTGCATCCAATTGAATAATTACATCTCATATTGTTTTGTTATATATCACACATTTGCCAGTTTATCATTTTACGGTTATATGACATCCGTATGCATCTATATCATGATTTACACATCTAGTCGCATGCTAAATCATATTGCTACATGCTAGGTATAGTTTACGCATCCATATGAATAAAATGTTACCGGTTTATCATATTATACATACATATTCAAGTTTTACAGTTTCGGATACCCATTGCATCCATATCATATAGTATACATATAGCCACATCTACTGATCTCATTAATAACATAATACTGTTATTTTAACACCCCATGTTTAATAAAGTGCATCCTAATTAGTATTAGAACTATTAAAGGTAGACCTAATCGATAGTGTGCATTCATGTCATTAATTTTGTATCTATTTGCATACCATTCATATTATTTCATTTTATCAGTATTTCATACTTGATTTTATGCACCCATACTTACTACAGTTTGATTATGAGCAACCGTTTGATACCTGTGCATTACTTGACACGACTTGATACATGTAGACTACTTGCCATGACCTGATACACCATTACTTGACCTGACTTGATACTTGTATACTACCTGACATGACCTGATATATTACTACTTGACTTCTTACCTGATCCTGTTTCTAATGCCGACAATCCTGACATGTTGTCCCGATGGACATATCCTGTTGTCTGTATGGACAAACCTGTTCCTGCTTGATTCCTGTGTTGGCATTAGCTTCAGACTTATCAATACCTGACTTGAACACATAACTTGGGGGTATGGAAAAATCAATGATGGAACCTGACTTGTAACTCAACAGTTCGACGCTTATACTGATCAGTTTTGGGGGCCAGTCCAGTCCCGGGATGATGTTGCTGCTGACATCATTCGTCTGTACATATTTCCTGTTTGTGCTTAGCGGCACGTCTCGGATTTAGACCCGAGAGTCTGGACCGTGGTCCCGGGTACGCACGGGATACTATTGAGTTACATCGACGATTCATTAAATTGATTTCAAAGACTTGAGAGTAATTAACCCAGTAGCTTAGTTTAGATTACTTCACCCGTACGTCACATATGCTTATACCCTTCACTGTTCCTTATTCGTGATACTGTTATACTCTTATTACTGTTCATACTCATGCATGCATGTCTTGTTACCCCTGATTATATTATTGTTGATATTATGACGCACCGATGTCTGGGTTTTGCATGGCCCAGATCCTCTACCTTTGCCGCAGGCCGATCAGGAGTTTTTTCAGTCAACAGGCCGAGCAGTGAGGACCTGTTAGTATTTTAGTTTAGTTTTCTTTTAGCATTCTCATTCCTGATGTAAGCCCGTATTTTGGGACGTACATTCCAGATTATTGTATTTGAATCTTTTGCTTCCGCGTTATTTTATTTCATGACTCGTTTATTCTGGCTTATGGACATGTAATAGATAGTTTATTTTATTTCTACTGTTCTTGATATCTCTAGACAGCCGTAATGTGACTGTGGAAGGATCTTTCCTAGCCACAGGTAGCATGGTTGGTTTTGTCACGTGCCGATCTTAGCGCACTCTGGGAAGCGGGGCGTGACACATATGTGATCAGAACCCTGCCGTAAAACAATACAGCCTCTACGTCGTTTCGCCCGAAGCAGGGAAACCCTTTGTGTAGGACTCTAAAGACTCGACAGTATGTTGGCAGTGGGTTTAACCACAAGTCTGTCAGCGGTACTAGCTGCACGTAACGACTACCCAGGTATCTGTCGATAAGAAGGCCGATGAGCAAACTCATCCGAACTCTTACTGGGCCTATCTGTGACAATCTCCGTACAGTCCAGTCTGTTCGTCTAAGATACTTGCATATCGGATCTAGGGGGATGGTAACCATCAAACCCCTAATAGCGCAATAAATCATGTCGTGGTAGAGCCCAATACACCCTGAGAAACTACTGGAGTACCTACCAATAAATCTCGCTTGTCTTGGTCAGGGACTTTGTGTAATGACTTTCGGAACACAGCGCGATATCAACCCTCAATACTGGGAGAGACGAATCATATCTAACCACTACTGCCTCCAAGTGCTTCGGGACTGCACCTAACTTATACCTATTTGCAAGACTTCTTTGAGCCGTGGTAGGGTAGTAATCTAAGTACAGTGAGAACACACTCGAGACGAATAGTGATGTCAAGTCAACGGACTAAGCTGTACTCATGCCACCCGGGAACTGCTACCTGATGATAGGTATAATACCAACCAGCAGTTCCCAACGAGTCCGTCCAGTGTAACTCATAACCCAATGAGCACCTGTATACTATCTTCGGTACAACATACCAATGGTTGTGGGACAGACCATCTCCCCTGCTGGGATGAGAAGCATATACACTATTCTACTCCGGAATATCGATGCCTCGTCTCGATATTCCTATGACTAGGGATCTGTATAAGGATGTGCTTATAAACTACCCAGCCCCTACTAATGTGACTGCCATCACAACGTTGGTAGTCAAGTAAAGATCCTAAGGACTCTACCAATATGTATAAGCGATATGCTAAAAGAAACATATGCACATATTGAGATAGAAACAAACCAAGTAGCATTACCATTTTGAGCAAGACTGTTATTATATCTGTGAATATCCCAAGCTTCTAAAATGTAATATACAATCCAGTACGATACAATAATAGCCTCTAGGGCATATATCACTAACAATCTCCCACTTGCACTAAGCCCATGTATTGACATATCGTAGACCTATCATCTCGATTAGCCTCTCGAACTGTGTCTGAGGGATGACCTTTGTGAGTGGATCTACAGTGTTTTTCTCTGTCTCTACTCTCCGCACCTCGATCTCCCGGCGATCAACGATCTTCCTGATCAGGTGGTACTGCCTCAAGATATGTCTGGACTTCTGATGGGGCCTTGGTTCCTTTGCTAAAGCTATAGCCCCGTTGTTGTCACAATACAAAGGTATTGAATCAACAATGGACGGAACCACCTGAAGTTCTGTAATGAACTTCTTCATCCAGACTGCTTCCTTCGCGGCGTTACATGCAGCGATATACTCCGCTTTCATCATCGAGTCAGCAACGGTGTCCTGCTTGGAGCTCTTCTAATAGATTGCCCCTCCATTGAGGGTAAAGACATAACCCGACATGGACCTGGAGTCATCGTTGTCACTCTGGAAGCTGGAGTCGGTGAAGGCCTCGATTTGGAGGTCTTCACGGCCGTACACCAAGAACATCTCTTTAGTCCTTCTCAAGTACTTGAGAATGTTCTTAACTGGTGTTCAGTGTTTCTTCCCTGGGTTTGACTGATACTTGCTTACAACGCTCAGTGCGTAACTAATATCTGGTCTGATACACTTTATCGCATACATTATAGAGCCTATCACAGAAGCGTATGATATAATAGTCATGCGATCTCTTTCCAAATCAGTTTTGGGAGACATCTCTTTGGAGAGGGTGATTCCGTGACTAGATGGTAGATTACCGCGCTTTGAATGTTCCATACTAAATTTTTTTTAGTATGGTGTCGATGTACCTTGACTGTGAAAGTCTCAATATCTTTTTAGATCTATCAAGATTGATCTGGATCCTCAGAATGTAGGAGACATCACCCAGGTCCTTCATGGAGAACTTTTGTGACAAGAATTTTTTGACTGATTGTAGCATAGAAATGTCATTTCCTATCAGGAGAATATCATCCACGTATAAGACGAGAAATACCACAGTTCTCGCTAAAATTTTACTATAAATATATGGTTTATCTGGATTTTTGATAAAGTTGAATTCCTTGACCGTCTCCTCAAAACAGATGTTTTAACTTCGCGATGCCTGCTTTAATCCATAAATAGATTTAAGCAACTTGCATACTTTTCCGCTGCTCCCACTCTCTATAAAACCTTCCGGCCGATTCATATAAACACACTCTTCCAAATTTTCATTCAGAAAAGCGGTCTTTACGTCCATCTGCCAAATTTCATAATCGTGGAAGGTAGCAATGGTAAGAAGAATCCGAATGGATTTGAGCATAGCCACTGGAGAAAAGGTTTCATCATAGTCCAAATCAGATCTTTGATGAAAACCTTTTGCAACAAGTCTAGCTTTATAGGTTTCAACCTGTCCATCTACACCAATTTTCTTTCTGAAGATCCATTTACAGCCTACGGGTTTTACCCTTTCTGAAGCAACGTCCAAAGTCCATACTTTGTTGGTGTACATGGACTCCATTTCGGTTTGCATTGCATCCAGCCATTTTACCGAGTCTCTGCTCCTGATGGCTTGCTGGAAACTAATTGGATCATCATCGTCGATGATGCAATCCTCTCTATCCCCGTTTATGAGAAAACCGTAGTATCTCTCAGGCGGATGAAACTTCCTACTAGTCCCACGGAGTGATGCAGGGATGTCCGATTCTTTTGAAACTTCTGGTTTCACCATGCTTTCAGTAATAGCTTATGGTTCTGGAATTTCTTCCAGTTCTATTGCACTCCCACTTATTTCTTTTTCAAGAAATTGAGTTTCCAAAAAATGGGCATGCTGAGAAACAAAGACCTTTTGTTTCTTCGCGTAATAGAAAAGATACCCCTGAAGTTCTTTGGGGATCTCATAAACTTACACAATACTGAACGCGCCTCGAGCTTTTCCGCATGCTGCTTTTTTACAAAAGCTGGACATTCCCATATCTTTAGATACTTAAAATAGGGTTTCTTCCCACTCCACATCTGATATGATGTAGTAGGCACCGACTTAATAGGAACCTTGTTCAAAAGATATGCAGCTGATTCTAGTGTATAACCCCAGAAAGATCATGGTAACTCAGCGTTGCTCATCATGAAATGTACCATATCCAATAAGGTTCGGTTCCGCCTTTCCGATACACCATTGTGTTGGGATGTGTATGGAGGAGTAAGCTAAGAGAGAATTCCATTCTCTTTTAAATAGCCCAGGAACTAGGCACTTAAGTATTCACCACCTCGATCAGATTTAAGTGTCTTTATACTTTTGCCTGTTTGTTTTTCCACTTCATTCTTATATTCCTGGAATTTCTCAAAGGTCTCGGATTTATGTTTCATCATGAATACATATCCATACCTAAATCATCCGTAAAAGTAATGAAGTGGGAATAACCATTTCTTGCATGCGTAGACATTGGACCACACACGTCGATGTATATGAGACCCAAGAGCTTGCTTGCTCTTAGCCCTTGTCCAGTGAACGTATTCTTTGTCATCTTTCCTATGAGACATAATTGACAAGTTGCATAAGACTAATATTCAAACGGATCCAAATATCTCTCTTTATGTAACTTCGTCAACCGTGTTTCATTGATATGACCCAGTCTACAATGTCATAAGAAAGCATGATTTAATTCTGGAGACTTTCTTTTAAGTGTGTTGTGGACGTTGAAAACCTGAGCTTGATTTAATACGTATATACTGTTATCTAGTGTACCTGACCCAATCAAAACATGATTAAGGTGGATGTGGACGACATCGCTTACAAATGTAAAATCATAACTTTCTTTAGATAGTAAAGATATAGAGATGATATTACATGTCAAACTAGGTACACACAAACAGTTACGCAAAATCAAAATCTGCCCACTTATCAATCCTAGGTGATATTCCCCTATGAATACAACATCCATGCTCATTCCGTTAGTAACCTTGAGAGGCATATCACCTGCCTTGATAACTCTATGGTTTCTCAGAGCCTGTAATGAATTACAGATATGAGATCCTGATCCAATATCTAGTACTCTGGAAGTAGAGTTAATTGACAGACAGTTTTCAATCATAAATACAGTTGAAGCCGAAACCACAACGTGCTTCGAATTTTGATTTCTGGCTTTCCAAGCCCTGCAGTTCTTCTTCCAATGTCCTTTCCTGTGACAATAGAAACATTCCTCCTTCCCTGCTGTCAGCCCCAAAACTTTTGCCCTGCCCTTTCCCTCTACCTTACTGACACCGTCTTTCGGCTTGGTGGAGGCCTTCTTCTTCTTCCCCTTGGCTTTCGCCTTGGATGTAGAAGAGGAAGATTCCCCAATAAGCAGAGTATGTCTCTCCCTGGATTTCTGCAGGATGCCCTCAACGCTCCTCAATATGCTGAGGAGTTCTAGAAGTGAAACTTCCTTCCTTTGAATTTTGAAATTCAAGATAAACTGGGCGTAGGCAGAAAGGAGGGACTGTAGAATCAAGTCGGTATATAACTCGTTCTCCAACGTGGTCCTAAGGTTTGCGAGCTCTTCAATATAACTAATCATCTTAAGGACGTGGTCCCCTACAGATGACCCGACAGCCAACCTCGCCTGAAACAATTTCTTCGAGGTCTCATATCTTGTGATACGAGGTTGCTCTCCATATAAATCTTTGGTATGGAGAAAGATGGAAGCTAAGTCCATCTTCTCGTGTCGCCTCTAGTATTCATTATCCATTAAGGCCAACACGAGGCACTTGGCTCCCGCAATGTCTATTTCCCATGTCTTACGGATTTCAACATCTGCGACGGTGGAATCTGGACCTGGGACGGCGGGGGCTTTGGTAGTAAGGAGGTAGCCCGGCATGTCATAGGTACTGGCCATCTGGACATTTCTTAGCCAATCTTTATAGTTTGGCCCAGTCAATTTATTATTATCTAGTAGTAACTTAAGCCCGGTCATTTTGTTCGCTGCTGTCAGGAGAGAGAGAAGAAACACTCAGCATGATCCTCTTACAAGTTTAGATTGGTTATTAGTTTATCTAAACAGGATGGCTCCCACTATTCCTCGAATTCTCTTTCAAACCATAAAAGAAGAATTAGTCAGGATTAATCTCACCCTACAATTCTTGCTTAACCTTTCAGGCAGGCTAGTGTTGGTATTTCGAGGGAGGTTTTCTAACGCTTTCGCGAAGTTCCTTAATTACATAAGATCTTTTCCCTGAAGACGTAGCCCAGCTAACAACGTTCTAGGCATCTACTTGGTTTATAGCATTGATTGTTTAGTGGAAAAATCTCCCGAAGAGTAGCGGATACTCACAGTAGGATCGGGATTTAAATATCATCGTGTGACAACCTTGAAGGAATCCTACCAAAATCATCACACTTCAAATGGTATGCAACATTAGCAAGTTTCATTTTCCTTTGAAACTCCTGATGTGGATTTTTTTCTCCAAGCTCTTATGACCTTGACTAAGGCCAACATATCATAAGATGCAAGTCAAGTTCTACCCGTCATTGTCCAGGTTAATTTGAACCCATCCGTACAAACTCTCGACGAAGGCCAAAATAGCTGTACGACTGTCTCAAATCAACACATCTATTTATACTACAGATGAATACCCATCAGCTACCAATCACTTTGCCTTGGCGAAGGACAAAATACATAGCTTGAATACTACTGAATACCCATCTGACATGACAGAGGGCTACGGATGGTTTTGGCGAAACTGTGAATGTAATGAACTTGATATAGTCGAAAGAACCATGATGGTTTTTAAAAGGAATGGTTTAAGCTCTGCATTTAAAAGTTGTTTTTCAAGAAAACCGAGTGGTTTTGAAATTGTTCCAACGATTTAAACTTTGGTTTGTTTTCCTTGCATTAATCAATATTAATGCAGTCCCATCATTTAACCCTATCATTGCAGAAAAGAAACGAAAATAGAACGTACGCTTGTGCCATCCGCATTCGCCACGGGGCCCGTCATGCACCGTTAGGTTACTTAACTAACGGCAGAGCGGGGGCTGAACTAGCGCGGGTGCAAAACATAAGCAACATTTATATATATATATATATATATATAGTCATTCGTCTCACGCAATAATAGGCATTCTAGATCACAGATCACAGATGAATATATTGGATTACTAGGAATTCCGTGCTTCGTTTTAGCCTAGAACGAAAGACGGATTCCACAGTCACGATGAGTAGCCAAACCCCACCCTAGACCCCTACGGGTGCGGCAAACTACCCGCCAAATTCCCGAAGTGAAGCAACCTCCCTCAATAAAATGAGTAAGCCACTCGGCACTTCAAGAACCCGGTAGTTTGTGCACACCACCTTGGGTCTATCCTAGATGCAAGAAAAAGTAAATGAAATAATACAACGGTGGCTACAACCTCAACCCGGATGTGCCCCACAAAAATAATATTATATCAATTTACAAATTTACATGAATGAAAGAAAAGAAAATACTCTTCTCACATCCCCCGGCTATTCATCCACGATGATCCAATACTTCATATACACAAACCATCATCAATACTTATATGTGCAACCCCCACTAATCGGCATATAGCAATTAGCGGACGTTTAGTAACACATATACAAACTGAAACTTATAAACGACGTTAAAACCGCGACTTCGAAATACTCCGTATTACCCCAACAAAAATATAACAGAATATGAAATCTGGGCAAAATCAAACAACACCTGAAAACCTAAATCCAAGAGTTCAGAACACCACACAAAACCCAAGACCCCACTCTTCATTTTGGCCGGCCATACCGGGAAATTGAGCAATTCCGCTGGCCAAATTTTGGATTTTGGACCTCATTTTTCTATGGTATTCTAGTTACAACTAAAGGAGCACTCTGCAATTATTTAAATAATTTTTAGAGGCTCTTTGAAAAGTAACAGAAACTTGGATTTCGTTTCGACTGTTTCGGAGTTATTTCGGTTTCGTAACTTTAAATATCGTCTAACAAACTAGTTAAGCTCTGAGTAGGCTCTGATACCACTGTAAGTCGATGTCGCACATCCTACGCACTTGTGGGGAGACAGAATTACAAAAAACAATTTTTTATACTATGCAACACCGAATTTAACTCCAGGATCTTTTTGGAAACCTTAACCAGTTATACTACTTGGAGGTTTGATTACTCGGTAAGAGTTTTATACCTTCTTATTTACAAGTCCTTCGGGTTTTCTTCTCCTCCTCCTCCTCTTCTTAAGCTCCTCGAAGATCAGATCGCGCTTGAAACGTCGGCCTCCTCGTGTCGAAGACGATCCATCCGAGAGTATGTGCTTCAAACTCCAACCTCTAAACCGAGGTAACTAAGGTACCTAGTTTACTAAGTTAGGCAGCTTAGAAGATATAGAGTGTCTAATAGAGTGTTTTATCTCATATAATCCTATGGCTCATAACATATATGAAGGTTAGGGTTTTTGAGGAAGAATGAAAAGAAAATATGGAGAGAGAAAGAAAGTTTTTAAATGATCAAGTCTTGGCCAAGTGAAGAATGGCTCATGCTACCTCATCATGAAGCATGGATTATTTTCACATAGAAAATAACAACCATACTTCAATAATGTATCCAAACTAATAAACAATTGCATAAGCCATGCTTCACTTCCATGCCTCAAATATCTCCATTTTCCACCTCATTAATCTATTTCCAAAAATAGATAATTTAAATAATGAGGTGTCCCCTTCTGGTAGCATCTCTTGTGAAATTATAAGAATTCCCTCACCGTATATACATACCCGTATTCATATTCCGAATAATATGAATACAATAAGATAATAACAATCCAATAATATAATACTAGGATCCGCTTAAACCAAAGCCCACCAGTATTATCCGTCCGAACACCATCTGTGTAGACAGTACACATATGTGATCGGAACCCTGCCGTAAAACCATACGGCCTCTACATCGTTTCGCCCGAAGTAGGGAAATTCTCTGTATGGGACTCTAAATACTCGACAGTACACTGACAATGGGTTTAACCACAAGTCCGTTAGCGATACTAGCTGCACGTAATGGCTACCCAGGTATCTGTCGATAAGAAGGACGATGAGCAAACTCATCTGAACTCCTACTGAGCCTATCTGTGACAATCTCCGTATTGTCCGGTCTGTTCGTCTAAGATACTCGCATATCGGACTTAGGGGGATGGTAACTGTCAGACCCCTAATAGCGCAATAAGTCGTGCCGGGTTAGAGCCTAATATACCCTGAGAAACTACTGGAGTATCTACCAGTAAATCTCGCTTGCTCTGGCCAGGGACTTTTTGTAATGGCTTTCTGAACATAGCGCAATATCAACCCCCAATACCGGGAGAGGCGAATCCTATCTAACCACTACTGCCTCTAAGTGGTTCAGGACTGCACCCAACTACTACCTGTTTGCACGACTCCTTTGAGCCATGGTAGGATGGTAATCTAAGTACAGTGGGAACACACTCGAGACGAATAGTGATGTCAAGTCAACGGACTAATCTATACTCATGCTACCCGGGAACTGCTATCTTACGATAGATATAATACCAACCAGAAGTTCCCAACGAACCCGTCTAGTGTAACTCATAACTCAATGAGCACCTGTATATTATCTCCGGTACAACATACCAATGGCTGTGGGATAGGCCATCTCTCTTGCTGAGATGAGAAGCGTATACACTAGTCTAGTCCTGAGTATCGATGCTCCGTCTCGATAATCCTATGACTAGGGACCTGTATAAGGATGTGCTTATAGACTACCCAGCCCCCACTAGTGTGACTGCCATCACAACGCTGGTAGTCAAGCAAAAATCCTAAGAGCTCTACCAATATATGTAAGCGAAATGCTAAAAGAAATATATGCACATATTGAGATAGAAACAAACCAAGTAACATACTGCCATTTTGAGCAAGACTGTTATTATATCTGTGAATATTCCAAGCTTTCAAAATGAAATATACAATCCAATACGATACAATAATGGCGTCTAGGGCATATATCACTAACACGGGTTGGGTTGGGTTTGGGTTTGGGTGCGTGGGTTTTGGGCCGGGCTCGGGCTGGGGATTGGGGGGATTGGGTAAAAGACAGAAAATTGGAAAAATACATATAGGAAATTGGATTAAGGTTTAAGGGGAAAAAGAATTAGAATAGTTTTGGGAAAATATTTAGGAATTTAATTTGGGAATTTGAGCGAAAATTTATTGGGATTAAATTTTAAATACCGTGTATCATGGAATGGAATGGGGATTTACACATTAGTTATGCCAACTCTATTGTTTACATGTTGCACATAAATGGCTAAGTCAGTCTTTAAGCCAATGCCTGGTATTAGATGATGTTAAGATATGTGGATAACATATTCCTATATTAGAAAAATTATGAGATATATATGTGTATAAGATATTAGATGAGACAACTCACCAATAAGGCTCGAGTCTTATTGGATGAAAGCCGTCTATGTTGAAAGCACGTTTGTGCCCTCATATAAATAAGATATATAATCGGTGCCCCCCAATATGCTATCAGAGTTAGGTTGAGTACTAGTGAATTTTAAGTATTTAAGAATACCTCTACATGCCTTGATAGACTATTCTATTTGTGCCTTGTTGCATCTTTAAGAGACTATCCTCTATTTTAAGTTCCATGCGACAACCATGTTGCTGCGTCTTTAAGATAGCCGTTTACTTGTCTCTGAGAGACTAGATTTATATGTGTGTACGATCTACGTGACAACCACGTTGTATGTGAGGCCATCTAAGAGACTAGATCTACATGTGTTGTACGATTCATATGACAACCACGTTGCATGTGAGAGTGTGTGTTGAGATATGTGGATAATATAGTCTTATATTGGAAAAACTATTAGAGTTCATGTATTAAAAAAATAATATAGTATCAGAACTAGGTTGAACGCCGGTGGATTTGAGTATTTAATAGCACTTTTGAGAGAGAGCCGTCTACGGATCTCGTCGATTCAGTCTTTTTCGCCACCTAGACTAGCCTCTTTTTGGACTATGTTGCACCTTTGACAGAGTACCCTTTACATGTATTGTAAGATCCACATGACAACCACGTTGATGCACCTTTGAGAGAGCCGTCTATTTGTCTCTAAGAGACTAGCCTTTATATATGTGTGTTGTACGATTCATATGACAACCACGTTGCATATGAGGAGTGTTGTTAAGATATTTGGATGAGATAGTCTCATATTGGAAAAACTATGAGAGCCATGTGTGTATAAGATATAAGATAAGACAACCCATCATAAGGCTCGAGTCTTATTGGATGGAATTCGCTTATATTGATAGCCCGTTTGTGCCCTCATATAAATAAATATGTAATCGGTCCCTCTCATTCGTGAACATTAAACTTAACAGATGCAATGTAATGGTTAATTCTGCTATTAGCCGTTATGTTTATATTTCTGCATGCCTTATGGTTACACGACTTATGAGATTAATCTATAAGCTGATGTGATATAGCCACAGACAAAACAACCGATATCTGTAAAATGAATATAAAATTTTGGTTTTCTTAATTGTCAACCCTGATATATGATACAAACTAGCCATGTTTTCATGTTATTATATCATGATTCAAGTTGGTCGTGCGTTTGATGTATATTTGCTTGATGAAACATTGATTGGCTTCCGCTTTAGTACTCTTAGCCAGCTGGTAATAATACTATATATGTGAATGAAACTCGCCAAGAAAAGTTTATTCTTTCATTTCCATATCATTTGTCTGTGGAAAACATGTATTGTTTAAATATTAGATTAAAGTTTATTCTTTCATTTCCATATCATTTGTCTGTGGAAAACATGTATTGTTTAAATATTAGATTATTGGACACTAAGTGACTGTTTTGTTGTCGAAAATATTTAGAACTAACAATAGCATATTAAAAAGTTCTATAATTCTTTCTTCGCTTTACACATGCATCACACATACAAAATACCAGGTTCTCCATATATAAGGCGATTCGGTCAGGCTCCTGCTGTTGTTTGCCCTTTGCTACGCTTGCTATGAGATCCTCCGATGGTGGATGAGTGGGTAAAACAAGGAAGCTGATAAGATTAGTGTTTTTTTATATCAGGGATGATAACAGAGTTCCAAAATCCCCTTTAAGGTAGGTGATAGCTAGAAACCTCGCCATGTAGTTTATTTATTTTTCTTTCAATTATTTTTTTGGTTGAGATAAAAGGTGGCAATTACTATGAAACAAATAATGGCAATCCAACAAGTTTCATTAAAATCATGAAACATACAATCCTCCAATCCTTTAAGTATAAATCTAAAAACGTTCGCCTTCAGTACAGGAAGAAATAGAAGTGTTTGGCAATTGACGACATACGCGGAAAAACGAAGCCTAAAGACATTGTCACGGAAAATTCACGCAGTATAAAACTCCAACGGCCTCTTGATGTGGACTCCACAAAGAAATTAACACACGATTAATGTTTGCGTCATGATTCAATTGCCCACACCAACTAATCAAATGGTAAATGATTTAAATGCATTGCATCTGTTTTGTTTTGTTTTTGGACAATTCATTTTTTTTCAACAACCCGGAGTCTTTGTGGGGAGGAGGGGGTTGAGCCCTCTTGCCCATGAAAACTTTCTCCATATAATCGGTTAAAAATCCGCTTTGCCACTATATGCAAATAAGGGGTTTCGAACCCAACACCTTCAAAAAAATGAGGGGATATCATTACCACTCAAGCAAAGTCTCTTTGGCTTTAGACAATTAAACCAACTTTTATTGAATCATTGAAATAGGTACGATAATTGTCCAATTTGGGATGCATGAATTATTCAAGGCTTCGTTTTTTGATAAAGACTTTTGTGCTTGTGAAATTAATGTATTTTGGTATAGTTTGGTATTTTTTTTAGTTGACTATGATATATATATCTCAAATAATGCACGCGTCATGATCATCTTTTTCGCTTTCACGCAAAGGGCACTTGCATGCATGCTAAGCTTCCATTACAAGTGTGTGTGTGTATATATATATATTTTGGAATATTTAAAGTTCAAAGGTCAATTTATAAATAGAATCTTTGGTGCAATAATTCTTGTTCATTAGGGATCAGTCAATTTATAAATCGAATCTTTGGTGCAATAATTCTTGTTCATTAGGGATCAACGTACATATTACAATCATTGAAGCCTTTTTTATAATAAAAAATTAATATAGCATGATCAAATTAAATGCAGGATAGGGTAGATCAAGAAGCATGAATCCATGACGGACTAGCAAGTTGTAGAGCAGATTGTCTATACGTGTCAAATTCTCTTCATAATGATCCATATTTATCCGGTTATTAGATATATCTTTTAAGTGGCCCATGTTTTCTTAATTATGGTTTGATTATGTGCTAAAATCCTATTAGGCACTTGAGGAGATATTATCTCAAAATATCTAATTAACACGCTGAGGGAACGTGAGATAAGCAAGTTTTTTTAAGCTAGGTCATCTCTTTATTTTATATAGATGGTTTTTTTCCATCAAGAAAAATGTACGCTAAGAAAGAAATATAGTTTTTTTTAAGGATTTGATCAATCTCTTCAAATTTCATCGTGGATTAAGGTATGTTATCTCTTATTTGATATGTGAAAACTATAAAATTCTAAGATCTTGGGCAAGATTTGATTTGCAATGACAAAATATGGTTTACATGTGGTATCGACCCCCGATTTTGTGAACTTATGATTTTCCTTTAAGAATTTAATCGAAAGATTTTTTTAAAAATAACTTTTGTGTTTCGGCTGCAGTTTATGTTCGCTGTATTGTAGTGCATTTCTTACCGTTTAAATTCACTTTAATTTTCCTTTTTATTTTGTAAAAAATCTATGTTGGTCGTATGTTAAATAGCACCGCACGCAGTATATATGGGTACTAAATAGTATTATGGAATTTTGTATGTGCTATTTTGTTTCATTCATGACACAAAGGGAGTCCCATATTGATGGCTATATAACATAAACTCCATTGAAAAACAAATTCACTTTACTGTATAATTTATGACATTATATAGTAGCCCAACTTTTTATTCTTTTGGCCATTAAAGTTATTAGTGTACAAGTGGGATATGACCCATCAACCATTTAGGATTAGCAATCCATTAATGTTAAGAATTTATGTATGTAAAATAATTTATAAAAAAACTATAGAATAAGGATCATTACGATCGAAAGTTTTATTTTATCGAAATTTATTGTTTATCGAATTGTATAATATTATTTAATTAGATATTTATATTATGAATAATTTGTTAGTCACCAAAGTGGTCAAATTGGAAAGTTCTCATAAATATCAAATTAAATAAAATTCAATGATCCATGATTATGTGATGTTTATGACTGAGATGACATGATATTATATGTAATGGGTATGTTGAAGTTCATTGATTATAAAATATTTAAGAATCGTCCAAAGGTTGATTAGTTAATTTTATATCGATGAACATGACTGTGGTTAAATAATATACTTAGTTAGATATATTTTGTATATCCAAAAATAGCAAGCATGTCTAATTAGAGTATATATAATTACCAATTATGTGAAAATAAAATTAAGCATCAATTATATTTATTTGTATGTTGTTTACTTCACCTCACCAAATGGAGAACTTCAATATGCACGTATTGTTACTATGAATGTTATTTGAATCTATATTATGTGTTTAATTTACAACTCAAAACATTAATATATGAGCATTAAATGTATTTTGCAGTATCTACTTTTGTTGCTCTTCATTCGCAAGCTACTCTATAATGAAGTTCAACGGGCTTAATTTTACCGAATGGTGTGAACAAATTCAGTTTAACTTAGGCGTTCTTGGTCTTGATTTGGCACTCCTAACTGATAAGCCCGCTGCTCTTACGGACTCTAACAATGTTGAAGAAATATCTTTCTATGAGGTTTGGGAAAGATCAAACAGACTAAGCTTAATGTTTATGCGGATAACTGTAGCTAGCAATATTAAAACTACATTTCCCAAAACTAAAAGTGCTAAAGAATACCTAAGGTTTGTGGAAAAATATCTCACAGTCTGATTCTGCTAATAAATCATTTGCTGAGACTCCAATGAGTATGTTAACCACCATTAAGTTTGATGGTTTTCGTACCATGCATGTAACACTTTAAAACACGATTAGAGTTAATTAAGCGATATTATATGGGTTTTTAATAAATTTAACTAATAATTATTTTCCAATATTTTATTATAATTAATTAATATTTTATTTAATTATTTATGTACTTGCGGTATTTTTTTATGCACACACATGTGCATGCTAATCTAGTATTAAGGATTTGCTAACCATGTTTGGCTAGTCATGACACATTAACTATATTTTGTTATGATATATATATATATATATATATATATATATATATATATATAAAGTTTTGTAAAGCATGAAGCATGAGGGAACAAGAAGTGAGGGGTATTTAATGAAGAGAGAGAGAGAGAGAGAGGGAGAGCATGACTCTCAAGAGTCAACCCACTACCCTTATATCTTTTTCTCAACCCTCAACTCTCATTTCTTATTTGCTTCCTCCTCCTCCTCCTCCTCCTCCTCCCCTTCTTCTTCTTCTTCCAATCCCTCTCTTGAAAATTCTACACTTCCACCCTTGAGCCTAAACCACCATAAAACCCTCACTAAACCCTTCCTTAAGCATGTTTAATCTCTTTTGAAATCTTGAAACTTGCATGACAAGGGTTTCATCCAAGTTTTGGTGAAGTAATGATCTTAAATCCTTAATTAGGCTCCAAGGGAAGTTTCCATGTTATTGAGTTTCACTAAAATACCTTAATGTTTGTGTTTAGTGTTAATATCGTATTTAGTTAAGGATGGGATCTCTGTTTTAAATCTGCTATCAAACCCGAGACCTTTCTGTGAAGTTGCCATGACTGAGAGATAGTCTAGACGCATACGATCCACCCCCAAAACCTGAGCCTCTCCCCTCACCTTGAGGACGCAGTTTTAATCTTTCTGGCCGCAAATTGCGGCCAGAGTAGGGAGTTAGGGTTTGATTCATGGTCGTGAGTTCTCTGCAACTATATGTAGGCTTATGACATGTGCAACTTTCCCTAATTCCTTTTGTAGGAAAATCTGGGAATGATTTGCTATATTTAGAGTGTTTCGTTAACATGCGATACAGATTTATCTGACTTTCGTTTAGATGTTTCGTGTGGTTAGCAATCTTAGGGGTGGTCTAGGATGTCGCTACACACGTTTAACCCGCTAAGCTAACACTTAATAGCTTGTGGGAGTTGGTTTGTTAGTTTAACGTGTGTATCCGTGTTTTTTCGAAGTATTTACTAGCCTCACGCATTATGATTTTGTGCAATGCTAGGATCACTTGCGGGGATTTCGGAAGCAGCTCGGAAGGGGAAGGAGGTGATCGGATTCACTTAGCTCGAGACCATCCAGTGAGTAGATTTAACATCTATGGGGAAATCGCTTGTACGGCGTTAAGCGTCGATGGCTATATTCGAGTGATAATACCTTGTGCTATATACTTATATGTTGTGATTTGTACATGCGTATCATACTGTGCATCCTATTACCTGCTCTACATTGACATATTACTAATAGGGCAGTGCACCATTACTAATGGTTAATGTTACACGAGCACTGATTCATATGCCCACACACACCGTTGGTAATTGCCATGTCATGCACACTATAGAAATTGCCATGGATAAATATATTGTACCACATTCATATTGACAGTTAGATATTATTTATTGTACTAGTATGCATCATGTTAGTATCATACATACATTGCTATAGTGCCATATTCTCATATGATGTTTTATGAGACTTCTGTTTCATGGATTTGGGAAACCGCAAAGTACATTTTGAAAACTTGAATTATTTAAAAAGGCGGGTTTCCCTTGATATGATATTTCGTGTCTACCATGAGTTTTCTCGGTTCCGATTTATGAACATACCCTATTCGAGGAGTGAGGAGGAACCATTTACGGGTACATGGTGGGCCCGGTAACGTACCCCGGGGCAAGAAGATCGTGGAGTAGACGATGAGCCTGGCGGAGGAGCACTGCCTATCGGTGACTGTATGGAAACTCGACGGATATCCGGAGGATACCGATCGGAGTTATATGATGAGATGGATATGAGGGCCGATCAGAGTGACGACGCTTGGGATGTTGGGATTTGAGTGTCATTGATGGACACCGGATTTGATGATGATTTATTGATGGTATCGCTATTTTATACCACATTCAGGACTTATTATGACATGCTCTGTTATATAGATATTGTACCTTGATCATGATTAGGTTGCATTCCACACTGTTATACATATACCATCATGACTGCATATTTAGGATTCGTCGCTTTTTCGTGCATGCTTGCGATTACCGATATGATGTTATTTACCACTCACGAGTTGGCAACCCACCCCCGTTGTGCCACAGTATTTTGCAGGGCTGATCCTCGGTGTAGTTGAGGCGGGGCACGCTACTCCTTCTATTTCTGCGGATACCGCTATCTTGGAGCTCGAGATATTTTGTAGGTAGGTTTTGCGAGTATACGAGACTGAGAGATTCGATATTTGTATTATATGTGACTCTGGGTGTCACGCTCGTGTGAGCCGACTTTGTATTATATTGCGATGTTGTTTCATTTCTTATTTGCTTATTTCTTCTCCTATGGCGTCGTATATATATCTGTTGTGGTTGTGTTCCGCTTTTAGGCATGAGATTGCTCCCAATTGGGGATTCCTTTTTATATACTATGTTTTGTATCCATTTCGGATCAGTTTTTACAGAGGAGATGTTGCCGAATTTTTAGTAAACAACTTGAGATTTTAAAAACGAAGCGATATTTTGAAACAAATGTGTTACCACTCTATCTTTTCATGGTTTAGATTTCTGGGTTTCGGTTTACTTGAATTATGTTACGTCTTTAGACGTTGCGTGATTTAAGTGTCGGTCGCGTTCCTAAATTGGATTGTGACAATACATGAGCATGAAACTGAAATGATAAATATAGCAGCAAGATTAAGATCCATGGGGATGGAAGTGAGTGAAAGTTTCCATGTGCAGTTTATTATAAACTTATTGCCTTCTGAATATGGTCTATTCCAAATGAGTTACACTATAAAGGATAAGTGAAAAGCGAATGAACTGCAAAGTATGCTTATTCAGGAGGAAGCAAGGCTTAAGAAGTAAGGAATTCACTCAATTAATCTCGTGGGACGGTAAAGAGCTGGAAAGAAACCTGGAAAGCATAAAGGAAAGGGCAAGCAAGTAGCATATAAGGTTAATGTGTCATTTGCTCCAATCCACAAGAAGGAATCGAAGAATGATAAGTGTCATTTCTGCAAAAAGCCTGAACACTATCAGAAAGATTGCCTGAATCGTAAGGCATGGTTCGAAAAGAAAGGTAAGACTAGTGCTTTTGTATGTTTCAAATCAAATTTTGCAGAAGTTCCTTATAATACTTGGTGGATTGATTCTGTTTGTACCACTCATATTACTAATTTGATGTAGGAATTCCTTACGATTCAAACCATAAATCCAAATGAAAAGTTTGTCTTCATGGGAAACCGAGTCAAAACTCCAGTTGAAGCCATTGGAACCTATCGTTTAATTTTAGACACTAGACATTATCTAGATTTTTTCCAAACTCTTTATGTTCATTCTATTTCTCGAAATTTAGTTTCTTTGTCCAAACTTAATATAACTGGATATTCTTTTAAATTTGGGAATGGACGTTTCAGTTTGTTTAAACATAATCATCTTATTGGTTCTGATGTTCTTTGTGATGGTTTGTATAAAGTAAAACTTGATAACCTTTTTGCTGAGACTCTGTTGACTTTACATCATAATATTGGTACCAAGCATGGTTTAGTGAATGAAAGTTCAGCTTACTTGTGACATAAACGTTTGGGTTATATATCCAAAAAAAGAATAGTTAGATTTGTAAAGAATGAAATCCTTCCAGATCTGGATTTTACTGATCTTGGTATTTGTGTGGATTGTATTAAAGGAAGACATACAAAACACACAAATAAGAAAGAAACCACAAGAAGCACGCAACTCCTTGAAATTATACACATTGATATATGTGGACCTTTTGATATTTCATCTATTGGTGGTGAAAAATATTTTATCACCCTTATTGATGATTTTTCACGTTATGGTTATATCTATTTGTTGCATGAAAAATCTCAATTGATAGACGCTTTAGAGATGTTTATTAATGAGATTGAAAGACAACTAGATAGAAAGGTGAAAATTGTCAGGTCTAATAGATGTGGTGAATATTATGGAAAGTATGATGAAACTGGATAATGCCTTGGTCTATTTGCTAAGTTCCTTGAAAAATATGGCATATGTGCTCAATACACAATGTCAGGTACACCGCAACAAAATGGTGTTGCAGAAAGGCGTAACCGTACTTTAATGGACATGGTTAGGAGTATGATGAGTCATTCTTCTTTACCTTATTATTGTGGATGTATGCCTTGAAGACCGCCATGTACTTGTTAAATAGGATTCCTAGTAAGGCAGTTCCAAAGACTCCTTTTGAACCATGGACAGGAAGGAAACCTAGTTTAAGGCACCTATATATTTGGGGTTGCCCGGCAGAAATAAGAATTTATAATCCACATGAAAGAAAATTGGATTCAAGAACAACTCGTGGATTCTTCATTGGTTATTCAGAAAAATCTAAAGAGTATAGATTTTATTGTCTTAACCATAGCACGAAAATTATTGAAACTAAAAATACTAAGTTCATAGAAAATGGCGAAATTAGTGGGAGTATAAAACCACGTAAAGTGGGAATCCAAGATGTAAGGGTGACAGTTCCTTTACCTATAACTTCTTCTCAAGTTTTTGTTACTACAGTTGTTGAACACTTTGACAACTTGCAAGAACAACAAATGAATGACCAAACTCCACATAATGAAGTCATTGACTATGAATCGGTAGTAGTTGAACCATAAGGAATAGCATTAAGAAGATCTCAAAAAGAAAGGAGATATGCTATTCCAAATGATTATTTAGTTTATCTACAAGAATCAGAAATTGACTTGGGAATGGATAATAATCCAGTTTCGGTTTCACAGGCCATTGAAAGTGAAAATTCTATTAAATGGTTAGACGTCATGAAAGAAGGGTTGAAATTTATGGATCATAATGGAGTCCGGGATCTCGTTGAATTACCCGAAGGTTGTAAAAGAGTCGTTTGTAAATGAATCTTTAAAACCAAATGTGACTCAAATGGCAATATTGAACGATATAAGTCTAGACTCGTTGCCAAGGGTTATACTCAAAAGGATGGTGTTGACTATAATGGGACATTTTCTCCTGTTTCTAAAAAGGATTCAATTAGAATTATTATGGAAATGGTAGACATTATAATTTAGAGCCTCATTAAATAGATGTGAAAACTGCCTTTCTAAATGCGAATTTAAAGGAAGAAATCTATATAGACCAACCCGAGTGATTTTTAGTTGAAGGAAAGAAACACATGGTGCGTAAACTTAAGAAGTCAATATATAGACTTAAATAAGATTCCCGACAATGGTATCTTAAGTTCAATAATACTATTACTTCCTTTAGATTTAAGGAAAACACTGTTGATCGGTGTATATATCTAAAGGTCAGTGGGGGTAAGTTTATATTTCTGATTCTGTATGTTGATGATATCTTGCTTGCTGCTAATGATCTTGGCTTATTACATGAGACTAAGAAATTTCTCTCTGAAAACTTTAAAATTAAAGATATGGGTGATGCATCCTATGTGATAGGAACTGAAATATTCCGTGACAGATCATAGGGATTGTTAGGATTGTCTCAGAAAGTATATATCAATAAAGTTCTAGAGTGATTCAAGATGGAAAAATGCACCGTAAGTGTTGTTCCAATTCAGAAAGGAGATAAATTCAGCCTCATGCAATACCCAAAGAATGAATTGGAACACATAAAAATGGAAAGGATTCCTTAGGCATCCATTGTTGGGAGTTTGATGTATGCTCGACCTGTACTAGACCAGACATCAGTTTTGCTGTAGGAATGCTAGGCAGATATCAAAGTAATCCAGGATTGGATCATTGGAAGGCTGCAATGAAATTATCGAGATAGTTGCAAGGAACGAAAGATCACATGCTCACTTATATGAGATCCGATCATCTTGAAGTGATTGGATATTCAGATTCAGATTATGCTAGATGTGTTGACATAAAGAAATCCACATTTGGGTATTTATTCCTTTTAGCTAAAAGAGTAATTTCATGGAAGAGTGTGAAGCAGTATGTCATTACTGTATCCACTATGCAAGCTGAGTTTGTGGCATGCTTTGAGGCCACTGTTCATGATGGTTTATGGTTGTGGAACTTTATTTCAGGACTTGAAATTGTCGACGGTATTGTCAAGCTGTTGAAAATTTATTGTGATAATAACCCAACAGTCTTCTTTTCAAGAAACGACAAGTATTCAAAAGGTGCTAAACACATGGAAGTAAAATATCTTGCCGTTAAAGAAGAAGTTCAGAAACAAAGTGTGTCAATCGAACACATTAGTACCAATCTTATGATTGCAGTTCCTTTAACAAAAGGATTGCCGCCAAAGATATTTAATGAACATGTCGAAAGAATGGGCATTATTGGGTACCGTTATTGACATAATGTTATTATTTCGTGTATTTTATATATTTGGCACTCTGAGCTCATTTAAGCATTGTTTCTGATATTTAAATATCCTGTTACTTATTGCTAGTATATATACATAAATGAATTATGTGAATATTAACATGATTTGTCTTTGATGAAAACATTATTGTTGGACCATTATGGCATATCTCATTACAGATCATGTTAAGTTTTGAACTAATATTGTGATACATAGAAGGAAGTATGCTAAATTGGTGACATACAATTGCTATGTTCCTTATTAGTTTTTGCTTGATGATGATTAATGTTATAATCAATGTAAGAAAGGATTTTGCTTTTACTATGCATATTATGTTTTATTATTAAACCATGATGATGTCACATGGGCCAAGTGGGAGAATATTAGATATATCTTTTAAATGGTTTACGTTTATCCGGTTGTTAGATATATCTTTTAAATGGCCCACGTTTTTCTTAATTTTGGTTTAATAAATTATGTGCTAAAATTCTATTGGTCACTTGAGGAGATATTATCTCAAAATATCTACCTCGTTGATGGATCGTGAGATAAGAAAGTTTTTTTAAATTGGGTCCTCTCTCTCTCTTATATAGACAGTTTTCTTCCACCAAGAAAAATGACGTAAAGATTAGGAAGGCCAAGTGAGAGAAATACAGTTTTCTTTAAGGATTTGATCAATCTCTTAGGCTCATCATGAATCAAGATATGTTCTTTCTTAAATTGTTTGATATGTGAAAACTATAAAGTTCTAAGATCTTGGATATTAAAGTTTATGCAAAGATTAAGATTTGATTTGCATAGACAAAAAATGATTTACACATAAGTGCTAAATTTATGTTACATGAAACTATCAGAGAAAAACAAGAAATGCTTATTAGTGCGGAGTCGAGGAGGGGATGGGTGGTAGAATTCATGGACTTTCCAAAACTCAAGAAACTTATATATGAATAATTGTTTACTAGTATTTTTACTCGGCAGCTTTTTTAATGATTATACTTGGCGGGTTGGTTTTTTTTTTTTTTAAGAAAACGTTTCTAGCTCCGTCTATACTTGCCATAATTTTCTACTATATTTATGTTTTTGTTTACCTCTAAAATTAATTTATACAAAATAAGAAATATAAATAGCAATAGATTAGTCCAAGATAAAGATAAAGGATAGATCATAAATGATAGTTTTGTGTAGAAAAATTTGATCAACCAACAATAATTATTGAAGGTTGATAATCATTTAGTCTAACTAATGAGATCTCTAAACAGGGAACAAAAGATTCCAAATTATTCAGACTGTTGGCTATTGGGTTTCATCCGTCCCAATATTCGTCCCTTCTAATGGTATATACACACACACACACACACGGGGTTAGGGTTAATTATCTAAAAAGGTTAATTAATTAAGAGATTAATAAATAATAACCTAGAGAGATCTAATAAAGAGATAAGATCCAACTAGAGAGCCATCGTCTTCTTCCATCATCCTTATTCTACTACGGTTGGTTAGCGAGGTGATCACATAGAGGATTCTCGCTCGATTAGAGTGCGCTTTCCTTCCGGCCGTCGTGTGAAGGAGATAGAGATTGGATCAAGTACGTGACGTGGGTGAGAATAACAATCCTACTATCGGATCAGGTATTCCGGTAAAACACTTGTATAAATATGTAATTGTTTCTACTACCATGATTATGTCATGTTTATGTATCTATGCACTTTTTTGCAACATTGGTATGAGAACCGTATATGCTCATGTTCGTAGATCTTAAATCTGTTATTTTAAATGTTGCAACTCAAAAATTGCGTTTTTTGGTCTAAAGTTAGATCAAAATTTTATTTTTTATTGATTTGATAGATCTATAATTATTAATATTACGTATGTGATGGATCTTTATAGATCTATCATATTTTATATTGCATCATAAGTCAAACCAGATTAGATCTAATTTTTCATTGAAGCTTTGATATTTGTCACTGGTTTCTTGGTGTGGAATTAGCCATAAAATAAATCGTGAGAATAATTTTCAAAACATTGGATCTAGGTTTTGTGAAAAAAATTTATTTATTTTGGTGAGAATTTTATGGCGGTTAGGTTGCAAAAGTTTCAAAAGCCTAACCTTAATTTTTGTATAAATATGTGGGATTTTTTTGGATTTTGGCAGGAAACAAATATTTTTTTTTAATAAAAATATATTTCTGAATGAAAGGAAATTTTCTTAGGATCTTTTTTTTTATTTGGCAAGGCCAAATTATTTTGAAGGAAAAATAAATTTAAAAATCAGGATAAGATTTTTTCTGGATTTTTTTTTCAGTTTGGTTTTATCCTAATTATAAAACAGTTTTTCTTTAATTTTTTTTAAAAAATGGGAGGCGAAGGCTCCATGTGCTCCAACTGGGCATGAGTCCAGCAAGCAAGGCTTGCTGGGCCGGCCCGGACGCCAACCCAGCAATCCGGGTTTGCTGGGCAGTCCCCGTTGCCAACCCAGCAAGCCGCGCTTGCTGGGATTCGCCCATCCCCGACCCAGCAAGCAGGGCTTGCTGGGCTCGGCTGTTCCCAGGTCGACCTGGGCTTGGGGGCGATCCACCCAAGCTGGGCTCGGGTATTTTTTCCCCTGGGCCAGGGATCAGGTTTTAACAAATATTTTTTTTTGGTTTTTGAAGAAAATTCCAGAAAATTCTTTAAAAAATTTAAGAAAAATTATTTCTGAGTTTTTTTTTTTTGGGACTTCCCACTCAAGTTTTGGGTTAGAGGTAGGGTCATTGTCTTTAACTCCGAGAGTTATCTTTTTCGAAAACAATTTTGTTGCTCACCAAAAGTTTCAAAATTTTATTCTCACATAAAATGTTGGAGATTTTATTGGTAGTTGTTCTAGTGGGAGCGCCTGAGGCGTCTGCCAAATTTCATGAGAAACGTAAAACCCTAATAAAACGGACAAGATTAAATATGGTGGTTTAATAAACAGTGGAATTTGTTAGATTGTTTATTACATATTGTGGAGTTGTATACTTAATGAATAAAGACGCATACTGCATTCATTAATAAAAATCTGAAAATTTTCAAGTGGGTGATTTCGTGAGGAGATGTGAGTCTAGATTCAATTAGTCACTCTACTCCGTTTCTAAAAATTCTATAATCCATTATTCGATTATCTTAACACAATTTTAAACTTTACATTTTTGTAGAATGTTGTTGGGGCTTTAGGTCCTCTTCTTTTTTTTCGGGGTGTAGATTTATTATTGTTGCTAAGAGAAATTGAAAACGGAACATTCTTTTGGAAAGAACGATACTCCAGCAAATACCGATAGTGTAAGCCGATGTCGCGCACCCCGCGGTTCGCGGGGAGGCAGAATTTTTAAAAGCGATTAATATTTGACTACGCAACACCAGCTAAATTCCAGGATCTATTCGATAACTTTAACTAACAGCTAACCATGAAGGTTTATCTACTATGGTAGAATATTATACCTCCATGATACGGTCCTTCGGGTCTTCTAGTGCTCCTCTCCATGGCTCCTCGGTGATCGGATGACGAAAGCTCCATCGGCCTCCTTGCGTCAAAGATGATCCACCGCGAGAGAATGTGCTCCAAGATCCAGCCTCTAATCGAGATAACTAAGGTAGATGGTTCGCTAATCCAACTAGCGTAGGAGATGTAGAGAGTGCTAATGGATTGTACTGTCTCACTAAACCCTATGGCTCACAATACATGTGAAGGATTAGGGTTTATTCTTGAGGAAGAAGGAGATGGAGAAACTCAAGAGAGCAAGAGGAGAGCAACCATAGAAAAATAAAACCAAGTGTAGAATGAGGCCAAGTGTGAGGAGAATGGCTAACAGCTTCTACTAAATAATTCAAGCATGCAATATTTCTAAATAAGAAATACCTCCCATGCTTGAATAGTGAGTCAAGACTAATATAATAATGTAATAGCCATGCTCTTCACCTTACCATAAAAGTCTCCTCCATTTTCTCTTTTCCACCTCATTAATCCATTTGGAAAATGGATAAAACAAATAATGAGGTGGCCTCTTTCTAGAAGCATGCCTTGCCAAATTACAAGAATGCATTTCACCGTATATACATATCCGTATCCGTAATCCGAAAAATACGGATACACTGAGACGATAACAATCCAATAATACAATACTAGGATCCGGCTTAAACCACAACCCACCAGTATTGTCTTCCCGATCAGCATCCATGTACAAGTACACGTATGTGATCGAAGCCCTGCTGTAAAACTATACAGCGTCTACATCAATTGCCTGAAGCAGGGAAACCCTCTGTGTGAGACACTAAAGACTCGACAGTACGCTAGCAGTGGGTTTAACCATAAGCTGTCAGCGGTAATAGTTGCACGTAACGGCTACCCAGGTATCTGTCGATAAGAAGGCCGATGAGAAAACTCAACCGGACTCCTACTGAGCCTATCTGTGACAACCTTCGTACAGTCCGGTCTGTTCGTCTAAAGTACTCGCATATCGGCCTAGGGGATGGTAAATGTGAGACCCCTAACAGCGCGATAAGTCGTGTCGGAGGAGAGCCCAATACACCATAAGAAACTACTTGAGTACCTTACCAGTATTTCTCGTCTGCCCTGTCCAGGGACTTTGTGTAATGGCTTTCTAAACACTTCGCGATATCAACCCACAATACCGGGAGAGACGAATCCTATCTGATCGCTACTGTCTCCAAGTGTTTCGGGACTACACCCAACTACTACCTGTTTGCACGACTCCTTTGAGCATGGTAGGGTAGTAATCTAAGTGCAGTGGGAACACACTCGAGACGAATTAGTGATGGCAAGTCAACGGACTAAGCTGTACTCATGCCACCTGGGAACTGCTACCTGATGATAGGTATAATACCAACCAACAGTTCCTAACGAGTCTTGTCCAGTGTAACTCATAACCTAATGAGCACCTTCATATTAACTCCAGTACGGCGTACTAATGGCTGTGGGACAGACCATATCCCCTGCTGGGATGAGAAGCGTATACACTAGTCTACTCCGAAGTATCGATGCCCCGTCTCGATAATCTAACGACTAGGGACCTGTATAAGGATGTGCTTATAGACTACCCAGCCCCCACAAGTGTGACTACCATCACAGCGCTGGTAGTCAAGCAAATATGCTAAGGGCTCTACCAATATGTATAAGAGATATGTTAAAAGTAACACAAGCACATACTGAGATAGAATCAAACCAGGTAGCATACTACCATATCGAGCATGACTGTTATTATAACTGTGAAATATCCCAAGCATCCAATATGTAATATACAATCCAGTATGATACAATAATGGCCTCTAGGGCATATATCACTAACAATCTCCCACTTGCACTATGGCCATGTATTGGCATATCGCAGACCCATCATCTCGATTAGCTGCTCGAACTGTGTCTGAGGGATGCCCTTTGTGAGTAGATTTGCAGTGTTGTTCTCCGTCTCTACTCTCCGCACCTCGATCTTCCGTCGATCAATGATCTCCCTGATCAGGTGGAACCGCCTCAGGATGTGTCTGGACTTCTGATGGGACCTCGGTTCCTTCACCAAAGCTATAGCGCCGTTGTTGTCACAATACAGCGGTATTGGATCAACAATGGATGGAACCATCTGAAGCTCTGTCATGAACTTCCTTATCCAGACTGCTTCCTTCGCGACATCACAAGCAGCAATATACTCCGCTTCCATAGTCAAGTCAATAACGGTTTCCTGTTTGGAGCTCTTCCAAACAACCACCCCTCCATTGAGGGTAGAGATATCACGCCCCGTTTCCCAGTAGATGAAAACGATAACGTGGCAAGCCCGCAACGTATTTATTATGAGAAGGCCGTTTCTCGAAATAAATACACTAAGCGTCTATAAGCAACATAAAGTAACAAGAACTAACAAAAAATAAAATCCAGCTCTGATTTATTACATTCATGATTCACAATTAACAAAATATCTTAATACAAGATATGATAACATGATAACCTTTAATAAGGAGGCATACATAAATACGGTGAAATGAAATGAAAAGCTGAATGAAACTATACGTCTGTTTGTGATGCGAACTGGTTGTGCTCCTTTTCGACCACTTCTATCTTCTCTGTCTCAATGTCACCTGACGAACATTACAAGAAAGAAAGAAGTGGGTGGAATACCCATCAGCGAACTAACGCTCGATAAGTCCCCAAAAGGATGGTGTGATGTATATAAATGAAATGCATGGTGTAATATGATATATGGTATAACATGGATATAAATCATGAACATGTAAACAAGTATAGTAGCGTACATGGTAATGTGTATATCAACTATATCAGCATGGAAATGTAACATGAGCATAGTAACACGTATAGCATGGCCGTGGAGTGTAGGTATAGTGAACATGAAGTGAATATAAATGTTCTAAAAGGTCTCTAGAAGGGTAAAAGTAATTAACGTGAGTTCAAGTGTGAATATCAACCAATCTCAAAAGTATTCTCGAACCCAAGGCTATCGTCCAGGGGTAAGGAATCACATGCCCAAAATAGCGGGACTTCAATTGTTATTGAAGTATTCTAAACCCAACAGGCTATCATCCAGGGGCTTGGAAACACGGGCCCTCATTCATGAATTTGTGATGTACCGTTTCAACCCGGTACCATAGCAACGTTATTTATTGTAATGGGACTCATGAGATTCCGTTGGATTCATACTCAAACTACCCCAACACCCCGTGTATATTAGTCTGTGATTAAAGTTACAAGTCTTGTCCAAATCCATGAATACATAAGAGAGTGCAATTCAAGTATCGAGTCGAGTTCAAGTATTCAAGTCAAATGTTCATGTATTCATGTCAAGTGTTCATGTCAAGTCATTATGTATTCATGGTTCTAGTTAAGTCGAGTCAAGTGCACCTATTGGGTTCAGGTATTCATGATTGAGTCGTGTTAAGATCAAGTCAATTCTAGCATGTAATGGTTTAATCATGAGTTATATAAATAAAAATAAATAAGCAATCACAGAACATGATATGAGATAAGTATACAAATAACGTCTAAAACAATATAGTAAATATGTGATATGTACGACTAGTTAATCAAGTCATTTGAAATCAGAATGTAAACGAAAACACAGCCTTAAGTGTTATGCATACGTGAGTTCTAGTCTCTCCTAAATACGACTACCGGTTTGGAGGTATATCTATTTTCATATCGTCGCACAAAACAGATCAGAATCTGTTCGGCACCGTCACGCATTTTTAAAACGCAGTTTGGGTTAATTTCTATCGGGTTTCAGGTTACAAAAATTATTATAAAATTGTAGTTCTTTCGATGTACTTTTCCAAAACACTAACATTCGTGCGATTTGGATTTCTAAAGCTCTAGTTATGATTATTTTAACATCAACGTTTAAAACAGAAATTCAGATTTCTGGACAGTAACTATAAGTTATATTGTAAAGCCTATATCGAGCTGTTTCATGCGTTTCTAAGTAATATAATATACATAAAATTATAGTTCTATAAATTATCCATCTACACCTAAAGTTTGTCATGAACAGACATCGGGAGTTCGAGTTAGATCCTATTTAAAAAACAGTGTGCGAATCGGGACAGATTCTATTCAGATCCGTCACTTAATATTGTGACGCAGTTTTCTATATTTTACGTCGGTTTTCAGTAAAAACTTAAAACTAAGAAAATATAAATCTTTTGATGTAGATGTTCAAAACATTTGAAAACGCTTTATTTGGATCAACGATTACAGAGTTATTGTCTCTCTAAAAAGACCCTTATTGGCAGTTTTCTGGTTTTAAAAACAGTGAATAACAACTATGTAACTTCTAAACCTTATTCGGTTCGATCTAAAATTTTTACAGCGTGTAAAAAAAAATTCTATAATACCTAAATTTCATGAAATTTCTAGAAGTAAAAATTAATTTCTAAAAATTATTGTAAAAGTAAAGGTATTGATATGTATACTAAAATCGGTAAAAAAATTAACCAGTATTTTTATGCAAGTTTCTCCTTTTCTTTTAATAAACAAACCGATTCTATGAAATAACGTAGATATATTATGGCATGAAATTTATGTTCTCACTACTCATAATAAACATTCATAGTCATGAACAAAGTATTGAAAACACTTTAATTTAAACAGGAGGCAATAAGATATTATTAAACCATATATAACCATATGTATCTAGACTTATATATATATATGTTTATCTTTATCTTCTCTTACGGATTACGATATGAAAAATAGCGGGTTCACGAGATATGGAAATAGAAGAATAAAGAGATGGAGGGAGGGAGAGAGAAGGGACTTACATACACAAATCGGTATTGTCACCGGGCTTGTCTATCCGCCGATAGCCTCGCGTTTCTAGCGAGACTTCTTAACAATTTCTTCATGTTCTTCGGGAAATTTAGATGAAGACACTACTACAAATAAGGGTTGCCCCTACGGATTTACCCGTAGGGGCAAACCACTGCCCCTACGGATATATCCGTAGGGGCGAAAAATTAATCTGTAGGTATAAACGTCGTAGGTGCAAGTTGAGCCCTGAACTTGCCCCTACGGAGTTCTATGTAGGTCCATTTTCACCTACGGAGTTGGCCATAGGGGAAAAAAGTTATTTTATTTACGGTTATTTTAAATATATTAGCTGTACCTACGGATGTATCCGTAGGGCCAAGTACTATCCCCTACGGATACATGCGTAGGTACATATCCGTAGGGGATTTTGTTTGCCCCTATGGATATATCCGCAGGGGCAAGCCCAACCCCCCTGATACTGAGATCAGGGGGGAAATATCAGTTAATGCTGATATTTTGCCCCTACGGTTTAAACCGTAGGGGCAACGTGTGTACCTACGGATTAATCCGTAGGTACACATTATCTGTTTTTTTTAAAAAAGGGCTGCTTGATTTTTTCTCGCCCTGTACACAATAATATATATATCAATAAAATATAAAATTAATCATCACACAACACATATCGCAGTATTCATAATCACATCTCACGCATATAATATACAAAAGAAACCCAAATACTGAATATGGTATAAATATAAACCAATATCAATATCAATATCGTTTCAAAATGTAGTACAATATGTATGATATAAATAAATATATGTTTCAAAAAATAAGAATAAAAAAACTACCCTAGCTCGGTCCAGCTCCACCTCTGATAAACGATAGAATAAGGCGCGCCTGCTCCTCGGTCAATAAACCATGCAATTCGGCACGAGCGGGAGTCTGAGCGTCCTGTGGAGCTGGCGATGTGGTTTGCGCAGCCGCCGTCGAGGGAGTCGCTTGCGGAGCCGCGGCTGCGGGAGTCTGAGCGGGCGGTGGAGCTATAGGAGCTGTCTGCGGAACCGCAGCCGATGTAGTGGCTTGCGGAGCCGCAGCCGAAGGAGATGCATGCCGTGTACCCTGTCGCGTCTGGACCTAACGTGTGTAAGAAGCGTGTAAGAAATGTGTATTATTCGAATTCGTATCATTATCAAGTTATTTCGAAATCTCATTTGGATATCTAGTTTGGAAAAACGTTGTTTATTTTAATTACATATGTATGTATGATTAATCAAACCTAAGTCTAAAACAAAATAAGCTCAAGCTACGTACTAATTATGGATATGTTGATATCTATAATATGACATGATATTTTACTATAAAGTAGTATACATACCAGCATCTCCTTCAACTCCTGAACGGTGGCCCTCAAGCTCTCCAGTTCCTGCTGGACACGTCGCTCACTGGAGACGGAGGAAGTAATCGCCGGGGTGGAATCCAACCTCATATAGGCCTTGCTAGGGCCCAGTCCTCGGCCTCTTTCCCAACCTCCGTGGTGTCCTCCGTGTGCGGCGTCCAGAACTGGGGTCAGCAACCTCAGATCGCTCTGTTCGGTAAAATCGATCCCCGAGGCCTCGGCCTGCTCAACCACCCGCTCCTACACCCACATTAAGCAGTAAAGTATAAGTATAAAATTTAAACTTGAACCTTCCAAAACAAAAATTTCAAATATGGGTAGAATAAATATTAACACTTATGCAATACTCCTGGGTAGCGATGTTGGGATATCGAAGCTCGCCCATGGCGGGATTTGTCGAGGTGCCATGGACGGCAAGATATGCGGACAGCATGCTCGGTGTACCAACTTACGCCACGGTCTGAGCTGTCTGCAATATTAGAAAATTACTCTTAATATTAGAAATATTAGAAAATAACTCTTAATATTGTTGAATATCACAAAGGTCGATCTATTGTAATTTACCGATAACTCCATGGCTCGAGTAATATTCTTTGAGCCACCTGTGTAAGTGAGGCGACCCCTCTTCCCCGACTTCCTGTTCTCTGTATTCTGAGCGGCCAGTTTCTACACAACGCATTAACATTTAGTTTTCTAATTAAGGAACACAAAAAAATAAATTATATCCTAAACAATGAATTACATTTAAAATACATACCTGTTTGTGTTGGGAGTCGAAATATTCGCACAGTAGAGCCCATGTCTCTACGTCGACTCTCGCAAACGCCGGAGTAGATAGGAAAGCTGCTCTCTCTGCCTCGGGGGTCGCCATCCACAGGGAGTAGCAGTCGGCCTTTAGCTCATTCCTATTGTATCGGACCTTGGTCTGCATGTTCTTCATCAGGCCATTGTACAGAGCATGAAGGTCGAGCACCCTCCCAGGATGATCAGGGTCGGGTACAGGCTGAAAATCGTAATCCGACTGAAAATACAAAAAAAACATTGTTATTAGATTGCAAGTGTTAATAATAAATATATTGGACAAATCAAATGAAAATATATATTAATACGTACCCGAGCCTGATCAAAGAAGAGGGCGAATGAGCGCCGGTGCTGCTCGCCCCACTCAACGTGAAGTGGATAGTTCTTCACGAGCCGGCTCTCGTCCCCCATATACCGGCCGAACCTCTTGGCATGAGGACCGGTATAGCGATAGTCAAGGGTAAAAAAGAGGGGGAATTCTGCCTCCCCCCTAGCTCTGTTAGGCCTCAGCCTATGGGACTGATTCGGGCCTCGAGTCCCCCTCTGGGGATGGGGAGGCCCTGCGTCTGCACGAAATATCAAGATAATCAATATTAAGACAAAGTTCTATTAAGAAATCAAGCTTAAATGAAAATTGAAGTGTGTTATATACCTCCGGTGACTATCGCACGAGCCTGGGCCCGGGCAGCGGCACGAGCGGGACGATAGTTCCTCCGGTGAGGAACAGCCGGGGTCCCGGATGCGGACGCATCCCCTCCAACTAGAAAATAAACATTGAAGCTAAATTTCCATGAAGTTCATATTTATTCTATAGAGCATATGTAAAATGAATAAATATTTTATATTTATTCATACTAACCTGCAGACGATGCGGATGGTATGGAAGCGGCAGGAGTGGCCCCTGCGGAAGATGTGGACGCACCACCTATAATTAGACAATTAAAAATAGATTATATAAGTAATTGCAAAAAGAATGTGTAGATCAATAATATAATATTCTAAATCAATATACATGCACTATAGGATATATAAACATACCCGCAGGTGCGGTGGTGTCACCACCTACAGCTAGACAATAATAAAAATTGCTAAGTAAGAGCAAAAGGAATGTGTGTATATTTATGATACAACATTCTAAATCAATATACATGCACTATATGATATATAAACATACCTGGAGGAGCGGGAGTGGCCTCTGTCCCAGATGTGGACGCATCACCAACAACTAGACAATCAAACATTGACAATATAAGTAATTTTGACATAAGCAGGCATGAATATCTGTAATATTACATTCAAAATGGATATGCGTGAAGTATACCTGGAGGTGTGGCAAAATCCATACGGAAGGAGGCATCCGAAGGGGTCTCCGATCTGGGTGCAAGACCGGCCGTCTGAAGCTCTCTACGAAGCTCTCCGGGCGGCAGAATCGCTCTACCTCTGCTTCTGCCGCGGCTGGAGCCCCTGCCGCCCCTCGCTGCTCCCGACATCGTCATCAAATCTAGATAAACGGTTCATGGACGCATTAGACAATCATTAAAAGTATTGACTATATATGTATAGAGCGTAAAATATGAAGTAATAATATAACATTACTGATAACCTTTTTCGTTTCGTAGGCGCATTATACATATCTACTTGGATTTCATCGTCGATGTCATTTCTAACCCACGTAACTTCATGATCGGTCGAAGACAACCTGTTCTTCGAAACAGACGGTCGGAGCACTTTAAGCCTTCTCTCTTCTTCGTCCTCATCGCTGTCCTCGTATTCTGGGACATCGTAGATATCTCTGGGTTTTCATCGGCATACAACACTCCATCCCGGATGCTTCAAACACTGTGAGTAGTATACTTGGAACACTTGGTTCGGAAAGATAAACGGATCTTCCTGACCGTAAAATCGAAGTGTGTTCACACTGGTCAATCCATATTCATCTTTCCAAGTCCCAAGATTGCTTCTCCACTTGTCCGTATCGGTTCGCGTATCGTACCAAGTACACTGGAATATATAAAAGGGTTCTGATCGTCCGGGATAGTGGATGCCGAGTATACAATTTAAGTACCCATAATAAATCACACCGTCCGATCCTACCGTCGCAATCCCAATATTCTGAGTGGTTCTAGATGTTTCTATGTCCTTAACTTCGAATTTGTATCTAAGGACACCAAATCCTTTGTAATATGCAACCTTCGTACTAGGAAATTGAGCTAAACATCTTGAATCACTCTCAAATGATGCAGACAAGTTCGGATCGTGGATCTAACAAAACAAATTTTACGACAAATACATAACGATACAAGTTTAGATTAAAACTGCTAGCAATAAAATGTTATTCGAATAACTTACATGATCTGTGACCCAATCACAAAAATTATCCTGATGATATTTTTCCAATTGTTCTTCATTCCAATCAGGATGCCCCTCACGTACCTCGTTAAAATGAATTCTATTTTCGACAAATAATGGTGACATTAATATTATATCATTTCATACACACACAAACACAGATATAACAATTAATCCAAAAAAACTTACTCTCTAATTTGTTCAAGACATGCGCAATTAAGCAAGATAAACCGGTATATCTTGTTAATAAACATAGTGTCTACCCTCTTATACTCGGCTTTACCATATGGCCCATCTTGAATTCTTCGTGGCCGGTTAAGTCTTGTCTCAATGTTCTCGTCCAGATAGCGGGAACAAAATGTGGTTGCTTCATCAAGAAGATAACCTTGCATGATAGAACCCTCTGGTCGATTTTTATTGCGTATATACTTCTTAAGAGTGTAGAGCTACCTAATGAAAATATGTTGAATAAATAAATACGGGCATACAGGACAACAATAAATTTATAAATTGCGCGAAACGAAAAATTACACGTACCTCTCGACGGGATATATCCATCGATATTGTACCGGTCCGGCTAACTTCGTCTCACTTGCAAGATGAACCGTCAAGTGTATTATGATATCGAAGAATGACAGTGGAAAAATACGCTCAAACTTGCAAAGTATCAACGCAATAGAATTTTCTAGTTTATCCAGCGTCACAACCTCCAGTGTTTTAGCACACAACTCCCTAAAAAAACAACATAAGTCGTTGATTACTAGACCAACCGATTCGGGGAGAGAAGTCCTGAGGGCTAATGGAAGAAGGTACTCCACGATAACATGGTGATCATGACTTTTCAGCCCATCGATCTTGCCCTTCACAATTTTTATTTTCTTGCTGAATGATCCTGAAAAACCTGTGGGAACTTTCAAATCATGCAACACCTGAAGGAATCTTTTCTTCTCCGGTTGTGACATATGATAAGCGGCATTGGGAAGTACAAACTTGCCCGGTTTACCCGCTACCGGTTTAGGGTGCAATTCACTTCTTATTCCCCACTCTTGTAGATCCATCCAAGCATTCAGGTTATCTTTCGATTTTCCGTCTTTACAAAGAAGCAAGTTAAGTATGTGCTCTGATACTCCCTTCTCTATATGCATGACGTCCAGACAATAACGCACTGAATTTGTAGACCAGTACGGAAGCTCGAAGAAAATGCTTAAATTGTTCCAAAATGGTGGTTTGACCTGTTTCGTCGGATCCATCCCGAAGGTCACATTATTGTAACCATCCCATTTAACAGTCACGTCCTCTCCGGACAATGGGGATGGAGGTCCTAGAAGCTCTTGATGACCATCAAAGTGAACCGTGTCTAACCTATAGGGGTGGTCTGGAAACAGGAAACGTCGATGGCCGCAATAACAAACCTTCCTGCTAAAATTCAAGAATTTCGATGTTGTGTGTTCATAGCAATGAGGACATGCTTTGTGACCATGTACGGACCAACCTGATAGCAATCCGTACGTAGGAAAGTCATTAATTGCCCACATTTGAGCCGCACGCAGTATGAAGGTTGTATTTGTGTTTGCATCATATATCTCTACACCATCAATGAACAAAGATTTCAACTCCTCGATCAGAGGTCGGAGATAAACGTCAATATTGTTCCCCGGTGAGTTTGGTCCGTCGATAAGAAGAGGCATCATAAAGTATGATTGGTCCATAACCAACCAAGACGACAGATTATAAATTATCATTACAACTGGTCATGTGCTGTGACTTCCAGCCATATAGTTGAATGGGCAGAAGCCATCAGTAGCCAGTCCGAGCCGGACATTGCGAGGATCGCTACTGAATATTGCGTGCCTCCTATCGAAATCCTTTCATGCCGGTGAATCTCTTGGATGGCTCATTTTTCCATCTTCACTTGGAGGAGCACGGTGATGCCAAATCATTGCCTCGGCTGTTTTCTTGCACTTGAATAGCCTCTGTAGCCTCTGTGTTATGGGAAAGTATCATGCTATCTTAACAGGTATATCGGGCTTCTTATCAGAATCTTTCGGCTTATACCTGGCCTCTCCGCATATTGGACACTCTTTCAAATCTGAATTCTCTTTCCGGTACAACATGCAATTTTTAGGACATGCTTGAATCTTCTCGCACTTTAGACCCAAATCAGACATCATCTTCTGGGCTCCGTACCAGCCGTCAGGCACGTTATTTCCCGAAGGCATAGAATCTTTCAAGAACGAAAGAAGCATTGTGAATGACTTGTTGCTCCATCCATTTGGGCACTTAATCTGGAAAAGTTGGACGGACCATGAGAGGGTGGAATACTTCGCATTCTCATAAATTGGTTTCCTAGCATCATTCATGAAATTTTCATATTTATCCGCACGCGGTCCTTGACCGGAAGGAATGTCATCTTCGGTACGAATAGATTCACCTAGGGCAGCCTCTACCATATCCTCCATTTCTACTGATGGAAATAAATTACCGTCTTCTCCTTCTGCCGCATTACCGAATTCTTCTTCTTCTCCTGCCGCATTATCGTGTTCTCCTTCTTCTTCTGCCGCAGTACTGCATTCTTCTCCTTCCCCGTGATATTTCCAAGCTGTATAAAGTCTAGTAAACCCATATTTTACAATATGAAGCTATGCCAATTCTACCTTCTGCCAGTACTTATTGCCACATCTATCGCACGGACAGAGAATCTTCTCTATTATGATCTTATTATGTGCGCGTGCAAATTCAATAAAAGCAGCAACTCCTGCGACAAACTTAGGTTGCATACGTTGTTGCCAATCCACATACATCCAGTCCTTAACTCTGACGTACTCATGGGCCATGTTAGACTGTATAACATATAAATTGTAGGTTATGGTGACTATATTGAGAAATATAAGAACGTGATAGTTACTGACAAAGGAGAAAATCCGTGTATATGCTTTGTGTGTGCGTTTGTCGTTGAAAAGAATAAATTATCGCACGTATGCTAACCGATAGACGGGGACTAAGTAGCGCTTTTAGTTTCATATATGAGTATCGATGGGAATATGAAGGTTTCATATTATCATCGAGTATCATATATTGGTTTTAATCTGAACATCTCGAATCACTTTCTAATTATGCGTTTGTTGTGTATTCTTGTTGTATGTGTGTGTTCCGGCTGTCGGGGGTAGGCTTCTATCCCATTAAGAATGTATAGAGTGAACACCCATCACTTGTGCTTTCAACCGTTTCGAGTAAATTTCGGCAGCACCTCCCCGCTGTTCTCCGAGTATACTGTAATAGAATAGATAATCATTTCAAAGCTGTGAAACAACGTTGAAATGAACATCTAATCTATCTTTGTACACGGAGAACCAGCAGAAAGGTACCGACGAAATATCTCGAAACGGATGAAAACACAAGTGAATGAAGGCGTTTACTTTATACATTCTTAACTTGTCCACACGGGACAAATCTATGGGTTACCATACGATTGAATTTTCTCGTCGCGTAGACTATACGACGGTTGTTATTATCGAGCTATACCGTCCGATATTTAACAACCTTCGTATAGTTCTATGTCACGACGAACATCGCACGTATGTTAATCGATAGACGGGGACTAAGTGGCGCTTTTAGTTTCATATATGAGTATCGATGGGAATATGAAGGTTTCATATTATCATCGAGTATCATATATTGGTTTTAACCTGAACATCTTGAATCGCTCTCTAATTATGCGTTTGTTGTGTATTCTTGTTGTATGTGTGTGTTCCGGCTATCGGGGGTAGGCTTCTATCCCATTAAGAATGTATAGAGCGAACACCCATCACTTGTGTTTTCAACTGTTTCGAGTAAATTTCGGCAGCACATCCCCGCTGTTCTCCGAGTACACTGTAATAGAATAGATAATCATTTCAAAGCTGTGAAACAACGTTGAAATGAACATCTAATCTATCTTTGTACACGGAGAACCAGCAGAAAGGTACCAAAGAAATATCTCGAAACGGATGAAAACACAAGTGAATGAAGGCGTTTGCTTTATACATTCTTAACTTGTCCACACGGGACAAATCTATGGATTACCATACGATTGAATTTTCTCATCGCGTAGACTATACGACGGTTGTTAGTATCGAGCTATACCGTCCGATATTTAACAACCTTCGTATAGTTCTATGTCACGACGAACATCGCACGTATGTTAACCGATAGACGGGGACTAAGTGGTGCTTTTAGTTTCATATATGAGTATCGATGGGAATATGAAGGTTTCATATTATCATCGAGTATCATATATTGGTTTTAACCTGAACATCTCGAATCGCTCTCTAATTATGCGTTTGTTGTGTATACTTGCTGTATGTGTGTATTCCGGCTGTCGGGGGTAGGCTTCTATCCCATTAAGAATGTATAGAGCGAACACCCATCACTTGTGCTTTCAACCATTCGAGTAAATTTCGGCAGCACCTCCCCGCTGTTCTCCGAGTACACTGTAATAGAATAGATAATCATTTCAAAGCTGTGAAACAACGTTGAAATGAACATCTAATCTATCTTTGTACACGGAGAACCAGCGGAAAGGTACCGATGAAATATCTCGAAACGGTTGAAAATACAAGTGAATGAAGGCGTTTGCTTTATACATTCTTAACTTGTCCACACGGGACAAATCTACGGGTTACCATACGATTGAATTTTCTCATCGCGTAGACTATACGACGGTTGTTATTATCGAGCTATACCGTCCGATATTTAACAACCTTCGTATAGTTCAATGTCACGACGAACATCGCACGTATGTTAACCGATAGACAGGGACTAAGTGGCGCTTTTAGTTTCATATACGAGTATCGATGAGAATATGAAGGTTTCATATCGAGTATCATATATTGGTTTTAACCTGAATATCTCGAATCAATCTCTAATTATGCGTTTGTTGTGCATTCGTGTTGTATGTGTAACATGATTTTAAACCATTGAGATCCAGATTTGAGAAATTTTATAAGTGACCATTAACATGATAACAATCATCTCTTCTTATCAGTCCATATCTGAATTCTAAAGGGCAGTATATTTGCTATTAAAAGATCATGTTCAACTCTAAAGTAAGGGAAAAACAGAGGAATATAGATCTATTAAAGTCAAGCCATAAAGCTAATCACATATTTACAACCATCGTATAGTCCCACATGGGTTGCTCGCCCAGACATTCGATAGCATACATGTCACAAGAAAAATAACAGAAAAACAATTTCTTAAGCTTAAATAACCTCTAAATATGCTAAACAGCTTGCTTATAGTTATACTGATACATTATTAAACATAAAGTCCCTGCAGACGCCAAATCTGGAACAACTATCACCTTATCATCGAATGTTACGTCCACAAAAGTGAAGGTAACAGAATAAATGCACCAGTACAAACTCGACCTCGAATTAGCCTAAAGCTTTGCCGGGATGGAACTAAATCAACAACCAAAGCATATTTACACTACAAGCTTACACCTACTGCAAGGGATAAATAGGACACTCTACAGTTCACATCTCACAGCCCAACCGAACCCTACCCCCAGCCCCAGCCCAGCCCCAGCCCCAGCCCAACCAAGCCCCAGCCCAGCCCCAGCCCAGCCCCAACCCCAACCCCAACCAAACCCTAGCCCCAGCCCCAGCCCCAGCCCAAACCCCTACCCCAACCCCAACCTTAACCGAACCCCACAATCTAACCCTAACCTTAACCCTAACCCTAACAGAACCCTACCCCCAGCACCAACCCCAGCCCCAGCCCAAACGAGCCCTAGCCCCAGCCCCAGCCCAGCCCCAACCCCAACCCCAACCAAACCCTAGCCCCAGCCACAGCCCAGCCCCAGCCCCAGCCCTAACCCCAACCCCAACCGAACCCCACAACCTAACCCTAACCCTAACCCTAACCGAACCCGATCGATGCCGATGCCGACGCCGATGCCCTCACCCCTACCCGAACCTGGCCTGAACCCTAGACTACAACGTCAAAATTAAAATTTATTTGAGATTTACTTACAACCGTGCGCACGGTGGATCGACGGTAGAAATTGGTGGCCGCCGACGATCGGCGAAGGTGGCGACGAGGCGCGGGAAGTCGGCGAAGGTGTGGGGAAGACCGACGAAGCTGGCGCAGGCTCGCGAGCGCGGTGGCGACGAAGCGCGGGAAGAGGCGACGAGAGGCGCGGGAGTGAGAGAGAGAAATTTAGGAACGATGAATATAATTTTTCTGTGCTTTTTTTTATTAATAATCTATGTAGATGCCCCTACGGACATAACCGTAGGTCCCCGGCTTGCGGCTCCGTAGGGCTAAAGAAAAAACTAGAACGTAGGGCACCGTAGAGACAACGATTTGGCCCTACGGATAAACCCGTAGGGACAAGCAATATTTTCCCCTACGGATTTCTGAGTCCGTAGGGGCAACCCCATATTGTAGTAGTGAGAGGGATATGTAAAATGATAGAAAGGTGTGATGATGAAAAGAAAGGGGGGTGAGATATAAAAAAGGTTTATGGACACCATAATTCTAATAAATTATGGCTCATAACCATTCTAATTATTTTGAAAGTTAAAAGGAAGATGAAATGAAAGGTCTCATTTTTAGGTTATGAGAAGAATAAAAATTTATAAAAAATAATTGCAAGAATGATTTGAACATGTGACTTATGAAATAACAATGCAAGAACTTAACCAATGAGCTATAAGGCTGTTCATGCACATATTTAATAAGAATTAAATATATGCTGTTACTTAAAAAGAAAGTGGGCTTTTAGGCTTATAGTTTTATAAAAGAAAATGAAAATGAAATTGGATTTGGGTTATGGGCTGGGTCAGGTCTTACATTTAATTTGAAATATGTTAAGATTTAGTTTAAAGAAATGAGTTTGGGAAAAATAGATGGAATAATAAAATAATATATTTAATAGAAAACAAAATATACGGAAAAATACTAAGAATAAATAAATACAATATTTTACTAAAGAAAGAAAACACGAAGGTACAGTAATATTAGGGTCGTTATAAAAGACATGACCCGACATGGACTTGGAGTCATCCTTATCACTCTGGAAGCTGGAGTTGGCGAAGGCCTTGATCTGGAGGTCTTCCCTGCCATACACCAAGAACATCTCCTTAGTCATTCTCAGATACTTGAGAATGTTCTTCACTGCTATCCAGTGTTTCTTCTCTGGGTTTGACTGATACCGGCTTACAACGCTCAGGGCGTATGCTACATCTGGTCTGGTACATAATATCGCATACATTATAGAGCCTACCGTAGATGCGTAGGGTATAGTAGACATGCGATCTCTTTTCAAATCAGTCTTGAGAGACATCTCTTTGGAGAGAGTGATTCCGTGACAAGCCGGTAGATTACCGCGCTTAGAATCATCAATACTGAATCATTTCAATATAGTGTTGATGTATCTTGACTGTGAGAGTCCCAACATTCGTTTAGATCTGTCACGATAGATTTGCATCCCCAGAATGTAGGAGGCATCACCCAGATCCTTCATGGCGAACCTTTGTGACAAGAATCCCTTGACTGATTGTAGCATAGGAATGTCATTTCCTATCAAGAGAATATCATCCACGTACAAGATGAGAAATACCACAGTTCTCGCTACAATTTTACTATATATGCATGGTTCATCTGGATTTTTAATAAAGTTGAATTCCTTGACCGTCTCATCAAAACAGATGTTCCAACTCCGCGATGCCTGCTTTAGTCCATAAATGGACTTAAGCAACTTGCACACCTTTCCGCTGCTCCCACTCTAAATGAAACCCTCCGGCTGATCCATATAGACACACTCTTCCAAATTTCCATTTAGAAAAGTGGTATTTACGTCCATCTACCAGATCTCATAATCGTGGAAGGAAGCAATGGCAAGAAAGATCCGAACAGATTTGATCATAGCCATGGGAGAAATGGTTTCATCATAGTCCAAACCGGGTCTTTGATGAAAATCTTTAGCAACAAATCTAGCCTTATAGGTTTCAACCTGTCCATTTACACCAATCTTCTTTTTGAAGATCCATTTACAGTCTACGAGTTTTACCCCTTCTGAAGCAAAGTCCAAAGTCGATACTTTGTTGGTGTACATGGACTCCATTTCGGTCCGCATTGCATCCAACCATTTTACCAAGTCTCTACTCTGAATGGCTTGGTGGAAGCTAGTTTGTTCATCATCATCGATGATGCGATCCTTTTTATCCCCGTCCATGAGAAAACCGTAGTATCTCTCGGGTGGATAAGACCGCTTACTAGTTCTGCGGAGTGGCGCGGGAGTGTCCGGTTCTTTCGAAACGTCTAGTTCTACTATACTTTCAGTAATAGTCTGCGGTTCTGAAATTTCTTCCAGTTTTATTGCGCTCCCACCTATCTTATTTTCTAAAAATTGAGTTTCCAAGAAGTGGGTATGCCGAGAAACAAAGACTTTTTTATTCTTCTGCGTAATAGAAAAGATATCCCCTGGAATTCTTTGGATATCTTACAAACTTACACAATACTGAGCGTGCCTCAAGCTTGTCCGCATGCTGCTTTTTTACCAAAGCTGGACATCCCCATATCTTAAGGTACTTAAGATAGGGTTTCTTTCCACTCCACATCTAATATGGTGTGGTAGGCACTGACTTAGTAGGCACTTCAAAAGATATGTAGCTGATTTTAGTGCATAGCCCTAGAAGGATCGCGGTAACTCAGTATTACTCATCATGGAACGAACCATATCCAATAGGGTACTATTCCGCCTTTCTAATACACCGTTGTGCCGGGGTGTGTATGGAGGAGTAAGCTGAGAGAGAATTCCATTGTCTTTTAAGTAGCCCAGGAACTCGGCACTTAAGTATTCACCATCTCGATCAGATCTCAATGTCTTGATACTTTTACCGGTTTGTTTTTCCACTTCATTCTTATATTCCAGGAATTTTTCAAAAGCCTCGGATTTATGTTTCATCAAGAATACACGTCCATACCTTGAGAAATCATCGGTAAAAGTAATGAATTAGGAATAACCGCTTCTTGCATGTGTAAACATTGGACCACACACGTCGCTGTGTATGAGTCCTAAGAGCTTGCTTGCTCTTACTCTGTGTCTAGTGAACGGAGTCTTTGTCATCTTTCCTTTGAGACATGATTGACAAGTTGCATAGGACTGATATTCGAACGGATCCAAATATCCCTCCTTTTGTAACTTCGTCAATCGTGTTTCATTGATGTGACCCAGTCTACAATGCTATAAGAAAGCCTGATTTAATTCTGGAGATTTTTTTTAAGTGTGTTCTGGACATTAAAAACCTGAGCTTGATTCAGTACGTATATTCCGTTATCTAATGTACCTCACCCAAATCAAATTTTGATTTATGTGGATGTGTACTACATCGCTTACAAATGTAAAATAATATCCTTCTTTAGAAAGTAAAGATACAGATATGATATTACAGGATAGACTAGATACATATAAACAGTTACGTAGAATCAATATCTGCCCACTTGTCAATCCTATGTGATATTCCTCTATGGATTCAACATCCATGCTCATTCCGTTAGCAACTCTGAGAGTCATATCACATGCCTTGATAACTCTACGGTTTCTCAAAACCTGTAATGAATTACAGATATGAGATTCTGATCCGGTATCTAGTACTTAGGAAGTAGAGTTAATAGATAGACAGTTTTCAATTACAAACACACTCGAAGCCGAAACCACAACGTGCTTCGAATCCTGGCTTCTGTCATTCCAAGCCTTGCAGTTCTTCTGACAATGCGCTTTCCCATGACTACAAAGACATGCCTCCTTCCCTACCATTGGCCCCGAAACTTTTTCCTTGCTCTTTCCTTCTACCTTACTGACATCGCTAGTCGGCTTTTTGGAGGCTTTCTTCTTCTCTCCCTTAGCTTTTGCCTTGGATCTAGAAGAGAAAGATTCCCCAATAAGCAGAGCGGGTGTCTCCCTGGTTTCTTTTAGGATGCCCTCTGAGCTCCTCAATAAATTGAGGAGACTTGGAAATGTAACTTCCTTCCCTTAAATTTTGCAATTCAAGATAAACTTGGCGTAAGTAGATGGTAGGGACTATAGAATCAAGTCAATGTATAACTCATTCTCCAACATGGTCCCATAGTCCATGAGTTGTTCTAAATATCTAATCATCGTAGGGATGTGGCCTCCTACAGATGACCCGACAGCCAACCTCGCTTGAAGCAATATCTTTGAGGTCTCATATCTTGCGATACGAGATTGCTTTCCATATAAAACTTTGGTATGGTGGAAGATGGAAGCTAAGTCCATCTTCTCGTGCTGCCTCTGGTATTCACTATCCATTGAGGCTAACATGAGCCACTTGGCTCTCGCACAATCCTTTTCCCATGTCTAACGGATATCCATATCGAAACGGTGGAACCTGGACCTGGGACGACGGGGGTTTTTTAGTAAGGAGGTAGTCCAGCTTGTTATAGGCAAGTGCCATCTGGATATTCCTTAGCTAATCAATATAATTTGGCCCAGTCAAATTATTATCTAATAACCTATGTCCAGTCATTTTGGTCGCTGCAATTAAGAGAGAAAGAAGAAACCCTTAACATGATCTCTTGCAAGTTTAGATTGGTTATTAATATATCTAATGGCTCCTACTGTTCTCTCGAATCCTTCCTCAAACCATAAAAGAAGAATTAGTTAGGATTAATCACACTTCACAATTCTTGCTTAACCTTTCGGTCAGGCTAGTGTCGGTACTTCGAGAGAGGTTTTCCAACGTTTTCGCCAAGTTCCTTAATTATATAACCTCTTTTCCCTGGAGGCGTAGCCCCGCTAACACTTTTCTATACACCTACTTGGTTTAAAGTATTGATCGTTTAGTGAAAAAAATCTCCCGAAGAGTAGTGCATACTCACAGTAGAATCGGGATCCAAATATCTTTGTGTGATAAACTTGAAGGAAGCCTACCAAGATTATCACACTCCAAATGGTATGCAGCACTAGCAAGTTTCAGTTTTCTTAGAAACTCCTAATGTAGATTTTTTCCACATGCTCTTATGACCTTGACGAAGGCCAACATATCATAAGTCACATGTCAAGTTTTACCCGTCATTGTCCAGATTAATTTGAACCCATTCGTACATACCCTTGACGAAGGCCAAAATAGTAGTACGAATATCCCAAACCAACCCATCTACCTATGCTACATATGAATACCCAGCAGCTACCAATCACTATGCCTTGGTGAAGGTCAAAATACATAGCTTGAATACTACTGAATATTCATATGAAATGGCGGAGGGCTACGGATGGTTTTGGCAAAACCGTGAATGTAGTGAACTTGATATAGTCGAAGAAACCATGATAGCTTTTTAAAAGGAGTGGTTTAAGCTCCGCATTTAAAATTGCTTTTTCAAGAAAACCGAGTAGTTTTGAAATTGTTCCAACGATTAAGCACTGGTTTGTTTTATCTTGCATTAATCTTTGTTAATGCGGTCCCATCATATAAATCCTATCATTACAGCAAAAGAAACGAAAATACAACGTGCGCTTATGCCATCCGCATTCGCTACTGGGCCCCGTCTTACGCCGTTAGGTTACTTAACTAACGCCATAGCGGGGGCTGGACTAGCACGGGTGCAAAACATAAGCAATGCATACTAGATATCATATATAATATATATGCATTCGTCTCATGCAATAATAGAAATTCCAGATCACAGATGAATATATTGGATATACTAGGAATTCCGCGTTTCGTTTAAGCTTGTAACGAAAGTCGGATTCCACGGTCGTGATGAATAACCAAATACCCCACCTTAGACCCCTACGGATGCGGCAAACTACCCGCCAAATTCCTAAAATGAAGCAATCTCACTCAGTAAAATGAGTAGGCCACTTGGCACTTCAAAGAACCCGGTAGTCTATGCACCCCACCTAGGGTCTATCCTAGAAGCAAAAACAGTAAAAGGAAATATTGTGCAACGGTGGTTAACCTTAACCCGGATGTGCCCCGCAAAATAATATTATATCAAATTTACAAATTACATGAATGAAAAAAAAGAAAACACTTTTCTCAAATCCCCTGGCTATTCATCCACGACGATCCAATAAAATTCATATACACAAACCATCACTGATCATATCACAGATCTGCGCAACCCCAACTAATCGACGTATAGTGCTCAGTAGACATTCAACACAGATATCAAACACAGATAACAAATGAAACTGTAAATGACACTAAAACCGCGACTTCGAAACACTCCGAAATTGCCCCAACAGAAAGTTAACTGAATATGCAACTTGGGCAAAATCAAACATACTCTGAAACCTTAAATCCAAGTGTACTAGAGCACCAAACAAAGAATGATACCCAACTCAATGATTTGGCCGACCAGGCCGGTCAAAATGCCAATATGGCCAGCCAAAGAAAGTTGGATGGCTCTCATTTTTGCGTAGTGTTCTAACTATAGCAAGAAGAGCACTCTGCAGATGTTTAAAAAAATTTTGGAGGCTCTGCAAAATTTGACAGAAACTTGGACTATAGGTTTCGCATTTCGGAGTTGTTTCAGTTTCATAGTTCTACTTTGTCATTTAATCTGTTAGTTAAGGTTAACCAGGCTCTGATACCACTGTAAGCCGATGTCGCGTACTCCGCGATTCACGGGGAGGCAGAATTTTCAAAAACGATTAATATTTGACTACGCAACACCAGCTAAATTCCAGGATCTATTCGATAACCTTAACTAAAAACTAACTATGGAGGTTTATCTACTATGGTAGAATATTATACCTCCAAGATACGGTCCTTCGGGTCTTTTAGTGCTCCTCTCCATAGCTTCTCGGTGATCGGATGACGAAAGCTCCATTGGCCTCCTTGCGTCAAAGATGATCCACTATGAAAGAATGTGCTCCAAGCTCCAACTTCTAATCGAGGTAACTAAGGTAGATAGTTCGTGTTTACCGCCGAAAATGGATACGAAACCGTGTAGTTCATTTGCCTGAATTTGGGGGCAGATGCTATTTGGATTTATCCGTCTACCTCTCCGAAGATACCAAGTTGATTTATGGCACCGTGTATCAGAGGTTTGGATGGATGCGGCCGTTGTAGCAGATTTCATCAGATTCCCCCTCATTGTGAGAGGTTTTTGATTATGGGGATGCTCTTTCCTGCAGGCGCAAGCCCCTGCAGTTAATTACGTTACCGCGTAGCGATAACTACTTTCTCCTGCTCCCGAAGGTCACTTCGTGTCGTGTGTGTTTGTTTTATTTTTGGTTACCCATGGATTGTATACGGAGACTCATTTATGTTGTCGCCCGTAGGGCGTGGATTAGTCCAAATCTATATATTATTAGATTTGGGTTTGGGTTGATTTTAAGGATCGTGAATCTCGTTTGAGATTAAAATCAACTTAAATGTTTGTTGAGGATACGTTAGTCTAATTTTAAACTAAGATCTACTCAACAGGACTTTGGGATCCTTCAGACCCAATAAAAGAGCATTTGGGCTCTATTGCTTTAGTTTAAGGACGTTTCGGTCTTTTGGTAGTTTAAGGACGTTTCAGTCCATAGCTAGTTTAAGAACGCTGCGGTCTGTATTGGTATGTGTCCATCGGTTTTGAAGTGCACCAAAGAGTTGTTGGTTGTCGGGACCCGCCACCTCTCTGAAGACGTTGAAGAATTACAACGAAATGTATCAGAAGTGCGGAGAGATGTACCTTTGAACCAAATTCCAGATTGAGGGGAGAGATCATGGTGGACCGTCTAAGAATCATTAGTCATTTTTGGGAGACTAAGATTGACTTAGGAGATATGGGATGGACATCGTTCTGGTCATTATTAATTGAGGAATCATTAGTTTGGGAAGTCATGAGCATAGAGGCTCGGTCTATTTGGAGATCCAAGATATTTTAATCTCAGGAAGACTTAGCCAATTTGGGGCTGAAGTTGGCTTCTTATAGTATTAAACACTAATATATGCTCGGTGCTCACGTGCTCCTATGTGAGACTTTAAAGCAGTGTTAAACATTGAAATTTGGGGCGCTCACGTGTGGCATGTGAGGCGCCAAAAAGTTGCCGCTGTACACTTGGGTCCAAATCCCCGTCTGTATATAAGTGTTAAACACTTAATTCTTGTGGCCCTCACGTGTGAGCACGTGAGGCACCCTAGAGTTGGGCACTGCCTTTTTGGGTTTATTCCCTCTTTCTTTTATAAGTGCTAAGCACTTAGCTCATATAATGCTCACATGCGAACACGTGAGGTGCTCAAAATGTGAGCGCTGTCTTTGGATTTTTCCCCTTTTCCATATGAGTGTTAAGCAACTGTTTGGGGTTCACGTGAGAACACGTGATTCGATCTTAGTCATTCCTTTTTGTTCATCGGAGGTGCTCACGTGGGAACACGTGAGCTTGTATTATAGCGTTGAACACTAATGAATCACCAGTCTTTTCTTTTATATGCATAGAGATTTTGATCTGACTTTTAAGAATTTCAAATCTCTTGTTTTATAAGAATTAAATTCTTTTACAGGGTTAAACCCTAGTTTTATCAAAGGAATTAAATTCCTATATAATTTTGGAAGAATTAAATTCTTTGAACTTAGTTATTTACCCTAAGTTTTGAATCTGCATAACAGAATCTTCCCGATGAGAATTAAATTCTCAACTTGTAGGAAGATCTGCTTATGCGGAACTCAACCAGATGAAGAACTAAGTTCTTTTTTTTGAGGGGTTAAACCCTTGGAAAGGCGAAGAGGAGATAAGATAATCTCTATGTCTTTCTTCTTACCTAGGGTTTCTTTTTTCTAAAAAGGAGATCTTCTTCATTTTAGAGAATTGAATTCTCTTTTTTTTTGGTACTCTCTCTTCTCTGTGTTTTCTGTGTATTCTCTCTATCTCTTTCCCCTCCTCTCCTCGCTCCTATTTATACGAGAAGAAAAAGAATCAATTTTTTAAGAGAATCTCTCGTCGAGAGATCATGATTGATTCCATGATCTTTTAGATCAATCGGTGAATTTTATTCACTGTTAGATTTTCAATCCAAAGGCTCTCTGTGTAACAGAGAAGATTTCTTATTTTTTAACCAAATTAGGAAATATTTTCCTAAGATAGAATTTTATTTTATCAGACGATCACCATTGAATCTTTGATCCAAAGGTCTTTTATTTAACAACAGAGAAAATGTTTCTGTTTTAATGAAGATCAGGGATATATTTCCCATATATATAGAATTTAATTCTATCATATAGTCTAGAAAGATTTAAGGAAATATTGTCCAAATATGATTTTGATCCTTTTATTTAGAATTTAATTCTATCAGCTTGGATGGTGTTTAGGAACACTCACGTGTAGCATGTGACCCCTACGGAGTTAAACTTGTTCGCTTATATGCAACAGCCTAAAAAGGGCATCACGTGTTAACACGTGAGCTTCTCTGGCCTGCTTATTTGTTTTAATATGGAGCATATATATTTTGTATATAGATTCTCACATGTTTACACGTGAGGCTCAATTTCAGCCTGTCAATTGTTTAAATGCAGCGCCTATAATCTTTGTATATAGGCATTCACGTGTGGACACGTGAGGCTCCATTAGTGGGGAATTTTCCCTATCACTTTTTCTCTTTTTTTATAAGGGAACAAATAGCTTTTAGCCAAAATATTTGGCGGGAACAAATGCCCCCCACTATTTTGCCCACGTAAGTATGTACGTGGGTGAAGTAGTGCAAAGTTATGCATGACCATAGAATTGATGGCTTAGGAGACAAGTTTAGGATCCTTGTAGCCGAAGGTTGTTTCATCTACTTGAGCCGTAAGGGTCTCAAGAAGGTTTTTCTCCCTACAAGTCGTGAGGATCTCATAGGTGCATTTCTCCCTAGAAATCATGAGGTTTTCTAAGTGTTCATCGCCTTCGTGAGTCGTAAGGATCTCACTCGGGTATTTTTTTCTTACGAATCGTGAGGACCCGTAAGTAGCCTTTTCATTTCATTGGCGAATGTGGCCCATAGATAGTGTACAAGAGTCAGTTTGGTCCTTCTTGTAGGGCAGTGTTCATATCATAATATTGCATTTTATATTCCCCATTCTTATGAATTTTACAATAAAAAATAGGCGCTTTTGACGCATGTCTGCTACATAGTACAGGTTACAGGTTCTTGGAGCGAAAACAGTGAAAAAGACAAAAGATGATACAAAAGAGGGACTTTTGACTAACAAGTAGAAGGATCCTACTCAAGCCTAGACGAAGAACAGTTCACAATGTACAAGACAACGCAAGGTCCAATATTACGAAGTGAACGGTTAAAAGTCCACTGCAAATTGTTCATTGGAGATCTGGAACAAACGTAGAAGCCATTTTGATAAACAAACCAAAGAATATAAAAGCCCAAAAATCTCAGAAAGAGCCCAGAAAAAATTGTCAGATGACCTCACCAAGGGGCCGCGGAACCGCGGCCCTACCCCTACCCATACCGCGGTTCCACGGCCATCTTGTGCCCGGGGTTCGTGAAAATTTTACCAAAACTCGAGGCGGCGCTGAATGGTCAACCTAAGGGCAAATTTGTAATTGCAGACGTGCGAATCAATTGTAACCTAGGGTTTCTATGTCCTATAAATAAAACCCAAGTCATTGTATTTTCTCATGTCTCTATTCATCAATAAAATTTCAGTTTCTTTGAAGTTGGAGAGCATCAATTGTAAGTAGGTTATTTTTCTGCCCTAGTTCTAATTTTTACTTTCTGCCCTAGGTAAATTCTTTTCTTGCCCTAGTTTAATATAGTTTAGAATTTTTATTAACTTGTAGTAGATCTTTCATCTCTTAAATTAAAACAAAATAAAAATTATGTATTTCTTAGATCCCTCAATGAGCGAGTAGTTTTCTCGCTTGTTAGGGTTAGGAATAGGGAAGGGTTTGAGAGATGAAGACCTCTCATCTCTTTCTTTGCCAATCTCTTATGAACAATTAGAACTCCATGCATACTTTCTTATTCCGCTCCCTACGGCACTTTATCCATGAGGTAACGGTGATACCGTAGTATAAAAGACCGGATCTGTAAGTTTTCCATGGAGGTTAGGGTAAGGATTGATATAGGACGGATAAGGATCTAGAGGAAGAAACACCTTTCCAATCATCCTAATCCCTTCTATTAATAATTACCATAACTCCTAATATGATATCTAATTTAAGGCATTGAAAAGAGATGTAGATCTTTATTTACCAAATTTTACCTAAACCTAATCCTAGCAAGTTTCCTAATCCTAGTATGACACAACTTAGTTTTTAGATTTAATTAAAAGATCCAACACCCTTTGGAATTAGCTCGTAAGAACATTTAGGAGATTTACAACATTCTTGTGGACCGACCCGTATTCACCGGCTAGCTACCAAGCGACGCCGTTCTTGATTGCGGTAACATATATTTTTGATCTATAAAATCCATCTTAATCAAATGGCGCCGTTGCCGGGGATGGCGTAAAATTTCCTTTTTGTAATTTTGGGTTAATATAAATTATTAAAAAACCATAAAAATTTGAAAAATTTGAAAAAATAAAAATTCTATCATCTTTTATTGTTTGAAGGGTTTCTTTTGTGAATCTTTGCAGGATTGACAGATCTGGAAAAATCCAGAGTGCTAAACAGAAAAAGATACATCAGAACAGAAGAGGATTGGAACAGAAGAGCTACAGAATTTTTTTAGAGGCTTGGTCCCTCCATACTGCCGCCTTTCCGCCGTAATAAGCCATCAAAACCGCGGTTCCGCGGTCTGCTTGTATCTTCATCGCACGGAATTTTGTCGGTTTGTTTCCTCTTTCTCCCCTCTGCAAATCTCTATATATCTTTTGTCAAATCTTCTGCAAGATTCTTTGCGCTAAAAATCTTCTTCCCCCTTCCAATAAATTGATTTTCTGCAGGATTCGTTGCGCCGCGCTTAAAAAGCAAATTGATTGCAAGTGATTTACTGCTTTGCATATTTTAATCGGACTTTAAGGGGTTTTTGACCAATTCAGATTGGGTGGGGATTTCATCACCCTTCCCAGGACCCCAGAAATCACTTAAAGTATTTGCATTGACCATTCTTAATTAAAAAATACTAGACTCAGCCCTAAGGACTTCGAGCTCAATAGGACAGAGGACTAGTATAGGCATCGACCGTTAATCCTAACCTGACTTTGCGGTGCCTAAGCAAGTGTGTCAAAGGCTAGTGGTTTTTAATTAGGCCCACTACTGTGGTTCCTTCCCACTTACCTGGCACTTACCTGGCCGCAATTGGCGGTGAAGAGGCGGTTTGAGCTCCTATCTTTTGCCCTTTGGAATAGTTAGGAGCTGTCTAGCTGACCTAGGTGACTCTAGATCTAGGCCTGATTGTGCATTTGTGGTTGATTCCATTTGTGTCATAAGTCTCTTTTCAAAAAAAAAAAAAAATCTTTTTGCAAAAGCTCACATAAAAAGAAAAAGGAAAAATCTTTTCAAAAACTTGCAACTTGTCGCTAAAGAAATCTTTGCACCCACTTACACAACTTTCTTCTCATTGACGTTTTCTTACCTCCACATTCTGTCTTTCACTTGTTGACTACACTACCCCTTTTAATGTATGTCCGGTTGGACTAGGGACACTAGCGCCCGATTAGTCCGCGTTTCGTTGGTACCGACCGACGAACCTTTCGACTCCGAAGTCGAAATCCTATCCACTTCTTCACTTTCACCTTCAAATTCTTCTTCCGAAGGTATGTCGGGATACAATCCTAACAATACCTTACCGACGGGAATGATTCCACCTCCGTTAGGTGCGAATAACCCGAATCACCCGCCTGTTGAAGCGCCCACACGAGTCGCGCTCCAGGATCTTTTCTACCCCATCCGCACCGCCCTACCTACTTGTCTTTCCCTCACACCGGCAAATAGGGACAATTTTGAGATCAAACCCCATTTCATCAATATGCTGCCCAAGTTTTATGGTTTGGAATCCGAAGATGCATATATCTTTATCAACAAGTTCCAAAACGTTTGCGCCATGATGAAAACTACCCAATTAAGTGATGACGCTATAAGGCTAAGGGTCATTCCTTTCACCTTATGTGACTTAGCCGAGAAGTGGCTATACAGCATCACATTCAATTAGAAATTGGGACGAGTTTGTGAAAGCTTTTGTTAAAAAGTTCTATCCTCATCACAAAACTGCTAGAATCCGTAACGAGATTATACAATTTTCTCAGCTTCCGTCTGAACCATTTTGGAAGTGTTTTGAAAGATTCAAAGACCTACTTGTTCAATACCCTTATCATGGGATCGAAAGTTGGCAATTTTGCCAAACATTATACGAGGGATTGAACCCGGCAACGAAGCAGTTGCTAGAAACCATTTGTCAAGGTCACTTTCTAACCAAATCTAGTGACGAAGCGTGGCAGTTTCTTGAGGATCTTCGTGAACAAACAATTCAGTGCGAGAGCACCAAGACCACATCTTCTTCTTCTATCGGTCAACCTAGGGCAGGCATACATCAATTAGAGATGTCGATTGCTATGAAGGCCGAGATGACCGCTCTTACGAAAAAGCTAGAAGCGATTGAGACCAAAATCTCATTACCTTTTCCTGCCCCTGTTGTGCCTCCACGAACTGTTTGTGCCTGTTGTTCGGATCCATCACATCTCACCGAACAGTGTCCTTACAATTCATCTACTCAAGGACCTGATCAAGTCAATGCTTCCTTTCAGCAACGACAAAGAAATAATCCATACTCTTCAACATACAATCCGGGTTGGAAGAGTCACCCAAATTTCGCTTGGAACCAAAATCAACAATTCCAAGGAAACAGCAATTTTCAAAGGGCTCCTCCTCCACAACAACAAGCACCTCCACAAACTCAATTTCAACAACCTTTCCAATAGCAACCTTATCCTAATCAAGTGAACAATTTTGTGCCTAACACTTCTTACCCGCCAAACAATTTTGTTCCACCTCAGAATGACAAGGTTAGCTCGCTCAAAAGAAGTCTAGATGCGTTCCTAAAGCAATCTACACAATCCGCAGCAAGGTTAGAAACTTCTATTCAATCTTTGGTGCAAAACAGTGTCTCACACGATCAAAGCATCAAATCTATTAAGGCACAAATTGCACAACTCAATACTGCGTTGAAAGAGCGAGAAAAAGGAAAGCTTTCGTCTCAACCACTGCCAAATCCCAGTCACGCACATGTTGCATATGAACAGCAGAATCATAACGTAAATGCTGTGACCACGTTGAGATCCGGAAAAGTGTTGCAAAACAATGTGGGTATTAACCATGACACCCCTGCCGGTGGTCCTTCTTCATCTTCTTCACCTTCTTCTTCTTCTTCGTTAGAGCCTATTCTCCATCCTTCACACGGCTCTACTTCTTCTAGCTCGAACGGACCCACATCTCACAACACGAACACATCTACACGGGGATCCGTTCCAACTCAACAATCTGATCCGCAAAACTGGACTCAACAACTTTTCAAAATGTTTCTTTTCCAAACCGGTTGAGATCCAATAAACCAACTCCATAAATGGAGAAGATTGTCGAGTTGTTCAAACAGGTTAGCATAAATATCTCTCTTTTGGATGCAATCCAACAAGTTCCTTCATATGCAAAAATCGTAAAGGACTTATGCACCAAAAAGAGGAAGTCATAAGTACTAAAGAAAGTTTTCATGGCTAATGCTGTTAGCGATGCTCTTGTCCAATCTTTACCCCAAAAGCACAAGGACCCCGGTTGTCCTACTATTTCGATAACAATTGGGGACAATAATATCAATAGAGCACTATTAGATCTTGGTGCTAGTGTCAATTTGCTACCTTATTCGGTGTATGAGCAATTAGGCGTTGGAGAGCTTAAGCCCACTCATTGTATACTCCAAATGGCCGATCGATCAATCACCCATCCTAGGGGAGATTTGGAGGATGTGTTAATTAGAGTAGGGGATTTCATTTTCCCCATTGACTTTATTGTTATGGATACACAACCTGTCGCTAACCCCCGGAGTCAAATTCCGGTGATACTTGGTCGACCATTCCTTGCGACTTCTAACGCGGTGATCAATTGTCGTAACGGTTCAATGAATCTATCTTCTGGCAATATGACAATTGAACTCAATATTTTCAAGTTGGGAAATTAGCCTGCCGAGCCTAATTCTAGCATACTTGATGTTTGCTTGATCAATGAGATCGCGGAGGAGGACTGTGAGCTCAAAAATTTTATGTTTGATCACTGCAATGTTGACGCCACTAGTGCGTTCCTCCTAGAATCCGACACAGCTTTCACGGCGGACAACGATTATGAGTGTTTCGCCTTTGTAGACGATCTTGAAGACTCTCCACTAGAGTTTGAGTCTTTTGCCTTTTCGGATGAGTTAGTTGAACCATCCGACTCGGTTGCGTACACTCGATTTGAACCTTTGATGGAATCCTTTGAGTTTGAAACAGTTACTCCATTGTTACCATCTATTGTTTCACCTCCTAAACTCGAACTAAAGATTTTGCCATCGCACCTAAAATATGCTTATCTAGGTGAGAATGAGACCCTACCCGTCATCATATCGGCCTCTCTAGCTCTCGAGCAAGAGAAGGCCCTTTTAATGGTCTTACAAAATAATCGGCAAGCTTTTGGCTGGTCTATGGCGGACATCAAGGGGATTAGTCCCCTCATAGTCGAACATCATATACACTTGATGGATGATGCCAAGCCGGTAAAGGATTCACAAAGACGCCTCAACCCCATTATGAAAGAGGCTGTCAAGAAGGAGATTGTTAAATGTCTTGATAGCGGTATCATTTACCCTATCTCAGATAGCCAATGGGTTAGCCCCATTCATGTTGTGCCAAAGAAATCGGGCATCACGGTCATTACCAATGAGGCAAATGAGTTAATTTCTACTCGCACCCAAACAGGGTGGCGAGTTTGCATCGACTATAGAAAACTCAATGCCGCGACAAGGAAGGACCACTTTCCTTTACCTTTCATTGACCAAATACTAGAATGATTGGCGGGGCACGAGTTCTACTGCTTTTTAGATGGCTATTCCGGCTATAACCAAGTCCTCATAGCCAAAGAGGATCAAGACAAGACCACCTTTACTTATCCCTTTGGCACTTTTGCTTATCGTCGCATGCCCTTTGGGTTATGCAATGCACCTGCTACATTTCAGCGGTGTATGATGGGGATCTTTTCAGATATGGTTGAAAAGTTTTTGGAGATCTTTATGGATGATTTCTCCATTTTTGGTGACTCCTTCGACGAGTGTTTACGACATCTTGACGCGGTTCTTACCCGCTGTAAGGAAAAGAACCTAACTTTGAATTGGGAGAAGTGGCACTTTATGGTACGAGAAGGTATTGTCTTAGGACATGTCATCTCGCAAAACGGCATAGAGGTTGATAGAGCCAAAATTGAGGTCATTTCTAATCTCCCTCCTCCTAAATGCGTCAAAGACATCTGAGCTTTTCTTGGCCATGCTGATTTTTATAGACGGTTCATCAAGGATTTTAGCAAGATTGCTAGACCCTTGACTCTCTTATTGGCCAAGGACACAACATTTGATTTTGACGCAACTTGCATGGAAGCGTTCGAGTCTTTGAAACACTCTCTCATTTCTGCGCCCATTCTTTCATCTCCAGACTGGACGCACCCCTTCGAAATTATGTGCTGTAGGGTGTTTTTCATCACCCCATTGAGATGGGAATACGCGCACGCTTGTCAGGCGTACTACAGATTCCCCCTGCCTAGGGTAGGCCGGGGTTTAATGATTGTGGGGATCCGAATCTCCGGCAGCCGCGGACTAAGCTGCCGTTAATTACCCCTCGCCTTTGGGGCGAGGGAACCTCCGATTAACAGGTTAAACTGGTCATGCGAACTCAATGTGCAGTGTGCGTGTGTTCTGTTTTGAAAGGGGGGTTTTGGATATATCGGGAGCCACGCAGAGTTTTTACGGGGGTCCCGCTACCCGGATAGCGGGCTGGGGGTCAAGGGGGCTAGCAGCCCCCTTGCGGGGTTCAGAGCAGCGCCCCGGCCCGAAAATTTTTTGGAGGGGGAGAATGTGGCGGAGTATGTATATGTGTGAATTTGTATACATATGTATATGTATATGTATATACATAAAAAGAGGGGGAAAAGGCATCCAAGGGATGCATGGGGCAGCACCTTGGGTGCTGTGCGTTTAGGTGCTGTGCGCAGGTGCGCAAGTGCGCGCGCCACGTGTCGGCACGCGGGCGCCTTGCGCACTTGCGCAGGTGCGCAAGCGCGCGCGCCACGTGTCGGCACGCGGGCGCCTTGCGCACTTGCGCAAGCGAGCAGGTGCGCAAGCGCGCGCGCCACGTGTCGGCACGCGGGCGCCTTGCGCACTTGCGCAGGTGCGCAAGCGCGCGCGCCACGTGTCGGCACGCGGGCGCCTTGCGCCCTTGCGCAAGCGCGCAGGTGCACAAGCGCGCGCGCCACGTGTCGGCACGCTAGCACCTTGCGCACTTGCGCAAGCGCCGGAGAGGCACAAGAGACTTTTAGCCTGAAAAAAAGGATTTCTCAAAGGAGAAATCAGAGAGGAGTCGGGCTCCTGAGTGTGTTTTGGGTTTAATGGAAGTGGTTCTTCTTCTTCCTCCTGTCGCTTGCTGGATCTTGAAGATCAAGAGATGTGAAATCTCAAAATCACTCCTTTTTAAGATCTGACGACAGATCCAAGTTCCCCTTTGTGGGTTTTGTGGTGGAAAACTATTTAGTTTTGAAAAAGGAAGAGTAAAACTCTTGATTTAATTCAAAAGAAAGAAGAAGGTTTTGGAACCTTGAAGAAGGAGGAAAGAGCTCAGCTCTGAAACTTTTTTGGAGAGAGAAAAAGTTATGGTTATTTTCATTATCTTTTGCCTTTATAGGCCATACATTTTACACATAGCCCCTTGGGCTTCACAAAATGGCATTTTGCCTATCCCATGACTCATGTGCCATTTCTTTTTGCACATAAGCCATGGGCTTTACAAAAATTTGGCTTTATGCCTATTTTTCTTACATTTATCCATAAAATAAAATAAAAGAAATACAACAAAATTATTTATTACAAAATTTTTATCTTGGCATGGGGGGAGGCCGGCCGCTTCATGTTCGGGCTCGACCCGGGCCTGGGCCTACTGGATCTGGGCTTGGGCCCACTTGGCTTGGGGTTGACTTTGATTTTGACTTGGTCAACCGGGGTGTAAATTTTTACCCCAACAAATTGCCCCCCATCAATAAATGCACACCACATATGTAGGTCGTGTGCATGAAATTGATGGATCTTCTTTCACGTGGAGGCGGCTCGATTTGGTTCCCATCTTTTGGGAAGCTGGCACTGCCCTTTTTACGACATGGACGGTCGTTGCTTGACATGTCTCTGAGACGGAGTGTCCGTGATAGACGTTTCCCTGTCCCGGAGTGATCTGGTTCCCGCTTTGTAGGAATCCTGTGCTGCCCTTTTTACGACGTGGACGGTCGTTGCTGCCCTTTTACCGACGTGGACGGTCGATGCTGCCATTTTTGCGACTTGGACGGTCGATGCTGCCCTTTTAGCGACGTGGACGGTCGGTTCTGCCCTTTTTGCGACTTGGACGGTCGGTGCTGCCATTTTAGCGACGTGGACGGTCGGTGCTGCCCTTTTAGCGACTTGGGCGGTCGGTGCTGCCCTTTTTGCGACTTGGACGGTCGGTTCTGCCCTTTTTGCGACTTGGACGGTCGGTGCTGCCATTTTAGCGACGTGGACGGTCGGTGCTGCCCTTTTAGCGACTTGGACGGTCGGTGCTGCCCTTTTTGCGACTTGGACGGTCGGTGCTGCCCTTTTAGCGACGTGGACGGTCGGTGCTGCCCTTTTTGCGACGTGGACGGTCGTTGCTGCCCTTTTAGCGACTTGGACGGTCGATGCTGCCCTTTTTGCGACTTGGACGGTCGGTGCTGCCCTTTTAGCTACTTGGACGGTCGGTGCTGCCCTTTTCGCGACGTGGACGGTCGTTGCTGCCCTTTTAGCGACTTGGACGGTCGATGCTTGATTTGACTTGCTCTGCTTCTTGCAGTGTCAGGGGTAGACTTGACTTGCTCCGCTTCTTGCGGTGTCGGGTGGAAGTTGACTTGTTGATTTTGATTGGGTTGACATCAGCATCGCTATACTGGAATATGGTACCAGGAGCGAACCATCATCTGTCATGGAGAGGATTTTGGGATTTTGGTTTTTGTTTGGCATCTGCATTGCTGCACTGGAATAATGCCAGGAGCAACTCATCATTTGCCCCGAGAGGATTTGGGAGAAATTGGGATTGTTTTACGCCCGTGGATTGTATACGGTTTTGCAGGATGTATGATCCAGACCGTAGGGCCGGAAAAATTTTGGGACTTTGTCGGCGTCGGCATCGCTGCACTGGAATATGGTACCAGGAGCGACTCATCATTCGCCGTTGGGGTATGGGATTTGGAATTTGGTTGGCGTCTGCATCGCTGCACTGGAATATGGTACCAAGAGCGACTCATCATTCGCCATTTGGGGATTGGGGAGCGATGGCTTAGGAGACAGGTTTAGATCCCTATCGCCTAAGGCTTTTCAATTTTATGGGCCGTGAGGGTCCCATAAAAGCATTTCCTCCCTAGGAGTCGTAAGGATCCCGCAGGTGTATTTTCTCCTTAAGAGTCGTGAGGACTCCTAAGTGTGTTTTTCCTTTATGAGTCGTAAGGATCCCACAAAGGTTTGTTCTCCTCATGTATCGTGAGGACACATGAGTGGGTTTTCTTAATGGAGCATAATTCCAAAGGCGGAGACCAGCCGCGTAACTGGTAATTGTGGTGGGGCATGGGTATAACGAGAATTATTTGAGCCCGTGGATTGTATACGGTAGTCAACTTGGGGACCAACCGTAGGGCTGGGAGAATTTTGAGAAATTGGATTTTGGTTGGCGTCTGCATCGCTACACTGGAATATGGCACCAGGAGCGACTCATCATTCGCCGTTTGGGGATTTGGAATTTGGTTGGCGTCTGCATCGCTGCACTGGAATATGGTACCAGGAGCGACTCATCATTCGCCATTTGGGGACTTGGAATTTGGATCTTGTTTGGCATCAGCATTGCTGCACTGGAATAATGCCAGGAGCAACTCATCATTTGCCTTGGGAGGACTTGGGATTTGGGTTTTTGGTCGGCATCAGCACCGCTAACACTGAAGCGAAATGCCAGGAGCGACTCATCATTTGCCGTTGCCCGTTGGGGAACGATGGCTTAGGAGATAGGTTTGGGTCCCTACCACCCAAGGCTTTTCAATTTTATGGGCCATGAGGGTCCCATAAAAGCATTTTCTCCCTGCGAGTCGTAAGGATCCCGCAGGTGTATTTTCTCCTTAGGAATCGCGAGGATTCCTAAGTGTGTTGCTCCATTGTGAGTCGTAAGGATCTCACGCAGGGGTTTTCTCCTCACAAGGTCGAGAGGATTTTGTGAGTGTATTTCATCTCTTTTCACGAGTTTGCGCCCTTTCGGGTTTTCACAGACTCGCCGGTAGTCCTGCTGTTTTTACTCACGGAGCCCTTTCGGGTTTTCATCCGTACCCGTTTTGCTTGTGGACATACCTTTTTATTTTTCCTTTTTTCTTTTCTTTTTATTCTTTTTTTTTTTGCCGCTGGTGGGACTTTAAAAGTAGTCTTACCAGCAGAATTTGGGAGAGATAGGGGTCATTTACGCCCGTTGATTGTATACGGTTTTGCAGGATGTATGATCCAGACCGTAGGGCTGATGTGCTCAATTTGCCTGCGACTTAGAGCATTCACGTGTAGTATTTCTTGAGGTATCGGCCATTGATGGGTGGCATGGGCCTTTCTCCCTCGGCACTTATCAGTTGGTAGGATCCTCCGTCGAACACCTTCTCAATGACGTATGGTCCTTCCCAGTTTGGCTCGAATTTTCCCTTGGCATGTCGATTGGGGATGATCGGTCTTTTGAGGACCAACACCAATTCACCTTTCTTGAAAGTGCGGAGACGGGTTATCTTGTCATAGGCCCGTGACATTTGGGCTCGGTATAGCTCCAGATTTTGCTGCACCGCTAGCCTCTTTTCTTCGAGGGCATCGAGTTCTTCAAGTCGAAGGAGCACGTTTTCTTTCTCCGTCAACTCATGTTGGACGGCCATTCTTAAGCTTGGAACTTCAACTTCGAGGGGGAGGACCGCCTCCACTCCGAAGAGCAATGAGTATGGAGTGGACTGAGTTGGAGTACGGTGCGTGGTACGATATGCCCACAACGCCTCGTTAAGCTTGAGATTCCAGTCTCTCTTGTTGGCTGAAGCATTTTTCCTCAGGAGCTTGCATAGAGTCTTATTGAAGGCTTCGGCTAGCCCGTTGGCTCTTGGATTATAGATAGAGGAATATCTCCAGTCTATCTTGTGCTGAGTAGCGAACCTTGAGACATCGAAGCTCTTGAAAGAAGGCCCATTGTCAGAAATGATTCTTCTTGGTGTACCGAAGCGGTATAGAATGTTATGCTGGAAGAATGTTAGAATATCTTTTGTCTTGACTTCTTTCAACGGGACAGCTTCAGCCCATCTGGAGAAGTAGTCTGTCGCGGCCAGTATGAACCGGTGGCCTTTGGATGATGGAGTATCAATTGGGCCAACAATGTCGGTGCCCCAGACTTCGAAGGGCCACGACGCCACCGTAGGATGCAATGGATTGGGATGCTTGTGAATAAAATCACCGTGAATTTGGCAGATATAACATTTCTTTGCATGCTCTCCGCAATCCCGTATCATGGTGGGCCAGTAATACCCAAGCCGTTTAATTTGCAGTCGCATCTTGGGGCCAGATTGGTGAGCACCGCAAACGCCTGAGTGAACTTCTTTCATAACTTTTTGGGCTTCGGCCGATGACAGGCACCTGAGCCAGAGTTGGTCATATGACCTGCGGTATAACGTGTCATTTACAAACACGTATCGGAGAGCTCTTTTCTTCAGCTGGATCCTCACAGATTTTTCTTCGGGAAGCTTGTCGTATCGGAGGTACTCTATGAAGGGTTCTCTCCAATCGGGCTCGTCTTGAACGATCAAAGCTTCTTCGGCGGGATTGCACTTCTGTTCCGCGCTTTCCTCTTCTCGTAGAGAGACAGGGGGTAGGATTTGCCGGCTCCTGACTGTGATCAGAATTTCGTCCATGTCAGGATCAGCCAGCTCCTTGGCCAAGCGAGCGAGTACATCAGCCTTTCCGTTCAACGCTCTACGGACTCTCGTTAGTTCAATATGAGTGAACCGTTTCATGAGTTCCACCACTCGACCTCTGTACCGAGCTAACTCGGGTTTGTATATCTTATAGTCGCCGCTTACTTGGTTGACGACAAGCTGGGAGTCACCGTAGACTCGTAGCCGACGGATTTCCATTTCTACGGCGAGCTCCAAACCAGCTATCAGAGCTTCATACTCAGCTTCGTTGTTTGTCCGAGGCTCGGTGAGAGCGAAAGAACGCCGTAGGGTTCCCATTGATGGTGTGATGAACACCAATCCTATCCCTGCTCTTATCTCCGGAATGCTTGATTTACTGGAGGTTCTTATTGATGAGGCTCCATCGAAGTAGAGCTCCCAACATGGCCCATCTTCCTCGAGGTGTAGCACTTGTTCGTCGGGTAACTCACAATTTAGCGGCGACCCTTCTGGTATGGGATGAGCAGCGAGAAAGTCTGCAAGGGCTTGCCCGTTTACTGCTTTCTGAGGAGTATAAACTATGTCAAACTCAAGTAGCATGACAGCCCATCTTGCCATTCTGCCGGCTAGGCTTGCTTTGGTCATCAAGTGTTTGAGCGGGTCGACCTTGGAGATCAGCATAACCCGATGAGCGAGCAAATAGTGCCTCAGCTTCTTCACAGCAAATATTAGAGCCAGGCATTGCTTTTCGATTGGGGAGTAGTTGTGTTCCGCCCCGACTAGAGTTCGACTGAGGTAGTAGAGGGCGTTTTCTTTTCCCTCCTCGTTATTCTGGGCGAGGAGTGCACCGAGTGACTCGTCCAGCGCGGCAGTGTAGAGAATCAGCGGTTTATTTGGAATGGGAGTGGCCAACACTGGAGGGTGCAACAAGTATTGTTTGATGCTTTCGAACGCTGCTTGACATTCGGCATCCCAGATAAAAGGAGCTCCTTTCTTCATGAGCTTTGAGAAGGGCCTACATCTCCCTGATAAATTTGAGATAAACCTCCGTATATAAGCAAGCTTGCCTTGAAAAGATCTTAGCTGCGTCAGACTCTTCGGAGGGGGCATCTCCATGATGGCCTTTATCTTTGATGGGTCAACTTCGATCCCTCGATGTCGGACTATGAAGCCCAGGAATTTTCCCGATGACACGCCAAAAGCGCACTTCAGAGGATTCATCTTCAGACCGTATTCCCTCAGTCTGGTGAGAACGGTCCTGAGATCTTGGATATGATCGGCCTTGGCTTTAGTCTTGACGACCAGATCATCAACATAGCATTCGACGACTTTATGGATTAGGTCATCAAAGATATTAGTCATTGCCCTTTGATATGTAGCACCTGCGTTCTTCAGTCCGAATGGCATTACCTTGTAGCAATATATTCCGATCGGAGTTTGAAATGCTGTGTGCTTCTCATCCTCAGGCGACATCTTGATCTGATTATATCCAGACGAGCCATCCATAAAGGTGAACAGTTCGTAATTTAAGGTGTCGTCGACCATCATTTCCATGACCGGTAGCGGGAAGTCGTCTTTAGGACATGCCTTGTTGAGGTCCCTGAAATCGACACAAACTCGGATCTGCCCATTTTTCTTCTTCACTGGGACTATGCACGCGATCCAGTCTGCATATTTCTCTTCCTGATGAAGCCGGCATCGATGAGCTTCTTAGTTTCCTCGATGACCTTTTCTTCCAACTCCCTTCTCATTCTTCGAGGAGCTTGTTTGACTGGCTTAGCATCAGGAGATATAGCCAGCTTATGCACGGCTACCTCAGGAGAAAGGCCAGGCATTTCTTTGTACGTCCACGCGAAGCAGTCGACGAACTCACGCAGCAGGGCAATTATCTGCTCTTTCATTTCCTCCGACAAGAGTGAGCTGATGTAGGTCGGCCTTGGATTATCGGGCGTCCCTAAGTCAATCTCGGTTAGCTCATCAAAGGTTGCTTGTCCGCCATCTTCGAGCTCTTGAGGAGCTTCTTCTGGCTCGGCTATCTCGTCATCATCATTTGATCTTTCGCTGGCCTCGCCAACATGGATCATGTAGCACGCTTTGGAATCAGGTTGAATGTAGCCTATGCCCCGTCTATCTGGAATTCGTCCATCGATGAGTGCTCGGACCTGGGGTGGATGCCATAGCCCTTCGTAAAACTTTGCTTCGGACTCCGTTTGATATAACCGGCATCCGCACTTTTTAAAGTATTCCCGCATCTCGGGTGCATAGTATCTGGGATTGAGGACGGCTCTTATGCCTCTCTCATAGGGAAGGCACGCGACAGAAAGATCGTCCGGGTGCACAACGGGGTTTGACCTGTAAAACAGGATGCCCTTCTGTCCATTTTTCCTCCCGGGCACGTAGAAAGTTTTCAGCTGGTCCACGGTAGAGACTGACAATGCGTCGAGCTCTTTGCACATCCGTTCCGGTACCTTTGTGATGCGCAGGGACCCTTCTGCGACTTCGAAGGTCTCTTGTAGTTTCGCTTGCTGCATGGGGGGCCGATCTGCACAGCTGTTGCACGGCAGGTCCTCCTCCTCTGACTCTTCAGTGTCGCTGTCAAGATGAGGGCGGACTTTACTGCTAGATGGGGCTTCAGTGGCGGATTCATCCGTATCGCTGCCGAAATGAGGGCAAGTTTTATGGAAGGACGGGCTTCCAGCGTCGGACTCATCAGTGTCGCTACCGAAATGCGGGCGCACTTGGGCATTTTTGCTTTTGAAAGTGACAGCCGGCGTAGATTTGCTTTTGAGCCTTGGGGCTGGTCTATCCTCAGTCAGTTGTGGCTTAGTATTTTGGTGGTTCATAAAGTACTGAGAATCTTCATATCGGACTTCATGCACACCGAATGGTTGGATGTCTCCGTCAATGCGTCTTTCTTCGCCATTTTTAGTATATTTCATGCATTGATGGAGAGTTGACGGAATGATGCCATAATCGTGGAGCCATGGCCGCCCCAAGAGAATCTTATAAGACGTGTCGGCATCGATCACGTATATCTTAGCTTCAGTTTGCAGATCCCCGAACTTGATTGGCAAAGCTATAGACCCTAGAACTTGCTGGCAATTTTGGTTGAACCCTTGAATGACAATCCTTTCCCTCGACAGGTGTCGGACGTCCATTGACAAACTCTTCAGAGTTCGCAAGTTCATGATGTTCACTGAGGACCCCGGATCAATCAATATGCGATTAATTCGATCTCCGTCGCTGTACCCGGTCACGTAAAGCGGCCGGTTATGCTCAGCCGTTCCCAGTAGCAAGTCTTCATCCTTAAATGTGACTGCGGCGGCATGCAAAGCGTGCTGGGCTTCTTTCATATTAATTTCCGCAAAGTGAGCCTGATACCGCTCGGGATTTTGTAGAGCGTGAATGAGAACGTCTCTAAGCTCCTTAGATAGGACCAAGGCGTCGTAGATGCTCAGGAGAGATGGAAGCTTCCGGAGATGCGCCAAGACATTATAGTCCACCGAGGAAGTACTTATGTTTTCATCAGCCGGTTCTCTGCCATCTTCTTCATTAGCGACTTGTTTTTCCTTCCCTTTTGGGGCGTTGCCCTGATTTGGCGGTAGAGCCCTACCGCTCCTGAGCTGGATTTGATTGGCCTTTGTGGTGAGCTCCTCGTCCTCTTCCGGAAAACAGAGATCATCCTCAGAGTCGCTGCCAAGATGGATGGCGTAGCAGGTCACTACTGGAATTTCTTCATTGGAGTCTTCTTCTAACTCCTCCAGAATTTCAGCCGCTTGTACAGGGAAGAACTCCTTCAATTGAATCAATGTTCTTTCCTTTTGTTCATATTCTTCGAGGGAATCGATATATTTTTGAATGGTCGATCTCCCTGCAGACTCTTCTTCGCGCCGAGCTGCACTCTTCTTCTTCTTGAGCTTCTTGGATTTTGAGCTTGATGGAGCCGCATTGGCAGCTGGACTGGTAGGCTTCTTCTGTCCTTCCCATTCCACCCTGGGCTCTTTCTGAAGTAGCTTTAGCATCTTCTTCATCTTATTAGATATGTGCGTACTCCATGGAGGCCGCGATGAGTCGGTTTCGTTTCTCAGGGCAGCGGGTTCAGCTGTCTGCTCCCATAAGGCTTCAACTTCTGTCTGTATAAAGTTGGCGGTTGCAACTTGATTGTTCACCAACACGCTTTTGGACAGCTCGATCTCTCCAGCCTTGTACTGCTTCTCTACCCAATCCTTGAAGATATAGCAATCCTCGATCGCATAGCTCACTACTCGGTGATACGGGCAATACAGGGGATTGTCGGTCATTTTTGCTTCTTGGGGTCTTTTCGACTCCGGCAATTGTAGGCCATTGTTCAAGGCATCTTTAAATATCTTGCGGACCTTGTCCCTTCTGAAAGAGTAAACCTTGTTCTTTTTCTCCTCTAGGGAAGGCCCATCTCCTCCCAGCAATGGCTTTCGAGACCGGTTGGTTTTGGATTCGCCCGCCCTTCGCTTTTCTTCATTGTCGGAGGCATTGAAGACATTGGTACTGCTGGAACTCCCGCTTCTACGGTTGTCGTCCCGCTTGCTTTTCCAGGTTTTGTCTCTCTGAGAGTCCGGCGGGGACTCTTGCTTCGAGCGTTCCAGCATTTGGACTTTCTTGGTTAACTCCTGAAATGTCTTGAGGCCCGCTGTACACAAGAATGGGACCATCCAGTTGCTGAGGTTCCCAATGAGAAGGCTGACGGACTGGTCCTGCTCCAGCGGCGGTTCGCACTTGACTGTGAGATTACGCCATCGGGCGATAAAGTCGGTGTTGCTTTCATTCTTCCCCGGCTTAGCCCTCACAAGGTCGGCAATGGAGATTTTATCACTGACACTCATGAATCTTTGCCGGAACAGAGACTCCATTTGGGCAAAGGTAATGACGGACCCGTCTGGTATGCTCGCGTACCAGTCGAAAGCGACACCGGTCAGGCTATTGACAAATTGACGAAGAAGGAGCGCGTCATTGCCCCCTGTATTTCCGCACGATGCTTTGAAGTGGGCAACGTGCTGATTTGCATTCCCCGTTCCATCAAATCTTCCAAACTTAGGAATGACGTAGCCGCTTGGGAACTCGATCAGATCGTATTGCGCGGGATATGGCCGCCCGCTACTGCCGATTTCTTTCTGAGCTTCAGCTTCGGCCACCAATGTTTTAACCTTGCTGGTGACCAAATCCATTATCCGATCCTGTGTTAGCGGGATAGTATTATCTGGGGCCAAGGCGTCCCCAGAAGCGGAGTGTGGCCGGCTTTCATGTGGCTCGACCAGTCTTGGACCCAAAAGAACAGGCATTGGCTGCCTCGGATTGTCATCACCCGGCTGATTAGTAGCGGCTTGTGCTTGATTGGGAGGCGCTGGAGCAATTTGAGCCGTAAGCTGCATCACCACATTCGTTAAGTCGTCAATCTTCGAGTAGAGCTTGGCCATCTCTTTATCTTTGCTCCTGAGCTGTTTTCGAAGCTCTTGAAGCAGCTCTTGCTCCGCAGTCCTGGGGCGGAAAGTCGGCTCCTCCTCGTTGTCCGAGCTTGACTCTTCATGGACCGAGGGGTCTTTCTGCCTATCATCCTCATCGAGAGGGTTTTCTTCATCTAGCGGGGGCGGCTGTTCTTGGGCGGCGGCAACCACATTCAGGCTAGATTGGGCTTGGGATGTGGTGGCCCCGTCCTTGCTTTTGCTGCGAAGGTTGTCGCTGGGGCGTCCGCCCGCCATATAGACCGTATGGATGATATATCCGGCCGTCTTTCTATCATTGGCAGCTGATTTCATGGATTGCTGTCTTGACCCCCTTGTTTCGGTAGCTGGTAGTCGATTGAAGGCGGCTGGCCTAACCAGGTTCTTGAATGGTGCTGGCGCTTCTTTTCTGGATTTGCCCCGCTGCTTTCGTGCGGCACAGAGCGCCTGATAGACCTTTGAAGAGACAGTGTCATACTTCTTCTGTTGGGGCCGGGACACGTCTCTTTGTGGCACTGTTCGGACCGCTGTCTTCTTGATTCTGGCGGTCATGGCGTTTTTCTGAACCCACATCAGAGGCTCGAAGGAATTGCTGATTCTTACGTCCGACTCAGCCGTCGTCGCGGGGCAGCCCTGCACTTGGAACTTCACACGATTCCATTTGGCCGAAGCCTTGGCCCTTTTGTTGGCTCGATACCTGAGCCGCTTCTGCCTTAACTTTTCTGTTCTAAGCACCTTGCAGACTTCGGCTTTTTGGGAAGACGCCGCATACCAGTTGATGGAGGGCCTTGGAGATACGCCCGATTGTGCATTTGTTGGAGTCATCGCCTGAGCTCGTCCGCAACTTTTAATGTTGCCCTTCACATCGGAAGTCTTGCCCCCAGCTAGAGCGCCAGGGACTCGTTCAGACACCATCTTAAGTTTCGGTTGTGGTGCCTTGGCGATCACGACATTCGGCCTCTTACCCCTTGAGACCGGCTTGGCCACCTGTTCCGCTGGGATCTCTGCCAGATGAGCGCTTCCGGCAGGGTAGATGATGACAGAGCCAAACTGGCGGGGCGGTTCCTCCCATTGTCGACTGAGGCTTGCGGGGAGAACCACACGAGCGTTGATCTTGACCACGTACGGAATCGGGGTCGCTTTGGAAGTTGAATTCGTCTGGGAAGACATTGTCGTTGAAGGTTGATTGCTGCACGGAAAAAAAACATCATTTCAGTATAGGCAATCGATATGTATATTGATTGAGTTCGTATGAACGTTTAACCCGAAATATGGGAGGAGAGATTGGTCCCACCGGGCGTGCCAGAACCTGTAGGGTGTTTTTCATCACCCCATTGAGATGGGAATACGCGCACGCTTGTCAGGCGTACTACAGATTCCCCCTGCCTAGGGTAGGCCGGGGTTTAATGATTGTGGGGATCCGAATCTCCGGCAGCCGCGGACTAAGCTGCCGTTAATTACCCCTCGCCTTTGGGGCGAGGGAACCTCCGATTAACAGGTTAAACTGGTCATGCGAACTCAATGTGCAGTGTGCGTGTGTTCTGTTTTGAAAGGGGGGTTTTGGATATATCGGGAGCCACGCAGAGTTTTTACGGGGGTCCCGCTACCCGGATAGCGGGCTGGGGGTCAAGGGGGCTAGCAGCCCCCTTGCGGGGTTCGGGGCAGCGCCCCGGCCCGAAAATTTTTTGGAGGGGGAGAATGTGGCGGAGTATGTATATGTGTGAATTTGTATACATATGTATATGTATATGTATATACATAAAAAGAGGGGGAAAAGGCATCCAAGGGATGCGTGGGGCAGCACCTTGGGCGCTGTGCGCTTAGGTGCTGTGCGCAGGTGCGCAAGCGCGCGCGCCACGTGTCGGCACGCGGGCGCCTTGCGCAGGTGCGCAAGCGCGTGCGCTACGTGTCGGCACGCGAGCGCCTTGCGCACTTGCGCAAGCGCGCGCGTCACGTATCGGCACGCGGGCGCCTTGCGCACTTGCGCAGGTGCGCAAGCGCGCGCGCCACGTGTCGGCACGCTGGCGCCTTGCGCACTTGCGCAAGCGCCGGAGAGGCACAAGAGGCTTTTAGCCTTAAAAAAAGGATTTCTCAAAGGAGAAATCAGAGAGGAGTCGGGCTCCTGAGTGTGTTTTGGGTTTAATGGAAGTGGTTCTTCTTCTTCCTCCTGTCGCTTGCTGGATCTTGAAGATCAAGAGATGTGAAATCTCAAAATCTCTCCTTTTTAAGATCTGACGACAGATCCAAGTTCCCCTTTGTGGGTTTTGTGGTGGAAAACTATTTAGTTTTGAAAAAGGAAGAGTAAAACTCTTGATTTAATTCAAAAGAAAGAAGAAGGTTTTGGAACCTTGAAGAAGGAGGAAAGAGCTCAGCTCTGAAACTTTTTTGGAGAGAGAAAAAGTTATGGTTATTTTCATTATCTTTTGCCTTTATAGGCCATACATTTTACACATAGCCCCTTGGGCTTCACAAAATGGCATTTTGCCTATCCCATGACTCATGTGCCATTTCATTTTGCACATAAGCCATGGGCTTTACAAAAATTTGGCTTTATGCCTATTTTTCTTACATTTATCCATAAAATAAAATAAAAGAAATACAACAAAATTATTTATTACAAAATTTTTATCTTGGCATGGGGGGAGGCCGGCCGCTTCATGTTCGGGCTCGACCCGGGCCTGGGCCTACTGGATCTGGGCTTGGGCCCACTTGGCTTGGGGTTGACTTTGATTTTGACTTGGTCAACCGGGGTGTAAATTTTTACCCCAACATGTGCGACGCATCAGATTTTGCCATTGGTGCCGTTCTTGGACAACACATTAATAAGATGCCGCACGTGATTTATTACGCTAGCCGAACACTAAATGAGGCCCAACTAAACTACACAACAACGGAAAAAGAATTTTTAGTCGTTGTGTTTGCACTTGAAAAATTCCGGCCTTATTTAATCGGCTCTCCAGTCATTGTGTATACGGATCATTCAGCTCTTCGCCACCTTTTTGCGAAGAAGGATGCTAAATTGAGGCTAATACGTTGGATCCTCCTCCTACAAGAGTTTGACCTTGTCATAAGGGACAAAAAAGGATGTGAAAACGTAGTGGCCGATCACCTGTCATGACTTCCTTCTTCGCCTACACTTGAACTTCCTATCATTGATACTTTTCCCGATGAGCAACTCTTGACCGTTTCTTACGAACCATGGTTCGCTGATATAGTAAACTACTTAGCCACCGGCTTGATACCTAAAGATTAGTCGAAACAGGATAAACTTCGATTCTTGTCCCAAGCAAAGCATTTTTACTGGGATGAACCTTATCTTTTTAAATATTGTTCCGACCAAATCATTCGTCGGTGTGTACCAGAAAACGAGTTTAAGAGTGTGTTGTCTTTTTGCCACGATCAAGCATGTGGCGAGCACTTTGGCCCAAAGAAGACAGCCGAGAAAGTCTTGCAGTGTGGTTTCTATTGGCCACGACTCTTCAAGGATGCATATGAATACTGCAAGACTTGCTCCCGGTGCCAACACTTGAGCCAGATATCGCGGAGAAACGAAATGCCGCTCCAACCAATTTTGGTTGTAGATGTTTTTGATGTTTGGGAAATAGACTTCATGGGACCATTTCCTAATTCTTTTGGGAATGTGTATATTCTTTTGGCTGTTGACTACGTGTGAAAATGGGTCGAGGCTGTGCCTAGCCGAACGAATGACAATAAGGTTGTCGTTCGATTTCTTAAAGAATATATCTTTTCTCAATTTGGGCCCTAGAGCGATAATAAGTGATAATGGTTCTTACTTTTGCAATAGGACTTTTGAGTCCTTAATGCGCAAATATTCTATCACCCACAAGCTGTCAACGCCATACTATCCCCAAACATGTGGGCAAGCCGAGTTTTCAAATCGGCAAATCAAGCAAATCTTGGAGAAAACGGTTTCTAAAAACCGTAAGGATTGGTCACTCAAACTGATCGATGCACTATGGGCTTTCCGTACTGCATACAAGACCAATCTTGGTATGTCTCTATACCGGCTTGTTTATGGGAAGGCTTGACACCTCCCAGTAGAGATTGAGCATAAGGCATTTTGGACTATCAAAGAGTTGAATTTATCATTAGGAGATGCGGACATCAATCGAAAACTGCAGTTGAATGAACTAGAAGAGCTGCGGGATGAGACATATGATAATGCCGTAATTGTTAAAAACCGAACCAAGGTATTCCACGATAAACACCTTTTGCGAAAAACTTTTCAACCTGGTCAACAGGTTTTACTCTATGATACTCTGTTACATTATCACCTCGGCAAGCTCCGTTCGAGGTGGAAAGGACCATTTGTAGTTCGCACCATTTATCCGCGCGGTGCGGTCGATCTTGGAAATCCGGAGGACAGTACTTTATTCAAAGTAAATGGACATCGATTGAAACCGTTCTTCACAATGGACCCATCGGAGGAGCTCCCGTTTTTACAGGAGCCGATTTACACTGATTGATTTTCCTCCACTTTCACCCCCGAATTTCCAATCAATTTTTTCCAAAACGTTATTTCAAATAAGTTTGGGGGTGTGTATAGTATGTAAATATAATAATAAGCAGGAAATTGCCGACATTATCAACCTACTTGGTGCAGCATGACAGTGAGGACACTGTCCAGTTTAAGTTTAGGGGTATGCTCGGTAAATCTTCTTCCTTCGTATTCATATGTATATTTGCATTTGCATCTTTATATAAAAATCATAAAAATTTGAAAAATTTGAAAAATAAAAAAAATAGAAAAAGAAAAACCCATAAAAAATTGAAAAATTTCAAAAATTATAAAAATCAATTTATTCAATTTTGGCTAATTGACTTGAGTTTGACAAATAGGTCAACTGGCTAGGAACAAGTAGATCTTAGACTTAGTGAATTAAAAACCCTAACAATAACATTCCTTAAAGTTTAAAGGTAGAAAGTATATGTCTTTGTAGTTTATTTAGAAATAGGCAAATTTTAAGTTCACTTCTTGGGCTAAGTCGAAACAAAGGAAAAGTATTGAGATTTTTATTAGAGTATAAGTTTGAAAAATAGTTCCTAGTTTAAGTCTAGATTCTGAAAATATATACCCTACAAATTGCACAATCACGCACTTGAAACTTGGAATAGTAGAGGAGACCTTGAAATGCTCTTGTCTAAAGTTCTTAGTACAATGAAAATAAAAGAAAAAAGTGAATAAAGAAAAAAAAATGAACACTGGTTTTTGTGATTACTTAAGGCTGTAAAAATTGAAAAATATTTAGCGAGGGTGCTTCATCACCTAGTGCCTTAGACCAACTGGTTTGGGAGTCACTGCTAAAAGCCTTGGGTGTTGCAAGACTAGGAATTACGCTCTAATGTGCAAACACTTATTAATTCAATTAAAAATTCACTAATTAATAAGTGCTTTGGACAACGGACAAGGGTATGATTGCTTGATTTGAATTTCCAAGTGTAGGGGTGACTTATACACACACGTAGGGGTATGTTGGAGTTTAGATGAGAGATAGGAATGAAGAATAGAACTTGTATCTTTAGTAAAGTTGATAAAAATTCCTAAGTGGAGATGGAACCCTAGAAGGAAAACTTAGGAAATGCCGAAAGCTAAGTAAGTCTATAGAACATATATAATCTTAAGTTAAATGATAAGGAAGTGTGAAGAATATGGGTGGATAATTTACGGGTCGACGATAATAGAATTCCTTGTTAGAAAACCTAATTGGAGGACAAAAGTCGAAAAGCCGAATTGATAGGATTTTGTGGGTAGTATCCGCTGAAAACCCTCAGGAGACAACACTCCTCCTACTAGGGACACCTAGAGGTTTAACGGCTTATTGCACGAGCTCAGTGCAATCGCGTTTCCCTGCGAAAGTGCGGTTAGGTTTTATCGAGAATAAAAAAATAAGTTTGCTCGAGGACGAGCAAAAGATAAGTTTGGGGGTATTTGTTCATATCATAATATTGCATTTTATATTCCCCATTCTTATGCATTTTACAATAAAAAAACAGGTGCTTTTGACACATGTCTGCTACATAGTACAGGTTACAGGTTCTTGGAGAGAAAACAGTGAAAAAGACAAAAGATAATACAAAAGAGGGACTTTTGACTAACAAGTAGAAGGATCCTAGTCAAGTCTAGACGAAGAACAGTTCACAATGTATAAGGCAACGCAAGGTCCAAGATTACAAAGCGAACGGTTAAAAGTCCACTGCAAATTGTTCACTGGAGATCTGGAACAAACGTAGAAGCCATTTTGATAAACAAACCAAAGAATATAAAAGCCCAAAAATCTCAGAAAGAGCCCAGAAAAATTTTTCAGATGACCTCACCAAGGGGCTGCGGAACCGCGGCCCTACCCTACCCATGTCGCGGTTCCGCGGCCATCTTGTGCCCGGGGTTCGTGAAAATTTTACCAAAACTCGAGGCGGCGCTGAATGGTCAACCTAAGGGCAAATTTGTAATTGCAGACGTGCGAATCAATTTTAACCTAGGGTTTCTATGTCCTATAAATAGAACCCAAGTCATTGTATTTTCTCATGCCTCTATTCATCAATAAAATTTCAGTTTCTTTGAAGTTGGAGAGCATCAATCTTAAGTAGGTTATTTTTCTGCCCTAGTTCTAGTTTTTACTTTCTGCCCTAGGTAAATTCTTTTCTTGCCCTAGTTTAATATAGTTTAGAATTTTTATTAACTTGTAGTAGATCTTTCATCTCTTAAATCAAAACAAAATAAAAATTATGTTTTTCTTAGATCCCTCAATGAGTGAGTAGTTTCCTCGCTTGTTAGGGTTAGGAATAGGGAAGGGTTTGAGAGATGAAGATCTCTCATCTCTTTCTTTGCCAATCTCTTATGAACAATTAGAACTCCATGCATACTTTCTTATTCCGCTCCCTACGGCACTCTACCCACGAGGTAACGGTGATACCGTAGTATAAAAGACCGGATCTGTAAGTTTTCTATGGAGGTTAGGGTAAGGATTAATAAAGGACAGACAATGATCTAGAGGAAGAAATATCTTTCCAATCATCCTAATCCCTTCTATTAATAATTACCATAACTCCTAATATGATATCTAATTTAAGGTATTGAAAAGAGGTGTAGATCTTTATTTACCAAATTTTACCTAAACCTAATCCTAGCAAGTTTTCTAATCCTAGTATAACACAACTTAGTTTTTAAATTTAATTAAAAAATCCAACACCCTTTGGAATTAGTTCGTAAGAACATTTAGGAGATTTACAACATCCCTGTGGACCGACCCGTATTCACCGGCTAGCTACCAAGCGACGCCGTTCTTGATTGCGGTAACATATATTTTTGATCTATAAAATCCATCTCAATCAGGCATCGATGGCTTAGGAAACAGGTTTGGATCTGTCGCCTATGACTTTTCAACTTTATGAGCCGTGAGGGTCTTATAAAGGGTTTTCTCCCTACGAGTCGAGAGGATCCTGCAGGTGTATTTTCTCCTTAGAAGTCATGAGGACCTCCTAAGTACGTTTTCTCTTGAGGGTCGTAAGAATCCCACAAGAGAATTTTCCCTCTTGCAAGTCGAGAGGACTCGTAAGTGGTTTTTTTTTCTTGTCGATATTCGACTTTGGAGAATATAGCCCGTGGATGGTATACAATAGTCCATCTTGGACCTACTTGCAGGGCCACAATGCTTAGGAAGCAGGTTGATATCCCCGTTGCCTAAGGCTTTCCACCTTCATGATCCGTGAGGGTTTCACGAAGATGTTTTTCCCTACGGGTCGAAACGAGTCGAGAAGTTCTCGCAGAAACATTGTTTTCCCTACGAGTCGAGACGAATCGAGAAGTTCTCGTAAGAATGTCTTAATGTCACTGTTAACCTCTGCTTTTTACGATAGAGGTCCGTTAGGGTCTGTGGTACTAGGGTTTTTGTCCGTCGTACTGTCGTGTTAGCTGATGCATTCCCCGATACGCAATCTTGCTGTTCGAGTAGCCCCGTGACTGTCTTGTCTCTAATCCTTACGGGGCTAGACAAGATGTCTTCAAATAATCTCCCAGGTTATATTATCATAGGGAAAGCATATTCTCCCTAGAAATCATGAGGAATTCTAAGCGTTCATCGCCTCCATGAGTCGCAAGGATCTCACCTGGGTATTTTTCCCTTATGAATCGTGAGGACCCGTAAGTAGCTTCTTCATTTCAGTGGCATGTAATTTCAGTGAATGCGGCCGTAGATAGTCCATCTTGACCTCCTTGTTGGGTAGTGATGGATTAGGAAACAGGTTTGGATCTGCCGCCTAAAGCTTTTCAACTTTATGAGCCGTGAGGGTCTCATAAAGACTTTCCTCCCTACGAATCGAGAGGATCCCGTAGGTGTATTTTCTTCTTAGGAGTCGTGATGACTCCTAAGTGCGTTTTCTTTTGAGAGTCGTAAGGATCTCACAAGAGAATTTCCCCCCTTACAAGTCGAGAGTGGTTTTTTTTTCTTGTCGATATTCGACTTTGGAGAATATGGCCCGTGGATAGTATACAATAGTCCATCTTGGACCTACTTGCAGGGCCACAGTGCTTAGGAAACTGGTTGATATCCCCATTTCATAAGGCTTTCTACCTTCATGATCTGTGCGGGTTTCACGAAGATGTTTTTCCCTACGAGTCGAGATGAGTCGAGAAGTTCTCGCAGGAACATTGTTTTCCCTACGAGTTGAGACGAATTGAGAAGTTCTCGCAATAATGTCCTAACGTCACAGTTAACTTCTGTTCTTTAAGACAGAGATCTGTTAGGCTTTGTGGTACTAGGGTTTTTGTCCGTCGTAACGTTGCGTTGGCTGTTGCATTCCCCGATACGCAATCTTGCTGTTCGAGTAGCCCTGCGACTGTCGAGTCTTTGATCCCTTCGGGGGCTGGAAAAGACGTCTTCAAGTAATTTCCCAGGTCATATTACCGTTGGAAGAGCAAGCGTTAGGGATTTCCCATGCCGCTTTTTACTTAAGGTTAGGCTTAATTTGGGAGCCCCGATGAGTCATGACCACTCCGCGCTGGTGTGGAATGATCTCTGATAGTCTTTCAGGTTTTATTTGAGTTGCCGTCAAGACCCTGAAGCTAGGGATCTTCCATTGCTTCGTTTGTTGACATTGTATCTGCTATATTGCGACGAATCTCGAGGTTATGTCTAGATTGTCTGTGAACCGTCAAGGCTCGGAACTAGGGACTTTGCCATGGCACCGTTGTTTTGACCCTGGGGTCGGTTGTTGACATCGCGTCAGCATCCTGTTCGAGTGAGAAGGAACGTCGGGGTGATCTCTAGGCTGTAGACGTTGCCGTCGAGACTGGGAACTAGAGACTTTGCCATGGCTCCATTGTTTTGACCCTGTGGTCGGTTGTTGACGTTGCGTCTACATCCTGCTGGAGTGAGAGGGAACGCCGTTGTTGATCTCTAGGCTGTCTGTGAACCGTTGAGATTTAGAACTAGGGACTTTGCCATGGCTCCGTTTGCTGACGTCGCGTCTGCATCCTGCAGGAGTGAGAAAGAATGTCGTTGTTGATCTCTAAGCTGTCTGTGAACCGTCGAGACCTGGCTCTCCTTTTGATGGAGCCTGGTGGGAACATATAGTTCCCTTTTCATTTATGCCAATAGATTGTATACAGGGGTTGATGTGGACTCACCTGCAGGGCAAAAGTTTCATCATTTTTTATTTCTTTCCGCGATGATCTATCATTTTAGCTTTTTATATCACGAAAGTCCAGATTGCCCAATCATTTCGGTTGTTTTTATCATGGCGCCCCATCATTTCGGCTGTTTTTTCTTTTTACTCACTACTTTTTTGCGAGCTGTCCAAGCATTTCGGCTGTTTTTATATGCATATTTTTTTGCTCGCTGATTTTTATTGCAATTTGCCCCATCATTTCGGCTATTTTTATATGCATAAAAAGCTCGCTGATTTTTATTGCGAGTATGGAACTTAAGATTTGATACGAATCTTAGCATCAGTATCGCTGTGACTGGAATATTGCCAGGAGCGGATCATCATTTGCCGTGAAAGGACTTAAGAACTTGATACCAATCTAGGCATCGGCATCGCTATGACTGGAATGTTACCAGGAGCGAATCATCATTTGCCTTTACTGATTTTGAACAAAGGTGACTTTGTAGACAGGGTTGGGATCCTGTCGACCAAGCCTTTTCGGTTTATGAGCCGTAAGGGTCTCATAAAGGTATTTCTTCCTACGAGTCGTGATGATCTCGTAGGTGTATGTTCTCCTTAGAAGTCGTGGGGACTTCTAAGTGGGTTTTTCTCTTATAAGTCGTAAGGATCTCATAAGAGTATTTTCTCCTTATAAGTCTAGAGGACTTATAAGTGGCGTTCACCATATGAGAACATTCCTCATAATTGGTGGAACTTGGTGGGGGAAACGTTTATTCGTGCCCATGGATTGTATACAAGGGCCAGTATTGTACTGCCGATAGGGCAACTTGGGGAGTATGACGGCTTAAGAACAGGTTCAGATCCCTATAGCTTAAGGCTTTTGAATCTTATAATCTGTGAGGGTCTCATAAGGGGAATTCTCCTTACGAGTCATGAGGATCCCGTAAGTGTAATTTCTCCTTAGGAATTATGAGGATTCCTAAGTGTGTTGCTCCCTTGTGAGTCGTAAGGATCTCACGCCGGTATTTTCTCCTCACAAGGTCGAGAGGACCTTGCAGGTGTTTTTATTTTAACGAGATTGCGCCCTTTCGAGTTTTCACAAACTCGCCGGTAGCCTTGCTGTTTTTACTCACGGAGCCTTTTCGGGTTTTCATCTGTACCCATTTGGCTTGTGGACGTACCATTTTTTTAAACAACGAAATTGCGCCCTTTCAGGTTTTCACAAGCTCGCCGGTAGCCCTGCTGTTTTTACTCACGGCGCCCTTTCGGGTTTTCATCCATGCCTATTTCGCTTGCGGACATACCGTTTTTTTTACCCCTCTATTTTCCAATGGCACTTAGGGGGGACTTCGCTACCGGGGTAGCAGTGCAGCGAGCGGGATTTGAGTTGCATTCCTTGCCGTTAGGTCTTGTGGACTTAAATTCCACTATCGCCGTGTTTGAGGCGACGCATTTAGTTTAAGGACATTACGGTCCATTGTTTAGTTTAGGGACATCTCGGTCCATTGTTAGCTTAGGGATATCTCGGTCCGTTGTTAGTTTAGGGACATCTTGGTCCATTACCAGCTTCGGGGTGAAGTTTTGCCGGATAATACTTATAGAGTTTAGACTCAGGAAGACAGCGAGCCGACACGAGCGTCATCATCTATCGTTAACCTGAGTTGTGACCTGTCAAGCGTAGTATTTCTTAATGTCACGACCCGAAAGTACGGAACGTGTCCGGCACTTAGATTACGAAGCGTCTAGAGGCGCAACGCAACCTAAGTAAGCCGAAGCCCAGAAATCTAAACCATATTAAAGAAGAAGAAGTAAAAGAAACATGAAGAAAAACAAGTTTAAAAGTATCAGCAAATTTTCTCAAAAATTTCGGTAGAGTCTCCTCTATAAAAACTGGCCCCCAAACGGGTACAACAAGTATAATATAAATAAACAATAAAAAGCATCCCCAAACAGGTGCTAGCATCAACGCCAACAGGCGGAAACAACCACAACAAGCACAATAATACAACGCCAAAGGGCGAGGCTCAAAACTCAAAGAAAATAAAACCACCATATCAGAATAAAACATGCGCGACTCTAAGGTCGATATAAAAAAAACTGGTCCAATAAACTTATCAAGTAATACAAATATGGTTGATGGAGCTTACTAGATACAAATGAAAGAATAAAAAATACAATGGTGGTTCAGATACAAGTGAACCAACCTACCGTGCAAATCACCCTGAAGAAAAGATGTGCCAGCAAGCTGCCAGGGAAACCTGTACATCGAACCTGTAATAAAATTTGGCACAACGGGGTGAGTTGCCAACTCGTGAGTAGAAGACATCTACGAAAAGAAATCGAATGCACGACGCTATCCTAGGTCATAATAATACACTATTATATCCCAATCATCTAGTAATAGCAGGGTAAAACTACGTGTAAGTGCAGATACTCCGTACTTGTGTCAGTGCCTCATATAATACTCTGTCATATGAAATGAAATGCATGCACCAAGAGTGTAAAGTAACAAATCCTGAAATCCAGATATATATGTATAAGAATTCTTTAGCTGTTATCATAGTAAAATGTGTATAAGAATCCGAAATCTCAACAATGAAATCCATGGAAATCCGTATCAAGCGTCGACACAACACATGTAATCTCAAGTCTCAATATCTCGGGATCCGTCAGTCCGGATCGGCCCATATCATCAAATCTCACGACAACGGTCGGTATCCTCCGGATATCCGCCGCGCCAGACATCACCGGTAGGTAGCCTTCCCCTGCCAGGCTCATCGTCTACAACTCGATCTTCTTGCCCCGGGGTACCATACCGGGCCCACCATGTACCCGAGACGGTTCATCCACTCCTCGAATCGGGTCTCGAAATCCATCAGAAAACAAGAAATCTCATGGTGGACGACACATACATCACGAGAAAACCGCATCTTATGTTTTTAAAAAGAGAGGAGGAGGAGAGAGAAAAGTTTTTACATATTCTTGCGGTTTTCCCCAAAATCCAGAAATCTCATAGAAATCCAAATCTCAAAATCATGAGTAACTATATGATAAGTGTCGGCATATGCCCATAATAATGCATGATAACATGAAAATATGAATGCATGAATGTCTAAGCAATAAATATCATGTCTGTACTAATGTCAGAGAATAATCACAATATTATATCGGTCTAGTTGTTAACTGATTCTATCCATAAAAGACAATATGATCTAAAGTGTACGTGACATAGCAATTACCGATGATGATGTGTGTGAGCCGGCAAATAAGTGTGCGTGGAGTATGCGCATCATCGGTAATAGTGCTGGTGTCCTAACAGGTAAAGTTTATACTGATTATAGCAACATATAAAAGAACATGCACCATGATGATTACAGTATGAATGCAAGACAGATGTGCATTATCCACCCCTCTGCGACATACGAGAACAACTATCACTATATGAATCGAACCTAAACTAGTATCCATCTAACCTCCTAAGGAACTTAACCTAAGAACTAGTCATTAAGAAACAAGAGTCTACCTAGGTCTGAATCAATATCTCTAATAGTCGGCGATCCAGCCTCAATAGCGTCACGTACGAAGTACGGCTTCCTCGAATCAAGAGTGCGGATCAATCATCATATCTATGCCTCGTAATAAGCATCATTAGTTTATCCTCAGAAATATCATGTCATGTATCATATTGTGATTAAGTCATACTGATATCATATCGTCCTCAAGTCACACCTCTATGATATCGACATCAGATCACACCTATATGATGTCGTAATCAAGTCATACATATCTCATATCGTGATCAATCACAGGTTACAGTCCGGGTACTATTTTAGAGTCCTATGTACCTCAATATCATCACTACCCTTTATAATTTAAGTATACATGTTGATTATCTTATCCTCTAATGATTTGCTAACACTTAATACGACTGTATTGCCAAAAATCACGGCATCAAGCCCAGTTACACTATTTCATCATACCTCGGATATCATCTCACATCAATGAATCCCACATACGTGTTGTATATATATGTATATACCTATACCTAGTTCTATATATATACACACATACACGTATACCCCATGTCGAGTTTCAGTGTGTGCGTGTGTATGTTTCTATCTGAAACCTACGAACCTCTTCCAAGGTACTCATCCTCAGATATGGTTTTCCTAAATCAGTCTGGTCCAGCCTAGGGTCATTACTAGGGTCCTACTCATTAAGAATCTAGGGTCACATCTGGTTTCCTAATGTCAATAAGTACTATTCCTATTCTACGTTGCGGGGGTGCTAAGCGCCATCCACCCGACTTCCCCCCGTAGATATGCATCTACTCACCTGGTCCATGTCTGCCGAAGACGGTGTCGCCATCATCCTCTTCATCGCCCGCAGTCCACGTGAGGGGTACCTAAACGCAAACATATAAATAGTATCGTAAACTGAATCACATACGAAAGTCAAACGATACAAAGAACAAGCATAGGTTAAAACCTATGTCCCGTCCACGCAAAAGAACCAAATATCGCTCGATATCGGCGTACAAACTCCGATGGATCGAGATAAACATTAACAACTAACTCTTAGTTTTAAAACACATTACCTATATTATAAAACATGATTAAATCCATCGAAACCCTAAAATCCATCAAATCGCCCGATTTCGTAAAACCCGAAAATGCCAATTTACCGTTTTTCTTCAAAACTTGACATTTAAATGAAACCAATGGTCATAAAACTCATTAAATAGCATAACTAGACTATACAACCCCTTACTTTATTTTTATTACACAATTTTGCATTTATTTGAAATTTCTAGTTTGCAATTTTTAACAATTTTAACATTTTTCAAGCAAAATACCACAATTCCACCGCAAAACGTGATTTTTCATGAATTAATATATTAAACCATAATTAATAATGATAATGATTTAATGAAACCATAAATTATATTTTAATCACATTTATTTAGAAATTTCTAAAATCTAGTTTACAAATTAGCAATTTTTATCACAATTTATCAATTTATCAATAGAAACTAGCAATCAAACTAAGTTTTTCTTTCCATTAACATGCTAAAGTTCTCACTAAAACTACAATCTAATAATAGGAACCTTACTTGGAATTTTATATTACCCACATATATTTTTTACAAAAACTAGTTAGCTAAATAGCTCCATTTAAACAATTTTAAATGAAAAATTTACAATTCAACAACCATGCAAGATTTTCCAATTCTAAAAGTGTCAAACTAACTATTATAACCCTAATTATTTAATAAAATCACAACTTGATTTTTCAAACCCTAACTTGAATTTTAAAAGTAGTAAATAGAATTAATATATTAAATCTAATTATGCTTAAATGAACATCTAATAACAATAAATCAAAAGAAAGAAATTTATACCTCCAAAATATGAAACCCAAACATGAAATAAGCCTCCAAAATGCATGCTTTCCATCTCCAAAATCCATGCTAAGTAGGTCAAAGGAAAATGGTAGAGGTTGAATGTTGATTTTTGAGATTTATTTTTGGAATTTTTGATGAATTTTGATAATTTTTAATGCAAAAATGATGGGGGAAAAATTTTGGGGCTACCCATGGAGGGGAGGCCGGCCATGGAGAGGGAGGAGGGTGGAGAGAGAGAAAAAATGTGTGGTATTGTGTAGAAAGCTCATAAATAATGCATTTTTTCACTTAAACCCTTTATTATCTAACTTTTTCAATTTAACCCTTTTCCTAGAAATTTCTAGAACCATGGAGAGATTTTGGAAAAGATTTTGCATATTACACACTTGATTCTAATATACCATGGCTCATTTTTACAAATTAAAACCATTCAAATTTGTAATTTACACTAATTTAATGCATAAATAAAGCTTATGTTAATATTTAAAATAATTAATTTAGGAAAAATATTTAATTCAAATAAAAATTTATAAGTGACTAAATAAACACCATTTACTAGTAATAACATAATTAAAATAGGTATTTTTGAAATTATAATGAAAAACAATCACGGCTAGGTTTTACGAAAAATACATTTTACTTTGCCGAAAATCATAAAATTCACTTAAACAATTTTATTCATTTAATTATTTATTTAATTATTTTTAAAACGTTACACTTAAGGAACCGGCCGTTTATTGGCTGGAAGGGTCTTTCGCCATGCATCCATGAGCAAGTAGGCCCCACCTTGGTAGACCTTATCTATGATGTACGGACCCTCATAGTTCGGCTCGAATTTCCCCTGCTTTGCACAGTTGGGGATCATAGGTCCTTTTACGACTAGCACGAGTTCGCTTTGCTGGAACGTTCTCGATCTGGTTAGTCTTTCGTATGAGCGCGTCATTCTTGCTTTGTAAGCTTCTAGGTTGTAGTGCGCCATGATACGAGTTTCATCGAGGGCGTCGAGCTCCTCAGGCCGAAGATGGGCATTTTCTCCATCCGTCAGCTCATGTCGAATCGCCACTCGTAGAGAGGGAAGTTCTATCTCCAAGGGAAGTACCGCTTCTGTGCCGAATACCAACGCGAATGGCGTTGTATTTGTGGCTGTTTTGAACGTGGTTCGATAAGCCCTGAGAGCTTCATGCAGTCTCTCGTGCTAGTTCTTTTTGTTTCTGGACACTGTTTTCTTTATGATCTTTGTCAAGGTCTTATTGAAAGCTTCAGCTAGACCGTTAGCTTGGGGATTATAGACCGACGAGTATCTCCAATCTATTTTATACTGCTGTGCAAAGAGGTTGATCTTATGGCTTCTGTAGGCCGGTCCATTATCCTAGATGATTCGTCGTGGAATGCCAAACCGGTAGATGACATGTGTCCTGAAGAAATGGAGGATGTTCTCCTTCTTCACCTCGCTTAGCGGTACTGCCTCTGCTCATTTAGAGAAGTAATCGGTTGTTGCCAATATGAACCGATGTCATTTAGATGACGCTGGTTCGATGGGCCCAATTATATCGGTTCCCCACATTTCGAACGGTCAACTAGCCAGTGTTGGGTGTAGTGGATTTGGATGCTGGTGGATGAAGTCCCCGTGAATTTGGCATGAGTGACACTGCTTCGCATATTCGAGACTGTCCCGAATCATCGGGGGCAATAGTAACCCATTCTCTTGATATTCAACTTCATCTTCGGCCCGGCTTGATGAGAACCGCAGAGTCCATCGTGAGTTTGTTGGACGACTCTCCTTGCTTCTTCTAGTTCCAGGCATCTTAGCCATAAACTGTTAAACGATCTCTTATATAGAATATCATTGACGAAGGCAAAAGACAGAGCTCGCTTCATGAGCTGATGTCTTGATGATACGTTTTTGGGTGTTCGATGGGATTTGAAGTAGTCTATGAAGACCTCTCTCCAATCCTTAACCTTTTATTCGTCCTTTATTTAGAAGGCTGCTTGTTTGGTCGCTTCCTTTTCTTCAGACGACTCCGGAGATATTTTTGCTGGTGCGAGAATCCGGCGGCTTTGTACAATGATCCTTACGTCATCGAGATTTTCGTCAACCAGTTCCTTAGCAACCTTGGCTAATGCATCCGTCTTGCTATTTTCCGCACGCAGTATGCTTTCCAGAATGTAAGAGGGGATTTGTGTCAGAAATTGCCTCACCCTTTCGCCATATTTTACCAACTCCAGTTTACACGTCTGATAGTCGCCATTTACTTGGCTAACGACCAGCTGGGAGTCTCCATATATGAGGTGGTTTTCGATTCCCATGTCAATAGCGATCTCAAGACCCGCTATCAAAGCTTCATATTCCGCTTCATTGTTTGTTCTTGGCTCCGTTAAGGAAAGGGCAAAACGCATTATCCCTCCTTATGGAGTCACAAAGATAAGGCCTACCCCGTCTTTGATTATGGGGGTGTTTTTCTTTCGCTTTTTCATGGAAGATGCTCCATCGAAGTAGAGTTCCCATCGAGAGTCATTTTCCTCATCCTTCGTGTCAAACGCATGTTCATCCGGCAACTCGCAGTTTAGGGGCGAGTCGGCAGGTATCAGATGTTCAGCGAGGAAGTCGGCGATGGCCTGCCCTTTCACTACCCTGAGAGATCGATAGATTATCGAGAATTTCATTAAGAGGAGGGTCCATTTAGCAAGCCTTCTTGTTAGTATGGCTCTTGACATCAAATATTTGAGAGGATCCACTTTTGATATGAGATGGACCTCATACGTCAAGGCATAATGCCGAAACTTTGTTATCGCGAAGATTAAAGCCAAGCAATGCTTTTTGATAGAGGAGTAGTTATTTTCTGCCCCCAGGAGAACTCGACTCAAATAGTAGAGAGTTCTCTCTTTTCCCTGATCGTTCTCCTGTGCCCATAGCCCGCCTAAAGAACCTTCAAGGGCTGTTGTGTACAGGATGAGGGGCTTTCCTCTGACCGGTGCGGTTACTACCGGTGGGTTCTGCAGATATTGCTTGATTTCGTCCAGTGCATTTTGGCATTTATGATCCCAAATGAACGGGATCCGCTTCTTCATTAAATGGATGCATGGGCGGTATTTTCCGGAGAGATTGGCTATGAACCGTCGGATATACGCGAGCTTTTTTTGGAGAGACCACAATTGTTTGAGAGTTTTTGGCGAGAGTATTTCCATAATCGCCTTGATCTTTGATGGGTCTATTTCGATGCCTCGGTGTTGTATGATGAAGCCTAGGAATTTTCCTGAGGAGACTCCAAATGCACATGTTCAGATCAGATTTTTGCATTTTTATACCGCCCATTCTTGATCACATTGCATATAGGTAGGTACTCTTGATCCATGTTTGCTAAATAATTGTAGGTTACAGGTTCTAAGCTCTAAACAGTGAAAATCATGAAAAGTCGCAACAATTTCAGGACTACGGCCAACAACAGATAAATACGGGTCTTCGCTCACTATCCGTTAGATGCCGCCTACCAGTTTAAGGGACAAATTGGCAAATCATTGGTCATTTCATGCACAAAGCACAAGAGGTAGCACAAGATCCAAGATTTCAATGCGGAGCTCAAGAAAATCAAGGCAAAAGTCCACATCATTTCACCTTTTTGAACTGCTGAAAATCTTGGAGAAAACTGAAGAGATTTTGAGAAACCAAGTGTACCAAACAAATAAGAATAGCAACATGGAAAACCGTAGAAAATAGGACCTTCCAAGTCAACCAAAGGGCCGCGGATCCACAGCCATTGTGACACTTTGGCCGCGGATCCGCGGCCGAGTCAACTCATCGTAGGCTCGTTTTTTGAGGGTATTTTTGTAACTTCATTTTGGCTCAGATTGTATCCCTATGGTTTCATGTATCTGCCTATAAATAGCCCAGTTCTAAGCCAAGTAAGGGGTGCTTTTTCTTGTATTAGATTTTAGAATAAGAGTTTGTATCTTCTTCTTCCTCTTCATCTTTCTCCATTAAATTGTATTGAGCTTTATGAGTGATGATGAATAAAATGAGAGTTCTTTTTAACATGCATGTCTTATAATTGTGTTGTTATATTTTCTTGTAATTTTATTTGTTAAGTAGTTGTTGTTATTTGTTTGTTTGTTTGTTTTCATCTTCTCTTTTTCTTTATCCTTACAACAATGATGCTTAAGTGTGATCATTGCCTAAGTGAGGTCCCAAATAGCTAGTTGTGATTTTCTAACCCATTTCTTTTTATCTTCCTCCTTTGTTTTATTTTCTTTTTCTTTTTAATGGATGAGTAGTTTCTCACTTGTTAGGGTAGGATAAGAGAAGTTTGAGAGAAGGAAACTCTCTTACTCTTTTCTTTACCCAACATCTTGATTCAGACTCCCATTAATTGAACCACAATCTGCTCCCTACGGCACCCTATCCTACATGATAGCGGTGATACCCTAGTAAGACCGGTTGTGGTTGAATTAACCGGAGGTTACGGCTAAGAGCTAAGAACGGACGGACAAGGACCAAAAGGAAGGAACTATGCGTTGAAAAGCCTAGCTTATACTCGTAAGTTTCCTTCCTAATCGTGCCAATCCCCGTTATTGCCGATTACCGTAACATCGATATTAAGAGTGGCAACGAAAGAAGTGAGCTACTCCTAACTCAAACTAACCTAATTCTAACCCTAACAAGCTCTCTTTATACATATTTTAGCATATAGTGAAACTAAACAAAGCTGGACAAATCAGACTTAACTCGTTAAAACACTAAGAAAAAGATTCTCATCTCTCCGTGGACTGGCCCGTACTCAACCGGCTAGCTATCAAGCGAAACCGTCTTGATTGCGGTAATTAAAACTAAGCACGGAAAATCCTTAATAATCAAATGGCGCCGTTGCCGGGGAGACAGTAGTTTATTTTTTTTTATGTCATTTCGGGTTAATTTATGAATATATATATAACCAAAAAACAAAAAAATACACTATAAAAATTCATCTTGTTATTTTTGATTCTTTTTTGTGCAAGTGTGCAGGATAGGAAGAAGGTCAAGTTCAGTGCCAAAGTCGTGGGGAGTTAGACCATATCTCGCGGCTACACCGCGGCGGATCAAGATGGAACCACGGTTTACTGTAAGATTCTGGAGCAAATTCATTGACCAAATCAAGATTCGGGGGCTCTAACTAAGAAGAGAAGACTGAAGTCAGCACAGGGAAGAAATTTGAAGCTTCCAATAAACTGTAAAGCCGCGGAACCGCAGCACAAGTGCAAGTTTGACTGCAGAACCACGGTCAAACTCTGACGTCAGCGACCAAAAATCCTCTGTGAGTATTCCAATCCTATTATCATCTCCTCTGAAGTCCACTGAACTATTTTTTCTGCAGCATTGTTTGCACAAACTCTCTTCCCCTCTCCAATAAAACTGTTTTTGTGCAGAATTCTTTACGCCGCCGCCAAATAAAATTTTGCAAGTGTTTTAGATTTTTTTGTTACTGTTTTGCATAAATAATACGGACTTTAAGGGGCTATAACACCAATTCAGATTGGGTGGGGATTTCATCACCCTTCCTAAGACCTCAAAAATCACTAAAATCATACGCATTACCCCTGAGCTTAATAAAAAATATCTAGACTCAGCCAACTAAAGACTGTCATGCTCAATAGGACAGACGAAGGTTGTGGGCATTCGGTCATTTATCTAAACTTGACTTTGTGGTGCCTAGGCTGGACAAGTAAGAAAGGTAATTTTGAAAGGCCCGTCTCACGGTGATTCATGAGCGGAACTCTTCTTACCTCACTTGTGCTTACCTGGCCACAATTGGCAGTGAAGAGACGATTTGAGAGTTATCTCACAACTTGTCACTTTGGAACAGTTAGGAGCAGTCTAGTGGACTTTGAAGACCATAGCTCTAGATATGATTGTGCATGTTTTGACTGTGATTGTTTGAAGTTGTGCCATAAATCCGTATTTATTTTGCAAAGCTCTCTAAAAAAAACAACAAAACAAATTTTTTTATAAAAACTTGCCCTTTGCCACCAGAATTCCATTTTCACCCACCTTTCATCCGCATTTCTCCATTGACATTTTCTTACCCTCACTTTCTACGCTTTGATTATACTAAACTCGTTTAGTGTATGCCCGGTTGGACTCAGGACACTAGTGCCCGCCTAGTCCGCGTTACGTTAGTTGCTACCGATTACGCGATCGACTCCGATGTCGAAACTCCCTCCACACCTCTTTCACCCTTACCTTTGCCGGCCAATTCCGACGTTGACCGGGATTCTGTTCATGCATCCTCACCTTCACCATCACCAAATTCTTCTTCTGAGATGTTAGGATTTCCTCCTAACATCCCTTTACCGGGACTAATTCCACCTCCATTGGATGCGAATAACCCGCAACCACCTCCTGTTGTAGCGCCACAGCGAATCGCGCTCCAGGATCGTTTCTATCCTACCCGCGTCGCACTCCCTACCTATCTTTCATTTCCACCGGCCAATGGGGACAATTTCGAAATTAAGCCCCAGTTCATCAACATGTTGCCTAAATTTCATGGGCTAGAATCCGAAGATGCCTACATCTTCATCAACAAGTTCCAGAACGTTTGTGCAATGATGTAGACAACCCAACTTTCCGATGATGCTATACGGCTACGAGTCATTCCTTTCACTCTGTGTAACCTTGCTGAGAAGTAGCTGTATAGCACCGCATCGCATTCCATAACCAGTTGGGATGAGTTTGTAAAAGCGTTTCTTAAAAAATTCTATCCAAATCACAAAACTGCGAGGATCCAAAATGAAATTAACCAATTTTCCCATCTTTCTACCGAACCTTTTTGGAAGTGCTTTGACCGATACAAAGATCTTCTTGTTCAGTGCCCTTATCACGGTATTGAGAGATGGCAACTTTGACAAACCTTATATGAGGGCCTGAATGCCATGACTCAAAGTTAGGCACTTGACCGACACTTAAACCACGTGACGTCAACAGGCGCAACGCAATTTAAGTAAGCCGAAAACCCAGAAATCTAAACCATATAAAGCAATAAGTGATAAATATTGTTAAAGACATTGGGAAATCTCAAGTAAAACTTTTAAAGTTAAGTTTATTTTCTTAAAAATTTCGGCAGCACCTCCTTCGTAAAAACAAGCCCCGAAACGGGTACGAACATATAATATAAGTAAAGCATCCCCAAACGGGAGCAAATCACGCCCAAAAGCGGAACAACCAGCACAAGCACAAATATACGACGCCGTAGAGAAGAAAAGAGACAATATAAATGAAATCAGCATAAAAAAGAATAAGCAACATAATAAAGGCCGGCTCACACGAGCGCGACACCTAGAGTCACAAAATATACAAAATCATCCTCACAACTCGTCTCTAAGTCAATACATGAAATGGTAGATGGAGAGTACTAGATACAATGTGATATACAATGGATACAATCGGATAACTGCAACCCACCTATAGCAAAAGGCCTCAAAGCCATCCATAGCGGTATTCGCAAAAGTAGAGATAATAAGAAACCCTTCCGCGACTACTTTGAAGGTCAAGCCTGCAAAACACTATGGCACAACGGGGGTGAGTTGCCAACTCGTGAATAGAAAATAACATCTTGCAGGTAATCGCAAGTATGCATGTACAGTGATAATCTATCACATGCAAGCTAATAGCATGAATATGGAAATAAGGATATGCAACAATCATGATCAAGGTATACCATCCGGGTACTACAACTACATGAATCAAATGCATATCAAGTAATCCTGAGTGTGGGATAAATAATAAACCTCATGCATAAATCATCAGCATGGAAAAACCGGTGTCCATCAACGACACCCCAAATCCCAAAATCCTTAGACGCCGTCACCCAAATCGGCCCTCAAATCTGTAAGTCTTATGGAATCTGAGTATCCAACATCGACACTCGAAACATCATGAAAACTCGTGTCCAGTATCGACGCGCAAATCCACATATCTCAGGATCCGTCATTCCGGATCGGCCTTCGGGCCCCGTCAGTCCGAATCGGCCCGTATCCATCTCACGACTCTGGTCGGTATCCTCCGGATAACCGCCGAGTCCAAAACTATCACTGGTAGGTAGTAGTCCCACTGCCAGGCTCATCGTTTATTGCACAGTATCCCTTTCTTGTCCCGGGGTACCTTACCGGGTCCACCATGAACCCGCACACGGCCTCATCCAACTCCTCGCATCGGGTTTCTAACACAAGTCTCAGAACCAAGAAAACTCATGGTGGACGCATCAAAATATCATATCAAGAGAAACCGGGTTTTCAAAACAATGCACATTTCCTGAAATATCCCCACGGTTCTCAAATCCAGAAAATCACATGAAATCCATATCTCAATGCGTAAATCCATATAATATGATGTATGCAACATAAAATAGTAATATGAGCATATCAAGGGAAAAACTTCTCTTTTTAAATGAATCAAGCTTTTAAATATATCATGCGGTTCCCAATTTCTCCAAATCCAATGCAACATCATATAAGGGTGAATATGTAGCTATAGCAAGATATATGTGTAAGCATGTAGGTATGCATGCATGCTACATTTCATATGCGCAATCGCACAAGAATCAATATCTCAATGCCACTAACCAATACAATATCACATATGCATACATGTTGTGCGTGTCATGGCAATCGCCGACGGTGTGTGTAGCATACAATGAGTGCTCATGCAACATGAACCGTCAGTAATGGTGCAGTGTCCAATGAGTACTAAGTCCAGGCACAACAAGTGATAATATGCAATGATGCGTATGCACAACCTCAATATGTGCATATAACATGCGGCTAATATCATATCATATCTAGCCCTGACGCTTAACGCCATACGAGCAATTTCCCCGTAGATGTTAAATATACTTACCGACGATCTCGAGCTAGATAAATCCAACCACCTGCTTCCCTTTCTTCACAGCGTCCGAAGTCCCCGCCTGATCCTATTAACACAAAACATAGCAAATGCAACTCAGAAATCGACCAATAACACGTACAACTATGTTTAGACTGACACACCAACCTCCAAGCAAACCCTCTAGTGTTCACTAAGTAGCTAACGCGTGTAGCGACACCTCGAAACCAACCAAAGTGCAGCAGCTACACAAGAACACGAATCGTGTCGGATAATGTAACGCGCGTAGTCGTTGTTAGTTGTATGTATGCCCTAGAGGCCAGTATTGTACAGATGTTGTATATTATATTGGATGCTTGGACATATATAGAGATGACTTTCTTGCTCGATATGATAGTATGCTATCTGGTTGCTCTTTATCTTAACATGTACACTAGTCTCTTTAAACTGTCTTATAGTTACATGTTGGTAAAGCCTTTAGGATGTGTACTTGACTACCTGGACTATGATGCAGATCATACTAGTGGGGACATGGTAGTCCATAGGTACATCCTTCAAGGTCCCTAGTCATGGGTGTATCGAGACGGGACATCGATATACCAGTGTAGACTAGCGTATACGCTTCTCGACCCATGAGATGGGCGATGGATGATCCCATATCCATTGGTGTTTGACATCAGAGATGGTATACGGGTGTTCAGTGGAGACTGGGTACACTGGACGGACTCGCCGAGAACTCCCAGATGGTATTATACCTCACGTCAGATGGCAGTTCTCAGGTGACACTTGTGCAGGTTAGTCTGTAGACCCGAGATCGTCATAGATTCTTGTGTGATTCCCACTGTGCTTTGATCTCCACCTTACCACGTCTATGAGGGCGTGCAAAACGGTGGTTTTTGGGCACAGTCCCGAATCACATGGAGGCAATGAGCGATAGGAGGGGTTTCGTCTCTCCCGGTATTGGGGGTTGATGTTGCGCTGTGCTCGATTGGCCGTAACAGGGAAGTCCATGGCCAGGGCTGATCAGAGATTTGCTGGTAAGTGTTACCAGTAGTTTTTCGACCCGTTATGAGCCTCACATCGGCATGACTTATCGGTTATTGGGGTCTGACGTTTACCACCCCTAGACTAGATATGCGACATATCAGACGAACAGACCGGACTGTACGGTAAGTGTTACTGGTTGGATTCACAGGAGTGTGAGCGGGCTTGCTCGTCGATCTTCTGATCGCTCAATACCCGGGTGGCCGTTACGTTTAGCAGACCGCTTGCGGCTTGTGGGTGCTTGATATGATCATCATCTGCTGCCGGCGTATTGACGAGTCTTCAGAGTCCTACACAGAGGTTTCCTGGCTCAAGCGAAACGAAATAGGAGCGCATATGAGATATGTGCAGAACCGAGAATAATGCGTGTATGTGATACCGTATTTCATTCTCGCGATGAATGTTTCGATTGGTTGTATGCGATATAACCTAGTTATCGAATTGAAGATTGATTCGATAAGTCGATACATTGGATACTAGTCGGTTATGTGCGACATGACCGGATCATTGAATCAAGTGTTGATTTAATGATTTAATGTATAATTATATATTTGATATACTACTTTTCATTAACTAGTATTGGTTCACTTTAAAAGGATTTTCTCACTTGATGTGCACATTGTATATGTGATATATTTTTGTGTGCACTTGATTGTATCATGTTTGATGATACATGCTAACTTGAGTTTGTGTAAAGATTAAACCATGGTTATATGAATGGTTAGGGTTTTGTTTACTTATTCATTTATTTATTTTGTTTATTTATTTTGGAAAAGAAAATGGAAATGGTGGCTTTCTTTGTTTCTTTCATGAAGCTTCATGAAGAGTTGAAAGTTTGACCATTTTGTTTTCTTCTCTTAACCTAACCATACACCTAACCCTAGTTTACTCTCTACACTTGACCATGGTTAGTATATGATAAGTATTCATATTATTTCCTTTTTCTAGATATACTTATCATATATTCTATCATCATCATCATCTTCTTCTTTAAGAAGAAAGCTTGCCACCATTAATGGCATCTTGAAAAAAAAAGAGTGAGAAATCCAATTCTAAAGTGAACCCACCTCCTATTTCTTCACCCTCTACCTCTTGCCAAGTAGTATAGGGTGTTTTCTTCACAAGTTTCACGACTTGGTGAAGTTGGAGCTTGATCTTGTGTTGCCTCGACGTAGATCATCTTCGGCATCGAAGTCGACGACCAACCCGCTCATTTCTCCGATGAAGCCGATGCTAGAGTCCGAGATCCGATATGGACAGTGAGGAGACATCTACGTGGAGCTAAGGAAGTGGAGAACCGGATCTACAAAGGTTGTAGCCTCTTTCTTTTAGTTAAGTTGTTAACTAGTTTCACTTTTCGCCTAAACTCTAGTCAACGAATCCGTATTAGGGTTTCTCGGCACTTGTAAAATTTGAAATTGGTATGGTTGATGCCTTGTGAGACCTCTTTAGTGTGCCTAGGAACCATGTAGTGGTATCAGAGCATAGCTAGAGCCTTAGGCGAAGTGTAGACGACGTTTGAAATCCGAACGAACTTCGAAACCTTAACCCAAATTGCTCTCTGGACTTTTTTCAAAAACTGGGTTTTTTCCAGATTAAAAATGCTTAAAAAATTCAGCAGGGAATTCTAAGAATTACGGTGCAAAAATTACTTCATAATGTGTCTAATGCGCGGCGGAACCGCGGCAGAAGCCTGGCTTCTGCGGCGGTTCCGCGGCCAAATGATGGGATTTGCCTCCAATATTTGCACAGTAATTCATGTTTTCAGGTGCTGAGTTTTCTGGGAATTTTTAATATGCACTCAACAGTTGAGTATTCTGGGGTTGTATTGGGAATCGAAGATTCGATCGGGTTATCAAACTTTGTCTATGTGTTTTTCCGGATAATTTTAGAATATGTTAAAATGTTCGACCGGATGTAAATACCCAATCTTTCCTCTGCCGGGAAATTTCCAATTGTTGGACTTTTCCGTTGTTTAATGATGTTCTAAGTAGTGCAAGTAACGCGATGGTCCCTCTAGAAGACAACAAACCTTAACTCGATTATGTGACCGTCTTGAACTGCCCTTTGAACCTTAGGGTTTGGGGCAGTACGGCGTGCCACATGTGAGGCGTTGGCTTGACCCTTCTACGGCTGGACCGTTGGTAATGAGGCATGAAGTGAATGTCTTTGAACTTATTTCATGTGTTGAACGGTTTCGGGAAAACTTGGGTGTTCGAATGTTCGATCGGAAAGTTTAATATTTTCTATTTATCCGGAATGGGATGCAATAATTGGAATTCACAAGATGTTATGAGATAACTGAATGAATGTTATAAATCTAGCGGTTTAGTCTCACTTGATATTGAAAAGAGTTTTCGATAATGAGACTAAAATGCGGGGTTTATAATTGTTAGGCATATGATGTCTAAGTATTTCATTTGATTAGGCATGCGATGTGTAAAGAGGTTGCGGATTCTAACTGTTGTAGTTTTACACTTTCTTTTCTGTGACCGTAAGTGTAGTATGTAGTGGTATTGCCAATTGTCGTTGCTATATGTCGACGACAATCGGTGTATGCATACTTACTTACGTTGATGACATGTGATGTTATGTGTTGCTGGATATGTTATATTGGATCGTCGTGTTCGAATAGCCGGGGGTTTTTATGTGAGATGAGTGTTTTTCATTTTCATTCATGTAAAAACTTGTATGTAATATTCTTTTATTGGGGCACTTCCAGGTTGCGGAAGATGTCACCGTTGATGTATATTATTTACTTTTCCGCATTAGGATAGACCCAAGGAGGGGAGCATAAGTAACCGGGTTCTAGGGTCCAGTGGGAGACCATCTCGAGGAGTCGAGTCCGGGTCTCCTAACCCTAGAATTAGTAGGGTTGCTTTCCGCTCTCGTAGGGGTCTAGGGGTGTGGGTTTGGCTATTCATCACGACCGTGGAATCCGTGTTTTATACTGGCTCGTATTAAAAACATGGACGTCCTAATATATCCAATATTTCATATGATATTTTCTGCTGCGATATCTGTGATATGATCATTTGATATGTTCTGATGGATACAGTATATAGTATATATGATATATTATATAGACGTTACTTATGTTTTGCACCAGCACAAGCCCTGCCCTGCTCTGTCGTTAGTTACCTAACCTAACGGTGCACGAGGGGACATCGAGGCGAATGCGGATGGCATAAGTGTACGTCGTATTTATCTGTGGTGTTTAGGTGACTTAAATGATGGGACTTCATTAATGTGATTAATGAAAGAAAAGAAACCTAAAAGATGTTGTAGAATCAAATTTTAAATAAAAAGGGTAGTTACAGTTTTTCTTTGCATAGTGGTATATATGATATACCCTGCACCTTATTCGATGAGGAAAGGGCCGAGATCCCTTCACCGGGAGTGACCCTTTTAGCAATAACTGGCAGATGCTACACACTCGGTTTGACTTTTGATTTCTTCTATAGTTTCTGCTTTGCACAGCGATATATATGATATATCCCGCACCCCATTCGACGAGGAAAGGGCCGACGATCCCTTCACCGGGAGTGACCCCTTTAGCAAAACTAGAAAAGCCTCAAGAATACTCCATTTCAAAATTCACACGATTCTACAACGATATCAAGTTCATTACGCTCATGGTTTTCAGAAAAACCTGACGTAGCCCTCCGTCATTTCAGATAAATCCTACTTAGTATTCGTGTTACGTTTGTTGACCTCCGTCAAGGCGTAGTGTGCGGTAGCTAACTAGTATTTATCTCATTATGCATGTGATGCAGATTGGATTAGGGTAGTCGTACAACCTTGTTGACCTCCGTCAAGGGTCGTGCAGGTGGGTTTGATTCAATCAAGAAATGACGGGTTGAACTTGACTTGCACCCTGTGGTTTGTTAACCTCCGTCAAGGTCATAGGATGCTTGGGGCAAAATTATTATTGGGAATTTCAAGTGTTGAAATTTGCAATGAGATTGCATACCTTCTATGAGATAGTTGGATCCCGATACCCACTGCGAGTAATTGTTACTCCTGGGAGAGTTTTGCACATTACAATTAGCCGATCAAGTAGGTGTCTAGAAAGGTGTCAACGGGGTTACGCCTATGGGAAAACGAGGTTTACTTTAATTAGGTCCGTGCGTGAGCACGGGGAACCTCCCTCAAAGTACCGACACTGGCCTGGCTGAAAGATCGACGAAGTTGTAAGGTGTAATTAATCCCGGCTAGTCTTTCCTTTTAGGGTTTGAAGGAAGATTTGATAAAAACCAGTGGGAGCCATCCTGATTAGATAAGATAATAACCAATCTGATCTTGCAAGAGCATACGCTAAAGTGTTTTCTTCTCTCTCTCTCCAGGTAGCGACCATGTCATGCCCTAATCAAGATAATAATCTGGATGTATTGACCGAACCCGCATGTTATACTGTGCTGGGGAACGTTGGTTCCGTTCTTTCTTATAAGAGTTATAGGACTGAACATGATATAGGGGAATACCAGGATTCCCATGCCACCCGAATGAAGAAAGTACATGTTGATGCATTTTCTTCGGGTGTGTTCGTTACAGAGAACTGTTTCTCCATTTGCCCTACGTCCTGGGTAATAGATACCGGGTCAGAATCCCATATATGTAATCAGTTACATGGGCTAAGGAAAGGTAGAGAACTTGGAGAAGGTGATAAAGACATTAGAGTTGGAAATGGTGCAATTGTTGCAGCTAAGACTGTCGAGGAATATCACCTTGCATTACCAACTGGTAATACATTGGTTCTGAATGAATGCTATTACATGCCGAACCTGATATGCAATATTGTATCGGTTTCTTTTTTGAGTAAAGAGGGATATAATTTTGTATTAAAGGATAATGTTATGAACATTTTCCGTAACCAAAAGTTGGTTGGATCAGGCACGTTGTGCAATGGCATTTATATTCTAAATCAATCAACAGTTCTGAGCATAACAAGCACACACAAAAGGAAGAGTTCAGAACTGAACGAATCCTTCTTATGGCATTGTAGACTGGGTCACATCAATGCGACACGACTGGCTAAGTTGCATAAGGATGGATATTTGAATCCGTTTGAATTTTCATCTTATGACACTTGCCAGTCATGTCTCAAAGGCAAGATGACCAAAACTCCGTTTACAGGACACGGAGAAAGAGTTACTGAACTCTTGGGACTGATACATAGTGATGTATGCGGTCCTATGTCTACACATGCCAGGGATGGTTCTTCATACTTCATTACATTCACTGACGATCTCTCTAGGTTCGGGTATGTGTTTCTGATGAAACACAAATCAGAAGCTTTTGAGAAATTTAGAGAATATAAACAAGAAGTTGAGACCCAAACCGGAAAAAGTATTAAAATCCTACGATCTGATCGAGGAGGTGAATACTTGAGCATTGAATTCCTGGACTTCCTAAAAGAGAATGGGATTCTCTCTCAGCTAACTCCTCTATATACACCACAGCACAACGGTGTATCAGAACGGAGGAACCGCACCCTATTAGATATGGTGCGCTTTATGATGAGTGAAGCCGAGTTACCTGTTTCCTTCTGGGGATATGCATTGGAAACAGCAGCATACCTACTGAATAGGGTTCCCACCAAATCTGTGCCTACCACACCATATGAGAAATGGGAGGGGAAGAGACCATATCTTAATTTTATAAAGATATGGGATTGCCCGACCTATATCAAAAGATAAAAACCGGACAAACTCGAGGCAAGGTTTATTTTGTGTAAATTTGTTGGATATCCTAAACATTCGCGAGGGTATATCTTCTACCACAGTGAGGAACAAAGAGTATTTGTTGCTCAACATGCCACCTTTTTAGAAAAGGAATTTCTTGCAAAAGAGATTAGTGGCTCTGAGGTAGAACTGGAAGAGGTTCCAGCTGAACAAAACACAACAGAAGATTTAGTGGAACCAGAAGATTCAGTAGCTCCCAATGAACCTCAGCCTCTCCGCCGATCTAGGAGGGTTCCTCGCCAACCTGAGAGATACTACGGTTTTCTCATGGATGGTGGGAGCGAGGATTGCATCATGGAGGATGATGACCCAACTAGTTTCGAGCAGGCCATCACGAGTAGGGACTCAGTGAAATGGCTGGATGCTATGCGGTCCGAGATGGAATCCATGTACACCAACAAAGTATGGACTTTGGAAGTTGCTCCTGATGGGGTAAAACCCATCGGGAGCAAGTGGATCTTCAAGAAAAAAACTTGGTGTAGATGGGAAAGTGGAGACTTTCAAAGCTAGACTTGTTGCAAAGGGTTTTCGTCAAAGACCAGGTGTGGACTATGACGAAACCTTTTCTCCAGTGGCTATGCTTAAATCCATCCGGATCATGCTTGCCATCACTGCATATCATGACTACGAAATCTGGCAAATGGATGTTAAGATCGCCTTTCTAAACGGTGATTTAGAAGAGTGCGTGTACATGACTCAGCCAGAGGGCTTCATAGACAGTGGGAGCAGCGGGAAGGTGTGCAAGCTGCTTAAATCCATTTATGGATTAAAGCAAGTATCGCGGAGTTGGAACATCTGTTTTGACGTCGTTATCAAAAAGTTTGATTTCGTCAAAAACCCAGATGAACCTTGTATCTACAAGAAGGTAGCAGAGAGAAAGGTTGTCTTCCTCGTATTGTACGTGGACGACATACTCTTGATAGGAAATGATATTCCTATACTGCAATCGGTCAAGCTCTTCTTATCACAAAGATTCTCAATAAAAGATCTTGGTGATGCCTCTTGCATATTGGGAATTAGGATCTATAGAGATAGATCCAAACGGATATTGGGATTGTCCCAATCCAGGTACATTGACACCATACTAAAGAGGTTTAGTATGGAAGAATCCAAGCGTGAGAACTTGCCCACGATCTCTGGAGTCACTCTCTCCAAAGAGATGTCTCCCAAGACTGATTTGGAGAGAGCTCGCATGCAAGGGATACCCTATGCTTCGGCTGTAGGCTCTATCATGTACGCGATGCTATGTACCAGACCCGATGTAGCATACTCACTAAGTGTAGTGAGCAGGTATCAAGCTGATCCTGGAGAGAGTCACTGGACAGCTGTGAAGAGCATTCTTAAGTACTTGCGAAGGACTAAAGAGATGCTCTTGGTGTATGGTAACGGAGAACTCCAAGTCGAGTCCTTTACCGATTCGAGCTTCCAAAGTGATAAGGACGACTCTAAGTCGCAGTCAGGATTTGTCTTTACCCTTTACGGAGGGGCGGTTAGCTGGAAGAGTTCCAAGCAGGAAACCGTGGCAGACTCGAAGATGGAGGCTGAATACATCGCTGCCAACGATGCTGCTAAAGAGACTGTCTGGATCAAGAAGTTCATTACTGAACTTGGTGTGGTTCCATCCATTGAGCATCCAATACCTTTGTATTGCGATAACAATGGAGCGGTGGCTTTGGCCAAGGAACCCAGGTCCCATCAGCGATCCAGACATATTTTGAGGCGGTATCACCTGATCCGGGAGATAGTTGATCGCCGGGAGATCGAGGTCAGGAGGGTTGACACGAAGAATAACACGGCGGATCCACTCACGAAGGCCATTCCCCAGATACAGTTTGAGAGACTCTTCGGGATGCTCGGTATGCGATACTACAGCAGCTGGCCCTAGTGCAAGTGGGAGATTGTTAGTTGTATGTATGCCCTAGAGGCCAGTATTGTACAGATGATGTATATTATATTGGATTCTTGGACATATATAGAGATGACTTTCTTTCTCGATATGATAGTATGCTATCTGGTTGCTCTTTATCTTAACATGTATACTAGTCTCTTTAAACTGTCTTATAGTTACATGTTGGTAAAGCCCTTAGGATGTGTACTTGACTACCTGGACTATGATGCAGATCATACTAGTGGGGACATGGTAGTCCATAGGTACATCCTTCAAGGTCCCTAGTCGTGGGTGTATCGAGACGGGGCATCGATATACCAGTGTAGACTAGCGTATACGCTTCTCGACCCATGAAATGGGCGATGGATGATCCCATATCTATTGGTGTTTGACATCAGAGATGGTATACGGGTGCTCAGTGGAGACTGGGTACACTGGACGGACTCGCCGAGAACTCCCAGATGGTATTATACCTCACGTCAGATGGCAGTTCTCAGGTGACACTTGTGCAGGTTAGTCTGTAGACCTGAGATCGTCATAGAGTCTTGTGTGATTCCCACTGTGCTTTGATCTCCACCTTACCACGTCCATGAGGGCGTGCAAAACGGTGGTTTTTGGGTACAGTCCCGAGTCACATGGAGGCAATGAGCGATAGGAGGGGTTTCGTCTCTCCCGGTATTGGGGGTTGATTTTGCGCTGTGCTCGATTGGCCGTAACAGGGAAGTCCCTAGCCAGGGCTGATCAGAGATTTGCTGGTAAGTGTTACCGGTAGTTTCTCGACACGTTATGAGCCTCACATCTGCATGACTTATCGGTTATTGGGGTCTGACGTTTACCACCCCTAGACTAGATATGCGACATATCAGACGAACAGACCGGACTGTACGGTAAGTGTTACTGGTTGGATTCACAGGAGTGTGAGGGGGCTTGCTCGTCGATCTTCTGATCGATCAATACCCGGGTGGCCGTTACGTTTAGCAGACCGCTTGCGGCTTGTGGGTGCTTGATATGATCATCATCTGCTGCCGGCGTATTGACGAGTCTTTAGAGTCCTATACAGAGGTTTCCTGGCTCAAGCGAAACGAAATAGGAGCGCATATGAGATATGTGCGGAACCGAGAATAATGCGTGTATGTGATACCGTTTTTCATTCTCGCGATGAATGTTTCGATTGGTTGTATGCGATATAACCTAGTTATCGAATTGAAGATTGATTCGATAAGTCGATACATTGGATACTAGTCTGTTATGTGCGACATGACCGGATCATTGAATCAAGTGTTGATTTAATGATTTAATGTATAATTATATATTTGATATATTACTTTGCATTAACTAGTATTGGTTCACTTTAAAAGGATTTTCTCACTTGATGTGCACATTGTATATGTGATATATTTTTGTGTGCACTTGATTGTATCATGTTTGATGATACATGCTAACTTGAGTTTGTGTAAAGATTAAACCATGGTTATATGAATGGTTAGGGTTTTGTTTACTTATTCATTTATTTATTTTGTTTATTTATTTTGGAAAAGAAAATGAAAATGGTGGCTTTCTTTGTTTCTTTCATGAAGCTTCATGGAGAGTTGAAAGTTTGACCATTTTGTTTTCTTCCCTTAACCTAACCATACACCTAACCCTAGTTTACTCTCTACACTTGATCATGGTTAGTATATGATAAGTATTCATATTATTTCCTTTTTCTAGATATACTTATCATATATTCTATCATCTTCTTCTTCTTCTTCTTTAAGAAGAAAGCTTGCCACCATTAATGGCATCTTGAAAAAAAAAGAGTGAGAAATCCAATTCTAAAGTGAACCCACCTCCTATTTCTTCACCCTCTACCTCTTGCCAAGTAGTATAGGGTGTTTTCTTCACAAGTTTCATGACTTGGTGAAGTTGGAGCTTGATCTTGTGTTGCGTCGACGTAGATCATCTTCGGCATCGAAGTCGACGACCAACCCGCTCATTTCTCCGATGAAGCCGATGCTAGAGTCCGAGATACGATATGGACAGCGAGGGGACGTCTACGTGGAGCTAAGGAAGTGGAGAACCGGATCTACAAAGGTTGTAGCCTCTTTCTTTTAGTTAAGTTGTTAACTAGTTTCACTTTTCGCCTAAACTCAAGTCAACGAATCCGTATTAGGGTTTCTCGGCACTTGTAAAATTTGAAATTGGTATGGTTGATGTCTTATGAGACCTCTTTAGTGTGCCTAGGAACCCTACAGTCGTAACACTAGAAACTAGCAAATCGGTCCCAGATTTTGTATACAGCCAATACAGAAAAATCTAGCAATGCCAAACACTCTAAAACCACTGGAGACAGCTACCTTACAAACCACAACACCCCAGTCCCCTGAAAACCGAGCTCGCCGGATCGAAGCCCGATCTCGCCGGATTTATAGTATCAGGTGGGGTTCGTGTTACTGGTTTACACTCAGGGCAATTAGTACAGCACTTCTACACTGCTAGTTTTTCTAGTATACCCTCGGGGTCACAGCAGATTCCAGACACTCAAAATCGACACTAAAATATGATATTTTGCACAAAACTGAAACTTTATTCTTTTAAACTGAAACTAATTAGCAACACCACATTAAAAGGTCCTAATTAGCAGTTTAGTGGTTATACCTATCCCACTTGCTCAAAACCCTAGCTTTCCATGCCCCAAGTGATCTCCATGAGCTTTAGATCAAGTTTAAAGAAGGGTTTAGTGAGTTTTGTGAAGAGTGGTGAGGATTTGGCTTGAGTTTTGTGAAGAAGATGAAGAGGTTTCAGTTGTGAGATGAGGTTAGAGATGAGATGAAGAAAGAATGAGAGAATGAAGTGAGTTGAGAGTGTATGTGTGAGTGAGGGATGAGAGAATGAGGGGTGAGCTTAGCACAACCATGCCTCTCTCTTCTCTCTCCTTATTAATGCATGGCCATACCTCATAATTTCCCCATGCCACCCTCTCTTTCTCAAGTCAAACCCCAAATTAAACCCTAAACCAAAACTAAATACAATATACAACTTAATGGAATGGGGTTAAAGTGCCATGGCTACTTAAGCATGGTGAACACAATTTAACCCTAGGTTAACATGCACATGTGTGTGCAAGCCCGAATTAAATATTAATAAAATAATCATTAATTTTTGTAAAATATTTGAAAACTATCTTGGTAAACTTTTTACAAAAAATCTGAATTATCGTTCAATTAACACTAATCGCATTCTAAGGTGTTACACTGAATCCAGCAACTAAGCAGTTGTTGGAAACTATTTGTCAAGGCTATTTCCTATCCAAATCTGACGAGGAAGCTTGGCAATTCTTCAATGATCTTGCGGAACAGACGCTTCAGTAGGAAAGCACCAGACCGAACACTTCTTCTTCTTCTACTTCTTCTGGTCTCTCTAGGGCAGGAGTTCATCAACTCGATATCTCAATTGCAATGAAGGCCGAGATGACAGCAATCACCCGAAAACTAGAATCAATTGAGAGCAAATTATCATCTCCTTCTCCTGCCCCTGCTCTTCCCCCTCGTACAATCTGCGCTTGTTGTTCTGATCCATCCCATTTAACCGAAGAGTGTCCTTACAACCCACCTTCTCAAGGACAGGATCAGGTCAATGCTGCATTTCAGCAAAGACCAAGAAATAATCTATACTCTTCCACTTACAATCCCGGTTGGAGGAACCACCCCAATTTCGCATGGAATCAGAACCAACATCAATTCCAAGGCCACAACAACTTTCAGAGGCCTCCTCCTCCTAAAAAACAAGCTCAGCAACAAACTCAACATCAATATCAGCAGCCCTTCCAACCCCAACCTTTTCAAAATCTGACGAACAACTTTTCACCCAACCATTCTTTTCCTCACAACAACTTTGTTCCGTCAAACAACGTTAAGATTTCCTCGCTAGAACGAAGTCTGGAGGCATTTGTAAAACAATCGACTCAATCCACTGCCAACATCCAGTCTTCTATTCAGTCTCTGGTGCAACACACTGCTGCACACGGGCAAAGCATAAAGTCCATCGAAGCCCAGATTGCACAGCTGAATGCGGCGTTAAGCGAGCGAGAGAAAGGGAAGCTTCCATCTCAACCACTCCCAAATCCTGGTCACCCACATAATATACATGTTGCTCTTGAATAACAGAACCATAATGTGAGTGCCGTGACTACGTTGAGATCTGAAAGGATGCTGCACAACAACATTGGCACACAGATAGATGATGATAATCCGGCCGCTTCTTCTTTTTCTTCTTCTTCTTCTTCTTTTGAGCCTATTCTCCATTCTTCAAAAGGCTTCTTCTTCCGCTGCTCCAAACGGAGCCACATCTCACTCCACTAAAACTCCAGTTCTGGGATCCGTTCCAACTCCACAATCTCCTCCACAAGCATTGGACTCAACCAATTTCAAAAACTTTCTATTTCCAAACCGGTTGAGGTCCAATAAATAAAATCCACAAATGTAGACATTTCTGGAGTTGTTTAAACAGGTTAACATCAACATTCTCCTCTTAGATGCAGTCCAACAAGTCCCTTCCTACGCAAAAATCTTGAAGGACTTGTGCACTAAGAAGAGGAAATCTCAGGTATCCAAGAAGGTTTTCTTAGCTACTGCCGTGAGTGATGCTCTTACCCAAACTTTACCTCAAAAATGGAAGGACCCTGGCTGTTCTACGATTTCAATAACTATTGGGGATAAGAACATCAATTGTGCTTTTTTGGATCTTGATGCCAGTGTTAACCTGCTTCCGTATTCTGTATATGAGCAACTAGGTGTTGGAGAGATGAAACCCACACACTGTACTCTCCAAATGGCCGATCGATCTATCACCCATCCTACGGGAGAGCTAGAGGATGTGTTAATAAAGGTTGGGGACTTCATATTCCCCGTTGACTTCATTATTTTAGACACACAACCTGTAGCTAACTCCCGGAATCAAATTCTGGTGATACTCGGTCGCCCATTCCTTGCAACCTCAAATGTTGTGATCAATTATCAAAATGGTAAGATAAACTTATCTTTTGGAAACATGACAATTGAACTCAATATTTTTAGATTAAGGAATCAGCCATCCGAACCTAGTGCTCATATACTCGATATTTGTTCCATCCAGGAGATCGCCCCAGAGGACTGTGAGTTTAAGGAATTCTTGTTTAATCACAGCAATCTTGACGCCACTAGTGCGTTCCTCTTTGAACCTGCTGTTGCTTCCGCTCCCGACAATGAGTATGAGTGTTTCACGTTTTCGAACGATCTTGGCTTGTCGCCACCCGAGTTTGAATCTTTCGAATTTTCGGATGCGTTAGTTGAACCATCCAACTCGGCCGCATACACTCGTTTTGAGCCTATGTTAGAATCCTTTGAGTTCGAGACATTTTCTCTAATCTTACCTTCAATCATTTCACCTCCGACGCTCAAACTCAAGCCGCTGCCGTCTCACCTCAAGTATGCCTACTTAGGTGAGAACGAGACCCTCCCTGTCACCATCTCGGCTTCTCTAGCTCCTGAGCAGGAGAAAGCCCTTCTCACGGTCTTGCAAAGCAATTGGAAAGCTTTTGGCTGGACAATGGCGGGCATCAAGGGGATTAGTCCCCTGATCATTGAACATCACATTCATATGATGGATGATGCCAAAACAGCCAGGGATCCACAGAGGCGACTTAATCCAGTCATGATGGAGGCTATGAAAAAAGAGATCGTCAAATGTCTGGATAGTGGTATCATTTACCCTATCTCAGACAGTTAGTGGGTCAGTCCTATACACGTTGTCCCCAAGAAGTCGGGCATAACGGTCATCACAAACGAGGCAAACGAGTTAATCCCTACTCGCACCCAGACTGGGTGGCGAGTATGCATTGATTATCGAAAACTCAACACCGCAATGCGGAAGGATCACTTTCCGCTACCATTCATTGACCAAATGCTTGAAAGATTGCTGGACATGAGTACTACTATTTTTTGGACGGATACTCAGGCTACAACCAGATTCCCATCGCCGAGAAAGACCAGGATGAAACCACGTTCACCCGTCCTTTCGGCACGTTCGCATATCGCCGCATACCCTTTGGGCTATGCAATGCTCCCGCTACCTTCCAGCGGTGTATGATGGGAATTTTCTCTGACATGGTTGAAAAATTCTTAGAGATATTCATGGATGATTTCTCCATCTTTGGCGATTCTTTTGATGAGTGTTTGCAACATCTCGACGCTGTCCTTACCCGATGTAAGGATAAAAACCTCACGTTAAACTGGGAAAAGTGCCACTTCATGGTACGCGAAGGTATTGTCTTAGGACATATCATTTCGCAAAATGGCATTGAGGTTGACAAAGCGAAGATTGAAGTCATTTCCAATCTCCCTCCTCCCAGATGCGTCAGAGATATCCGAGCTTTCCTTGGCCACGCCAGTTTGTACAGATGGTTTATCAAGGAATTTAGCAAAATTGCTAGACCCTTGACTCTTCTGCTGGCCAAGGATACCATATTCGACTTCAACTCAAGCTGTGTGATTGCGTTCGAATCACTGAAAAGCTCACCCACCTCCGCTCATGTTCTTTCTTCACCTGACTGGACGTATCCTTTTGAGATTATGTGCGATGCATCCGACTTTGCTATCGGTGCGGTCCTAGGACAACACATCGATAAAATGCCGCACGTAATCTACTATGCTAGCCGGACCCTAAATGATGCCTATCTGAATTACACAACAACCGAGAAAGAATTCTTGGCTGTTGTGTTTGCTTTAGAAAAATTTAGGTCTTATCTGATTGGCTCTCCAATCATTATCTACACTGATCATTCAGCTCTACGACATCTTTTTGCGAAAAAGGATGCAAAATCTCGGTTGATAGGTTGGATCCTCTTACTTCAAGAATTTGACCTTGTCATTAAGGACAAAAGAGGATGTGAAAACGTAGTGGCCAACTATCTTTCACGACTTCCTTTTTCGCCGACGCTTCCACTCACAATCAACGATGTTTTTCCTAATGAACAACTCTTGACAGTATCTTGCGAACCCTGGTTCGCAGATATTGTGAACTATTTGGCAACAGGACTACTACCGACCGAATTGTCAAGTCAGGACAGACTTAGATTTCTATCCCAAGTAAAACACTTTTACTAGGACGAACTCTACCTGTTCAAGTACTGTTCCGACCAGATTATTCGTCGGTGTGTTCTTGATAATGAGTTCAAGAGTGTGATGTCGTTTTGCCACGATAAAGCGTGTGGCGGGCATTTTGGCCTAAGAAAGACAGCTGAGAAAGTCTTGCAGTGTGGCCTATACTGGCCACAACTCTTCAAAGATCACATGATTACTGCAAGACTTGCTCCCGGTGCCAACACTTGGGCCGAATTTTCAGGAGAAACGAGATGCCGCTCCAACCAATCTTGGTTGTAGAGATTTTTGATGTTTGGGGGATTGATTTTATGGGGCCGTTTCCCAGCTCTTTTAGAAACCTGTATATTCATATAGCTGTTGATTATGTCTCTAAATGGGTCAAGACAGTGCCAAGCTGTCACGACCCAAACTTTAGATGTGACCGGCACTTAGATTGTATAATATCTAAAGATATGCACACAGTCCAAGTAAGCCGACAACCAAGATCAAAATCCTTTTTTTTTGCGGAATTCTTTATATAAAATTTTTAGTTTTTAGTAAAAATCTCAGTTTATGAAGTTAAATATTAAACAAGTATAAGGTGTTAAGTTTGGTTGCATCTCTAGTTGGGATCAACAATAACAACTACAATCTCAGAATATAGGACATCAATACTAATCCCAGACATAAAGAAAAGAGATAACAATTTATAGAACTAAACGATCTCAACTATCAAATAATATACATATCATCTCTCACTCTAAGTCATATACAGGTCTGATGGAGATTTTCTACATACAAAATACAATACCAAAAGAGAAGGTCACTACATATGTAACCCACCTATCAAAAGATGTGAAAAAAACCGCACAACGTAGATCTGCACCGCTGCTAACCGTCCACTCTACCCCTGTAAGGAACTGTGGCACAACGGGGGTGAGTTGCCAACTCAGTGAATATGACCAACATATAACGGTTAATAATGTAAATGTCACGACCCAAAGTTTGGCCCGTGACCGGCATTTCACGACGTAACGTCTACAGGCGTAACGCGACTAAGTGAACCGAAAACCCAGAAATCAATTCAGTGAAAGTATAGAGTGTTATAAGTTTTAAATGAAAGCACTTACTAACATGTTAAGAAATCTAAGTAAACAATCACCAAGATAACAATATACGACGCCGTAGCGAAGATCGAGATCCACAAGTGGGAACATCACAGATAAAATAAACTGCAAGTACAGTCGGCTCACAACGAGCTCCATACCAGAATACAAATAATATACATCATCGTCCTCACACTGTCTCTACGTCAAATACATACATGGTAGATGGAGAATACTAGATACAACAATATACGAAACTGAAAGATAAACAGATACCGCACAAAACCTACCTATCAGCAAAAGAGCTAGCACACCAACTATGGGGGTATCTGTGTCAAAAGATGCAAAACGCAGCCTGCCGCGACTACTCCGAAGGGCAACCTGCAAACACTGTGGCACAACGGGGGTGAGTTGCCAACTCGTGAATAGAGATAACATATAAAGGTAATCGCGAGCATGCACGTACTGTGCTACTCTATCATATGCCAACAGATGATATCAATATGTGATAAGCAGTATGTGCAATAATCATGCAAGTGCTCTATCAGGTAATATAACTACAGGATGAGGTACAATAATAAATGCTGAGCATGGGCAATATAACATCTACACGGAATGTCAACATGGAATATATAATCGGTGTCCATCAATGCACCCAGATCCTCCAAATAGCTCAGGGCCGGCACTCTCATCGGCCCTCAAATCCTGTAAATCTCTGAGAATCCCGAGTGCCCAACATCGGCACCCAAATATCATAAATACTCGTGTCCAGCATCGACACGCAAATCCTCATCCATCGGGCCCCGTCAGTCCGGGTCAGCCCACGGGCTCCGTCTGCGGTATCGGCCCTCGGCCCCGGCAGTACGGATCACCCCGCATCCATCTATCGACTCTGATCAGTATCTCCCGGATAACTGTCAGGTCCAACCAATCACCGGTAGGTAGTAGTCTCTCTGCCAGGCTCACCGTCTACTACACAGCGAAACCGTTCTCGCCCCAGGGTACCATACCGAGTCCACCATGTACCCGTAATCGACCTCAACCAGCTCCTCGATTCGGGTTCACATATATCACTCTAGCACCGAGGAAACACATGGTGGACGCACCGAAATATCATATCAAGGAAACTGGGTTTTTAAATGATTATATATTTGAAATAGCCACGGTTCCCAAATCCAAAAATCACATGTAATCAAAACCAATATGCAAGTCAATGATCCGATATGATATGTGCATCAAATATGAATATCATGTCAAGTCACATAAAGATGAGCTACAACATAATGATCCGATGTGATATATGCATCAAGTATGAATATCATGTCAAGTCACATATAGATGAGCTACAATATAATGATCCGATGTGATATATGCATCAAGTATGAATATCACGTCAAGTCACATAAAGATGAGTTACACCATAATGATCCGATGTGATATATGCATCAAGTATGAATATCATGTCAAGTCACAAATAGATGAGCTACAATTATAATGATCCGATGGATATTCTACAATGTGAGTGTCATGGCAATTACTAACGGTGTGTGTGTAACATGCAGGATAGTGCTCGTGCAACATGGACCGTTAGTAATGGTGCGGTGTTCTATCAATTCTAGTTTATATCCATATAGCAGGGAATGCAGTATGTATTAAATAGTAGCCATGCACAGTCAATGTATGTAAATGTAGCTATAAGGTCCTATCAGCCCTGACGTAGAACGCCATGCGGGCGATGTCCCCGTAGATGTTAAATCTACTCACCGTAGTCTCTCGCTAGATATAGCCAACAACTTGTTTCCCCTTCTGCGCGGCATCCGTCGTACTCGCCTGCGAACCTAGAATTACATAATATATCATACATAAGCTTGACATCATACAAACACGACATTAAAGCCGAACTAGTAACTCGTGTCATGAACCAAGCGCGCGTGTACGCGATGCGCTAAAACGTGTGATTACGCGCCCGAAGTCACTCCGACGCGTCACGATACGCAGAAACCCAAAACCCATACATACGTATCACGAGTGTCGCGAAGATTAACAAATACGGGAAAAAAGGTATTCTACTCCAGATTTTGATACAGAACAGATATTGCAAAACTATATATACCAAAATAACCCACAAAGCAGCAGACTCCAGTGGACCAAACCCCAAATCCCAACTCACCCATCTGGCCGCAAATTGCGGCAAGAATGAATATTCTGGCGAGCTCACTTGGGAATTGGGCTCCCAGGTTTGGTGTATGCACTCTATACCCCCTATACATTCTACAGTAACATCTAGTTTTGTTCTGGAACATCTCGGGTAGTAGCAGATCCTACAGAGCCTTAAATCAAGTTAAAATCCACACTTTTGCACTAAAATGAAACTTTATGGTATTTCTGTGTAAACTGAAACAAACCTGGCCTAAAAATAGTTCTAATAACCCATAAAAGAGCTAACTCAACTAACAAAACCCTAATCTAACATGTGAATCACAAATATCCCTTAATATCACTAAAAATGCATAAAAATGAGATTTTTGCTAAAGAATACTACAAGTTAAGGAAAAAGGGTGCTAACATGAGTTAATACCTTCAAAACACCTTATGAAACACCAAAATTCCCAGCTCTTGCATCAAGTGTGCAGATTTGCCTTGAACACCTCAAAAACCTCACTTTTACATGGTTTTGTGAAGAGAAGGAGTTGATATGGATAGGGTTTTGTGTAGGGATCAAAGGGAAATGAAAAAGAGAAGAAAAGATGAAGAAAGGCAAGGTTTTTCTGCTGGAAAGTTGCAGAAATTCTGAAGTGGGGAGAAGAGAGAGAAGAGAAGGAAAATGGGGGTCAAAAGTCAAACTTTCACCTAACCACCATGCTCTCAATTGTTTAATTGGATTTTGAATTATGAAAAGGGTTATGATATGATTAAAATGGCGGGGAATTAAAATGAAGCATGCACAAAAGAATTTGCTAACACTTTAAACCTAGGTCTCAAAAAGGTTAAGTGTGCAAAGTGTACACTACAAAGGAAAGTTTCCCAATTTGCTAACACGACTAAATAACTAATAATCCTATGTACACATATATAAAAACACGTACAATTACTAATTATCATGAAAACATTCTAACGGAAATTTAAAGTGTTACAATCTACCCCCCTTAAAGAAATTCGGTTCCCGAATTAAAAAATCTAACTATACGCACCTTCAAAAAGATGGGGATACCTCTTCCTCATCTCGCTCTCGGTCTCCCAAGTGACCTCCTCGCCGCTCTGGCCACGCCAAAGTACCTTGATGGATGGTATTTCCTTCGACCTCAATTTCTTCACTTGTCGATCCAAGATCATCACTGGCTGCTCTGCATAGGAAAGGTCATGCTCAAGCTGGATCGTCGGGTGCTGAATCGCATGTGAAGGATCATGAAGATATCTGCGGAGCATCGAAACGTGAAATACGGGGTGCACGTCTGGAAAACTGGGTGGAAGGGCTAATCGATACGCAACCGCGCCAACACGCTCGAGGATCTCGAAGGGGCCCACATATCTGGGACTAAGCTTCCTCTTCTTCCCAAACCTCATCACGCCTTTCATTGGGGAGACCCTCAAGAAAACATGATCACCAACAGAAAACTCAAGTCTGCGCCGACGACGGTCCGCATAAGATCTCTGTCTACTCTGGGCTGCTCTCATCCTATCGCGAATCAACTGGATCTTCGCGGTCGTTTCCTCCACAAGCTGCGGCCCTAAGATACTGCTCTCACTGAGCTCCGTCCAACAGGTGGGCGATCTGCATCTCCTCCCATAAAGAGCCTCAAACGGTGCCATCTGAATGGTCTCCTGGTAGCTGTTGTTGTAGGAGAACTCTACTAAGGGCAAATGATGATCCCAGCTACCTCCGAAGTCTAAAACGCATGCTCTGAGCATGTCCTCGAGAGTCTGAATAGTCCGCTCTGACTGTCCGTCGGTCTGCGGATGGAATGCTGTGCTGAAACTCAAGCGAGTGCCCAAAACCTCCTGAAGCCTCTGCCATAGCCGGCTGGTAAATTGGGTGCGCCTATCGGACACGATACATGTCGGAACTCCGTGTAGTCGTACAATCTCGTCAATGTAAATCTGGACATACTGAGCAAATCCGAAAGTCGTCTTCACCGGCAGGAAGTGAGCCGCTTTCGTCAAACGATCTACGATCACCCAGATGGAGTCATTCCCTCGACTAGTCCTGGGTAGACCCACAATGAAGTCCATAGAGATCTGTTCCCATTTCCACTCCGGAATGGGTAACGGCTGTAGCTCTCCCGCGGGCCTCTGGTGCTCAGCCTTGACTTGCCAACAAGTCAGGCATCTCGACACAAAATCTGCGATGTCTCTCTTCATTCCGTCCCACCAGTAAACACCTCTCAAGTCATGGTAGATCTTGGTGGAACCGGGATGAACACTATATACCGATCAATGTGCCTCCTCAAGAATCTCGCGCCGCAATCCCTCAGCATCTGGTACGCACAGTCTAGCTCCAAATCGTAGTACCCCTTGATCATCGATCACGAACTCGGAAAATCTGCCCTGTCCCATCTGTGTCCTGATCTCTGAACAACGGTCATCACTGTGCTGTGCCTCATGTATACGGTCAAGCAACTGTGGGGCGTGCACGAACATGCTCAATCTGTCCTCCGATCGGCATAAACTCTAACTGTACCCGGCTGTCACATAAGATCTGCCAATCTGCAGACGACTGCCTCTGCACTGCGCCCAAACAAGATAGACTATCCCTGGGCCTCCTGCTCAAAGCATTCGCCACTACATTCGCCTTGCCCGGGTGATACAAGATCTCACAATCGTAGTCCTTCGCTAACTCCATCCATCGGCGCTGTCTAAGGTTCAGATCTCGCTGCTGAAATATACACTTTAAGCTCTTATGGTCAGTGAATATCTGGCACGACTCTCCATACAGATAATATCGCCAGATCTTAAGTGCAAAGACCACTGCAGCCATCTCCAGATCATGAGTGGGGTAATTCTGTTCATGTTTCTTTAATTGCCGCGAAGCATACGCGATCACCCTGTCATGCTGCATCAAAACGCACCCTAGCCCCACTCGTGAAGCATCACAGTAGACCACAAATCCGCCTGATCCTGAAGGCAATGATAGCACCGGTGTCGTAGTCAGTAGAGCCCGTAGCTGCTGGAAACTGTGCTCACACTCCTCCGTCCAATCGAAGCGAACTCCCTTCCGGGTCAACCCGGTCAAAGGTGTAGCAATGCGAGAGAAGTCCTGCACAAATCGCCTGTAATAGCCTGCCAGCCCTAGAAAGCTGCGAACCTCCGTCACTGGCGTGGGTCTAGGCCAACTCCGAACTGCCTCGATCTTTTTCGGGTCTACACATATACCATCTCGTGTAATCACGTGCCCCAAGAAGTCTATGCTGTCTAGCCAGAAAGCACACTTGGAGAATTTGGCAAAAAGCTGATGCTCCCTCAAGGTCTGCAGTGTAATCTGCAGGTGCTGCTCGTGCTCCTCTCTACTCCGAGAATACACTAAGATATCTTCAATGAACACTATGATGAACAGATCAAGATACGGCCGGGAAAATGCGGTTCATCAAGTCCATAAATGCTGCTGGCGCGTTGGTGAGTCCGAACGACATCACCAAAAACTCATAATGGCCGTAGCGCGTACGGAAAGCTGTCCTAAAAATGTCCTCCTGTCGTACCCGCAGCTGATGATAGCCTGATCGCAAATCGATCCTCGAAAAGTATCCTGCCCCCTGAAGCTGATCGAACAAATTGTCGATGCGTGGTAAAGGATACCTATTCCGCACTGTCACCCTGTTCAGCTGGCGGTAGTCGATACACAAACGCATACTGCCATCCTTCTTCTTGACAAACAGGACTGGAGCACCCCAAGGAGAAACACTGAGTCGAATAAGTCCCTTATCCAGCAAATCTTGCAACTAACCCTTCAATTCTCTAAGTTCCGCCGGGGCCATCCGATAAGGTGGTACAGAAATAAGCCCCGCGCCAGGAACCAAATCATTACAGAAAGAAATATCACGCTTGGGCGGTAGCCCAGGAAGCTCGTCAGGGAACATATCAGGGAACTCGCTAACAACCGGAACCTGATCCATCGGAACCTCTGTAGCTCTAGTATCGCAAACATAGGCGAGAAATCCCTGACATCCCTTCCGCAAAAGCTGTCCAGCACGAAAAGAAGAAATCACACTGTGAGGGGTGGCACCACGGTCCCCCAACACAACAACAACTGACTCGCCGGGAAAACAAAATCGAACTGTCTTCTCGCGGCAGTCAACAGAAGCATAGCACGTGGCTAACCAATCCATGCCCAAAAGAACGTCGAAGTCCAACATCTCAAGAAGGATCAAATCGACCGGCAACTCTCTCTCGCCGATACGGACGGTACAGGATTGGAACACGTGCCTAGCAACAAACGACTCTCCCACAGGAGTAGTCACAACAAGCGGCTGGTCAAACAAACCGGACTCTCTACCCAAACTCGGCACAAAGTGTGTGGATACGTACGAGTGCGTGGATCCGGGATCGAATAACACGTGTGCATCAACCAAACATATTGGAAGGATACCTGAGACCACCGCATTGGATGCCTGTGCGTCCCGATGCGTCAAAGAAAAAACTCGCGCCTGTCCTCCACCTGCGACTGACTGTCCCCTGCCGGCCGCTGGCTGCCCCCTGCCTCGGTCACCTCGTCCTCTATGAACAAATCCTCCGCGACCATGACCTCTCTGTGCATGCGTCTGACGCGGAGTAATAGTAGGTACTATCGGCAATGCCGTCTGGGGTGGTGAAGGTGGTAATGTAACATGTGGTGCTGCCGCCTCACTCCGGGATACCTCAGGACAATCTCGCACACGATGATAAGAACTCCCGCAACGGTAACATCCCGATGATGGTCGCTGACCCTCCTGGGGATAGGAGCTAAACAATCGGCCTCGCCTCGAATCTCTGCCACCTGCAAGGTGCCTGTCACGACGCCGAAAAGGCCGTCTCTGCACTGACGTATCTGCATGAACTCTCTTCGGCTCTGGGACTGCCGAAGTCTCAGCAAGGTGCTCCTCGACCAATAGGGCTGCGTCTACAGCTGCTGCATATGTCTCGTAGTGCTGCGCGCTAATCGTAAGAAACAGTGGTGTAAGCAAGCCTCGGACAAATCTCTTGACTCGCAACTCCTCAGTAGCCACTAGGTACGGAGCATAAACTGATAGCTCGGTGAACAGAACATCATACTCTGCCACTGACATCTCCGGAGTCTGACGTAAGGACTCGAACCTGCGTGCTCGGGCATCTCTGACACTCAGGGGAAGAAAGCGGGCAAGGAATAGCGCCACGAACTCTGTCCAGGTCATAGAAGGAAGACCTGCTGCTCTACCCTTCTCGACTGATTCGCACCATTTCTGTGCAAGACCTTCCAGGCGAAAGCTCACAAACTCAACCCATCTCGCATCTGCGCATCTAAGTGAACGACATATCCGCGCCATCCTATCAATGAAAGACTGTGCGTCCTCGGCCACATCGGTGCCTGTGAAGACCGGAGGCTTCAGCCTCATAAACTCTGACAGCGATACTGTAATAACCTCTGTAATCGCAGGTGCAACTGCCTGCACTGTGGGTACCACCGCGGTCTCTGCAACGGGTGGAACTACCTCTGGTCGCTGCGCTCGAAGTGTCTCAACTAGAGATCCCATCATCTGGCGCATCTCCTGCATACTGGATCCCATCGTCTGGCGTATCTCCTACACACCAGCCCCTAACATAGCAATCTGATCTGTTACGGCAGGAACAACCTGCTCGGGCATAACCGGTGTACTACCCGGATCAGTCCTCGTCTCCGACGAGTCAACTCGAATCTCGGCTCTTGCGGCCGCTCTCTGTGCCCTCGTAGTCTTTGGCGGCATAATGGCTGAAAGGAACAATACGATTCGATAAGGATACGGAAATCGAATCGCAAGAATGTATATACTCAAGAAGGAATTTAAATCAACAAGTCCTAAGGTCGCGTAGGCAGAGTACCATGTCGTGAGTATGCCGCGGAACATATACACGATACGCTACCCTGCTGCAGTTACCTACTCCATCATACCAGGGTCATCCTACACTCCGAAAGGTAAAACCTACGCTCTGATACCAATTTTGCCACGACCCAAAGTTTGGCCCGTGACCGGCACTTAACCACGTAACGTCTACAGGCGTAACGCGACTAAGTGAACCGAAAACCCAGAAATCAAACCAGTGAAAGTATAGAGTGTTATAAGTTTTAAATGAAAGCACTTACTAACATGTTAAGAAATCTAAGTAAACAATCACCAAGATAACAATATACGACGCTGTAGCGAAGATCGAGATCCACAAGTGGGAATATCACAGATAGAATAAACTGCAAGTACAGTCGGCTCACAACGAGCGCGACACCAGAATACAAATAATATACATCATCGTCCTCACACTGTCTCTAAGTCAAATACATACATGGTAGATGGAGAATACTAGATACAACAATGTACGAAACTGAAAGATAAACAGATACCGCACAAAACCCACCTATCAGCAAAAGAGCTAGCACACCAACTATGGGGGTATCTGTGTCAAAAGATGCAAAACGCAGCCTGCCGCGACTACTCCGAAGGGCAACCTGCAAACACTGTGGCATAACGGGGGTGAGTTGCCAACTCGTGAATAGAGATAACATATAAAGGTAATCGCGAGCATGCACGTACAGCGCTATTCTATCATATGCCAACAGATGATATCAATATGTGATAAGCAGTATGTGCAATAATCATGCAAGTGCTCTATCAGGTAATATAACTACAGGATGAGGTACAATAATAAATGCTGAGCATGGGCAATATAACATCTACACGGAATGTCAACATGGAATATATAATCGGTGTCCATCAATGCACCCAGATCCTCCAAATAGCTCAGGGTCGGCACTCTCATCGGCCCTCAAATCCTGTAAATCTCTGAGAATCCCGAGTGCCCAACATCGGCACCCAAATATCATAAATACTCGTGTCCAGTATCGACACGCAAATCCTCATCTATCGAGCCCCGTCAGTCCGGGTCAGCCCACGGGCTCCGTCTGTGGTATCGGCCCTCGGCCCCGGCAGTATGGATCACCCCGCATCCATCTATCGACTCTGATCAGTATCCCCCGGATAACTGTCAGGTCCAACCAATCACCGATAGGTAGTAGTCCTTCTGCCAGGCTCACCGTCTGCTACACAGCGAAACCGTTCTCGTCCCGGGGTACCATACCGGGTCCACCATGTACCCGTAATCGGCCTCAACCAGCTCCTCGATTCGGGTTCACATATATCACTCTAGCACCGAGGAAACACATGGTGGACGCACCGAAATATCATATCAAGGGAACCGGGTTTTTAAATGATTACATATTTGAAATAGCCACGGTTCCCAAATCCAGAAATCACATGTAATCCAAACCAATATGCAGGTCAATGATCCGATATAATATGTGCATCAAATATGAATATCATGTCAAGTCACATAAAGATGAGCTACAACATAATGATTCGATGTGATATATGCATCAAGTATGAATATCATGTCAAGTCACATATAGATGAGCTACAATATAATGATCCGATGTGATATATGCATCAAGTATGAATATCATGTCAAGTCACATAAAGATGAGCTACAACATAATGATCCGATGTGATATATGCATCAAGTATGAATATCATGTCAAGTCATATATAGATGAGCTACAATTATAATGATCCGATGGATATTCTACAGTATGAGTGTCATGGCAATTACTAACGGTGTGTGTGTAACATGCAGGATAGTGCTCGTGCAACATGGACCGTCAGTAATGGTGCGGTGTTCTATCAATTCTAGTTTATATCCATATAGCAGGGAATGCAGTATGCATTAAATAGTAGCCATGCACAGTCAATGTATGTAAATGTAGCTATAAGGTCCTATCAGCCCTGATGTAGAACGCCATGCGGGCGATATCCCCGTAGATGTTAAATCTACTCACTGTAGTCTCTCGCTAGGTATAGCCAACAACTTGTTTCCCCTTCTGCGCGGCGTTCGCCGTACTCGCCTGCGAACCTATAATTACACAATATATCATACATAAGCTTGACATCATATAAACACGACATTAAAGCCGAACTAGTAACTCGTGTCATGAACCAAGCGCGCGTGTGCGCGATACGCTAAAACATGTGATTACGCGCCTGAAGTCACTTCGACGCGTCGCGATACGCAGAAACCCAAAACCCATACACACGTATCACGCGTGTCGCGAAGATTAACAAATACGGGAAAAAGGGTATTCTACTCCAGATTTTGATACAGAACAGATGTTGCAAAACTATATATACCAAAATAACCCACAAAGCAGCAAACTCCAGTGGACCAAACCCCAAATCCCAACTCACCCATCTGGCCGCAAATTGCAGCCAGAATGAATATTCTGGCGGTCTCACTTGGGAATTGGGCTCCCAGGTTTGGTGTGTGCACTCTATACCCCCCATACATGCTACAGTAATATCTAGTTTTGTTCTGGAACATCTCGGGTAGTAGCAGATCCTACAGAGCCTTAAATCAAGTTAAAATCCACACTTTTGCACTAAAATGGAACTTTATGGTATTTCTGTGCAAACTGAAACAAACCTGGCCTATAAATAGTTCTAATAACCCATAAAAGAGCTAACTCAACTAACAAAACCCTAATCTAATGTGAATCACAAATATCCCTTAATATCACTAAAAATGCACAAAAATGAGATTTTTGCTAAAGAATACTACAAGTTAAGGAAAAGGGGTGCTAACATGAGTTAATACCTTCAAAACACCTTATGAAACACCAAAATTCCCAGCTCTTGCATCAAGTGTGCAGATTTGCCTTGAACACCTCAAAAACCTCACTTTTACATGGTTTTGTGAAGAGAAGGAGTTGATATGTATAGGGTTTTGTGTAGGGATCAAAGGGAAATGAAAAAGAGAAGAAAAGATGAAGAAAGGCAAGGTTTTTCTGCTGGAAAGTTGCAGAAATTCTGAAGTGGGGAGAAGAGAGAGAAGAGAAGGAAAATGGGGGTCAAAAGTCAAACTTTCACCTAACCACCATGCTCTCAATTGTTTAATTGGATTTTGAATTATGAAAAGGGTTATGATATGATTAAAATGGTGGGGAATTAAAATGAAGCATGCACAAAAGAATTTGCTAACACTTTAAACCTAGGTCTCAAGAAGGCTAAGTGTGCAAAGTGTACACTACAAAGGAAAGTTTCCCAATTTGCTAACACGACTAAATAACTAATAATCCTATGTACACATATATAAAAACACGTACAATTACTAATTATCACGAAAACATTCTAACGGAAATTCAAAGTGTTACAGTAAATATGACGATCATGCAAACTAAATGTGAATAAGTATAATGTATGATTATCTATGGAAATCATGAATCTACCGTACGAATCTCATAATCAAAACTGAAATCTCATCATTTATTTCCAATAAAAATTTAATTCTCCGTGTCCATCATCGACACAAAACTTCTATTTCTCACAGACATCATTCCTCGAATGATCCTGAAATCAACAATACAGGTCGTTATCATCTAGATATACGCCGTATTTTACCACTCTATCCGGTATCGAGTAACCTCGCTAGGCTCCCCCGCCTCAATGCGGCTATCCTGCCCTTCGGTCTCGACCGGGTCCACCATGTATCCAACTGTATATCTCCCGCACTCAGTATGGATAACGTAAAATCCGCGACCGTATATCTCCCCCACTCGGTCCGGAATGAAATCAAATCATAAAATATCTCATGGTGGACATGACACATCAATTATGAAAATCACTGGATTTATGTAATAGTATTCAAAACTCAAAACCATAAATCCTCAATAATACATTTACCTCTTATATCAACATGAAATACGCAGATACTAAACATGATATTAATGATGCAATTTACTTCTATTATTGGTGTGTAAGATACGATATGAATCATTTTAACAAGAATTTTGCTAAGTGTAAAAGTGATATGGTAATATCGACGAGGTGTGTGTAACATATAAGATGTGCACGTGGCATGACTCGTCGATACTTGTGTAGTGTTCTAGCAACTAAACAATTATTTATGTGCATGGTGAATGTATATTGTCAATTTGGCATAACAAAAACAAAGCATTAAGTCAAATAAAACTACGGGCGTAAAACGCCATCTTTACAAAATTCCTCGATAGATGTTTAGTCTACTCACCGGAAAACGTCGAATCTATTCAGGAATTGCCAATCCTTTCTCTTTCCTCGCTGCCTCCGAAAACCCCGTATTCGAATCTAATATCATAAATTAATTTATTTAAGTCAACGGCTACTCCGACATGACGGAAATGAAAAACACCCGTTCCCACGTACTAGTTATATTGTATACGACTATATCGAGCTATTTACCACTTAACCTTACTGGATTTTAACCCTAACTTGCATCGCTACAGAATTTAAATCGCGATGCATTTTAACCGTGTCGTATTTTGTGTGTTTAGATATCTTATCCGATACACGCTTCCAGATTCTATCTGTAGTGAAACTAATTTGTTTAAACAACACCAAAATGACCAAAATTATACACTGAAATACACCCAACCATCCAAAACTACCTAGCTACCTACAAAACCGGCGACGCCGGATTTTCCCTTTTGGTCGCCGGCCCAAATCTGAGCCCTCTGGTTCGTGATCCTATGGGTTGCTCTAAGTGTTACATACATCATTTAGGTCTTATTTAGTTGAGTTAATTATCTTCCAAACAAAAGCAGATTCTAACAGAGCCTATAATTAACTAAAATACGATATTATGGAACTTGTTCGATTCAATTTAGACTAAGTACAGAACTTAAATTTCCTACTGTGATTAAGAAATTACCTACAATAAGTTGTTGGAATAACCCTTCCAAGATGCTAAGCCCCTTGTCCTAGCTTGATGGTGATGAAAACCTAGAAGCTAGCTTCCTTCTTCTTCTTCTTCTTCCTCTTGTTCTTTCAATGTTTTTTTTGTTTTTATTTTCTTTTCTTTAGATTTTCAGAATTTTAAATTTACCACTGATCTGAACAAGGTTTATATATGGCAAATGAAAGAGATAAGGTAAAGAAGGAGGTGTGATCAAGTTAGAGGTAATGGTTTCATGCAATTAGGAGGTGTGAGGTGAGTGTTGTGCATGCAAGCAAGAGATGTGCTTGCATTATCTTCTTATTTTGTTTTAATCTACACTAAAATTTTGAGCTAAAATGTTTCCTATCACATTTTCATTTACACCCTTAACAATTTTCCATTTGCACAAAAATCCTAACTTTACCTAAAAAACCCCTCACAACTTAGTTTATTACAAGGCGCTCATTTTATTAAAATGAAGCTAAAATTATCACTAAACCCTTATAACTTATTTATGTTGCATACTAAATTTTTTTATTTAATTTGTTTTACAATGAACTCATGAAAATGACTTATTTTTTTTAATAGCTTTGTGATTTATCATATTATTATTAAATTACTTCGTTTTATTTATTTCTAAATTTTCAAAATGCTACAATATCCCCCCTTAAGAAAATTCGGTCCCCGAATTTAAAATAATTAACCAGACATACCTTCGAAAAGATGTGGAAATTTCTTCCGCATCGCATCCTCGGTCTCCCAAGTAATCTCCTAGCTATTCTTTCCTTGCCAAAGAACCTTTACAGATGGAAGTACCCTTGATCGTAGTTTCTTTTCCTGCCTGTCAAGAATAGCGACTGGCTGCACTGTGTAGGATAAATCCGGCTCAAGCTATAAGGTCTGATGCTGGATCGCGTGAGAAGGATCGTGAAGATACCTGCGAAGCATCGAAACGTAGAACACCGGATGCACGTCGGGAAAACTCGGTGGAAGTGCTAAATGATAAGCTACATCACCCACTCTCTCCAGAATCTCGTAAGGTCCGACATATCTGAGGCTGAGCTTCCCCTTTTTCCCGAAACGCATCACACCTTTCATTGGAGATACCCGAAGGAACACATGATCTCCCACCCAAACTCGAGTCTACGACGTCGTCGATCTGCATACGATTTCTGTTTGCATTGGGCCGCCTTCATTCTATCCCGTATCAATTGAATCTTCTCTGTAGTCTCCTGTACTATCTGCGGTCCCAAGATCCAACTCTCGCTCAGTTCCGTCCAGCAAATGGGTGATCGACATTTCCTCCCATACAAAGCTTCAAAGGGTGCCATCTGGATCGTCTCGTGAAAACTGTTGTTGTACGAGAATTCTATCAAAGGTAGGTGACAATCCCAACTACCACCGAAATCAAGGCTACAAGCCCGAAGCAAATCCTCTAGTGTCTGAATGGTCCGCTCCGACTGACCATTTGTCTGTGGGTGAAAAGCTGTACTAAAACTCAACCGTGTACCAAAAACTTCTTGAGATGCTGATTGTTCTCAAAAACTGTAATTACCGCAATCAGAAACGGCGTCGCTTCGCAGCTAGCCGGTGAGTGCGGGTCGATCCACAGAGACGGGTAAATTCCTTTTATGTGTTTTAACGAGTTGATTCTATTTGTCGTTTTGGTTTTATAAAAATCTAGATCTAAAACTTAATTAATCTAATTTAAATTCTTGCTAGGGTTAGGCTTAGAGGAAGTTTTGGAGATTGATGTTTCCTTCACCGCTTTCAATGCTGTATTCTAGATCCATTAGGTGTTATAGTAATTATCGATAAAGTGGATACGACTCTTTTGGGAAGATGTCTTCTTCCTCTAGATTCGTATCCTTCCTTTATCGTTAATTACCCTAACCCCCATGGAAAACGCGCGCAACCGACCCTTTATACTGCGGTTCACCGTTACCTCGAGGGGTAGGGTGCCGCAGGGAGCGGTTGTGCGCGCATGCATGGAGTTCTTAATGGGTTAGTTTAATATGGCATTGAAAGGGGTGAGAGATCTCATCTCTCAACCCTTTCCCTAAGGCTAACCCTAACAAGCGAGGAGACTACTCGCTCATTAGGGGATGAAAAGACATTATAATTAAAAGAATGAAATACTTACTAATGGTGATGGCTCCCTCCAAGCGATAAAGAACAGATCTGAATGTCACTTCCAGAATTTCTGAATTTTATTTATTGAAAAGAGGCATACAATTTTTAGATCTAAAATTACAATTTATAGGAAAATAGGAAACCTAGGGTTACAGGCTCTCGCACATGCGCAATTACAGATTTGCCCACATAAAATCCCAACACCCACAACAAAACACCGTCATAGAAAAATCGCGCCGACACGCGCACTAGATGGCCGCGGAACCGCGGCTCCAGGCAGGGTTTAGCCGCGGATCCGCGGCCAAAGAAGGGAGTTGGGTCCTGTGCTTTTTGGGCTTAGTTCAGTGGCTCTTTGGGCTTCTGTTTTTACTCTTCTTTTCTCTGTTGGACTTCTGGATCTTCTCCAGATTTTTAGTGAAGACTTGTATTGGGTTTTTTAACCGTTTCACTTGACTTTTTGGACCTTGCACTGTTCTTCGACTAGGCTTGACTGAGATCCGTCTAATTGTTGGTCAAAAGTCCTTTTTTCTGTTGTTTTGTGTCTTTCTCACTGTATTTGCTCCAGAAACCTATAACCTGTAATATGCAACAAACGTGCGTCAAGAGTACCTGTTTATTTATAAAAAGGATAAGAATAGGGGAATGATAAATGCAATATTATGGTCTGAACAAATACCCCCAAACTTACCTTTTGCTCGTCCTCGGGCAAACTTATTATTTTATTCACTAAAATCCTAACCGCACTTTCGCAGGGAAACGCGATTGCACTGAGCATGTGCAACAAGCCGTTAAACCTCTAGGTGTCCCTAGTAGGAGGAGTGTTGTCTCCTGAGGGTTTTCAGCGGATACTACCCACAAAATCCTATCAATTCAGCCCATTAACTTTTGTTCTCCAATTAGGTCTTCTAATAAGGAATTCTATTATCTTCTACTTGTAAATTATCCACCCATATTCTTCACGCTTCCTCATTATTTAACTTAAGATTATATATGTTATGTAGACCTACTTAGCTTTTGGCATCTCTTAAGTCTTCCTTCTAGGGTTTCATCTCCACTTAGGAATTTCTATCAACTCTATTAAAGATACAAGTTCTATTCTTCATTCCTTTCTGTTAGTTATATGTATGCCCTAGAGGCCATTACTATACATAGGATGTATATTGTAGTGGATGCTGGGACATATATAGGGAGGACTTTCTTGCTCGACATGATAGTATGCTATCTGGTTGCTCTTTACCTTAACGTGTATACTGATTGTCTCTCTGTTACATGTTGGTAAAGCCCTTAGGATCTGTACTTGACTACCTGGACTATGATGCGGATCATACTAGTGGGGACATGGTAGTCTATAAGTACATCCTTCAAAGTCCCTAGTCGTGGGTGTATCGAGACGGGGCATCGATATACCAGAGTAGACTAGCGTGTACCTTCTCGACCCATACAGATGGGCGATGGATGATCCCATATCCATCGGTGTTTGACATCAGAGGAGATATACGGGTGCTCAGTAGAGACTGGGTACACTGGACGGACTCGCCGAGAACTCCCAGATGGTATTATACCTCACGTCAGATGGCAGTTCTCTGGTGACACTGGTACAGAGTAGTCTGTTGACCCGAGATCGTCATAGAGTCTTGTGTGGTTCCCACTGTGCTTTGATTTCCATCTTACCACGTCCAAGAGGGCGTGCAAAACGGTGGTTTTTGGGTACAGTCCCGAGTCACATGGAGGCAATGAGCGATAGGAGGGGATTCGTCTCTCCCGGTATATGGGAGTTGATGTTGCGCTGTGTTCGATTGGCTATAACAGGAAATCCCTGGCCAGGGTTGCTGAGATTTACTGGTAAGTGTTACCAGTAGTTTCTCGAACAGTTATAGACCTCATATCGACACGACTTATCGAGCTACTGGGGTCTGACGTTTACCACCCCTAGGCGAGATATGCAACATATCAGACGATCAGACCGGACTGTACGGTAGTGTTACTGGTCGGATTCACTGGAGTGTGAGCGGGCTTGCTCGTCGATCTTCAGATCGCTCAATACCCGGGTGGCCGTTACGTTTAGCAGACCGCTTGCGGCTTGTGGATGTTTGATATGATCATCATCCGCTGCCGGCGTATTGACGAGTCTTTAGAGTCCTACACAGAGGTTTCCTGGGTCAAGCGAAACGAAATAGGAGCGCATATGAGATATGTGCGGGACCGAGAATAATGCGTGTATGTGATACCGTATTCTATTCTCGCGATAAATATATCGAAAGGTTGTATGCGATATAACCTAGTTATCGATTCAAGCGTTGATTCGATAAGCCGATATATAAGATACCAGTCGGTTATGTGCGCATGACCGGATCATTGAATCAAATGTTGATTTAATGATTTAATGCATATTAATATATATATGATATATTACTTTGCATCAACTAGTATCGGTTTACTTAAGATGGATTTTCTCACTCGGATATGCGCATTACATATGCGATATGATTTTGTGCATTTGAATGTATCATGTTTGATGATACATGTTTACTTGGTTAAGTGCAAAGATTTAAACCATGGTTAAAAGAATGGTTAGGGTTTCTTTTCCTTTATTTATCTATTTATTTATTTATTTATTTATTGATTTTTGGAAAATAAAAGGCAAGAGAAAAGGATGGTGGCTATTTTTGTTTTAAGTTGAAGTTTCATGAAGCTTTGACTTTGTCCACCATTCTTATCTCATGCTTAACCTAACCATTTGAATTAACCCTAGTTAAATCTCTACACATAACCATGGTTATATTATGATAAGAATTGATTTTCTTTTATTATTCTTTTTTAACTTATCATAATATCTTTCTTCTTCTTCTTCATTCTTCAAGTGAAGAAAAGAAAAGTCCATCAATGGTGATTGTTGGATATGAGTGAGAAATCCAATTCTAAAGTTAACCCAATTCCTATTTCTTCATCCTCTACCTCTTGCCAAGTAGTAGAGTGTGTTTCCTTCACAAGATTTTAGGGTTTGGTGAAGGTGGAGCTTGATTCATCGATGCCTCGACGTAGATCATCTTCGGCATGGACATCGACGACCTAGCTTGCCCATTCTCCGACGAAGTCGACTCTAGAGCCCGGATTTGATTTGGACAGCGGAGATGACCTCGTTGCGGAGCCGTGGAGGTGGATATCCGGATCTACAAAGGTTGTAATTTCCGTATCTCTTTAGTTAACTGTTAACTAGTTCTTGTTCGCCTAGATATCTAGCAAACGATCCGTACTTTAGGGTTTGTAGGCACCATAATTTTTGAAATTGCCATGGTTGATGGCTTGGAAGACCTCACTAGTGTGCCTAGGAACCCTGCAGTGGTATCAGAGCCTAGCTAGAGCCTTAGGCGATCCCCGGACGGAATTAGAAACCCGATCGAACCAAAATCCCATTGCAAAATTGCTCTCTGTACTTTTTTCAAAACTGTTGATTTTTGGCAATTAAAAATATCCAGAAAAACAAGCAGGTTTTTTTAAGAATTACTGTGAAATTTGGTACCCTAATTCCACAAAAGCGCGGCGGAAGCGCCGCACAAAGGGGGTTTGCGCGGCGGAAGGGCCGCCAATAAGAAGCCGACACGTGTCAAATTTCACAGTAACTCGTAAAATTCAATGCTCATTTTCCTGGAATATTTAAACTGAACTCAAGAGTTGAGTTGTTCTGAGTTGTTTTGGGAATCATTGTTTCGATCGGAAAGTCTAATTCTGTCCATGTGTTTTCCGGATAAATTTTAGAATATGTTAAAAAGTTCGACCGGATATAAATACCCGATTTTTCCCCTGTCGGGAAATTTCCAAGTGTTGGATTTTTCCGTAGTTTAACGACATTCTAAGTAGTGCAAGTAACGCGATGGACCCTCTAGAAGACACAAACCTTAACTCGATTATGTGACCGTCTTGAACTGCTCTTTGAACCTTCGGGTTTGGGGCAGTACGGCGTGCCACATGTGAGGCGTTGGCTTGACCCTTCTACGGCTGGACCGTTGGTACTGAGGCACGAACGGAATGTTGTTATACTTGTTTCATGTGTTGATCAGTATCGGGAAAACTTGGGTGTTCGATTGTTCGATCGAAAAGTTTAACATTTTCTGTTTATCTGGAATGGGATACAATAATTGGAATTCACAATAAGTTATATGATAACTGAATGAATGTTATAAACGTAGCAATTTAGTCTCACTTGATCGGTTGCCACGGAATTTTGATGTGATCAAAAGTCCGTCGCAATCACGTAGCGTACGCGGATACTCGCCGGGTAAACTTAATAGACAGCCTCACTCCATAGCCCCGACCAAGTGACTGTAGGAGAACCCCGTCGCCGAAAGCATCCGTTCGGGTGCTCGCGGTAGCGGTGTTCCGCCTTGGTGCACTTCGTCGACGGTGTCGGGGGTGCGGCCGTCTACTGAAGTTTGCGACGAGTATTCGATCAGGATGTCGGGAATCTTGTTGAATTGCCCGACTTGATATTGAAAAGTGTTTTCGATAATGAGACTAAAATGCGGGGTTTATAATTGTTAGGCATGTGATGTCTAAGGTATTCATTTGATTAGGCATGCGATGTCTATGCAGATTGCGGATTCCAACTGTTGTAGTTTTACACTTTCTTTTCTGTGACCGTAAGTGTAAAATGTGATATCGCCGGTTTCGTTGCTATATGTCAACGAAAATTGGGATGGACATATTTACTTACGTTGATGACATGTGATGTTATGTGTTGCTGGATATGTTATATTGGATCGTCGTGTTTGAATAGCCGGGGGTTTTTATGTGAGATGAGTGTTTTTCATTTTCATTCATGTAAAAACTTGTATGCAATATTCTTTTATTTGGGGCGCTTCCAGGTTGCGGGAGTTGTCACCTGTTGTATATTATTTACTTTTCCGCACTAGGATAGACCCAAGGAGGGGAGCACAAGTAACCAGGTTCTGGAGTCCAGTGGGAGACCAACTCGAGGAGTCGAGTCCGGGTCTCCTAACTCTAGAATTGGTAGGGTTGCTTGCCGCTCTCGTAGGGGTCTAGGGGTGTGGGTTTGGCTATTCATCACGACCGTGGAATCCGTGTTTTATACTGGCTCGTATTGAAAACACGGACGTCCTAGTATATCCAATATTTCATATGATTCTTCTGCTGCGATATCTGTGATGTGATCATGTGATGTTTCTGTGATAGATATAGTATATAGTATATATGATATATTATATAGACGTTACTTATGTTTTACACCCGCGCTAGCCCTGCCCTGCTCTGCCGTTAGTTACCTAACCTAACGGTGCACGAGGGGACATCGAGGCGAATACGGATGGCATAAGTGTACGTCATATCTATCTGTGATGTTTAGGTACTTAAATGATGGGACTTCATTAATGTGATTAATGAAATAAAAGAAACCTAAGATGTTGTAGAATCGAATTTCAAAATAAAACAGGTAGCTACAGTTCTTGCTTTGCACAGCGGTATATGTGATATATCCTGCACCTTATTCGATGAGGAAAGGACCGAGATCCCTTCACCGGGAGTGACTCCTTTAGCAATAACTGGCAGATGCTACACACTCGGTTTGTCTTTTGATTGCTTTTAAGAGTTTTTGCTTTGCACAGTGATATATGTGATATATCCCGCACCTCATTCGACGAGGAAAGGACCGACGATCCCTTCACCGGGAGTGACTCCTTTAGCAAAACTAGAAAAGCCTCAAAAGCACTCCATTTCAAAATCATTCGATCCTACAACGATATCAAGTTCATTACGCAATAGGTTTTCAGAAAAACCTGTCGTAGCCCTCCGTCATTTCAGATAAGTTGTATATAGTATTCGTGCTGCATTTGTTGGCTTTCGTCAAGGTGCAGTGTGCGGTAGCTATATGCTGCTTATCTGCTAGCATACGATGCGATTGGATTAGGGTAGTCGTGCGGCTTTGTTGGCTTTCGTCAAGGGTCGTGCGGGTGGGTTTAATTCGATCAAGAAATGTACGGGTTGAACTTGACTAGCGGGCTATGGTTTGTTGGCTTTCGTCAAGGTCATAGCACGTTAGGGGCAAAATATTATCGGGAATTTCAAGTGTTGAAATTTGCAATGAGATTGCATACCTTCTATGAGATAGTTGGATCCCGATACCCGCTGCGAGTAAGAGTTACTCCTGGGAGAGTTTTATACATTACAATTAGCCGATCAAGTAGGTGTCTAGAAAGGTGTCAACGAGGTTATGCCTCTGGGAAAACGAGGTTTACATTAATTAGGTTCGTGCGAAAGCACGGGGGACCTCCCTCAAAGTACCGACACTGGCCTGGCTGAAAGATTGGCGAACTTGTAGTGTGTAATTAATCCCGGCTAGTCTTTCCTTTTAGGGTTTGAAGGAAGATTTGATAAAAAGCAGTGGGAGCCATCCTGATTAGATAAAATAATAACCAATCTATTCTTGACAGAGCGCACGCTGAGTGTTTTCTTCTCTCTCTCTCCTGGTAGCGACCATATCACGCCTTAATCAAGATAATAATACGGATTATTGACCGAACCCGCTTGTTATACTGAGCTGGGGAACGTTGGTCCCGCTCCAACTTATAATTGTTATAAGACAGAGCAGGAAATTGGGGAATACCAGAATTCCCGTGCCGCCCAAACGAAGAGAGTGCATGCTGATGCATCATCTTCGGGTTTGTTCATTATACAGAACTGTTTCTCTGTAACCTCTACGTCCTGGGTATGTGATACCAGATCAGGATCCCAGATATGTAATCTGTTACATAGGGCTACAGAAAGGTAGAGAACTGAGAACGGGTGATAAGTTTCATGAGGCAGAAAACGGGGCAAGAGTTGCAGCCAAGTCTGTCGGTCACTGTCATCCTGTATTACAATACATTGATTCTGAACGAATGATATTAGATACCGAACCTGATATACAAAATCATATCTGTCTCTTTATTAGTAAAGAAACGATATAATTTTGTATTGTTGGATAATGTTTTGAACATTTCCTATATCAAAAGTTGATCGGTTCAGGCACGTTATCTAAAAGCATTGATGTTCTAAATCAAACTACAGTTCTTTAGTATACAGAACATACACAAGAGGAAGAGTTCAGAAATGAACGAATCCTTCTTGAGGTATTGTAGACTAGGTCATATCAATGCGACCCGACTGGCTGAGTTACATTTAGATGCATATTTAAATCAGTTTGAATTTACATCTTGTGAAACTCGCCAGTCATGTCACAAAGATAAGATGACCACAGCTCCGTTTACTGGAAACAGAGAAAGAGTTAGTAAACTCTTGGGATGATACATGTTGATGTATGTTAGGTCCCCTGTCTACAAATGCCAGGACTGGTTCTTTGTACTTCATTACGTTCTCTGATGATCTTTCGAGTTTCAGACCTATGTTCAAGTTGAAACACAAGTCCGAACCTTTTGAGATATTCACAGAATATAAGTTAGAAGTAGAGAACCAAAATACGGGTATAAGTATTATGTCCTTTGATGTGATCAAGGAGGAGAATACTTGAGCACGGAATTCCTGGATTATTCTAAAGGAGAATGAGATTCTCTCTCAGCATTACTCCTCCGAATACACCATAGCACGATGGTATATCGGGGCGGAGCAATCACACCCTATGTGATATGGTGTGCTCTATGATGAGTACTACTGAGTTACCTATTTCCTTTAGGGAGTTATGCACTTGAGAAGCTGCATACCTATTGAATAAGGTTCAAATCAAATCAGTTGCCTACCACTTCATATGTGATATGATAAGGGAAGAGCCCATCTCTTAAGTTAGTTAAGATTTAGGGTTGTCTGGCCTATGTCTAAAAGAAAAATCCGGACAAGCTCGAGGCAAGGTCTGTTATGTAGAACTGGAAAGGTTCCAGCTATACTAAATACAGCAGATGATTTGATAAAACCAAAGGATTCAGTAGAAACCAACGAACCTCAGCCTCTCCGCCGATCTAGTTGGGTTCCTCACCCACCTGAGAGATACTTCAGTTTCTCTATGACAGTGAGAGCGAGGATTGCATCATGAGATGATGACCCAACTAGTTTCGAGCAGGCCATCAGGAGTAAGACTCTGTAAGAATGGCTGGATGTTTAGCGATCTGAGATGGAATCCTTATACACCAGCAAAGTATGGACTTTAGCTGCAAGATCTGAAGGGTTAAATCCCCATCAGAAGCAAGTATATCTTGAGAAGATTACTTGGTGTAGATGGAAAAGTTGAGACTTTCAAAGCTAGACTTGTTAAAGCTTTTCGTCATCGACCAGGCATGGATCATGATGATACCTTTTCAAGTGACTATGCTTAAGTCCATCCAGATCCCACTTGCCATGGCTACATACCATGACTGCGATATCTGGTGGTTGGGTGTCTTGACTGCTTTTCTAAATGATGATTTAGAAGAGAGCGTCTATAAGTACACAGCCAGAGGGCTTCGTAGACAGTGGGAGCAGCGGAAACGTGTGCAAGATGCTTTATTAGATAAAGCAGGCATCGCGGAGTTGGAACGTCTGTTTTGATGAAGTAGTCAAAGAGTTTGACATCATCAAAATGGTAGATGAACCTTGTACAAACAAAAAGGTAGTAGGGAGTATGGTGACGATCCTCGTAGAGTACGTGGATGACATACTCTTGATAAGAAAGGAGTTTCTTATGCTACGCTCGATCAATCTCCGCTTATCACCATGATTCTCCATATAGGATCAAAGTGATACCTCCTAAATCCAGGGTTTTGGATCTATGAGATAGATCTAAATGGATGTTGGGATTCTCACTAGTTGTAGTGAGATGGTATCAATCGATCCTGGGGAGAATCACTGGAAGGGTTCCAGGGTGATAAAGACGACTGAATGTCAGTCGCAGGCATTGTCTTTACCCTCAGTAAAGGGACGGTATGTTGGAAGAGTTCCAAGCTAGATACCGTGACATACTAGACGATAAAGGCTGGATACATCGCTACTTAAGATGCTACCAAAGAGGCTGTTTGGGTGTATATTAGTTCATGAGATGAACTACGTTCCAACCATTGTGAGACAATGGAGTTGTGGCTCATGCCAAGGAACGCAGGTCCCATCAGTGATCCAGACATATTCTAAGGCAGTATCGCCTGATCATGGAGATAGTTGATCTCCAGGGTGATCGAGGTTTGGAGAGTAGACTCAGAGGACAACACAGCGGATCCACTCACAAAGGCCTGTTCCCAGAGAGAGACTTTTATGGGATGGTTGAGTATGAGATACTGCAACCACTGCTACAGATGGCCCTAGTGCAAGTGGGAGATTGTTAGTTATATGTATGCCCTAGAGGCCATTACTATACATAGGATGTATATTGTAGTGGATGCTGGGACATATATAGGGAGGACTTTCTTGCTCGACATGATAGTATGCTATCTGGTTGCTCTTTACCTTAACGTGTATACTGATTGTCTCTCTGTTACATGTTGGTAAAGCCCTTAGGATCTGTACTTGACTACCTGGACTATGATGCGGATCATACTAGTGGGGACATGGTAGTCTATAAGTACATCCTTCAAAGTCCCTAGTCGTGGGTGTATCGAGACGGGGCATCGATATACCAGAGTAGACTAGCGTGTACCTTCTCGACCCATACAGATGGGCGATGGATGATCCCATATCCATCGGTGTTTGACATCAGAGGAGATATACGGGTGCTCAGTAGAGACTGGATACACTGGACGGACTCGCCGAGAACTCCCAGATGGTATTATACCTCACGTCAGATGGCAGTTCTCTGGTGACACTGGTACAGAGTAGTCTGTTGACCCGAGATCGTCATAGAGTCTTGTGTGGTTCCCACTGTGCTTTGATTTCCATCTTACCACGTCCAAGAGGGCGTGCAAAACGGTGGTTTTTGGGTACAGTCCCGAGTCACATGGAGGCAATGAGCGATAGGAGGGGATTCGTCTCTCCCGGTATATGGGAGTTGATGTTGCGCTGTGTTCGATTGGCTATAACAGGAAATCCCTGGCCAGGGTTGCTGAGATTTACTGGTAAGTGTTACCAGTAGTTTCTCGAACAGTTATAGACCTCATATCGACACGACTTATCGAGCTACTGGGGTCTGACGTTTACCACCCCTAGGCGAGATATGCAACATATCAGACGATCAGACCGGACTGTACGGTAGTGTTACTGGTCGGATTCACTGGAGTGTGAGCGGGCTTGCTCGTCGATCTTCAGATCGCTCAATACCCGGGTGGCCGTTACGTTTAGCAGACCGCTTGCGGCTTGTGGATGTTTGATATGATCATCATCCGCTGCCGGCGTATTGACGAGTCTTTAGAGTCCTACACAGAGGTTTCCTGGGTCAAGCGAAACGAAATAGGAGCGCATATGAGATATGTGCGGGACCGAGAATAATGCGTGTATGTGATACCGTATTCTATTCTCGCGATAAATATATCGAAAGGTTGTATGCGATATAACCTAGTTATCGATTCAAGCGTTGATTCGATAAGCCGATATATAAGATACCAGTCGGTTATGTGCGCATGACCGGATCATTGAATCAAATGTTGATTTAATGATTTAATGCATATTAATATATATATGATATATTACTTTGCATCAACTAGTATCGGTTTACTTAAGATGGATTTTCTCACTCGGATATGCGCATTACATATGCGATATGATTTTGTGCATTTGAATGTATCATGTTTGATGATACATGTTTACTTGGTTAAGTGCAAAGATTTAAACCATGGTTAAAAGAATGGTTAGGGTTTCTTTTCCTTTATTTATCTATTTATTTATTTATTTATTTATTGATTTTTGGAAAATAAAAGGCAAGAGAAAAGGATGGTGGCTATTTTTGTTTTAAGTTGAAGTTTCATGAAGCTTTGACTTTGTCCACCATTCTTATCTCATGCTTAACCTAACCATTTGAATTAACCCTAGTTAAATCTCTACACATAACCATGGTTATATTATGATAAGAATTGATTTTCTTTTATTATTCTTTTTAACTTATCATAATATCTTTCTTCTTCTTCTTCATTCTTCAAGTGAAGAAAAGAAAAGTCCATCAATGGTGATTGTTGGATATGAGTGAGAAATCCAATTCTAAAGTTAACCCAATTCCTATTTCTTCATCCTCTACCTCTTGCCAAGTAGTAGAGTGTGTTTCCTTCACAAGATTTTAGGGTTTGGTGAAGGTGGAGCTTGATTCATCGATGCCTCGACGTAGATCATCTTCGGCATGGACATCGACGACCTAGCTTGCCCATTCTCCGACGAAGTCGACTCTAGAGCCCGGATTTGATTTGGACAGCGGAGATGACCTCGTTGCGGAGCCGTGGAGGTGGATATCCGGATCTACAAAGGTTGTAATTTCCGTATCTCTTTAGTTAACTGTTAACTAGTTCTTGTTCGCCTAGATATCTAGCAAACGATCCGTACTTTAGGGTTTGTAGGCACCATAATTTTTGAAATTGCCATGGTTGATGGCTTGGAAGACCTCACTAGTGTGCCTAGGAACCCTGCACTTTCTCTTATCTAGATTCCAATCACATACCCCTACGTGTGTGTATAGATCACCCCCTACACTTGGAAATTCAAATTAAGCAATCAACCCCTTGTCCGTTGTCCAAAGTACTAATTAGTTAGTGAATTTAAATGAAATTTGCTTACACATCCTTCATGCGACTGTTAATACTTCTTGAGGTACCAACGACCGATTACAAAATGCGTTTGCACTTTAAAGCATACTTCCTAGTCTTTGCAACACCCAAGGCTTTAGCAGTGACTCCCAAACAAGTTGGTCTAAGGCACTAGGTGATGAAGCACCCTCGCTAAATATTTTTCTATTTTTGCAGCCTTAAGTAATCACAAAACCAGTGTCCATTTTTTTTTTCTTTATTCACACTTTTTCATACTAAGGACTTTAGACAAGAGCCTTTCAAGGTCTCTTCTACTATTCCAAGTTTCAAGGTGCGTGATTGTGCAATTTGTAGGGTATACGTTTTCAGAATCTAGACTTAAGCTAGGAACTATTTTTCAAACTTATACTCTAATAAGAACATCAATACTCTTCCCTCATTTTGACTTAGCCCAAGAAGTGAACCCAAAGTTTGCCTATTTCTAAATAAACTACAAGGCATATATTTTCTACTGTTAAACTTTAAGGAATGTTATTTTTAGGGTTTTTAATTCACTAAGTCTAAGATCTAGTTGTTCCTAGCCAGTTAACCTATCTGTCAAACTCTAGTCAATTAGCCAAAATTGAATACAATAATTTTTATAATTTTTGAAAATTTTCAATTTTATGGATTTTTCAAATAAATATGCAAATGCAAAAATATGTACAAATGAATGCAAAGGAAGAAGACGTACCGAGCATACCCCCAAACTTGAACTTGACTGTGTCCTCACTGTCATGCTAAACCAAGAGGGTCAAAATACCGATACTCTCCTGTTTATTTATTTATAATTTTTTTTATTGTTAAGAAAAACAAAAATATGTACAAAAAGACCCTCCTCCAAACTTCAATTAAACTATGTTAGATAATACTGCCCAACTTTGCATCGGCCAAAAGTCAACACCAACCATTTGAAAAATTTATCAGTAAAGAATATTGATTGGTGAAAAAATAAGTTGTGGTGGTCCGCAAAGAATTGGGGAAGATAGAAGTAGTGGAATGGGAGGTGTGGAGGTAAATATACAGGTGATGGTGATGTATCGATACGAGAATGTAAGTGATCAGCAATCAGTGGAGTGTTGGCATTCTCGTACCTTATTAAAAGAAATGGGGGTATTTCAACTTCTAAGGGAGGAAGTTGGCTCACCACAATACCCCCAAGATGTTCCTGTGGATCCTCTATTGACATGGCATCATCCATCAATTGTGTATGATATTCACTTATGAGGGAACTTATCTCCTCGATGTCCGCCATAGTCCAACTAAAAACTTGCCGCCTATCTTGTAAGACTTTTAAAATAGCGTTCTCTTGCTCGAAGGCTAGAGAGGCTGATATGATAATGGGAAAAGTCTCATTCTCACCTATTTAAGCATATCTACGGTGAGACGGCAAGGGCATGAGTTCGAATTTCTGAGGCGAAAGAACCATTGCGCAATCTACCTCGAACTCAAAGGACTCTAACACAGGTTTGAAATCACTGCAAGCAACCGATTCGGATGGTTCGACTGACTCATCCAAAAATTCAAACGACTCATATTCGGGCTGTGAGTCGTCATCATCCAAAAAAGTGAAACATTCATAATCAACATCGGTTGTGTCAACGGTAGTAGGCTCAAGGAGGGACGCACTAGTGGCGTCAAAACTGTTTTCATCAAATAGAAATCTTTCAAGCTCGCAGTCCTCCTGCGTGATTTCGTGAATAGAGCAAACTTCTCGTGTACTATTTTTAGGTACGGGGGGCAGACTTCCCATCTTATAAATATTGAACTCACTAGACCTCTTTCCGAAGGATAGGGTCATGGAGCCATTGCGACAATTTATTACGGCATTGGAAGTAGCCAAAAATGGTCGACCAAGAATCACCGGAATTTGGTTTATTGGGTTAGCAACAGGTTGTGTATCCATAACGATAAAATCAACGGGAAATATGAACTCCCCAACTTTGATCAACACATCCTCTAGTTGACCTCTTGGATAGGTGATTGATCGATCAGCCATTTGAAGAGTGCAACGAGTGGGTTTCAACTCTCCAACCCCTAATTGTTCGTACACGGAGTAGGGAATCAGGTTAACACTAGCCCCAAGATCTAAAAGTGCTTGATTAATTTTCTTATCCCCAATTGTAATTGAAATCGTAGGACAGCCGGGGTCCTTTCGTTTTTGGGGTAAGGTTTGATGGTGGTTAATAGCATTGCTCACTGCACTAGCCACTAGCACTTTCTTGGGCACTTGTGATGCCTTTCTCTTCGAGGTGCACAAGCCCTTTAAGATTTTCGCGTATGAAGGGACTTGTTGGATAGCATCCAAGAGAGGTATATTTATGCTAACCTGCTTAAAGATCTCCACAATCTTCTCCACTTGTGTATTTGGTTTATTAGGACTCAAACTGTTTGGAAATGGTGCATTCTGAAAATTTGTTGAGTCAAAAGTCTGTGGAGTAGAATGTGGAATAGGAAAGGATCCCAGTGTGGATGTGTTCGTGTTGTTAGAAATGGGTCCGTTCGAGTCAGAAGAAGTAGAGCCGTGTGAAGGGTGGAGAATAGGCTCTAAAGAAAAAGGTGAAGAAGGAAGTGAAGAAAATGAAGAAGGGGAAGAAGAACCACAGGCGGGGATGTCATCACTAGTTTCCACATTATTTTGCAACTCTCTTCCGGATCTCAACGTGGTCACCGCATTTACATTGTGATTGTGATATGCGTTTTGTGGGTGACCGGGATTGGGCAATGGTTGAGATGGAAGCTTTCCCTTTTCTCTCTCGCTCAACGCAGCAGTTAATTGTGCAATTTGTGCCTCAATAGATTTGATACTTTGATCGTGTGAGGCATTGTTATTCATTAAAGATTGCACATAACTTTCAAATCTTGCTGCGGATTCTGTAGTTTGCTTGAGAAATGCTTCAAGACTTTTCTCGAGCGAGCTAACCTTATCATCATTAGGTTGAACCAAATTGTTCGTTTGATTTGTATAAGGTTGTTGTTGGAAAGGTTGCTGGTTTTGAGTTTGTAAGGGTGCTTGTTGTTGTTGTGGAGGAGGTCTTTGAAAATTATTGTTCCCTTGGACTTGTTGATTTTGGTTCCAAGCGAAATTCGGGTGACTCCTCCACCCCTGATTGTATGTCGAAGAGTAAGGATCATTTCTTTGTCGTTGCTGAAATGCAGCATTGACTTGATCCTGTCCTTGAATAGGTGCATTATAAGGACACTCTTCGGTTAAATGTGATGGGTTCGAACAACAAGCACAAACAGTTCGTATGGGTAGAGTAGGGGCAGGCGAAGACGATGAGATTTTGGTCTCAATGGCTTCTAGCTTTTTCATAAGTGAGGCCATCTCGGCCTTCATAGCTATCGACATATCTATTTGATGTATGCCTGCCCTAGATTGACCACTAGAAGAAGATGATGTGGTCTTGGTACTCTCCCATTGAATTGTTTGCTCACTTAGGTCCTCAAGAAACTGCCAAGCTTCGTCGCTAGACTTGGAAAGAAAATGACCTTGACATATTGTTTCTAGCAACTGCTTCGTTGCTGCGTTCAATCCCTCGTATAATGTTTGGCAAAGTTGCCAATTTTCTATCCCATGATGAGGGCATTGAACAAGTAGGTCTTTAAATCTCTCGAAGCACTTCCAAAATGGTTCGGAAGGAAGCTGTGAAAATTGTATAATCTCGTTTCGGATTCTAGCAGTTTTGTGGTGAGGATAGAACTTTTTCAGAAAAGCTCTCACAAACTCGTCCCAATTTCTAATGGAGTGTGATGCGGTGCTATATAGCCACTTCTCGGCTAGGTCACATAAGGTAAAAGGAATGACCCTTAGCCTTATTGCGTCATCACTTAATTGGGTTGTCTTCATCATGGCGCAAACGTTTTGGAATTTATTAATGAAAATATATGCATCTTCGGATTCCAAACCATGAAACTTATGCAGCATATTGATGAAGTGTGGTTTTATTTCAAAATTATCCCCATTTGCCGGTGGGGGTGAAAGACATGTGGGTAAAGAAGTGCGGACGGGGTAGAAAAGATCCTGGAGCGCAACTCGTGCGGGCGCTACAACAGGCGGTAGATTCAGGTTATTCACACCTGGCGGAGGTGGAATCATTCCCGTCGGCAAGGTATCGTTGGGGTTGAATCCCGACATACCTTCGAAAGAAGAATTTAAAGGTGGAGGTAAGGAAATGGAGGGAATTTCGACGAAGGGTTCGCCGAAGGGTTCGTTGGTCGGTACCAACGAAACGCGGACTAATCGGGCGTTAGTATCCCTAGTCCAAAATGACATACACTAAAGGGTAGTGCAGTCAGAAAAAAAAGAAAAATAGAATGTGGGGGTAAGATAACGTCAGTGAGAAGAAGTGGTGGAAGTGAGTTTCAAGTTTCTTCGCGACAAGTTGCAAGTTTGAAAAGATTTTTCTTTATTATTTTTTTTATGTATGAGTTTTGCAAGGAGTTTTTTTTTTTTTTTTTTTAAAAAACGGACTCGTGACACAAAAGTATCAACCACACCTGCACAATCAGGCCTAGATCTAGGGTCGCCTAGGTCTGCTAGACAGCTCCTAACTAGGGCTAGAAATAGACCTCAACCGCCTCTTCACGGACAAATACGGCCAGGTAAGTGGGAAGGAACCACCACTACAGTGGGCCTAATTAATAACCACTAGCCTAGACACCGCAATATCGGTTAGGATAAACGGCCGATGCCTACCCTAGTCCTTTTCCTATTGAGCTCGCTGTCCTTAGGTCTGAGTCTAATCTTTTTTAATTAAAGGTGGTCGATGCAAAATACTTTAGGTGTTTTCTGGGGTCCTGGGAAGGGTGATGAAATCCCCACCCAATCTGAGTTTGGTCAATTAGCCCCTTAGAGTCCGATTAAAATATGCAAAACAACAAAATCACTTGCAATCAATTTTTAGCGCGGCGCAAAGAAACCTGCAGAAATCTGTTATTTAGAAGGGGGAGAAAGACTCTTTACGCAAAGAAATCCTGCAGAAAACTTTTTACAGAGAGATATATGGGAGATTGCAGAGGGGAGAGAGAAATCAAACCAGAAAAATTTGGTGCGCTGACGTGGCACAGGGAGCGCGGATCCGCGGTCTAGGGCCTACCTATGCGGCGGAAGCGCGGCCGTATTAGGGTTTCAGGTTCTGATAAAAATTGTATTGCGTCTCTGTCCAATTTCTCCTCTGTTCCTATGCTCCAAATTTTGATTTGCCCTCTGTAAAATTCCAGATCCGTGATTCTTCGCTGTTCCTGCAAGATCCAAAAGATACACCCTTCAAACAGATCAAATTTGATTATTTTTTTTTATATTTTCAGATTTTTATAATTTTTTAAATTTATATCAACCCGAAAATTCACAAAAAGAAAGATTACGCCGTCCCCGGCAACGACGCCATTTGATTGTTCTCAAAAACTGTAATTACCGCAATCAGAAACGGCGTCGCTTCGCAGCTAGCCGGTGAGTGCGGGTCGATCCACAGAGACGGGTAAATTCCTTTTATGTGTTTTAACGAGTTGATTCTATTTGTCGTTTTGGTTTTATAAAAATCTAGATCTAAAACTTAATTAATCTAATTTAAATTCTTGCTAGGGTTAGGCTTAGAGGAAGTTTTGGAGATTGATGTTTCCTTCACCGCTTTCAATGCCGTATTCTAGATCCATTAGGTGTTATATTAATTATCGATAAAGTGGATACGACTCTTTTGGGAAGATGTCTTCTTCCTCTAGATTCGTATCCTTTCTTTATCGTTAATTACCCTAACCCCCATGGAAAAACGCGCGCAACCGGCCCTTTATACTGCGGTTCACCGTTACCTCGAGGGGTAGGGTGCCGCAGGGAGCGGTTGTGCGCGCATGCATGGAGTTCTTAATGGGTTAGTTTAATATGGCATTGAAAGGGGTGAGAGATCTCATCTCTCAACCCTTTCCCTAAGGCTAACCCTAACAAGCGAGGAGACTACTCGCTCATTAGGGGATGAGAAGACATTATAATTAAAAGAATGAAATACTTACTAATGGTGATGGCTCCCTCCAAGCGATAAAGAACAGATCTGAATGTCACTTCCAGAATTTCTGAATTTTATTTATTGAAAAGAGGCATACAATTTTTAGATCTAAAATTACAATTTATAGGAAAATAGGAAACCTAGGGTTACAGGCTCTCGCACATGCGTAATTACAGATTTGCCCACATAAAATCCCAACACCCACAACAAAACACCGTCATAGAAAAATCGCGCCGACACGCGCACTAGATGGCCGCGGAACCACGGCTCCAGGTAGGGTTTAGCCGCGGATCCGCGGCCAAAGAAGGGAGTTGGGCCCTGTGCTTTTTGGGCTTGGTTCAGTGGCTCTTTGGGCTTCTGTTTTTACTCTTCTTTTCTCTGTTGGACTTCTGGATCTTCTCCAGATTTTTAGTGAAGACTTGTATTGGGCTTTTTAACCGTTTCACTTGACTTTTTGGACCTTGCACTGTTCTTCGACTAGGCTTGACTGAGATCCGTCTAATTGTTGGTCAAAAGTCCTTTTTTCTGTTGTTTTGTGTCTTTCTCACTGTATTTGCTCCAGAAACCTGTAACCTGTAATATGCAACAAACGTGCATCAAGAGTACCTGTTTATTTATAAAAAGGATAAGAATAGGGGAATGATAAATGCAATATTATGGTCTGAACAGATGCCATAGCCTGCTGGTAAACTGGGTACCCCTATCTGAAACTATGCACGTCGGAACTCCATGCAGATGTACAATCTCATCGATATAAATCTGAGCATACTGTGCAAAACCATACGTCGTCTTCACTGGGAGAAAATGAGCTGCCTTTGTCAATCTATCCATAATCACCCAAATGGAATCATACCCTCTGCTAGTCCTGGGTAGACCCACCACGAAATCAATGGAAATCTGTTCCCATTTCCACTTTGGAATGGGTAAGGGCTGCAACTCTCCGGCTGGCCTTTGGTGTTCTGCTTTGACTTGCTGACAAGTCAAGCATCTCGAAACATATTCCGCAACATCCTTCTTCATTCCTTCCCACCAGTAAACGTCCTTCAAATCATGATACATCTTGGTGGAACCAGGATGAATACTGTATGCTGACCTATGGGCCTCTTCTAAAATCTCACGCCTCAATCCGTCAGAATCTGGTACACAGAGACGAGTCCTAAAACGTAATACTCCATGATCATCAATCACAAACTCCGTCTCCTTGCCCTGCCTAACCTGATCCATAATCTCCATCATAAAAGTATCTGCGGGCTGTGCCTCTCGAATGCGATCCAATAACTGAGGTCGGGTGCGAACATGTGCTAGCTGGCCTCCTGCCGATGTGAACTCAAACTGTATACGACTATCACATAAGATCTGCCAGTCTACAGAAGACTGTCTCTGCAAGATGCGCAAATGAGATAAGCTACCTCCAGATCTTCGACTCAAAGCATCAGCTATAACATTCGCTTTGCCTGGATGATACAAGATCTCACAATCGTAATCTTTCACCAGTTCCATCCATCTATGCTGCCTTAGGTTTATATCCCTCTGCTGAAAAATATACTTTAAGCTCTTACGATCTGTGAAGATTTGACACGAATCTCCATACAAGTAATGTCTCCAAATCTTCAATGCGAATACCACAGCAACCATCTCTAGATCATGAGTAGGGTAGTTTTGTTCGTGCCTCTTCAACTGTCGAGAAGCATAAGCTACAACCCTACCGTGCTGCATCAACACACAGCCTAAACCCACTCTAGAAGTATCACAATACACAACAAAACCACCTGACCCGGAAGGTAAAGATAAGACAGGTGCCGTCGTCAAGCGCGTCTTCAACTGCTGGAAACTCTGCTCACATGCATCTGTCCACTGAAATGGAACCTCCTTCCTAGTCAATCCGGTCAAAGGTGCAGCTATCCGTGAAAAATCTTGCACGAAGCGTCGGTAATAACCTGCCAGACCTAAGAAACTCCGAACCTCTGTAACTGATACAGGTCTAGGCCAGTGTTATACCGCTTCAATCTTCTTTGGGTCCACACATATACCCTCTCTCGTAACCACGTGACCCAAGAACTCTACACTATCGAGCCAAAAAGCACACTTAGAGAATTTTGCAAAGATCTGATACTCTTTCAAGGTCTGCAACGTAATACGCAAATGCTGCTCGTGCTCCGTCCGACTCCGAGAATAAACAAGAATGTCATCTATGAGCACTATAATAAACTGATCAATGAAGGGTCTAAAGATACGGTTCATCATATCCATAAAAGCTGCTGGAGCGTTGGTGAGTCCGAACGACATCACCAGAAATTCATAGTGCCCATATCTCGTGCGAAACGCAGTCTTCGGAATATATTCTTTCCGAACCTTCAACTGGTGATACCTTGACCGTAAATCGATCTTTGAGAAGTAACCATTTCCCTGCAACTGATCGAATAAGTCATCTATACGTGGTAGTGGATACCTGTTCGCACAGTGACGCGATTCAGCTGTCGGTAGTCGATGCACAGTCTCATACTACCGTCCTTCTTCTTTACAAATAAGACAGGAGCACCCCACGGTGATACACTGGGACGAACAAGCTCTCTATCTAATAACTCTTGCAACTGGTTTTTTGAGTTCCTTCAACTCCATCGGTGCCATTCGATAGGGTGGTATAGAAATAGGCCTCGCACCCGGAATCAAATCGATGCAAAATTCAATGTCACGATCGGGTGGCAATCCTGGTAACTCAGCAGGAAACACCTCAGGAAATTCTTGTGCGATCGGAACCTGGTCCAATGGAATCTCAGCGACCCCTAAGTCCTAAACAAAATCCAAGAACCCATGACAATCTTTCTTCAAGAGTCGCCCCGCACCAAGAGCAGAAATCACGTTGGCAGGAGTTATTTTACAATCCCCCTACACAAAAAACACCGGTTCACCTGGAAAACAAAATCTAACCGCCTTTCCCCGACAATCTACATAGGCATGACAGGCGGCTAACTAATCCATACCAAGAAGTATATCAAAATCTAACATATCCAGGAGAATCAGATCAACTAGTGAATCTTTATCACCAATACGCACAGAACATGACCTGAATACGTGCCGAGCTATAAAAGAATCTCCCACCGGGGTAATCACTACTAATGGTAACTCTAACAACGATGACTCTTTCCCCAAAGAAAGTGCAAATCGTGAAGATACATAAGAATGTGTAGAACCGGGATCAAATAAAACATGTGCCTCTAACGAGCATACTGTAAGAGTACCTGTCACGATTGCATTTGATGCCTGGGCATCCTGTGGAGTCAACGCAAATACCCGTGCCTGGCCCCTGCCCAATTCCTGTCGTCCTCTACTTCTATCTCCTCGACCTCTCTGAGAACGTCCCGCAATGCCTCGACCTCATGGTGCAACTGCCTGGCGTGTAGCGCCAACTGGGGGAGGAAGTAAAGCCATCGGCGTAGAAGGTGGAAGGGGTAAAGCAGCCTGTGGAACAACGGTCCCTCCCTGGGATCTACAATCCTGCGCAAAGTATCCGGGAAGTCCATAACTAAAACATGTAGATGGAGGCCTCTGATCATCGGGATAAGAACTGAACATCTGGCCCTGGGTCCAACCTCGTCCGACACTGCAGCCTGGAGTATATCTGCATCTACCTCTGCTAAACTGTCTAGTCATTGGCCCGATCGGTCTACTCCTCTTTGGCTCTGGAACAACCACTGCCTCGCTCAAACGCTCCTCCACTCGTATCGCTGCATCCATGGCCTGCGCATACGTATCAAAATGCTGGGAGCCTATAGCCAGATACAACTGCGTATCCAGACTCCTTAAGACCCTCTTCACCCGAAGCTCCTCCGTAGGTACCAAGTATGGGGCATAGCGCGACAGCTGAGTAAATCGTAAATCATAATCTGCCACCGACATACTTGCCGATTTCCGCAACGCTTCAAAACTGTTAGCTCTAGCGTCCCTCACACTCCGGGGAAGAAATCTGGCAAGAAAGACCGTGGAAAACTCGGTCTACGACATCGGAGGAAGACTCGTGGCTCGCCCTCTCTCCATCGACTTACACCACTCCTGTGCAAGTCCTTCCAAACGAAAGCTAGTCAGCTCAACTGACCTCGCATCAGAACATCGCAATGATCTGCCAATCCTCGCCATCCTATTAAGAAAGGCCTGAGGATCTTCTGCTACATCGGTCCCCGTAAATATCGAAGGTCTCAACCTCATAAACTCTGCAAGTGATACCTCCATCGCTCTCATATCTACAAGTGCTACCGTCTGCGTAGGCTGTACCTCGGACTCTGCTACGGTCGGTGCCGGATCCTGTCTCAGTACTCGAGTGGCCTCAGCTAACTGCCCTACCACTCGCTGCAATCCCAATATGCCCTCTTCAATCCTAGTCATGCGATCTGGAGGAGGAGGATCAACATGCTCATGCACCGCCGGAACGTCCGGTGTACCAGTCGTCGTCACAGGCGGACTCGCCCTAGCTGCATCTCTGGCTGCGGCTCGTCTAGCCCGCGTAGCCATAGCAACTAGAATAAGAAACGAGAGTTGATAAGGCGTATGAATAGGAACAATCAATAACGGAGAATCAACGGAAGAATAGGTCAAGATATACATCCTAAGGTTAGTTAGGCTAAGTATGGTAACGTAAATATGCCGCGGAACATACGTACGGTACTACACTCATCCTAATTCACCTACTCCATCAAACCAAAGGTCATCCTAAATCACGGACTCACTTCAACCTATTTTAATTCCCTACTCGATTCCGTAAGGTTATTCCTAAGCTCTGATACCAACTTTGTCACGACCCAAAGTTTGGATGTGACCGGTACTTAGATTGTATAATATCTAAAGATATGCACACAGTCCAAGTAAGCCGACAACCAAGATCAAAATCCTTTTTTTTGCAGAATTCTTTATATAGAAATTTTAGTTTTTAGTAAAAATCTCAGTTTATGAAGTTAATTATTAAACAAGTATAAGGTGTTAAGTTTGGTTGCATCCGAAGTTGGGATCAACAATAACAACAGCGGAAAATACAATCTCAGAATATAGGACATCAATACTAATCCCAGACATAAAGAAAAGAGATAACAATTTATAAAACTAAACGATCTCAACTGTCAAATAATATACATATCATCTCTCATTTTAAGTCATATACATGTCTGATGGAGATTTTCTAGATACAAAATACAATACCAAAGAGAAGGTTACTATATATGTAACCCACATATCAAAAGATGTGAAAAAACCGCACAACGTAGATCTGCACCGCTGCTAACCGTCCACTCTACCCCTGCAAGGAACTGTGGCACAACGGGGGTGAGTTGCCAACTCAGTGAATATGACCAACATATAACGGTTAATAATGTAAATATGACGATCATGCTAACTAAATGTGAACAAGTATAATGTATGATTATCTATGGAAATCATGAATCTACCGTACGAATCTCATAATCAAAACTGAAATCTCATCATTTATTTCCAAAAAAAATTCAATTCCCTGTGCCCACCATCGACACAAAACTTCCATTCCTCACAGGCATCATTTCTCGAATGATCCTGAAATCAACAATACCGGTTGTTTTCATCTAGATATACGTCGTATTTTACCACTCTATCCAGTATCGAGTAACCTCGCTAGGCTCCCCCACCTCAATGCGGCTATCCTGCCCCTCGGTCTCGACCGGGTCCACCATATATCCAACTGTATATCTCCCCCACTCAGTATGGATAACGTAAAATCCGTGACCGTATATCTCCCCCACTCGGTCCGGAATGAAACCAAATCATAAAACATCTCATGGTGGACATGACACATCAATCATGAAAATCACTGGATTTATGTAATAGTATTCAAAACTCAAAACTATAAATCCTCAATAATACATTTACCTCTTATATCAACATGAAATACGTAGATACTAAACATGATATTAATGATGCAATTTACTACTATTATTGGTGTGTCAGATACGATATGAATCATTTTAACAAGAATTTTGCTAAGTGTAATATCGACGAGGTGTGTGTAACATATAAGATATGCACGTGGTATGACTTGTCGATACTTGTGTAGTGTTCTAGCAACTAAACAATTATTTATGTGCATGGTGAATGCATATTGTCAATTTGGCATAACAAAAACAAAGCATTAAGTCAAATAAAACTACGAGCGTAAAACGCCATCTTTACAAAATTCCCCGGTAGATGTTTAGTCTACTCATCGGAAAACGTCGAATCTATTCAGAAATTGCCAATCCTTTCCCTTTCCTCGCTGCCTCCGAAAACCCCGTATTCGAATCTAATATCACAAATTAATTTATATAAGTCAACGGCTACTCCGACATGACGGAAATGAAAAACACCCGTTCCCACGTACTAGTTATATTGTATACGACTATATCGAGCTATTTACCACTTAACCTTACTGGATTTTAACCCTAACCTGCATCGCTACAGAATTTAAATCGCGATGCGTTTTAACCGTGTCGTATTTTGTGTGTTTAGATATCTTATCCGATACACGCTTCCAGATTCTATCTGCAGTGAAACTAATTTGTTTAAACAACACCAAAATGACCAAAATTATACACTGAAATACACCTAACCATCAAAAACTACCTAGCTACCTACAAAACCGGCGACGCCGGATTTTCCCTTTTGGTCGCTGGCCCAAATCCGAGCCTTCTGGTTCGTGATCCTATGGGTTGCTCTAGGTGTTGCATACATCATTTAGGTCTTGTTTAGTTGAGTTAATTATCTTCCAAACAAAAGCAGATTCTAACAGAGCCTATAATTAACTAAAATACGATATTATGGAACTTGTTCGATTCAATTTAGACTAAGTACAGAACCTAAATTTCCTACTGTGATTAAGAAATTACCCATAATAAGTTGTTGGAATAACCCCTCCAAGATGCTAAGCCCCTTGTCCTAGCTTGATGGTGATGAAAACCTAGAAGCTAGCTTCCTTCTTCTTCCTCTTCCTCTTGTTCTTTCAATGTTTTGTTTTGTTTTTCTTTTCTTTTCTTTAGATTTTCAGAATTTTAAATTTACCACTGATCTGAACAAGGTTTATATATGGCAAATGAAAGAGATAAGGTAAAGGAGGAGGTGTGATCAAGCTAGAGATAATGGTTTTATGCAAGTAGGAGGTGTGAGGTGAGTGTTGTGCATGCAAGCAAGAGGTGTGCTTGCATTATCTTCTTATTTTGTTTTAATCTACACTAAAATTCTGAGCTAAAAAGTTTCATATCACATTTTCATTTACACCCCTAACAATTTTCCATTTGCACAAAAATCCTAACTTTACCTAAAAAAACCCCTCACAACTTAGTTTATTACAAAGCACTCATTTTATTAAAATGAAGCTAAAATTATCACTAAACCCTTATAACTTATTTATGTTGCATACTAAAATTTTTATTTAATTTGTTTTACAATGAACTCATGAAAATGACTTATTTGTTTTTAATAACTTTGTGATTTATCATATTATTATTAAATTACTTCGTTTTATTTATTTCTAAATTTTCAAAATGCTACACAAGCCGGACGAACGACAACAAGGTTGTCATTAGATTCCTTAAAGAAAACATCTTTTCCCGGTTCGGGCACCCCCGTGCGATCATTAGCGACAATGGGACGCATTTCTATAATAGGACTTTCGAAGCCTTGATGCGGAAATACTCCATGAATCATAAGCTATCCACGCCCTACCACCCCCAAACATGTGGGCAAGCCGAAGTTTCAAATCGGCAAATCAAGCGGATTTTGGAGAAAACGGTTTCCAGGAACTGTAAAGATTGGTCTTTGAAACTAACTGATGCCCTTTGGGCATTCCGCACGGCTTACAAAACTGATCTTGGAATGTCTCCCTATCGGCCTGTGTATGGAAAGGCTTGCCACCTTCCTGTGGAAATCGGGTATCGCGTATTTTGGGCGATCAAAGAACTGAACCTAAGGCTTGAAGATGCGGGCAGCTATCGGAAGCTGCAACTCAATGAGCTGAACAAGTTTCGGGATGAAGCTTATGAAAACGCGATTGTCATTAAGAACCGAACGAAGGTGTTTCATGATAAACACCTTACACGCAAAACTTTCACGTCTGGACAACATATACTTCTTTACGACACCCGACTACATTTCCATCCTGGTAAGCTTCGATCTCGCTGGAAAGGACCCTTTTTTTGTGCGGACTGTATACCCGCACGGCGCGGTGGATTTGGAGAATCCAGAGGACGGTTCACTATTCAAAATGAACGGACACAGGTTGAAACCGTTCCTCACCGCAAAACCTTCGGAGGAGCTCCTAATGTTGCAGGAGCCAGTTTACATTGACTATTCTTCTTCCGCTTACCACCAAACTTCGGTTTTCCAGCCATAAACAGTGGAAACACTGTTTCACCTAAGTTTGGGGGTATGCATATACCATTTTGTTTTTTTTGTGTGTCGGAATATTTCTTGCTTGGTGAAATTCCCATTTGTAATTTAAATAAATAAAAATAAAAATGAAGGGGGGGGGGTTTTGTAAATATTCAAAACTATAAATAAAAAAATAAAAAGTAAAAATAAAAATAAAAAAATATTTTTTTAAATAAAATAAATAATTATTCTTTTTGGGAGGGCTTTTGTACAAATAACCAACAACCCCTATAAATACCCTCTTTCTTTTCTCTGCAATACCCGAGCCTCCATTCATCCCTCAGCACAAACCCTAGCCGCCACCCAAAACTCCCCCAGAGATCCTCCATCCCTGCCGCGGAACCGCCGCCCAACTCCTCTTCTGCCGCGCAACCGCTGCTGCCTTGCCTCGTCTCCCTCTGAAATTTTCAGAGGAGGTTTGCATCTCTGATTTTCCTCTCTGTAAATTTACAGCTTTCTGCATTTTATTTCCATGGCTCCTGCATTTTATTTCCATGGCTCCAACATTTCAATTAGAACGGGATTTCTCCCAATTGTTTGCCCATGACATTTATGGTAGCTATTTCGGCGACGAGATCCGAAAACACGGATGGAATTTTCTATTGTTTAACCATCCAAACGCGTTCGCGATTCCAGATCTCGTTGAACGTTTCTTTGAAAGTGTGGAGGAGGGATGTTTAGCAAAACACGGGTTCATATGATTATTGTGGGGGGATCGGGAAATTATTATAGATAGGGACTTCATTCACGAAGTCACTTTGATACCTCGAATCCCCGTATACGATCAACCCCTCCACTTTGAGGACTACATGCCATTAATGGGTGAGGATTGTTATAAAGAGCGTAGGAAGGGCATTCAGGCTCGAACGCTGTATGCAAACGTTTTAACCGTGTGCCATTGGGCACAAAACAACATTTTCGGAAGTTCGTACAACACCACTTTTTCACCCCATCTCTACACATAGTGCACACATTAATGACCAAAAACCCTAGTTATGACATATGCACTGTGTTACTACACTCGATTGGCACCGGCAAGGGGGCTGCCAATTACCCATGCCTGATGTTAGTGACACAATTGTGTCGCTATTTCCTTCCTGTGGAGGAATTCGATGTTTACATGCATGGTGGGGTTCCCATTCGACCCCTTCTTGAGGGTGTCTCCATATCCTATACAAGACTTCATGGATTATGGTCGCGCACCGAGCCGGCCGAAGATGTGATGGCGAAGACGCCCAGCTCGAGCTCCACAGCGAGCGATGAAGAGCTAGCCCCCGCTGCACAAGCATGCTTAATACGACGTACCCATAGGGGGTAGAACGAGTGTTAGGGATGCCGACAAACTTTGATCAGCGTTTGACGAGTCTGGAACAGGGAATGTCCACCCTACTGGCACGAGAGGAACGGGCACGTTCGAGGGGTCGTGGAACGGACAGAAGTGAGGCGGGAACAAGTGATGCCGCGTCTACGAAACGTCGTAGGCAGCAGTGAGGGCACTACTGTCGGTTTGTTTGGGGGTAGGGTTTGGTTGTAAACAGTTACCCTTGCATCTGCACGCTTTTTTTATTTATGTAAATATTTGTTTTTTTACTTTGCATGTTTAAATTCCGCATCGCATTTTTTCTGCATTGCATTATTTTAAAAAAAAAGCTTTAAAAAATATAAATGAATAAAATGAAAAAATGAAAAAATGAAAATTAGAAAAAGTATAAAAATAATAAAATTAATTTTTTTTTGAAAATTTCAATATTGGCCATTTTTGACTCGAGTTCGACATGACGGTTGACTGGTTAGAAAAAACAAAATCCTAAACTTAGTAAATTAAAAATCCTAAAAATAACCTTCCTTGAAGTATAACTGTAGAAAATATACGTCCTTACAGTTTATTTAGAAATAAGCAATTTTAAGTTCAGTTCTTGGGCTAAGTTGAAATGAGAGAAGAGTATTGAAAGCTCTATTTGAAGAGTAAGTCTGAAAAATAATTTTGAACCTTAAGTCCAAATTCTGAAAATATATACCCTACAAATCGCACATACACGCACCTTGAAACTTGGGATAGTAGAGAATACCTAGAAATACTCTTGCCTGAAAGCCTAATATGAAAGAAAAAATGGCATTTAAAGCTAACCACTAGAAGAGCATCATTGAAAAATATATCCGGTCTTGAAACAAAAAAAATAAATACAAGACCCGGAAACTGCTATTTACGCTTTAAATGCTCACACATTTCAGTAATCGGCTGATTAATGCCTCAGGAAGCTGTAATAGTCGCATGAAAGATGTGTGAGCAAATCTGTCCACCATTAATAAAGAAGAAGTAGTGCTAGGTATTAAGGCAAGGGTATTATAGTTTGAATTGAATTTCCAAGTGCAGAGGTGATATTTACACACACATAGGGGTATATGATCGGTGGAGGAGAGATAGGAATGAAAAATAGGGCTTATATCTTCAATAGAGATGATAAAAATTCCGGATTTGAGATGGCGTTTTAGAAGGAAAACTCAAGAGATGCTGAGAGCTTTATAAACTGGCAAAACATATAGGATCTTAGGTTAAATGAAAAAGAAGTATGAAGAATAAGGGTTGATGATTTCTAGGTTAAAGATGATAGAGTTTCTTGCTAGAATGTTGAACTGTAGGATTAGAGTCGACGGCCAATTTGATCGGATTTTGTGGGTAGTATCCGCTGAAAACCCTCAGGAGACAACACTCATCCTATAGGGCAACCTAGAGGTTTAACGGCTTGTTGCACAAGCTCAGTGCAATCGCGTTCCCTGCGAAAGCGATATTAGGATTTTTTGTGAATAAAATGGCTTTGCTCGGGACGAGCAAATGGTAAGTTTGGGGGTATTTGTTCAGATCAGATTTTTGCATTTTTATACCGCCCATTCTTGATCACATTGCATATATAAGTAGGTATTCTTGATCCGTGTTTGCTAAATAATTGCAGGTTACAGGTTCTCAGCTATAAACGGTGAAAATCATGAAAAGTCGCAACAATTTCAGGACTACGGTCAACAACAGATAAATACGGGTCTCCGCTCACTATCCGTTAGATGCCGCCTACCAGTTCAAGGGACTAAATAGAAAATCATTGGTCATTTCATGCGCAAAGCACAAGAGGCAGCACAAGATCCAAGATTTCAACACGGAGCTCAAGAAAATCAAGGCAAAAGTCCATATCATTTCACCTTTTTGAATTGTTGAAAATCTGGAAGAAAACTGAAGAGATTTTAAGAAACCAAGTGTACCAAACAGAGAAGAACAGCAACATGGAAAACCGTAGAAAATAGGACCCTCCAAGTCAACCAACGGGCCGCGGATCCGCGACCAATGTGGCACTTAGGCCGCGGATCCACGGCAGAGTCAACTCAGTGTTAGCTCGTTTTTTAAGGGTATTTTTGTAACTTTAGTTTTGCTCAGATTGTATCCCCAGGGTTTCATGTATCTGCCTATAAATAGCCCAGTTCTAAGCCAAGTAAGGGGTGTTTTTTTTCTTATATTAGATTTTAGAATAAGAGTTTGTATCTTCTTCTTCCTCTTCATCTTTCTCCATTAAATTGTAGTGAGTTTTATGAGTGATGATGAACAAAAGAAGAGTTCTTTTTAACATGCATGTCTTATAATTGTGTTGTTATATTTTGCTTGTAATTTTATTTGTTAAGTAGTTGTTATTATTTATTTGTTTGTTTGCTTTCTTCTTCTCTTTTTCTTTATCTTTACAATAATGATGCTTAAGTGTGATCCTTGCCTAAGTGAGGTCCCAAATAGCTAGTTATGATTTTCTAACCCATTTCTTTCTATCTTCCTTCTTTGTTTTATTTTCTTTTTCTTTTTAATGGGTGAGTAGTTTCTCACTTGTTAGGGTAGGATAAGGGAATTTTGAGAGAAGGAAATCTCTCTCACTCTTTTCTTTGCCCAACATCTTGATTCGGACTCCCGTTAATTGAACCACAATCCGCTCCCTACGGCACCCTATCCTACATGATAGCGGTGATACCCTAGTAAGACTGATTATGCTTGAATTAATCGGAGGTTACGGCTAAGAGACAAGAACGGACGGACAAGGACCAAAAGGAAGGAACTAAGTATTGGAAAGCCTAGCTTATACTCGTAAGTTTCCTTCCTAATCGTGCTAATCCCCGTTGTTGCCGATTACCGTAATATCGATATTAAGAGTGGCAACGAAAGAAGTGAGTGACTCTTAACTCAAACTAACCTAATCCTAACCCTAACAAGCTCTCTTTATACATATTTTAGCACATAGTGAAACTAAACAAAGCTGGAAAAATGGGACTTAACTCGTTAAAACACTAAGAAAAAGACTCCCATCTCTCCGTGGACTGACCCGTACTCAACAGGCTAGCTACCAAGCGAAACCGTATTGATTGCGGTAATTAAAACTAAGCACGCAAAATCCTTAACAATCAGCACATTTCAGGGGGTTCATCTTCAGATTATATTTCCGAAGGCACTACAACACTATTTTCAAATGCTCCCAGTTCATCTCGTACGATTTGCTTTTCACCACGAGGTCGTCGATATAACATTCAACAATCTCATGTATGAGGTCATCGAAGATCTTCGTCATATCCCTCTTTAGGGTGTTTTTCGTCACCCCATTGAGATGGGAATACGCGCACGCTTATCAGGCGTACTACAGATTCCTCCTGCCTAGGGTAGGCGGGGGTTTATTGATTGTGGGGATCCGAATCTCTTGCAGCCACGGACTAAGCTGCCATTAATTACCCCTCGTCTTTGGAGCGAAGGAACCTCCAATTGACGGGTTAAACTGGTCATGCGAACTCAATGTGCAGTATTGTGTTTTGAAGGAGTTTTGGATATATCGGGGGCCCAGCAGAGTCTTTACGGGGGTCCAAAGGATGCGTGGGGGCCAGCACCTCACGTGCATGGCACGCAGGCGCTGGGTGCTAGCGCTCTGGGCGCTGGGCGCCTCACGTGCTTGGCACATGGGGGCGAGCGCTCTGGGTGCCTCACGTTCTTGGCACGTGGGCGCGAGCGCTCTGGGTGCCTCATGTGCTTGTGCCCCATGTGCTTGGCACGTGGGCGCCAGCGCTCTGGGCGCTGGACGTCAATAGAAAAGGGGACCTTGTCCCTGCACTGGGAGCTGTGCTCCCGATTTGACCCCCGAAGTTAAACTCCTAAAAAAATTAGAAATGATCAAACGGGGCTACTTTGTTTCTCCCTTTTGGCCCTGGATCTTTCCAAGATGAGATTTCTGGAGATGGGTCTCTTTCTTCTTCCTGTCGGTTAGCCGGATCTTGGAGAAAGGGGGTGAGAATTAAAAATCTCCCCCTTTTGAGATCTAATGGAAGATCTGAGTTCCCCTTTGTGGGTTTTGTGGTGAAAAACTATTTAGTTTTTGAAAAGGAAGAGTAAAATTCTTAATTTAAATGAAAATGTGAAGAAGGTTTTAGAAACTTGAGAAAGGAGAAGGAGGCACAAAAAACCCTAGATTTTTGAGAGGAATGAAAAGTGTATATTTTATTCATCATTATGTTGCCTTATATAAGCTTAAACATTTACATATAGACCCTTGGGCTTTACAAAATGGCATTTTTCCTATCCCATGCCTCATGTGCTATTTCTTTTTGCACATAAGCCATGGGCTTTACAAAAATTTGGCTTTATGCCCATGCATGCATAAAAAATTACATTAAAATTATTTATTACATGATTTTTTATTTCGCCATGGGAGAGGCTGGCCGCTTCATGTTCGGGCTCGACTCGGGTATGAGCCCACTTGATCTGGGCTTGGGCCCACCTGGCTTGGGGTTGACCTTGACTTTGACTTGGTCAAACGGGGTGCAATTTTCAACCCCAACAAGTGCCCCCATCAATAAATGCACACCACGTATGTGGGTCGTGTGCATGAAATTGATGGATCTTCTTTCATGTGGAGGCGACTTGATTTGGTTCCCGCTTTTTTGGAAGCCGAACCTGCCCTTTTTACGACATGGACGATCGACGTTTGCGTCTCCGAGGCGGAGTGTCCGTCGTAGACGTTTCCTTGGCCCGGAGCGATTTGGTTCCCGATTTGTGGGAAGCCTGCACTGCCCTTTTTATGACATGGACGGTCGACGCTTGACTCGTATCCGAGGCGGAGTGTCCATAGTAGACTTTTCCCTGGCCCGGAGCGATTTGGTTCCCGATTTGTGGGAAGCCTGCACTGCCCTTTTTACGACATGGACGGTCGACGCTTGACGCGTATCCGAGGTGGAGTGTCTGTGATAGACTTTTCCTTGGCCCGGAGCGATTTGGTTCCCGATTTGTGGGAAGCCTGCACTGCCCTTTTTACGACATGGATGGTCGACGCTTGCCGCGTATCCGAGGCGGAGTGTCCGTGGTAGACATTTCCCTGGCCCGGAGCGATTTGGTTCCCGATTTGTAGGAAGCCTGCACTGCCCTTTTTACGAAATGGACGGTCAACGCTTGACGAGTATCCGAGGCGGAGTGTCCGTGGTAGACTTTTCTCTGGCTCGGAGCGATTTGGTTCCCAATTTGTGGGAAGCCTGCACTGCCCTTTTTACGACATAGACGGTCGACGCTTGACGCGTCTCCGAGGCGGAGTGTCCGTGGTAGACTTTTCCCTGGCCCAGAGCGATTTGGTTCCCGATTTGTGGGAAGCCTGCACTGCCATTTTTACGACATGGACGGTCGACGCTTGACGCGTCTCCGAGACGGAGTGTCCATGGTAGACTTTTCCCTGGCCCGGAGCGATTTGGTTCCCGATTCTTGGGAAGCCTGCACTGCCTTTTTTACGACATGGACGGTCGACGCTTGACGTGTATCCGAGGCCGAGTTTCCATGGTAGACTTTTGCCTGGCCCGGAGCAATTTGGTTCCCGATTTGTGGGAAGCCTGCACTGCTCTTTTTACGACATGGACGGTCGACGCTTGACGCGCCTCCGAGGCGGAGTGTCCATGGTAGACTTTCCCTGGCCCAGAGCAATTTGGTTCCCGATTTGTGGGAAGCCTGCACTGCCCTTTTTACGACATGGATGATCAATGCTTGATGCGTCTCCGAGGCGGAGTGTCGGTGGTAGACTTTTCCCTGGCCCGGAGCGATTTGGTTCCCGATTTGTGGGAAGCCTACACTGCCCTTTTTATGACATGGACGGTTGACGCTTGACGCGTCTCCGAGACAGAGTGTCCGTGGTAGACTTTTCCCTGGCCCGGATTGATTTGGTTCCCGATTTGTAGGAATCCTGCACTGCCCTTTTTACGACATGGACGGTCGACACTTGATACGTCTCCAAGACGGAGTGTTCATGGTAAACTTTTCCCTGGCCCGGAGCGATTTGGTTCCCGATTTATGGGAAGCCTGGACTGCCTTTTTTACGATATGGACGGTCGATACTTGAAGCGTCTCCGAGACGGAGTGTCCGTGGTAGAGTTTTCCCTGGCCCGGAGCGATTTGGTTCCCGATTTATGGGAAGCCTGCACTGCCCTTTTTACGACATGGACGGTCGATACTACCCTTTTTGCGACTTGAACGGTCGATGCTTGATTTGACTTGCTCTGCTTCTTGCAGTGTCAGGGATGAACTTGACTTGCTCCGCTTCTTGCGGTGTCGAGATTGGATTCTGACTTGCTCCGCTTTCTGCGGTGTCGGAGTTGAAGTTGACTTGTTGATTGTGATTTGGGTTGACATCAGCATTGCTACACTAGAATATGGTACCAGGAGCGAATCATCATCTGTCATGAGAGGATTTAGGGATTTGGTTTTGGTTTAGCATCTGCATTGCTGCACTGGAATAATACCAGGAGCAACTCATCATTTGCCCTGGGAGGATTAGGGAATTGGTTTTTATTTGGCATCAGCACCGCTTACACTAGAATATGGTACCGGGAGCTAATCATCATTTGCCTTTCCCTGTTGGGAAGCGATGGCTTAGGAGACAGGTTTGGATCCCTATCACCTAAGGCTTTTCAATTTCATGGTCCGTAAGGGTCCCATAAAAGCATTTTCTCCCTACGAGTCGAAAGGATCTCGTAGGTGCATTTTCTCCTTAAGAGTCGTGAGGACCCCCAAGTGTGTTCCTCCTTTGTGAGTCGTAAGGATCTCACGCGGGAATTTTCTCCTCACAAAGTCGAGAGGACTTTGCGAGTGCATATCATCTCTTTTTCACGAGTTTGCGCCCTTTCGTGTTTACATAAGCTCGCCGGCAGTCCTGCTGTTTTTACTCATGGTGCCCTTTCGGGTTTTCATCTGTGCCCATTTTGCTTGTGGACATACTCTTTTTTTTGGGATATTCATCGCCGGTGGGACTTTGAATGTGATCTCACTGGTAAGCCTTGGGATAGATAGGGGTCGTTTATGCCCGTGGATTGTATATGGTTTTGCAGGATGCATGATCCAGACCGTAGGGCCGGAAGAATTTCGAGACTTTGTTGGCGTCTGCATTACTGCACTGAAATATGGTACCAGGAGCGACTCATCATTCGCCGTTTGAGAATTTGGATTTTGGTTGACGTCTGCATCGCTGCACTGGAATACGGTACCAGGAGCGACTTATCATTCGCCGTGAGGGGATCTCCCTCGTTTCTAGTTTAACGACTTATGGGTCATCTGTTCCCAGTTTAACGACTTAGAGGTCATCTGTTCCCAGTTTAAAGACTTAGGGGTCTATTGGATTGGAGTTTGGAAATTTGGGGTTAGGGTAGGCATCAACGTTTGCTAACACTGAAGCACATGTGCCAGGAGCTATTTATCATTTGCCCTTTCCTGTTGGGGAGCGATGTCTTAGGAGACAGGTTTAGGTCCCTATCACCTAAGACTTTTTCAATTTTATGAGCCGTAAGGGTCCCATAAAAGCATTTTCTCGTTACGAGTCGAAAGGATCTCGTAGGTGTATTTTCTCCTTAGGAATCGTCGGGACTCCCAAGTGTGTTTTTCCTTCATGAGTCGTAAGGATCCCACGAAGGTGTTTCCTTACGAGTCGAGAGGATCTTGTAAGTTTGTTCTCCTCATGTATTGTGAGGACACATGAGTGGGTCTTCCCAAATGGAGCATAATTCCAAGGGCGGAGACCAGCCGCGTAACTGGTGGTTACGGTAGGGCATGGGTATGATAAGAATTATTTGAGCCCATGGATTGTATACGGTAGTCGGCTTGGGGACCAACCGTAGGGCTGTAAGAATTTTGGGAAATTGAATTTTGGTTGGCGTCTGCATCGCTGTACTGGAATATGGTACCAGGAGCGACTCATCATTCGCCATTTAAGAGTTTGGGTTTTGGACGACGTCTGCATCGCTGCACTGGAATATGGTACCAGTGGCGACTCATCATTCGCCGTCGGGACATTTAGAGTTTGGTTGGCGTCTGCATCGCTGCACTGGAATATGGTACCAGGAGAGACTCATCTTTCGCCGCTTGGGGGATTTGGATTTTGGTCGGCGTCTGCATCGCTGCACTAGAATATGGTACCAGGAGCGACTCATCATTCGCCGTTGGGACATTCAGGAATTTGAAATTTTGGTTCGCGTCTGCATCGCTGCACTGGAATATGGTACCAGGAGCGACTCATCATTCACCGTTTTTTTTACCGCGATTGCTCTATCATTTAAGCTTTTCTTATCATGAAGGTCGCGATTGCCCTATCATTTCGGCTTTTTATTCACGGTTGCCCCATCATTTCAGCTTTATTTTCACTCGCTTATTTTTATTGCGAGTTGCCCCATCATTTCGGCTTTTATTATTATTTTTTTGTTTTATTTACACATTTTTACATTCCTAGTTTAACGACTTAGAGGTCGACTGTTCCCAGTTTAATGACGTGGTGGTCGTCTGTTTTCAGTTTAACGATGTGGTGGTCGACTGTTCCCAGTTTAATGACGTGGTGGTCGTATGTTTCCAGTTTAACGACGTGGTGGTCATATGTGCTTGCTTATCCCAGCTCTTCGAACTTTGATCTTGGTGGAGCTGTGTTGATGACCGTAGCTCTGTGGCTTGCCGATACATCCGAGGACCGTGAGGTTTTTCCAAGCTTGTATTGGTCCTCTGCCCAATCTTTGAAAACACAGCAGTCTTCAATGGTATGACTCACCACTCTATGGTATGGGCAGTATACGAGATTGCCGGTCATATTCATTTCATGTGGCCTCTTCGGAATAGGCAGTTGCAGACCGTTGTTCAAGGCTTCCTCGAATATATTACGGATCTCATTCCTCCTGAAGGAGTACACCTTCTTCTCTCTCTCCATTAGAGTAGGTGCCCTTAGTGATGCTGGTCCTTGAGGCCGATCAGTTTTTGGTTCGCCCTTTTCAGATAATGGCACATGTCTGGGAGGATTAGGTTCCCGAAAGGCTCCGGTCTCCATTTGTATGAAATCGGCAGTCATAGCTTGACTGTTTGCTAACACGCCTTCAGAAAGTTCTATCTCTCCCGTCTCGTATTGCCTTTCGACCCAATCTTTAAAGTGAAGCAGTCCTCAATGGCATGGCTTATCACTCTGTGATAGGGGCAATATTTTGGGTCGTCGGTCATATTCGCTTCTTGCGGTCTCTTTGGTTATGGTAATTGTAGACCGTTTCTTAGGGCGTCCTTGAATATCTTGTGGACTTTGTCCCTTTTAAAGGAATAAACCTTATCCAGTTTCTCTTTCAGAGGCGATTCCCCTTCGGCGTATGTATCGGAGGGACTGGAGGCTGATCGCGGCCATTTTCGTGAAGGCGCTCCGCTCTTAGGCTGAAGGGGATATCAGTTGGCTGCCTCCGGGTATCAATCCCTGGCTTATGAACCAAAATCTGATTCTGCTGTAATTGCAATCGGGCGACTTGGGTCGCGAGATCTGCCTCAACGTTTCCCAGTTCGTCGACCTTAGACTGTACCTTGGCTAATTTCTCATCCCTGTCCTGAAGCTACCTCTGAAGCCATCAGAATAATGCTTATTCTGTAGTTCCGGTTATGACAACAGGGTCATCCTTATTGTCTGAGCTCAATTCCGCAGGAACCTCGGGCTCCTTTGGCTTATCTGCCTGAGCGAGCTCTTCATTATTTAGACCGAGTCGACGTTGGGTACCGTCCACCATATCATCACCATGGCTGTGAAGAATAGGAGGGTTTGTTTCTTCATGTCCGGCCATGTAGACGGTGTGGACCACATATCCAGCCATCTCTTTATCTTTGGCGGCTGATTTTGAAGAGCAGTCCGGGCTTTAGAAATTCATAAATTTTAACATGGCTAAAGCCCCAGCCCTTTTGTTGGCTCTGTATCTGAGCCTTTTCTGTGTTAACTTCTCAATGTTGAGGGCTTGGCGGGCATCCGTCATCCAGGAAGCCATCGTGAGTCGATTAGCGGGGAGCTTAGAGAAGACACCCGAGCGAGCAGTTATCAGGGGCACCACCGGAGCTTGCTCAAGACGCTTCGTTGCTTTGTTCGTGTTGATGGCCTTGCCCCCAGCTGGAGCAATGGAGAGTTGTTCGGAAACGGACTTGCGCTTGGGCTGAGGTGCCCTTGCGACCATGACATTCGGTCCTTTCCCCTTTGAGGCTGGTTTATCCATCACTGGGGCTTGAAGAGCAGGGACGGCGTTAGCTAGCACGAACAGAATATAGCCAAATGGTAGCGGCGGCTCTTCCTATTGTCTCCCGAGACTGGCCGGGAGGACCGTCCTGGCGTCCATCTTCATCGTATAGGAGATGTGAGCTGAGTTCATCTTTGGAGACATTGTTGAAAATTGATTGCTTGGAAACCTGCATGAAAGAGCATTATTTTAGTATAAATATAGATATGTATATTGATTGAGTTTGCATGAATGTTTAACCCGAAATATGGGAGGAAAGATGAGTCCCACCGGACGTGCCAGAATCTGTAGGGTGTTTTTCGTCACCCCATTGAGATGGGAATACGCGCGTGCTTGTCAGGCGTACTACAGATTCCCCCTGCCTAAGGTAGGCAGGAGTTTATTGATTATGGGGATCCGAATCTCCGGCAGTCGCGGACTAAGCTGCCGTTAATTACCCCTCGCCTTTGGAGCGAAGGAACCTACGATTAACGGGTTAAACTGGTCATGCAAACTCAATGTGCAGTATTACATTTTGATGGGGTTTTGGATATATCGGGGGCCCCGCAGAGTTTTTACGGGGGTCCTACTATCCGGATAGCGGGCTGGGGGTCAAGGGGGCTAACAGCCCCCTTGCGAGGTGTGGGGCAGCGTCCCGTTAGAAATTTTTGTGTGTGTGTGTATACATAAATATATATATAAAGGGAAAGGGCATCCAAAACATGCGTGGGGGCCAGCGCCTCACGTGCATGGCACGCAGGCGCTGGGCACCAGCGCTCTGGGTGCTGGGCGTCAACAGAAAAGGGGACCTTGTCCCTGCACTGGGAGCTGTACTCCCGATTTGACCCCCAAAGTTAAACTCTTAAAAAAATTTAGAAATGATCAAAGGGGGCTGCTTTGTTTCTCCCCTTTGGCCCTGGATCTTCCCAAGATGGGATTTATGGAGATTGGTCTCCTTCTTCTTCCTGTCGGTTAGCCGGATCTTGAAGAAAGGGGGTGAGATTTAAAAATCTTCCCTTTTTGAGATCTAATGGAAGATCTGAGTTTCCCTTTGTGGGTTTTGTGGTGAAAAACTATTTAGTTTTGGAAAAAAAAGAGTAAAACACTTGATTTAATTGAAAATGGGAAGAAGGTTTTAGAACCTTGAGGAAGGAGAAAGAGGCACAAAAACCCCTAGATTTTTGAGAGGAATGAAAAGTGTATATTTTATTCCTCATCAAGTTGCCTTATATAGGCTTACACATTTACATATAGCCCCTTGGGCTATACAAAATGGCATTTTGCCCATCCCATGCCTCATGTGCTATTTCTTTTTGCACATAAGCCATGGGCTTTATAAAAATTTGGCTTTATGCCCATTCATGCATAAAAATTACATTAAAATTATTTATTACATGATTTTTTATTTCGGCATGGGAGAGGCCGGCCGCTTTATATTCGGGCTCGACTCGGGTACGAGCCCACTTGCTCTGGGCTTGGGCCCACCTGGCTTGGGGTTGACCTTGACTTTTACTTGGTCAACCGGGTGCAATTTTCGACCCCAACACCCTCTAATATGTAGCGCCTGCATTCTTCAAGCCAAAGGGCATCACCTTATAACAGAATATGCCTAGCGGGGTTCGGAAGGCGGTGTGCTTTTGGTCTTCGGGATGCATCTTTATTTGATTGTACCTCGAAGATCCATCCATGAAGGAAAAGACCTCATGGGCAGACGTGTTATCGATCATCAGCTTGGTAATAGGCACTGGGAAGTCATCTTTCGGACAAGCTTTGTTGATGTCTCGGAAGTCCACGCAGATGCGCACTGTCCCATTTTTCTTCATTACCAGAACGATATTGGCGATCCAGTCAGGTTATTGAACTTTCTGGATGAAGCCGGAGTCAATTAGCTTCTTGACTTCGGCGTTGATATTCACCTCAAGTTTAAGCCGCATTCTTCTTTGCGCCTGCTTGATTGGCTTAGCGTCCGGCGATATAACCAATTTATGCACTGCTATTTCTGGATCTAGTCTCGTCATCTCGGAGTAGTTCCATGTGAAACAATCTTTATACTACATAAGCATGTCCTTTAGTGTGGCCACCTGTGTTTCAGACAACAGCTCACTGACGAACGTTGGCCTTGGATCGTTTACCGTCCCTAAGTCAATTTTCCTCAGATTATCGGTAGTGGTATGTATCCTATCTTCCAGCTCTTTTGGCGCCGGTGGAAATCCTGAGATTACCTCGTCCTCATCCTTGTCTGTGAAGCAGTGGGAGAGGTCGTCCATATTCTCGTGCTCCCCCTTCTTTGAGAATGTTATCACGTGGTAGGTACGAGTTCGTTTCCAAGCTCGATGTTGATTTGGACTTACTCTCACAATATAAGTTGCTTTTAGCTCATGCTTTCATGGTGGGGTTACCCTCCAACTGTCGGATAGAGCAAACCTGCCTTGTTGATACTAGTCTTCGACCCGGTCTTTGAAGGTAAAGCAGTCTTCAAGAGAATGTCCTACTACTCGGTGGTAGGAGCAATAAGCTAGATGATGGACCTCATTTACTTGTTCGGGGTACCGAGACATCGGGAGCGTTATCATTTGATACTTCATGACAAGGTCGAATATTTTCCTCATCTTTTTTTGAGGGAAAGAGTATTCCCGACCCATCTTCTTCATAAAAGACAGATTCCAGCTGACTTTTTCTCGAACGCGTGGCTTCTTGGATTCACTTCGCTGTTTTTGAACGTCATTCCCGTTCTTCACCTTGTTGTTGCCTCTGCGTCAGGCTTTTTCCTTGCTACGAGAGAGCACAGCGGGCTGAAGGTGAAGGGTATCATAGTTTTCTCTTTCCATAGACTGCTGAATGAGACGTTGTGTCTTGGCTTTCTCGTAAATGGCCATTTCGCGGCTGTGGTCATCCCGCACCTTTTGACCCGCTTCCCTTGTTAGCTTGTCAATCTGTTCTTCGAACGACGGACTTGGTATTCTTACAGTGGGATTTCGCTCTGGTTCAATATCAACGCTATCTGGAAGAGCAATCCCTTCTCCACCAGAGTCGTTTATAACATGGCAGCCATGGAATCGCTCCCGTTTCTTGGAATGAACGTATCCAAGCCCAGTCGTCTCCATCCTCTCATTGGGCATCTTTCGCTGTGTTCTGGGAATGTTCCAAATCTTGTTGTAGAACTGGGATTGTCGAGCAGTTTGTTTGAAGGGTACACCTTGGCATCTTAATAGCTTTTTCAATCCCTCTACGTAATATCTGGAAGGCGAATTGGTTGAAACCTGTCAAGTGTAAAATCGGAGTCGTGCCAGACTTCTTTTTTCACTTTTGCCTTCGTAGATTGGTAAAAGAGGATCGCCTTTTCACCTTTTCGCCTAGGAGAGACATAGAAAGTCTGCAACTCTTGTATGTTGTATGTATCAAGCGCATCGAGTTCTTTATAATGCCACTGTGGATCCATGGTAATTTGTAAACTCTGATCAGCTTCAGCGAAGGTCTGCATTGACGGGCGGACGGAGAACACTGCATTGTCCTCGTCTTCAGAGTCACTGCCAAAGACCAAAATAGGAGTAGATGGTCCTGGCCTGCTGCCTTGGGGTTGCCCCGAGAAGACTATCTCTTCTTCCTCCTCGGTATCACTCCCAAAGATCAGGATAGTGGCGACAGCTTTTTGTTTATTCTCTGATTTATGACATCTTTCCGTGTCTTTGAAGTATGGTAAGAAGTACTTGGCGTCTTCATATTTGCGGACTTCATTTACGGAGAATGGGTTTAGCTCCACTCTAATTGTGTACTCGAGGCTGTCTTTGAAGTACTTCATTCACTGATGTTGTGTAGAAAGGATGATATTGTACTCGTGTAACTAAGGCCGACCGAGCAGAGCGTTATAGCAAGTCTTGGCGTCAATGACATGAAATTTGATGTCAGTGATGAGCATCCCAAAGCGTAATGTTAGTATCATAGACCCAAGCGTCCATGATGACTGTGAGTCGAGCCCGGAGATGGTAATTTTATCCCCAGCTATGTGCTGAACATTCATGCAGATCTTCTTCAGCACGTTCACGTTCAGAAGGTTGACAGAGGACCTGTTGTCGACCAGGATCTTCCCTATATTAATGTCGTGGCAGTACCCGATGATATATAGAGGATGGTTGTGCTCGCACGTTCCAAGGAGGAGGTCTTCATCGCTGAAGGTGATGTCAGCTGTCTGAACTTCTTCCAGCGCGTCTTTCATCTTTTCTTTTGCAAGGAAGGCTTGAAACTGATCGGGCTCTTGCAACGCCCTGATCAGAGAATCTAGTGCTTCTTTAGACAGGAGAAGGGCATCCAGAATGCTCAATTGTGAGGGTATCTTCCTCAGATGTGCCAGAACATTGTGATCCACCTTGTTTTTCTTAGGCGGTTCCTTGGTTACGAGCTCTCTGACGACTCTATCATCGAGGGCAATTTCCTCAGGTACTTTTTCCTTCCCCTTGTCTCTTTTGCTTGGACCTTTGTTTGTAGGCTCGAGGCTCTTTTTAGGCAATGTACGGTTGCGTAGCTGAATGTTCTCGCAGTTCTTCTCATCTTCTTCTTTTCCACAAGTGGATTGTTTGAAGAAAGGGCCGAGAGTTATTTCTTCCTCAGTATCACTCCCGAATGTACGAACTTGAATTTTCCTTTTGTCGAAATGGTATCAACCATATGACAGTTACCAGCTGTTTCTTCATGCTCATCTGTCGTGCTTCTCTGCTCCCGACGGGCTTTGCGCTTCATCCGCTTGAAGTGTTGTCGGTGAGCAACCTATCCTTACCACCACTTCTTGAAGGCACTGCACTCTTCGGTAGGGTGCGTAACCCTTCGATGGTATAAGCAGTAGTTCGGATGTACATTCAATTCATCGAGGCACATACTCCTAGGAGTATTTCCTTTGAAAGGTAGCAGCTTCATTCCTATTGACAGGGCTTTGGCGAACCGTTTCCCCGTCTTAAACTTGCTTTTGCCTGCCGCGGGTATGCTTCGATCTGGTTGGAGTGCTTTATGACTCATCCTTACCGCGGCTTTTTCATCCTGACGCCGACGCTTGGCCTTTTCGAATATGGCCATTTCACGTTCTCGGCCAGCTTTGCTCTTTTGAAGGGCTTCGTTCAGCAGCCTGTCGATCAGGTCGTCTGACGGTTCCAGGGATTTTGGCGCCGGTCCTGCCCCCAGCTTCTCTATGTTATTTTCTAACACCGAGGGAGCTTCTTTATCATTCGCCGATGAATGAGAGATCATGTGGCAACTCTCCACATAATCCTCGGGTACTTCTGACGAGTCGTCTCCCTCGTCATTGTCACCGTCTCCGTTCTCAAGTATGTGGTTGGGAAACTCTTCAATTGTGACCCGGTTCCACACCTTCTGGTTGTATTCCTCTAGCGCGTCGATGTACTTTTGTAGATCCGTATGCTTGTCGTCATACTCGGCAGGCTGCAGAGGCTTCTTGGTCCTCTTCTTTTTCTTTGAAGACTTCGAAGGCTTGACCTGGGTGTTCTGCCTATCATTACCAGCTTTCGGTGTTGGGCGTGGTTTAAGCATCCCCTCAATGACCACGGGCTCGAGCGAGCTTTTGCACCTGATCACCGGGCATGCCTAAAGATCCTTCAACATCCTTTTAGTTTTAGCCGAAAGGACAACTTCCTACGGAGTTTCTTCTACGAATGAGCATGATGCCCCCGGCGGATCCACCATTTTAGGAGCGTGCTGTTGTGGTGGGTTTACCTTTCAGTTTTCGGACAGCGCGAACTTGCCTTATTGGTATTGGTCTTCAACCTAGATTTTGAAGATATAGTAATCTTCGATTGGGTGACCCATTACTCTGTGATAGGGGCAATAGTTGCGACTGTTGACGTCGCCAGGCTGCAGTGGGCATCTCGGATCCGGTAGAGTAATGAGCCTGTTGCGTACCGCCAGTTTGAACAGTCTTCTCGTTTTATCCCGAGGAAATGAGTAAGGGCGTCTTAAATTCTCTTCGAGGGATCGGCGTGTGTTGGTTTGGCGAGCAACCGGTTTCGGGTCGCTCAACTGTTGTTGAGTATTGGCAACAAAGGCCGCTTTCCCTTTGCCCTTTTCATTCCGAGGATCCATTTTTGAAGAGGACGTCCCATGGCCCATTTGATCCATTTAGGCCAGCTTTTCGATCAAAGCCTGGAAAGTGGTCGGCTTGAAGAACATCATAAACTGGGATATAGTCGCCTGAGGATCGAGGGTTCCTACGAACATGCCCACGGCAGGAGCTTCTTCAATGCATTGTTCGCATTTTGACCATAGGTTCCGCCACCGAATTGTGTATTGAACCCAGGTCTCTCCTGGCTTCACCCTGGCATTGATTAATGTCGTGATCGGAGTGCGCTCGCTTGCACTGGTGAATCGCTGTGTGAAGAGTAATTCCATCTCCGTGAATATTTTGACAGAGCCATTTGGGAGCTCGGAGTACCACTCAAATGCCGTCTCCGATAAGCTGCCAACAAACTGGCGAAGCAGCAGTTTGTCGTCGCCTCCAGTATTACCGACGTGCTGATGTGGATTGCCCGTCCCTTTATACACATGGAACTTAGGGATCATATATCTTGGCGGGTACTTGATTTGATCGTACCATCCTGGATAAGGTCGCCCAGTCCTGACGACTTGGCCTGCTGCTTCACTTGCTTGATGAGCTCGTATTTGTTGGGATATGTAGTCATCAAGGGTAGCCTTGGAGATTGTCTCTTCCTGGGCTGCTAAGATGGCCGGAGGAGGGTTTGACGTTTCCCCTCTGTCATCTTCGATGATTATCGGAGGGTCTTCGGCTGGAGGTCCGGCTGGATCATCGTCCTAACCATGTATTGGAACAGAAGCACCATCTTCTTTATATTAGCGGCCTGTTCTATAGCCTCATTACCCTTCCTTTGCAGCGCCCTTCGCAAGAACTCAGTGTCGGCCTCTTGTTCCCGGTGCTGCTCAGACGTTGATTCCTGGCTTTCTTTCTGCCCGGTGAGTGCTGATATTTTCATCAGCATTTCTTGGAGCTTTTTTGCTGCTCCTGAGCTTTTTTCAATGACCGAGTGAGTGGTCGATGAACTACAGAAGCATGACTTTACTTTTTCCCGGAAGCCATGTACACCGTGTGCACGATCATGCCCCCAGATTTGGGGCGTTTGGGTCCATCACCTTTAGGATTTGCCGCCGATGGTCGGAGGTTCTCAGGCCTTCTTTTTTTTGTGGGAGGCCAAAGTTGGAGGGGCAGTTGCAACAGGCACCCATGTGGACGAGGCCTTCCGTTGTATGGCGGAAGGATGGTCCTCCTTCTGCCGAGCCTTCTTTTTCTCTAGTCGGCGAGAGTAATTTTTGTCAATTATATAGTCTTGGACATTCCGCCAGACCTTGTGGATTTTGGAGGACAACCGCTGAGGGGGCTGCTCCGACTTCACCTGTGTCATGTTTTCAGCAGGCGGAGGTGATTTCTTCAATACAGCGGTTGGAGAGTTCTTTCACATCCTCCTGAGTGGATCGAAGCTGTTCCCAGTTGGAACAGCAGCGTCAATTTCCACCATTAGAATTGGTGGGGTAAGTCCAGAGGGGGAGTTGCCCCCAGATCTTCTCACCTGGCGCTAGTGGCGATGTAGAGCATGTCTTGCATAAGGGATCACCTCAGTTGTGTAAGTGGCTTCATCATGCCCCCTGGTTTGGTGAAGGGCTACTGCTGGTGCCAGCCTGTTGAAAACTGACATCCGTTGAGAGGGAACGACCAACCTATTGAAGGCCAACTTTTTGGTAGGGGAAGCACTTCGGACGAATTCACCCGTCGGAGGAGTTGGAACAGCCAATCTTGCGAAGACTGATCCTTTGGTAGGAGAAACTCTTGTGACGACTTCTCCTGCCGAAGCTGGAACGGATATCCAGTTCCGGATAACCCCTTCAGGTATCGCGAGCCTCTTTGTGGGCCCACTTGAGCCATGGCTCAGCCTGTTGAAGACTGAGGCGTCAGAATTGGACGACCCGTTGAGAGGGGCCGTGGAGATTGCAAGTCGACCGAAGACCGACTTCTTGGGAGCTTCTTATGGTAGCACTGGTGCACTGAAGCTTGCTGGCGGGATCATGGTCCCAAAGAACAGCCTAGTAGTAGCTTGAGTCACCTGCTCCACTGGCATTGCATAGATGGAGACCACTTGGGGTCCATAAGTCACTCCTCCGGCGGGGACGGAGTGGGAGTTGCTATTGCAGGTGCAGTTGGAAGCCATCGATCTCTCTTCTCTTCTGCATAGGAGAAAGACACCAAATCTTAGTACCTTGAATCCAGGGGAAATCATATTAAACAGCGATTTGTTCACGAACACGACACACGAAGTGTAGAGTGGAAAGAGGAAAAGGTCCCACCGGGCGTGCCAGAATCTGTTTACCGCCGAAAACGGAGACGAAACCGCGTAAGTGATCTTGCCTGAATTTGGGGGTAGATGCTATTTGGATTTATCCGTCCACCTCTCCGAAGATACCAAGTTGATTTATGGCACCGTATATCGGAGGTTTGGAGATGCGGCCGTTGTAGCAGACTTCATCAGATTCCCCTTCGTTGTGAGAGGTTTTTGATTGTCGGGACGCTCTTCCCTGCAAGCGCAAGCCTCTGCAGTTAATTACTTTACCGCATAGCGATAACCACTTTCTCCTGCTCCTGAAGGTCACTCCGTGTTATGTGTGTTTGTTTTATTTTTGGTTGCCCGTGGATTGTATACGGAGACTAATTTATGTTGTCGCCCGTAGGGCGTGGATTAGTCCAAATCCATATATTATTAGATTTGGGTTTGGGTTGATTTTAAGGATCATTAATCTCGATTGAGATTAAGATCAACTTAAATGTTTGTTGAGGATATGTTAGTCTAATTTTAGACTAAGATCTACTCAACAGGACTTTAAGATCCTTCAGACCCAACAAAAGAGCATTTGGGCTCTATTGATTTAGTTTAAGGATGTTTGGGTCTGTTGGTAGTTTAAGGACGTTTCGGTCCATAACTATTTTAAAGACGTTGCAGTCCGTATTGGGATGTGCCCATCGGTTTGGGAGTGCACCAAAGAGTTGTTGGTTGTCAGGACCCGCCACCACTCTGAAGACGTTGAAGAATTACAACGACATGTTTCAGAGGTGTGGAGAGATGTGCCCTTGAACTAAATTCCAGATTGAGGGGAGAGATCATCGTGGACCATCAAAAAATCATTAGTCATTTTTAGGAGACTAAGATTAACTTAGGAGATGTGAGATGGACATCGTTCTGGTCATTATCAATTGATGAATCATTAATTTGGGAAGTCATGAGCATAGAGGCTCGGTCTATTTGGAGATCCAAGATGTTTTAATCTCAGGAAGACTGAGCCAATTTGGGGCTAAAATTGGCTTCTTATAGAGTTAAACACTAATATATGCTCGGTGCTCACGTGCTCCTGCGTGAGACTCTAAAACAGTGTTAAACACTGAAATTTGGGACGGTCACGTGTGACACGTGAGACGCCTGAAAGTTGGCGCTGTATACTAGTGTCCAAATCCCCGTCTGTATAGAAGTGTTAAACACTTAATTCTTGTGGCCCTCACATGTGGGCACGTGAGGCGCCCTAGGGTTGGGCACTGCTTCTTTATGTTTATTCCCTCTACTTTTTATAAGTGCTAAGCACTTAGCTCATATAATGCTCACGTGAGTACACGTGGGGTGCTCAAAATGTGAGTGATGTCTTTGGAATTTTCTCCCTTTTCCATAGGAGTGTTAATCAACTATTTGGGGGTCATGTGAGAACACGTGATTCGATCTCAGTCATTCTTTTTTGTTCATCGGAGGTGCTGACGTGGGGACACGTGAGCTTTCGTTATAGCGTTGAACGCTAATGAATCACCAGTCTTTTCTTTTATATGCATAGAGATTTTGATTTGAGTTTTAAGAATTTTAGACCCCTTGTTTTATATGAATTAAATTCTTTTACAGGGTTAAACCCTAGTTTTATCAGAGGAATTAAATTCCTATATAATTTTGGAAGAATTAAATTGTTTGAACTTAGTTCTTTCCCCTAAGTTTAAAATCTTCATAACAGAATCTCCTCGATGAGAATTAAATTCTCAACTTATGGGGAGATCTGCTTTTGCAGACCTCAACCAGAGGAAGAACCAAGTTCTTTTTTTAGGGGTTAAACCCTTAGAGAGGCGAAGAAGAGATAAGATAATCTCTGTGTCTTTCTTCTTACCTAGGGTTTCTTTTCTCTAAAAGGGAGATCTTCTTCATTTTAGAGAATTGAATTCTCTTTTCTTTCTTTTTTTTGTACTCTCTTTTCTCTGCTTTTTCTGTGTGTTCTCTCTATCTCTTTCTCCTCCTCTCCTCGCTCTTATTTATACGAGAAGAACAAGAATCAATTTATTAAGAGAATTTCTCATTGAGAGATTATGATTGATTCCATGATCTTTTAGATCAATCGGTGAATTTTATTCACCGTTGGATTTTTAATCCAAAGGCTCTCTGTGTAATAGAGAAGATTTCTTATTGTTTAACCAGATTAGGAAATATTTTCCTAAGATAGAATTTTATTCTATCAGACGATCACCATTGAATCTTTGATCCAAAGGTCTTTTGTTTAACAACAGAGAAGATGTTTCCGTTTTAATGAAGATCAGGGATATATTTCCCATATATATAGAATTTAATTCTATCAGATAGTTTAGAAAGATTTAAGGAAATATTTTCCAAATAGGATTTTGATCCTTTTATTTAGAATTTAATTCTATCAGCTTGGAAGGTGTTTAGGAACACTCACGTGTAGCATGTGACCTCCACGGAGTTAAACTTGTTCGCTTATATGCAATAGCCTAAAAAGGGCATCACGTGTTAACACGTGAGCTTCTCTGGCCTACTTATTTGTTTTAATATGGAGCCTATATAGTTTGTATATAGGTGCTCACATGCTTACACGTGAGGCTCAATTTCAGCCTGTCAATTGTTTAAACGCAGCGCCTATAATCTTTGTATATAGGCGCTCACGTGTGGACACGTGAGGCTCCATTAGTGGGGAATTTTCCCCATCCTCTTCTCTCTTTTTTTTATAAGGGAAAAAGTAACTTTTAGCCAAAATAATTGGCGGGAACAGTTCGCTAATCCAACTAGTCTAGAAGATGTAGAGAGTGCTAATGGATTGTAGTATCTCACTAAACCCTATGGCTCACAACACATGTAAAGAATTAGGGTTTACTCTTAATGAAGAAGGAGATGGAGAAACTCAAGAGAGCAAGAGGAGAGCAACCATAGAAAAATAAAACTAAGTGTAGAATGAGGCCAAGTGTGAGGAGAATGGTTAATATCTTCTACTCAATAATTCGAGCATGCAATATTTCTGAATAAGAAATACCTCCCATGTTTGAATAGTGAGCCAAGACTAATATAATAATGTAATAGCCATGCTCTTTACCTTACCATAAAAGTCTCCTCCATTTTCTCTTTTCCACCTCATTAATCCATTTGGAAAATTGGCAAAACAAATAATGAGGTGGCCTCCTTCTAGAAGCATGCCTTGCCAAATTACAAGAATGCCCCTCACCGTATATACATACCCGTATCCGTATTTCGAAAAATACGGATACACTGAGAAGATAACGATCCAATAATACTATACTAGGATCCGGCTTAAACCAAAGCCCACTAGTATTATCTGCCCGATCAGCATCCGTGTACAAGTACACGTATGTTATCGAAGCCCTGCTGTAAAACCATACAGCGTCTACATCAATTGCTTAAAGCAGGGAAACGCTCTGTGTGGGACTCTTAAGACTCAACAGTACGCTGGCAGTGGGTTTAACCACAAGCCGTCAGTGGTACTAGCTGCACGTAACGGCTACCTAGGTATCTGTCGATAAGAAGGCCGATGAGCAAACTCATCCGGACTCCTACTGAGCCTATCTGTGACAATCTCCATACATTTCGGTCTGTTCGTCTAAGATACTCGCATATCGGCATAGGGGATGGTAAACATCAGACCCCTAACAGCGCGATAAGTCGTGTTGGAGGAGAGCCCAATACACCATGAGAACCTAATGGAGTACCTTACCAGTATTTCTCGACTGCCCTGGCCAAGGACTTTGTGTAATGGCTTTCCGAACACTGCACAATATCAACCCCCAATACCAGGAGAGAAGAATCCTATCTGATCGCTACTGTCTCCAAGTGCTTCGGGACTACACCCAACTACTACCTGTTTGCACAACTCCTTTGAGCGTGGTAGGGTAGTAATTTTAGTGCAGTGGGAACACACTCGAGACGAAATAGAGATGGCAAGTCAACGGACTAAACTGTACTCATGCCACCTGGAGTTCCCAATGAGTCATGTCCAGTGTAACTCATAACCTAATGAGCACCTGCATACCAACTCTAGTACGGCGTACTAATGGCTGTGGGACAGACCATATCCCCTGCTAGAATGAGAAGCGTATACACTAGTTTACTCCGGAATATCGATGGCCCGTATCGATAATCTAATGACTAGGGACCTGTATAAGGATGTGCTTATAGACTACCCAGACCCCACAAGTGTGACTGCCATCACAACGCTGGTAGTGAAGCAAAGATCCTAAGGGCTCTACCAATATGTATAAGCAATAAGCTAAAAGAAACACATGCACATATTAAGGTAGAATCAAACCAGGTAGCATACTACCATATCGAGCAAGACTGTTATTATAGCTATGAAATATCACAAGTATCCAATATATAATATACAATCTAGTATGATACAAAAATGGCCTCTAGGGCATATATCACTAACAGATAGTTTTAACGCATCCATAATAATGTCAAGATATCGTCAGCCTCATCAGGGGTGAGATAGTAAATGACGATAACATAATAAAATAGAAAAATGTGTTTAATGTTATTTGAACAAGCTGAAAAAGCGACAACAATGTGGCAGCGATGTAGCGGGGCTTCACGACGCAGCACCATCGAGATGCAGCGATCGTCGGAGGATTGGCGCATCTAGGATCGTTCTACGCGTTGGACGTGATGAAGAGTGATTTTATTAGTGATCATAGGATTTATTACCAAGCACTCGCAGTTCATACTGAGCGGTAGTTACATGGTATCTACACGCCCAGGAATAAATTGTGCGATGGTTACGGGGTAATCTACGCAATATGGTAACGCTACATTATTTCTCAGTTTGACCTTTTTTTCACATAAGGAGTCGAACTACGTAATGTCGATACACTTAAGAGTTATATCTTCATCGATCCGGGATTTGAAGAGTGCTACTCCAATTAGACTATTGAGCGATAGCAAGGCGGTTACATATTTTTCTACCCGATATATGAAACAGTTAGTTATACGAAAAGCGAATGTGATGACGTTTGCTAATATGTTTGAATAACTGAGGCTTAAGGTTTAATCGCTAAGGGCGATAGAACCAAGAATACTGCTGATATGTTGACGAGGTAAGCGGTGCGCAAGGGCAGGTGTCCTAACGCAAGAATTGTTCAATCGAGCTAAGAAACCAGGAATAATGCGCTAACAATTTAAGTGATCCGACATGAGGAAATGTGCTGGGAATAATAAAAATAATACTTCCAAACGTTTGACTATGGGAATTTGAGCTGCTCCACTCATCAGGGTATAGAGTGGAAGTAAGTCTTCTGTTAGGAACAGAAAAGTTTATGGAAGAAATATATGTGTCGAGGACATATGAGTCTATTCTGCCTCGGAGATGCATATAGCTATTCATAAATCATTTTCTGTCAGTTATAGTTTCAGCTTTGGCTTAGGGTATTTAGTTAGTTTAATGGGACAATCTGTTTTATGAGTTTCTTATAGTTTTGAGAATTGACCCTTCTATAAATGTCATGAATGGTATAGTAGATTAGGTCAACAAGTAGACGAGATGACTTAATCACCTAGAGTGGATTAGTTGGCATTTGAGCCAAAGTCAAACTATCAACTTGTGAGAGTCACCATGAAGGCAAAACTATTAAAGGAAAACTATTTGGATATCCGTTGGAAATAATTCATTCCGATAAATACGGACCAATAAACGTGAAGACAAATAGTGGAGTTTCCTAATTCGACATCATCATTAATAATTACTCTATACAGCTACTGATCTCACACGAAACTGAAGCGTTGATTTGTATTAAGTGCTGTATTAGTAAAGTATAGAGTCAATTCATGCAAATAGGGTTATGCGTGTTTTATGGAGCAGTTCTCGGAACTGTATGCAAACCATGAGTATTTATCTGAGCAATTCAAGGAACTGTATTAAAGAAAAGGAGTCATCAAATAGCTGACGAAACCGTAAACTCTACAACAAAATGATGTTGTGGAGAGTAGAATTAGGAAATTGCTAGATATGATGAAGAATATGATGGCAAAGGCCAATCTTACATATTGTTTGGTAGATGCGCTGTTGACAGCGGTTTATATTCTTAATCATGTGTTTTCAAAGTCAGTACAGTCAACACTCTATAAGAGTGGACGAACTAGAAACCTGGGAGGTTACTTGTGTCCATGAATATGTGATAGGACTATAACTGACATTTTGTCGTGTGATGTTGATTTTCTTATGGAGGAAACAACGAACGATTTCCTCGAGAAGGAATTTTCGCAAGAGGCAGGAAGTAAGTCATGATTTGGGATTCTACGAGATTAAGGAGACTCCTAATCGGTCAGTAATGCAGAAGGAATAAGTTCCTTTAGCGGCTGGCGACAGTGAGAGTGATATTTCTGATTGATGGCTCAGAGCCAATCACAGATCCTCAAGAGTCTTATAGATAGTGTTGTGGATTAATACACCGACAACGTTTCGATATCGAAAGGAAGACGTCTATGGTAACTTCGCATTGATTGCGGAACCCAAGTCATATGAGGATGCTATTTTTGGGCTTACCGCGATGGAGTGAATAACGACAGTGGAAGAAGTGCAAGAGTCAATTCTACATGATCAAGTTTGGGATTTGGTCAAACTTTCTTACTGGACGCAAAACCGTTGATAAAAAACTGGGGTTTTTTCGAAGTCTTGCGTAAGGAGGACGATACTGTAAAGAAATACAAGACACATTTGTTGGCGAAGGGATTTACCTAGTGTGGGTGGACAATGAATAGACACTTTTCATCCAGAGTGATGATTGCGTCTATTTCACCATACTTAACAAATTGTTACACATAACATTGGAAGATTTTTCTACGGGTTTCAAAGCCAATATGACTTAAGTCAAGTTAGAGAATCCATTTATAGATTGAAATACTTATCCAAGAAGTTATCTGTTCGATATCATCAATCTATATCGGATATGGAGTGGCCATGATTAAATGTGACAACTGTAAATTCAGAGATTTGTGAACGATATTGCGATAACCAAAAGTGACTTGGAGATAAAGAATGCCACTTGGAGTGGTTGTTCTCTCTATAAAGGACATGTGGGATGTTGAATTTGTGTTTGGGAATTTGATCCATGAGGTGCCGTTTCAAGAGTGTCCTATATTTGTCATCGGAGAGTCACATAAGGTATGTATTAAAACGGTTCAGCCCGCACGATCACCCTCCAATTTATTAATCCAGTCACAAATGGACATTCTTTTAGCCTTAATCTTTGCTATAAGACTCTTGAAGAAGAGAGACAGATTTTGTGGGTTCTATTTTGCATAATCAGTAGTCAAATGTATGCATGGTGTGTACTTGACCAGACATAAAACCCTTGCTGATTGGACTTAATATTAGGGTCTGCTTGTTGGATGAAGTGACGAGATTTTTTTAGGTATTTACGTGGACCCACTATACCTTGTGCTATGATGGATCAGTCTTGCAATTATATAGACATATAGATGCCGACTGGGCCAGAAATCTGGATATGATAGCATCCATATCCGCACATGCTTTCTCCCGTAATGGCAGGGCCATCACTTGGAGTAGCAAGAAGCAGATTGGGTAGTTTTTTTTCACTAAGGATGTGGAACATGTGGCTACCTCAGAAGCATCCAAAGAGAATGCTAGGCTGCAGTGATTCCTCGGAAGTTTGCGCATGATTCTGCGCCGTGGGAAACATGGTTTATCTCTATCGTGACATCAGTTCAATGATAGCATACTCAAACAATCCCATATATATAGAAAGTTGAAGCACTTACAGATCTAACGACACTTCATCAAGGAGTAATAGGCATGAGAAAGTGGTCTAAGCTATAGGGTCTTCTTTCAGGTCAGACGTTCGAGAATCCGATAACGATGGAAATAGCCGAGTAACGCTATGTGTGTCTGGGCTTCGTCCTGGGTGACATGTTGCATTTCAAATATCTTGATAGACCTTACTCTTGTATTTGACATTAGTGGGTGGCGACTTTATAGATGCATATTTTAAGGTTGATCGTATGTGGCTTTCTTTCTTTATTATCTGGGATGGATATATCTATTTTGTTTGACTATTTTTAGCATGGAGTACAAGTGTACAAAATACACAAAGTGTATGGGGTAAACAATTTGTGCAGGGCACACATTTAACAAAAATACGTCAGTAGGTAGGAACTCTCTCTTACAAGAGAGATCCCCTTCGGTGCTAGGGTAGCAGTCGAAGGTGAGACTAAGTGCTAGATGTCATCTGCTAGGAGAAGTGACCGTATTGTTTCATAAAGGGTATGGCGACTGTGGGAGCACTTAACAGAGTCGCCCTGACTGGGTCAGGATGAGATTGCAATGTGCTATAAGCCAAGCGACCGTAGTGCTTATCCCATAGCCACTTTACTTATTTTACATAAAACCGAACTAGGGGTCTGACTTATCGTACAGGATGCAAGCTTGTTGGAAGATCTCAGGTATATCACAGGGCAATATGGCTGAGAAAGTCAATCACAAGGTGATTGGACTTGGGTCCGTACGATATAACATTAATGACGTATGCTTTCTGGGAGAGAATTTTATACCATAACACATTGCCATACGACGTGTGCTGAGACCATGCATAAAAGGAGATTGAGAGATAGAAGTTCTCCGGTCACATTAGTACATATTAGTCCGTTGACTTGATATCACTATTAGTCTCGAGTGTGTTCCTATTGTACTTAGATTACTACCCTACCACGGCTCTAATGAGTCGTGCAAACAGATAGTAGTTGGGTGCAGTCCCAAAGTACTTGGGGGTAGTAGGTGATAGAAGGGATTCATCTCTCCTGGTATTAGGAGTTGATATTGGGCTGGGTACGGTTGACCAATACTAAAAGTCCCTGGCCAAGACAAGTGAGATTTACTGGTAGGTACACCAGCAGTTTCTTAGATTGTATTAGGTTCCACACTGACACGACTTGTCGCGCTATTAGGGGTCTGACGTTTACCACCCCTAGGCCTGATATGCGATACTCTTTGACGAACAGACCGGACTGTACGGAGAATGTCACATATTGGCTCAGTAGGGGTTCGGACGAGTACTCTTATCGATCTTCTTTTCGACAGATACCTGGATAGCCGTTATGTATAGCTGGTACCATTGACGTGCTTGTGGTTAAACTCAATACTGGTGTATTGTCGAGTCTTTAGAGTCCCACACAGAGGGTTTTCCGGTTCAGGCAAAACGGTGTAGTTTGCGTATTTCGATACGCTCAGGGTGTTCGATTGAATACGTGTATTTATACACATGTTTTAATTTGACGGTTTAGTAGTACTAGCGGGTTTGAAAGACAGCCAGTTTTGATACCAGTATTATATTTATCTCTTTTAGGAATTTGTATTTTAACACGAATACGGTATTTATACGAATATGTTTATTTGTATAAATACGGGTATTTGTTATTTGATACAAATACATATATTTCTTTCTAAATATGAATACTTGTATTTTGTATTTTTTGTATAAATACGATATATGTATTTGTTATAAATACGGGTTTAGAGTATACTTGATTATATACACATTTATATATATGTGCGTGTACCTAGTGAGATGGCTACACTCTTTCACTCTTTTCATCATCATAAATAAAGAAGTGTGTGGGCTTGTGACTCACCTTAGTGAGTAACTAGCCCACTCACTCTTTTGTTTTAGATGAAGAGAGTGAGGATATTTATGATTATAGTTTTTCATCAAGTGTTGAGATTTTTCTCTAGTAGCCATTCTCCTTTGGTTCTTCCTCGCTTGCTTACTTGAGCTTTGAGAGATAAAAAGAGAGCATCTTGTTTATAAAATACACCCTCTTAAGCATCTTGTCCTAGAAAAACTCGATTTTTAGTTGCTTCGGTGAAGCTATTGCTTAAATCGGCATCCTCGGGTGGATCATCTTCAACGCGGGAGATCAGCTTCGAGAGCTCGTTCTATTATCCCATGGAGCTTGAGGAATGAACCTTTCAAGACTCGAAGGACCGTCTACAAAGGTTGTTACACTAACCTAGTAGTTAAATCTCTAGTTAGTGTAATTTAGTTTACTGTTTGGGCTTGTATTCTAGAGTTTCAAGTGTGTAGTGCTCAAGATTTTAAAGTTTTTGATTCCGCAAAGTCGTAGTAGTCACAACAAGGAGCACCACACACTTACAGATACTTGACATAGAGATTGTCAAAGAGAGGAAGCGTGGTGAGTTGCGTTGACAGAAACAGTATATCGAGAAAGTTCTTGCTCGGTATGGGATGGAGAAGGCAAAGCCCGTGTCTACTCATTTAGGGACGCACTGCATGCTTTCGGCGAAGTTATCATCAGGGTCGGATACGGACAGAGAGTACATGTCTAGAGTGCCATATGCTAGTGCAGTAGGTAGTTTGATGTATGCGATGGTTTAGACGTATCTAGACATTGCACATGCAGTACGGATGGTCAGCCGATACATGGCTAATCCGGGCAAAAAGCATTGGCAGGCTGTAAAGTGGATTCTGAGATAGTTGAGGGGTACTACGGGGTTCAGCTTGTTATTCAGCAAAGGAAATTCAGATGATTATATTATGACAGGGTATTGTGACTCAGATTTTACTAGTAATAAAGATGGACGGAGATTTACGACGGGTTATGTATTTACGTTAGGCACTAGCGCAGTGTCATGGAGATCAACGTTACAGTCCATTGTCGCATTATCGATGATAGAGACAGAGTTGATATCTGCTACGGAGGCTATCATGGAGGCTATATATTTATGTGGATTGATCGGTGGTATGGCTATTCCGCAGGATTTCATGGAGTTGTTATTCCGACAGTCAGAGCGCGATTCACTTGGTGGAGTATCAGGCTTATAGTTCGAAAACTAAGAATATCGAGATGAAAGATTTCCTTTTGGAGAACGAGACGAAGGTTATTTTGCTTACGAAGATTGGTATCTATGAAACTCCGGCGGACGCATTTACGAAGGTGGTCCTAGTTTCCATGTTCAAACTTTGTTTGGGCTTGACTTGCTTAGTTGCTTAATAAAAATTAGAGACGACGAATTGCAGAATTCTAAGTTTTCCCATGGAAGTGTAGAGATTTTGCGGATTTTTTGAATTAAGGTGGAGATTGCTGAAATTGATTCAAGTTAAATCCTAAATTCAAGATCAAAGCTTCCCAATTCATGAAGCCCAAAGGTGAAGCCATGAGCAGCATCAGCATTTGTTCACGTGTGAGATCTCAGAGAGATGTGGAGGACACGTGTCCCTCAGCGAGAGGCCTAAAGGTTTTTCCGTCTTCTTCCGTGAAAGCTTCGGAACACATGGCGAGCTCTAAGGATTTAAAGACCGGGATAATTTGAGTTCATCCAGGGATTTAAATATAATATTATCTCTAACTCTTTCCTCTTTATATATAAAAGATTATTTAGGGCTAAAAAATTTAAATCCATCAATTGTACTTCTGGTCTGCGGTGGCTAGTCTAAAGCAGAGAAAGAAAAAGAGAGAGGTTGTAGAGAGAGAGAGAGCGCGCTTTGTATTTGGGTGAGATCGAGATAGTATCAATTATCTCTTGTAATTCTTCGTTGAATAGTGAAAATAATTCATCGTCGGTTTGCAGGATTGGATGCTAGTGCGCATCAAACCTGAATAATATCTTGTGTCCTTTACTAGATGTGTTTACCTTTATTACTTTTTTTTTTTTTTGTAGTTGTTGTGTTTGTGTAGACATCAGAAAAGGATTAGAGACGAAATCGCTAAATGCTATTTTTTTACAATTTACACTCGAGTATCAAACATTCGGGTTTCAGAAGACGCTTGGGGTTGAAGTCATCGACCGCTATTTTTAAATCATTCTTCAGGCTGGTCTACTTCAAGATCGGCCCAAAACTTATTTTGGTCGGACCGGTCAACAACCTTCCTGACCCTTTCAACGGCCGGTTGTTCCCGCCAAAATTTTTGGCCCAGAACTTGCTATTCCCTTATAAAACTAAAGGGAATCCCCCACGTGTTAAACGCGTGCGCACCCACATGCAAAGCTTGTGAGTGTCGCTTTATATACGATCAAATCCTATATTGGTTTGAACGTATTAAACACGTGAGCGTCTCAAGTGATATCCATGTGAAGCGCTAGTCCAGTCTTTTGGTAGCGCCTCACATGATATCTATGTGAGCGCGCATGTAGCTTCTTAGCGGCGCCTTACGAGATATCCACGTGAGCGTGCTTGCCAGCTTCTTAGCGGCGCCTTACGAGATATCCACGTGAGCGTGCTTGCCAGCTTCTTAGCAGCTCTCACGTGATATCCACATGAGCGCCGTTCTCCGCCGATAGACCGAACCAAGACGTTGAGACGTCTGGCCTGAATTTAGAGGCAGATGCTATTTTTACTTATCTGCCCAACTCTCCGAAGATACCAAGTTGATTTATGGCACCGTATATCAGAGCTTTGAACAGACACAACTGTTGTAGCATGACTTTATCAGATTCCCCCTCATTTGTGAGGGGTTTTTAATTATGGGGACGCTCTTCCCTGCAGGCGCAAGTCCCTGCAGTTAATTACGTTTCCGCGTTGCGATAATATTTTTCTCTTTCTTCAACAGTTCACTTCGTGTCGTATGTATTTCTGTTTATTTTGGTTGCCTGTGGATTGTATATGAAAACTAATTTACGTCGTCGCCCGTAGACGCGAATTAGCCCAAATCCATATATTTTAGATTTGGATTTTTTTATTTAAGGATCGTTAATCTAGTTTGAGATTAAGATCAAATTAAATATATGAGCATTTGAGCTCAATTTATTTTAACTAAGGATGCATTAGCCTTATTTGAGACTAAGATCAACTTAGCAAAATTTTAAAGATCGTTTTTATTTAGGATCCAACAACAGAGCATTTGGGCTTGGCTGTAAGAAATTTTTCAGAAAGACTTTTCTAATTTGGGCTTAGTCTGCTCAGTCATTTTTTTTGTTGAAAAGCGCTAAGCACGTATTTGGGGTTTGCTTATTCAGCCCCTTTTGTTTTTATGCAAAAGTGCTAAATACTTGTTTGAACCTTTGACGCTCACATGGGTATCATGTGAAGCCTTCAGTTATGGGAGCTGTCCAATCAGTGCTAAGCACACGGTCATTTTGACTATATATAGTGCTAAGAAATTTTATATATGGCGTCCATGTGAGGAATACGCGTGGGGCTGGACGCTGCCTAATCATTGCTGAGCACTCTGCCATTTTTGCTGTATATGAAGTGCTAAGCACTTTTGTATGGCGTCCACGTGAGGAGCATGTGAGGCGCTGAGCATCTGGCGCCTACGTGTGCTTCACGTGAGGCGTTCAGTTTTGGTTTCTTTTGAGCGCTAACGTGTGTTTCACATGAGGTGCTCAGTTATTTGGACATTTAATTTCTGTTGATATTCTTAGAGAACTTAAATCTCTGTTAATGGTATTTTGACCATTAACAATAAAAAAAATCACTATTTTAAGGATCTAGGATCAGATTTTTTAAGAACCGAGTTCTTAATTTGAAGGAACTATGTTTTTGATTTTGAGCGCTCACGTGTGTTTCACGTGAGGCCCTGGGTTCTTAGAGATTTGATCTCTGTACATGTTTTCAAAGAGTTTAAACCTCTGTCAATGGTTTTTTATCATTAACAATCACCAAGATCACTATTTTGAGGATCTGAGATCAGATTCTTTAAGAAATAAGTTCATAATTTAAAAAAACTAAGTTCCTGAAATATTATGGACTCTATCTTCTTTCTTTTCAATTTTGTTTTTCTCTGAATTTTGATTCTTAAGAACAAGATCTTCCTGATGAGAATTAAATTCTTAATTTGTGGATCTCAGATCCAGAGAAAGAACTAAATTCTTGAGAAGGGTTAAACTCTTAGATAGGTAAAAGAAATGTTTTGATCTTTGTGTTTCTTTACCTAGGGTTTTGAGGAGGAAGATCTTCTTCTTTGAGAATTAAATTCTCTATTGTTTTGTGGAAGATTTTGGAAAGTCTTCTGTATAATTTTACAGAAGTTTATGGGGCGGTCCCCTCTCTGTTTTTATCGAGTCCTCCCCCTCTTCTCCTTTTTTTTTATTAATCACTTTGCTCCTATTTATAGGAGAAGAGAAAAATCAATTTGTTGAGAAAATCTCTCATTGAGAGACCATGATTGATTTCATAATCAATCAAAATGTTCTTTTAGATCAATCGATAAATTTTATTCACCGTTGGATTTTTAATCCAAAGACTCTCTGTTTAACAGAGAAGATTTTTGTTTGTTTAACAAAATTATGAAATATTTTCCTAAGATAGAATTTTATTCTATCATATGAATATCTTGTTAGTTTAATAAGATTAAAAAAAAATTCCCATCATAGAATTTAATTATATCATATGGATATCTTGTTAGTTTAACAAGATTAGAAAGATATTTTCTTGTCATAGAATTTTATTCTATCATATGGATATCTTGTTGTTTAACAAGGTTAGGAAGATATTTCCTAACATAAAATTTTATTCTATCATATGGATATCTTATTATTTTAACAAGATTAGGAAGATATTTTCCTAACATAGAATTATATTCTATCATGTAGAATTTAATCCTCTCAGATGGTTTAAGTAATTTTATTACCATTGGATTTTAAACCCAAGATTCTCGGTTAGAGAAGATCTTTCATATTAGAAAGATCAAGAAAAATATTTCCCAAATAGAATTTATCATTTGATGATTTATTATCACCGTTGGATTTTTGATCCAACGGCTCCGTTTAACAGAGAATATCCCAGATTTTAGGGAAATATTTCCCATGTAGAATTTAATTCTACTCTCTTTAATTTGGGCACTGACGCTCACGTATTATGCACGTGAGCGCCGCCTAAGAATCTAATTCTTTTATAAATAGCCACTCACGTGTTTTGCATGCCGGTGTTCACGTGTATTCCACATGAGGCGTTACTATAGGATTTAATCCTAACAGAGGCTGGCGCGGGCGCTGGCCCTCATGTGGGAAACACGTGATGTGCTCAAAGATTTAATCCTATCTGAGGCGATACTTATGTACTTTGCATATGGGTATACGTGTTTAACACGTGGAGCTTTCCCTTTATTTTTATAAGGGAACAGCAAGTTCTGAACAAAACAAATTTGGCAGGAACAAATGCCCCGCACTATTTTGCCCACGTAAGTTTGTACGTGGGTTAAGTAGTGCAAAATAACGCTTTGCCATAAAATTGATGGCTTAGGAAACAGGTTTAGGATCCAGGTCGCCTGAGACATTTTCATCTTCATGAGCCTAAGGGTTTCAAGAAGGTTTTTCTCCCTATGAGTCTTGAGGATCTCATAGGTGCGTATTTTTACGACGTGTGTTTCACGTGAGGCGCTGGGTTCTTAGAGATTTGATCTCTGTATATGTTTTCAGAGAGTTTAAATCTCTTTCAATGTTTTTTGATCATTAACGATCACCAAAATCACTATTTTGAGGATCTGAGATCAGGTTCTTTAAGAAATAAGTTCTTGATTTGAAGGAACTAAGTTCCTGAAATATTATGAACTCTATCTTCTTTCTATTCAATTTTGTTTTTCTCTAAATTTTTGATTCTTAAGAACAAGATTTTTCCGATAAGAATTAAATTCTTAATTTATGGGAAACTTGTTTTGTGGATCTCAGATCCTGAGAAAAAACTAAGTCCTTAAGAAGGGTTAAACTCTTAGATAGGTAAAGGAGATGTTTTGATCTCTGTGTTTTCTTTACCTAGGTTTTGAGGAGGAAGATCTTCTTCTTTGAGAATTAAATTCTCTGTTGTTTTGTGGAAGATTTTGGAAAGCCTTCTGTATATTTTCACAGAAGTTTATGGGGTGGTCCCCACTCTGTTTTTATCGAGTCCTCCTCCTCCTCTTCTCTTTTTTTATTAATCTCTTTTCTCCTATTTATAGGAGAAGAGAAAAATCAATTTATTGAGAAAATCTCTCATTGAGAGATCATTATTGATTTCATAATCAATCAAAATGATCTTTTAGATCAATCGGTAAATTTTATTCACCGTTGGATTTTTAATCCAAATCCTCTCTATTTAACAGAAAATATTTCTTGTTTGTTTAATAAGTTTAGGAAATATTTTCCTAAGATAGAATTTTATTCTATCATATGAATATCTTATTAGTTTAACACGATTAAAAAGATATTTTCCTGTCATAGAATTTAATTATATCATATGGATATCTTGTTAGTTTAACAAGATTAGGAAGATGTTTTCCTGTTATAGAATTTTATTCTATTATATGGATATCTTGATAATTTAACCAGATTAGCAAGATATTTTCCTAACATAAAATTTTATTCTATCATATGAATATCTTGTTAGTTTAACAAGATTAGGAAGATATTTTCTTAACGTAGAATTTTATTTTATTATATAGAATTTAATTCTCTCAGATGGTTTAAGTGATTTTATTACCATTGGATTTTAAATCCAAAATTCTCTGTTAGAGAAGATCTTTCCATATTAGAACGTTCAAGAAAAATATTTTCCAAATAGAATTTATCATTTGATTATTGATTATCACCGTTGGATCTTTGATCCAATGGCTCCGTTTAACAGAGAATATCCTAGATTTTAGGGAAATATTCCACATGTAGAATTTAATTCTACTCTCTTTAATTTGGGCACTGACGCTCGCGTACTATGCATGTGGGCACCACCTAAGAATTTAATTCTTTTATAAATAGGCACTCACATGTTTTGCACGCCAGCGCACACGTGTGTTCCACGTGAGGCGTCACTATAGGATTTAATCCTAAGCGTTCACGTGGAAAACTCGTTAAGTGCTCAAAGATTTAATCCTATCTGATGCGATACTTACATACTTTGCATGTGGGTACATGTGTTTAATACGTGGAGCTTTCTCTTTACTTTTATAAGGGAACAGCAAGCTCTGAGCCAAAAAAATTTGGCAGGAACAAATGCCCCCCACTATTTCGCCCACGTAAGTTTGTACGTGGGTTAAGTAGTGCAAATAATACATTGCCATAGAATTGATGGCTTAGGAAACAGGTTTAGGATCACTGTCGCCTGAGACTTTTTCATCTTCATGAGCCGTAAGGGTCTCAAGAAGGTTTTTCTCCCTATGAGTCTTGAGGATCTCATAGGTGCGTATTCTCATGACATGTGTTTCACGTGAGGCGCTGGGTTCTTAGAGATTTGATCTCTGTACATGTTTTCAGAGAGTTTAAACCTCTGTCAATAGTTTTTAACCATTAACGATCACCAAGATCACTATTTTGAGGATCTGAGATCAAGTTCTTTAAGAAATAAGTTCTTGATTTGAAGGAACTAAGTTCCTGAAATATTATGGACTCTATCTTCTTTCTTTTCAATTTTGTTTTTCTTTGAATTTTTTATTCTTAAGAACAAGATCTTCCCGATGAGAATTAAATTCTTAATTTGTGGGAAACTTGTTTTGTGGATCTCAGATCCAGAGAAAGAACAAAGTTCTTGAGAAGGATTAAACTCTTAGATAAGTAAAGGAGATGTTTTGATCTCTGTGTTTTCTTTACCTAGGGTTTTGAGGAGGAAGATCTTCTTCTTTGAGAATTAAATTCTCTGTTGTTTTGTGGAAGATTTTGGAAAGCCTTCTGTATATTTTTACAAAAGTTTATGGGGCGGTCCCCTCTCTATTTTTATCGAGTCCTCCTCCTCTTCTCCTTTGATTAATCTATTTACTCCTATATATAGGAGAAAAGAAAAATCAATTTGTTGAGAAATCTCTCATTGAGAGACCATAATTTATTTCATAATCAATCAAAGTGATCTTTTAGATCAATCGGTAAATTTTATTCACCGTTGGATTTTTAATCCAAAAGCTCTCTGTTTAACAGAGAAGATTTCTTGTTTGTTTAATAAGATTAGAAAATATTTTCGTAAGATAGAATTTTAATCTATCATATGAATATCTTGTTAGTTTAACAAGATTAAAAAGATATTTTTCTGTCATAGAATTTAATTCTATCATATGGATATCTTGTTAGTTTAACAAGATTAGGAAGATGTTTTCCTGTCATAGAATTTTATTCTATCATATGAATATCTTGTTAGTCTAGCAAGATTAGGAAGATATTTTTCTAACATAAAATTTTATTCTATCATATAAATATCTTGTTAGTTTAATAAGATTAGAAAGATATTTTTCTAATATAGAATTTTATTCTATCATATAGAATTTAATTCTCTCAGATGGTTTAAGTGATTTTATTACCATTGAATTTTAAATCCAAGATTCTCTGTTAGAGAAGATCTTTCCATATTAGAAAGATCAAGAAAAATATTTCCCAAATAGAATTTATCATTTGATGATTTATTATCACCGTTGGATTTTTTATCCAACGGCTCTGTTTAACAGAGAATATCTCAGATTTTAGGAAAATATTCTCCATGTAGAATTTAATTCTACTTTCTTTAATTTGGGCACTGACGCTCACATACTATACACGTTGGCGCCGTTTAAGAATCTAATTCTTTTATAAATAGCCACTCACGTGCTTTGTACGTCGGCGCTTACGTGTGTTCCACATGAGGCGCCATTATAGGATTTAATCCTAACAGAGACCGGCGCGGGGGCTGGCGCTAACGTGGGAAACACGTGAAGTGCTCAAAGATTTAATCCTATCCGAGGCGATACTTACATACTTTGCATGTGGGTACACATGTTTAACACGTGGAGCTTTCTCTTTATTTTTATAAGGGAACAGTAAGCTCTGAGCCAAAAAAATTTGGCGGGAACAAATGCCCCCCTATTTTGCCCATGTAAGTTTGTACGTGGATTAAGTAGTGCAAAATAATGTATTGCCATAGAATTGATGGCTTAAGAAACAGGTTTAGGATCCCTGTCGCCTGAGACTTTTTCATCTTCATGAGCCGTAAGGGTCTCAAGAAGGTTTTTCTCCCTATGATTCTTGAGGATCTCATATGTGCGTATTCTCCTAAGGTATCGTAAGGATTCCTAAGTGTCTTTCACCTCCGTGAGTCGTAAAGATCTCATGCAGGTATTTTCTCCTTACGAGTCGAGGGGATCCAAAAGTGGTTTTTTTCATTTTATTGGCGAATGTGGCCCGTGGATAGTATACAAAAGTCAGTTTGGACCTTCTTGCAGGGCAACGATGGCTTAGGAAACATGTTTAGATTTGTCGCTAAAGGCTTTTCAATTTTATGAGCCATGAGGGTCTCATAAAGATATTTCTCCCTACGAGTTGAAAGGATCTCATATGTGTATTTTCTCCTTAGAAGTCATGAGAAATCCTAAGTACATTTTCTCTTGAGAGTTGTAATGATCTCACAAGGGAATTTTCCCCTTACAAGTCAAGAGAACACGTAAGTGGTTTCTCCTTCTCATCGATATGCGGCTTTGGAGAATGTGGCCCGTGGATAATATACAAGAGTCAGTTTGGACCTACTTGTAGGGCCACGGTGCTTAGGAAACATGTTGATATCCCCGTCGCCTATGGCTTTTTCACCTTTATGAGCCGTGAGGGTTTCATAAAGATGTTTTTCTCTACGAGTCGAGACGAATTGAGAGGATCTAGCAGGTGTATCCTAACATGAAATATAGATAATCCCTTTTTTATAGAGATCTGTTAGGTTTGTGGTACTAGGTTTAAGGCCATCGTACCGTCGTGTTGGTTGATATATTCCCCGATATGCAGTCTTTAAGCCGTTGTTCGAGTAGCCTCGCGACTGTTGTGTCTCTGATTCTTTCGGGGGCTGGACAAGACATCTTCAAGTAATCTCCTTAGGTTATATTACCGTCGGAAAAACAAGCATTAGGAATTTGCCATGACGCTTTTTACTTGAGCTTAGGCTCAATTTGGAGCCCCGATGAGTCATAACTACACCCTTCTGGGATGGAATGATCTCCAATGGTCTTTTAGGCTTTATATATGTTAACGTCAAGACCCGAAGCTAGGAATATGCCGGCACTTCGTTTTTTTCTTTGACGATATCGTGCAGATTCTTTGCTGAACTAGGGTAGACATATGTAGGACCTTTATGCTGTATGTATTGCAATTGGAGTCCGGAGCTAGAAATATACCATTGCTCCAATTTCATTTGATAGTCGCGTTCGCATCCTGCTGAAATGAAGGGGAACGTCGAAATAGTCTCTTGGTTGTATATGAACCGTCGAGACTTGGAGCTAGGATTTTGCCGTTACTCCATTTTTTCTTTGACCTTGGGTCTTTTGTTGACGTTGCATCTACATCCTGCTGAAAGGAGAAGAACGTCGGGATGATATCTAGGTTTTAGATATTGCCATTAAGACCTGAAGCTAGGATTTTACCGTCACTTCACTTTTATTTGATTGTTGTGTCTAACCCTGCTATAATGAGGGGGGACACAAGGATAGCCTCTAGCTTGTATATGTACCGTCAAGACTCGGAGCTAGGATTTTCCCATGGCTCTATTTTTGCTTTGACCCTTGGGTCTTTTGTTGACGTTGCGTCTGCATCCTGCTGGCATGAGAGGGAATGCCTGGATAGTCTCTAGATTGTATATGAATTGTCAAGACTTGGTTCTCTTTTTGAGGAAGCATGGTGGAAAAATATAGTCTCTTTTCCTTTATTTGTGCCCATGGATCGTATACAAGAATCAATATGGACATACTTGCAAGGCAGAAAAGCTTCATTTTCATTTCATTTTTTTATTTCTTTCCGCGATACTCTATCTTTTTAGCTTTTATGTCGCAAAAGTCACGATTGCCCAATCATTTTGTCTCTTTATCGTGGTACCCAATCATTTCGACTATTTTTTTTATTTTTACCCGCTGCTTTTTATTGCGAGTTGCCCAAACATTTCGGGGTTTTTTAAGATTTGAAATCGGATACCAATCTTGGCATCAGCATCGCTATCATTGGAATATTGCCAGAAGCGAATCATCATTTTCCGTAAGAGGACTTGGAGTTTGACACATGTTTAGGCATCAGTATCGCTACCACTGGAATATTTCGAGGAGCGAATCATCATTTTCCGTGAGTGGACTTAAAGTTTGACACCTGTTTAGGCATCAATATCGCTACCACTGGAATATTGCCAGGAGCGAATCATCATTTGCTGTGAGAGGACTTAGAATTTGACACCTGCTTAGGCATCAGTATCGCTACCACTGGAATATTGTCAAGAGCGCATCATCATTTTTCTTTGTCAATTTGAACAAAGGAGGCTTAGCAAACAGGGTTAGGATCCTGTCAACTAAGGTTTTTTGACTTTATGAGCTGTAAGGATCTTATAAAGGTATTTCTCCCTACAAGTCGAAAGAATCTCGTAGGTGTACATTTTCCATAAAAGTTATAAGGACTCCTAAGTGGTATTTTCCCTTGCAAGTCGTAAGGATCTTACAAGAGTGTTTTCTCCTTACAAGTCGAGAGAACTTACAAGTCGGGAGAACTTACAAGTGTCATTCACCATATGGGAAATTTCTCGCCATTGGTGGAACTTGGTGGGAAATTGTTTATTTATGCCCGTGGATTGTATACAAGGGTCAATATTAGACCACCTATAGGGCAGCTTGGGGGATATGACGTCTTAAGAACAGGTTTATATCCCTGTAACCTAAGACTTTTGAATTCAATGAGCTGTGAGGGTCTCATAGGGGGGAATTCTCCTTACGAGTCGTGAAGATCTCGTAAGTGTATTTTCTCCTTAGAAATCATGTGGATTTCTAAGTGTGTTGCTCCTTTGCGAGTCGTAAGGATCTCATGCAGGTATTTTCTTCTCACAAGATTGAAAAGACCCTGCAAGTGTATTTTATATATATTTTTATTTTATGAGATTGCGCCCTTTCGGGTTTTCACAAACACGCCGGTAGTCCTGTTGTTTTTACTCACAGCGCCCATTCGGGTTTTCATCCATGCCTATTTGTTCGTGGACATACTGTTTTTTTCCTGTTATTTTTAACATTTTTATTTTTAACGAGTTTGCGCCCTTCTGGATTTTCACAAGCTCACCGGTAGCCCTGCTGTTTTTACTCATGGCGTCCTTTTGGGTTTTCATTCATGCCCATTTCGCTCGTGGACGTGCCGCTTTTTTTGTGAACGGTAAAACTCTCGAAAGTAATTTCGTCGCAGGTGACCCATTTGTTTGCCGGCGGGAATTGGGGGTGGCTTCATCGCTGGAGTTTCTGTGTATCCAGTGGGACATGAGTTGCAACTTTCGTCGTTAGGACTTCGATTGTAATATAGATCTCAAAGGAGCACATCGCCGTATTTAGGACGATGCGCTAGTTTAGGGATGTTCCGGTCCATCATCGCCGTAATTGAGGCGACGCGCTAGTTTAGAGATGTTCCGGTCAATTATCGCCGTATTTGAGGCGGTACGCTAGTTTAGGGACGTTCCGGTCCACCATCGCGTATTTGGGACGACGCGCTAGTTTAAGGATGTTCCGGTCCACCATCGCCGTATTTGGGGCGACGCGCTATTTTAGAGACGTTCCAGTCCATCATCAACGTATTTGGGGCGACACGCATGTTTTGAGACGTTCCGGTCCATCGTCGCCATATTTGGGGCAACGCGCTAGTTTAGGGATGTTCCAGTCCATTATCGTCGTGTTTGGGGCGAGTATTAGTTTAAAGACGTTCAGGTCCATCATCGCTGTATTTGGAACGACGCGCTAGTTTAGAGACGTTCCGGTCCATTATCGCCGTGTTTGGAGTGAGTATTAGTTTAAGAACATTCCAATCCATCATCTCCATATTTGGGGCGACGCGCTAGTTTAGGGACGTTCCAGTCCATTATCGCCGTTTTTGGGGCGAGTATTAGTTTAAGAACGTTCCGGTCCATTTTATCATTCGGTCGGGGAGTTGCATAACTCATCCCTTCCAACTCTTGTTTGCTGAGGCGTTGCTGCCTGTCCTTTGATTACATGGACACTTCACGCCTTAGACTATCTTCACCTTCTTGGATTGCTTCATCTATCATCATGCCAATCGGGTTGTTTTGCGGGAAGTACCGGATATTTTACACGGTACTTGCCCCCTGCTCGTTAATGTCGCTTTACAATACTGATGGGCTATTGTTTACTGCCGAAAACGGTGACGAAACCGGGATGGATCGTCTTGCCTGAATTTAGGAGCATATACTATTTGGATTTATCTATCACTCCCCGCTTCTCGATGTACGGCGAAGGGGACGCGACGAGGCCGCTACATATTTACTCTGAAGTAAATACGCTAAGCGTAACTAAGCAATATAAAAGAAATATACACAAGAGACAATTGTAATGAACATCAACTTTATTTATTAATATTCTTTTGTACAATGCATCTGAAAAGTAAATACATAGAATGGAAAGTAATGCCTAAACAGTGTCATAACAGAAATGAAAATACATAATGTAAATGTGTACAAGGAAATCTAAAGCTCTGGGTCGTAATCTAGCTCATCCTAATCCTCACTGGTGGGCTCGATCTCCTGAAGATCTGAATCACATGACAACATTCCAAAGAAGAAATAGAAGGAATGTCGTTAGCGAACAATCGCTCGGTAAGTCCCAAAGATAAGGGAGAAGTAGAATAGACAGAGAAAGTGTGTGTAGCTTTTAAAGTTGTATTATAATGTTGCATTTAGTGTTAACGCTGTTGTTTGTAGGTTGGTACAGAAGAGGCCAGTGTATACGAGAGAAGCCTCACTTACCCCGGAGACTAAGGTATCAGGAGTACAAGGAACCGTTTATGCCACGGTACAACAGCAATGGAATACAGGTTAGGTGTATTATAGTTGCAGTCTCGTGCTACTTCTAACACTTTCCGTACCAATCTACCCCTTAAACCCCACGATATCTTGATTGTATTGTTTTGTATTGTATTGAATTGTAAATGTGTAGTTTGTACTGTTTGAATTGTATATTGTACATTGTATAGATAGAAGACTTGTATTGTAAATGGAAGACTTGTCGAAACCATGATATCGTATAAATGGAAATGGAGGTACTAGATAATCATGTAATTGGAATATATCTATGGTTCGGTTCAGTCAAGTTATATACATTGATGGATTCATAGTTTCATATTGTAATATAGTTTTATACTTGAATCTTATTCAAGTCAGGCTGTATATATTAAGACTCAGTCTGAGTCAGACAATTAGAAAAGAAATTGAATTCTGAATTAGGTTTTGGTGTTATCGGTAACCGCTGCACATGGACGGCAGGATTTATGTCTTTTTCAAAGACAATTACCATGTTGATAACACCGTTTGTTAAGTTGTCTATCTTAAATAGGCAAGCACCCATATCTCTGGCTCTTTGAGGCTCAAGAGACTGGTCCCGCTTAATCCTATATCTACTAGGGTTCTTATTGTAATTTATAAAACTTGAGGGAGTTTTATGTAAAAATAATTTTGTATAATTTTCAAAGTACACCTCAAGTATTTTAATATCGTCTTTAAAGTTTTCATTGATGTAGATTTTATATATGTGATATTTCTAGTGAATAAAACCTAATCTCATAATATATGGTATTTAACTGTAAAGTGTTGAACTTGTATGGAATTACATGGTATTTTCATGTAAAGTGATTCTTTTGATTTAGATTAGTTGGAATATTTATACTATATTAAAAATAGATATTTTTATGATACATACATACATACATACATACATACATACATACATATATATATATATATATATATATAATAATTTAATTTATTGTTTTTCGAGAAATCTCATTTTCTTAAGATATTTGTATTTTTAAATCTTTCGAGACCGTATGCACCTTGCGGAGGTCTGCATCTCGCACTACTAAACCCGAGGATGTGCGGTAATCTGCACCACCTCGAACGGGTTCCCCAAAATGGCTTGTAGCGGCGCTTTACAAAGATTTTTTTAAAATACATAATTTTATAGAAAAAAGTTTTTATAAGTTTGAGGTAGTTTTGTGTAAAGCCGTATTTTCCTAAAAGTATGTTTTCAAAGATCATCGTGCTATGTTACATATGAGTGTTGTGAGAAGGTAGGTCATTACCTCGTGAACTATCTAAAGGTATAGCAAGAAATTATAATGATTTATGTCAAAACCAAACTATATGGTATTTTTCTGAAAAATGCGATAAAAATTACAATATAAATTCTTTTGAAACAGAACTTGTTCAATATGTTTTTTCAATGATTAATAGTCATATTGTGAGAGTTTGGTAGTGTTGTTTTTAAGAAAGTGGAACTTTTAAAGAAAAACCAAATCGGAAGTCGGATTAACTCCGCTTCCGTCGGGTTTTAGAAATACAAGTTTTTAGAGTAGAAAGGAGAAGAGAGAGGAGGGAATTACTGGATTTTAGATTATACAAGAGGAAAAGAGAGTGATAGGAGGTGTCGGTGCGTTGTTTCGTCGTCGGAAACTCCTAGGGTCGTCGTCGGAAATTCATCGGAGCTTCGCCCTTCGCTAACTCCACTTGTACACTATTAAACTTAGAATTTTCCTGAGAGTTTTGGACAGAGTTTGTGAGTGAGGGGTGTCGAAAGGAGTGGTATTTATAGGAAAAGTTTAGGGTTAGGGTTTGATAAAAAATTGCATTTAAATTGCATTAAAATAGAGATTAAAAGGATTTTAAGGTCTCTGTAATTGTGCATGGTTTTTAAACGGTACAGGGGGTTATGGAGGAGTCCAAGAGTCGCACCAAAAGAAGAAAAATCGGTTTTGGATCGGAGTCGGCCGGCGGCGCTGATTGATGTTGTTTTGCGTATGCGCTTTTAAAAGATAAATCAAAGAATAATTTTACCGCAATCAAGAACGGCGTCGCTTGGTAGCTAGCCGGTGAGTACGGGTCGATCCACAGGGATATTGTATATTTCCTAATTGTTCTAACGAGTTAATTCCAAACGGTGTTGGAATGTTTATCACTAAAAACTAAGTTGATTTAGACTAGGATTTAGAATCTTGCTAGGGTTAGGTTTAGGTTAAGTTTGGAAAATTAAAGATTTCCCACCGCTTTCAATACCCTAATTTAGATCTTTTTAGGTGTTATGGTAATTATTAATAAAGGGGATTGGGACGATCGGGAATAAACGATGTTTCTTCCTCTAGGTCCTTGTCCGTCCTTTCTTAATCCTTACCCTAACCTCCATGGAAAACATGCACAGCCGGTCTTTTATACTACGGTGTCACCGTTACCTCGTGGATAGGGTGCCATAGGGAGCGGTGTGTGTATGTATGCATGGAGTCCTATTATTTAATATGTGATGGGCAAGAAAGGGGTGAGAGATTTTCATCTCTCAAAGCTTTCCTATTCCTAACCCTAACAAGTGAGGAACTACTCACTCATTAGGGGATCGATAAAAGACATATTTTTATTTGAGTTTTCGATTTAAAAAGATTAACTATCTAAGCTACGGCAGATTAATAAAAGTTTTAATCTAATTTAAACTGGGGAAGATAATAGATCTATATTAGGGCAGAAATAAAAATTAAGAACTAGGGCAATAAAAAGAAATACTTACTTTATTGATGCTCTCAAACCATTACAGAAATTCTGAATTTTATTTGACAAAAAGAGGCATACCTCAAAAAGAGGTTTATGATTTCTATTTATAGAACATAGAAAGCTAGGGTTACAATCGATTCAGATCTGCATTTACAATTTTACCCTAAAGAAAAACCTAAGTAATGCACCGACGCACCGATACGCATGACACGCGTCAACACGCGCGAAGCACGGCCGCGGATCCGCGGCCATAGGCTTGGTTTGGCCGCGGTTCCGAGGCCATATTGAGAGCTTGATTCTTCATTTCTTCAGGTCTTCTTCTGTTACTTTGTTTCTTCTATTTTCTTCACTTGATTTCTCAGATTGTTTTCTAGTTTTCTTCTAGATTTCCACAGTGAGCAATGTCGTGGACTTTACCATTTGTTTCGTGTCGATGTCTTGAACCTTACACTGCCTTTGTACTTTGTGAACTTGTTCATTGATTCTTCATTGTCCCTCAAACTGTAGGCATGATCAAGATTCCACCATTTATCGGTCGTAGTCTCACTTTGTATCATCTTTTCATCAATTTCACTGTTTTTGTTCCGAGAACCTGTAACCTGCAACTATGTAGCAGATATGGATCAAAAGCACCTGTTTATTTGTAAAATGAATAAGAATAGGGAATATAATAATGCAATATTATGATATGAATAAATACCCCCAAACTTATCTTTTGCTCGTCCTCGAGCAAAACTAGTTTATTTTCGAAAAAGACTTAGCCTCACTTTCGCAGGGAAACGCGATTGCACTGAGCTCGTGCAACAAGCCGTTAAACCTCTAGGTGTCCCTAGTAGGAGGAGTGTTGTCTCCTGAGGGTTTTCAGCGGATACTACCCACAAAATCCTATCAATTCGACCTATTGACTTTTATTCTCCAATTAGGTTTTCTAACAAGAAACTCTATTATTTTCGACTCAAAATTTATCCACCCGTATTTTCACGCTTCCTTATTATTTAACTTAAGATTATATATTATGAATTTACTTAGCTTTTGGTATCTTTTAAGTTTTCTTTCTAGGGTTCCATCTCAACTTAGGAATTTTTATCATCTTTATTAAAGATACAAGTCCTATTTTTCATTCCTATCTCTTATCTAGACCCTAATCATATACCCCTACGTGTGTGTGTGTATCATCCCTACACTTAGAAATTCAATTCAAGCTCTTATACTCTTGTCCATCGTCCAAAGTACTTTTCAATTGGTGAATTTTTAGATGAAATTGCTCACACATTCTTCATGCGACCGTTAATACTTCTTGAGGTACCAACGACCGATTACAAAATGTGTTCGCACATTAAAGTGTAATTCCTAGTCTTGTAATCCCTGAGGCTTTTAGCAGTGACTCCCAAACCAGTTGGTCTAAGGCACTAGGTGATGAAGCACCCTCGCTAAATATTTTTTCTATTAATGCAGCCTTAAGTAATTACAAACACCAGTGTTCATTTTTTTTATCTCTTTATTCACAGTTGTATTTTTATTTTATTTTTTCTTCGTACTAAGGACTTTAGACAAGAGCATTTCAAGGTCTCTTCTATTATTCCAAGTTTCAAGCTTCGTGTTTGTGCAATTTGTAGGGTGTATATTTTCAGAATCTAGACTTAAGCTTAGGAATTATTTTTCAAACTTATACTTTAATAAAAATATCAATAATTTTCCCTTGTTTTAACTTAGCCCAAGAAGTCAACTCGAAATTTGCCTATTTCTAAATAAACTACAAAGACATATACTTTCTACCGTTAAATTTTTAAGAAAGGTTATTTTTAGGGTTTTTAATTTACTAAGTCTAAGGTCTAGTTGTTCCTAGCTAGTTAACATATTTGTTAAACTCAAGTCAATTATGGCCAAAATTGAATGTTTTAATTTTTTATATTTTTTTGAAAATTTTCAATTTTTATGGGTTTTAAAATAAGTATGCAAATGCAAAATTATACACATGAATGCGAAGGAAGAAAGCTTACCGAGCACACCCCCAAACTTAAACTTGACAGTGTTCTCACTGTCATTCTACACCAAGAGGGTTAAAATGGCCGGTATTTCCCTGTTTATTTTTTATATTTTTTTTATTGTTGAAAGAAAAACAAAACATATATACAAAAAGGTCCCCCCCAAACTTAAGTGAGACAGTGTTTCCACTGTTTAAAGCGTTAAAGTTCAGAGTTAGGGAGGAGAAAAATCAAACTATACAAAGCCTTACACAGACCAAAGGTTACCACCAACCATTCAAAAATTCTATCGTGATAAAGGTAGGGTTGGTGAAAGAATGGAGTGTAGAGAAAGGCGTTGAGAAACACACGAGACTGTATGGGAAGAAAGGTGGAATATGGTCTCGGTATAGGACAAGAATGGCGGAAGAGAGAAAGAAGTGTAGTACGAACTTGAGGGTGTAAATCGAGTGAATAAATTAGCACAAATTGTGATGACCGATGTGTTAAAAGCGATTATGCTAATTTATCAAGCCGTCAAGAAATGGGGTCAAATCCCTCAAGATTCGCAAGAAAACATGGTACATTGAACTTGGTAAACCATCCATTGAAAATGGAAGCACGACGGATTCTTGCGCGGTCGAAACGATGGAAAGGACGAAGGGGAGTGATTTAGGGCTAGTCTTATTCTCACCTAAGTAAACTGTCTCGAACTCGAAGGATTCCATCAATGGTTCGAAATGACTGTAACCAACCGAGTCTGATGGTTCAAATAACTCATCTGAAAATTCAAAGGACTCAAACTTGGACGGTGAGTCTTCAAAATCGTCCGAAAAAGTGAAACACTCGTAATCGTTATCAGCTGTGAGAACTATGTCAGATTCAAAGAGGAACGCACTAGTGGCATCCAAACTTCTGTGATCGAACAGAAATTTTTCAAGCTCACATTCCTCCTGCGTGATCTTTTGCGTGGTCAGAACGATGGAAAGGAGGGAGGGTGATTTAGGAAGTATAACAGTTAAATGTTCAAGAGGATGAATTGGAAAATCCGACATATCAAACAAAACTGGTTCATCCTCAATACCATCCTCAATACTCTCCTCAATACTATCCTCATAATTCTCCTCAAAAGTTATCTCATCCATGCAATTATCATCAAAATCAAGACGCATATGAAGTTCGGGAGAAACATTTAATGATTCGGGATGATGAATTGGAGAGAAAATTTCAGTCAAATCTATGGGTTCATCATCCAAAATATTTCCTGCGTCAATATCCTCAATCAAGTGAAAATCAATTTTTTCGGACACCTCATCAAAAGCATGGATATTTATCAATTCAGGTTCTAGATTGGAGGTGTAGAGGTCAAAAGGATTGGTGATGGTTTCACTCGAAAGGGACCCTTCACAATCTGGAAAATCAAGCACTACAAAGTCACACAACTCATTAAACGTTTTATCTTCAACTGGTGAATCATTTGGGACACTTGTTTGAAAACCGGAGTTGTGGGATTCAATTGGGTATGGGTAGGTTTGATTTGGAAGGGTGCACAGCTCACTCTCTCCACTCAAATTCTCAATCTGTCCAACCGCCTTATCATACATTGGAATTTTTGGAGCTAGTTGGAAACTAGCTACCGGGTCACTAGGTTGCATAAGGGCGGCAATGGACGCATCCAAATTCCTCATCTGACAGTTTGTTGCTGCAATGTACACTTCCAACGACTGTTCCAGACTAGACATGGGTTGTGAAGGGGTTTCAGTAAAACATTCAAAGTTGTTTGGATACGTGAAACTCCCAAATGGTTGTGTAGAATCAATGTCTAGGGAAGGTGCGGAAGTCGGGTAGGACTGGTAGGAATTGAATGATTGGACAGGAGTAGGATCAACATTTGAATAAAAAGGTGAATGGACTTGTTGATCCCAAGAACTTGAAGTGTTGAAAGGAGTGAAAGATCGGTTACGAGATTGTTCAATATGTTCAGCGATAGATATGGGTTTTGGAGTTACAACAGGACTCGAAAAAGTAGTATCAACATAAGAAGGTGGTGAAGGTTGAAATGGTTGATACAAAGTGGATTGCAGAGTCGAACTGTTTCTCCTAGACGCTTCTATTCGATCTTTCAAAGAAATCTTGGACATGGAGGGATCGTCCGTAATTCGACCAAAACAATTCGCGTATGAAGCAATGTTTGGATGAGGGTACCAAAGTTCGGCAACAGTTTTGGGAGGTGGGGTACCAATGATGTAAGAAAGGAGAAGAAAAAGAATGTGGGGTGCACGGATTTCTTAGCGACAAGTTGCAAGTTTTTGTAAAAAAAATTTCCTTTTTTTTCTTTTTGTGTTTTTTTTATGTAGAGTTTTTTGCAAAAAAGATTTTCGATAAAAGGCTCAGACACACGTTCAATCAATCACAAATGCACAATCAAGCCTAAATCTAGGGTCACCTAGATCAGCTAGACAGCTCCTAACTGTTCCAAAGGGTAAGAAGTAGGACCTCAAACCGCCTCTTCACCGCCAATTGTGGCCAGGTAAGCACAAGTAGAGAAAGGAGGGATCCGCTCATGAATCACCGTGAGACAGGCCTTTTAAAGTTACCTTTCACTGCCTGTCTAGCCTAGGCACCACAAAGTCAGGTTAGGATCAACGGTCGATGCCTACAACTATTCCTTCGTCATATTGAGCGCGAAGTCCTTAGGACCGAGTCTAATCTTTTTTAATTAGATTGATGGTCAATGCAATATGCTTTATGTGATTTTTGGGGTCCTGGGAAGGGTAATAAAATCCCCACCCAATCTGGATTGGTGTAAAAGCCCCTTAAAGTCAATTTAAATATGCAAAGCAGTAAACACAATCACTTGCAAACAATTTTTTTAGCGCGGCGTAAAGAATCCTACACAAGATCAATTATTGGAAGGGGGAGAAATTTTTGGCGCAAAGAATCCTGCAAGCAAATTTTTACAGAGGAGATATCAGGGGTTGCAGAGAAGGAGAAAAGAAGCTTACAGAGGGTTTTTCCTTTGCTGACGTCACCAAATAACCGCTGATGCGCGGTCGAAGCAGGGCTCTCCCGACGGAATCACGGTCTGCTGGACTGTTCGGTTCCCGAGATTTTTTTCTGTTCCTCTGTTTTGTTGCTCAGATCTAGGGTTTTCTGTTTTGATCTCTGAATTTTTCCAGATCCGAACTTGTTTGTCGATCCTGCAAAAATTCCAACGAAACACCCTTCAAACAATAAAAAGATGATAAAATTTTTATATTTTTTTAATTTTTCAGTTTTTTATGAGTTTTATGATTTTATATTAACTCGAAATTGCAAAAAGAAAATACTATGCCATCCCCGGCAACGGCGCCATTTGATTGATGTTGTTTTGCGTATGCGCTTTTAAAAGATGAATCAAAGAATAATTTTACCGCAATCAAGAACGGCGTCGCTTGGTAGCTAGCCGGTGAGTACGGGTCGGTCCACAGGGATGTTGTGTATTTCCTAATTGTTCTAACGAGTTAATTCTAAATGGTGTTGGGATGTTTATCACTAAAAACTAAGTTGATTTAGACTAGGATTTAGAATCTTGCTAGGGTTAGGTTTAGCTTAAGTTTGGAAAATCAAAGATTTCTCACCGCTTTCAATGCCATAATTTAGATCTCTTTAGGTGTTATGGTAATTATTAATAAAGGGGATTGGGACGATCGGGAAGAAACGATGTTTCTTCCTCTAGGTCCTTGTCCGTCCTTTCTTAATCCTTACCCTAACCTCCATGGAAAACATGCACAACCGGTCTTTTATACTACGGTGTCACCGTTACCTCGTGGGTAGGGTGCTGTAGGGAGCAGTGTGTGTATGTATGCATGGAGTCCTATTATTTAATATGTGATGGGCAAGAAAGGGGTGAGAGATTTTCATCTCTCAAATATTTCCTATTCCTAACCCTAACAAGTGAGGAACTACTCACTCATTAGGGGATCGATAAAAGACATATTTTTATTTGAGTTTTCGATTTAAAAAGATTAACTATCTAAGCTACAGCAGATTAATAAAAGTTTTAATCTAATTTAAACTAGGGAAGATAATAGATCTATACTAGGGCAGAAATAAAAATTAAGAACTAGGGCAATAAAAAGAAATTACAGAAATTCTGAATTTTATTTGATAAAAAGAGTCATACCTCAAAAAGAAGTTTAGGATTTCTATTTATAGAACATAGAAAGCTAGGGTTACAATCGATTCAGATCTGCATTTACAATTTTACCCTAAAGAAAAACCTAAGTAATGCACCGATGCACCGACATGCGTGACACGCGTCAATACGCGCGACGCACGGCCGCGGATCCGCGGCCATAGGCTTGGTTTGGCCACGGTTCCGCGGCCATATTGAGAGCTTGATTCTTCATTTCTTCAGGTCTTCTTCTGTTGCTTTGTTTCTTCTATTTTCTTCACTTGGTTTCTCAGATTTTCTTCTAGTTTTCTTCCAGATTTCCACAGTGAGCAATGTCGTGGACTTTACCATTTGCTTCATGTCGAAGTCTTGAACCTTGCACTGCCTTTGTACTTTGTGAACTTGTTCATTGATTCTTCATTGTCCCTCAAACTGTAGGCATGATCAAGATTCCACCATTTATCGGTCGTAGTCTCACTTTGTATCATCTTTTCATCAATTTCACTGTTTTTGTTCCGAGAACCTGTAACCTACAACTATGTAGCAGACTTGGATCAAAAGCACCTGTTTATTTGTAAAATGAATAACAATGGGGAATATAATAATGCAATATTATGATATGAACAGGCGCCGGCCGATCCAAGCTCCCCGTCGGCCCGATCCGGCCGAGTCAGAGCTCACCTCGCCTCCATGTGTCCTATGTCTCTTGGTCTAACTCCTGGGCTAGTTTGTTTTTAGTGTGGCCTTTGGGTTTACGGGTTATGCACATGTAGACTCTTGGGATTCTAATAAAATTAAAATAAAACTAATTAAAAAAGTAATATGGCTGATAGGATTTGAACTCTGGTGCTTTGGTTTAGCAGTGCAAGATCATACCAATGAGTTACAAGCTCCTTCTTGCTATTAAAAAGTAAAACAAACTTATAACTTCTGCTCAGAAAAAAATAGCTCTTTCTGTATTTTTTGAAAAAAAATTGTACAGAAAGTTAGGGTTGTTACATTATCCGTCCACCTCTCCGAAGATGCCAAGTTGATTTATGGCATAATGTATTGGAGGCTTGGACGGATGCGGCCGTTGTAGCAGACTTCGTCAAATTCCCCCTTGTTGTGAGGGGTTTTTGATTGTGGGGACGCTCTTCCCTATAGACGCAAGCCCCTGCAGTTAATTACGTTATCACATCGCGATAACCACTTTCTCCTACTCCAGAAGTTCACTTCGTATCGTGTGTATTTATTTTATTTTTGGTTGCCTGTGGATTGTATACGAAGACTAATTTATGTTGTCGCCCATAGGGCGTGGATTAGTCCAAATCCGTATATTCTTAGATTTGGGTTTGGGTTGATTTAAGGATCGTTAATCTCATTTGAGATTAAGATCAACTTTAATGTCTGTTAAGGATATATTAGTCCAATTTGAGACTAAGATCTACTCAACGGGATATTGGGATCGTTCAGACCCAACAAAAGGGAATTTGGGCTCTATTTTTTTAGTTTAAGGACGTTTCGGTCCGTTATTAGTTTAAGGACGATTCGGTCCGCAGATCACCATTTTTGAGGTGAGATTTTAGTTTAAGGACATTACGGTCCGTTGTCACCATTTTGGGAAGTGCACCCAAAAGCAGTTGCTTGTCGGGACCCGCCGCCTCTCTGGAGACGTTGAGGAATTACAAAGACATGTATCAGAGGTGTAGAGAGATGTACCCTTGAACCAATTCCATATTTGAGGGAAAAGGAATTGATGGTCGAGCCCCGAAATCATTAGTCGTATTTTGAGACTAAGATTTCTTCATTAGTTTTGGGAAGTCATGAGCATAGAGGCTCGATCTATTTGGAGATCGAAGATGTTTTAATCTCAAGAAGACTTAGCCAACTTGAGGCTGGGGTTGATTTCCCATAGTGTTAAGCACTAGTATACGTTCAACACTCACGTATTCCCACGTGAGGTTCTGAAGCAGTGTTAAACACCGAATTCTTTTGGTCCTCACATGTGGCACGTGAGGCACCTTAAAGCTGGCGTTGTTCATTGGGTTCTGTTCATCTCAAAAAACTGCAATTTAATACCGCCCATTCATTATCTATTTTTTGATATATCGGTACTATTAATTAGTGTCTGCTCAGTAATTACAGATTACAGGTATTCATGACATAATACTGAAAACTCACTCAAAATCATGGATATAACGTTTGGGAGCCAACACTGCAATCAGAACAGAAAACCAACCGATATTCAAAGAGCTCTTTTGCAAATAAACATATGTACACAATTTTAGTCCTACACAATACAATGTGCACTAGCTCTTTTAGGACATGGACCATGGTGGGGGCTACCTTGGAACACTCATGACTTATGCAAGTGGGCAAGTGAGTGTGATGTGTCTTAAATGCAAAAAGGTGTGATGTGAAATAAAACATCAAATTTCCCTCCAATTCCACTGAGAACAAACCAGGGTTATTTAGAGAAATCAAACAATACCAGTGGGAAAGTGGAGAGCACATATGACCACCACACCAAGACGAACCCATTGCTCAGATTTGGACCGGTGAGTCACCCAATAAGACCGGTGTCACCGGGTCCCATTGCTCCAAACCTCCCCAATTTTCTTATGGTACTTTATGGGTATCAAATCATCCATTCTATATTGTTTGTTTATTCTATTTTGATGCCTACAAATACCAAAACAGATTAGAGAGAAGAGAGGCACATATTCAATAGTTTTGTTTTAGGTTTTGGTTTAGGCTTGAGAGTTGAGTGGGCTTTAATTTGGTTTCTTCTTCTTCTTCTCTCTTGAATCTTTCTTTTGAGAGTTTCATTATGGAGGTTGAACAAGCTACCAATATCTTGTACCTAAACTTCTTCAAGTGTTAATAATATTGTTATTGTTTTTTTTACTTGTTTCTTTTCTTTATTTTCTTTTCTTCTGATTATGTGTAACTAATCTTTTTTTGGTTATGGTGATGGTGAGGAAATGAGATGAAAGGCTTTGCCTTCCTCCACCTCTTGTTTATATTTAATGTGCTTAATATGATCCTAACTTAAAGATTGTTTATGTATTGATATGATATGGTATGTTGAAACCATGGTTACTTTGTAACCTCTTCATATACCATACTTACTTTCTTTCCCCATTTCATAATGTTTAAATTAAAATCAATTTGGTGTTAAATTTGCTAAGTTTAGATACGGTATTCTGTGACCAAGTGCTTGTTAAACCCTCGATTTTCATATACCCTATACTATCACAAACACTTAGCAAAGTTAATACTAAAACCAATTGCTCTCACTCGCTACTTTATGTTTTTGACATTGTCGTATGCTTACGAACCCTTGTGCTTAGTGTTGATATCTCAATCTTGGACATACAAATGGTAAGTGAACAAAACGGACTCGTTTTGTGTTTTGCATCGAATATCGGAATTTGATGACTTGTGCTCCGTAACCGCCTTGACAAGTCATGCTTCACGCTGGGATCGACACAAGGACGGAAAACTCATGAGCAAGGGAGCGTCGAAGGAATCGTCACGATTCGACCATCCAAGCCAAAGCCACGGCCATTTCTTTCTTAACTTATTTTTCTTTGTTTTCGTGTTTTATATTTTTTTGAGAAACCAACCAATTCATTATTTGTTGAAGCTTAAACAACAAAACCTAATACATAATTCCCTGCGGATCGACCCATACTTACCGGCTCGCTACAACGCGTCGTGCACTTGCGGTTTATAAATTTTAAAACGAAACCGAGATCGCGTGCGCATCCATTTCCTTAAAACAATTCCATTTCCAAAACACACGCGTTTGCACATGCGGGTAAAGTCCTAACAAGTTTTTAGCACCGTTGCCGGGAAGTTGGCAGTCATTAGGTATTGTTGTTTCTGGTTCCTCCTAACAAACTAACGACTAACTCAAAATTCTTTCAAACTAACAAAACACGATTTTTTATAACTTTGCACTATATTGTTGCAACCTGCTATTACTCTGTAATCCAACTTAAAAATCAAAGTATATTAGTAGAATACTAATATAGCCAAGAGATTACACATAAAATTCGAGCACCAAAATCCTTAATTTGGCTTGCGACATTACTGTAAAATCCGGCGTCGCAGGGTCAAGTGTAGGATTTTTGTTTTTTTTTTCTTTTTGTATGATCTCCAGTGCATTGTTGGTATTCCAGTGGTATTGTTTGATTTTTATAATTTTGAGTATGCAGGAATTAGGGCATATATATCGCTTTTTGCACTAAATATCGTATTTTCCGACATTTGCAGATTTTAACGGAATTACGACCAGCGATCGTGCGGAGCAAGCTTCAAATTCCAGTGCAAGACGTTAGTGAAGTATAGTGCCAAAGATCCGGGTAGTTTGACCCGCGCAAGCGAACATTCAAATACCCGCAATCACTTCAAGGAGGTTTCTAAACCCAAAATCACATTGGTACGTATTTCCTAACACATTCTTCTCGAATCCGACGCGTTCCAATATTTCTATTTTCTGGAGGATTCTTCGCATAAATTTGCCACCAATTGCACAGAGAACTAACCGTATTTATTGCAGCGTTTAAACTTAAACAGAAAAAGAATTGCTTGATTTCTTGAATTCTTTTATTGATTGCGCATTTGCATCTTAATACGGATTTAAGAGCACAGAATCGAAAACAAGATATGGTAAAGGATTTCATCACCTTTCTCCGTGGCCCACAAATCAAAAAACCGCATTCTTGCATACCCACAGTAATTTTTAAAATCAATTAGAACTCTGACCTTAAGGACTTTGTGCTCATTAGGAGAAGTTGACTGTGTTTAGAACACCGCTTAACGGTATATCGTTCACGGGGTCTCTAGGCAAGAATTCACGAGAAAGGATTCTTCTAATTAAGGAACTTCACGAAAGCATTGAATAATCTCCCCTTATCTCTGCACTTACCTGGTTTCGTGATCCGTATATCTTGAGCCCGTTTCTCGACACAGTTTTACTTCAACAATCAGGTTCTTGAGAAGGTCTAGTTGACTTAGCATAACATAGACTGCTAGGGGTATGATATTCTTCATTTTTTGATATTTATTAATTCTTGTTGAAATGGGTGACACACAATTCAATTCAATCTTTCACGATTCTTATTCTTTTGTTTATACTCAGTCCCAATTCGTTTGTTCAAATTGCCACAATCCTTCCCACATTCATGAAAATTGTCCTTTCTTAGTGGGTGACCAACCGTCCTAGAGTTTTGATAATGGTCACCCACCTAACACTCTCGAACCCAGTCCCACTTCAAACCTAGATCGAATGATTGAACGCTTAGAGAAAGAGGTCAACAGATTGACTGCTTTAACATCACCACCATTACAACCCCTCCAACCTGAAACAATCGAACCATCATTAGGGAATGATAGTGAGACGGATGCTAGGTTGACCGCTTTAGAGAAGGGTATTTAAGTGATGACTGCGGTCGAGAATCAAACAGCTGCAACGCTAGCCCCGTTTATACAGCAGTCTGAGTAATTGTTTTTTACTCAAGCTCAATCTTTGGCAAGAATTGAAGATCATGTAGCTGTAAGGATTCTAGAGAGTAAACACAGTCAATTAGAACCACATAATATAAATATCTGCCATCTAGGAAATCACCCGACTGAGATAAACGATCAAATGAATTTTGATGATTTCATAGATGATGATGCAATTGAATTGACTGAGTGTTATCAGGATACACAAGAAAACCCTCCGAGTCAGTCCGATGATTTTTGTACTCCAATTTTAGAGGAGTAAGCTTGTGATTTTGACGGGTATGGTTGGGATAAATTATTAGAGAAAATCAATGATCAGGAACCCACAATTTTTGTATCACCAGTTGATATTATTTCGGAAGAAACGTTAGTTTGGTAACCTACTTTTTTAGATGACATATACCTACCCATTTGTGAATGTGATGAGGGAGAACTCGTATTGGGAATTATGAGCTATAGCAGTGAGTGTAGGATTGTGCAGGATTATAGGGAGGAAGTCAGTCTTGATAAATATTCTTTCATGCAAAGTTTTGAGGAATTATTTGCGGATGAACTTGATATTCTAGATGAGTTTGAGTCAGGATCAATTTGGGAATATCCTAAGAACCTTTCTTTTGCTGAACTTTTTGAGGATGAACTCCAGTTTTTGAACGAACTTGACTTTGGAACTCAACACGTGCTTTTTGAACATTCAATTCAACCAGGAAACAATTCTTTAATCTCTTCAAAACTTCATCTTCACTTTCAACGTCTTCCGATCCCTAGTTTTACAAACACATGCCCTTCACTAACAACCAACATATACATTTGTTTTTTTTGTTTTTTTATATACGTATCCTTTTACCAGCCCTTGCATTATATCGATAAAAATTTTAAATGGATGGTATTAATTTCTGGACTAACCCAATCTTTTAATTTGTATATGCTGTAATTAGTTTTAGCTTTTTTCTTTTTCTTTGAATAAAATTCTCACCCTGATGTCTAAGTCTAGCTATCGGAAACGGAGGCAACGATGAGAACATCGTAAAACTCAGGTTTGGGGGTGAGCACTGTGTTTATATTGCTGCATCATGTGTATATTCTGCATTGCATACATAAAAGAAAAACCCATAAAAATTGAAAAATTTCTTCAAAAACATAAAAACTTTTTTGTCATGCTAGCTAACGGGAGAACTTAGACTCGAAGTCTGACAGTTCGGTTATCTATTTTGTCATAAAAACTTTTTCGTCATAAAAACTTCATCTCAGAAAACTGCAATTTAATACCGCTTATTCATTATCTATTTTGTGATATATCGGTACTATTAATCAGTGTCTGCTCAGTAATTACAGATTACAAGTATTCGTGACATAATACTGGAAACACACTCAAAATCACGGATATAACTTTTTGGAGCCGACACTGCAATCAGAACAGAAAACCGACCGATATTCAAAGAGCTCTTTTGCAAATAAACATGTGTACACAATATTGGTCCAACAAAATACAAGTGTGCACTAGCTCTTTTGGGACTTGGACCATGTTGGGGGCTGCCTTGGTACACTCATGACTTGGGCAAGTAGGCAAGTGAGTGTGATGTGTGTTAAATGCAAAAAGGTGTGATGTGAAATAAAGCATCAAATTTCCGTCCAATTCCACTGAGTACAAACCAGGGTTATTTAGAGAAATCAAACAATACCAGTGGACAAGTGGAGAGCATATATGACCACCACACCAAGGCGAGACTCATTGCTCGGATTTGGACCGGCGAGTCCCCCAGTAAGACCGGTGTCACCGGGTCCTATTGCTCCAAACCTCCCCAATTTTATTCTGGCACTTTATAGGCATCACATCATCCATTCTATATTGTTTGTTTATTCTATTTTGATGCCTATAAATACCAGAACAGATTAGAAAGAGGAGAGTCACATATTCTATAGTTTTGTTTTAGTTGTTGGTTTAGGCTTGAGAGTTGAGTGGGTTTTAATTTGGTTTCTTCTTCTTCCCTCTTGAAGCTTTCTTTTGAGAGCTTCATTATGGAGGTTGAAAAATCTACCAATATCTTGTACCTAAACTTCTTCATGTGTTAATAATATTGTTATTATTTTTCTTACTTGTTTATTTTCTTTACTTGCTTTTCTTTTCATTATGTGTAACTAATCTTTCTTTGGTTATGGTGATGGTGAGGAAATAAGATGAAAGGCTTTGCCTTTCTCCTCCTCTTGTTTATGTTTAATGTGCTTAATATGATCCTAACTTAAAGATTGTTTATATATTGATGTGATATGGTATGCTGAAACCATGGTTAGTTTGTAACCTCTTCATATACCATACTCACTCGCTTTCCCTATTTCACAATGTTTAAGTTAAAATCAATTTGGTGTTAAATTTGCTAAGTTTAGATACGGTATTTTGTGACCAAGTGCTTGACAAACCCTCGGTTTTCATATACCCTATACTATCATAAACACTTAGCAAAGTTAACACTAAAACTAATTGCTCTCACTCGCTACTTTGTGTTTTTGACATTGTCGTATGCTTGCTAACCCTTGTGCTTAGTGATGATACCTCAAGCTTGGACGTACAAATGGTAAGTGAACAAAACGGACTCATTTCGTGTTATGCGCCGAATATCGGAATTTGATGACTTGTGCTCTGTAACCACCTTGACATGCCATGCTTTACGTCGGGATCGACATAAGGACGGAAAACTCATGAGCAAGAGAGCGTCGAAGGAATCGTCGCGATTCGACCATCTGAGCCAAAGCCACGGCCATTTCTTTCTTAACTTGTTTTTCTTTGTTTCCGTGTTTTATATTTTTGTGAGAAACCAACCAATTCATTATTTGTTGAACCTTAAACAACAAAACCTAATACAATTCCCTGCGGATCGACCCGTACTTGTCGGCTCGCTACAACGTGCCACGCACATATGGTTTATAAATTTTAAAACGAGACCGTAGTCGCATGCGCATCCATTTCCTTAAAACTATTCCATTTCCAAAACATACGCGTTTGCGCGCGCGGGTAAAGTCCCAACAGGTTCAAATCCCCATTTACATATACGTGTTAAACACTTAATTCTTGTGGCACTCACGTGTGAGCACGTGAGGCGCCCCAAAGTTGGGCACTGCCTTTTTGGGTTTTACTTCCCTCTTCTTTTATAAGTGCTAAGTACTTGGGCCCTGTGGTGCTCACGTTCGGACACGTGAGGCGCTCCAAAGTGGGAGCTGTTTTTTGGGTTTTATTTCCTCCTTCATATAAGTGCTAAGTGCTTGATTGGGGATCACGTGGAAAACACGTGACTGCCCTAAGAGGCGCTTCTTGTTCTTTTTTTTAGGCGCTCGTATGGGAAACATGTGACTCGGTCTCAGTTTTTCTTTTTTGTTCATCAGAGGTTCTCACGTGGGGAAATACGTGAGGTTTCGTTATAATGTTTAACACTAATGAATCACCAATGTTTCCTTTTATGTGCATGAAGATTTTGATCTCATATTAACTACGCTGAGATCTGAATTTAGAGAATTTCACGTCTCTTGTTTTATAAGAATTAAATTCTTTTTACAGGGTCAAACCCTAGTTTTATCAGAGGAATTAAATTCTTATATACCTTTGTAAGAATTAAATTCTTTAAACTTAGTTCTTTCCCCTAAGTTTTGAATCTGCATAACAGAATCTCCCCGATGAGAATTAAATTCTCAACTTGTGGGGAGATCTGCTTCTGCAGATCTCAACCAGAGGAAGAACTAAGATCTTTTTTTTTTGAAAGGTTAAACCCTTAAAGAGGTGAAGAAGGATAGGATAAATTCTGTAATTTCTTCTTACCTAGTTTTTTTGTTTAAGAAGAGGTTCTTCTTTTTCTAGAGAATTGAATCCTCTTATTTTTTTTTTGTATGTTTCTCTCTCTGTTTTCTCCTTTTTTCTCCTTTTTTTAACTTGAAGTCTTGGGTTCTTTATATAGTGGAGAAAAGTTTGTTAATTAGTTTTAGGAAATCTCTCATTGAAAGACTTCAATTGATTTGGGGGTTTTACCTGCTATTGGATCTTTGATCCAAGGGTTATGTCTCACAGAACATATTTTCTTGTTTCTTAAACAAGATTAGTAAAATATTTTCTTGTACAGAATTTATTCTGTAGATTGGTGACTTTTAATCACTGTTGGATTTTTAATCCAAGGGTGCTTGGTTTAATGGAGCAAAATTTTTTGTTTTAAAGAGAGATGAAAAATATTTTCCAACTCATAGGATCTTTAATCCGCCGACTTTCTGTTTAAGAGAAAATATCATTTCCCATTTAAAAGTTCAATAGAATTTAATTCTATCATCATTGGATCTTTGATCCAATGGTTCCTTGTTGAGTAGAATTTAATTCTACGTAGGGAAGTGTCCTCACGTGTTTGACACGTTAGGCTTATTAGCTTGGCAATTGTTTTAATTGCTGTGCCTACATGAATTGCATATAGACACTCACGTGGGGCTGTTTTAGCCTAGCAATTGTTTTAATTGCAGTGCCAATATGCGTTGCATAGAGGCACTCACGTGTTAAACACGTGGGGATCTTTGGCCTTGCAATTGTTTTAATTGCAGTGCCTATATGCGTTGCATATAGGCACTCACGGGTTAAACACGTGGGGCTCTTTGGCCTAGCAATTGTTTTAATTGCAGTGCTTATATGCGTTGCATATAGGCACTCACGTGTTAAACACGTGGATTGTTTTTAGCCTACCAATTATTTTAATTGCAATGCCTATATGCGTTGCATAAAGGCACTCACGTGTTAAACACGTGGGGCACTTTGGCCTAGCAATTATTTTAATTGTTGTGCCTATATGCATTGCATATATGCACTCACGTGTTAAACACGTGGGGGTTTTTTTAGTGGGGAACTTTCCCTTATCCCTTTTTTATAAGGGAACAAATGCCCCCAGCGTTGCTCTCACGTGGCTTGCACGTGAGTGCAACGCTGTTTGTCCTCACAGCCGTTGGATTGCCTAGGAGAATGGGAAGATGAACCGCTCCCCATCATGTCTTATAAATTCAAGGCTTTGGTCTTTAGGAAGCCACTGTTCTTTTATCCTCCTCCTTACTTGTTTTCCTTGAGAATTTAATTCTCCCCTTCAGAAATTAGTTCTCTGCTTAATGGATTCTCAGAGTTAAACTCTGTTAAAACTTTTTCCTTGGTAAGGATCATGAATAGAACCCCCCCCCCATTTTTTTGTTCTTTTCATCGTGGATTTTAAATCCGGGGACAGAGCGTTGCTCTTTACTTAGATTGGTTTCTTAAAGATCCAAATCACACTTTTTTTGTAGATTCTAAGATCTTGAATCAATGGGGATCGTTGATCCTCCTCTTAGGATTTTACCCTGTCACCGATCTTTTAAGATCCTTGGAATTTAATTCCATTGTTTACAAGGAATTTGATTCCTTATTACAGAGCTTGGCTCTGAAAGATCTAGAGGCCCTTTAGGAAATTTATTCTCTGGCGTTCTTTGGCACATTTTTATTTTTTAAAGATTTTAATTCGTTGGGTATTTTGACAGACCTCGTTTTTCTTTGAGGATGTTAAGAGTTGTTTAAATTCCAAAGTCCATTTAATAAGAATCCTTTTTGATTCTTTCAATGATTATCTTGCCTCATCATTAGTGAGACGCCATATCAATTTTGTGGGGTCCATTGGTTTTGCAGTCAGTGGTCTCATGGAACAAACATCCTGTCGTTTTCTTCTGTTATTATATACATATATGTTTTATTAATGGTTTTTCGTTCCCTTTTTTTTTCAGGAACAATGGCTTCACTTCCCTACTTTCCTTATACTCGCTCAGACCAATCGCCGTCTGACGAGAAAGCTATGGCAATGATCAGGGCACATGACAGGGATTGTACGAGTTTACACTTATGGGGAGTTTGGTATGGTCATATTATCCAGGGTTGCCGTAGCTTTACTTGTGAAGTGCCAACAGAGCCCCTCTGCCCAATATCGCTGACGGAACGCTCACAGACCGCTTACACGGTGGAGGCGACTAACTGGACTCCTACAGACAGGCTTGACCCGTCAACAACTGGGATACCCAACCAGCCCCTGTCGGCTATAGAAATTCTGGGGCGCCGCATATGTCGGGGTGAAGCCTAGCCATGAGGGAAAGTTTATAAGGTAGGCCTTACCCCCCACCACCCAGTAGGCTACCTTTCCTGAGCTCGATACGTTCTTTTCGCCCACCATGCACGGTTACCGAAGGTTGGGATGTATCAAGCGGCGTGCGCATCTCTATTTCATTACCAAGCCCCTCACGTCTGGTGGGTTAAAAAATTTCGGAAGTAATGGAATCTTCCCACCGACACCTTCTTGCTAGGGGATCGCAAGGTCTCGATTTCACTCGAAGAGTTCTGAGAGATCTCCGGATTGCCAATCAGGAGAGAGCGTTATGAATAGTTGCTGCCTCCCTATGAGTATGTGTTCACAACCGTGCCTATTATGCATGATGGCCTGATGATTTGTGCTAAGTTTTGTGATCAAAGAATTAATTACCGCAATCAAGAACGGCGTCGCTTGGTAGCTAGCCGGTGAGTACGGGTCGGTCCACAGGGATTTTGTGTATTCTCAATTTGTTCTAACGAGTTAATTCCAAACGGTGTTGGAGTGATTATCACTAAAAACTAAGTTAATTTAGACTAAGATTAAAATCTTGCTAGGGTTAGGTTTAGATTAAGTTTGGAAAGTTAATATTCCTCACCGCTTTCAATGCCCTAATTTAGATCTATTTAGGTGTTATGGCAATAATTAATAAAGGGGATTAGGACGATCGGGAAGAAACGATGTTTCTTCCTCTAGGTCCTTGTCCATCCTTTCTTAATTCTTACCCTAACCTCCATGGAAAACATGCACAACCGGTCTTTTAAACTACGGTATCACCGATACCTCGTGAGGTAGGGTGCCGTAGGGAGCAGTGTGTGTATGTATGCATGGAGTCCTATGAATTAATATGTGATGGGCAAGAAAGGGGTGAGAGATTTTCATCTCTCAAACCTTTCCTATTCCTAACCCTAACAAGTGAGGAACTACTCACTCATTAGGGGATTGATAAAAGACATTTTTTTTATGCGTTTTCAATTTAAAAAGACGAACTATCTAAACTATGGCAGATTAATAAAAGTGCTAAACTAATTAACTAGGGCAAATAATAAATCTATACTAAGGCAGAAAGGAATTTAAGAACCAGGGCAATGAAAAAATCTACTTACTTTATTCGATGCTCTCAAAACATTACAATGGATTTCTGAATTTTGATCAATGAAAAGAGGCATACCTCAAAAAGAGGTTTTAGGGTTTCTATTTATAGATCATAGAAACCCTAAGATTACATTCGATTCACATCTGCATTTACAAATATACCCTAAGAAGACTAATCAACGCACCGCCACACCGTCACAAAATTGCACGGACACGGGCTCATCATGGCCACGGAACCGTGGCCAAAAGCCATGTTTGGCCGCGGATCCGCGGCCATATAGTGGTGTCTTGGGCTGTGTTTTCCTGGGCTTCTTCTGGTTGCAATTGGCTTCTTGTTTCTTCACTTGGTTTCTCAGATTGTCTTTTAGTTTTCTTCCAGATTTCCACAGTGAATAATGTCGTAGACTTTACCGTTTGCTTCGTGTCGAAGTCTTGAAGCTTGCGCTGCCTTTGTACTTTGTGAACTTGTTCACTGATCTTCATTGTCCCTCAAACTGTAGGCATGATCAAGATTCTTCCATTTATCAGTCGTAGTCTCACTTTTGTATCATCTTTTCATCAATTTCACGGTTTTGTTCCGAGAACCTGTAACCTGCAACTATATAGCAGACATGGATCAAAAGCACCTATTTATTTGTAAAATGAATAAGAATGGGGAATATAATAATGCAAAATTATGATATGAACACCTAACAACTGAAAACACCTTCATTCATAAGTACCCAAGTCTAATCAAAGCTCTGGGTATTTTTGAGAAACTATTCGTGACGTCAGAAAGGAAAGGCGTCACCTTTGAGACCTTCATTGCCTGCTTTCTCCTTAGAGACGCTTTATCCAAAGAGGCTCCAAAGTTCGCGAACATCGATAACCCTTTTGGGTTCGAGTTGAATAAACTGCTGGCCAAAGAGGAAGATTTGCCGCAGTTCTATATTCTGATCTCGTCGGCCGTTTCCTTCGATGCGATTGCGGCTCCTGGCATGGATGAAGAGACCTTCGTCGTTGGCTTCATCAGTCTCTGGCTCAGTTGGTTCACCATACCGACGCATCGACGCTTTATGAGAGCCTACGTTTTCTACCCCACTCATCGCATAGCTGGAGGGGCGCGATTGGCCGTTGATGTTGTAGGATTGTCGTACCTATATCATTGATTAAGCATTGCGGCTAATACTTCGACCCCAGGCTCGGATGTTGTGAATTTCTCTCTCCACTACTTCACGTCGTGGATCGAGATGCATGTATTGAGAGCACTTGCTGCTTACCGGCGGCCAGATTTTTATGACTCATATACCTTCCCACGGGTTATGAGGTTGGTGGATGCTTCTTTTCCCGATCCGACTCAGCTAGGGGCCCTCCGCGTGTTGCTTAACCCATACTCAAACGAGGGCAGAATGGTTTTTAATGACCGAGTCTTATCTGCTCCGGCGGGTCCCATTCAGCAGCTATTTGATCTTTCAAAAGGTGGAGCGCCATCTCTAAAGCCTAAAGAGATTATGCACCTGTACTCGATTATGCCGGGCTATTTGGTGTTTCGTCAAAATGACACGGTTCTTTTTATGTGGTATAATCCACACCGTTTTGCCCAGCAATTGGGCTATAACCAGGGCATCCCTCTCGAGGCGTTTTTAGTTGAGCCCACTTTATCTTCGGAAGTCGCTCGTGACGTCATCCATCATCTTATGTGGCTGAACACTGGCTCCCGTTTCATGATCCTAGAGCCCGACTATCTTCCAAGGTTTGTGCGGTCTTTCAAAGGTTGGTATCGCCATCGAGTCGGTCTTGTCATTGCCGAGGAGAGGCGGGTACTCTTCGAATATAGCATTCTAGCTCCGACCCAAGTCACTAGCGCTCCGTTGTAGACGCGGTCAGTGGTTTGCCCTCCACTGGGGGATAGCGGTCTGGTACTTATCTCCAAAGCCGCAGAAATAGAATCGATTTCTCGCACTGCTGGTATGACAGTGCACACTAAAGCCCAAGCAAAGGCTTCCAATAAAGCACCAACAATAGTGTCTCCAGCGGCGGTGTCACCAACCGTGGTGTCGCCAAAGGGGATACTGAAAGTGAAGTTGGGCAACGTCGTGCCAAAACACCGAGGGGGAGAAAGCGTTCTTCTACTAGTGTTAGCACAAGTTCCAAGAGGAGGAAGAAATCGGCTGCCGACTTACTTGACACCCTGCTTGAGTCCGAGCTGTTTATTCAGGACGAACCGATAGCTATGGAGAAGTCGGACGCCGGTCTTATCTACCCTGGCTCGTCTGCCGAGGAGGCCGCGCAATTGGCTGAAATTTTTAGGCGCTCACAAGATGAGACCGAGAACGTGCGCGTCCCGAAAAAGCTCTACCCTCCTGTTATATTCCATGACTTTGATCCATCATTACGGCGGGTACATATGGGTCCTTTGTTAATGGAAGAGGAACGGGTCCTCAAACAGCCCATAACGGCTGCCTCCGAAGATGAGCTTGCATTAAAGACAGGTAGTCATTAATCTGCACTTAAATCTCGGCGAGCGTACTTAGCCAGAAATAAAATACGTCTTGAAAAAGCCCTACTTCAAGCTCCTTGGCGTATTGGTATGCGTCTTTCTTGTGTCCTTCTTTTAGCAAATAGTTTTTATAACTTTTGTGTCTTCTCATTTTTGTGAAAACTTTGCAGGGACTTCGGCAGCGAAAGAGGATTTGAGTCCAGATCAGGCCATAACTGTGGACTTTACAAATATCTCCCATGATGCACAAGTGGGTGTAAAGGAGATTATTAAAGCTGCTACTCTTGTTGTGGAACTTCCGGTGGTAACTTCTGTTCCTTCAGGGTCTATTCCTCCAGCAAAGGTGACCTCACCGGCCATAGATTCTATGGACATCTCCAGTGACGCACCGAAGGGTGTAGAAGAGACGGCTAAAGCCGTTAGTCCTGTCTTGGAGCTCCCGGTGGCGACTTCCATCCCTTCAGTATCTATACTTTCAGCAGAGGTGACCTCGCCGGCCATTGTTCCAATGGATCTCTCTAGTGGCGCCCTCGAGGGCATAGAAAGGATTGCCGGGACCGCTTTCATCTCCTTAGAGCCTGAAGTAGCAGCTGTTGTTTCTCAATTGGAAGCTGCTATGCCAGCACATATCCCCAATGATGTACCTAAGGGTGTGGAGGAGGCTGCCGAGGCTGACATCCCTCCAGCTCAAGGCGGGCGAAGTATTGAAGGCAATCTTCTGCATTTCATTTTAACGATCCCTCAGTTATCTAAACCTTTCTTTCCTTCAGAATTGTGGGAATTGGCGGCTTCCATCGTGGATCTATCTCCTAGGAAAACCTTTCAGCGTTTGCTTGATATGGCTGCCCCACAGGATACCCCCGCAAAGTATAGTCCTTTCTTCTGGGCAAGGTCGGTGTTCTTTAACCCCTTTTGTTTTACTATTATTTTTTATAATGATGCTAATATGCACTCCACGGTTCTGAAAGCCGATGAGGAAGTCGAGATCCTTGATGGGCCTAGGGATCTCTAAAACCGCCCCTTGCATAACTGTGGGTAAGTAAGGCTTTATCTTTGGCATTGTTTTGTCTATCCCATGTTCTTAAATCTCACTGACTGTTCATAAATCTTGACAGCTCTGCCGACCCTAACCCTATTAGAATCTCGGATCCCTATGCCACCAGGCCCCTATTCCGGCGTGCGTCTGAAAGGATGGCGAAACAAAGCATTTACTCCCTGACGGCTCTCATTGAAGACCTTCGCGCTGGTACCTCTGTCACGGTCGAAGAATTTGTTGTCGAAGCCAACGCTTCCTTGTTCGTTCTCGCCACCTATCATGACGAACCATTGGTGCGTGTTTGGGTTGAGTACTGTCGCCGAGTGGAGGTCTGTCTACACGGGCTTGAGTGCATCCGCCTTCCTTCCGACATCTTAACCGTAAAATCGAGTTTGCGGGATTAGATCGAATGGTGCGCAGCCAATCTAAAGTCATGCGAGAATAGGCTCAACTGGAAGTTTTCGGAGAGGGAGTTAGCTTCAAACACTTTGGGGGAACTTCAGGCTCAGCTTACCGCCAAGACTACCCACACGTACGAAATTTGGCGGGTGCTTCAAGAAGCTATTACAGAGGTGGTGGCTCTTGACAAAGCCGTTATCTTTACCCGTGAGATGGTCGAAGCCCATAAAGTCGCCGAAAGGGAGCTTGAGAGTCGGTTTGCTTCATATCAGACTCAGCAGACTCAAGCGGGTACCCATCTTGCCGCACTAACGGAGCTTGAAGCTGAGATCCAACAGAAGAATGACGAACTTACTAGCTTATTGCACCATCCACTGGCTTAAACATTTTTTGTCGCTGTATATTCTCCTTCTTCTTCTTCTTTTTGTATTCATTTTGATTCATGAATAAAAGGTAGATTTTTTTTCATACTAGCACTTTTCTTTCTTTTGCTGTCTTGGCTTAGCATAAAGTAGTTTATATACCCATTTCAAGATTTGTGGTTTATTCACTCCTCCCGGAGTCTCTAGTTTATGAACTCATTTCGGAGCTTGTAGTTTATTCACTCATCCCGGAGTCTCTAGTTTATGAACTCATTTCGGAGCATGTAGTTTATTCACTCATCCCGGAGTCTCTAGTTTATAAACTCATTTCGGAGCTTATAGTTTATTCACTCATCCCGGAGTCTCTAGTTTATGAACTCATTTCGGAGCTTATAGTTTTTTCACTCATCCCGGAGTCTCTAGTTTATGAACTCATTTAGGAGCTTGTTTAGTTTACCTCTCTTGGGCTTGTAGGAAAACTGGTCCTAACGTCACAGTTAACCTCTGCTCTTTACGACAGAGGTCCGTTAGGGTCTGTGGTACTAGGGTTTTTGTCTGTCGTACCGTCGTGTTGGCTGATGCATTCCCCGACATGCAGTCTTGCTGTTCGAGTAGCCTAGCAACTGTTGTGTCTCTGATCCCTTCGGGGGCTGGACAAGACATCTTCAAGTAATCTCCCAGGTCATATTACCGTCGGAAGGGCAAGCGTTAGGGATCTTCCATGCCGCTTTTTACTTGAGATTGGGCTCAATTTGGGAGCCCCGATGAGTCATAACCACTGCGCGCTGGTGTGGGATGATCTCTGATTGTCTTTCAGGTTTTATTTGAGTTGCCGTCAAGACCCTGAAGCCAGGAATTTTCCTTTGCTTCGTTTGCTGGCATTGCGTCTGCTGTAACGAGACAAATGTCGAGGTTGTCTCTAGGTTGTCTGTGAACTGTCGAGGCTTGGAACTAAGAACTTTGCCATGGCTCCGAGATAATATCTAGGTTGTTGGTGAACCGTCGAGGCTTGGAACTAGGGACTTTGTAGTGGCTCCATTGTTTTGACCTTGGGGTCGGTTGTTGACGTTGCATCTGCATCCTGCTGAAGTTGAGAAGGAACGCCGTTATTGATCTTTAGCCTGTCTGTGAACCGTCGAGATCTGGAACTAGGGATTTTGCCATGGCTCCGTTTTGCTGACGTCTCGTCTGCATCCTGTTGGAGTGGAGAAGGAACGCCGAGGTGATCTCTAGGCTGTCTGTGAACCATCGAGATTTGGAACTAGGGACTTTGCCATAGCTCCATTTTGCTGACATCGCGTCTGCATCCTGTTGGAGTGGAGAAGGAACGCCGGGGTTATCTCTAGGCTGTCTATGAACCGTCGAGATTTGGAACTAGGGACTTTGTCATGGCTCCGATGTAGTCTCTACGTTGTCGGTGAACCGTCGAGGCTTGGAACTAAGGACTTTGCCATGGCTCCGAGGTTTTGACCCTGGGGTCGGTTGTTGACATTGCGCCTGCATCCTGCTGGAGTAAGAAGAAAAGCCGTGTTGATCTTCTAGGCTGCAGATGTTGCCGTCGAGATTTGGCTCTTCCTTTGACAGAGCCCGGTGGAGTAACGTGGTTCCCTTTTCATTTATACACATGGATTGTATACAGGGGTTGATGTGGACTCACCTGCAGGGCAAAAGTTTCATCATCATTTTTTTTTACTTCTTTCCGCGATGCTATATCATTTCAGTTTTTTATATCGCGAAAGTCGCGATCGCCCAATCATTTCGGTTGTTTTTATCGCGGTGCCCCATCATTTCGGCTATTTTTTCTTTTTACCCGCTGATTTTTATTGCGAGTTGCCCCAAACATTTCAGCTGATTTTATATGCATATATTTTACTCGCTGATTTTTATTGCGAGTTGCCCCATCATTTCGGCTATTTCATATGCATATAATTTGCTCGCTGATTTTTATTGCGAGTATGGAACTTGAGATCTGATATCAATGTTGGCATCAGCATCGCTGCGACTGGAATATTACCGGGAGCAAATCATCATTTGCCTTTGCTGATTTTGAACAAAGGTGGCTTAATAAACATGGTTAGGATCCCGTCGACTAAGGCTTTTGATTTTATGAGCCGTAAGGGTCTCATAAAGGGGTTTCTCCTTACGAGTCGTGAGGATCTCGTAGGTGTATTTTCTCCTTAGGAGTCATATGGATTCCTAAGTGTGTGTTCTCTTATAAGTCGTAAGGATCTCATAAGAGTATTTTCTCCTTGTAAGTCGAGAGGACCTACAAGTGTTGTTCATCATATAAGGACATTTCTCGTCATTGGTGGAACTAAGTGAGGGAACGTTTATTTGTGACCGTGGATTGTATACTAGGGCCGATATAAGACCTCCTGTAAGGCAACCCTAGGGATATGACGGCTTAAAACCAGGTTCAGATCCCTGTAGCTTAATGCTTTTGAATCTTATGAGCCGTGAGGATCTCATACGGAGAATTCTCCTTACGAGTCATGAGGATCTCGTAAGTGTAATTTCTCCTTAGGAATCATGAGGATTCCTAAGTGTGTTGCTCCTTTTATGAGTCGTAAGGATCTCACGCAGGTATTTTCTCCTCACAAGGTCGAGAGGACCTTGCAAGTGCACATGAATTTATTTATTTTTTGAATGATGAAACTCTCGAAAATAGTTTCGCCACAGGTGACCCATCTGTTTGACGATGGGACTTGGGGTGGCTTCATTGCTGGAGTAGCTATATAGCCGGTAGGACTTGAGTTGCAACCTTTGTCGTTGGGACTTCGATTGCAATATAGATCTCAAGAGAAGATATCGTCGTATTTGGGGCGATGTGACATGTTTGAGGCGACATACTAGTTTAGGAACGTTTCGGTCCATTATCGCAATATTTGAGGCGAATTTCTAGTTTAAGGACTTTTCGGTCCATGATTCTCATTCGGTCGCGAAGTTGCATAACTCACCATTTCCAACTCTTATTTGCTGAGACGTTGTTGCTTGTCCTTTGTTTGCATGGACACTTCACGCCTTAGACTATTTTTACCTTCTTAGACTTCTTCATCTATCATCGTGCCAATCGGGTTGTTTTGCAGGAAGTATTGGGCATTTTAAACAGCACCTGCCCCCTGCTTATCAATGTCGCTTTCCGATACTGATGGAGCGTCTTCTTCATATACAAAGGAACGGGATATCACATCATTCCTTCTACCGAGTCTTCCTCTTCCTTAGAAGAATGAATTTGACTTGGGTTTTTTTTCTCATCGTCTGATTCGGAGTGGGACATGGGTTTCACATCCCTCCCATGGTTTTTTGGTTCAAGTGGGATATTCCACTTGATTGCAGAACCCGCTTGTAAGTCCCTTGATATTTTATCTGTTCTTTGAGAAGAAAGGACCATCCCACATAGAGATTCTTTCGCCAGTGAGAAATATGCCCCTGTGTATATCTTGGGGGGAGCGAGTACCCACGCCGTCGCTATTTTGGCGACAGGTTGCTTCAAAGTCGCTCATTTTTTGTTGAGCGTTGGCGACAAATGCCACCTTACCTCCGCTTTTCATTCATCTTCATCGGATGATGAAGGTCTTGACCCAGCTGATCCAATCGAGTCATTTTACCCATGAGCTCTTGGAAGGTTGTCGGCTTGAAAAGGCCGTAAATGGGAACACCTTTTACATTTGGGTCAAGGGTGGCTATGAACATTCCTACAGCTGCAGCTTCGTCGATACGTTGCTCGCATTTTGACCAAAGATTTCGCCATCGGGTAACATATTGAACCCAGGTCTCATTCGGTCTAACCCTTTCATTGACCAACGTCATTACGGTAGAGCGTTTATTCACACTAGCGAATCTCTGTCAGAAGAGCGTCTTCATCTCATCGAAAGTATTCACGAAGTCATTCAGGAGTTCCGCATACCATTCGAAGGCAATGCACGCCAGACAGCTGGCGAACTATCAGAGGAGAAGTATATCATTCTCTCCAGTGTTACCGCACATGGATTTAAATAACGCGATGTGCTGGTGAGGATTCCCGGTTCCTTTGTATATGTGGAGTCTGAAGTATGTATTCTGACAGGTACTATATTTGATCGTAGCACGCCGGATACGGTCGACCAATCTTGATTGGCCTATTTGATGCTTCACTGGCGTAGTGAGCTTTGATTTGCTGAGCGATATATTCGTTCAGCTTTGCTTTTGGAAACATTTCCTCTTCGGCCGTTGATGAGACTCGTGGAGGATTTGAAATGTCACCCTTGTCTTTAAGACCGACTACTGGCGGTTCATCTGCCAGTGGTTCCGATTGAACCATCATTCCAGCCATATTCTGAATCAGAAGGGACATCTGGTTCATTTTAGTGGACATTTATGCCGCTTCTTCATCTCTCTTTTTTAGAGCGCGCTTTAGGAAATCAATATCCGACTCCTTCTTTACTCTTTCTTCGGGTGCGTCCTCAGGATTTCCCTTGGGCGATGGATTAGCGTTTGTTGCCGCTTGAGCGAGCATCTCCTGCAGCTTTTCACGTTGCAGTTGAACTTTTGTCAGGGACCAAGTTTGAGGTCGGTGACTAGTAGAAGCTCGAACTTCATCTTTGGAATTCACCACATAGACGATGTGAACTACCATGCCCCCAAGCTTGGGGTGTTTGGAGTTTTGGCCTTTGGAGTTTGCTTCAGGCGCTTGAGCTTTATTAGGCCTCTCATTTTTGTGAAAAGCCGCTTTGGTTTTGGGAGGAACCGCTGTATCAGAATTCGTCATGTGATGAATCCCCTTATATTTGAAAGGGGATTTGTCAGAATTTGGCTGACGTTTAGAGAAAGAGCCGCAGATGACGACTGAGTCCTTCACCTGCTTCCACACCTTATATATAGATGAGGAAAGTTGTTATAGGGAGCGAACTGGTTTCTGCTCTCGTGGGATCTCCATGGGCTGCGGAGATTTCTTCAATATTGCGGTGGGAGAATTTTGTCTGACCTTTCGCAATAGTTTCAAGCTGTTCCTGGTTGGAACAACAACATTCACCACTGGGGTTGAAACAGGACCATACGGAGAACTGTCCCCGTCTCATTTTGTATGATGCCGATATCGACATCGACCGTTTTTTACGGCCGAGATTTGATTAGCCTCAAGATTTCATCGAGCCTGCCCCTGTTTTCTTTGAGTGCTTGAATATTCTGCCCTGTCACACCCCGCTTCCCAGAGTGCGCTAAGATAGGCACGTGACAGAGCCAACCATGCGACCTGTGGATAAGAAATATCCCTCTACAGTCACATTACGGCTGTCTAGAGATATCAAGAGCAGGAAAATAAAAGAAACTATCTAGTACATGTCCATGAGCCAGAAATAACGAGTCAAGAATAATATACGGAAGCAATGAATTCAAGTAATAAGAACAATCTGGAAAGTACGGAAATAACTAAACTAACTAGATACTAACAGGATCCTCACTGCTCGGCCTAGCGGCGGAAATACTCCTGATCAGCCTGCGACAAAGGTAAAGGATCTGTGCCATGCAAAAACCCAGACGTCATTGCGTCATAATATCAACAATAATATAATCAGGGGTAACAAACATGCAGGCATGAGTATGAACAGTAACAAGTCATCAGTAACAAGTAAACAGTAACATGAATATAGATCAGTGAACAGGATATAAACAAGTGAAGTGCAGTGAGTAGTCTAAACTGTGCTATAGGGTTATCTACTCTAAAATTATTCGATATCAATTAATGTAATCCTCATCGTAACCCATCGGTCTATGCCCCGTTCATTCCCCATGGGACCACGGTAAAATGATATAATAGACTGTGAGTCTATGTCCCGTTCATACCCCACGGGACCACGGTAACATGATGTAATAGCCATTTGAGTTACGTTCGGATACATTCCTGATTTCCCCATACCCCCAAGGTTATGTGTATAAGTCAGGTATTGAATAATCTGGAGCTAATGCCAACATAGGATCAAGCAGGTACAGGTTTGTCTGTATAGACAACAGGATATGTCTGTAGGAACAACAGGTCAAGATTGTCGGCATTAGCAACAAGATCAGGTATCAAGTCAAGCAGTAGTATATCAGGTCATGTCAGATAGTGCACAGGTATCAAGTGGATACTCATAATCAAACTGTAGTAAGTATGGGTGCACAAAATCAAGTATGGAGTACTAATATAACAATAAAAATGAAATAATGCGACATAGTATGCAAATAGATATGAAATCAATGATATGGATGCACAATTATCAATTAGGGTTACTTTTATAGTTTCAATACTAATTAGGATGCACTTTATTAAACATGTGGTGTTAAAACATCATTATTATGTATTAAGGTGATCTGTAGATGCAGCTATATGTATATTATATGATATGGATGCAAAAGGATATCCAAAAACTGTAGAACTTTAATATGGATGTATAATACTATACATAGAATGCAGCAAGATGATTTAATGTGCGACTAGATATGTAATTACTAATATGGATGCACAAGGACGTGATATAACAGTAAAATGATAAACTGGTTAATGCATGATGTACAATTAAACAATATGATCTGTTATATTCAATTAGATGCAGTATACTGTAGTATAATATGTAACAAGATAGATTTGCATGTGCTAGATGTAAAATAACATGTACGGATGCAGACGGACGTCGAAAAACTGTAAAACTAAACATGGGTGCATGATTTGAAATATCAGTATTATATTTGTTAAAAGAGATGTATATAAAGTAATGTAGCATATAGCAAGATAAACTTGCCTCGACGGATCATGAAACGGATATGTACGGCACGTTCGACGTCGGCAAAACGTCGCAACGCACGCACGGCACACGGGACGGGTCCAAGCAACGCAAGAGGGTGATCACGCAGGTAAGACACGTCCTCTGGGTCGTCTGGATCGTCGTCGTCAAACACGGCTCCGGCGACAATCGGAAACAAGAACCCAAGAGAAGAGAGAGAGAAGAAGAAGTGGAAGAAAGAGAAAAGAGAAGAAGAGAGAGAGGGAGTGGGTTCTAGATTAAGATTGGAGGTGAGGCGAGGCAGGGAAAACGACGACGACGAGCCGTCGACGGCAAAGTGCAGGCGATGGTTTCCGGCAATGGGGCAGCTAGGGTGTTAGGGCTCAGGTGCAGGGTAGGTTCGGTTTAGGGAGAAAGGAAGAGGAGAGGGAGAGGAGGAGAAGGTGGTGGTGACGAGGGGAAGGTCGCCGGCGACGGCGAGGCACGGCGGCGACGAGGAGGGTGTAGGCGATGATGGTTGCAAGCTTGGGGGAAGAAGGTTCTGAGGTTGGTGTTGAGGAGAAGGAGTGGAGGAGGTTGAAGAGAGGAGACGAGGTCGGGGGTTAAGCGGTGACGAGGTGGCGGAGGCGGCGTCGGCGACAAGGAGGCAAGGTTAGGGTTTGGGTTTCGTTTCCATGGGCACGAGCACGAGGGAGAAAAGGGAGGCGAGCGTAGTGAGAAATGGGCGGTGATGGAATCCAGAAAGAAAATATACAGGAGAGAGAGAAAGAGATTGATGAGATTTGATAGAGAGAGAGAGGGATAGGCTGGTGAGATTTTGAGAGAGAGAGAGAGATAGAGGGTGAGATTAGGGATTTTAGAAAGATTTAGAAAAATATTTTTTTTTTGTTATAAAATTAATATGTAAACGAATAAATACTGTTAAAAATATATATGAATATAATATTAGTTAAAATTTGGGTTTTAGGTTAATACAAAAATACTCCAAAACGCGCCCGGGTCGGGTCTAAAATTATGGTTTGAAAATACGGTTAATATACGTGTCGACCAAAACAAAAATAGGATATCCGGGTAACAAAAATGCATACCCACAAGAACGGATGCACGTACGTGCGCGTAGCCATCCAACAAGTCCATTTCACTAAATGGGACAGGAACAAGATGCGTGGATGCTACCACAGGGTTAGGGGTATCATGCAGGCCATGCAATGTATTTTTAAATTATTTCACGTGACTTAAAATGTTATATGGTAAAAGATGCAATGCCAGATAAAATGCAAGTATGCAGTATTCATGAAAGTGCACATGTCTATGTAACAAGTCAAGATAATTCATAAATATGAATCAAACAACTTTCAAGCAAGCGGGTCGGGTAGGATGCAATACTAATGTAAAATACTATTCGCATCCAAAACACAGTATATCAGGAAACATACCACAAATACGAGAACTGGAATTGGTATAAATGAACTAGGATGTTACTTGCCCCCTGCGTCGACCTTGGTCCTTGACAGGTGCCAGTTGTTTGAGGACTGATTCCGTCGGCAAACCTGCAGCTTAGGGAACCAGCCTATGAAACACAGACTTCCTCTGGGCTTCTTCCATCGGCGTTGAGGCACTAAGGGTGGGAGGTGGGAGTATTAACCCAAGCAGAAGCTCGTTGATTTCTTGATGAGCCGGATTGCAAAGATTTAAGTCTGCAAGTGGTCCATACTTGACTTCACCGGATATAACAGAGCCTGAGTTGCTAGGATGGGAGCAAACGCCATTCTTCATAGAGACAAACGCCAGTTTCAGTATCCCATCACCCAAGGGCAACCACAAACATATATACCGAGACTATTTGATCGCGGAAAAACACGACACACGAAGTGTGGAGTGGAAAGAGGAAAAGGTCCCACCGGGCGTGCCATAATCTGTTTACCGCCGAAAACGGAGACGAAACGGGGATGGCGATCATAATCTATTTACCACCGAAAACGGAGACGAAACCGGGATGGATCGCCTTGCCTGAATTTGGGGGCAGATGCTATTTAGATTTATCTATCCACCTCTCCGAAAATGCCAAGTTGATTTATGGCACCGTGTATCGGAGGTTTGGACGGATGCGGCCATTGTAGCAGATTTCGTCAGATTCCCCCTCATTATGAAGGGTTTTTGATTGTGGGGACGCTCTTTCCTGCAGACGCAAGCCCCTGTAATTAATTACGTTATCGCATCGCGATAACCACTTTGTCCTGCTCTAGAAGTTCACTTCGTATCGTATGTTTATTTTATTTTTGGTTGCCCGTGGATTATATACGGAGACTAATTTATGTTTTCGCCCGTAGGGCGTGGATTAGTCCAAATCCGTATATTCTTAGATTTGGGTTTGGGTTGATTTAAAGATCGTTGATTTCGTTTGAGATTAAGATCAACTTTAATGTTTGTTGAGGATACGTTAGTCCAATTTGAGACTATGATCTACTCAACAGGATATTGGGATCGTTCAGACCCAACAAAAGAGAATTTTGGCTCTATTGCTTTAGTTTAAGGACGTTTCAGTCCGTTGTTAGTTTAAGGACGTTTCGGTCCGCAGATCACCATTTTTGAAGTGATATTTTAGTTTAAGGACGTTACGGTCCGTTGTCGCCATTTTGGGAAGTGCACCCAAAAGCAGTTGGTTGTCGGGACCCGCCACCTCTCTGGAGATGTTGAGGAATTACAACGACATATATTAGAGGTGTAGAGAGATGTACCCTTGAACCATTTCCATGTTTGACGGAAAAGGAATTGATGATCGATCCTCGAAATCATTATTCGTATTTTGATACTAAGATTTCTTCATTAGTTTTGGGAAGTCATGAGCATAGAGGCTCGATCTATTTGAAGATCGAAGATATTTTAATCTCAAGAAGACTTAGCCAACTTGAGGCTGGAGTTGATTTCCCATAGTGTTAAGCACTAGTATACGTTCAGCACTTACGTGTTCCCATGTGAGGTTCAGAAGCAGTGTTAAACACTGAATTCTTGTGGTCCTCACGTGTGACACGTGAGGCGCCTTAAAGCTGGCGTTGTTCATTGGGTTCTGTTCATCTCAGAAAACTGCAATTTAATACCGCTCATTCATTATCTATTTTGTTCGGGTACGTCCTCAGGATTTTCCTTAGGCGATGGATTATCAAGTGCTGCCGCCTGAGCAAGTATATCCTACAACTTTTCACGTTGCAGTTGAGCCTTTGTCAGGGACCGAGTATACGGTTCATGGCTAGTAGAAGCTCAAACTTCGTCTTTGGAATTCACCATGTGGACTGTATGAACTACCATGCCCCCAGGCTTGGGGTGTTTGGAATCTTGACCCTTGGAGTTTGCATCAGACATTTGGATTTTATTAGGCCTCCCTTTTTTATGAGAAGCTTCTTTAAGAAGACCCATTGTATCAGGAACCGTCTTGAGATGAGTCCCCTTGTATTTGAAAGGGGATTTGTCAGAATTTGGCTGACGTTTAGGGGAAAAGCCACAGAAGACGACTGAGTCCTTCACACGCTTCCAGACCTTATATATAGATGAGGAATGTTCTTTTGGGGAGCGAACTGTTTTCTGCTCTTGTTGGATCCCCACGGGCTGCGAAGATTTCTTCAATACTGCAGTGGGAGAATTTTGTCTGACCCTTTGCAATAGTTCGAAACTGTTTCCAGTTGGAACATCAGCATTCATCATCAGAAGCAGGTGGAGTCAACGATGACGGAGAATTTCCTTTAGCTCGTTTTGTATGACGCTGATATTGACGTCGACCGTTTCTTACTGCTGGAATTTGATTAGCCTCAGAATTTTGTTGAGCCTGCCTCCTGCTTTCTTTAAGAGCTTGAATATTCTTCCCCCTGCGTCGACCATGGCCTTTGGAAGGTACCAGTTGTTTGGAGACCGATTCTGTCGGCAAAGCAGAAGCTTGAGGAGCCAGCCTATGGAAGACAAACTTATTCAGGGATTTTGTCACACCCCGCTTTCCGGTGTACGGTAAGGAGACGCGACGGGCCCGTTACGTATTTACTCAGAAGTAAACACGCTAAGCGTAATAATCAATATAATAAAATACACAAGAAAAATGACAAGAGATATAAATGAACAACTTTTTTTATTTATTAAACATTTCTTTACAATACAACTGAAAATGTAAATATAAGGATGGAAAGCAATGCCTAAACAGTGGCATGAACTGAAAGTAAAGTGAGTACAAGTAAAGCCTAATGGTCGTACTGCTCAGTGGTCTGCTCCAAGTGCTCCTGGATGGTCTCGAACTCCTCGGAGTCAGGTCCTCCTGACAATATTCCAAAGAAAGAAGAGAAATAGGAATGTCGTTAGCGAACAATCATTCGGTAAGTCCCAAAGAAAAGTAGAAATAGAATAGACAGATGAATAAACATATATGAGCATATAACTGGTGTATTGTGAGTTTGTTATATTAACGCAGTTGATTGTAGCTTGGTACAGAATATGCCAGTGTATACGAAAGGAGTCCAACTTACACCGTGGACTATGATAACCCGTAGTACAAGGCTCCGTCGATAAAACTACGGAACAACGGCAATGGATGTATAGTTACGACTTTTAATGACCATCTCGTGCCACTTTTAACACATTCTGTACCAGTCTACCCCTTTAAAATCTCGTAATGTATTATGTATTGATGTATTGAAGTAAATTATAGATGTAAGACTTACCGAAACCATGATATCAGTAATTCATATAAACGGAACGGATATAGACGGATAGTCATGTAGACCAGTCAAATGTATATCTATGGTTCGGTTCAGTCGAGTCATGTTGATATTAATTGGATTCTAGAATAAATGGATTCATGTTGAATTGACGTTATACTTGAATCATATTCAAGGATAGATTGATTGATTTCAGATTAGACTGAGACTCTGCCTGAGTCAGACACTTCAAAATGAATTGAAGTCCTGAATTAGTTTTGATGTTATCGGTAACTGCTGTACATGAACGGCAGGATTTGTGTTATTTTCCAAGACAATTACTGTATTGATAACAACATTTTTAGTTTGTCTACCTTAGATAGGCAAGCACACATATTCTCCGGCTCCCTGAGGTTCAAGAGAACTGGTCCCGCTTAAACCTATATTTACTAGGGTCCTTATTGTAAATTAATATAACTTGAGGGGGTTTTATGCAAAATAGTTTTGATATATTTTCAAAATAAATCTCAAGTATTTATTTATCATCTTTAGGTTTTTCATAGATGTATTTTTTATAAAATGAAATATTCTAATAGATATAAATCTAACTTGAATAGTATATGGTATTATAATGTAATATTGGAATTGTATTGACTTGTATTGGTAGTTTCATGAAATTTACGATTCGTTTGATTTAGAAAACATGGAATATATATATTTTATATTTAAAGTAGATATTTTGATAATATATATATATATATATATATATATATATATATATATGTATGTATGTGTGTATGTATGTATGTATATTTATAAAAATAGAACTTATTTATTAAATAGAAATCATATTTTTCTTTAAAACTGCATTAAAAATTCCATCGAGATAGGATGCTCCATGAGGAGCTCTGCATCTCGCTCTACTAGGCCCGGGGATGTGCGATAACCCGCACCATCCCGATCGGGGGTCCCAAAATGGGTTGTAGAGACGCATTTGTAAGGAATTAAATAATACACTTTTAAAGAAAACGGTTTTTGAAAGTTTATGATATTTAAAAGTATTTCGTACTTTATCCCACAAAGTAATGTTCCAACGTGCTATGTCAAGAATGAGTGTTGTGATGAGGTAGGTCATTACCTCGTGAGTTTTCTAAAGGTAATATGAGCAAAAAGATAAGGTAATGTCATATGCAAACTTAAGAGTATTTTACTGTAAAAGTAAAATAGAATTTGTTTAACATAATATTTTGAATTGAAACTTTGTCCAATTATTTTTTAATGGTTACTAAACAATATATAATTAAATGGTTAATTTTTTGTTTAATAAAAATTGAGTTTTCAAAGAAATGAGAATCGGAAGTTGGATTAACTCCGCTTCCGATGAGTTTTGAAAATAGGATTCTTTTTAATAGAAGGAGAGGAGGGGAGAGAGGACTTACTGATTGAAAGAAGAGGGAGGAGGTAGATGGAACTTTCGAAAGCGTCGTGGAGTCGTTTCGTCGCTGGATTTGTCCCAAAACGTCGCCGGAATTCGACCTTGAGCTAACTCCACTTGTACAATTTCTTGGACTTAGGAATTTTAGAGAGTTTTGGCAATGGAATTCTGAATGAGGAGGGCTATGGTGTAGTGTGGTATTTATAGGAGAAATTAGGGTTTAGAGTAATGAAGAATGAATTAAAAATATGCATTAAAATTTGGATTAATACCTCATTTTAATTCTCTGGAAATGTGCAGGGAAAACAAACAGACTAGGGTTAGTGGGGTGAGTCCAAGGGGTGCAGGGTTAAATTTTGGGAGCATTTGACACAAGAGGGCTCAGCGGCGCCTGCCCCTGGCAACATCTCGCCGGCCGTTTAGGGGGTGGAGGCTCTGGATTGAAGACAAGTGTCCTAGGCTGCTTAATTGTTAGTTTTTATTGTAACTTTTCATTTTACGTGTAGTGCACATACAAACTTTTGAGTTTTTAAAAGTTTAAAAGAAAAATTAACAAAAATAATATGTGGTTGAGAGGATTTGAACACAAGCGCTATGTCACAGCAGTGCAAGCCTTTACCACTGAGCTACAAGTGCTTTCTTGCTGTTCTAAAGCAATTTAAATTTATAACTTGTGCACAGGCTTAGGTGCTCTTTTCTGTATTTTTGAAAAAAATTTATACAGAAAGTTCAGGGTTATTACATTCTACCCTCCTTATAAAAATTTCGTCCTCGAAATTTATAAAAAGAAAGTGTAACAGATTCAAGAAAAGTTTGATTATAGTGATGGTGATAGAACTATTGACGGTGCATGAAAAATATTTAGAAGAACGAAAGAATGCAAAAGTTTTGGAAAGATTGAAAAAGATGTAAGGGAATTACCAAGGTTACCTTAGTCTACAGTCTCGGATTCTACGGACGCTAATGTGAACGCCTCACGCCGGGATACATTCCTCCTAGTTGGAAGCACGTTCCTTTGTCCTTGGGGCATATTTCTCTGCCCTCGAGAGATGTTCCTCAGTGCCTGATGGAATTGGCAATTAGGCTGTGCAGGAGGTTCATATGGAGGTGGAGCTAGGAGAGCAAGAAGAGGTGTAGGAGCCTGAATAGCTGGCCGCTGCGGATAAGTGTTGTGAGTTGGAACTGGGTTGCGTCTAAAAGGACATGTTCCAATTCCATGAGTGGATGCGCTACAAACCAAGCACAGGCCTTTTGCGCGCCTACAGTTCTTCCACAGGTGTCCATCCCTTTTGCAGTAGAAGAAAAAATCTGGACTTGGCCGGTTATTTGTTACTTCCGGTCTCCTTGGTGTTGAAGAGACTCCTCCTTCCATCTGGATGGCAGGGTGCTTCACACCGGCAGATTGAGGTCTGCCCTTCTTCTTCACTACTGCCTCATATCGACAGGCAGCTTTCAGAGCCAGTTCGTGAGTTAGGAAATCCCCTATAGCTAAAGCAGCTTGGATCTTCAGGTCTAATCCTTACTGAAATCGTCTGGACCTGATCTCAACAGTCGGAATGAGATGTTCTACGAACCTGTTACGGTCTTGTGTTAGCTGTATAGTATGTGATATTCGAAAATCGAATATTGAGACATATCTTACCTACTGAGCATGGTAAAATCAGCATCATACTCATCCACAGATTTTTCCCACATCGAATCTTGTTGCAGGTGGATGAATTGCTGCTCCATGTCAAATCGGGCAGTCTCGGGTAAATATTTCGCTTCGAACATGTCGCAAAAAGTTTTCCATTCGATGGGCTGGGCAAGACGGCTTTCTTCCGCCTTCCACCATACTCGGGCGTTTTCGGTGAGTTGCAGTTTCGCAACCCGTACCCAAGCGATGTCTGGCACTTGTGTTGCAACCGGATCGTCCTCAATGATCTGAGCCCATTCTTCAGCTTCTAAAGGGCTCTCTTTCTAAGAAAATTGCTTTGGGTGCAATGCCCGGAATTGCTTCACTTCGGGTGCTTCCTCTTCTGGACGGTTCTATAAGATAGCAGTCTGCTATTATTATCCTTCCAGGAGGCTTCAAATTGCCTCAAGTAATACCGTTTGGTCGTTGATCGGAGCTGCAACGGTAGGTGTAAGTAGAAGAGGTGGTGGTGTGTTGTTGAAGTTTGTGCTGGTATTGTTTGGAGAATCCATAACTTTAAAAGAAAAAATAGTGTTAGGATAGATTCAAAGTATATGAAATTGTAAGATTTAAGGAATATGAAATGTAAAGAATGTTTTTAGTTGCTGATTCTTGTGTTATATTGCTTAGGACTTCATGCAGAATTGACCTGCATGTCCATGCAGAACTGACCTGCATTGTAGGGTTCCATGCAGAACTGACCTGCATAGGCCGCCAACAAAACCTGCCATGCCCCGCTTCCCGGTGTACGTTAAGGAGACGTGACGGGCCCGCTGCATATTTACTCAGAAGTAAACACGCTAAGCGTAATAAACAATATAATAAAGTACATAAGAAAAATGAAAGAGATATAAATGAACATCAACTTTTATTTATTAAACATTTCTTTACAATACAACTGAAAATGTAAATATAAGGATGGAAAGCTGTAACAACCCTAATTTTCTTATACACTTTTTCCTATAAAAATTTTTTCAAATATTTTTTCAAAAATCCATAAAGGGGTATTTATTGCCTGAGCACAAGATTTAAGTAATTAATTAGCAATTTAATTACAAGAAGGAGCTTGTAGCTCATTGGTAATACCTTGCATTGCTGAACCAAGCCACCAAAGTTCAAATCCCATGCCCCACATTATTTTTAATATTTATTTTGTTTTAAATTTTTCTTCAATATTGTGTCTCTTCATCTTTTAAACCCCCATGTACACTTCAAATTCCTAGATTGGTTTCAGAGACCTTTGAAATCCCCATTTACTCCATTTTAATGATTTTTTAATACATTTTTACATTAAAACCTTTTATATACCCTATTTACTCCAATTTTTAATGATTTTATATATTTTTACATTAAAACCTTTCATATACCCTATTTACTCCAACTTTTAATGATTTTATACATTTTTACATTTTTATTTAAAAAAGCCTTAACCTACCCTACCCCTAGCCTACCCTATAAATATACCCCCTACCCTCTACCCTCTCATCCCAAAACCCTAGGCTCACTCTCTCAAAATTTTCCAAGAAGTGTGTACGTTGAAAACAAGTTCGCGGCGAAGCTCCGACGAAATTCCCGCGGGAATTCCGGCGACGTTTTTAGAAACAACCGGCGACGAAGCAATTCCTCGGCAACTCCCTTAGTTCCCCTACACTCCTTAGTATAGATCGAAAGCCGTAAGTCCCATTCTATCCCCATTTCTATTTCTTTAAAATACGAAATTACGAAACCCGACGGAATCGGAACAAATCCGATTTCCGACTCGGTTTTCTATAAAATTTCACTTCTAACCAATACATTCATTCCTAAACATCTTTATCTTGATTATTAAACTTTTAAAAATCAATTTGAACAAGTTTTCTCACATGAAATGATAACCTTTCCAATTTACCGTATCTTTTCACTTTAATACTATCATATTTCAATTTCACATTTAACCCCTTAATCTTACTAGACATTTAAAGTAGAGCATGAGCTAATGACCTACCTCCATACACACGCAAATACAACCCTAAACGACATCATCAAAACTTAGAATACGATAAAACGAAACTTTCATTTAAATACCATAATCTTAATAAAACCATTCTTAAAAGTTTTAGATTTGATACACTTTTAAATAAATACCTTGTATTAGGAAAATACGCTAAGTTGTGGATATCGATCGCTTATTTAAACCTGACTTTATGGTGTCTAGACTAGGCAAGTGAGCAAAGGTAACTTTAAAAGGCCCGTCTCACGATTCGTGAGCGGATCCCTCCTTCCTCACTTGTACTTACCTGGCCACAATTGGCTGTGAAGAGGCGATTTGAGGCTTCTAACGAGTTGTCATTTAGACCATTTAGAAATAGGCTAGTTGGCTTAGGAAACCCTATAATCTAAAATACGAAAAATTTACACATTTGCAAATAAATACCCTTTACTTTATAAAACCGTTTTCTAAAGGATTAGTATTTTACAATCTTTGCAAAGCACCGCTACAACCCACCTTTGGGGAACCCGTTCGGGATTGTGCAGTTTATCACGCACCCTCGGGCTAGTAGTGCGAGATTCAGACCTCCGCAAGGAGCATTCGGTCTCGAAAAGTTTAAAATACGACATCTTAAGAAAATGAGATTTTTTGGAATATAAAATATTTATTAAAATTACTTTTGTATAAACATATGTATATTTATCATTTAAATATCTATTTTATTATAATATAAATTTTCCACCTTTTCCTAAAAATCACAAGAATAAATTTTACACTAAAATACCATGAACTTCAAATAATCAATATTACAGATAAATACCCTTATTTATAAAACTAGGATAGTTTCACTATAAATGTCACAACATAAAATCCACCCTCATTACAACTCTAAAGACGAACAATAAATACTTGAGACGTATTTTGAAAAGTATATAAAAGTATTTTTACATAAAACCCCCTCAAGTTTTATAACTTACCCTAAGGACCTTGCAATTATAAGTCTTCGATTCACATTTCTGATTCTCTGACTTGGGTTTGAGTCTGATTAATCTGACTTGAATATGATTCAAGTCAATCTACAAGATTCCAATTCAATATGAACACATGAATTCATGAATACAATTATCAATTTATACATTTTGACTGAACCGAACCATGGATATATATTCCTTTTACATGATTCTCTGTATTCCATTTACATGATTCTACAGTTACAACCTTTTACTGATATCATGGTTTTGGTCAATTAATCAATCTTACAATCAATACAATTTACAAGATAACAATACAAACAAGACATCGCGGGGTTTAAAGGGTAGATTTGTACGGAAGGTGTTAAAGGTGGCACGAGGTGGTCAGATTTAATACACCTAACATGAATCCAATTGCCGTTGTTCCGGGCCTTCTAATGGAGCCTTGTACTAAACGTGCCTCTAGTCTCTGGCATATAGAGACTCCTCTCGTATACACTGGTATTCTTCTGTACCAAGCTACAAACAACAGCGTTAATACAACATTACAACAATACAATACAACATCAAAATCTACTCTCTCTCTCCTACTCTTTGTCTATTTCTCCCCTATCTTTGGGACTTACCGAGCGACCTGTTCGCTGACGACATTCTATTTCTTTCTTCTTTGAATGTCGCCAGGTGGTTTGGACCCGGTGGAGATCGAGCCATCTCAAGAAGACTTGGAGCAGTTTGCCGAAGACCCTACACTTTAGTTCATTGTACACTTTTCCATTCAGTATCTTACATTTCCTGTTATGCCACTGTTTAGGCATCTTTTTATTTCAGTTGTATTTCCTTCATGTATTGTACAAAGAATGTTAATAAATAAAAGTTGCTGTTCTTTTTATTTCTTGTCTTTTGTGTACTTATTTTATATTGCTTAGATACGCTTAGCGTATGTACTTCTGAGTATATACGTAGCGGGCCTCGTCGCGTCCCCTTCACCGTACACTGGGAAGCGGGGCGTGACAAAAGCAATGCCTAAAAAATGGCATGAACTAAAAGTAAAGTGAGTACAAGTAAAGCCTAATGGTTGTACTGCTCAGTGGTCTGCTCCAAGTACTCCTGGCTGGTCTCGAACTCCTCATAGTCAGGTCCTCCTGACAACATTCCAAAGAAAGAAGAGAAATAGGAATGTCGTCAGCGAAAAATTGCTCGGTAAGTCCCAAAGAAAAGTAGGAATAGAATAGAGAGATGAATAGACAAATATGAGCATATAACTGGTGTATTGTGAGTTTGTTATGTTAACGCAGTTGATTGTAGCTTGGTACAGAATATGCCAGTGTATACGAGACGAGTCCAACTTACACCATGGACTATGGTAACCCGTAGTACAAGGCTCCGTCGATAAAACCATGAAACAACAGCAATTGATGTATAGTTACGTCTTTTAATGACCATCTCGTGGCACTTTTAACACAATCTGTGCCGGTCTACCCCTTTAAAACCCCGTAATGTATTATGTATTGAAGTAAATTATATATGTAAGACTTGCCGAAACCATGATATCAGTAATTCATGTAAACGGAAAAGATATAGACGGATAGTCATGTAGACCAGTCAAATGTGTATCCATGGTTCGGTTCGGTCGACTCATGTTGATATTGATTGAATTCTGGTATAAATGAATACATGTTGAATTGGAGTTATACTTGAATCATATTCAAGGATAGATTGATTGATTTCATATTAGACTGAGACTCTGCCTGAGTCGAACACTTTAAAATGAATTGAAGTCCTGAATTAGTTTTGATGTTATCAGTAACCGCTGCATATGGACGGCAGGATTTGTATATTTTTCTAAGACAATTACCGTATTGATAACACCATTTTTAGTTTGTCTATTTTAAATAAGCAAGCACCCATATTCTCCAGCTCCTTGAGGCTCAAGAGAACTGGTCCCGCTTAAACCAATATTTACTAGGGTCCTTTTTGTAAATTAATATAACTTGAGGGGGTTTTATGCAAAATAGTTTTGATATATTTTCAAAATAAATCTCAAGTATTTATTTATCGTCTTTAGGTTTTTCATAGATGTATTTTTTATAAAATGAAATATTTTAGTGGATATAAAGCTAACTTGAATAGTATATGGTATTATAGTATAATATTGGAATTGTATTGATTTGTATTGGTAGTTCCATGAAATTTGCGATTCCTTTGATTTAGAAAACATGGAATATAGATATTGTATATTTAAAGTAGATATTTTGATAATATTTATATATATTTATAAAAATAGAACTTATTTATTAAATAGAAATCACATTTTTCTTAAAAATTCCATTAAAAATTCCATCAAGATCCGATGCTCTGTGAGGAGGTCTGCATTTCGCTCTACTAGGCCCGAGGATGTGCGATAACCCACACCATCCTGATCGGGGTCCCCAAAATGCGTTGTAAAGGCGCATTTTCAAGGAATTAAATAATACACTTTTAAAAAAAACGGTTTTTGAAAGTTTATGATATTCAAAAGTAATTTCATATTTTATCCCACAAACTAATGTTCCAAAAGCTATCGTGCTATGTCAAGAATGAGTGTTGTGATGAGGTAAGTTATTACCTCATCAGTTTTCTAAAAGTAATATGAGCAAAAAGATAAGGTAATGTCGTATGCAAACTTAAGGGTATTTTATTGTAAAAGTGAAATAGAATTGTTTAACATAATATTTTGAATTGAAACTTTGTCCAAGTGTTGTTTAATGGTTACTAAACAATATATAATTAAATGGTTAATTTATTGTTTAATAAAAATTGAGTTTTTAAAGAAATGAGAATCGGAAGTCGGATTAACTCCGCTTCCGACGAGTTTTGAAAATAGGATTCTTTTTAATAGAAGGAGAGGAGAGGAGAAGGGGCTTACTGATTGAAAGAAGAGGGAAGAGGTAGAGGGAACTTTCGAAAGCGTCGTGGAGTTGTTTCGTCTCTGGACTTGTCCCGAAACGTCGCTGAAACTTGACCTTGAGCTAACTCCACCAGAACTTGACCTTGAGTTAACTCCACTTGTACAACTTCTTGGACCTAAGAATTTTAGAGAGTTTTGGCAATGGAATTCTGAATGAGGAGGGCTATGGTGTAGTGTGGTATTTATAGGAGAAATTAGGGTTTAGGGTAATGAAGAATGAATTAAAAATATGCATTAAAATTTGGATTAATGCCTCATTTTAATTCTCTGGAAATGTGCAGGGAAAACCAACTGACTAGGGTTAGTGGGGGGAGTCGAAGGGGTGCAGGGTTAAATTTTGGGAGCATTTGCCACGGGAGGAGCCGGCAGCGCCTGCCTCTGGCAAATCTCGCCGGTCGTTTACGGGATGGGGGGCTCTTGATTGAAGACATGTGTCCTAGACTACTTAATTATCATTTTCCACATGTTGGTTTTTATTTTGACTTTTCATTTTACGTGTAGTGCACGTGCAAACTTTTGAGCTTCTAAAAGTTTAATGAAAAATCAACAAAAATAATATATGGCTGAGAGGATTTAAATACAGGGGCTATGTCACAGCAGTGCAAGACTTTACTAATGAGCTACACGTGCTTTCTTACTGTTTTAAAGCAATTTAAATTTATAACTTGTGCTCATGGTTAGGTGCTCCTTTCTGTATTTTTGAAAAAATTCTGTACAAAAAATTCAGGGTTGTTCCAGATTCTTCTTCGGCGTTGAGGTACCGAGAGTGGAAGGTGAGAGCATAGACCCAAAGATAAGCCTATTGATTTCTTGAAGAGCCGGATTGGAGAGATTTGAGGCTGCAAATGGCCCATACTTGACCCAACCAGATGTGACACAGCTTGAGTTGCGGTGACTGGAAGCAAACGCCATTCTAGGAAAGAGACGAAACGCCGCTTCAGTATCTCATTACCCAAATGAAACTATAAACATGTATACCGCAATTATTTGATCGTGGAAAAACACGACATGCGAAGTGTGGAGTGAAAAGAAGAAAAGGTCCCATCGAGTGTGCCAGAATCTATTCTCCGTCGAAAGACCGGACCGAGACGTTGGGACGTCTGGTCTGAATTTGGAGGCATATGTTATTTTGATTTATCTACCCACCTCTCTGAAAATACCAAGTTGATTTATGGGACCGTATATTGAAAGTTTGGACAGATGCGGCCGTTGTAGCGTAACTTTACCATATTCCCTCTCATTTGTGAAGGGTTTTTTATTATGGGGACGTTCTTCCTTGCAGGCTCAAGATCCTGCAGTTGATTATATTACCGCATTGCGGTAATCACTTTCTCCTTCTCTAGCAGTTCACTTCGTGTCGTGTGTATTTTTATTTATTTTGGTTGCCCGTGGATTGTATACGGAGACTAATTTATGTCGTCGCCCGTAGAGCACGGATTAGTCCAAATCCGTATATTTTAAATTTAGGTTTGTTTTATTTAAGGACCATTAATATAGTTTGAAATTAAGATCAACTTAAATATATAAGTATTTGGGCTCAATTTATTTTAACTACGGATACATTAGTCTTATTTGAGACTAAAATCAACTTAGCAAAATTTTAAGAATCGTTTTTATTTAGGATCCAACAACAAAGCATTTGGACTCGACTGTAAGAAATTTTTTAGAGAGACTTAGCCAATTTGGGCATAGTTTGCTCAGTCTTTTTTTTGTTCAAAAGCGCTAAGCACTTATTTGGGGTTTGATTATTCAGCCCCTTTGTTTTTATGCAAAAGTGTTAAACACTTGTTTAAAACTCTGGCGCTCGCATGGGTATCATGTGAAGCCTTCAGTTATGTACGCTGCCGAATCAGTGCTTAGTACTCAGTCATTTTGACTATATATAGTGCTAAGTATTTTTTTTAAATGGCGTCCACGTGAGGAGCACGAGTGGCGCTGGGTGCTGCCCAATCAGTGCTGAGCACTCAGCTGTTTTGGCTGTATATGAAGTGCTAAGAACTTTTGTATGGCGTCCACGTGAGGAGCATATGAGGCGCTGAGCGTCTGGCGCTCACATGCGTTTCACGTGAGGCGCTCAGCTTTGGTTTCTTTTGAGCGCTCACATGTGTTTCATATGAGGCGCTTAGCTCTTTGAAGATTTAATTTCTGTTGATATTTTTAAAGAACTTAAATCTCTGTTAATGGTATTTTGATCATTAAGGATCACCAAGATCACTATTTGGAGGATCTTGGATCAGATTCTTTAAGAATCGAGTTCTTGATTTGAAAGAACTAAGTTCTCGATTTTGAGCGCTCACATGTGTTTCACGTGAGGCGTTGGGTTCTTAGAGATTTGATCTTCGTTCGTGTTTTCAGGGAGTTTAAACCTCTGTCAATGGTATTTTAACTATTAACGATCATCAAGATCACTATTTTGAGGATATGAGATCAGGTTCTTTAAGAAATAAGTTCTTGATTTGAAGGAACTAAGTTCCTAAAATAATATGGAGTCTATCTTCTTTCTTTTCAATTTTTTTTTCCTCTGAATTTTTTATTCTTAAGAACAAGATCTTTCCGATGAGAATTAAATTCTTAATTTGTGGGAAACTTATCTTATGAATCTCAGATCCAGAGAAAGAATTAAGTTCTTGAGAAGGGTTAAACTTTTAGATAGGTAAAAGACATGTTTTGATCTCTGTATTTTCTTTATTTAGGGTTTTGAGGAGGAAGATCTTCTTCTTTGAGAATTAAATTCTCTGTTGTTTTGTGGAAGATTTTGGAAAGCCTTCTGTATATTTTTACAGAAGTTTATGGAGTAGTCCCCACTCTTTTTTTATCGAGTCCTCCTTCTCTTCTTTTTTTTTTTGATTAATCTCTTTACTCCTATTTATAGGAGAAGAGAAAAATTAATTTGTTGAGAAAATCTCTCATTGAGAGACCATAATTGATTTCATAATCAATCAAAATGATCTTTTAGATCAATCGGTAAATTTTAGATTTTTAATCTAAAAACTCTCTGTTTAACAGAGAAGATTTCTTATTTGTTAAACAAGATTAGGAAATATTTTTCTAAGATAGAATTTTATTCTATCATATGGATATCTTGTTAGTTTAACAAGATTAGGAAAATATTTTCCTGTTATAGAATTTAATTCTATCATATGGATATATTATTAGTTTAATAAGATTAGGAAGATATTTTCCTGTCACAGAATTTTATTCTATCATATGAATATCTTGTTAGTTTAACAAGATTAGGAAGATATTTTCCTAACATAGAATTTTATTCTATCACATAGAATTTAATTCTATCAGATTATTTAAGTGATTTTATTACCATTGGATTTTAAATCCAAGATTCTCTGTTAGAGAAGATCATTCCATATTAGAAATATCAAGGAAAATATTTCCCAAATAGAATTTATCATTTGATTATTTATTATCATCATTGGATCTTTGATCCAACGGCTTTGTTTAACAGAGAATATCCCAGTTTTTAGGAAATATTCCCCATGTAGAATTTAATTCTACCCTCTTTAATTTGGACGCTGACGCTCACGTGCTATGCACGTGGATGCCGCCTAAGAATCTAATTCTTTTATAAATAGCCACTCACGTGCTTTGCACGCCGGCGCTCACGTGCGTTTCACGTGAGGCGCCACTATAGGATTTAATCCTAACAGAGGCTGGCGCTGGCGCTCACGTGGGAAACACGTGAGGCGCTCAATGATTTAATCCTATCTGAGACGATACTTACATGCTTCGCATATGGGTACACGTGTTTAACACGTGGAGGTTTCCCTTTATTTTTATAAGGGAACAATAAGCTCTGAGCCAAAATTTTTTTGCAGGAACAAGCGCTATAGGAGAACACCTCACATGCGATGCACGTGTGTGTTCTTTTTGATAAAATTAAATTCTATGCAGAATTAAATTCTATATGAGAAATATTTCCCTAATCTTTCTTAAACTAGAAAGATCTTTTCTGTTAAATAGAGAACTTTTAGATCAAAGATCCAACGGTAATTATAAAATCACCAATTGATCATTTGACAGAATTAAATTCTATGTTACGAAAATATTTTCCTAATTTTATTAAAACAAAAAAGAAATCTTCTCTGTTAAACAGAGAGCCTTTGAATTAAAAATCCAATATTGAAAAAAATTTACAGGTTGATTTTTAAGATCAATTTGATTGATTATGAAATCAATCATGATCTCTCAATGAGAGATTTTCTCAAAACAGATTGATCTTTTCTTTCTCCTATAAATAAGAGAAAAGAGATTAAATCTCAGAGGAAGGAGACCCCCCATAAGCATTCACAAAAAATAGAGAATTTAATTCTTAATAAAGAAGGAGATCTTCCTCCTTTCAAACTTTAGATAGAGAAAACACATAGATAAAATTATCTCTCCTTTACATATCATATATAAGCGTTTAACCCTTTAAAAGAACTTAGTTCTTTCTCTGGATATGAGATCCACGAGATAAGTCTCCCATAAGATGAGAATTTAATTCTCATCGGGAAGATCTTGTTCTTGAGAATCAGAGAATCAGGAGAGAACAAGATTGAAAAGAATAATGGAAGAAAGAACAAGAAAAAGATGGAGTTTATACTTCAGGAACTTATTTCCTTCAAAATTAAGAACTTGGTTCTTAAAGAATCTGATCCCAGATCCTCAAAACAGTGATCTTGATGATCGTTAATGGTCAAAATACCATTAACGGAAGTTTAACTTCTCTAAAAAACATGAACAGAGATTAAATCTCTAAGGACACAGCATCTCACAAAATATCCGCGTGAGCCCTCAAAAGAAACAATGAAGACAGCGTCTTACGTGATATCCACGTGAGCGCTCAAAAGAAGCAAATGATAGTATCTCACGTGATATCTACGTGAGCGCACAAAAACTTAGAGACTCGGCGCCTCACGTGCCATACACGTGAGTGCCCAAGGCTCATGAAGGCAGCGCCTCACGTGCCATACACTTGAGCACCCATAAGCAAGGACTCAGCGCCTCACGTACCATATACATGAGCATTTGAAAGACGCTAGAGACTTGACGCCTCATGTGATATTCACGTGAGCGCTACATGACTGAGTGCTTAGCACTGCTGGGTGATATAAAAACCCAATCTTAGCCCCAAATTGGCTAAGTTTGGGAAGCTTAAGTTTCTTCTTTGATTTTAAATCAACTGAACCAATATTCTCATGATATCCAAGTTGATCTTAGTCCCATATACGCCTAATGATCTTTCATCGATGATATTCAAGTTGATCTTAGTCTCATATCCGACTAATGATCTTCCTCTCATATCTTCTAAGTTAATCTTAGACTCATATAAGACTAACGATCCTTAGATCCACCATGTTCTCTTTCTTCATATACAGAATTTAGTTCAAGGGTACATCTTTCCACACCTTTGATATACGTCGTTGTAATTTCTCAACATCTTCAAAGAGGTGGTGGGATCCAACAACCAACAGCTTCTCGTTCCAACTTGATGAAATATATGAAATTTCATCAAGACAAGAAATGTCCTAATTCTCATATTGATACACATCATATTTATGCACTTCCATATTGATGTGCACACCTCATATTGGCATGCATCCCATATATATGCGAATCTCATATTGAGCTCCGGCTTCATACATACATACATACATACATATACATACATATATATACATACATACATACATACATATACATATATATATATATATATATATATATCTTTAAGGGAATATATATGCCTTCAAATTGGATCGCACCCTAATATTGGGCGCATCCCATGTTACCATTGTTCACTTCGCCACGTAAAATATACACATGCGCGTAAGATGAAAGATAGACCAAAACGTCCTTAAACTAATACTTCGTCCCGAACACAGGAATGTTGGACCGAAATGTCCCTAAACTAATATTGGACCACGATATCCTTAAACTAATATATGTTTGGCCCTTCCTCCATATTGACCCCGTATACAATCCACGGGCACAAACAAGCCATGTTCCATCCATGTCTTCTATGGACCGCGGACTGTCTCCATATTGACTACCGTATACTATCCATAAGCTATTCATATATGATCTAATGATCAATTGAGCTTATATGCTCATTGTTCCTAGGTCGATATTGGTCTCATATATGACTAACGATCCTTAGATCAAACCAATATATCCTATGAATTGATGAACCTTATTTATATGAGATCTATGTTCTAAGTTCAAAACCTCAAATCTAATATACGGATTTGGACTAATCCGCGCCCTACGGGCGACGATGATATATATTAGTCTCCGTACATAATCCAAGGGCAAACCCATAATAAATAAAACATAATACGACACAAAATGAAATACTAGAGAAGGTGAAAGTTGTTATCGCATTGTGATAATGTAATCAACTGTAGGGGCTTGCGTCTACAGGGAAGAGCGTCCCCACGATCAAAAACCACTTACAAATGAGGGGAATCTGATAAGTCCCGCTACAACGGTCGCATCTATCCAAACATCCGATATACGGTGTCATAAATCAACTTGGTATCTTCGAAGAGGTGGATGGATATGTTCCATATAACATCTGCCCCCAAATTCTGACTAGACGCCTCCACGTCTCAGTCCAGTTTTCGACGGTAAATAGATTCTGGCACGCCCGGTGTGACCTTTTTCTCTTTCCACTCCACACTTCGTGTGTCGTTGTAACGTCCCGCTTCTCGGCATACTGGGAAGGAGACGTGATGAGGCACGCGACGTATTTACTCAGAAGTAAACATGTTAACCGTAAATAAGCAATATAAATGTAAAGTACAAGAATGAAAAAAGATGTAATAAAAAAATAACTTTTTATTGATATTCATTCTTTACATACACCTGAAAAGTAAAGTACAATAATAGAAAGTGATGCCTAAACAATGGCATATGAACTGAAAAGAAAATAGTACAAATAAGTCTAAAAGTCGGCCTCTTCGGTAAACTGCTCCAAGTCGTCCTAGCTGGGCTCGATCTCCTAAGAGTCGGGTCCTCCTGATAACATTCCAAAGAAAGAAGAGATAGGAATGTCGTCAGCGAACTAGCGCTTGGTAAGTCCCAAGTGATAGAATTTAATAGATAGGTAAAAAGAATATAACATGTAACTTATGTGTTTGTTATGCTAACGTGGTTGTTTGTAGTTTAGTACAGAATGTGCCAGTGTATACAAGAGGAATACAACTTGCTCCGTGAACTAAGGTAACATGTAAATACAAGGCCGCGTCAAAACCCACGGGACAACGTCACATGATGTTCATGTAGGTGTCTTTTAGTGACCATCATCGTGCCACTTTTAACACATTCCGTACCAGTCTACCCTTTTAAAAACCCCGTAGTGTATATTTTATTGATTGTATTGATTTGTAGTTACCAGACTTGCCGAGACCATGGTATAATTTGTTCATGTAAACTAATTCAGGATGTAAACGGTAGTCATATAGTCAAGTTCAAGATATAGCTATGGTTCGGTCCAGTCAAGTCATGTTGCATATTCTGATTTTGTTCTGGTATTCATGTTCAACTTCAAGTGTTCATATTTGGTATATTGGATTTATGTTGAATTGGAGTTGAATTCATGTTTGTATTGTATTCAGATTAGACTGAGACTCAGATTGAGTCAAACACTTAGACAAAATTGGATCTTGAATTAGGTTTAGGAGTTAGCGGTAACTGCTGCACATGGACGGAAGGATTTATGTCTTTTTCCAAGACAATTACCATTGATAACCCCGTTTTAGTTTTCTACCTTAAATAGGCAAGCACCCACTTTCTCCGCCTCCCTGAGGCTCAAGAGAATTGGTCCCATTTAAACATATATTTACTAGAGTTCTTAATGTAATTTTATATAACTTGAGGGGTTTTATGAAAAATATTTTTAATATACTTTCAAAATAAACCTCAAGTATTTATTTATCGTATTTAAGGTTTTCATGGAAGTAACTTTTAAAAGGTGAGGTATTCTAGTGAATAAATACCTAATTTAAATAGTTCATGGTATTTTTGTAAGGTTTGACTTGTATTGGTTCTTGATGGCATTTTCATGAAACTTGTAATTCTTTTATATTCTAGAAAACATGGAATTTTATTATATATTAAAAATAGATGGTTTGATAATATTTATATAATTATTAAAAATTAATTTTTATTATTAAATAGAAATTCTCGTTTTTCTTAAAAATTTTATTAAAATTCCATCTAGATCGCATGCTCCGTAAGGAGGTCTATATCTCGCTCTACTAGTCCTGAGGATATGCGATAATCCGCACTATCTCGACCGGGTTCCCTAAAATGGGTTGTAGAGGCATAATCATTAGGAATGAATTAACACAATTTTTAAAAAATTCGAGTTTTTAATAGTTTAAGGTATTTATTTGAAAAGTCGTATTTTGCCAAAAAAATATTGTTCAAGTGAATCGTGCTATTTCAAGATATGTGTATGTGAGAGGTAGGTCATTATCTCATGAGATATTCTAAAGGTATGCTAAACTAAATACTTAAAAGATGTCATATGTAAAATTTGTGGTATTTAAATGAAAAAACGCAAATTAAAGGTACATAACATCATATTTTAAGATGAAAATTGTTCTCAATATTTGTTTCATGATTACTAAGCAAGATATAGTAATATGGACGAGTGATTCTTAAGAAAAAATGTGATTTTAATGATTTTAGAACGAATGTTGGGATAACTCTACTTTCGACATGTTTTGAAAAGAGAACTTTTTAAGGTGAAAAAATAGAATAAGAAGTGGGACTTACTATCTAGAAATAGAGAGGGGAGTTATAGGAAGAAGTTGGTAGTTTCGTGAAGTCGTGGGGTCGCCGGAAACATCTCGAATTCTCACCGGAAAGTGACCTTGGCTTAACTCCACTTGTATTATTCTTTGACTTAGGAAATTTTGAGAATTTTTGACAAGAGATTTCAGAAGGAGGAGGGCTAAGGTATGATGTTGTATTTATAGAATGGAATTAGGGTTTAGGGATTGAAGATAGCATTAAAATTGAATTTAATGCTCCATTTTTAATTCTCTGGATAATTGCAGAAAAAAAACAGAACAGGGATTAAAAGGATAGGCCAAGGGTTTAATGTGCAAAGCATGGGGGACAGTCTCCTACGGACGGGCGACGTCGCCGGCCCTTTGACGCATTTCGCCAGTCCAATAGGGGCATTGGATGCTTGGATTTTGGCCACGTGTCCTCGGCTGTATTAATACAATTTTGCACATGTTTGATTTTCTGTGACTTTGCCTCTTACGTGTATTACACGTGTAAACTTTTGGGTTTCCAAAATGTTTAAAATAAAAATTCAGAAAAATATATGTGGCTGATGGGTTTCGAAAACAGGGGCTACGTCACAGCAGTGCAAGACTTTACCAATGAGCTACAAGTTATTTCTTGCTATTCCTAAAAAAATTAAATTTATAACTTGTGCTCAGGTTAGCAAACTCCATTCTGTACATTAACTTTTAAAAAAATTCGTACAGTGAAAGTAGAGTCGTTACATTCTACCCTCCTTATAAAAATTTCGTCCTCAAAATTTACATTTACATAAGGCCTAATTTACAAATAGGAAAGGGTATCTTGCATGCATGTCGTCCTCACGTTCCCACGTTGATTCTCCTGATGAATCTTTTCTCCACATCACTCGGACCAAGTTTACTTTCTTGTTCCTTAGCGACTTTATTTTTCGGTCTAGGATTTCAACGGGTTGTTGCTCACAGGATAGGTCTTTCTGTACAGTAAACTCGGAGTGATCAAGAATGTAGCTGGGGTCGCTCACATATCTTCAAAGCTGGGATATATGAAATACGTTGTGCACTCCTTCTAATGAGGGTGGAAGTGCCAAACGATATGCCACTTCTCCGACTCGTTCGAGTATGTCGAACGGTCAAATATATCTCGGACTGAGCTTACCTCTCTTGCTAAAGCGAATTACCCCACGGTTTGGAGAGATCTTCAAGAACACATGATCTCCCTGCTGGAACTCCAGATGACGTCGCTTTGCATCAGCCCAGTGCTTCTGTCTGTCTTGGGCTATGCGCATTCTTCCCTGATCGTGCGAACTACGTCCACAGTTGCTACAATCATCTCTGGTCCAAAGAGTTCCCTATCTCCGATGTCGTCCCAACTTAGTGGTGAAAGATACTTCCTTCCGTATAGAGCTGCAAAAGGTGCCATACCAATACTCGCTTGGTAGCTGTTATTGTATGAAAACTCCACAAGATGTAGGTCATCTTCCCACGATCCTCCGAAGTATAGCATATAAGCTCTTAGCATATCTTCAAGGATCTGAATTGTTCGCTCAAACTGTCCATCTATTTGTGGCTGGTAAACTGTGCTGAAGTTCAGACTCGTTCCCAAGCTAGTTTGTAGACTCTACCAAAACTGTGATCGGAATCTATTGTCACGATCGGAGACAATGCAAACCGGTACTCCATGTAATCTTACGATCTCCTGCATGAGCTCATGGGTATCATAAATAGTACATCTTGAGGTTAAATCTTACATTAGATTCATGCTTACCTCCATATACTTCTTTGCTAGTGTCTCGGTAGATTGGCCAACTCGAAATGGGATGAAGTGAGCCGACTTAGTGAGTCGATCCACAATAACCCATACCGCATCGTTACCTTTCGTGCTGCGAGGAAGTGCAGTCACGAAGTTCATGGTGATGTGTTACCATTAACGTTCATGCTCGTATTGTTGGGTGAATCCATAACCTTGAAAAAAAAAGTAGGGTTGGGATAGATTCGAAGAATTGAAATGTAAAGAATATTTTTAGTTGCTAATTCTTATAATTCTTGAGTTATATTGCTTAGGTTTCCATGCAGAACTGACCTGCATGGGCCGCCAACAAAACCTGTCACGTCCCGCTTCCCGGCATACGGGGAGGAGACGTGACGAGGCACACGACGTATTTACTCAGAAGCAAACACATTAAGTGTAAATAAACAATATAAATGTAAAGCACAAAAATGGCAAGAGATGTATTAAAACAATAACTTTTTATTGATATTCATTCTTTACATACAACTGAAAAGTAAAGTACAATAATAGAAAGTGATGCCTAAACAATGGCATATGAACTGAAAAGAAAATAGTACAAATAAGTCTAAAAGTTGGCCTCATCGGTAAACTGCTCTAAGTCGTCCTGGCTGGGCTCGATCTCCTAAGAGTCGGGTCCTCCTGATAACATTCCAAAGAAAGAAGAGATAGGAATGTCGTCAGCGAACTAGCGCTCGGTAAGTCCCAAGAGATAGAATATAATAGATAGATAAAGAGAATATAACAGGTAACTTATGCATTTGTTATGTTAACGTAGTTGTTTGTAGTTTGGTACAAAATGTGCCAGTGTATACGAGAGGAGTCCAACTTGCTCTATGGACTAAGGTAACATGTAAGTACAAGGCCCCGTCAAAACCCACGGGACAACGGCACATGATGTTCATGTAGGTGTCCTTTAGTGACCGTCATCGTGCCACTTTTAACACATTCCGTACCAGTCTACCCCTTTAAAAACCCCGTAGTGTATATTGTATTGATTGTATTGATTTGTAGTTACCAGAATTGTTGAGTCCATGGTATAAGTTGTTCATGTAAACTGATTCAGGATGTAAACGGTAGTCATGTAGTCAAGTTCAAGATATAGCTATTGTTCGGTTCAGTCAAGTCATGTTGCATGTTCTGATTTTGTTCTGGTATTCATGTTCAAGTTCAAGTGTTCATGTTTGGTATATTGGATTTATATTGAATTGGAGTTGAGTTCATATTTGGATTGTATTCAGATTAGACTGAGACTCGGATTGAGTCAGACGCTTAGACAAAATTGGATCCTGAATTAGGTTTAGGAGTTAGCGGTAACTGCTGCACATAGACGGCAGGATTTATGTCTTTTTCCAAGACAATTACCATTGATAGCCCTGTTTTAGTTTTCTAGCTTAAATAGGCAAACACCCACTTTCTCCGGCTGCCTGAGGCTCAAGAGAATTGGTCCCGCTTAAACCTATATTTACTAGGTCCTTAATGTAATTTTATATAACTTGAAGGGTTTTTATGAAAAATATTTTTAGTATACTTTCAAAATTAACCTCAAGTATTTATTTATCGTATTTAAGGTTTTCATGGATGTAACTTTTAAAAGGTGAGATATTCTAGTGAATAAATACCTAGCTTAAATAGTTCATGGTATTTTAATGTAAAGTTTGACTTGTATTAATTCTTGATGGTATTTTCATGAAACTTGTAATTGTTTTATATTCTAGAAAGCATGGAAATTTATTATATATTAAAAATAGATGATTTGATAATATTTATATAATTATTAAAAATTAATTTTTATTATTAAATAGAAATTCTCGTTTTTCTTAAAAATTGTATTAAAATTCCATCGAGATCGTATGCTCCGTGAGGAGGTCTGCATCTCGCTTTACTAGTCCCGAGGATGTGCGATAATCCACACCATCCCAACCGGGTTCATCAAAATGGGTTGTAGAGGTATAATCGTAAGGAATGAATTAACGCAATTTAAATAAATCCAGGTTTTTAATAGTTTAAGTTATTTATTTGAAAAGTCGTATTTTGCCACAAAAATATTGTTCAAGCGAATTGTGTTATGTCAAGATGTGTGTATGTGAGAGTTAGGTCATTACCTCGTGAGATATTCTAAAGGTATGCTAAACTAAATACTTAAAATATGTCATATGTAAAGTTTGTGGTATTTAAACGAAAAAACACAAATTAAAGGTACATAACATGATATTTTAAGATGAAAATTGTTCTCAATATTTGTTTCATGATTACTAAGCAAGATAAAGTGATATGGACGAGTGATTCTTAAGAAAAATTATGATTTTAACGATTTTAGAATCGAATGTCAGGATAACTCTCTTCCGACAAGTTTTGAAAAGAGAAGTTTTTAAGGTGAAAAATAGAATAAAAAGACGAAGTTACTAGCTAAAAATAGAGAAGGGAGGTATAGGAAGAAGTTTGTTGCTTCGTGAAGTCACGGGGTCGCCGAAAACGTCTCGAATCCTCGCCGGAAAGTGACCTTAGGCTAACTCCACTTGTACTATTCTTTGACTTAGGAAATTTTGAGAATTTTTGACAAGATATTTCAAAATAAGAAGAGCTAGGGTATGATGTTGTATTTATAGAATGGAATTAGGGTTTAGGGATTGAAGAGAGAATTAAAATTGCATTAAAATTGGATTTAAAACTCCATTTTTAATTCTCTGGATAATTGCAGGAAAAATAAACAGAAAAGGGGTTAAGGGGTTAGGCCAAAGGTTTAGTGTGCAAAGCACGGGGGACTATCCCCTACGGACGGATGGCGTCGCAGACGCCTTGGCGCATCAGACGCCTTGGCGCATCTCTCCGGTCCAATAGGGGCGTTGGGTGCTTGGATTTTGGCCACGTGTTCTCGGCTGTATTAATACAATTTTGCACATGTTTGATTTTCTGTGACTTTTCATATTACGTGTATTGGACGTGTAAACTTTTGGGCTTCCAAAAAGTTTAAAATAAAAATTCAGAAAAATATATATGGCTGATGGGATTCGAACACAGGGGCTACGTCACAGCAGTGCAAAGCTTTACCAATGAGCTACAAGTTATTTCTTGCTGTTCCTAGACAAATTAAATTTAGAACTTGTGCTCAGGTTAGCAAACTCCATTCTGTACATTAACTTTTAAAAATTTTTGTACAGTGAAATTAGAATCGTTACAGTCGTGTTTTTCCACGATCAAATAGTCGTGGTATATATGTTTGTAGTTGCCCTTGGATGATGAGATTTTAAAGCTGGCGTTTCGTCTCCTTGTAGAATAGTGTTTGCTTCCACTCACCGCAACTCAGGCTCTGTCACATCTGGTGAAGTCAAGTATGGGCCACTTACAGCCTCAAATCTCTGCAATCCGGCTCTTCAAGAAATCAGTAGGCTTTTCTTTGCGTCGATACTCCCACCTCCTACCCTTGATGCCTCAACGCCGAAGGAGAAAGCCTAGAAGAAGTCTGTTTTCCATAGGCTGGCTTCCCAAGCTTCAGCTCTGCCGACGGCATCGGTCTTTATACGATTGGCTCCTACCGAGGACCAAGGTCAATATAGGGGACATAATAGTCATGCTCTCAAAGAAATCAGGGGGCAAGCTCAGCAAACTCTTGAGACTGATGAAGCTCCGGTCGTAAGAAATCACCGGCGTCGATATCAGCATCAATTAAGACAAACTGGGGGCAGTTCTCTGTCTGATCATGCTTCGACTTCAATGGAGAATGCTGCTATACCAACCGGGAACATCTTCAACTTCAAAGGCCAGATAAATTTCTCCCACCGCGGTACGGAAGAAGTCTCCGCAACCCGTGGAGATCCAATGAGAGCAGAAAATGGTTCTCTCCCTAAAAAGACTTTCCTCATCTATATATAAGGTATGGAAGGAAGTGAAGAACTCAATCGTTATCCACGGCTCTTTCCCTAAGTATCAGCCAAACTCTGACAACTCCCCTTCTAAATACAAAAGGACTCATACAAAGGCGGTTCCTAATATGATGGTTCTTCCTAAAGTGGCTTCTTACAAAAAAGAAAAGCCAGATAAAGCTCATGCGCCAGAAGCAAAATCCAGAGGACAAAATTCCAAATGCCCCAAGTCTAGGGGCATGGTAGTTCACACAATCCATATGGTGAACTCCAAACATGAAGGTCAAACATTTACTAGCCACGGACCGCATACTCGGTCTCCTACAAAATCTCAACTGCAACGTGAAAAGTTGCAGAAAATGCTTGCTCAGGCGGCAACACTCGCTAGTCCACTGCCTAAGAAAAATCCCAAGGACACACCGAAAGAAAAAGTAGGGCAGGAGTCGGATATTGATTGCCTGAAGCGCGCTCTCAAGAAAAGGAATGAAGAAGAGGCAGAGATGTCTACTAAAATGAACGAGATAGCCCTCTTGATCCAGAATATAGACGAAATGATGGTCCATTCAGAACCACTGGCAAATGAACTGTCGGTAGTCGCTCTTAAAGGAAAGGGTGACATTTCAAATACTCTGGAAACCTTATCAACAGCTAAGGAGGAAATGATCCCAAAAGCAAAGCTGGACGCATATATCGCTCTGCAAGTCAAAGCTCACTATACCGGTGAAGCAAAAAATAGGTCGATCAAGATTGGTCGACCGTATCCAGCGTGCTATGATCAAGTACTGTATCTGCTAGAATATATAGTTCCGATGTTCTACATGTACAAAGGAAATGGGAATCCTCGCCAGTATATCGCGCGTTTTAAATCCATGTGCGGCAACACTGGAGGAAATGATATACTGCTCCTCCGACAGTTCGTCAGCAGTCTGGTAGGCACTGCGTTTGAATGGTATGCGGAACTCCCAAATGACTCCGTGAAGACCTTCCACGAGATGGATATGGTCTTCTGTCAAAGATTCGTCAGTGCGAATAAACGCACTACCGTGACGGCTTTGGTCAATGAAAAGGTTAGACCGAACGAGACTTGGGTTCAATATGTTACCCGATGATGAAACTTCCGGTCTAAATGCGAGCAGCGCATCGACGAAGCTGCAGCCGTGGAAATCTTCATAACCACCCTTGAACCAAATTCAAAGATGTTCCCATATATGGCCCTCTTCAACCCTTCAACCTTCCAAGAGCTTATAGATAAACTGGCTCGGATGGATCAGATGGGTCAAGACCCTTCCTCTTCCGATGAAGATATATGAAAAGTAGAGGAAATGCAGCGTTTGTCGCCAACGCTCACCAACAAAAAATGAGTGGTTCTGAAGCAATATATCCTCAAAATAGCGACAGCGCGGGTCCTACCCTTGAAGAGATAGGGACACGAATACTCGCTCCCCCAAATATGCGCAGGGGTCATCTTTCTCACTGGCGGAGGAATCTCTATGTGAGGTGGTCTTTTCTTCAAAGAACAAAAAGGATATTAAGAGACCTACAAGCGGGTCCTACAATCAAGTGGAATAGCCCGCTTAAACCAGAAATTATGGAAGGGACATAAAAGCCATGTCCCACTCCTAAAATAGATGATGACGGGAAAAACTCCCAAGTCAAGTTCATTCTTCCAAGAAAGAAGAAGATTTAGCAGAATGAGTGACGTGATATTTCGTTCCTTTGTATATGAAGAAGATACTCCACCAGCATCAGAAAGCTGATGGTAAATCGATACTAAGGTTGCAACAATTGCGGATCACGGCGGAACAAAAAATCAAAATTTTAATGACTTGCCATTAATTTACGTTCAACACGATCATATAATTTACATCTAATTGCATAAAACAAGAAACTAGAGAGGAGTTTAAGGGGCTACAACTTTTGCAGCGTGTCTGCCTAATTGCTGAAGACTCCTTCTAGCCTCCACTTGATTCGGATCGAGCATGCACGACGATCTTCTCGTCAAAAATGACCCACCTTGAGGATTCTCCAATCCAAGCTTCAACTTCATAAGATCAAGATCTTGATGAAGCAACTTGCAATGTTAACTTGCTAAAAAAACTTTGTAAGTGGTGTAGAATTTTCTTTACTAATTTCCCACTCTTTTTTCTTTATTTTCTTCACAAAATGAAAACTCAAGAAAGTGTCTAAGTAGGAAGTGAGAATGTATGAGATAATATATGATTAATTCCAAACATAGCCATTCTTATCCTTTAGATAAATATCTAATAAAAAATCTAAAGTAGGTACACACCTCACCTTAAAAAGAAATGACTAATTCTTTATTAATCATAATAAGAAATGGTTGATATTATCTCATTTCATCATGTGTGTGTCTCATACACACAACTATGGTGTATGTGTATCCTATACACTTCACTTGTATATATCAAAATACACACAAGTAATAATATTTGTATCATATACAAATATTTATATAAAGAGAGGGAAAATATAGTAATAATGATATTAAAAAATACATATATATATATATATATATAATTATTAAATCAACACTTGATTTAATAATCCGGCAATATCACCATATACCGGTTAATATCATTAACCGTCCGAAACAAAATGTGTATCAAATCCATGTACGTATTCGAACCCTCGTACGCAATCTTATACGTACTCTATATCATTTTGCATGAGCCGGAAAACCTCTGTGTAGGATTCTAAAGGGTCAACAATACAATGCCAGTGGGTTAGGATCATATCCATAACCCACAAGCACGTCAGCGGTACTAGCTGCACGTAACGGCTACCCAGGTATTGATCAAAAGAAGGTCGACAAGAAAGCTCATCCGAACCTTGCAGAGTCTATCAATGACAATCTCCGTATAGTCCGGTCTCTTCGTCTAAGAGTGTCACATGCAAGGTCTGGGAGGTGGAAATCGTCAGACTCCCAATAATCCAATAAGTCGTGCCGATCGTAAACTCATAACCACCCGAGAAATTACTAATAACTCTTATCAATAAATCTCAGCTGCCTTGGCCAAGAACTTATGGTTATAGTCGATCTAGCACGACACGACCTTGACTCCCTATACTGGGAGAGATGAAATCCTTTCGATCGCTCACTGCCTCCATGTGCTTCGAGACTGTACCTAACTAAAACCTGTTCGCACTACTCTTTAAAGTCGTGGTAGGGTAGTAATCAAAGTACAGTGGGAACACGCACAAGACACTATGATGATCTTATGTCTACAGACTACCCTATACTCATGTCATATAAGAACACCTATCTCACGATAGGTATAATACCATCTAGGAGTTCTCAGGTGAGTGTAGGGTGTTTTTCGTCACCCCGTTGTGATGGGAATACGCGTCGCTTGTCAAGCGTACTACAGATTCCTCCTGTCTAGGGTAAGCGGGGGTTTATTGATTGTGGGAATCCGAATCTCCGACAGCCGCGGACTAAGCTGCCGTTAATTATCCCTCGCCTTTGGAGCAAAGAAACATCCAATTGACGGGTCAAACTGGTCATGCGAACTCAATGTGTAGTGTGCGTGTATTGTATTTTGAGGGGTCTTAAGTATATCGGGGGCCTCGCAGAGTTTACAGGGGTCCCACTACCCGGGCTGGGGGTCAAGGGGCTAGCAGCCCCCTTACGGGGTGCGGGGTAGTGCCAAGTTAGAAATTTTTCTAACGGGAAAAGTGTTGTGAAGTGTGTATATATATAAAAAAGGGTGAATAGCGTCCAAAGGATGCGTGGACGTCCGCACCTCACGCGCCCGGCATGCGAGCGTTGGACGCCTACGGAAAAAAAGGGCTTGGCCCCTGTACTGGGAGTTGTACTCCCAATTGACTTTTGGAGTTAAACACCTAAAAGAATGACAAAGGGGCTTAGCCGTTGCAGTGGGAGTTGTACTCCCAATTGACTTTTGGAGTTGAACTCCTAAAAAGAAAGATTTTTTTTGTGTGTGTGTGTGTATTTTGTGGAGTTAAACTCCTAAGATATTTTCGGAGATGATGAAAGGGGACCCCTTTCTTCGTCCTTGAGCCCTGGATTTTCTCTTGAGCCTTGGATCTTTCTCAAACTTGGATTTTTGGAGATGGGTCTCCTTCTTCCTCCTCTCTGTTGGCTGGATCTTAGAGGAAAAGGGGGTGGGACTTAAAAATCACCCCTTTTGGGGATTTGATGGGAGATTTGAGTTCCCCTTCAAGTGTTTTATGGTGAAAAACTGTTTCTTTTTGAAAAAAAAGAGTTAAACTCTTGATTTAATTCAAAAAAAAGGAAGAAAGTTTAGAACCTTAAGAAAGGAGAAGGAAGCACAGAAACCCTAGATTTTGAGAGAAATGAATTATTGTTGTCGTTCATTTCATTATCATGTTGCCTTATATAAGCTTACAAATTTACATATAGCCTCTTGGGCTTTACAAAATGGTATTTTACCCATCCCATGCCTCATGTGCTTATTTCTTTTTTGCACATGAGCCATGGGCTTTACAAAAATTTGGCTTTTTGCCCATTTATTTTACATTCATGCATGAAAATTTCATCAAACTTATTTATTACATAATTTTCTTCTTGGCATGGGGAGGCCAGCCGCTTCATGTTCGGGCTTGACTTGGGCATAAGCCCACTTAGCCTGGGCTTGGTCCCGTTTGGCTTGGGGTTGACTTTGATTTTGACTTGGTCAGCCAGGGTGTAAATTTTGGCCCCAACAGTGAGTCTGTCCAGTGTAACTCATCCAATGAGCACCTTGTTCCCCTCCGAATGGCGGCGCACAAGACTGCGATGTCCTGACGCTGAGATTCGGGGCAGATGCTATTTGGTTTTATCCGTCCACCTCTCCGAAGATGCCAAGTTGATTTATGGCACCGTGTATCGGAGGTTTAGACGGATGCGGCCGATGTAGCAAATTTCGTCAGATTCCCCCTCGCTTGAAGGGTTTTTGATTGTAGGGACGCTCTTCCCTGCAGGCACAAGCCCCTGCAGTTAATTACGCTACCGCATCGCGGTAACAACTTTCTCCTTCTCCAGAATTTCACTTCGTGTCGTGGATGTTTGTTTTGTTTGTGGTTGCCCGTGGATTGTATACGGAGACTAAGTTAAGCCGTCGTCCGTAGGACGTGGATTAGTCCAAATCCGTATTTACTTAGATTTGGGTTTGGTATTTTTGTTTAAGGATACATTGGTCGCGTTGCGGCTAAGATCAACTTAAACGTTCGTTAAGGATACGATAGTCCTGTTTGAGACTAAGATCAACTTAACATGATAATCCATTTAATATCTAGCCATCAGGACTCATCACCTCTCTGAAGTCGTTGAAGGATTACCACGATAGGTGTCAGAGGAGTTCAGAGATGTACCCTCGAACCAAAGTCGATTTTGAGTTTTATAGTCCATTTGAATGTTTAAGGATACGTTAGCCGTGTTTGGGGGCTAAGATCAACTTAAACGGGATCGTTTAGATCCGGCAAAAGAGCATTTGGAGGCTCTATTGTTCCAGTTTAGGGACGTAGTGGTCCATAGGTATTTTAGGGACATTGCGGTCCATATTCCAGTTTAGGGACATGGTGGCCCGCATTCCAGTTTAGGGACGTGGTGGTCCGTCATTAGTTTAAGGACATTTCGGTCCATCGCCAGTTTAGGGACGTGGTGGTCCGTCATTAGTTTAAGGACATTTCGGTCCAATATTAGTTTAAGAACGTTCCGGTCCAACATTAGTTTAAGGACGTTCCGGTCCATCAGTTTAAGGACCCCGCAGTCCGTATTCATGTGTGGTCGTTGGGACCCGTCACCTCTCTGACGTCGTTGAGGAATTATAACGATAGGTGTCAGAGGAGTTCGGAGATATACCCTCGAACCGGATGTAAATTGATTTAGGGAGCGGTTGTGTTCAGTCAATTTAATTTGAGAACTTATGGCCACGACTGGGCTAAGTCCAGTTTCAATATTCTTTTGTCTTTGGCCTATTGGACTTGTGCTAGGGCCTTGCCCCTTCACTGCTTTATTTTCCTTTGTTTTGGTTGGGCTCTGCCCTTTATAAATGATGCAGAGCATCTATTTTGTTTGGGCTCTGCCCTTTTTTAAAATGCATAGCATTTTTTATTAGGCCTGTTAGGCCTTTTAATTGGGCTCTGTCCCTTTTATTTAATAATGCAGAGTATTAAGTACTCTTACAGTGCCCCACGTGGCTTGTCAGGCGCTTTGCGCCAAGTAATGAGCACAAGCTCATATGGTGGTGACACGTGTCACACTCTGGTGAGCGCAAGCGCAACAGCGCAGTGCGCTATGTCAGTGCGCTGCGCTACTGCGCTACTGACACGTGGCGCTTCCTGGTGGCTTGCGCCAATACAGGAGCGCAACAGCGCAGTTCTTGCAGGTGCAGAGCACTGTTTTATCTTTTGATCGATTTTAAATCAAAAAAACAAGTTTTTCTTGTTTTCAAGGAACCAATGGTTCATAAGCAAGTGCAAAGCACTATTATTAGTTAGTTTTCTTTCTTATTGAAGATCATTGATCTTGTTTTTAGATCAATGATCTGTTTTTAAGAGAATTTTCTCTTTTTCTGAAGGTTTTTCCTTTTTTGCTCTTGAGGAATTCTTCAGAGTTCTCTTTTTTTCTCTCAGAAAATATTGATGCCTTTGAATTGAGGCTTGGGGTCCTTTTTATAGTGCCCATAAATTAGTTAAATTTGTTAAAGAGATCTTTCTCTGAGTGATTTGGGGAATTTTCCCCACCGTTGGATTTTTGATCCAAGGGCTTCTGTTTTACAGAAGAAAATCTTCTTGTTTTAATAAGAACAGAAAAGATTTCTTTAGAATTTTAATTCTGTTTGGCGCAAATGCCCCAGCGCGTGACACGTGTCGCGCAGCGCACAGCGCAGCGCGTCTGCGCTGACACGTGTCGCGCAGCGCACAGCGCAGCGCAACTGCGCTAGCGCGTCTGCGCTGACACGTGTCGCGCAGCGCAGTGCTTGCGCAACTGAAGCGTTGCTTCCTTTAATTTTACTTAAAATAGAGTTTTGCTCTAATTGGGCGCACTGCCTTGGGCGCTGCGCTGCCGTATCAGTTTCTGACACGTGGCGCTTTGCGCGCAGCACAGAGGATCTGAAGCGTTGCTTCAAAATTTGAATTTTTGAAATTCAAACAGAGCCTTGCTCTGATTGGGGGAAACAAATGCCTCCCCACCGTTGCATTCACGTGGCGCGCGCGTGAGTGCAGCGGTGGCAAGATCCCAGCCTTTGGATCAACTGATAAGTTGAAGGGGCACAGGCGCCTATAAATAGGACCCTTGGTCCTTAGAAAATTATTTACAATTTTCAAGAATTTTTGATTCTCAGAGCCTTGCTCTTGCTTAAGAACTTTCAGAGCCTTGCTCTTGTTCTTTCCCCAAGAACTTCAAAGTTCAGAACTTAGAACCACTCTAGGTAATTTAAATTAAATTTAATTTAATTAAAAGAGCCTTGCTCTTATAGATCTTTGATCTAAAGAAAACCCCTTTAGGGTTTCATCAACAGAGTCTTGCTCTCAAAAACTTACAGATCCACAGAGATCTTGTCCATGGGTCTTAACCCATGAACAGAGTTTTGCTCTTGGATCAAATGTAGATCTTTTTAGATCTGAAAGATGAAGAATTTTTTATAAGTTTTCATGGATTTTTCAAGATTTTAATTCTTTTAAGTGTTAAAAAAAATTTGATGGATCTTTCCATTATTACCACAGAGCTATGCTCTTTTGAGGAATCTTGTTCCCCTGAGACCAGAGTTTGATAAATGTCACTCTGTGACAGAGCTTTGCTCTAAAAGAGGAGATTTTCTCCTTGTCTCTAGGGATTTCCCATCAATGAGGATATTCTCTTGGGGATTTTTTTTATGAATTGACAGTCTTATCTAATGATGGGATTGTCTCATTAAATGATGCACCGTTATCCAGATTTTGTGGGTCCCCCTTTGGTCCCCTACCCACTGCATTGCAGTGTGGTGTAAGATTTTAAAGTGCCAAGTGTGGGAACACTAACGGTTATTTTTTTCTTTCTACAGGAAACATGTCTGCCAACCTGTTTTTCCCATTTGTTCGCTCGGAGGGAGGGTTTCCCCATGCACCAGTGGACCGGGTGGTGTTCGCTCTTATTAAGGACCGTGATCCCGAGTACAAGAACCTTCACTTGTGGGGTAGGTGGTACAGTGAAATCATCCAGGGTCGTCGCAGTTTCAGTTCTGCCTTGCCGTCTGAGCCCATAATTACGATCCCCTATGCGGACGAACCCCCGGTGAAGTATGCCGTGGAGGTTAAAAATTGGAATTCTGATGACCTCCTCCAGCCTGCAATCGGTGCCATCCCCGTGCAGCCGCCGCCGGCAATAGACATTCTGAGGAGGCGAATCTGTCAGGGTGAAGCACGCCCTTGGGGACAGGCTTACAATATTGGACTGATCCCGCGACCGCCTGCAGATATTTGCAGTGGGCCCGGTACATCTTATCGGCGAAAAGGACTCATCTAACGAAGATTGGTCTATATTCGGCCATCTACGTCTCGCTTTTCGAGTATCCCTCTCCTCCAACGTGGTGGATCAAGGCCTTTATTGAACAATAGAATATCCCCCACCCACACCTTCCTGATGACAGACAGGGAAGTCTCCATCTTCTTGGAGGAGTTTGCTGAAGTCTCGGGTCTACCAATGAGGGGGGAGCACTACGAGGAGCTGCTTCCTCCTGATGAATACGTCTTTGCTACCAAGCCGTTGGCGTTTGACCTGACTCCGGAGAACGCCATTCAGCATCAGTATCCGGGCTTGGTGAAGGTGTTGGAGATCTATGAAGGACTCCATATGGAATCGGGCGACCGGGGCGTCAGTTTCGCAGATTTTATTGCCCGCTTCATTCGCCCAGAGTTCCTATCCGAGCGGAGTGAGAAGTTCGCCCAGCTCGATGACCCTTTTGGTTTCGGTTTGGACCGCCGACCCGTATCGGAGAATGATCAAAGGGATTTTTATCTCCCCGGCACCGCCATCGTCCCTTTCTCAGAAATCGCCGTCCCGGGCATGGATGAGGAGACCTTCTTTACTGGGTTCTTGGGCTTGTGGCTATGCAGCTTTGCGCTCCCCATGCACCCGCGCCACATGCGGCCTTCCGTCTTTTACCCAGCGCATCGGATGGTGGCTGGTTTACAGTTATCGGTAGGAATCACCGGGCTGGCTTACCTTTATAATGGACTTAGCGTAGCGGCGGACGCTAGTGAGCCTGGGGTACAGCCTGCTAACTTCCTGATGCACTACTTCACCTCCTGGATGGAGATGCATGTGCAAGGGGTGTTTGGTGCCCATAAGATTCCTCCGTTCTTTGAGAAATGCAGGCTCCCGAGAGTCATGCAGTTAGTCGGTGCTTCAATTGTGGTTGCATCCCCGCGGGAGTCTAGGGGGCTGCTCCTTCGTCCACATCTGGTCGGAGCGAAGGTTTCTTTTGTGGATAAGGTCATAACCATAGGCTCAGAGACCACTAAGTTAGTGGTGCCACTGCGCGATGATTTTAAAGACGGGGCTTCCATATTGAAGGCTCGGGAAATCCTCCACTTCTACTCCATTCGTCCGGGCTACCTAGTGTTTAGGCAGAATGAGACAGCACTCTTCATGAGGTATAACCCTCACCGGTTTGCTCAGCGATCGAGCTATAATAAGGGGATCCCGATGGAAGCCTTCTTGGAAAAGCCCGTGGTTAGCTGGGACGGGATAAAGAATGCAATGCACCACTTTATGCGGCTTAACACGGGTTCTTATTTCTTTATCAGTGAGCCGAGCTGCGTCCCCAAAGTCCTCAACGCGTACGTGGCATGGTATACGCATGCGATGGGGCCCGTTATTTTGATGGAGAAACGTATGCTGGTTGACCGCAAGGGTGCACCTCCCGGCGGCGATCGCAAGGCTCCCTTGAGGCCGAGGACTCCGGTCATTCCTCCATTGAAAGGTGCTGGAGGCGGACCTCTGCGCGTGTTGAGTCCCCCGTGCGGATTGCCGCTTCGCGATGCTGTGGATGCGCCACCAGCCCCCCGTGCTCCAGTGGAAACGGTAACTGTGGTATCGCCGGAGTCTGGTGTAGGCGCGGATATCGGGACCCGCCGCCCCAAGGTGTCTGCTAAACGCAAATCAGTTCCGGATGCATCCAGAGTTGGCGGGCAAAAGAAGAAGAAGTCGCTCCTTTCTCTTGACGCGATTCTTGGCTTAGAGCCTGAAGCCCACCGAAGGAATAAGTGAATATGGCAGCAATAAGGGCTTCGCGGTAGACCCGCAGACACCGACCTGGCGGCCGCCATTGCGGCTTCTGAGCGATCGGCGAGGCTTGAAGCGTGGTTGAGTAAACTCGCTGAGTCAGGTAATTATTAGCTGCTTTCTTCATCATTTCATTGCATTTTTATCATTATTCTTGACTAATACTTTTCCCCATTTTCAACAGGTGTCTCTACCGAAGAAGCTATTGCTGACTCTTTGAAAACCTTCCAAAAGGAGGAGGAGAAACGCGCTTTAGCGGGCGCCGGTATGTCCCACCCTTTTTTTTAAAACAAATTTCGTTATCTTTTTCGATGGTTAAACTAACTTTCTTCCTTTGTTTCTTTATAGGGGTTATACTAGTCGATGAGGGGATCCTCTCTGAACATGTTATTGGAGTTCCGGTCTCGTCGGGGCTGTCGCAAGAGCCTCAACTTGACAAGTCGACGAGGGATGCCTTGAAGAATTTGGAGGCATCCCTGTGTACAGACGAGGACGCCTCAATGAAAGAGGCTCTGGTAAGGTCCATTTCAACGGCCCGAGAGGAAAGGAAGCGGCTGAGGCGTGAGGCGAAGGCGCGCCGGGCTACTTTGGCTACGGGAGCGGGCCCAAGCACCATCCCTCGTGCCGACACTCCGTCAGAAGAGTCCCCGGTCGCTTTGTCTACCGCTCATAGGCAGTCGATCCGCGCCAATAGAGAGGCTAACGACAAGTCTGTCTCAGGTAGCACTTCTTTCAGAATTTAATTATAAGACTCATAAAGCTGTCGGTTCTTATATACCTTATCTTGCAGGGCCAAGTCCGACCGAGGGGGAGGCGGAGACCGTTGAACCCAAGGAAACAGAGGAGGGGGCGCTTGCCGAACCTGAGCCGACGGTGGGCAGCGTCGCTGAGGCTTCGGAGCCTGAGATGGAGGTTGGAGGGTCTGTAGCCGAGAAGGTCATTGATGCCGAGCCTGAAGTGGCGGCAGATGAAATGATCATTACAACCGAGCCCAGGGTGGTGGCGGACGAGGTGCTTGAGGCCGGCGACCTTGTGGTGGCGGCGGATAAGCTGATGGAGATTGCGGATCCCGAGGAAGTAGCGGGTGAGATGGGCACGACTCTTGGGGAAGAGTCAGTCGCTCTCTCTCAAGAGTCCGGCAATGCTCCGATATTGCCCTCCCCATCTACGATCTTCCGCTGTCTCCTGGCCACGCGAGCACGACGACGATCCCCATCGAGTCGGGTGATGAGGCCACGGGCGGCAGCCTCATGTCGATAGAGGAGGGAGTCACCTTCGTTTCAGCCGGGAGCTCCTCAGGTAAACCCCAAGTTGCTGTTTTTCTTTACTTTACAATTCTTTCTGACAAGTTCACTTTTCTTGTAATACAGGTGCAGCCAGCGCCGATGCCCCACTGCTTGAGGGAGCGCCTTCAACGACTGCCTTGGCGGTGGTCACCTCTCAACCCTCTCTACCCTCGAAGATGTTGGAAGGTATGGGTTTGCAATTTATTAATCTTATCTTCCAGACGCATAATTTGTGTACTAAAGTCACACTGTTGTGTCTTTCAGGAGTGCTTTTTGACCATCTCTATCAAGTGTTGCTCCCACACTTCTCCTTCCCATCTGAATTCGCCTCTCCCTCTGGTAGCACTGGTGAGTACCGTCCCCGAGTAATATCTTTGTTTTTCAGTAGTAGAATTATTTATAACTCTCTCTTGTCCTGACTGCAGTGTTACAAATCGAAGGGGGAAAAGGAAGATCGGTTGCACCACCGGACCTTCCGGCCTTGTCACCTGTCTCAGCTGGTATGGCGACTATCACATTGATGACTTTCCCCTTTTTTATTCCCTGAACAGTTATCTAATCACATCCTGTTTCTTTTCAGCGATCGTTCCGGTCTCGGCGCCCTTCGAGTCTCGCATCATCATGCCGGCAGGTCCTTTCCTGAGATGTCCATCTTCGAAAGGCGCCGCGAACAGCTTACGCATGTTGAGCGACTATATTGAGGAGCTCGACGTCGAGACCCCTACTTCTGCTGCGGATTTCGCTATAGTGGTTAACCCAATGTTGGTGATACTCATGAATTTCCATGACGAGGGTATCATCGCATCTTGGGTTAATCATTGTATGGAGATCGAGGCTCGCCTGCATAAGCTGGAGTCGATGCGTACCGCCCCCGAGACTTTAGCCGCGAGCAATGAAAGAGCAGCATGGATCGAGGGAAGCGCTTCTTATGTCCACCACTTGGAACAAGAAGCAGCTTTAAAGCTAAAGGAATGCCAAGAGACCTCGAGCGAGATGGCCTGTCTGCGTGCTGAGGTTGAAGCGAATGCTACCCAAGTGAAGACTATCTTCGAGGGTCTTCTGGAGCGCATCTTCCATGGGCTAAACTTGAAGCGAAAGCTTGATGTAGCTGAGCGCGATACTCCAGGTCGGGAAGCTGCTTATCAGGCCGTCAGGGAGCTGCTTGCATCTGTCTTGTAGCAACGGGCCCAAGTGGAGGCGGAGCTGGCAGTGGCAGCAGATCAGGAGAAAGTGAGGAAAGAATTGCGCGAACAATTGCTAGATCTATGCAAGATGTTTCCTTCTCAGTAATTCTCCTTGTATCGTTTGTACTTGTGAATAAAAAAAATGTATATATGTTTCTTTTTTATTCTTTAGCACAATGTATCCTGTACTCAACCAAGTTTATGAATAAAAGATATACATCTTCTGTAATGTCTTGTGTTATTTCTCCGCCTTTTCTTTCTTTTATTATCAGCACGCCACCTTAGTAAACATGGTCAACAGATAATAGAGCACGCATCTTGACTTTCTTAAGAAATAGCGATGGCTTAGGCCGCAGGTTCAGATCTGCTGCCTAAGACTTTTCAACTCTATGAGCCGTAAGGGTCTCATAGAGACTTTTCTCCCTACGGATCGAGAGGATCTCGTTGGTGGGTTTTTCTCCTTAGGAATCGTGAGGATTCCTAAGTGTGGTTTTCTCTTATAAGTCGTAAGGATCCTATAAGAGAATTCTTCCCTCTTACAAGTCGAGAAGACCCGTAAGCGGTTGTTTCCCTCCTTGTTGAGATTCGACTTTGGAGAGTGAGACCCGTGAATAGTATGCAAGAGATCGTCTAGATCGATTTGCAGGGTCCCACTGTTCAGGAAGCAAGTTTTTTAATCCCTGCTGCCTGAGGCTTCATCTTGCAAGTTGAGACGAATCGGGAATTTTCCCGTGGAGACACCGGTTTCTCTGCGAGCCGACGCGAATCAGGAGGCTCTCGTCAAGGAGTGTTTGTATCCGTGAGTCGAGGAGTTTACTAGGGATTATTTGTTTCCCAAGCGCCAAGGATTATTTGTTTCCTTGGGGTTTGAAACGAGTCGAGGATTTCCCACGGAGGCACTGGTGGCTCTGCGAGTCGACGCGGATCAGGAGGCTCTCGTCAAGGAGTGTTTGTATCCGTGAGTCAAGGAGTTTGCTGGGGATTATTTGTTCCCAAGCGCCAAGGATTATTTGTTTCCTTGGGGTTTGAAACGAGTTGAGGATTTCCCACAGAGGCACTGGTGGCTCTGCGAGTCGACGCGGATCAGGAGGCTCTCGTCAAGGAGTGTTTGTATCCGTGAGTCGAGGAGTTTGCTGGGGATTATTTGTTTCCCAAGAGCCAAGGATTATTTGTTTCCTTGGGGTTTGAAACGAGTCGAGGATTTCCCACGGAGGCACTGTTGGCTCTGCGAGTCAACGCGGATCAGGAGGCTCTCGTCAAGGAGTGTTTGTATCCGTGAGTCGAGGAGTTTGCTGGGGATTATTTGTTTCCCAAGCGCCAAGGATTATTTGTTTCCTTAGGGTTGAAACGAGTCGAGAATTTCCCACGGAGGCGCTGGTGGCTCTGCGAGTCGACGCGGATCAGGAGGCTTTCATCAAGGAGTGTTTGTATCCGTGAGTCGAGGAGTTCGCTAGGGATTAATTGTTTCCCAAGCGCCAAGGATTATTTGTTTCCTTGGGGTTTGAAACGAGTCGAGGATTTCCCACGGAGGCACTGGTGGCTCTGCGAGTCGACGCGGATCAGGAGGCTCTCGTCAAGGAGTGTTTGTATCCGTGAGTCGAAGAGTTTGCTGGGGATTATTTGTTTCCCAAGCGCCAAGGATTATTTGTTTCCTTGGGGTTGAAACGAGTCGAGAATTTCCCACGGAGGAGCTGGTGGCTCTGCGAGTCGACGCGGATCAGGAGGCTCTCGTCAAGGAGTGTTTGTATCCGTGAGTTGAGGAATTTGCTGAAGACATTGGTTTCTTCGAAGTTGGACTGAACCGTCGAGATTTGGCCTCGTCTTCTGGCGGAACCTGTTGGGAAAGTATGGTTCCCTCTTGTTTGTTTACGCCCTTGGATTGTATACAGGGATCGATGTGATCTTAACTGTAGGGCCAAAGTTTTATCATCTTCCTTTTTCTTTTTCTTTTTTATTTCCGCGATGCTCTATCATTTCAGCTTTTATATCGTGAAGGTCGCGATTACCCAATCATTTCGGCTATTTTTCGCGGTGCCCAATCATTTCGGCTGTTTATTTTATTTTTACCCGCTGCTTTTTATCGCGAGTTGCCTAATAATTTTGGCTATTTTATTTATTTATTTTTTTTTACTCGCTGCTTTTTATTGCGAGCTGCCCAACCATTTCGGCTATTTTGCATGCATGCATTTTTACTTGCTGCTTTTTATTGCAAGTTGCCCCATCATTTTGGCTATTTCGTATGCATGTGCGGCCTACTGGCTTTTCGCCGTAAGCCAATTTCGGCATCAGCACCGCTACAACTGGGATATTGCCAGGAGCGAATCATCATCTGCCTCCGTCGATGTTGAACAAAGGTAGCTTACCGACCAGGGTTAGGGTTCTGTCGTCTAAGGCTTTGACTTCATGAGCCGTAAGGGTCTCACAAAGTTATTTCTCCCTACAAGTCGTGAGGATCTTATAGGTGTATTTTCTTCTTAGGAATCGTGAGGATTCCTAAGTGTCTGTTTCCTCTGTAAGTCGTAAGGATCCTACAGGAGGGTTTTCTCCTTGTAAATCGAGAGGACTTACAAGGGTCGTGCGAACATATCCCCAGTCACGGATGGATCTTGGTTAGGGAAATGTTTATTCGCGCCCGTGGATTGTATACAAGGGTCGGTATTGAGCCACTTGTAGGGCAATATCGGGAGTTGTGGGAGTTGCTTGAGCACAGGTTTAGGTCTCTGTAACTTAAGACTTTCAACTCTTATGAGCCGTGAGGGTCCCATAAGAGAGTTCTCCTTACTAGTCGTGAGGATCTCGCAAGTGTATTTTCTCCTTAGGAATCGTGGGGATCCCTAAGTGTGTTGCTCCCTTGTGAGTCGTAAGGATCTCATGCAGGTGGTTTCTCCTTACAAGGTCGAGAGGACCCTATAAGTGTCCTTTAACGAGGTTGCGCCCTTTCAGGTTTTCACAAACACTCGCCGGTAGCCCCGCTGTTTTTACTCACGGAGCCCTTTCGGGTTTTCATCCGTGCCCATTTTGCTTATGGACATACCGTTTTTTTTATTCTTTTTATTTTCTTTTTCTCTTTTTTTTTACGAGGTCACACCCTTTCGGGTTTTCATGAACACTCGCCGGTATCCCTGCTGTTTTTACTCACGGAGCCCTTTCGGGTTTTCATCCGTGCCCTTTTTGCTTATGGACATACCGTTTTTATTTATTATATTTTTTTCTTTATTTATTTTTTTAATTCATCTCGTCAGCCTAAGGATGCTGTGGTATTAATTTAAAGACGTTTCGGTCCACTATTAGTTTAAGGACATTTCGGTCCGACTTTGAGAAGGCCGGTTACTGCTGATAGAGTTTGAGCTTAGGAAGATAGCGAGCGGACATATGATTAAGTCAAAAACTTGAGTTTACCGCAATCAGAAACGGCGTCGCTTCGCAGCTAGCCGGTGAGTACGGGTCGATCCACAAAGACGGGTAAATTTCTTTAAAGTGTTTTAACGAGTTGATTCTATTTGTAGTTTTGGATGGTTTATAAAAATCTAAAGACTGGATCTAATTAATCTAATTAAGAATCTTGCTAGGGTTAGGATTAGGGGAAGTTTTGGAAATTAATATTTTTCCTCACCGCTTTCAATACCTTCCTTTTTTAGATCTATTAGGTGTTAAGTTAATTATCAATAAAGTGGATACAAATCTTTTGGGAAGATGTTTCTTCCTCTAGATTTGTACCCTACCTTTGTTGATAATTATCCTAACCCTCACGGAAAACGCGCAGAACCGGCCCTTTATACTACGGATCATCGTTACCTCGAAGGGTAGGATGCCGTAGGGAGCGGTTGTGCTCGTATGCGTGAAGTTCTAATTCATTAGGTTAAGGTGGCATTGAAAGGGGCGAGAGATTTCATCTCTCAACCCTTTCCCTAAGGCTAACCCTAACAAGCGAGGAGACTACTCGCTCATTAGGGGATGAGAAGACATTATAATTAAAAGAAAAAGACTTACTAGGTTGACGGCTCCCTCCAAACAAGAAGAACAGATCTGAAATTTATTCCCAGAATTTCTGAATTTTATTGATTGAAAAGAGGCATACATTTTACAGATCTAAAACTACAATTTATAGGAAAATAGAAAACCTAGGGCTACAGGCTCTCGCACATGCGCAATTACAGATTTGCCCACGAAAAATCCTCACATCTGAACCGTCGCGCCAGTACAGAAAAATTGCACCGACACGGGCGCTTGATGGCCGCGGAACCGCGGCGCCAGGTAGGGTTTGGCCGCGGTTCCGCGGCCAAACTGATGACTTGGACTTTCAGACTTCTGGGGTTTCTTCAATGGTTCTTGGGCTCTGGACTTTTATATGTACTTTCTCTGTTGGGCTTTTAGGTCTTCTCCAGATTTTCAGTGAAGACTTGTCTTGGGCTTTTTAACCGTTTCACCTTGACATTCGTTGCCTTGCGCCTATGTGAACTGGGCGTGACTAGTATCGGTCTGCTTGTCGGTCAAAAGTCCCTTTTTCTGTTGTTTTGTGTCTTTTTCACTGTATTTGCTCCAGAAACCTGTAACCTGTAATATGCAACAAATGTGCGTCAAGAGTACCTGTTTATTTATAAAAAGATAAGAAATAGGGGAATGATAAATGCAATATTATGGTCTGAACAAATACCCCCAAACTTATCTTTTGCTCGTCCTCGAGCAAACTTATTGTTTTATTCTCTACAAAAAACCTAACCGCACTTTCGCAGGGAAACGCGATTGCACTGAGCTCGTGCAACAAGCCGTTAAACCTCTAGGTGTCCCTAGTAGGAGGAGTGTTGTCTCCTGAGGGTTTTCAGCGGATTACACCCACAAAATCCTATCAACTTGGCCCATTTGACTTTTGTTCTCCAATTAAGTTTTCTAACAAGGAATTCTATTACCTTTTGACTCGCAAATTATCCACCCATATTTTTCACGCTTCCTCATTATTTAACTTAAGATTATATATGTTATGTTGATCTACTTAGCTTTCAGCATCTCTTAAGTCTTCCTTCTAGGGCTTCATCTCTACTTAGGAATTTTCTATCAACTCCATTAAAGATACAAGTTCTATCTTTCATTCCTTTCTCTTATCTAGATTCCAATCACATACCTCTACGTGTGTGTAAAGATCACCCCTACACTTGGAAATTCAATTCAAGCAATCATGCCCTAGTCCATTGTCCAAAGTACTTATTAATTGGTGAATGAAATTTGCTTACACATCCTTCATGCGACCGTTAATACTTCTTGAGGTACCAACGACCGATTACAAAATGTGTTTGCACTTTAAAGCGTACTTCCTAGTCCTTGCAACACCCAAGGCTTTAGCAGTGACTCCCAAACCAGTTGGTCTAAGGCACTAGGTGATGAAGCACCCTCGCTAAATATTTTTCTATTTTTACAGTCTTAAGTAATCACAAAAACCAGTGTCCATTTTTTTTTATTCTTTATTCACACTTATATATTTTTTTCATTTTCATTGCACTAAAGACTTTAGACAAGAGCATTTCAAGGTCTCTTCTACTATTCCAAGTTTCAAGGTGCGTGAATGTGCAAATTGTAGGGTATACATTTTCAGAATCTAGACTTAAGCTAGGAACTATTTTTCAAACTTATACTTTAATTAGAACATCAATACTCTTCCCTTGTTTCGACTTAGCCCAAGAAGTGAACCCAAAACTTGCCTATTTCTAAATAAACTACAAGCCATATACTTTCTACTGTTAAACTTTAAGAAAGGTTACTTTTAGGGTTTTTAATTCACTAAGTCTAAGATGTAGTTTTTCCTAGCTAGTTAACCTATTTGTCAAACTCTAGTCAATTAGCCAAAATTGAATACATTAATTTTTATAATTTTTCAAATTTTTCAAATTTTTATGGGTTTTCAAATAAGTATGCAAATGCAAAAATATGTACAAATGAATGCGAAGGAAGAAGACGTACCGAGCATACCCCCAAATTTGAACTTGACAGTGTCCTCACTGTCATGCTAAACCAAGAGGGTCAAAATACCGATACTCCCCTGTTTATTTTATTTATAATTTTTTTTTTTTTGTTATTAAGAAAAACAAAAATATATACAAAAAGACCCTCCCCCAAACTTCAATTAAACTATGTTAGACAATACTGCCCACTTTGCATAGGCCAAAAGTCAACACCAACCATTTGAAAAATTTATCAGTAAAGAATATTGGTGGGTGAAAAAATAAGTTGTGGTGGTCCGCAAAGAATTGGGGAAGATGGAAGTAGTGGTATGGGAGGTATGAAAGTAAATATACAGGTGATGGTGATGCATCGATACGAGAATGTAAATGATCAGCAATCAGTGGAGTGTTGGCATTCTCGTACCTAATTAAAAGAAATGGGGGTATTTCAACTTCTACGGGAGGAAGTTGACTCACCACAATACCCCCAAGATGTTCCTGTGGGTCCTCTATTGACATGGCATCATCCATCACATGTTTATGATATTCACTTATGAGGGAACTTATCTCCTCGATGTCCGCCATAGTCCAACTGAAAACTTGCCGCCTATCTTGTAAGACTTTTAAAATAGCGTTCTCTTGCTCGAAGGCTAGAGAGGCTGATATGATAATGGGAAAAGTCTCATTCTCACCTATGTAAGCATATCTACGGTGAGACGGCAAGGGCATGAGTTCGAATTTCTGAGGCGAAAGAACCATTGCGGAATCTACCTCGAACTCAAAGGACTCTAACACAGGTTCGAAATCACTGCAAACAACCGATTCGGATGGTTCGACTGACTCATCCAAAAATTCAAACGACTCATATTCGGGCTGTGAGTCGTCGTCATCCGAAAAAGTGAAACATTGATAATCAGCATCGGTTGTGTCAGCGGTAGTAGGCTCAAGGAGGGACGCACTAGTGGCGTCAAAACTGTTTTCATCAAATAGAAATCTTTCAAGCTCGCAGTCCTCCTGCGTGATTTCGTGAATAGAGCAAACTTCTCGTGTACTATTTTTTAGCACGGGGGGCAGACTTCCCATCTTATAAATATTGAACTCACTAGACCTCTTTCCGAAGGATAGAGTCATGGAGCCATTGCGACAATTTATTATGGCATTGGAAGTGGCCAAAAATGGTCGACCAAAAATCACCGGAATTTGGTTTCTTGGGTTAACAACAGGTTGTGTATCCATAACGATAAAGTCAACGGGGAATATGAATTCCCCGACTTTGATCAACACATCCTCTAGTTGACCCCTTGGATAGGTGATTGATCGATCAGCCATTTGGAGAGTGCAACGAGTGGGTTTCAACTCTCCAACCCCTAATTGTTCGTACACGGAGTAAGGAATCAGGTTAACACTAGACCCAAGATCTAAAAGTGCACGATTAATTTGCTTATCCCCAATTGTGATTGAAATAGTAGGACAGCCGGGGTCCTTTCGTTTTTGGGGTAAAGTTTAATGGTGGTTAATAGCATTGCTCACTGCACTAGCTACTAGCACTTTCTTGGGTACTTGAGATGCCTTTCTCTTCGAAGTGCACAAGCCCTTTAAGATTTTCGCGTATGAAGGGACTTGTTGGATAGCATCCAAGAGAGGTATATTTATGCTAACCTGCTTAAAGATCTCCACAATCTTCTCCACTTGTGCATTTGGTTTATTAGGACTCAACCTGTTTGGAAATGGTGCATTTTGAAAATTTGTTGAGTCACAAGTCTGTGGAGTAGAATGTGGAATAGGAACGGATCCCAGTGTGGATGTGTTCGTGTTGTTAGAAATGGGTCCGTTCGAGTCAGAAGAAGTAGAGCCGTGTGAAGGGTGGAGAATAGGCTCTAAAGAAAAAGGTGAAGAAGGAAGTGAAGAAAATGAAGAAGGGGAAGAAGAACCACCGGCGGGGATGTCATCACTAGTTTCCACATTATTTTGCAACTCTCTTCCGGATCTCAACGTGGTCACCGCATTTACATTGTGATTGTGATATGCATTTTGTGCGTGACCGGGATTGGGCAATGGTTGAGAAGGAAGCTTTCCCTTTTCTCTCTCGCTCAACGCAGCAGTTAATTGTGCAATTTGTGCCTCAATAGATTTGATACTTTGATCGTGTGAGGCATTGTTATTCATTAAAGATTGAACATAACTTTCAAATCTTGCTGCGGATTCTGTAGTTTGCTTGAGAAATGCTTCAAGACTTTTCTCGAGCGAGCTAACCTTATCATCATTAGGTTGCACCAAATTGTTCGTTTGATTTGTATAAGGTTGTTGTTGGAAAGGTTGCTGGTTTTGAGTTTGTAAGGGTGCTTGTTGTTGTTGTGGAGGAGGTTTTTGAAAATTATTGTTCCCTTGGACTTGTTGATTTTGGTTCCAAGCAAAATTCGGGTGACTCCTCCACCCCTGATTGTATGTCGAAGAGTAAGGATCATTTCTTTGTCGTTGCTGAAATGCAGCATTGACTTGATCCTGTCCTTGAATAGGTGCATTATAAGGACACTCTTCGGTTAGGTGCGACGGGTTCGAACAACAAGCACAAACAGTTCTTGTGGGTAGAGTAGGGGCAGGAGAAGTCGATGAGATTTTGGTCTCAATGGCTTCTAGCTTTTTCATAAGTGAGGCCATCTCGGCCTTCATAGCAATTGACATATCTATTTGATGTATGCCTGCCCTAGATTGACCAACTGAAGAAGATGATGTGGTCTTGGTACTCTCCCACTGAATTGTTTGCTCACTTAGGTCCTCAAGAAACTGCCAAGCTTCGTCGTTAGACTTGGAGAGAAAATGACCTTGACAAATTGTTTCTAGCAACTGCTTCGTTGCTGCGTTCAATCCCTCGTATAATGTTTGGCAAAGTTGCCAATTTTCTATCCCATGATGAGGGCATTGAACAAGTAGGTCTTTAAATCTCTCAAAGCATTTCCAGAATGGTTCGGACGGAAGCTGTGAAAATTGTATGATCTCGTTTCGGATTCTAGCAGTTTTATGATGAGGATAGAACTTTTTCAGAAAAGCTCTCACAAACTCGTCCCAATTTCTAATGGAATGTGATGCGGTGCTGTATAGCCACTTTTCGGCTAGGTCACATAAGGTAAAAGGAATGACCCTTAGCCTTATTGCGTCATCACTTAATTGGGTTGTCTTCATCATGCCGCAAACGTTTTGGAATTTATTAATAAAAATATAAGCATCTTCGGATTCCAAACCATGAAACTTAGGCAGCATATTGATGAAATGTGGTTTTATTTCAAAATTATCCCCATTCGCCGGTGGGGGTGAAAGACATGTGGGTAAAGAAGTGCGGACGGGGTAGAAGAGATCCTGGAGCGCAACTCGTGCGGGCGCTACAACAGGCGGGAGATTCGGGTTATTCGCACCTGGCGGAGGTGGAATCATTCCCGTCGGTAAGGTATCGTTGGGGTTGAATCCCGACATACCTTCGAAAGAAGAATTTAAAGGTGGAGGTAAGGAAGTGGACGGAAGATCGACGAAGGGTTCGTCGAAGGGTTCGTTGGTCGGTACCAACGAAACACGGACTAATCGGACGTTAGTATCCCTAGTCCAAGATGACATACACTAAAGGGTAGTGCAGTCAGAAAAAAGAGAAAAACAGAATGTGGGGGTAAGATAACGTCAGTGAGAAGAAGTGGTGGAAGTGAGTTTCAAGTTTCTTTAGCGGCAAGTTGCAAGTTTTGAAAAGATTTTTTTTTATTTTTTTATTTTTGTGAGTTTTGCGAGGAGGTTTTTGAAAACGGACTCGTGACACAACTGACTCAACCACACATGCACAATCAGGCCTAGATCTAGGGTCGCCTAGGTCTGCTAGACAGCTCCTAACTAGGGCTAGAAATAGACCTCAAACCGCCTCTTCACGGACAAATACGGCCAGGTAAGTGGGAAGGAACCACCACTACAGTGGGCCTAATTAAAAACCACTAGCCTAGACACCGCAATGTCAGTTAGGATAAACGGCCGATGCCTACCCTAGTCCTTTTCCTATTGAGCTCGCTGTCCTTAGGTCTGAGTCTAATCTTTTTTAATTAAAGGTGGTTGATGCAAAATGCTTAGGTGTTTTCTGGGGTCCTGGGAAGGGTGATGAAATCCCCACCCAATCTGAATTTGGTCAAATAGCCCCTTAGAATCCGGTTAAATTATGCAAAACAAATAAAATTTCACTTGCAATCAGAATTTTTTAGCGCGGCGCAAAGAAACCTGCAGAAATCTGTTATTTAGAAGGGGGGAAAAGATTTTTACGCAAAGAAATCCTGCAGAAAGATTTTTACAGAGAAATATATGGGAGGTTGCAGAGAGGAGAGAGAAAAATCAAACCAGAGAAATTTGGTGCGCTGACGTGTCACACCAAGCGCGGATCCGCGGCAGATGGGCTAGTTGCGCGGCGGAAGCGCGGCTCTATGAAGGAATCTCGCTCTGAAAGTTTTTGTGCTACTCTGTGCTTGTAATTCTTCTCTGTTCCTATGTACCAAATTTTGATTTGCCCTCTGTAAAACTCCAGATCCTTGATTCTTCGTTGTTCCTGCAAGATCCAAAAGATACACCCTTCAAACAGATCAAATTTGATTTTTTTTTTTTTTTATATTTTCAGATTTTTATAATTTTTTAAAATTTATATCAACCCGAAAATTCACAAAAAGAAAGATTACGCCGTCCCCGGCAACGGCGCCATTTGATTAAGTCAAAAACTTGAGTTTACCGCAATCAGAAACGGCGTCGCTTCGCAGCTAGCCGGTGAGTACGGGTCGATCCACAGAGACGGGTAAATTTCTTTAAAGTGTTTTAACGAGTTGATTCTATTTGTAGTTTTGGATGGTTTATAAAAATCTAAAGACTGGATCTAATTAATCTAATTAAGAATCTTGCTAGGGTTAGGATTAGGGGAAGTTTTGGAAATTAATATTTTTCCTCACCGCTTTCAATACCTTCCTTTTTTAGATCTATTAGGTGTTAAGTTAATTATCAATAAAGTGGATACAAATCTTTTGGGAAGATGTTTCTTCCTCTAGATTTGTACCCTACCTTTGTTGATAATTATCCTAACCCTCACGGAAAACGCGCGGAACCGGCCCTTTATACTACGGATCATCGTTACCTCGAAGGGTAGGATGCCGTAGGGAGCGGTTGTGCTCGTATGCGTGAAGTTCTAATTCATTAGGTTAAGGTGGCATTGAAAGGGGCGAGAGATTTCATCTCTCAACCCTTTCCCTAAGGCTAACCCTAACAAGCGAGGAGACTACTCGCTCATTAGGGGATGAGAAGACATTATAATTAAAAGAAAAAGACTTACTAGGTTGACGGCTCCCTCCAAACAAGAAGAACAGATCTGAAATTTATTCCCAGAATTTCTGAATTTTATTGATTAAAAAGAGGCATACATTTTACAGATCTAAAACTACAATTTATAGGAAAATAGAAAACCTAGGGCTACAGGCTCTCGCACATGCGCAATTACAGATTTGCCCACGAAAAATCCTCACATCTGAACCGTCGCGCCAGTACAGAAAAATTGCACCGACACGGGCGCTTGATGGCCGCGGAACCGCGGCGCCAGGTAGGGTTTGGCCGCGGTTCCGCGGCCAAACTGATGACTTGGACTTTCAGACTTCTGGGGTTTCTTCAATGGTTCTTGGGCTCTGGACTTTTATATGTACTTTCTCTGTTGGGCTTTTGGGTCTTCTCCAGATTTTCAGTGAAGACTTGTCTTGGGCTTTTTAACCGTTTCACCTTGACATTCGTTGCCTTGCGCCTATGTGAACTGGGCGTGACTAGTATCGGTCTGCTTGTCGGTCAAAAGTCCCTTTTTCTGTTGTTTTGTGTCTTTTTCACTGTATTTGCTCCAGAAACCTGTAACCTGTAATATGCAACAAATGTGCGTCAAGAGTACCTGTTTATTTATAAAAAGATAAGAAATAGGGGAATGATAAATGCAATATTATGGTCTGAACAACATAGTCGTCGTCATCTATCATTAACCTAGGCTGTGGCTCATTAAGCGTAGTATCTCTTTAGGAAGCGACCGTTTATTGGCCTGAAAGGCCTTTCACCGTGCATGTCCATGAGTAGATAGGCCCCACCCTGGTAGACCTTATCTATGATGTACGGGCCTTCATAGTTTGGCTCGAATTTTCCCCGCTTGGCACGATTGGGAATCATAGGCCTTTTGACCACTAGCACGAGTTCGCCTTGGCGGAATGTCCTCGGTCGAGTCAATCTTTCATATGAGCGCGTCATCTTTGCTTTATAAGCTTCCAGATTTTGCTGTGCTATGAGCCGGGTATCATCAAGGGCGTCAAGCTCCTCAAGCAGAAGGTGACCGTTTTCTTCGTCAGTCAGCTCGTAGTGGACTGCCACTCGTAGAGAGGGTAATTCTATCTTGAGAGGGAGTACTGCTTCTGTACCGAATACCAACGCATATAGCGTTGCGTTCGTGGCCGTTTTAAACGTAGTTTGATACGCCCAGAGAGCTTCTTGCAGTCCTTCGTGCCAGTCTTTCTTATTTCGTGACACTGTTTTCTTCATGATCTTCGTCAAGGTCTTGTTGAAGGCCTCAGCTAGACCGTTAGCTCGCGGATTATAAACTGAGGAATATCTCCAGTCTATATTATGTTGTTGCGCGAAGCGACTGATTTTGTGGCTTCTGTAGGCTGGCCCGTTATCGGAGATGATTCGTCTTGGCATTCCAAACCGATATATGACATGCGTCTTGAAAAAATGGAGGATATTCTCCGTCTTTACTTCCCTCAGCGGTACCGCTTCTGCCGACTTAGAGAAGTAGTCAGTCGTCGCTAGGATGAAACGATGTCCTCTAGACGATGCTGGTTCGATGGGGCCGACTATATCAGTCCCCCACATTTCGAATGGCCAGCTAGCCACCGTTGGATGTAGTGGATTCGGATGCTGATGGATGAAGTCCCCATGAATTTGGCATGAGTGGCATTGCTTCGCATATTCGAGGCAGTCCTGGATCATTGTGGGCCAGTAGTAGCCCATCCGTTTGATCTTCAACTTCATCTTTGGGCCCGCTTGGTGAGAACCGCAGAGTCCGTCGTGAACTTCCTGAACGACTCTTTCTGCTTCGTCAGGTCCTAGGCATCTCAGCCACAGAGAATCGAATGACCTCGTGTACAGAGTATCGTTGACGAAGGCGAAAGACAGAGCTCGTTTCATGAGCTGATGTCTTGTGGACGCATCTCCGGGCATTCGGTAGGACTTAAAGTAGTCTATAAAGACTTCCTTCCAATTCTCAGCCTTTCTTCGTTCTTTTATTTATAGGGTCGTCTGTTCAGTCGCTCCCTTCTCTTCGGATGATTCCGGAGATATTTCTGCTGGGGCAAGCACTTGACGGCTTTGTACCACGATTCTAACGTTATCGAGATTCTCGCCAGCCAGTTCTTTAGCAAGTTTGGCCAATGCGTCTGCTTTGCTGTTTTCTGTGCGCGGTATGTTTTCCAAAGTGTAGGAAGGAATTTGGGTCAACAGTTGTTGCACCTTTTCGCCGTACTTTACCAACTCCGGCTTGCACATTTGGTAGTCGCCGTTTACCTGACTAACGACCAGTTGAGAATCCCCGTATATGAGGAGATTTTCAATTCCCATGTCGATGGCGATCTCGAGGCCTGCTATCAGAGCTTCGTATTCGCTTCATTGTTTGTCCTCAGCTCTGTTAAGGAGAAAGCGAAGCGCATTATCCCTCCTTGTGGAGTCACGAAGATGAGGCCTACCCCCGATTTGATTAGAGGGGTACTTTGTTTGCGCTTTTTCATGGAAGATGCTCCATCGAAATAAAGTTCCCATTGGGTATCACCACCGTCGATCGCGTCAAACGCATGTTCGTCTGGCAAATCGCAATTCAGAGGAGAATTAGCCGATATCGGATGCTCAGCGAGGAAATCGGCGATGGCCTGGCCTTTCACTGCCTTGAGAGGTTGATACGTTACTGAGAACTCCATCAAGAGCAGAGCCCATTTAGCGAGTCGATCTGTCAATATGGCCCTTGACATTAGATATTTGAGAGGGCCCACCTTCGAAATGAGACGGACTTCATGTACTAATGCATAATGTCTGAGCTTTGTTATCGCAAAGATTAGCGCCAGGCAGTGCTTCTCAATGGGAGAGTAATTGCTTTCTGCTCCCAGCAGAACTCGACTTAAGTAGTAGAGTGCTCTTTCTTTCCCTTGATCGTTCTCTTGTGCCCATAATGCGCCTAAGGAACTTTCGAGGGTGGTTGTATAAAGAATGAGGGGTTTTCCCTTGACCGGAGCAGCCAACACCGGCGGGTTCTGCAGGTACTGCTTGATCTCGTCCAGTGCGCCTTGGCATTTGTGATCCCAGACAAATGGGGTTCCCTTCTTCATCAGGTGGCTATAGGGACGGCACTTGCCTGAAAGGTTGGCTATAAATCGCCGTATGTATGCGAGCTTCCCTTGGAGAGATCGCAACTGTTTGAGAGTTCTCGGCGGAGGCATTTCCATGATCGCTTTGATTTTTGACGGATCTATTTCAATACCTCGGTGTCGAACAATGAATCCCAGGAATTTGCCTGAGGAAACTCCGAATGCACACTTCAGCGGGTTCATCTTCAAGTTGTATTGCCGAAGGCGTTGAAATACGGTCTTCAAATGCTCGAGATATTCCTCGTATGATTTGCTTTTAACCATGAGATCATCGATATAGCATTCGACGATTTCGTGTATAAGGTCATTGAAGATCTTTGTCATGGCCCTTTGATAAGTGGCACCGGCATTCTTTAAACCGAAGGGCATCACTTTATAACAGAATATACCTAGAGGCGTCCTGAAGGCGGTGTGCTTCTGGTCTTCAGGATGCATCTTTATCTGATTATACCCTGATGAGCCATCCATGAAGAAGAAAACCTCATGAGTGGATGTATTGTCTATCATCAGTTCGGTGATTGGCACTGGAAAATCATCCTTCGGGCAAGCTTTATTGAGATCCCGAAAGTCCACGCATATGCGCACCGTCTCATTTTTCTTCATCACCGGGACGATTTTAGCGATCCATTCAGGATATTGAACCTCCTGGATAAAACCAGAGTCGATCAGCTTCTTGACCTCGGCGTTGATACTCATCTCGAGCTCGAGCCGCATTCTCCTCGGCGCCTGTTTGACTGGCTTGATGTCCGGAGATATCGCCAATTTGTGTACAGCAATTTCTGGATCTAGTCCCGGCATTTCGGAATAGTTCCACGCGAAGCAATCTCTATGCTGCAGAAGCACATCCTTTAACTCGGCTACCCTTTCTTCAGATAGTAACTCGCTGATGAATGTCGGTCATGGATCGTTTGCCGTCCCCAACTCAATCTTCTTGAGGTTATCTGCAGTGGTATGGATTCCATCTTCCAGCTCTTTTGGCGCTGGTGGGAATTCTGAGATTATCTCGTCGCTGCTGTTTTCGAAGCACCAAGGGAGCTCATCTATGTCCTCGGGCTCTTCTTTTAATATTGTAATAATGTGACAAGTACGAATTCGCTTCCAATCCCAATGTGGAACCGGTTCTTCTTTCGTGGCCTTGGGCTCGTGCTCTGTGGCGGTGCTACCCTCCAGTTGTCAGACAGAGCGAACTTGCCAAGCTGATACTGATTTTCAACCCAATTCTTGAAGGTGAAGAAGTCCTCGAGAGGGTGCCCTATCACTCGCTGATAAGGGCAATAGTCCGGGTGAGAGACTTCGCCTGCTTGTTCGGGGTTTTTGGACTCCGGCAGTGTAAGCATTTGATGTTTTAGAGCAAGATCAAGTATCTTCTTCGTCTTGTCCCGAGGAAACGAGTACGCTCGACTCATTTTCTTCATGAGGGATAGATCAATAACGCTCGACTCCCGTTTGCGTGGCTTCTTAGCCCTGCTTTGTTGCTGTTGAGCGCCTTTTTGGCCTTTCGACTTATTTCTGCTTTTGCGCCGAGCCTTCTTTATAACGGGTTGACAAGGAGCGGCATTTTCATCTTTCACGGCCTGTTGAAGGAGGCGTTGCGTTCTGGCTTTCTCGTAGATGGTCATTTCACGGTTATGGTCGTCCCGGACTTTTTGACCTGCTTTCCTTATAAGCTTGTCCATTTGTTCTTCAAACGATGGACTGGGCACTTTTGCATCAGGAACTTTTACTGTCTCAGGATCGGCGTTGTTCCATTGAGCATCTGCTTCTTCATTGAAGTCGTGCATGACGTAGCAGCCGGGTAGTAACTCTCATTTCTTTGACCGGATGTATCCAAGACCTTTTGTTTCCATTCTCCCTTTAGGCAGTTTGTGTTGAGTCCCGGGGACATTCCAGATCCTGTCATAGAATTTGGCCTTTTTAACGGTCTGTTTGAAGGGTATCCCCTGGCGTTTCAGCAGCTTTTTCAAACTTTCCGTATAATATCTGGGGGGACGGATAGGCTGAGGCCTATCGAGCATAGAATCCACGCCATGCCAGATTTCTTTTTCTACCTTGGTTTCTTCAGAGCGGTAAAACAGAATTGCTTTCTCGCTCTCTCGCCTGGGAGGGATATAGAATGTCCGCAACTCTTCTACACTGTAGATATTAAGTGCATCCAGTTCTTTATGGTGTTTAAGCGGCACTATGGCGACTTGTAGATTTTGCTCTTCGTCAGCGGACGTTTGTATTGAAGGTCGAGCAGAGAATACAGCATGGACTTCATCTTCTGAGTCGCTGCCAAAGATCAATGTAGGAGCCGATGGTCCCGGCTTGTTGTGTTGGGGCGGACCCGAATAAACTATCTTCTCTTCCTCCTCAGTATCACTGCCGAAGACAGGGATGGTAGCATTAGTTTTATTCTCCGGCTTGTGACACTTCTCCGAGTCTTCGAAATCCGGTAAGAAGTATTTGGCATCTTCATATTTGTGGACCTCGTTTACAGAGAACGGGTTCAGTTCTCCCGTCACGGTATACTCGAAACCATCCTTAAAATACTTCATACACTGATGTTGTGTAGAAGGGATGATGTTGTACTCATGTAACCATGGTCGGCCGAGCAAAGCGTTGTAGCATGTCTTAGCATCTATGACGTGGAATTTAATGTCCATGACGAGCAGCCCAAAGTGTAGCGTCAGTATCACAGATCCAAGAGTCTTTGACGATTGGGAGTCGAACCCGGAGATGGTGATCTTATCCCGAGCAAGGTGCTGGACGCTCATACAGATTTCTTTTAAGACCCGTACATTAAGGAGATTAACGGAAGATCCGTTATCGATCAGGATTTTGCCTATCTTTATATCATGGCAGTATCCCGAGACATAGAGGGGGCGATTGTGCTCGCACGTCCCAAGGAGAAGGTCCTCATCGCCGAAAGTGACATCGGCTGTGTGCACTTCCTCCAATTCATCCTTCATCTTTTCCTCGGCCAGGCATGCTTGGAATTGTTCCGGATCTTGGAGTGCCTTAACTAACGAATCTCTCGCCTCTTTTGACAGCAAAAAGGCGTCAAGAATGCTGAGCTGTGAGGGCAGCTTCCTCAGATGTGCTAAGACGTTGTAATCCACCTTATTCTTCTTTGGCGAGTCTTTGGCAGCTAGCTCCTCCACCACTTGGTCATCTAAGACGATATCTTCAGGGGCCTTTTCTTTCCCTTTATCTTTTCTGTTCGAGGGTCCGAGGTTCTTTTCGGGCAGCGTGCGATTACGTAGCCGGATATTTTCGCAGACCTTCAGTTCTTCTTCTTTTCCTGAAGCGGACTCTTTAAAGAGAGGGGCAAGTTCTAGCTCTTCATCAGAATCACTCCCGAATGTAGGCACTTGTGATCTACCGGTGTTAACCATGCAACAATCGCCAGCAGTTCTTTTAAGCCCTTCGGTCGTATTTCTTTGCTCTTGACGAGTTTTACGCTTTTCCCGCTTAAAGCGTTGTCGATGAGCAACATATCCCTGCCACCATCTATCGAAAGCTTTGCACTCTTGAGTGGGGTGCGAAATCTTTTGATGATATAAGCAATAGGAGGGGTGCGTTTCCATTTCACCAGTGATGTTTCCTTCAGAGGATGGTAGCTTCATGCCCATTGATATGGCCTTAGCAAACTTTTTCCTCATCTTGAATTGGCTTTTGTCGGTAGCGGAGGTGTTTAGCTCCAACGAGATCGTCTCGGCTCCTTCATCAAGTCGCTGGCGCTTGGCCCTTTCAAATATAGCCGCCTCGCGCTCCCGATCAGCTTTACTTTTCAACCGAGCTTCATTAAGGAATGCGTCAATTACTTCATCTGATGGCCCCAGAACTTTTGGTTCAGGATCTGCCCCCAGCTTTTCGGTGCAAGGAGTCTCCTCATCATTCGTGATCGAATGGGAAATCATATGACAGCTCGCCACATATTCCTCGGATTCATCTGATGAACTTTCTCCCTCATCTTTTTCTTGAAAGACGTGATTGAGGAACTCTTAGAGCGTAATGGGAGTCCGTGCCTTTTGGTTGTATTCATCCAGCGCGTCAATTTGCTTTTGTAAGTCCGTGCGCTTGTCGCCAGGCTTCACGGGCTTCTTTGACTTCTTTTTCTTCTTCTTCGAGGATTTTGACGGCTGGTTGCGAGTGCTTGAGCCACTACCATCGGTCTTTGGAGTTGGACGTGGCTTCAACATCCCCTCAATGACCTGCGGTTCTAACGGGTTCTTCCACCTAATCGCTGGACATGTCTGAAGGTCGTTCAGCATCCTCTTTGTCTTGGCTGATAATATGACCTCCCAAGGAGCTTCTTCAATGACAGAGCATGTTGCCCCCGGCATATTCGTCCCCTTAGAGGTGTGGGGCTGCGGGGGATTCACCTTCCATTTGTCAGATAACGCGAACTTGCCCTGTCGGTACTGGTTTTCAAGCCAATTCTTGAAAACGTAGCAATCTTCGATCGGATGGCCTAGTACTCGATGATAAGGACAGTAGTTGGGCTCGTTGATGTCACTTGGTTGCAACGGACGTTTTGGATCCGGCAGATTTATGAGTCTGTTGCGCAACACCGGCTCGAATAACCTCATTGTTTTATCGCGGGGAAAGGAATAAGGACGTCCCATCCTATCCTCAAGGGGTACGTACGGGCGCATATTATTTTGACGAGCAACCGGCTTCGAGTCCCTCGGTTGTTGTTGAGCATTAGCGACGACGATCGCTTTTCCCTTCCTTTTGTCATTTCGAGAGTCCGGCCTTGGAAGAGGGGGTTTATGACCCATTTGATCCATTTGCGCTAGTTTGTCAATCAAGGCCTGGAAGGTAGTTGGCTTGAAAAACATCATAAATTGTGAGATGGTTGCTTGCGGATCAAGGGTTCCCACAAACATACCCACCGCGGGAGCTTCTTCAATGCGCTGCTCACACTTTGACCATAAGTTCCGCCATCGTATAGCGTACTGAACCCACGTCTCGCCTGGCTTTACCCTGGTGTTAATCAGTGCTGTCATCGGGGTACGTTCACTGGCGTTTGCAAAACGCTGAGTAAACAATAGCTCCATTTCCGCGAAGATTTTGATAGAGTCGTTCGGGAGCTCAGAGTACCACTCGAACGCCGTATCCGATAAACTTCCAACAAATTGGCGTAGTAAAAGCTTGTCATCACCACCAGTGTTGCCGCAGAGCGCCCTGAACTGGGCAACGTGCTGGTGAGGATTGCCCATCCCCTTATAGACATGGAACTTAGGAATTGTGTAACCTGGCGGGTACTTGATTTGGTCGTACCAACTTGGATATGGCCGCCCCGTTTTTATGACCTGGCCGGCTGCTTCGGTCGCATGATGAACCCGTATTTGTTGGGCTATGTACTCATCCAAATCAGCTTTGGAGATTGTATCCTCCTTAGCTGTTGATAGGGCTGGCGGAGGATTTGATGTCTCTCCCCTATCATCTCCAAGGACAATCGGGGGATCTTCGGTCGGAGGATCTTGTTGTATCATCATCCCTATCATGTCTTGGAAGAGAAGGCCCATACTCTGTATGTTGGCTGCTTGTTCAGCAGCCTCTTTGTCCTTCTTCTCCAATATCTGACGAAGGAATTCAGCGTCGGTTTCTTCCTCCTGACGTTCATCCGAGGACGTTTCAGGGTTTTCTTTTGGCCCTGTAAGTGCGGCCATGGCGTTCATCATTTCTTGGAGCTTCTGCTGCTGCTCCTGAGCCTTGGTCACTGACCTCGTGTGCGGTCTATGACCTGTTGATATGCGGCTATCCTCCTTTCCCGATACCACATAAACTGTATGAACTATCATGCCCCCGGACTTAGGGCGTTTAGGCTCACCACCTTTGGCATTTGCCGCGGGCGCGGGGGTTTTCTCCGGCCTTCTTCTTTTGTGGGCCGTTGAGGTTGGAGGGGCCATTGCAGTGGGCACCCTAGCGACTGTCATCCTTTCCTGTTTGATCGGACGGTCCTTTTCTTTTTCCACCTTCGCCTTTTTCTGTTGACGAGAGCGACCTGGGTCAATCACGGAGTCTTGAACTCTCCGCCAAACTTTATAAATTTTTGAGGATACACGTTGAGGGGGCTGTTCTTGCTTCGTTTCCGGAACTCTCTCCGCGGGCGGAGATCTTTTCAATGTAGCGGTTGGAGAGTTCTTCCGTACCCTTCTCAGCAGTTCAAAGATGTTCCCAGTTGGAACAGCAGTGTTGACTTCCACCACTGGAGGGGTGGAGTTAGCCCTGGGGGGGTTGCCCCCTGCCTTCCTTACTCGTTGCCAGTGGCGACGTCGAGCACGACGAACCGTTAGGACTGGCTTGGAGATAGAGGTTGCTTCTTTTTTCCCCCTGTCTGAATGAGGTGCAGCTGGTGTTAACCTCTTAAAGACTGAGGTTGTCTTTTGAGGGGTGATATTTAACCTGTCGAAGACAGATCCTCGGGCAAGGGCAGGAGCAGGAATCGTCAGTCTTGAAAAGACTGACTCTTTGACAGGGGAAGCCGCCTTGACGACTTCTGGAGCAGCAGTTATTGTTTTCCTTGGGACAACCAATTTAGAGTTCTGATTTAGCCTGGTGAAAACAGAGGCTGTCGGTTTGGTAGTGAGCGACCCATTGACAGGGGTCGTCGTAGCAGTAAGCCGGTCGAAGACCGACTTCTTGTTCATTTCCGGTGCAGGTATTGGCTCAGAGAAGCTTGTAGGTGGGATCATGGTCCCGAAGAACAGGCCAGTGGTGGCCTAGGTCACCTGGACTACTGGCATAGTGAGGAAGGAAGCCGTTTGGAGCCCATATGCTACACCTCCCAGTGAGGTGGAGCGTCCGTTGCAGTGGCACTTCGAGCAGTTGGTGCAATTAGAGGCCATTGAATCTTGAGTTCTGCGCCAGGCAAAAGGCCAAATCTTAGTAACTTGAAATCCGAAGGCAACCATTAACAAACCGCGACTGGTTCGCGAAGACGACACACGAAGTGTGGAGTGGAAAGAGGAAAAGGTCCCACCGGGCGTGCCAAAATCTGTTCCCCTCCGAATGGCGGCGCACAAGATTGCGATGTCCTGACGCTGAGATTCGGGACAGATGCTATTTGGTTTTATCCGTCCACATCTCCGAAGATGCCAAGTTGATTTATGGCACCGTGTATCGGAGGTTTAGAAGGATGCGGCCGATGTAGCAGACTTCGTCAGATTCCCCCTCGCTTGAGGGGTTTTTGATTGTAGGGACGCTCTTCTCTGCAGGCGCAAGCCCCTGTAGTTAATTACGCTACCGCATCGCGGTAACAACTTTCTCCTTCTCCAGAATTTCACTTCGTGTCGTGGATGTTTGTTTTGTTTGTGGTTGCCCATGGATTGTATACGGAGACTAAGTTAAGCCGTCGTCCGTAGGACGTGGATTAGTCCAAATCCGTATTTACTTAGATTTGGGTTTAGTATTTTTGTTTAAGGATACATTAGTCGCGTTGCGGCTAAGATCAACTTAAACGTTCGTTAAGGATACGATAGTCCTGTTTGAGACTAAGATCAACTTAAACGTTCGTTAAGGATACGATAATCCATTTAATATCTGGCCATCGGGACTCATCACCTCTCTGACGTCGTTGAAGGATTACCACGATAGGTGTCAGAGAAGTTCAGAGATGTACCTTCGAACCAAAGTCGATTTGGAGTTTTATAGTCCATTTGAATGTTTAAGGATACGTTAGCCGTGTTTGGGGGCTAAGATCAACTTAAACGGGATCGTTTAGATCCGGCAAAAGAGCATTTGGAGGCTCTATTATTCCAGTTTATGGACGTAGTGGTCCATAGGTAGTTTAGGGACATTGCGGTCCATATTCCAGTTTAGGGACATGGTGGTCCGCATTCCAGTTTAGGGACGTGGTGGTCCGTCATTAGTTTAAGGACATTTCGGTCCATCGCCAGTTTAGGGACGTGGTGGTCCGTCATTAGTTTAAGGATATTTCGGTCCATCGCCAGTTTAGGGACGTGGTGGTCCGTCATTAGTTTAAGGACATTTCGGTCCAATATTAGTTTAAGGACGTTCCGGTCCAACATTAGTTTAAGGACGTTCCGGTCCATCAGTTTAAGGACCCCGCGGTCCGTATTCATGTGTGGTTGTTGGGACCCGTCACCTCTCTGACGTTGTTGAGGAATTACAACGATAGGTGTCAGAGGAGTTCGGAGATGTACCCTCAAACCGGATGTAAATTGATTTAGGGAGCGGCTGTGTTCAGTCAATTTAATTTGAGGACTTATGGCCACGACTGGGCTAAGTCCAGTTTCAATATTCTTTTGTCTTTGGCCTATTGGACTTGTGCTAGGGCCTTGCCCCTTCACTGCATTATTTTCCTTTATTTTGGTTGGGCTCTGCCCTTTATAAATGATGCAGAGCATCTATTTTGTTTGGGCTCTGCCTTTTTTTAAAATGCATAGCATTTTTTATTAGGCCTGTTAGGCCTTTTAATTGGGCTCTGTCCCTTTTCTTTAATAATGCATAGCATTAAGTACTCTGACAGTGCCCCACGTGGCTTGTCAGGCGCTTTGCGCCAAGTAATGAGCGCAAGCTCATATGGTGGTGACACGTGTCACGCTCTGGCGAGCGCAAGCGCAACAGCGCAGTGCGCTATGTCAGTGCGCTGCGCTATTGCGCTACTGACACATGGCGCTTCCTGGTGGCTTGCGCCAATACAGGAGCGCAACAGCGCAGTTCTTGCAAGTGCAGAGCACTGTTTTATTTTTTGATCGATTTTAAATCAAAGAAAATAATTTTTTCTTGTTTTCAAGGAACCAATGGTTCATAAGCAAGTGCAAAGCACTATTATTAGTTAGTTTTCTTTCTTATTGAAGATCATTGATCTTGTTTTTAGATCAATGATCTGTTTTTAAGAGAATTTTCTCTTTTTCTGAAGATTTTTACCTTTTTGCTCTTAAGGAATTCTTCAGAGTTCTCTTTTTTTTCTCTCAGAAAATGTTGATGCCTTTGAATTGAGGCTTGGGGTCCTTTTTATAGTGCCCATAAATTAGTTAAATTTGTTAAAGAGATCTTTCTCTGAGTGATTTGGGGAATTTTCCCCACCGTTGGATCTTTGATCCAAGAGCTTCTGTTTTACAGAAGAAAATCTTCTTGTTTTAACAAGAACAGAAAAGATTTGTTTAGAATTTTAATTCTGTTTGGCGCAAATGCCCCAGCGCGTAACACGTGTCGCGCAGCGCACAGCGCAGCGCAACTGCGCAAGCGCGTCTGCGCTGACACGTTTCGCGCAGCGCACAGCGCAGCGCAACTGCGCTAGCGCGTCTGTGCTGACACGTGTCGCGCAGCGCAGTGCTTGCGCAACTGAAGCGTTGCTTCCTTTAATTTTATTTAAAATAGTGCTTTGCTCTGATTGGGCGCACTGCCTTGGGCGCTGCGCTGCCGTATCAGCTTCTGATATGTGGCGCTTTGCGCGCAGCGCAGAGGATCTGAAGCGTTGCTTCAAAATTTGAATTTTTGAAATTCAAACAGAGCCTTGCTCTGATTGGGGGAAACATACTTGTATACAATTCTTGATGTCAAACACCAATAGCTGCAGGATCAACAAGCACCCTCCAACCGGGTTAGGCAACGTACACACTAGCCTAAACTGGAATATCAATACGGAGCCTCGATACTCTTACAATTAGGAACTCTTAAGAATGTGCTTATCGACTACTCAGGTCCTACTAGTATGATTTCCATCATCGTCCTAGTAGTCAAGAAAATCATGAGGCTTTATCTCAAGTCTTAACGATACGTGATCGTAAATTAAACGCATCATATGAAAGATAAAAGCAAACCAGATAGCATATTATCTTCTCAAATAAGATTGTTCTCTCATATAGGTCCTCCTTCAATTACAATAATTGCCTTGAGGGCACCTATATCCAACAAAATCGTCAACGATGAGAAGGGGGCAGGTGTCGTGTAAAGTACCCGGTATTTCTGGCAAAAACAACCCGATTGGTATGATGATGTAACATTTCAGAAAATGGAAAATGTTATTTTATAATTTAAATAATAAAATAATGAATTTTACGGATATTATACGAGTTTGGATTTGAGTTTTTGTACATTGGTATAATTATATATCTCTATTTTGGAAAATAGTTGGAAATATAAAATGAATTATTATTTATGAAAGCATTTATTTAATTTGGGTTTTTCATAAATTAGTATATAATTATATTCATATTAGTTTGATATTAAACTTAATTAGTTATTTCCTATTTGTGCATTAAACCATGCTTGATTTTTATTAAACCATATTTAGTGTGCATGACATATTAAGTGTATGTTAACATTTCCTTTTTATTCTATAATGGTTTTACATTTGCAAAAGAAAGGAAAGGAAAAAGAAAGGAAAGCATGGTTGATAACTTTTAAAGAAGTATGGGCATGAGAGGGAGTGAGGGGGGGCCACGGTAACCTTAGCCATTCAACTCTTCATTCTTTCCCTTCATCTCTTCTTCTTCATCTTCATCCTTCTCTTTCTCCATCTCCTCCACCTCTCACTACCACCACAAACAACCCTACAAATCACCTCAAAACTCAATGCAGCCCTCACAAAAATGTTTCTATCCTCATCCTAAGTATCATGGTGTGAGAAAGTTTTCTTTTTGGGACCTTTTTGCCATCTTGGAATTTTCCCTAGTTGTCATCTTGAGGTAATAACCCCACTTTTAATCAAGTTTTTAGATTTCTCGACTTCACAAACTAGTTAGAGTTGGTTTTAGAACTTAAAGAGTATATTTTCAAAACTTGAGTTTTCAAAAGTGAATTATGGTGGATAGAACTTGTAGTGGTGGTATACGAGAGGTTTAGTGAGTGATTACAAGCTCATTAGTGATAGATGAGGGCATGTAGGTGATGGTATCCTCAATTCAAAAGAGTTAAGAATTTCAAATGTCGGTTTTCTTGAGTTCTTGAAGTTCAAATGAAATATGGTACAACTAGGAATCTCTGAAAATTTATTAGAGGATATTGTAAGATATTTAGACCAGTAGAAGACCACCGTAGAAGCCCGAACCTCCAATTCTCTTTCCTGGTTGCAAATTTAATCCCTTTTGCCGCAAATTGCGGCCCCGTCGATGAGTTAGGGTGCGGGGTTTGTTCTGTAGCTCACTCACTAGATAACTAAGCCTACTATATATGCTAAATAGTCCTAGATCGCCTGAAGAAAAATCTGGAGTTGTTTTACTTGGTTTTGGCAATGTTTTACGATATTTAAAAACTTGGTTTTTGGATTTTCATGATGTGACTTGATCGTTCGACGTTCGTATATCGACGTCGGGGGATATTTTGTCGTTTTAGCATGCGTTAACCATAAGTTCTAACCTATGTACGTTTCGCCCGTGATTTCAACTTCGAATTGGGTTTTTATGCGATTTTGGTTATGATTTCGATTGTAGGTGCAATCGCATGGATTTCCAAGACGATGAAGAAGAGAAAGGCATTTGTCGATGTAGGGTGTTTTTCGTCACCCCATTGAGATGGGAATACGCGCACGCTTGTCAAGCGTACTACAGATTCCCCCTGCCTAGGGTAGACTGGGGTTTATTGATTGTGGGGATCCGAATCTCCGGCAGCCGCGGACTAAGATGCCGTTAATTACCCCTCGCCTTTGGAGCGAGAGAACCTCCGATTGACGGGTCAAACATATCATGCGAACTCAATGTGCAGTGTTGTGTTTTGAAGGGGTTTTGGATATATCGGAGGCCCCACAGAGTTTTTACGGGGTCCCGCTACCCGGATAGTGGGCTGGGGGTCAAGAGGATAGCAACCCCCTTACAGGGTGCGGGACAGCGTCCCGTTAGAAATTTTTTCTAATAGGGACAGTGTCATGGAGTGTGTGTGTGTGTGTGTATACACACACATATATATAAAGGGGAAAAAGCATCCAAAGGACGCGTGGGGGCCAGCGCCTCATGTGCATGGCACGCAGGCGCTGGGCGTTGGCGCCCCACGTGCTTGGCATGTGGGCGCTAGCGTGCACGCTAGCGCCAGCGCCCCACGTGCATGGCATGCGGGCGCTAGGCGCCATCACCCCACATGCTTAGCACGCGGGCGCTGGGAGCCAGCGCCCCACATGCTTGGCACGCGGGCGCTAGGCATCAACAAGAAAAGGGACTTGGTCCCTGCACTGGGAGCTGTGCTCCCAATTTGACTTATGGAGTTGAACTCGTGACAGAGAGTGGGCTTAGTCCCTGCACTGGGAGTTGTACTCCGAAAAAGAACGATTTATTATTTTGTGTGTGTGTTTGAGGAGTTAAACTCCTAAGATATTTTTGGAGCTGATGAAAGGGGCTTCTCCCTTGAGCCATGGATCTTCCCCAAAGTGGGATTTTTGGAGATGGGTCTCCTTCTTCGTCCCCTCTGTTGGCCGGATCTTGAATAAAAGGAGGTGAGATTTAAAAATCTCCCCTTTCGGAGATTGGATGGAAGATCTGAGCTACCCTTTGTGAGTTTTGTGGTGAAAAACTATTTATTTTTGGAAAAGGAAGAGTAAAACTCTTGATTTAATTCAAAAAAAAGAAGAAGGTTTAGAATCTTGAGGAAGGAAAAGGAGGCACAAACCCTAGTTTTTGGGGAGAATGAATTGTATTCTTTATTTCATCATCAAGTTGCCTTATATAGGCTTACACATTTATATATAGCCCCTTGGGCTTTACAAAATGGTATTTTGCCCATCCCATTCCTCATGTGCTCTTTTCTTTTGCACATGAGCGATAGATTTTACAAAAATTTGGTTTCATGCCTATTTTCTTACATTCATGCATAAAAAATTACATCAAAATTATTTATTACATGATTTTTTATTTCAGCATAGGGGAGGCCGGCCATGGGACTCGATTTGGGCATGGGCCCACTTGAACTAGGCTTGGGCCCAGTTGGTTTGGGGTTGACTTTGACTTGGTCAACCGGGGTGTAATTTTTGACCCCAACAGTCGGTTTCGACTAGGGCGAGGATTTGAGGTGAGTAGATGTAAATCTACTGGGGAAGTCGGGTGGATGGCGTATAGGATCTCCGCAACTGTGGAATTAGGATACGATATAAATATATATATATATATATATATATATATATACATACTAGAATCGTATACTTAGCCTATAGGGTTTACTAGAATATCGATGCGTATATTCCTATACTTAGTAGAAGTTATACCCTTGGTCCCTATTTCAAGCTATTGAGCTATATACATTATATATATTTGAAGTACTTAGCATGATACAAGTATATCTATGAGGTGAGGTGAGGTGATATGAGATGACATGATATGAGATGAAACGATGTGATATGAGATGATACGATACGATATGAGATGAGATGATGTACGTGACTATAAATCCGTGCCATATTGATTTAATGATATCGTACGATGGATATTCCATACGTGATATGATGAGAATTGGTCACCGGCATTTATTTGGACTCGAGAGGTTTTGTTTAAAATCACAAATTGGATATTATAAGATGTTTAGAGGCATACCTGCTTTCAAAACTAACGAATTGTTATATACTTTTAAAAATGATAATTTCAAGGGTACGCTACGAATTTTCAAATGGTAACTATTTCAAAAACATCGTAGTCTTCTATTTCTAAAATAACTTTTATTGCTATTTTAAAGTATACCGTATGGCTCATAAGTACTTAGATATTTTTATACTCGTTCATTTTACGATTTCTTTATTCTGTTTATGCTCGCATTTCGATTTATTATTTCTTCATACGCTCACGCTTCAATAATTTACAATACATACTACGTTTATACATTTAGTTTTACTTAACCTTGTACTAGAACACGCGCACCATTACCGATAATTTATATGTTGCACGTACATATACTCGTATGCTCACACACATCATCAGTAATTGTCATACTACGTACACAGATAGAACTCGTTATGCCACCGTATTATATTATAACATGTTAATATTTTAGATTCTGTTAGTACCTTCTTTATATTGCTATACGACACGCTTATATAAACACACTAACCATGCATTACAATATTGTGCCTGTACATATTATTCCATTATTGCCATATTCTTATTAGATTCTGTTTTCATGAGATTTCTGAATTTGAGAAACTGCAGATATGATTCTTAAAAACTTGTAAATGTTTTTAAAACGCGGTTTTCTCTTGATATGATATTTCGACGTCCACCATGAGATTTCTCGGTTCTGGACTATGATTACTATCCGATTCGAGAAGTGAGTTGTCACCGTCTGCGGGTATATGGTGGACCCGGTACGGTACCCAAAGGCAAGAAGATCGTATAGAAAGACGTTGAGCCTGGCTGGGAACACTACCTACCGGTGACAGTACTAGACTCGGCAGATATCCGGAGGATACCGACCGGAGTATATGAGACAGATGAATATGAGAGCCAATCTGATGAGACGGCGCCTAAGATTTGAGGACCGATCCGATGAGACGGAGTCTGAGATATGAGAATTTACGTGTCGATATTGAACACTGGATTTATAATGATTTCAAGTGTCGATACTGGACACTCAGGGTTTTATGATGATTTCGAGTGTCATTGATGGACCCTGATCGGATGACATGTATATATACATGCTATGGATGACATGTATATATACATGCTATGGATGACATGTTACCACATATTGATATAGGCACGATATTATATATATATATATATATATATATATATATATATACATTCACCTTCGATACCACGCGGTATGATATTATTATTACAGTATGACCTAAATAGATCGTTATGGAGTTGATTTCTATCTGATGATATTTTCTACTCATGAGTTGGCAACGCATCCCCGTTGTGCTACAGTTTTCTTGCAGGACCGACCACTCGTATCAACAGTGGCTCGCTGGCACACTTCTTCGGGTGATTGCTTGGTAGGTGGGTTACACTACAAATCATAACCGTCATTTTTTATATATATTGTTTTGTAATCTAGTTAAAAGCTCCATCAACCAGACTATATATTCTTTTGGACTTAGAACGAGACTTGTATATTATTCTTTATATTTAAGTCGATGATATTTTGGTATTTCTTTATTCTTTTCTTGTGATCTTCGCCTTGGGCATCTTATATATACTTGCATGGTTGTGATTCCGCCGATTGGCGATGAGTTGGTTCCCGATTGGGGATACCAATGTTATATATGTATATGAATTGGTTTTTATCAAATTTACAAAGAAGGTGCTGCCCAAATTTTAAATGACGAAATGTTTTCAAACTATAGATCACTTGTATTTAAACGAACTTTACTCATACTTGAAAAAGAGAAACTTGATTTCATTTATACCTTTTTTCCAAACATCACTTCCACTATTTTCTAAAAAAGTTTAGATTCCTGGTTTTCGGCTTACTTGGGTTACAGTAGGGTCATAAACACTTCACGTGATTCAAGTGCCGGTCGCATGCCATTTCTGGGTCATGACAGATGATAAATGAAGCAGTCCAAGAATGTGAAGAAAACCTAAGGCGTGAAATGGCAACTCATACAACGGCCAGGCAGCAGTGCCTAAGCAAGCAAGCGTTGGAGGGGATGAGATATGTAACTCTCCGACCGAATGATAAATGTTAGACCGAAACGTCCCTAAACTAGCGTTTCACTCCGAACACGGAGATGTTGGACCGAACGTCCTTAAATTAGCATTTCACTCCGAACACGGAGATGTTGAGCCGAGACCGAACCCTAAACTAGCATTTCGCTCCGAACACGGAGATGTTGGACCCAAATGTCCCTAAACTAGCACGTCGTCTCGAATACGGGGATGTTGGACCGAAATATCCCTAAACTAGCGCATCGGCCCAAACACGGCGATAATAGACCGCAATGTCCCTAAACTAATATGCTCCTTAAGATTGACAATGAAATTGAAGTCTTACTGGCGAAGATTGCAACTCAAGTCCCACCAGTGAAGATTGCAACTCAAGTCCCACCAGCTACTCCAGCGATGAAGCCACCCTCAAGTCCCACCAGCAAATAGATGGGTCACCTGCGGCGAAACTACTTCGAGAGTTCCACCATTCGCAAAAAAAAAGAACAAAGAAAGGTATGTCCACAAGCAAAATGGGCACGGATGAAAACTCGAAAGAGCGCCATGAGTAAAAATGGCGGGATTGCCGACAAGTTTGTGAAAACCCGAAAGGGCGTAATCTCGTAAAAAAATAATTTGTGTACGCTTGCAGGGTCCTCTCGACCATGTTAAGGAGAAAATACCAGCGTGAGATCTTTACAACTCACAAAGGAGCAACACACTTAGAAATCCATACGATTCCTAAGGAGAAAATGCACTTAAGAGATCCTCATGACTCGTAAGGAGAATATACCACCTATGAGAGCCTCACGACTCATAGAATTCAAAAACCTTAGGTTACAAAGATCTAAACATGTTTTTAAGCCGTCGTATCCCCCAAGTTTCCCTAAAAATAGTTCAATATCGACTCTTATATACAATCCACGGGCACGAACAAAATATGTTCCAACCGAGTTCCACAAATACCGAGAAATATCACCATATGGTGAACGAAACTTGTAAGTCGACTTACAAGAAGAAAATACTCTTATAAGATCCTCGCGATTTACATGAGAAAACACACTTAGGAATCCCCATGAATCCAAAGGAGAAAATACACCAACGAGATGCTCTCGACTCGTAGGGAGAAATACCTTTATGAGACCCTTACGGTTCATAAAGTCAAAACATTTAGTCGATAGGATCGTAACCCTGTTTGCTAAGCTACCTTTTTTCAAACCAACAAAGGCAAATGATGATTCACTCCTGGCAATATCTCAGTTGTAGTAATACTGATGCCTAAACAGGTGTCAAACTCCAAGTCTTCTAACGGCAAATGATGATCCTCTCCTTGCAATATTCTAGTTGTAGCAATACTGATACCAAGATTAGTATCAGGACCCAAGTCCTCGACTCGCAAAAAAACCAGTGAGCAAAAAAATGCATATAAAATAACCGAAATGATGGGGCAACTCACAATGAAAATTAGCGGGCAAAAATATGCATATGAAATAGATGAAATATTTGGGCAACTCGCAATAAAAAACAGCGAATAAATATAAAAAATGATATAGCCGAAATGATTGGGCACCGCCAAAAACCAGCCAAAATGATTGGGCAATCGCAACTTTCGCGATATGAAAAACTGAAATGAATGAGCATCGCGGAAATAAAAAAAAGAAAATAAAAGAGAGAATAAAAATTTTGTGCCCTGCAAGTAAGTTCATACTGACTCTTGTATACAGTCCATAAGCACAAATAAAAAAAAAGAAACTATATTTTCCCACCATACTTCGTCGAAAGAAAAACCGAATCTTGATGGTACATCTACAGCCTAGAGACTATTTGGATATCCCACTTATTCCAGCAAAGTACAGACATAGTGTCAACAAAGCACCAAGGAACCAAATCAAAATGGTGTAATGGAAAAATTCTAGCTCTAGCTCGACATTCCTTCTCGTTGCAGACGCGACGTTCCTTCTCGTTGCAGACGTAGCGTCAACAATGATCCAAGGGTCAAATAAAAGTGGAGTGATGGAAAAATCCTACCTCCATATCTTGATAACAACATCTACAATCTAGAGATCATCTCTACGTCCTTCCCATTCCGACAGGATGTACACGCGACATCAACAAGGACCCAAGGGTCAAATAAAAGTGGAGCAATGGGATATTCCTATCTCCAGATTTCAATAACAACATCTACAGCCTAAACATCATCTCAACGTTCCTCCTCATTTCAGTAGGGTACGGACACAACAGTCAAATAAAAGCGGAGTAATGGTATATTCCTAACTCCAGATCTCGATGGCAATATGTAAGTCATACGGATGTCTATCCTATTTCGGCGAAGGATCGGTGCGACACCAAAGCAAAAGCGAAGTGACGGTATATCCCTAATTTCGAGTCTTGATGGCAAGCCTAAAAACCATTGGATGTCATCCCACCCAAAAAGGGTGCGGTTATGACTCATCGGGGCTCCAAATCGAATCTAATCTCAAGTAAAACGCCACGACAATACTTAACGCTGGATCTTCTAATAGTAATATGAATATTTCAACTTAAGAAGACTACTTGAAGACGTCTTGTCCAGTCTCAGAAGAAATCAGAGACACGACAGGCGCAGGGCTACTCGAGCAGCAACCAAAGGGACAGCATGTCGAGAATATTTCAGCCAACGCGAGGCTACTTAAAGATGTCTTTTTTTAATTTGGCAATTTACTCTAAAATTAACAATTTACCATTGTTTTGCACATTCCATCCTGCCCGTATTAAAATAAAAATTTGATGTCTTTTCATTATCTTAACTAAAATAACTAAAAGTCTTTAAATATCAAGTAGCTTAACGATGATAATATATATCCACATGCATTACATTTACAAAAAGTAGATGATGCAGATCATCTAAGGTTTAAAGAGTTTTCTCGGTCTTTTGAATTTTTTATTTCAATTAATTGTCACCCCTCCACATGCCCACTATTCCTATATTTATAATAGTAGAGATATTTCAACGATTTGCTCGAAAATTTACTTTTGAAATCTCATTGTTGTGTGGCCCATATCAGCATGATACCATGGTTCTCTACCGTAAATCTTTGGATGATGCTTGAAAAATAGTTCTTACCCTATGTGGCACTTACACCACTCAAGTAACTTATACACACAAACACGTACTCATCTATGGATTTAAAAATGCCAAAGAAATGTTTGAACTCAATTCTAATAAGTTAAATGATTATCTAATTTTTCTTTAAAACTTGTTCTTTGTTGGTTATAGTTGAATTTGAGCAGTTATAGAGTCTCGAACGGTGAGCAGATAGGTATACACGTGCGTCGCATGTGCAGAAAAGCTAAGCCAGAGGATAATTATGGGTCTCATACATGCAAAAGCCTGTCAGTAGGGTAGGACCCGCAAGGACGACGTTCGTCACGTTTCAGTATCTCCACCAATCCAACCACGTGTCCAGACTTGGATCTTGAAATCCAAGTGTCTTCCCCCCCCCCCTCCCTCTCTCCCCCCACCGTCGCCGTCTTCTCTCACTATAATACGCTCTCTCTCACCCACCGTCGCTGTCTTCACTCACTATAATACGCTGCAGAGAGAGAGTGAAGAGGGGGGAGAGAGAGAGAGCAACAACGGATCGATCGTCAAAATCGAAAGCGTCGGCGGCGGTAACAATACGCAATACGGCGTCTTGCGTCGCCTTGCCGCCGGGATCTCCTCCAACGGCGGGGATCCCTTATTAAACTATATCTAACACTTGTTTGAAAAGAAAATTTAGGACTTGCTTGAATATGGATTTTTTTTTTTTTTTTACTGCAAGAGCATAACTCGCTAAAGTGTCCATCCCATGAAGTTTTATTAAAATAGTTACCCTAGCACATTGCATCTCCATATCAAACTATATCTAACACTTGCACCCCCTCAGCAATAGGATGATAAAAGGATAGAACTTAGCAGGGGAAGTACAGTAAAAGAGTGGGGGAGAGAGAAAGAGAGGCAGAGATACATCCATATATAGAGGAAGGAATGATACCGAGTTAGGTTAACTATAATTTATTTTTAAGTTGAGGTAAGGGGTATGCAAACTGTGGTTCGCAAGCCCCAAACTCCAACAATGGAGTTTACATAACCGAAATCGGATTAGAGTTGAGATAACTACAGATATCTCAATTTTATGACCGGGATAACTACAGTGATTTCAACTCCATAATGATTGCAAAACAAAACAAAGTTAGAATTTAGATTTAACTTTTGCTAACTTTATGAAATCACAGTTTACAAAACTTAAACCTATTCCCAAACAGGCCCTAAGTTATTCTTTAGGGAGCTATCAGCCATTAATCGAAGCTATTAGTTTGTTACAGTGTCATTTTACCGATAACGGTCACAAATAGTGTAAACATGGATTCAACTGTGCAATTGACCATTATTTGTACTGTTAAAGAGAGTTAATGAAGCATGTCCCGGCCCCCTATAGGAAAAGAGCACTAAAGAACGTCGAATTGAAAATCCCCTGAATCAAATTTGAAATGGTAAGTATAAGTTTCTACATTACCCTTCCTGACTTCTCTTCAAGTTTTATTTGATTTCAGTGTCATCTTTCAGCAATGCATCATCCGCTTCATTCAACCACATTAAGAATATTCAGCACACTAGCTATATATGTATATTTGCAGTACTCTGATTATGATGATCCTCACAAGTGGTGTCTCATAATATTATGACACGTGGCAGATGACGTATTTCGGCCACGGGAGTGGAATAAATGAGCTGCATCGGGGAAATTCTCCGGGGCCCCTTCTCGGGGAACGTCCTCGACCTTTCGGCAGACCCTCCTGAAAGACATTCCACCTTCATCTAGTAGACTACCGACAGCTCGTGTCCGACCTTCCTCGGTCTCCTCACTTGTCTCCGAGCCTTCTCTCGTACCGAGCTTTCTCGGTCTCCCGCTCGTCTCCGGGCTCCAAGCATGCCGAGCTTCCTCGGCCTCTCCCGACCAACCGAGGTTGCAGAGCCCTAGCGTCTCCGCAACGGTTCCGCGTATCTCGCCAAAACAGGATAACTGCCGTCCCACATCTCCCGTCCCACGCCGGCGCGTCCCTCCATTAATGAGCGTATCCCGTCATTAGTAAAGGGATCCCATCATTCACGCACGCATAACGTCAGGGGCGTAACCGAAGGCGTAGATCACGCGCCAGCTCGCTCCATTCGATCACTATAAAACCCCTCTCTCAGACGACTTAGGTAAGAGAACTTGAACCCAATAAGCAGCTACTCTGCTCAAATTTTTCGGCTGACTTGATCGTGGTCACCCATCCTGGGACTTCTTTGCAGGTAGCTCGGCTTCCACCTCAAACTCAACCTATTGAGATCCACACACTCAAGGAGGCAACCTCCGAATCTGATGATGCTCGATATCGGTGGTCTCCTAGATCAGGACATATGGAAGATGACGTGTTCCAAAGCATGCAAGAAAGGACTTACAGTGGCCAACCAAACCACCCATGTGCCTGTCCTACAAGCAAACGCTGGCTCACCTCCGAGCCCCCAGCACAATTGGCCTCCTCGGCCCCACAGCTCGTCTCCGAGCTATCACTGGCCCGAGCCTCCTCGGCACTCTCAGCTCGCCTCCGGGATCGAGCAAAACCAAGATACCTCGGCTCTCCCGCTCCTCCATGAGCTCTCCCGCCGAGTTCATCTTCCTCGGTTTCATCGACCGACCGACGGCACCGCTTGCAGGCGTAACCGCCATCCCGCGAATCTCGCTATGCGCGAGATCTCCGCCGACCACATCCCACGTTCCACGCCACCACGATCCCTCATTAATGAGCATGTATCGCCATTAATGGGAGGTCTCGCTCATCATGCGGGCGTGACGTCGGGGGCGTAACGGCCGGCGTAATTCTCGCGCCCGTCTCGTCTGCTGCCACCGCTATATAAACCCCCTCTTCAGACGGTTGAGGTAAGCCATTTTTACTCCATTAAGCCGTTACTCTGCTCGGATTTCCTCTCTAACTTGATCGTCGGAGGGTCCTCGGTGGTACAACCACCCCGGGACTTCCTTGCAGGTAACTAGGCAACCACAACCTCAACCCATTGAGATCCACACGCCTCAGGAGCAACAGCCTCCAGATCAAATCTCAACCATCCATCGCCGCCATCAGCAGATCAACGGAAGGCAACATCTAAAGGAGATCTCAGCCTCCATCAGCTAGCGCCATCTGTGGGAACACTTGATTCCACAAAAACAAAAGTTCGCCTTCATATCTCAACCTAATGGCGAGCGACCATCGCGATGACCCAAGCTCCAGCCGCCGCCTCCCTCTCAAAGGAGGCGCGGACGAATCTCCTCCGCCGAATACCATCAATGCCCTCGCCGGCCGGATAGACCAACTCGCGTCCATCGTAGAAGCGCTTGTCCGCGTCCAGACTGCAGGGCAAGATCACCAAGTTGCTGCTTCCCCACATCAGGACCAGGACCCCTGCAGGGGAGAGAAGACTCCGTCTACGTCGGCACTGCCGACCACCAAGTCACCACCTCCCACGACCGCAGATCTTCCGGGCCGATACATTCTGAAGCCCGCTGGGCGCCTCGCAGTTCAACGCCGAGGTCCGCCGCCAGAGCGCCGCGTCCCGAGATCCTCCGCGCACCTGTCCCTCCCGAGGAGATGTCTATCAGCTCGCCTGTTACCAGGCCTGACCGAGACCCCCTCCCTCGGCGGGGTCGCACGAACGAGACTCACCACGGTGGCTCGAGGACTACCTCGTCGGGGGATCTAAGGAACCTCATTGAGAGGAACCGGGGCCGTGGCCAGACGCAGGCCTCCAACAGCATAGGCATGGGGTCAGAATGGGCCGATTCATCGGGGTACCATGGCCGACTCGATGCCCTTGAGAAGAAGATCGAGAGTCTGCACTGGGAAGGTCTCCGTTCGAGCAACGGGGCTAAGTATGCCGCCGACTCCCTCACAAAACCGTTCACCGAGGAGCTGCTCGCCGTCCACGTCTCCTCCCGCAACAATCCCCCAAATGTCTCCCTCTTCGACGGCAAATCTGATCCGAAGGACCACTTGGATGTATTCACTGCAGGAATGAGCTTCCAAGACCATTCCGATGCTGTCCAGTGCCAAGCTTTCCCGGCCACTCTCATCCGCTCCGGGCGAGACTGGTTCCGAGAACTTGAGCCGCACTCGATATCAACCTTCGATGAGCTGGCCACACAATTCCACGGCCACTTCGTCGGGAACAGGCGGCAGAAGCGCACAGTCGACCATCTCTTCACGATCAAGAGAGGGGACATGGAGACGTTCAAAGCATACGTCACCCGCTTCTACAATGCCCTTCTCGAGGTCCCAGAGCACCTGGACGAGACGGTCATCACAGCTCTGAGGTCTGGTCTTAGGCACAAGGAGTGGCTACGCTCCTTTGCATTAGCGCAACCTAAGACCATGGCTGAGGTAAAGGCCTGGACCGAGCGCGAGGTCCAGCTCGAATCCGAGGTGAATGCGAATCTCCCCCGGGCAGAGCAAACCGACCAAAAGAAGAGGACAAGAGAAGAGAGAAGGGGGCCTTAGCAGCAAAAGCCCTATCTCCCAAAGTTCTAAGAGTATACCCCGCTTAACGTCTCCCAGACGGTGCTACTGGAAGAGGCCAAGGGCGAGGGGTTCTTCAAGCTTCCCCCGATCCCGCGAATGGCCTCAACGCGAACCCGGGGCCCCTTCTGCGACTTTCATAGGTCGCTGGACCACTCAACGGAGAGCTGCAAACAACTCCGAGACTATATTGAAGAGCTCATCCGTTCGGGGCACCTCGCAGCGTACCTGAGGGACAAACGGCAAGCTGAACGCGAGCAGAAGCAGCGTCCCCCTCCAGCCGAGCTGACCATCGGCCAGATCATGGTAGTGTCAGCAGAGGATACGTCTGGTACCCCCGAAGCTAGGTACCCTATGCCGGGCATAGATGCCAACGGACATCGGGGGGACTCGAGCTGCGCGAATAAGAACATCTACTAGCATGTATTTTCTTTTCATAGCGATGTACATCTTTCTTGAGATCTTTTGGTTATATAATAAAGGGATCAATAGAGCATTGCAGAAAAGAAAAAGAGTTTTATTCGTTCAAGAGGTACTGTAGGCTCCTCAGCCGTACATAAAAAAAATAAGGGATTACAATAGCGGAGGAACAGGGTGCAGTGAACACTGCTCGTGGTACTCTGACGATATTTCCGCCAGCCGAGCCCTCGCAGTATCCAGCCTCAGCCTTCGATCCCCTCCCCCCGCAAGCGTCGGCATCGTGCCTCAATTGGTATCACTCACGGACGAGCGCTTCCGAGCGGTCTAACCGACCCGCAGAGATCAGACTGAAGCACCTCAGAGACCTTAGCTTGCCTATGGCCTCGTTGAAAAGCATTTCGGATAAGGGGTTGCAAAGCCCCAACGACGCCCTCCAGATGGAGTACATCAACAGCTGAAGGAGGGAGGACCACCGTGGAAGCAGTCGACTGAAGTGGTCCTCGATCCTGCCTATAACCAACTGCACCGTGTCCTTAGTGTAGTACGGGTCATAGATGTAGACATCCTCAAATTTTATGATGTCTTCGATGGTGAAGGGGAAGTCCTGCATCTTTGCGTGTTGGGCATGAGGAAAGGAGCATCAACAATCTCTCCGTTTTATAGCCCACAATGCCCCCGGAGTTCAACGGTCGCCCGCGACTGTGCTGCCACGCGGCAGACATCGCACCGCTCGATGCGGAATCGAAATGACGCGGCTCTAGCGCTTCGCCTCCTCCACGCGTTCGTGACACGTGTCACTCACGACGGTCCATCTTCTCAAAGCCCTCACCAAGAGGCAGCTGAGCGGCTACCCTACTCGGCTATCCCTGGCCGGTAGTTTCCTACCTCACAACGCCAGGGATCAAAGCCCTCACCAAGAGGCAGCCGAGCGACTACCCTGCTCGGCTATCCCCGGCCGGTAGCTCCCCTACCTCACAACGCCAGGGATCAAAGCCCTCACCAAGAGGCAGCCGGGCGGCTACCCTGCTCGGCTATCCCTGGCCGGTAGCTTCCTACCTCACAACGCCAAGGATCTAAGCCCTCACTAAGAGGCAGCCGAGCGGCTATCCTGCTCGGCTATCCCCAGCCGGTAGCTTCCTACCTCACAACGCCAGCGATCAAAGCCCTCACCAAGGGGCAGCCGAGCGGCTACCCTGCTCGGCTATCCCGGCCGGTAGCTCCCTTACCTCACAACGCCAGGGATCAAATCCCTCACCAAGAGGCAGCCGAGCGGCTACCCAGCTCGGCTATCCCTGGCCGGTAGCTTCCTACCTCACAACGCCAGGAATCTAAGCCCTCACCAAGAGGCAGCCGAGCGGCTACCCTGCTCGGCTATCCCTGACCGGTAGCTTCCCTACCCCACAACGCCAGGGATCAAAGCCCTCACCAAGAGGCAGCTGAGCGGCTACCCTGCTCGGCTATCCTTGGCCGGTAGCTTCCCTACCCCACAACGCCAGGAATCAAAGCCCTCACCAAGAGGCACCGGGGAGCAACCCTGCTCAGCCATCCTTAAGGACAAAAAGCCCTCGCCAAGAGGCACCGGGCAGTAGCCCTGCTCGGCCATCCTTAGTAGGCCAATTACGGCCCCTCCCGTGCTAAGGATGAAAAGCCCTCGCAAGAGGCAACCGAACCCGCCCTTGTTCGGTTATCACTGGCTGGTAGCTCCCTACCCCAACAAACCAAGGATCAAAGTCCTCACAGAGGCAACTGGACCCGTCCTTGTTCGGTTATCCCTGGATGGTAGCTCCCTACAAAACCACGGATCAAAACCATCGCCAAGAGGCACCAGGCAGCGACCCTGCCCGGCCCATCCTTAAGGATCAAAGCCCTCGCAAGAGGCAACCGGGCCCGCCCTGGCTCGGTTATCCCTGGCCGGTAGCTCCCTACCCCAACAAGCCAAGGATCAAAGCCCTCGCCAAGAGGCACCGAGTAGCTACCCTGCTCGGCCATCCTTAGCAGGCCACTCACGGCCCCTCCCATACTAAGGAAGAGGCACCGAGCGGCTACCCTGCTCAATACCATCCTTAGCAGGCCACTCATGGCCCCTCCCGCACTAAGGATCAAAGCCCTCGCCAAGAGGCACCGAGTAGCTACCCTGCTCGGCACCATCCTTAGCAGGACACTCACGACACCTCCCGCGCTAAGGATCAAAGCCCTCGCCAAGAGGCACCAAGCAGCTATCCTGCTCGCCACCATCCTTAGCAGGCTACTCACGCCCCCTCCCGCGCTAAGGATCAAAGCCCTCGCAAGAGGCACCTAGCAGCTACCCTGCTCGGCACCATCCTTAATAAGCCACTCATGGCCCCTCCAGGAACTAAGGAACATGAACTCAATAAGGGGCATCCGTTCTATCAACGTCTTAGCGATCTCTACGTCGACTTCGGGGCCATGGAGATACCATCTTCCCGCCGATCCTCGCGCACTCGGTAAACGATCGGAGTCAAGTCGACGAGTAATCGCTAGACAAGGAACATGCCGACCGTAAAAGCGGTACTGTGCAGATACAAGTGTCTACCAACAAAAGGAAGTACAAGAACAAACATTACTGCAAAAACAAAAAGACTTTCTTCAAAAAGCCAAAAGTCTTTACAAGGGTACTGTGGGCTCCCTAGCCGTACAAAAATGCCCGAAGGCCTACAAAACACCCAACGCAACAAAAGAAAAGACAAAGAGAAGACGAGGGGCTTCAGGCCCCAGGGTCGGGTGCGATACCGATGAGCTCGACGTCCACCGCGACTGGGGATGCGTCCGTCGCAGGAGCCTCAGCGTCGCCCTCGCCGAGAGTCCCTTCCCCGGTAGGGCTCCCGGGGGCATCCTTCTGCTCATCATCCCCATGGAGATATTCTGCTCGGAGCTCTTCATCAGCAAACTCCGGCACCCGAGCCTTGACGGCGTCAAGAGCCTCATACCAGATGAGGGTGGTGGCCGAAGCTAGGACGGTGTAGAACTGCTCCGACTTCTGGAAGTTCTACACCGCCTGCGCCGCCCTGAGGTCGGCTCTCTTCGCCGCCTCCACCGCAGCCCCCAACTCCTTTCGGAAGGCGCTCACTGACTTCTTCATGGTGCCGACGAGCGCCTCGGAGCCCTGAAGCTTGGCCTCGGCGGCCTGGGCGACCTCGCGGAACCGGGCCACCTCTTGCTTCGAGGCCGCCACCTCCTGCTTCACTGTCGTCGCCTCCTGCTTCGCGGTCACCACCTCCTACCTTCCGGAAGCCACCTCGCCCTCAAGGGTAGCGACCCTCTCCATCGCCGCCTCCAGCTCCCGCTTCGAGCTCTCTCAGCGAGGAGAGCTTGCCCGCGGCTCGCATCGCCGGGGCTATATCCTCCACCTCCATCCGGGCAACGATAGCAACGTGCTGGAGGACCTGAAGAAATCAGAGGGGGTCAGAAAGAAAAAGGGGCACCAAATCTCACAAACAATGAGACGATGTACGAGCGCTAACCTGCAGGGCCTCTTGGGCGATGGACGCCAGTTGAGCCTTCAGCGTCCCCCTATCGACCCGGCCCCCGGCCGACCTCTCCATGTCGTACAGCAAGCTGTCAGCGATGGAAAGCCTCGAGGGCACCTCAAAGTGGAGCTCCCCCTAGTCAACCATGATTGGAGAGGCTGGGGACTGCGGAACTGATCGGGGGAACCACTTAAGAGGCGACGGCGGAGAGATCGTTTCCACCTCCGAAGCTCGAGCGTCCTCTCCCCAAGCCTTCTTTCTACTCGGCACCTGGCTGGGCCCCGGGGCGCAATCCGCACTCGAGCACTGGAGCGGGACGGCAGCTGGGGAGGCCGGGACCGACGTCTGACGGGAAGAGCTGACCCCTCCAGCCTTCGACCCCTTCTTCTGCTTGCGCATAGCTGCTCGGAAGAGGCCCGCGTCCATGGTTTCTGCACAAGGAAAGATATAGTGGAATTAGCGACACAAGCAAAGTAAAAACAAATACCAGCTCCTAGCTTACCGACGAACTTGGCGGGGCTGAGCCCGGCCCAACTGAGGGCCCGCTCAGAAAGCAGCACATCAGGCCGAGGAATAGGCTCCCACGCCGCCACTCTCGCCGCGTCGGGGTCATTGGACGGATTTTCCTGCTAGCACCTATCCCTAGACCACTGGACGGGTACGGGCCAGTCCTCACCCTCTGGCGGTCCGATGAAGAAAAACTTCTTCTTCCAATCGTGGATTGAAGAAGGCAGGACAACAACCCCTGACCCGGCTACACTCCCCCGATGTTTCCTAAAGGAGAGGTAAACCCACCTCGGGTCGCCCGCACGAGTCCCGGGGTGACTTTTATAAATAAGGGAGGAGGCGAGGATGGACATACTAAAGAGGATCGCCTGCAACTTCAACCAGACTAGGAGCCCAAGGAGAATTCTCGAGGAGTTCGGCACCAGCTGGCCCGGGGCTAACCCAAAATAGTTTAACGCAACTATAACCTCGGGAGAGAAAGGCAAGCGCATTCCGACCCAGAGGGCTTCCAGGTACATGACGATCTCTCTACCCCTCACCTGATCTGCCCTCTCTCCTTCCTCGGCCAATCGCAACATGTAGCCGGAGGGAATATGGAAACGAGCCCGAGCAGTGGCAAGCTCGTCCTCATATCTTACTGAGGACAACGCACTGGGCGCGTCCGCCGCCACCGCTCCCGGAACTGCCCCGGACGCACGCCCCCAGGGAGGGGATCTGACCCCAACTTCCCAGGGAGGCTCCAACCCAGGGGAAGAATCCCTCGTATCTACCCCTACGACATCTACAAACTCCTCAAAACAAGACATCTAACCTGATAGGAAGGGATCCTTGAGAAGGAAAACGCTGATATCCGACCTAAAGGGGAGAGCGCCGAGCTAACAAGACTCAGAATGAGAAAATGTGAAGAGGAGGTACCTTCTCTGAAGCCCGGGGAAGCCATGCACCTGTACGCGATCAGACCAGGTTACCTAGTATTTCGTCAGAACAGTGCGGCCCTTTTTATGCGGTATAACCCACACCGCTTTGCCCGGCAACTTGGATATGATCAGGGCGTCCCTTTCGAGGCATTTACAGTTGCACCAAGTCCATCACCTGAAGCTGTTCGTGACGCTGCTCATCATTTCGTGAGGCTGAACACTGGTTCTCGCTTCATGATTCCTGAGGCTGACCATATTTCCCGATGTGTGGGGTCCTTCACGGGCTGGTACCTTCATCGGATCAGTCCAATTATTGCTGAGGAGAAGAGGGTGCTTCTTGGATACATCGCTCCTATTCCGGTTCAAGCCACGGGAGTTCCGCCGCGACCGCGTGCACCGGTTCGCTTTCCTCTGAGGGACACCAGTGTTGCGCTTATTCCGGAGGCGGCGGAAGTGGACTTCACTTCCACAGCTGGTATGCCACTGGGTACTTAGGCTTAATCGAGGGCTAATAGGGCGCCGGTAGCAGTATCATCACCCGCGGCGTCGAAAATGGCCGTGTCGTCCTCGGTAGCACCGCAAAGCGAGGGCGTCGAAGGTGAAGTGGGTCAGCGTTGTGCCAAAGTTCCACGGGGGAGGAAACGATCGTCTTCGGCGGTTGGTTCTGGGTCCAAGAGGCGGAGGAAGACTGCTACCAATCTGCTCGACTCTTTAATAGAGTCTGAGCCTATTCTTCAGGATGAACCGTTGGCTATGCAAGAATCGGATGGTAGCCTACTTTTCCCGAGCTGATCTGCCGAGAAAGCCGCACAATTAGCTGAGGCTATAAGACGCTCGCAAGATGAATCGGAGAACGTAAGGATTCCGAAGAAGCCCTACCCTGCCGTCATCTTTTACGAGGACCCTCCGTGGATTCGGCGACGATTCATAGGCCCTTTGGAAGAATGGGGTGAAAGGGCCCTCAAACAGGCAGTTTCAGCCGACGCCGAGGACGCGCTTTCACTGTGGACCGGTGGCCACGAGTCCACCCTCGAACCTCGGCGAGCACATCTCCTTAGGAGGGAGCATCGGCTTGAACAAGCCATACTGGAACCTCCCTTGCGCATCGGTATGTTCCTGTATTTCTTTGTAATATTTCATATTACTTGCATACATATATATGTATCCTTATCTTTGTACCAACTTTGCAGGGACTTCGGCGGAGGCGGAGGCTCTAAGTCATGCTTTGACCATAGAGTCTGCTGATATCCCCAGTGAAGCACCAATCAGTGTGGAGGGGGTTGATGCAACTGTTGCTCTTGCGATAGAGTCTCCTTCGGTGGTTCCTGCTCCCAAAGCACTTGCTCCCTCGAGGGATGCACCTTTGTCAGTCTCCGTTCCAATGGATCTTCCTAAGGGCGACCCGGAGGCTAGGGTACAGGTAGTCGAGGCTACTGTCCTTTCGTTGGAGCCTACAATGGCAGCCGCTGCTCCTCGCTCAGAAGCCGCTGCACCGGTCCGCGTCCCCGATAATATGCCTGAGGTCATGGAGGAGGCCGCTGAAGCCGCTATCCCTCCAACTCAGAATGGGAGGAGCGTCGAAGGTAGCCTTCTATATTTTTAAATTAGTAATCTTTCCATTATCTGAACCCTTCCGTCTTTTCAGAATTGCGCGGATTGGTGGCCTCTATTGCTGATCTGTCTCCTAGGCAGTCTTTTCAGCGCCTGTTGGAGATGGCTGCTCTGCAAGCGATATCTCCTCAGCGTATCTTCCTCTCTTCCGGGCAAGGTTAGCGTTGTTTACCCTCTTTCACAGCATTATTACTATTTCATAAAATGACATTGATGCCCTTTACAGTTCTGGAGGCTGACGACGAAGTTGAGATTCTTGAAGGCCCTGGGGAACCTTCAGATCCCTCTTGCATGACTGTGGGTAAGTAAAATCCTAACATTATTCCGTTTGTTCTTTTAGTTACACATTCAGCTGACTGTTTATAAATCTGAACAGCTCTGCCAGTTCTTACCGTGCTGGAGCCACGCATCGCCATACCACCCGGCCCCTATGCTCTGCGTGCCTCGGAACGTATGGCAAAACTAAGTCTCGCCTCTCTGTCATCCCTAATCGAGGAACTTCACGCTGGCAGTCTAATTACGGCCGAAGCGTTTGCTGCTAAAGCTAACGGCTCTCTTCCCTTTCTTGCCACCTATCATAGTGAAGCAGTGGTGCAAGTCTGGGTTGAGTTTTGTCGGCAGGTGGAGGCTTGCTTGCATGTGCTAGAATGTACACGCCTTTCTTCGGAAGTTGTGGCCGTGAAGGCGAGCTTACGGGGTCTAATTGAGCGGTGTGCGGCGAATATGATATCCTGTGAGAAGAGGCTCGGCCGCAAGTTTTCAGAGAGTGAGCTGGCTTCTAAAGCGCTGAGGGAGCTTCAAGCCAACCTTACGGTCAAGGCCAATAAAGCGTATGAACTTTGGCGAGTGCTTCAAGAGGCCATCAAGGAGGTGGTAGCCATCGATAAAGCCGCCGTGTTCACTCATGAAATGGTTGAGGCTCATAAGGCTACTGAGAAAGAGCTTGAAGGCCGGCTTGCTTCATACCAGGCCCAGCAAGCTCAGGCGGAGGCCCGTCTCTTGACGATACTAAATCATGAAGGCGAGGCCCAGCGAAAGAGGGACAAACTGGCTAATCTGTTAAATCGCCCGCCGACTTGAAGCATTGTATATATATTTTTCCATTCTTCCTTTGTACATACTCCTGAATAAGAGTATAATTTTTTGTTCTTTCATGAATTGTACTTTGTATTCATTTTGATTCATGAATAAAAGATATATTTTTCTTCACGATGGTGTGTCCCTTTTATTAAATGTATTCTGTAGATAGTCTATCTCGATTTTTTTTGCAGGGCGACGATGGCTTAGGATTCAGGGTTAAGGTCTGCCTCCTAAGACTTTTCAACTTTACGAGCCGTGAGGGTCTCATAAAGAATTTTCTCCCTATAGGTCGAGAGGATCCCGTAGGTGTAATTTCTCCTTAAGAATCGTAAGGATTCCTAAGTGTGTTTTCTCTTGAAAGTCGTAAGGATCTTACAAGAGAGTTTGCTCCCTTACGAGTCGTGAGGACTCGTAAGTGATGGGTGAGGTTATCATCATCCGCATTTCACAGAATTAGGAGTTGCTCTGGATGCTTCCCACAGGTTCACTGCCGTGTTCTGTGAGGACCAGGCTCCGCTCTGGACGTTTCCCACGGGGTCAGAATTGACATTATCCACGTTCCAAATGACCAGGAATTTTGCTCTGAATGCTTCCCACGGTTTCACTGCCGTGTTCTGTGAGGACCAGGCTCCACTCTGGGTGCTTCACATGGGGTCATTGCCGTGCTCTGCGAGGACCAGGATCCGCTCTGGACGTTTCTCACGGGGTCAGGATTAACATAAGCCGCGTTCCACGTGACCAGGAATTTTGCTCTGGATGCTTCCCACGGGTTCACTGCCGTGTTCTGCGAGGACCTGGCTCTGCTCTGGGTGCTTCACACGGGGTCATTGCCGTGCTCTGCGAGGACCAGGATCCGCTCTGGACATTTCCCACGGGGTCGGGATTGACATAAGCCGCGTTCCACGTAATCAGGAATTTTGCTCGGGATGCTTCCCACGGGTTCACTGCCGTGTTCTGCGAGGACCAGGCTCTGCTCTGGATATTTCCTACGGGGTCAGGATTGACATAAGCCGTGTTCCACGTAACCAGGAATTTGCTCTGGATGCTTCCCACGGGTTCACTGCCGTGTTCTGTGAGGACCGAGCTTCGCTCTGGATACTTCACACGGGGTCATTGCCATGCTCTGCGAGGACCGGGATCCGCTCTGGACGTTTCCCACGGGGTCAGGATTGACATAAGCCGCGTTCCACGTAACCAGGAATTTTGCTCTGGATGCTTCCCACAGGTTCACTGCCGTGTTCTGCGAGGACCAGGCTCCGCTCTGGATGCTTCACACGGGGTCATTGTCGTGCTCTGCGAGGACCAGGATCCGCTCTGGATGTTTCTCACGGGGTCAGGATCGACATAAGCCGCGTTCCACGTAAACAGGAATTTTTGACTTTTTCCATATTTCACGGAGTTGGTGTTTGACTCTCGGTCATCTGTGCACCACCGAGTCATGAAACCGGGAGTTGCCGCTGTTCCGCTTTTCCTGATGTTGTGTCTGTTGTTATGAAACGAATATTGAAGTGGTCTCTAGGTTGTTTTGTGAACCGTTGAGATTTGGCTTCTTCTTCTGATGGAGCCTGGGGAGGAAAGGTGTGATTCCTTCTTTGTTTGCGCCCCTGGATTGTATACAGGGATTGATGTGATATCGCCTGTAGGGCATAAATTTCATTTATTTTATTTCTTTTCGCGATGCTCTATCATTTCAGCTTTTATATCGCGAAGGTCGCGATTGCCCAATCATTTCGGCTATTTTTCGCGGTGCCCAATCATTTCGGCTATTTATTTTATTTTTACTCGCTGGTTATTATTACGAGTTGCCCAATCATTTCGGCTATTTTGCATGCATACATTTTTTTACTTGCTGATTTTGTTGCAAGTTGCCCCATCATTTCGGCTATTTCGTATGCATGTGTGGCTTGCTAGCTTCTTTGCTGCAAACTTGGAATTATACACCGATTTCGGCATCAGCACCGCTATAACTGGGATATTGCCCGGAGCGAATCATCACTTGCCTCTATCGATGACGAACAAAGGTGGCTTAGTAAACAGGGTTAAAATCCTGTCAACTAAGGCTTTTGACTTTATGAGCCATAAGGGTCTCATAAAGGTATTGCTCCCAACAAGTCGTGAGGATCTCGTAGGTGCGTTTTCTCCTTAGGAGTCGTGAGGATTCCTAAGTGCATGTTCTCCTATAAGTCGTAAGGATATTACAAGAGTGTTTTCTCCTTATAAGTCGAGAGGACTTACAAAGGTTGTTCAACATGTAGACATATCTCTTGTCACGGATGGGACTTTGTTAGGGAAATGTTTATTCGCGCCCGTGGATTGTATACAAGGGTCAATACTGAACCGTTTGTAGGGCAGTATCGGAGGTTGTGGGGGCTGCTTAATAACAAGTTCATATCCCTGTAGGTTAAGACTTTTGAATCTTATGAGCCATGAGGGTCCCATAAGAGGGTTCTCCTTACGAGTCGTGGGGATCTCGCAAGTGTAATTTCTCCCTAGGGATCGTGGGGATCCCTAAGTGTGTTGCTCCCTTGTGAGTCGTAAGGATCTCACGCAGGTGGTTCTCCTTACAAAGTCGAGAGGACCCTGCAAGTGTCTTTTAACGAGGTTGCGCCCTTTCGGGTTTTCACAAACACTCGCCGGTAGCCCTGCTGTTTTTACTCACGAAGCCCTTTCGGGTTTTCTTCCGTGCCCTTTTGCTTATGGACATACCATTTTCTTTTTTTTTATTCTAATGAGGTTACGCCCTTTCGGGTTTTCACAAAACTCGCTGGTAGCCCTGCTGTTTTTACTCATGGAGCCCTTTCGGGTTTTCATCCATGCCCATTTTGCTTATGGACATACCTTTTTTTTGTTTTTTTCTCTTTTTTTTAATTCTTTTTTTTGTATCAGTTTTGGGATGCTGCAATCCACCGTAGTTTATCAACATCTCGGTCAACGGCTAGTTTTAGGACGTAGTGGTCCGTTGTTAGTTTAAGGACGTTTCGGTCCGTTGTTAGTTTAAGAACGTTTCGGTCCATGGCGCTGGCTGCTGCTTATAGAATTCGGGCTTAGGAAGATAGCGAGCGGACATAGTCGTCATCTATCATTGACCTAGGCCGTGACTCGTCAGGCGTAGTACTTTTTCAGGAAGCGACTGTTTATTGGCCTGAAAGGTCTTTCACCATGCATGTCCATGAGTAGATAGGACCCACCCTGGTAGACCTTGTCTATGATATACGGGCCTTCATAGTTCGGCTCGAATTTCCCCCGTTTGGCACAATTGGGGATCATAGGTCTTTTGACCACTTGCACGAGTTCGCCTTGGCGGAATGTCCTCGGCCTAGTCAATCTTTCGTATGAGCGCGTCATCTTTACTTTATAAGCCTCCAGATTTTGTTGCGCTATGAGCCGGGTTTCATCAAGGGCATCGAGCTCCTCAAGCCGAAGGTGAGCATTCTCTTCGTCCGTTAGCTCGTAATGAACTGCCACTCGTAAAGAAGGTAGCTCTATCTCGAGGGGGAGTACCGCCTCTGTACCGAATACCAATGCGTATGGCGTTGTGTTCGTGGCCGTTTTGAACGTAGTTCGATACGTCCAGAGAGCTTCATGCAGTCTCTCATGCCAGTCCTTCTTATTTCGAGACACCGTCTTTTTCACGATCTTCATCAAGGTCTTGTTGAAAGCCTCAGCTAGACCATTAGCTCGGGGATTATAGACCGAAGAGTATCTCCAGTCTATGTTATGTTGTTGCGCGAAGCGGCTGATTTTGTCTGTAGGCCGGCCCGTTATCGGAGATGATCCTTCTTGGAGTTCCAAACTAATAAATGACGTGTGTCTTGAAGAAATGGAGGATATTTTCCGTCTTCACTTCCCTCAGCGGTACTGGTTCTGCCCATTTGGAGAAGTAATCAGTTGTCGCCAAAATGAATCGATGTCCTCTGGACGATACTGGTTCGATGGGGCCGATTATGTCAGTCCCCCACATTTCGAACGGCCAACTAGCCACCGTTGGATGTAGAGGATTTGGATGCTGATGGATGAAGTCCCCGTGAATCTGACACGAATGGCACTGCTTCGCATACTCGAGGCAGTCCTGGATCATCGTGGGCCAATAATAACCCATCCGTTTGATCTTCAGCTTCATCTTCGGCCCGGCTTGGTGAGAACCGCAGAGTCCGTCGTGAGTTTCTTGGACGACTCTTTTTGCTTCTTCAAGTCCCGGGCATCTTAACTACAGAGAATCAAATGACCTTTTGTACAGAGTATCGTTGACGAAGGCGAAAGACAGAGCTCGTTTCATAAGCTGATGTTTCGAGGACGCATCTTCAGGTGTTCGATGGGATTTGAAGTAGTCTATAAAGACTTCTCTCCAATCCTCAACCTTTTCTTGGTCTTTTACTTGTAGAGCTATTTGCTCAGTCGCTCCCTTTTCCTCGGACGACTCCGGAGATATTTCTGCCGGTGCAAGAACCCGACGGTTTTGTACCACGATTCTTACGTCATCGAGGTTCTTATCGGCCAATTCTTTAGCAAGCTTAGCTAATGCATCCGCTTTGCTATTTTCCGTACGCGGTATGCTTTCCAAGGTGTAGGAAGGTATTTGGGTCAGCAGTTGCTGTACCCTCTCGCCGTACTTTACCAACCCTGACTTGCACGTTTGATAGTCGCCGTTTACTTGACTAACGACCAGTTGAGAGTCTCCGTATATGAGGAGGTTCTCAATTCCCATGTCGATGGCGATCTCGAGACCTGCTATCAAAGCTTCATACTCGGCTTCATTGTTTGTCCTCGGCTCTGTTAAGGAGAAGGCAAAGCGCATTATCCCTCCTTGTGGAGTTACGAAGATGAGACCTACCCCTGATTTGATTATGGGGTGCTTTGTTTGCGCTTATTCATGGAGGATGCTCCATCGAAGTAAAGTTCCCACCGGGTATCACCTCCGTCGATCGTGTCAAACGTATGTTCGTTTGGCAGTTCGCAATTCAAAGGAGAATCGGCAGGTATCGGATGCTCAGCGAGGAAGTCGGCGATGGCCTGGCCTTTCAGTGCCTTAAGAGGCTGATAAGTTATCGAGAACTCCATCAAAGCAGAGCCCATTTAGCGAGCCGCCCCGTTAATATGGCCTTTGACATCAAATACTTGAGAGGATCCACCTTCGATATGAGGCGGACTTCATGCACCAACGCATAGTGCCTGAGCTTCGTTATCGCGAAGATCAATGCTAAGCAGTATTTTTCGATGGGAGAATAGTTGCTTTCTGCTCTCAGTAGAACTCGACTCAAATAGTAGAGGGCTCTCTCTTTCCCTTGGCCATTTTCTATGCCCATAATGCACCTAAGGAACCTTCAAGGGCGGTTGTATACAGAATGAGAGGTTTTCCCTTAACGGGGGCGGCCAGTACTGGCGGATTCTGCAGGTATTGCCTGATTTCGTCCAGTGCGTTTTGGCATTTGCGATCCCAGACGAAAGGGGTTCCTTTCTTCATCAGGTGACTATAAGGACGGCACTTGCCTGAGAGATTGGCTATAAATCGCCGGATATACGCGAGCTTCTCTTGGAGAGAACGTAATTGCTTGAGAGTCCTTGGCGGGGGCATCTCCATAATCGCCTTGATCTTTGACGGATCTATCTCAATGCCTCGGTGTCGGACGATGAATCCTAGGAACTTGCCCGAGGAGACTCCGAACGTGCATTTGAGAGGGTTCATCTTCAAGTTGTATTACCGAAAGAGTTGATCTTAGATGCTCTAAATGTTCCTCGTATGATTTGCTTTTCACCACGTGGTCGTCGATATAGCATTCGACGATTTCATGTATGAAGTCATCGAAGATCTTCGTCATGGCCCTCTGATAGGTGGCACCGGCGTTCTTTAGACCAAAAGGCATCACCTTGTAGCAGAATATACCTAAAGGGGTCCGGAAAGCAGTGTGCTTCTGGTCCTCGGGATGCATCTTTATCTGATTGTATCCTGACGATCCGTCCATGAAGGAGAAGACTTCGTGAGTGGATGTATTGTCTATCATCAGCTCAGTCACTGGTACTGGAAAGTCGTCCTTTGGACAGACTTTATTGAGATCCCGAAAGTCCACACATATGCGCACTGTCCCATTTTTCTTCATCACGGGACGATGTTGGCGATCCAGTCAGGATACTGAACCTCTTGGATGAAGACAGAGTCAATTAGTTTTTTGACTTCGGCGTTGACGCTCATCTCAAGCTCGAGCCGCATTCTTCTCGGTGCTTGTTCGATTGGCTTGGCGTCCGGAGATATTGCCAATTTGTGGACAGCAATCTCTGGATCTAATCCTAGCATCTTAGAATAGTTCCATGCAAAGCAATCTTTATGCTACATGAGCACGTCCTTTAGTGTAGCACCCTTTCTTCAGACAGCAACTCACTGACGAATGTCGGCCGCGGGTCGCTTGTCGTCCCCATATCAATTTTCTTGAGGTTATCTGCAGTAGTATGTATTCCATGTTCCAGCTCTTTTGGTGCCGGTGGAAACTCTGAGATCACCTCGCCATCATCGTTTTCGAAGCACCAGGGGAGGTCATCCATATTCTCGGGCTCTTCTTTTGACAGCGTTATCGCGTGGCAGGTACGAGATCTCTTCCAAGACCGATGTTGATCTGGTTCTACTCTCGTTATACGCGTCGCTTTTTCTGTGGTGGGCTTACCTTCCAGCTGCTGGATAGAGCGAACCTGCCTTGTTGATATTGGTCTTGAACCCAGTTCTTGAAGGTGAAGCAATCTTCAAGAGGATGTCCTATTGCTCGGTGATAGGAGCAATAGTCTGGGTGGGAGATCTCATTCGCTTGCTTGGGATGTTTGGATTCTGGGAGTGTCATCATCTGATGCTTTATGACAAGATTAAGTATCTTCCGTGTTTTGTTCTGAGGAAAAGAGTATACTCGACCCATCTTCTTTATAAGGGACGAATCCGGATTGCTCGATTCCCGATCGTGTGGCTTCTTGGTCCCGCTTTGTCGCTCTCGAACGCTTTTCCTGCTCTTTGATTTATTTTTGCCTCTGCGTCGGGCCTTTTGTATGACGGGTTGATAAGGAAGAGCATTGTCATTCTCCGCGGCATGCTGAAGGAGGCGCTGCGTCCTAGCTTTCTCGAAAATGGCCATCTCACGGTTATGTTCATCCCGGATCTTTTGACCCGCTTCCCTTACCAGTCTGTCCATTCGTTTTTCAAACGATGGACTCGGCATTTTGATGACAGGACCTTATTTTGGTTTAGGATCGGCCTCTTTTAACAGAATGTCTCCATCTTCATCGAAGTCATGTATGACGTAGCTGCCATGGACTCGCTCTCGTTTTTTGGATTGAACATATCCAAGCCCGATCGTTTCCATTCTCCCGTTGGGCAACTTGCGCTGAGTTCCGGGGACATCCCAAATCCTGTTGTAGAATCGAGCTTGTCGAGTAGTTTGTCTGAAGGGTGCCCCTTGGCATTTCAATAGCATTTTCAAGCCTTCCGTGTAATATCTAAGCAGACGAATGGGTTGGAGCCTGTCGAGCGTAGAATCCGCGCCATGCCAGATCTCTTTCTCCACTTTAGTTTCCCCGGATCGGTAGAATAGGATCGCCTCTTCACCTTTTCGCCTGGGAGGGACGTAAAATGTTTGCAATTCTTGCACACCATAAGTTTTAAGTGCATCGAGCTCTTTGTAATGTTCTTATGGAACCATGGTAATTTGCAAACTCTGATTATCGCCAGCGAAGGCTTGTATTGACGGCCGAGCGGAAAATATAGCGTTAACCTCATCTTCCGAATCGCTGCCGAAGATCAACATAGGGGCGGACAGTCCAGGGTTGTTGCGTTGAGGCGGCCCTAAATAAACTATCTCTTCCTCCTCCTCGGTATCACTCCCGAAGACTGGAATAGTGGTGATAGCTTTGTTCTTCGGTTTGTGACATATTTCCGTGTCCTTAAAATCTGGTAAGAAGTATTTTGCATTCTCGTACTTTCGGACTTCATTCACGGAGAATGGGTTCAACTCTCCTGTCACAGTGTACTTGAGACCATCCTTGCAATACTTCATACACTGGTGTTGTGTAGAAGGGATGATGTTGTACTCGTGTAACCAAGGATGGCCGAGCAAAGCATTGTAGCATGTCTTGGCGTCAATGACGTGGAATTTAATATACGTGACAAGTAACCCGAAGCGCAGCGTCAGTATCACAGACCTGAGAGTCCGTGATGATTGGGAGTCGAAATCGGAGATGGTGATTTTATCACGAGCGAGGTGCTGAACGCTCATGCAGATTTCCTTCAACACTCGCACGTTGAGGAGGTTAACGGAAGACCCATTATCAACCAAGATTTTGCCTATCTTGATATCGTGACAGTATCCGGAGACATAAAGGGGACGGTTGTGCTCACACGTCCCGAGGAGGAGATCTTCATCGCCGAAGGTGATATCGGCTGTGTGCACTTCTTCCAGCTCGTCCTTCATCTTTTCTTCGGCGAGAAAAGCTTGGAATTGCTCGGGCTCCTGCAGCACCTTGATCAAAGAATCTCTTGCTTCTTTTAATAGCAGAAGGACGTCGAGAATGCTAAACTGTGAGGGTAATTTTCTTAAGTGTGCCAGAATGTTGTAATCCACCTTACTTTTCTTTGGCGGGTCCTTGGCGGTTGATCGCACGCTTTTGGCGTGTCGGATGTTCAAAGAATTTAAGTGTAACCGCGATCAGGACGGTGTCGCTTTGCAGCTAGCCGGTGAGTACGGGTCGGTCCACAGGGAGATGGTGTTATCTTACCTTCTTGTCTTAGACGAGTTAATAAAGAATCTTGTATGTGTTTGTTTGATCTAACCTATATGTTTATCTGCAAGTATAAAGTTGTTAAGAAAATACGAGATTGTAAGCTAAGAAATCCGTACTCAAAAACCTTTGAGCCGAGTCTTGACCAATTGAAGCTAAGCAATCGGCAACAACGTGGATTAGGGGATTTAAGCGCGGTATTCGTGGAATCCGGCTTATTTACCCTTGTCCTTCCGTTCTTGTCTCTTGCCTTCGCCTCCGGCCAAACCGAACGCAACCGGTCATGGTTAGGAATCACCGTTACCTTGTCAGGGTACGGTGCCTAACGGAGCGCTTGCGTATGGTTTGGGCGAAGTTCAAATGGAAAATAACGGGAAAAGGAATTGGCAAAGAAATGTTAACTTATAAAACCGTATTAATTCTTATCAACAACAATAATTACAACATTTACAAAATGAACAAAAGAGAACAAAAAGAAAAGAACAAAGAAAAGAAAAGATACAAGTAATAAAGAGCATGAATAAAATTGCATGAAATAGAATGCAAGTAATAAAAAGACAAGTAAACAAAAGCGAGTAATAAAAAAATACGGAACTAGGACCCAAGCCAAGCATGTGCTCAATAGCCAACCCTTAAACTTGCAAGCTCAATGAAGAGGTTGCAAGATCAAGAGAAGGGTAGAAAACACATGTGAAATGAAGTGCTAGTCCCGGAAGAAAATACGACCCTTGAGATCAATAACTAACTCTTAACCATTCAACCTCAATGAAAAGATTGAATGAGCAAGAGAAAGCAGAAATCTCAAGGGAGAGCAAACTAACAAGAAAGATAAAGAACCCTCATCTTCATTAATCTTCCACTCAAAAGCTCTCACTACAATTTAATGGAGAAAGAATGAAGAAGAGGAAGAAGAAGAACAAAATTCTACAAAAAAGAGAACAAAGAAAAGCTCCCTTGGCTAAGCTCAGTTCTGCTGTATTTATAGGCAGGGAGTTGAAGTTCTAGGGCAACCAGCAGACCACATGTGAAAATACCAAAACACCCCCAAAAGACGACAACCTGAAGACTCAGTACGGCCGCGTTTCCGCGGCCAATACCCCCTATTGGCCGCAGAAACGCGGCCCTTTGGTGGAGTTATGATGTCAACTTTGGTGGCTTTCTCTGGTTTTGTGTCCCCTGTTGTCTGGTACATGTAGTTTCTGAAAATACTTTCACATTTCTTCCAGAATTTCTGTTGAGGAAAGGTGGACTTTTGTGGATGCTTTTGTCATGATTGCCTCGAGCTCCGCGTAGATCTCTTGGATCTTGTGCTACCATTGAGCCTTGTGCCTGAAAATGACATTGATTTGACATTCTGTCTTCCTAAACTGGTATCTGGCAGCATACGGATGAAGAGCGGAGACCGTGTTTTATCAGTGGTTGACAGGAACCCGGATTTTGTCGTGTTTTCTATGAATTTCACCGTTTTAGAACCGAGAACCTGTATCCTGCAAATATATAACAAACACGGATAAAAAGCACCTACCTATAAACACACGAGCGTAAGAATGGACGGTATAAAATGCAGTATTCTGTGATGAACAAATACCCCCAAACTTAACTTTTGCTCGTCCCGAGCAAAACCAATTATTCACTAAAATAAAATGATAACCGCACTTTCGCAGGGAACGCGATTGCACTGAGCGCGTGCAACAAGCCGTTAAACCTCTAGGTGTCCATAGTAGGAGGAGTGTTGTCTCCTGAGGGTTTTCAGCGGATACTACCCACAAAATCCGGTCAAGTTGGTTTTGTACAATAACTAAGATTCAAATCCTAAAGTTTTTGTTTCAGAAAATAACAATTCTATAATCCTAAGTCTAGACTATCGAACCTTTATTTTTCACACCTCGCTTCTTATTTAACTACAGGTTTTATATGTCTTTACGTGCAGTGCAATTAGTGTCGTTAAGTTCCAGAAGGATCGATTAAAGTCATCATGTCGCACAATAAAGCCCAGATAACAATTTTAAAAGGATCACATAAGTTTTATAAAGAGTTAAGCATTTTTCAAGTTTCGTTTTCCAGTAAAGTTTCAACTTCAGAATTTCTATCTTCCCTAACAGGAAACTAGGTCTTATTCTTCACTCCACCTTTTTCTTGTTTTCATTTCATACACACCTCTGTGAACGTGCAATAGTCTTTATCATAGAGTAAAACCTTCATATCTCCGTTAAAATTTTTTTTATAAAAGCTTGTCTTTTATCAAGATTATTCTCACACAAAGAACCGTTAGGAATTTTAACTCGGAGAGAACACTTGCTTGATTTTGTTTTAAAACTGGACTTTCTAGGCTTCTTAGCGAGCTTTGGGCCAATGCACCCAAACCAGTTGGTTTTAGGGCATTAGGTGTAGAAACACCCCAGCAGACTTAATTACTCAAGTTACCTAGGTCCAAAAACAAAAGACAGATTGTCGTGAAAATCAGATGATTTAATACGAACGGAGATATAACTGGCAGTTCAATTATTTTTCAGATAAAAGACGTGTTTAGTGGGTTTGGTGTGTAATCATTCCAATCAAGTTTCAGATGGGTTATTTTTCAGACTTAGTTCCAATTAAGGCATCAATAACATTCCTTCATATTCACTTACTTCATAAACTATTCTTGATATATTACTTATTTCAGAACAAACCTATTTGATCCTCAGAAAATCATTTATCTATTTAAAAGTTTTTAAACATAAAAGACTTGTCATCTAATTTCCAAGACTCACAACACGTGTAGTGTGATGTAAAGACGTATATCAGCTATAGTTAACTTCAAAGGAGAGTTATCTTTCAGGTTTTCAAAATCCAAACATAGGATTTAGTTATTCCTATCTTTTCAAACAAAAACCGTCGAATGTTGAATCAGAGTTTTTCCACAAGCTAACTTGACAAAAAAGTTTTTATATTTTTAGAAAATTTTCAGATTTTTATGGATTTTATGGATTTAATATGCAGATGCAAAATATACATATGAATGCGAAGGAAGAAAGCTTACCGAGCACACCCCCAAACTTAAACTTGACAGTGCCCTCACTGTCAGGCTATACCAAGAGGGTCAAAATTGCCGGCGCTTCCTAAAAACAAATTATATACAAAACAAAAAAAGGAAAACCAAAAATATATACAAAAAGGTGTCCCCCCCAAACTTAAGTAAAACAGTGTTTCCACTGTTAAGCGTTGAAGTTCAGGATTAGGGGGGAAAGAACAGTATAAATCTATACAAGGCCTTACACAGGCCAAAAGTTAACACCAACCATTCAAAAATCTTATCATGATGAAGCAGTGGTCGGTGGAAGAAGGCGTAGAGAAAAGAGATGGAAAATACGCGAGACCGTATGCGAAGAGAAGCGGAATACGGTCTCGGTATATGAGAGGAAGAAGAATGGCGGAAGGGAAAAAGAAGTGGAATACGAACTTGAGGGTGCAAATTGAGTGAATAGATTAGCACAATTTGTGATGAGCGATGTGTGAAAAGTGATTGTGCTAATATATTTACTCGTCGAGAAATTGGGTCGAATCCCTCAAGATTCGTAAGAAACCATGGGTACGCCGAACTTGGTAAACCAGACATATGAAATGAAAATGATACGGGTTCTTGCAAGGTCGGAACGATTGAAAGACTGGAGGGAAGTGGTTGAGGAAGGTTATCGGTTAAAGGCTCAGGAGGGTGTACACAGTCAGTGAAAGGAACAGGATGAATGGGAAAATCCGACTCATCAATTAAAACTGGTTCATCCTCAACACTATCCTCAATATTCTCCTTAAAATTTATCTCATCCATGCCTTTATCATCAATATCAAGACGCATATGAAGTTCGGGAAAAACAGTTAAAGACTCGGGATGATGATTTGAAGAGACAAACTCAGCCAAATCTATGGGTTCATCATCCAAAATATTCCCAGCGTCAATATCCTTAATCAAGTGAAAATCTATATTCTCAGACACCTCAACCAAAGCATGGATATTAATCGATTCAGGTTCTAAGATGGAGGTGTAGAGGTCAGAAGGGTTAGGATTGGTTTCACTTGGAAGGGACCCTTCACAATCGGGTAAATCAAACACTACAAAGTCGCACAACTCATTATCCGTTCTATCTGTAAGCAATGATTCATTTGGAACACTAGATAGACATTCAAAACCGGAGTTGTGGGATTCAAGTTGAAACGGGTAGGTTTGATTTGGAAGGGTATACAGCTCACTCTCTCCACTCAAATTCACAGCCTGTCCTGCCGCCTCATCATACATTGAAAAAGTTGGAGCTAGTTGAAAACTAGCTACCGGATCACTAGGTTGCATGAGGGCGGCCATAGACGCATTCAAATCCATCATCTGTTGGCTCGACGCTACCCTAAAGTCTTCCAACGACTGTTCCAGACTAGACATGGGTTGAGAAGGGGTTTCAGTAAAAGATTCAAAGTTGTTTGGATACTGAAAATTCCCAAATGGCGGTTCAGAAACAATGTCTAGGGAAGGTGAAAAAGTTGGGTAGGACTGGTAGGAATTGAATGGCTGGACAGGAGTGGGATCAACATTGGGATAAGAAGGTGAATGGAATTGTTGATCCCAAGAATTTGTAGTGGTGAAAGGAGTGAAAGATCGGCTACGAGATTGTTCGATATGTTCAGCAAGAGACATTGGTCTTGGGGTTACAACCGGATTTTCAAAAGGGGTATCAACGCAAGAAGGGGTGAATGTTTGAAACGGTTGATACGAAGTGGATTGCTGGGTCCAGTTGTTTGTCCTAGACGCGTCTATCCGATCTTTCAATGAAATTTTTGGCATGGATGGATCGTTCGAAGTTCGGCCAAAACAAGAACCGTAGGAAGTTATGTCTGGTTGTGGGTACCAAAGTTCGGCAAGAGTTTTGCGAGGTGGGGTACCCATGATATGAAGAGAGAGAGAGAAAGGTAGAGAAAAGGGAGGGGGAAAAGAATGTGATTTTTTTTATTTTTTTAAATTTTTTTTTTTTAGTTAGTTGTTAGCAAAAGAATGAAATATACACAAAAAAAAGAATATGGACAAAAAAATAATCACGACACAAAAATACCACACACCTAATCGTTCTAGGGCTCACCTAGGTCAACTAGACTTGCTCGGGAACTTGATTGTCGAAGTAAAACTGTGTCGAGAAACAGGCTCAAGATACACTGATCACGAGGCCAGGTAAGTGCAGAGATAAGGGGAGGTTTTCCAACGCTTTCGCGAAGTTCCTTAATTAAATAACCCTTTCTCTTTTGGCGGTTTCGCCGTTAACACTTTCCTAGACACCCCGTAAACAATATACCGTTAAGCAAGCTTCTAAATACAGTTAACTTCTCCTAGTGAGCGCGAAGTCCTTAAGGCTTAAAGTCTAGTTTCTTTTAAAATTTGTGCGGGTTATCGTTATGCGCAAGTTCGTGATTTGTGGGCCACGGAAAAGGTGATGAAATCCTTTACCGTATGTTGTGGGGTTCGCTTGCCCTTAAGTCCGTATTAATGTATGCAATGCGCAATTCAAAAATTCTATAAAGAATCAAACAATCGTTTTTTTTATTTTAAGCGCGGCGCTGCAACAAATACGGGTTAGTCAATTTTGGCGTTTGCTAGCGAACTTGCAAAGAATCCTGCAAAGAATAGTACATTGGAAGCGTCGGATTTGAAAAGAAGGTGTTAGTAAAGTACGTACCGTTAAGTTTTTGGGTTAGGAAACCCCCGTTGAATCAAATCCGGTAAGCTTGAAAGGTTCGCTTGCGCGGGTCAAACTACCCGGATCTTTGGCACTGTACTTCGTAAATCACCCTTGCCTTGAATGCACACTTTGCTTCCCCACTATCGCAGTTTGCAAACTTGCAAAAATCTGCACTCTTGCCCACAAGAATTATCCAAAAAAAAACAACAAAAAGACTTTTTTTTTTTAAAATATATACAAAAAGAATATTAACCCGTATAACAAGAAAGAAAATACGCTACCGTCTCCCCGGCAACGGCGCCATTTGATCGCACGCTTTTGGCGTGTCGGATGTTCAAAGAATTTAAGTGTAACCGCGATCAGGACGGTGTCGCTTTGCAGCTAGCCGGTGAGTACGGGTCGGTCCACAGGGAGATGGTGTTATCTTACCTTCTTGTCTTAGATGAGTTAATAAAGAATCTTGTATGTGTTTGTTTGATCTAACCTATGTGTTTATCTGCAAGTATAAAGTTGTTAAGAAAATACGAGATTGTAAGCTAAGAAATCCGTACTCAAAAACCTTTGAGCCGAGTCTTGACCAATTGAAGCTAAGCAATCGGCAACAACGTGGATTAGGGGATTTAAGCGCGGTATTCGTGGAATCCGGCTTATTTACCCTTATCCTTCCGTTCTTGTCTCTTGCCTTCGCCTCCTGCCAAACCGAACGCAACCGGTCGTGGTTAGGAATCACCGTTACCTTGTCAGGGTACGGTGCCTAACGGAGCGCTTGCGTATGGTTTGGGCGAAGTTCAAATGGAAAATAACGGGAAAAGGAATTGGCAAAGAAATGTTAACTTATAAAAGCGTATTAATTCTTATCAACAACAATAATTACAACATTTACAAAATGAACAAAAGAGAACAAAAAGAAAAGAACAAAGAAAAGAAAAGATACAAGTAATAAAGAGCATGAATAAAATTGCATGAAATAGAATGCAAGTAATAAAAAGACAAGTAAAAAAAGCGAGTAATAAAAGAATACGGAACTAGGACCCAAGCCAAGCATGTGCTCAATAGCCAACCCTTAAACTTGCAAGCTCAATGAAGAGGTTGCAAGATCAAAGGAAGGGTAGAAAACGCATGTGAAATGAAGTGCTAGTCCTGGAAGAAAATACGACCCTTGAGATCAATAACTAACTCTTAACCATTCAACCTCAATGAAGAGATTGAATGAGCAAGAGAAAGCAGAAATCTCAAGGGGGAGCAAACTAACAAGAAAGATAAAGAACCCTCATCTTCATTAATCTTCCACTCAAAAGCTCTCACTACAATTTAATGGAGAAAGAATGAAGAAGAGGAAGAAGAACAACAAAATTCTACAAAAAAGAGAACAAAGAAAAGCTCCCTTGGCTAAGCTCAGTTCTGCTGTATTTATAGGCAGGGAGTTGAAGTTCTAGGGCAACCAGCAGACCACATGTGAAAATACCAAAACACCCCCAAAAGACGACAACCTGAAGACTCAGTACGGCCGCGTTTCCGCGGCCAATACCCCCTATTGGCCGCGGAAACGCGGCCCTTTGGTGGAGTTATGATGTCAACTTTGGTGGCTTTCTCTGGTTTTGTGTCCCCTGTTGTGTGGTACATGTAGTTTCTGAAAATACTTTCACATTTCTTCCAGAATTTCTGTTGAGGAAAGGTGGACTTTTGTGGATGCTTTTGTCATGATTGCCTCGAGCTCCGCGTAGATCTCTTGGATCTTGTGCTACCATTGAGCCTTGTGCCTGAAAATGACATTGATTTGACATTCTGTCTTCCTAAACTGGTATCTGGCAGCATACGGATGAAGAGCGGAGACCGTGTTTTATCGGTGGTTGACAGGAACCCGGATTTTGTCGTGTTTTCTATGAATTTCACCGTTTTAGAACCGAGAACCTGTATCCTGCAAATATATAACAAACACGGATAAAAAGCACCTACCTATAAACACACGAGCGTAAGAATGGGCGGTATAAAATGCAGTATTCTGTGATGAACAGCGGTCAGCTCTTTGACGGCCTGGTCATCTAGGGCGATATCCTCAGGGACTTTTTCTTTTCCCTTATCTTTTCTATTCATGGGTCCGAGATTCTTTTCGGGCAGCGTACGATTGCGCAGCTGAATATTTTCACAGGTCTTGGGTTTTTCCCCTTTTTCCGAGGTGGATTCTTTGAAGAGAGGGCCAAGAGTCATTTCTTCGTCGGAGTCTCTCCCGAAGGTGAGAACTTGCAATCCTCCGGCGTTAACCATGCGACAGTTGCCGGTAGTTCCTCTAAACCCCTCGGTCGTACTTTTTCACTCCCGACGAGTTTTGCGTTTCATCCGCTTAAAATGTTGCCGGTGAGCAACATATCCCTACCACCATCTTTTAAAAGTATTGCACTCTTCGGTAGGGTGCACAATCTTTCGATGATATAAGCAGTAACTAGGATGCATTTCCGCTTTACCAAAAATGTTTCCTTCGAAGGGTGGTAGCTTCATCCCCATTGATATAGCTTTAGCGAACCTTTTCCTCGTCCTAAACCTGCTTTTATTCGCGGCGGATGTGCTTTGATTTGGCGGGAGCGTTGCAACCCTTTCGTCCAGTCGCCGGCATTTGGCCTTTTCAAATATGGCCATCTCACGCTCCCGATCAGCTTTACTTTTCAGAAGAGCTTCATTTAGGAATGCGTCGATCATTTCGTCTGATGGCCTTAGAAGTTTTGGCTTAGGATCTGCCCCTAGTTTCTCTGTGTAAGGAGCTTCTTTATCGTTTATCGACGAGTGAGAGATCACATGGCAACTTTCTACGTAATTTTCAGATTCATCCGACGAGTTTTCTCCATCATCTCCGTCTTCAAGGACCTGACTGAGAAATTCTTGGAGTGTGATTGGAGTCCATGCCTTCTGGTCATACTCCTCCAGCGTGTCAATCTGTTTTTGCAGGACCGTGCTCTTGTCACCAGGCTTCACAGGCTTTTTGGTCTTCTTCTTCTTCTTCGAAGAATTCGACGGCTGGGTGTGAACGCTTTGGCTATCACTACCCATCTTTGGAGTTGGGCGCGGCTTCAGCATTCCTTCGATGATCTCAGGTTCCAACGGATTCTTCCACCTGATCGCCGGGCATGTCTGGAGATCGTTCAACATTCTTTTAGTTTTGGCTAAAAAAGCGACCTCCCATGGAGCTTCTTCAACAAAAGAGCACGATGCCCCCGGTGTGTCCGTCTTCTTAGGAGTGTATGGTTGTGGTGGGCTTACTTGCCACTTCTCAGACATCGCAAACTTGCCTTGTTGGTACTGATCCTCGATCCATCCCTTAAAGACGAAGCAATCTTCGATTGGATAGCTTATCGTTTGGTGATAAGGGCAATAATTGGGACTATTAGCCTTGCCGGGTTGCAGTGGTCGCTTAGGATTTGGCAGATTGATAAGCCTGTTGCGCATCGCCAGTTCGAACAGTCTCTTCGTTTTGTCCCGAGGGAACGAATAAGGAAGCTTCATTTTCTCATTGTAGTATCGCCGTCTCTCTTCCAGTTGATCCGTTAGTTTTGGGGCACTGGGCTGTTGTTGGGTATTCGGAACGAAGGTCACCTTCCCGTTACCCTTTTCATTCCGCGGCTCCGGCTTCGGAGGAGACGGTCTATGACCCATCTGGTCCATCTGGGCTAGCTTGTCGATTAAAGCTTGGAACATGGTCGGTTTGAAGAACATCATGAATTGTGAAATAGTTGCATGAGGGTCTAGGGTGCCTACGAACATGCCCACCGCTGGTGCTTCTTCGATGCGCTGTTCGCATTTCGACCACAGATTCCGCCATCGGATTGCGTATTGAACCCACGTCTTGCCTGGCTTCACCCTAGCATTGATCAATGCCGTTATTGGGGTGCGTTCACTAGCACTAGCGAATCGCTGGGTGAATAACAACTCCATTTCTGCGAAAGTCTTGACGGAGTCGTTTGGAAGTTCGGAGTACCACTCAAATACTGTCTCCGATAAGCTGCCGACGAATTGGCGGAGCAAAAGCTTATCATCACCCCCGGTGTTGCCGTAAAGAGCCCTGAACTGAGCGACATGTTGATGGGGATTACCTGTCCCCTTGTACACAAGGAATTTAGGGATTGTGTATCCCGGCGGGTACTTTATTTGGTCATACCATCCTGGATACGGCCGCCCAGTTTTAACGACTTGTCCAGCCGCTTCATTTTCCTTGTGAGCTCGTATTTGCTGAGCAATATAGTCATCCAGAGCGACCTTGGAAATAGTTTCCTCTTTAGCCGCTGAAAGAGCCGGAGGAGGATTCGATGTCTCCCCTCTGTCGTCTTCAATAATGATCAAAGGGTCTTCTGCTGGAAGATCCGGCTGTAACATCATCCCGACCATGTCTTGGAAGAGAAGCGCCATTCGTTTTATGTTGGCAGCTTGTTCCGCGGCTTCTCTGTCCTTCTTTTCGAGGACTCTGCGTAGGAAGTCAGCATCGGTTTCTTGTTCGTGACGCTGCTCCGATGACGCTTCCGGGCTTTCTTTTGGTCCGGTGAGTGCGGCCATCGCAGTCAGCATCTCCTGAAGCTTTTGCTGTTGTTGTTCATGAGCCCTTGTTATTGATCGGGTGAGCGGTCGGTGGCCCGTCGAAGTGCGGCTTTCCTCTTTTCTGGAAGCCATGTAAACCGTATGCACCGTTATGCCCCCAGACTTAGGGCGTTCGGGCTCAGTGTCTTTGCGATCTGCCGTATTCGCAGGGACTTTCTCTGGCCTCCTTCTCTTTTGAGCAGTTGACGTTGAGGGGGCCGTTGCAGCAGGCACCCAGGTGGTTGTCGTCTTTTGCGGCTTGCCAGGACGGTTCTCTTACTGCTGGACTTTCAGCGTCTTCTGTCGACGGGGATAGTCTTGATCAATCATCGATTCTTAGACCCGTCGCCAGACTTTATAAACTTTGGAGGACAGTCGTTGAGGGGGCTGATCCGGCTTTATCTCTGTAACATTCTCCACCGGTGGAGGAGATCTTTTCAGTATGGTTGTAGGAAAGTTCTTGCGCACCTTGTTCAGCAGTTGAAAGCTGTTCCCGGTTGGAACAGCAGCATTGACTTCCACCGTTGGGGCTGGTGGAGTTAACCCAGAGGGGGAGTTGCCCCCAATCTTCCTTACTCGGCGCCAGTGGCGACGTCGAGCGTGTCGAGCTGTTGGGATTGTTTCGGCTTGAGGGGTGACTTCATCATGCCTCCTGTTCAAGTGAGGCGCTGCCGGTACTAGGCTCTTGAAGACCGATGTTCGTTAAGCAGCAATGTCTAATCTATTAAAGACGGACTTTTGAGTAGGAACGGGGGCCGAAGTTGGAGCCGGAACAGTCAGTCTTGTGAAGACCGACCCCTTGGCAGGAGAAGTCGTCTTGACGACTTCGGGAGCAAGGATGGCTATCCTTTTCGGAATAACCTTTTCTGGAACTGCAGGCTTTATCATGGGCCGACGGGAACTTTGGCCCAATCTGGCGAAGACCGAGGCGCTGGAACTGGATGACACGTTGAGAGGGGCCGCAGTAGTTGTAAGCCGATAAAAGACCGACTTCTTGGGAGCTTCTGGTGTTGGTATAGGAGCGCTGAAGCTCGTTGGCGGGAGCATGGTCCCGAAAACAATCCAGTAATGGCCTGAGTGACCTGTTCCACCGGCATCGTGAACAGGGAAGCTGCTTGGGGCCCGTAAGCTATGCCTCCAGATGAGGCGGAACGTGGGTTGCAGTTGCAGTTGGAACACTTCGTGCAAGTGGACGCCATTGATCCTTCGCTTTCTGCACCAAGCAAAATGCCAAATCTTAGCACCTCGAACCCAAGGGCAACCATGAGCAAACCGCGATTCGTTCGCGAACACGACACACGAAGTGTGGAGTGGAAAGAGGAAAAGGTCCCACCGGGCGTACCAGAATCTGTTCACCGCCGAAACCGGGAAGACATGCGTCTTGCCTGAATTTGGGGGCAGATGCTAATTGGTGTTATCCGTCCACCTCTCCGAAGATTCCAAGTTGATTTATGGCACCGTGTATCGAAGGCTTAAATGGATGCGGCCGATGTAACAGACTTCGTCAGATTCCCCCTCATTTGAGGGGTTTTTGATTGTGCTGACGCTCTTCCCTGCAGGCACAAGCCCCTGCAGTTAATTACGCTACCACATCGCGGTAACCACTTTCTCCTTCTCCAGATGGTCACTTCGTGTCGTGGGCGTTTGTTTTGTTTTTGGTTGCCCATGGATTGTATATGGAGACTAATTTATGTTGTCGCCCGTAGGGCATGGACTAGTCCAAATCCGTATCTTCTTAAATATAGGTTTAGGGGGTTGGGTTTAAGGATACGTTAGCCTCATTTGAAACTAAGATCAACTTAAACGTTAATTAAGGATACGTTAGTCCTATTTTAGACTAAGATCAATTTAACGGGATCGTTTAGATCCAACAAGAGAGTAATTGGGCTCTATTGTTTAGTTTAGTGACATTGCGGTCGATTAGTTTAAGGACATTACGGTCCATTGTTAGTTTAAGACATCACGGTCGAAGTTAAGGACATCATAGTCCATGGGTTTAAGGACCCCACGGTCCAATGTTAGTTTAAAGACATCACGGTCGAGATTAAGGACATCATAGTCCATAGGTTTAAGGACCCCGCAGTCCAATGTTAGTTTAAAAACATCACGATCGAGATTAAGGACATCATAGTCCGTGAGTTTAAAGACCTTACAGTCAAGGTTAAGGACATCATAGTCCGTGAAATATGTGGTTGTTGGGACCCGTCACCTCTCTGAAAACGTTGAAAGATTACAACGACAAATATCATAGGAGCGAAGAGATGTACCCTTGAACCAAAGTGGATTAAGTGGTCTGTAGTCCAATTTGGAACTAAGATCAATTAATTATATTATGAGCACATTGGCTCAGTAAAGTCTGAATTAAGGACTTATGGCCAACTTAAGCTAAGTCCAATTAAGTTTGAAATATTGGCCCTTTACCGGACCATTAGACATTTGTCTGGGTTTAGCCCCTCATCACTTAGAAATGCTAAACAAAAGTTTAAGGGCTCTGATAACATTTTTATCTTTGACTGAGCATTAAACATTATAGCTCTGAATTTTACTCAATTTTGAGATTCAGTTGAAGGGGAGGCTTTTGCCTCTGGAAAATTAGCCAATTTGGCTAAAAATAGTGTTAAACAGTAGAGAACAACAGTGTTAAACACTGGAAATAAAACTCTCAAATTAGTGTTAAACACTAGAAGACAACAGTGTTAAACACTGGAAATAAAATTCTCAAATTAGTGTTAACACTAGATACGAAGGGGTCACGTGGGGACGCGTAAGGGCACCCAAAGGTGGGGCCAGATCTCCTTTGTTTTATTCTAAAATCTGCGAATAAGTGTTAAACACTTTTAATTTCCTGACCATCACATGTGGGCACGTAATAGGCACTCATGCACTGATTTGTTAAGGCTTTTATTAGGGGTCACGTGAGGACACGTGGGGGCGCCCAAATTAGAATCTGCCTTTGCATTAATTCTTGTTGTTTTGGAGGTCACGTGGGAGCACGTGAGGCATTGCCTCTAAGTTGTTTCCTTCTTATTTTTGGAGTATCTTTTCAGGGGTCACGTGGGGACACGTGACCTAATTCTTTATATCCATGGAGATCTTTCAAGTCTCTTTATTGTTAAGAATTAAATTCTCCATAGGGTTAAACCCTAATTATGGTTTTAGAGGAATTAAATTCCTATGTATGTGAAAGAATTAAATTCTTATATAGGGTTAAACCCTAGTTCTATCTTGGAGGAATTAAATTCCTATAACTTTAAGAGAATTAAATTCTCATATAGGGTTAAACCCTAATTTTATCTTGAAGGAATTAAATTCCTATAAGTTTAGTTTTATCTTGGAGGAACTAAATTCCTGTGAATTTGGGAGAATTAAATTCTCTAAACTCAATTCTCCCTATAAGTTTTGGATCTGCATGGCAGAATCTCAACCCGATGAGAATTAAATTCTCAACCTATGGGGAGATTTGTTTCTGCAGATCTTCAACCAGAGGAAGAACTAAGTTCTTTTGCAGAAGAGTTAAACTCTTAGATTGAGAATTAAATTCTCTGTTTTGCTTTATGAAGTTTTGATCCCTTTCCCCTTTCTCACCTAGGGTTTCTTTCTTGAGAATTAAATTCTCCTTTCTTTTCTCTTTACTATTTGCCTTTAGAAAATTTCAAGATCCCCAAAATTCGCTCTCTTTCCTCTCCTCTTGGCTCCTATTTATAGGAGAAGGAAAAGAATCAATTTGTTTAGTAAATCTCTCATTGAAAGATTTTGTTTGTTTTTCCTAACTAATGTGATCTTTTAGATCACTCAGTGAATTTTATTCACCATTGGATTTTTAATCCAAAAGATATTCTGTTTGTTATTTTTGGTGAAATTTAGGGAAATCTTTCTTTGTCTAAAATCTTTCCATAAATTGGTGATTTTTAATCACCCATGGATTTTTAATCCAACGGTCCCCCGTAACCCTTTTTTATTTGAAAAGATTTAGAGAAATACTTTCCCAGTTAGGGTCTTTGATTTTCCTTAATTAGAATTTAATTCTATTAACTCGTAAGGCTTTTAAAGCCCATCACGTGTTGGCACGTGACCTTCTTTCATGCAGAATTTTAATTCTGTCTTTTAACTGAGATAAAGACCATCACGTGTCAGCACGTGACCCTTGGTCACGTGCTGCCCGTTGGAGTCTTTCCTTAGCCATTTGTTTACACTTTTGCTTGATCAGAATTTAATTCTGTAAAGAGATCACGTGTGAATACGTGGTATCTCATTGAGGTAATTCCTGATTTTTAATCAGGGAACAGGGGGGCTGGCACCGCCGGTTTTGCCCGTAGGGGATGCTCTGAACTTTTAACCCTAGCACCACTTGGCCTACCCCATTACCCCAATGTTCTTTAATTTCTCTGCAATTATCCAGAGAGTGATAATTCCTCTCTTAAATCATTTTTAATGCACATTTTAATTCCATTCTTCATTACCCTAAACCGTAATTCTATCTTATAAATACCCCCTACACCATAGTCATCTCCATTCTGAAAATTATCACAAAAACTCTCTAAAATTTCCAAGTCCAAGGTTATACAAGTGGAGTTAGCAAAGGTCGAAGTTCCGACGACGTTTCGGGAAGAATCCGGCGACGAAACGACTCTCCGACGATCCCAAAATCTCCCCCTACCATTTCTCTCTAATTCCAACATGTAAGTCCCATCTTCCCTTCTCAATCTCTAGTCTAAAATTTTACTTTTCAAAACTCGTTGGAAACGCAGTTATTCCGACTTCCGATTCTCTTTTCTTTAAAAACTCAGTTTTTTTCTTAAACAACAAATTACCATCTCTTCTTATATTGTTTAACAAATATAAAACAACATTCACAACAAGTTTCAATTCAAAATATTATGTATTTCAACTTCTATTTCAATTTTACGGTAAAATACTATCATATTTACATACGACATTGTTTCTTCATTCTGATCATATTACCTTTAGAAAACTCACGAGGTAATGACCTATCTCATCACAACACACATTTTTTACATAGCACGATGACTTTTGGAATATTAGTTTATGGGAAAATATGAGTTTACATTTAAATACCCTTAACATTCAAAAACCGTTTTCTATAAAAGTGTATTATTTAATTTCTTGCAAATGCTCCTCTACAACCCATTTTGGGGAACCCCGATCAGGATGGTGTGGGTTATCACACATCCTCAGGCCTATTAGAGCAAGATGCAGACCTCCTCACGGAGCATCCAATCTCGATGGAATTTTTAATGCGATTTTTAAAAAAAAATGTGATTTCTATTTAAAAAATAAGTTCTATTTTTTATAAATATATATATATATATATATATATTATCAAAAAATCTACTTTAAATATACAATATATATTCCATATTTTCTAAATCAAAAGAATCACAAATTTCATAAAACCACCATTACAAATCAATACAATCATAATATTACACTAAAATACCATATACAATGAAATCTATGTTCTATTCACTAGAAAACTTCATTTTATAAAAATTACAACTATAAAAATCCTAAAAACGATAATTAAATAGTTGGGGTGTATTTTGAAAATATATCAAAATTATTTTTCATAAAACCTCCTCAAGTTATGTTAATTTACAATAACGGCCCTAGTAAACATAGGTTAAACCGGGACCAGTTCTCTTGAGCCTCAAGGAGCCGGAGAATATGGGTGTTTACCTATCTAAGGTAGACAACCTAAAAACGGTGTTATCAATACGGTAATTGTCTTGAAAAAGGACACAAATCCTGTCGTCCATGTGCAGCAGTTACCGATAATATCAAAACTAACTCAGAACTTCAATTCGTTGTAAAGTGTCTGACTCAGGCAGAGTCTCGGTCTAATATGGAACCAATCTATCCTTGAATTTGATTCAAGTATAACTCCATTACAACATGAATCCATTTATACCAGAATTCAATCTATATCAACTTGACTCGACCGAACCGAACCATGGATATACTCTGATTACATGACTATCCATTTATATCCATTCCGTTACATAATATCATGGTTTCGGCAAGTCGAATACAACCATTCATTACATCAATACAAACGATAAAATAAACATTATGGGGTTTTAAAAGGGGTAGACTGGTACAGAATGTGTTAAAAGTGGCACGAGATGGCCATTAAAAGACGTAACTATACATCCATTGCCATTGTTCCGTGGTTTTATCGACGGAGCTTTGTACTACGGGTTACCAAAGTCCACGGTGTAAGTTGGACACCTCTCGTATACACTGGCATATTCTGTACCAAGCTACAAACAACTGCGTTAATATAACAATCAAATAGTTATATTCTTTTTGTCTATTATATCTCTACCTTTCGTTGGGAATTACCGAGCAATTGTTCGCTGACGACATTCCTTCTCTTCTTCCTTTAGAATGCTGTTAGGAGGACCCGGTTCCGAGGAGTTCGAGACCAGCCAGGAGCACTTGGAGCATACTACTGAGCAACACTTGTAATTAGTCTTCACTTGTACTTACTTTACTTTCATGTTCATTCCATTGTTTAGGCATCGCTTTCCATTTCTGTATTTACATTTTTAGTTGTACTTGTAAAGAAATGTTTAATAAATAAAACTTGTTGTTCATTTACACTTCATGTCTTCTTGTGTATATTTACATTATATTGCTTAGTTACGCTTAGCGTGTTTAGTTCTGAGTAAATACGTAGCGGGCCTCGTCGCGTCTTCTTACCCGTACACTGGGAAGCGGGGCGTGATAGAGATCAAGGCCTCCGTCAGTTGGCGTCGTATGTAGGAACAAAAGGCTTATCTTGTTCCACCAAATAAAGTTGACCCTCCGCCCTCGATCCAAATAGCGAGTGATGACCGCAACAATCCAAATACGGGCCACCGCAACGAAGGCGGAAGCGGCTCGCCTCTCCCTCCTAACGCCATCGGCGCCTTTTCCGTTCGGATAGACAAGCTCACATAACTGGTGGATACCTTCATTCGCATCCAAGCAGCAGGCCACACCCACCAGGCCGCAGTTCCCCATTCCCAGGATAATGACGTCCACCGAAGGACGGACGGCATGCTCAGGCCCTCGATCTACCTCGTCCTCGTCACAGCACCATTGAGCACCGGCGGGTCTACTCCGGCCACCTCAACCCACATGCGGCGACTGATTTCATGACCCACTGGGCGCCGGACAACTCCACGCCGCGATTCCAGGAAAGACTGTACTGTCGTTCCAATGCCCACCGTGCGTTCTCGCCCCCCGAGGAGGTATCGGTCAGCTCGCCTGCTTCCAGGTATGACCGACACCTCCCCTCCTACCACGGTCATGCGAACGAAGAACGCCGGGGCCACTCAAGAAGGACCTCGCCCGAGAATTTGCGAAATCTGATAGAGCAGAATCAAAGCCGCACACTGGCGCAGACCCGGAGCGGGGACAGTCACCACTCCAACTGCACGGAATCCTCGGGCTACCACCACCGACTCAAGGCCCTCGAGAAAAAAATCGAGGGCATACACCAGGACGGCCAAGCATCCGACGAAGGGGCTCGATGCTCCACCGATTCGCTAATGAAACCCTTTACAAAAGAACTGCTGGCCAAGCACGCCTCGTCCAGGAACAAACCGCCCAAGGTGGCTCTCTTCGACGAGAAATCCGACCCGAAGGACCATCTAGACACCTTTACAGCGGGCATGAGCTTCCAGGATAACTCCGATGCGGCCCAATGCCGAGCTTTTCCTGCCACCCTCACCCGGGCTGGCCGGGACTGGTTCCGAAGACTAATGCCACACTCCATCTCGACCTTCAGTGAGCTGGCCATCCAATTCCTCAGCCACTTCATCGGGAATCGAAGACAAAAGAGAACAGTCAACTACCTGTTCACCATAAAGAGCGGGGACAAGGAATCCTTTAAGGGATACGTCACTCGTTTCTACAACGCTCTCCTCGAGGTCCCCGAGCACCGGGATGAAACTATCATCACCGCACTAAGGTCGGGTCTTAGGCACAAAGAGTGGCTCCGCTCTTTTGCATTAGAGCAACCTAAGACCATGGCCAAGGTAAAAGCTTGGACCAAGTGGGAGATCCAACTCGAGTCGGAGGTGAATGCCAACCTGCCCCGGAGCGACCCAACCGACCAGAAGAAGAGGAGCGGAGAAGAGAAGAAGAGGGTCGACCGGCCAAAACCCTACTCCCCGAAGTTCCAGAAGTACACCCCTCTTAACATCTCCCAGACCGAGCTGTTGGAAGAAGCGAAAGGCGAGAGATTCTTCAAGCTCTCGCAAGTCACCAAAAGAGCGGCTAAGCGTATCCGGGGACCGTACTACGCTTTCCATAGGTCGCAGGGTCACCCGACCGAAAACTGCAAACAACTCTGTGACTACATCGAGGAGTTGATCCGCTCTGGACACCTGGCGAAGTACATGCGGGACAAGCGGCAAGTAAACCGGGAGCAAGAGAACTAGCCCACTGCTGGGGAGTTAACGATTGGTCAAACATGGTCGTCACCTTAGAATCTGCTCACGCAGCCGGAAAAAATCAACAACTCCTACCAGTCGAGGGTACAAGCGATCCACCCCAGAAGAAGTGCGAGATGACTAAGCCCATCATCTTCACCGATGAAGACATCCATAGTATATCCTTGTCTCACAACAACCCTCTCGTTACAACAGCCCGGGTCCACCGTTACGAGATACAGAGGATATTGGTCGATTCTGAGAGCTCGGCAGACATCCTCTTCTACGATTGTTTCAACCGTATAGGGCTGGGACCGTCCGACCTACGGCCCACCTCCCATGTCCTCTCGGGGTTCACAAACCACTCCATCGCCGCCGAAGGAGTGGTCACCCTCCTCTTTAACATCAGAGAAGCAGGTCATACGAGGACCGTACCTGTGGAATTCATCGTCGCTAGAATCCCCTCATCCTACAACATCCTTCTGGGGCGCCCGATATTGAACGCCCTCCGGGCTCAATTCTCGACCTAACACCTTGCGATCAAGTTTCCATTAGACCAAGAGGGGATAGGTCGGGCCTACAGGAACCAGCAGATTTCTAGGGTTGTCTCACCTCCATGTCGTCCACCGGAAAGACGAGCGACGATTTTGAAGATGCGTGTGATTTCCAGGGGTCTCTGGACACACGCGATGACCAAAGAGAAGTCTCAGGATCCCCGGTAGAAGCACTGACGGAATCCCCCTCGTCGAAGGGGTTGACAACCGAACCGTCCGGATCGGCTCCCTCTTAATCGAGAACCACCGCGAGGACCTTATACGGTTCGTCCGAGACAACTCAGACGTTTTCGCTTGGACCCCGCGGATATGCCCAGGATCGACCCTAAAGTGATCTCGTACAAGCTCCGGGTCGACCCGTAAGCAAGGCCTGTCCGGAAAAAGAAGAGAAGCTTTCCGCCGGCAAAGAAAATGAAGTGGATCGACTACTCGCCGCCAACTTTATCAGAAACCTGGACTATTCAGAGTGGCTGGCGAACATGGTCATGGTCAAAAAGGCGAACTGGAAATGGCGCATGTGCGTCGACTTCACAGATCTGAACAAGGCATGCCCCAAAGACAACTATCCCCTCCCTCGGATAGACCAGTTAGTGGACAGCTCAGTAGGCCATGAATTACTTAGCTTCATGGATGCGTTTTCCAGTTACAATCAGATCCGGATGAACCGGGCAGATGAAGAACTTACTGCATTCACCACGGCTCGGGGGGTATACTGCTACAAAGTGATGCCCTTCGTTCTTAAGAATGCTGGGGCTACATATCAACGCCTCATCAACAGACTGTTCAAGCCGCAGATTGGGAGAAACATGGAAGTTTACGTCGACGGCATGCTAGTGAAATCCGTTTCTTCGGCGGGGCACACCAAAGACCTCGGCGAAACATTCGACGTCCTGCGCAAATATAAAATAAAACTCAATCCGGCTAAGTGCGCGTTCGGAGTCACCAGTGGGAAATTCCTCGGGTTCATGGTAACCCACAGAGGAATTGAAGCAAACCCGGAAAAGATCAACGCCATCCTCGACATGGCACTCCCAAGAGTAATGTGGAGATCATGCGCCTCACCGGGAAGGTCGCTGCCCTGAGTCGCTTCATGTCCAGGTCCGGGGAAAAGTGCTTACCTTTCTTCAAAGCCCTAAGAAAGATTCACAGGTTCGAATGGTCCGAGGAATGCTAGAACGCCTTCGAGCAGCTCAAGGCACACCTAGCGACTCCTCCGCTACTCACTCGACTAGTCGAAGGCGACGAGCTATTGTTATACATCGCGATCTCTGATCAAGCTGCAGGCTCGGTGCTCGTCAGGGAAGTCGATGGTGTGCAGAGGCCAGTTTACTACGTGAGCCATGTCTTCAAGGATGCAGAGACAAGGTACCCCGCCATGGAGAAGATAGTTCTGGCACTTGTCGTCACTTTCAGGAAACTCCGACATTACTTCCAAGCACACACAATGCTCATCCTCACTGAGCGACCTTTAGGGTTTATCCTCACCTCCCCCGAGTTGTCGGGTCGTCTGGAAAAATGGAGGTGGGAATTGTCCCAATTCGATATCAGGTACCGCCCCCGGCAAGCCATCAAAGCGCGGGTCTTAGCCGATTTCGTTGTCGAGTGCACCATTCCCATTAAAGGCGGAACGACGGGACAAGGCCCCGAACCACGTCCGTCGGTCGAAGAGGTATCTGATCCCATCCCGGAATGGGTGCTATACGTGGACGGATCCTCCACCAAGGAAAAGAGCGGGGCTGGATTGATCATCCGCGGCCCAAATGAAGCAGAGTTAGAATACTCCTTAAGGCTCGGGTTCAGAGCATCAAATAATGCTACATAATACGAAGCCCTATTAGCAAGACTATGAATCGCATCCGAGGTGGGGCTGAAGACCATCAAAGTCCACAGCGACTCCGCACTAGTCGTCGGCCAGGTAACCGGGCACTTCGAAGCCCGGGAACCGCTCATGATAAAGTACCTAGCCGAGGTAAAAAGACTTCGCAAAAATTTCAACGAAGTCCAGGTAGAGTAGATTCCCCGGAATCTGAACACCCAAGCTGATGCATTGAATAAGCTCGCCTCTTCCTATACGGCCAACCATAAGAGGAATATCCTCTTCGAAGTATTACCACGGCCCAGCGTGGAGGACGGAGAGGTAACACTCTAGGTATACACGACTCAAAAGGAAGGCCAAGATTGGAGGAAGCCCCTCACGGAATTCCTAAAAGATGGCACACTTCCAGAAGACCGAGGAGAGGCATGCCGTCTTCGAGCAAAAGCTCGTCATTTCGTCTGGAGTAATGGGAACCTTTACAAGAAATCATACACGCAGACCCTACTCCGATGCGTTGACCCCCACCCCCACCCCCGAAGCCGACTATTTTCTACGAGAGATACACGAAGGGGTCGAGGTGCGCACTAAGGGGCCGGCACCCTGGTCCAGAAGACGCTGCTCCAAGGATATTATTGGACGAGCATACACCAGGATACCGAGAAGCTTGTTAGAAGATGCAAAAGCTATCAACTCCACGGCAGCATACCTCTTCTCCCCACTACCGAGCTAACAACCCTTAGTTCCCCTTGGCCGTTCGTACAATAAGGATGGATATGGTGGGCCAACTCCCTACCGGCACGGGCGGACATAAGTACATCCTCGTCGCGGTAGACCACTTCATAAAGTGGATAGAAACCTTCCCCATCATAAAACTAGACACCGCCTCCACTATAAAGTTCCTGCAGAACAACATAATCACCCGATTCAGGATCCCGAGATGCATCATCACCGACCACGGGACCAACTTCGAAAACGATAAAGTCAGAGAGTTTTGCAGTGAGTACCTCATATTGATGAAGTTTGTCGCGGTTGACAATCCTCAATGCAACGGGAAGGCAGAGGTTGCGAACCGAGGCATCATCCATGGTCTCCGAGCCCGTCTAGAAGGAAGACAAGGCGGCTGGGTCGAGGAACTACCTCGGGTTCTGTGGGCACTGCGAACGTCAAGAAAAACACCTACGGGAGAAACCCCCTTCAGCCTCTGCTACGGTACCGAGGCCATGGTCCCCGCGGAGATCGGATTGCCCAGCTACAAAGTTGAACACTTCGATGATGAAGCTAACACCTCGGCTCTCCGGACCAACTTGGATATCCTACTAGAGAAACGGGACCGAGCATAAATCAGAGCGGTTGCCTATCAACAACAAACTGCTCGCTGCTACAACATTCGAGTCAAGCATCGCGCCTTCAAGGCAGGAGATCTAGTCCTACGAAGGAACCAGTTCGTAGACAAGACAAGGCTGCACAAATTCTCTCCAAAATGGGACGGCCCATTCCTCATAGCAGAAACGTTGCCCGGTGGAGTATATCGCTTGCAAGATGCCAGGGGACAAAAGTTTCTTCGGCCTTACAACGCCGAGAAACTCAAATTGTATAAATGAATGTATTTCTCCTTTTTGAAGCGATGTAGTTTTTATTAAGTCTCCCGAGTTACAAGAGGCTTCTTCCATAAATTTTGTTTTCTTTCTCAGTTTCGTGACCCCTAAGCTCATCTTGAAAAAGCACGTAAACAATGCGAAAGGGACAGAAGAAAACAAAATGCATCAATAAGAAAAACTTTTATTCATCAAAAAGGTGTTACAGGCTCCTCAGCCTTATATATATATATATATATATATATATATATATATATATATATATATATATATAACAAGGGGGTCGGAGATTAAGAAAGCATTGTTGATGGTACTCCGAGGAAATCTCCGCCAGCCGAGCCCTGGCTTTCTCGACTGCCATGGGAGCCCCGTCCGCTGGACCAAAATCAGCAATCAGCCTCTTCTGGAAACACTCCAGAAGAAGGTCCACCGATCAGTCCCGAGATCAGGCCGAGGTGGTAGAGCGAGTGCAACTTTTCAATCCCCTCGTCCCTCAGCTGCGGAGACAGGGCATTATGCAGCCCCGGGGACATCCTCCAGATCGCGTAAATGAGCAGTTAGAGGAGTGGAGATCACTGGGGAAGAAGGCGTCCAAAGTGCCCCTCCATGCGGTCTATCACAGCCTCATACGTCTGCGCGGAGCGATCGATGTTGTAAAGATACACGTCGTCACGAGAAATGATCTCCCTGATAAGCACACACGGACGCCCGGCCATTTTCAAAAACACAAGGCTAGAGAGAACCAGCATGTCTTCGCTATTTATAGCCTCAACTAAAATCTCCAAAGGCTGTAATTTACGCGCACAGCGGCGCGAGCCGCGGGATATCTTCAATTTCCCGATACAAAACAGACATGAGGCGACCATTCCGGTCTTCACGAGCTCCCAAGCGGTCAACAGAAGGTTGAACGACGCAAATCTTCATAATATCGAGCCTTTCCGATATAATTCCGCCACATGTCATCCACGACGGTCACTCTTCCTGATTTTACGGGTCAGGGAAGATCGAACAACTCCCCCATAAAGGCACAGGGGAGTCCCTAAAGCCCTCCACATGAGGCCACCGAGCAGCTTTCCTGCCCGGTCCATCCCTAGCGGGTAGCTTCCTACCCATCCAAGCTAAGGATCAAAGCCCTCCTTACGAGGCCACTGAATAGCTTCCCTGCCCGGTCCATCCCTAGCGGGTAGATTCCTGCCCTCTCCTCACGAGACCGCCGAGCAGCTTCCCTGCCAGGTCCATCCCTAGCGGGTAGATTCCTCCCATCCAAGCTAAGGATTAAAGCCTTCCTCACGAGGCCACCGAGCAGCTTCCCTGCCCGGCCCATCCTTAGCGGGTAGATTCATGCCCATTTATGCTAAGGATCTAAAACCCTCCTCAAGAGTCTACCGAGCAGCTTCCCTGCCCGGTCCATCCCTAGCGGGTAGATTCATGCCCATCCAAGCTAAGGATTAAATCCCTCCTTATGAGGCCACCGAGTAGCTTCCCTGCCCGGTCCATCCCTAATGGGTAAATTCCTGCCCATCCAAGCTAAGGATCAAAGCCCTCCTCACGATGCCACCGAGCAGCTTCCCTGCCCAGTCCATCCCTAGCGAGTAGCTTCCTACCCATCCACGCTAAAGATCAAAGCCCGCGTAAAGAGGCCACCGTGCAGATCCCTCCTCGGCTAGTCTCTGAGGGGTAGGTTCCTACCCTACAAAGGCACGAGTCTAGGAACCACCTCAGGGGGGAATCAGTCAACGCCGACATATTCTACGTTTTTCAACTCATGCTAAGAGACGTGGTTGTCGACCCGACTCTGAGGAATGGACCGATACCGACCTTCCTACACTTGGATATCTTTCGATTCATCGTAAATGAATGATCGCGACCTCGACTCCGGGGAGCGGGAGGGCACCGACCTTCCTACACTTAGCAATTAATTGACTTACACTCAACGCGCGATCGCCATCTAAAAAGCCGGGCATTGACCTACGGCCTACCACTCGAGTCGAGTGTAAAAAGACTGACGAACTGAAGTACTCACGCAGAAAGCACATAGTCATATAGAGGAAAATAAGCTCAGCTTTATTTATATTCCAGAAATTTTTACAAAGTAGTCTGGGCTCCTCAGCCTTACAAAACGCCCGGAGGATTAAAAAACTAAAAAAATGGGGAAAGGCAGAAAAGCTCAGGACGTAAGCCCGGAGAGGATCTCGCCCTGCTCGACGCTAACGTCGGGAACCAAAACGACGGCCTCGAGGTCGGCTCTTCCACCGGAAGCCTCACCCCCGGCGCTTCCACCGGTAGCCTCACCCCCGGTGGCATCCCTGGCAGCTTCCACCTGCGGCGCATCCTCGGAGAGAAGGTACTGGACCCGGAGCTCGCTTTCGGCGAACCCCAGCATCAACGCCTTGACGGCGTGGAGAGCCTGGTGCCAAACAATGGCCGAGGCGTCGGCGAGATCAGCGTAGAACTGGTTCGACACCTTGTACCTCTCTATGGAATTCGAAGCTCAAAGATCGGCAAGCTTCACCGCATCGAGCGCCGCCTGGGTGTCCCTCCTACTGGCATCCCTCGACTTCTTCATCGCGGCGTAGAGCTTGCTGACCTCCTCCAAATTGGCCTGGATGGCCTTGTTGGATTCACTCAGAAGTCGGTGAGACTCCTTATACTTGGAGTTCGTCAACTCCTCAGCGGCCACCCGGGTTTCGAGGACGGCTATCATCTCCTTCACCTGCTGCAGATCCTCCTCCCGCGAGGACGATTCGCCCGCCTTCCTCATGGCCAAGGCAATCTCCTCAGATTCCATATTAATGATGAGGGCGCAGTGTTGGAGGACCTGAGGAAAGCAGCGAAAGGAGTTAGAAATGTCTAAACTGAGTTAAAAATTTGCTTAAGAGGATTCTTAAAGGGAAACGGATACCGACCTGAACTGCCTCCTGAGCGATGGCGGTCACCTTGGCCTTCAGGGTCCCCGGGGAATCTTGCCCCCAGCTATTTGCTCCATGTCGAAGAGCAAGTTGTCGGCGACGAAGAGCCCCGAGAGAACCTCTAAGAAAGAGTCCCCCTCCTGCACTGGGATCCCGGTAGAAGGACTCACCCGAGAAACCGTCCTTTTGTGCCTCTTTAAGGGGGCGTCGGTAGGCTCGGCTTCCTCCTCCTCCTCCCCCCTCGCCCGGGGCGCCGGATCCCGTGCATGCTTCTGCCTCCCTCCCCCCGCGGTGCTCTTCGGGGACTCGGGGCGACGCAGCTGAAGGCTTGCTCAGCGGGGCAGGCCTCGGGACCGAGCTTGGACCCGGTTGGGACGAGCTCCCGCCCCCGGTCTTCTTTTGGGCCTTCGCGGCCATGGCAGCAACGAACTTAGACCGGTCCATTTGCTCTGCAAAAAGGGGGGAATACACAAAGAGAGTTAGTGACGCTGAAAAGGGCAAAGAAAATTCATCAAAGTCTAAATAGAACGTCTACAGCGGCCCTAACTTACCCAGAAAGCGCGCAGAGCTGAGCCCAGCCCAGCTCAAGGCCTGCTCAGAAAGCAGGGCGTCGGCCCGCTGGATCGGCTCACACAAGGACACCACCCTTGCCTCGGGTGAGGATGATTGTTTCGCCCTCGTGCAGTCGACCCTGTGCCACTGTGTAGGCATGGGTCAATCCTCGCCCTCGGGAGGCCCGACGAAAATGAACTTCTCCTTCCAGTCATGGATGGAAGAAGGTACGGCTACCATACCTGACCCGGCCGTCCCGCCCCTAAGTTTTTTTAAGAAAAGGTACACCCAGCTCGGCTCATCCTTGCTGGTGCCAGGGTAGTTCTTATAACAGAGGAAGGAAACGAGAAGGGTCAAACTGAAGGGGATATTTTCAAGTTTCAACCGGACCAGAAACCTGAGGAGGATTCTCCACGAGTTTGACGCTAGTTGGCCCAAGGCAAGATGGAAGCAGCGAAGCACCCCACATACCTCAGTTGAGAAGGGCAGACGCATTCCGACCCAGAATGCTTCCAAATACAGGGCAATCTCCTTGCCCTACACCCGGTCAGCCCGCTCACCCTCTCTAGCTAAGCGAAGCGAATAGTTGGAGGGAATATGGAATCGAGCCCGAATCTCGGCAAGATCGTCCACATTCCTCAAAACGGAGGGCGCATCGCGAGCGTTCCCGATGCGCGCCTTAAGCGCCCTTGTCGCCACCTGACGGCGAACGATACGGGCAGCCTCGGCTCTAGGGGCGAGCCTGACACAGACGATGCAGCAGAATACGAACCTACTTGGCTACCTGAAGCCGAAGAGGAGGAAGAGCTTCTGGACTCAGCTCCAACAACTGGAACCTCATCGCTCGACTCTACCCAAACTATCTCTACAGGCTTCTCAGATGAAGACATCTAACCTGACTCAAAGGAAGGGGCTGGCCGAGGAAAAATCACGGGCGATCCGTTCTAAAAGGAAGGAGCGTCGAGCAATCTCTGATAACAAGGGTGAATTATGATGGAAGTTTCGGCCCCAGGGGGTCCCCTCCTATTTATACACTCCACAGAAAGTATCCAACGGCCCAGATCAATTCCCGCCAAAAAAAAGCGTCGCGCCTGCCAGCGTCAAAACTCTACGTGGCGATCGGCAATTAGGGACACCTCTTCGTCTGCAAGTGACAGTGACAGCCTGTCGTGTCCGCCAACCCGCGTCGGACACGTGGCCTGCAGTCCAACAGACGAACGAGCGAAACGACACACCCTCTCCAAAGCGCGATCATTTCATTGATCTGCTAACGCCGTCGTGGATACGCGCGAAAATTCAGGCGAACGACGAGACGACACGTGGGCCCAAGGATCGAAACGACGTAACCACCAAATGTCATGTCATTCCCGGACAATCCACATTACGGTTCCTTAGCGTCAAATTGAGCAGAAAAAAGGCTGAGCAGACCACTCTCGATCCGACCCTTGAATAGGTCGGACCGAGAGTGGAGGGCTAATGATGATGCTCACAAGTAGTGTCTCCTCATATTACGACACGTGGCAGATGATGTATCCCGGATTCCATGGGAGTGGAATAAATGAGCCGCATCGGGTACATTCCCCGGGGGCCCTTCTCGGGGGACGTCCCCGACCTTTTGGGAGACCCCCCATAAAAGACATTCCATCTTCATCTAGGAGACTACCGACAACTTGTCTCCGAGCTTCCTCAGTATCCTCATTCGTCTCCGAGCCTTCTCTCGTGCCGGGCTTCCTCGGCCTCCCGCTCGTCTCCGAGCTCCAAGCTTGCCGAGCTTCCTCGGCCTCCCCCGACCAACCGAGGTTGCAGAGCCCCAGCGCCTCCGCAACGGCTCCGCGTATCTCGTCAAAGCAGTATAACCGCCGCTCCACGTCTTGCGTCCCATGGTGGCGTGTCCCCTCATTAATGAGTGTATCCCATCATTAGTGAAGGAATCCCGTCATTCACGCACGCGTAACTTCAGGGGCATAATCTAAGACGAAGATCTCGCGCCTGCTCGCTCCATGCGATCACTATAAAATCCCTCTCTCAGACGACTCAGGTAAGGAAACTTGAACCCAATAAGCAGCTACTCTGCTCAAATTTCTCGACTAACTTGATCATCGGAGGGTCCTACGGTGGTCACCCATCCCGGGACTTCTTTGCAGGTAGCTCGGCTTCCACCTCAAACTCAACTCATTGAGATCCACACGCTTAAGAAGGCAACCTTCGAATTCAATCTCAATCGTCCAGCAACGCTCGCGACGGATCGCACGAAGGGCAGCATCTGAAGGAGATCAAGGCCTCCATCAGATTGCTTCCTCGATAACAGTGTGGGTTGCTTCTACATCACTGTTACAATTAAATTTTTTTATTAACAGGTTGGGACAGTCAGACTTCTAGCTTTGACCGGGTTACTAGTTTTTACGCTCCTCTCTTCTTTTCGGCGGCAGCAGCCAATGCTATCATCATCTCCGCCCTCATTTCTTTGGCCGCTGCTGGAGGCTTTTTAGCACTTTTCTTTGCATGCTTAACAGCAATTTACGTCGGAGCAGAGCATTATCAGTGGCAATATTTGTTATTTCCGCCGCAACTATTTCCATGATTACTGGTATGCCATATTTGAATTTTCTTGTAATTAGTTCGTTAGATACATGACAAGTATCTAAAAGCAAGAGAATCTGTGGGTAGGTTACACTAAAATACCCTAAATTGTTCCAGTTTTTCATTAAAATGCCTTGTAGTAACTTAATTACACACATGTACCTTAAACGATTCTCTTACCAAATCGGTCCCTAACTCCATGTAGGGAGAAAGGGACTTTACTCTTCTACCCACGCCACGACATGAAAACATTAAAACCTTCTAACTAACCTAAACTTCCAGTATTATTACCACCCAAACTTATCGAAAATCCCTAGATGAAATCCCCAGCCAATCTCCATTTCCTTCATCTTCCCACTCAAAATATTCCACATCCAATACCTTTATTATTCCGGTTAAGAATGTGAAACTTGATATAATAAGATTTTATAAAATTAAAATAATATAGGTTGAGAATACTTGAAAGTCCAAACTATATATGATGTGTCTCCAAATATTGATCTCAAAATCCAAATCAATCTCTAAGAAACATATGAATGTAATAATCAATACATGCTCAAGAGGCCCCGTCTACTAATCTTTTAACCAACTGAAAAATGAACCTTAAACCTCAATCTAAAGGACAACCAAATAGATCCACTTCAAGTTCAAGGCATGCATCTAGACTATTCACTTTATTTCTAAGATTTTTCTGAAATTTTGGTATACTTGATCTAGTAAAAAGGGTTGAATTTAGTAAAGACTTTAACCGGGCCTAGAATATATACCATGAATTTTAATTGCATATAATTTAATCTCCCTGAAGCAACGATTTGAATCCATGCTCATCATTGGAGCTAGTGGGCTTATTTGTCATCTTAATCAACCCAAACTTTGACAATGATCGGTGACCACTATTGCGGCAAACTTTGCAATGAAATACAAGTCATGCATTTCTATTTACCAATGCGTGAAGATCTACAAGAAGATAAACTAATGAAAAGGATTTCATTCATACCCTAAATCCTTAGGTCCGAAGAGATCCAGATGAAAGAAAGTAAAGAAAGTACGCTTCTTGTTGACTCCTTAAAAAAGAACCCGAGGAGATTTACATTGACCATGGGATATTGTGCGTTGGTGTATGGCTCCAGTGCAGAGAAAAAAAGAGGCAAGAGAGAGTCGGATTAGAGAAAGGGACGGTGAACCGTGCGCGGGGGATGCGGCCAGGATTTGTGGGGTTGGGAAATTATATAAGAATACTCATTTACACATACATAGCCCCTCAAAACTTTTCTACTTAATTTTTTTGAATTATAAAAGTTGGGATATTACATATGGCAGGAATGAAAGGAGGGGCGCCAATTAACATTGGTAGTTATGTCCAAAAATTGCCATGTCAACGGCAAATTAACAGATTGGATGGAAAATCGATGGAAGGTAGTTTACAGTGACAAAATCAAGGATGAGGTAATACACACACGCGCTCTCAGGGAATTTAGTGAAAAATTGGAATGGTTTAGGGTATTTTAGTGTAATTTACCCAAAATATATTGGTGCAAAAAATGTTTTGAAGGAATTTAATTCTTTCTGAGAAAAAATATATGCATGGAGATTTAGGGATATTATTTCAGCTTGTTGCCGAAAATTTAAATTTGGGTATTTTGCAGGGTGGCTTGGTTTCTTTTGGGTGGTTTGGCTGGCTGCCAAGAAAAGCATAGAACTTACAAAGCATTCGCTAAGCACCGCAAGTTCAGCAATAACTGCATATTCTGATACTCGTCGAGCTCATGATGACATGTCTTTGAAATCTACTCTTGTTGAAGCCAGTTAGCACTTCTACTCCTAAAAATGCTTCTCTTTTTGTTGACATAATCCTGATGTGAAGCTGTATGTTGATTAGCTGACTTATGCTATATGCATCATATCATGTGCTAATATATATAGAGCTAGCTGAATTGTTATCCTCTCTTGTTTTTTCTGGTGTTGGTGATTGTATTGTAAATTAATGAGTGTGTTTAAAATCTCACATCTTTAAACCAAATTTTTCTCAAACCTTGATCTTATTTCTCTTCCTTAATTTACCCTCCTCATGGATCATTAACTTGAATGATACTTCAGAGTCTTGAATTCAATGCATTCATTAGTAGGGATGTAACAGATACAGATCATCCGAGCAAAATCTGTTTCCATATCTGATTTTTATCAAATACGCATTGTATTTTTCATTTCCGATGATTATCCATATTCGCGCTCTGATGACTCTTTTTATCTGTATCCGCCAACAAGTATTCACGCATCCAATGACTCTTTTTATCTGTATCCGCCAACAAGTATTTGCGAATCCGATGACTCTTTGTATATGTACCTTGACAACAAATATGGTAACACCTATATCCGTTTTGTATTTGTATTCGATACCAGAAATGGTTCTATTGACTTTTTATCAGGTATCTATTTTATGTTTTCCAATATTCATTTCACATTCGTATCTATGCCCGAAGTATATCAAATACGGGTAATAAATTTCATATTTGATAACTATCCATAGCCGAATTTGCCTACAATTACGGGATAGTGTCCACCTTTTTATGCCAATGCTACCCTAGGTTATAAAAGGATATGTGTCCACATTTTTTTGGGAAAAACGGTTTTAAATCTCTAGGTTCGAAAAGCATTAGATTTAGGTATATTGAAGAGCAAGAATTGAGATTGTACCTTATTCCAGGAAAGTAACAGTTAGCTAAATGTTGAGAATTGTAATGTTCAACCATTGTGTTGTAGGCAACCATCGATTCCTCCTTCAATAGGTTCATCTTCCTCAAGAACTCAACCATCGTATTTTGATAACATGCCGTCCCCATCAGCTGCGCACAAATTTCGGCTTCTGAATTCTTCATACCAAGCATATTTGGCCTATTTTTAAAATTCTGCTTCAAGTGAAGAATGCAAAACGACTGCAATGTGGTGGGAAAGCACATTATAATCGCTTCTTTGATTCCCTTGTCGTGGTCTGATACAAACACAAGGGTATATGGCAGATGATACGCCCTAAAACCATCAAACAACATGGCTCTCAACTGACCTAAAAACCATGTCCAATTGATGATGTTCTCTTAATCGTAAATAGTAAAAGCTAACAGTAACAAACCATTACTTTCGTCATAAGCAGTCGCCGCCAATAGAATACATTTTATCCTGTTCTTGATGAATGTTCCATCAAGAAATATGAGAGACTGACAACCATCTAAATACCTGTCAATACAAGCACCATGGCTAACAAATAGCCTCATGAATCTGTCATCCTCTAATATGTCATCCTCTGATTTGTAGATGCTAATTACGCTCCTGAAATTGGTTTCTATTCACTTACTTTAATATCACTTCAAAGAGTCATAAGAATGACGATAATTGCCGAAGAGAGTCTGTTCTGCCAATTCCTTTACATTCCACGCAATATCATATGAAATGTTCATGCCGGACCTTTTATGGAAGTCCTTAACCTCGATTGGCCGATAGCCCGGTCGTGACCTCAAAATATCTACAAGCATGTTGGCTGCCAATTTCTTCGTAGATTGGGGATGTTTGTCGTTTGAAATTCCTCCGGAATATGTGTGCGCCGGGTAGTATCTCTTTATAGTCCATAAAGAACTGCTCAAACATAACAAACATTAGCGTAACTTAACAGTTAAAACAATCAGCAATTTGAAAAAACGATTACACTTTTACATTACTAACGTATATGTTGACTCTATATCTCCGAGTACAAGGCGATGCATGCAATCTCTATTGGTATCATTTATCCCTTTAGGAACAAGCCACTATTACTCTCAAGCCTTCTTAATGTAGTCGAAGTTGAATTCTTTCGCAATGGAAAATTGGCAAAGAGTTATCCTAACTTCGTAAAAACTCTTGAATATTTGAGATATGTCCTAAATCGTGTCATGCCACGCAACCGGGGTATTGTTCCTCATTATTTGATCTTGTATCACCGGTAGTAAGCTTGACTCCAACTCATGTACTCAGCCATGCGCAATTACTAAAGCCGAAGAACATGATGCGTGTTGACTGATACACAAAAAACGCTTTTGTTAACATATTATTACTTGCATCCATATAGATATTACAGGCAACTTATTAGATATTAAAGGCAAATTTTCTTAGATACTAGGGAAATGCAATCGTTTAGAAGTTACAGGCAACTGTTTAGAAGTTACAGACAACTTTTTTAGAATTTAAACTGGTTACAAGTTACAGGCAACTGCTTACAAATTCAAGCAACTTTTTTGGAAGTTACATGGAAGTGCTTAGAAGTTGCATGTAAGTTCTTAAAAATTACAGACAACTGTTTAGAAGTTAACATATTACTACTTGCATCCATGTAGATATTACAAGCAACTTAATAGATATTAAAAACAAATCTTCTTAGATATTAAGAAAATACAACTGCTTAGAAATTACATGCAACTAATAATATGTTAACAAAAGTACATAGTGAAGCATACTTATTGGTCTTCAAATTGAATTACAAAATTGCATCTTAAAAAATTATAAATTGGGAACAAGTCAGAGAACTTGGTTTCGTCTGATACATTGGTAATTAGAATATTGATAACGCTAACAACTTATAGGACTTGGTGCTGCTAAATATTTGTTGATCTTGAAAAAAATTACAAATTGTATCTTAAAAAATTACAAATTGTACACATTTCAAATATTTTGGCTGGAGACTCCATATGAGCCTCTGAAGAAAGCTCTGCGGTAGATAGAATTGCTAATAGTTGCTCTCTGCAGCCTCCTCTTAGAAGAATGTGATCGTGAAGCTGATGAAGGATTTTAGGCATATTAATATATGCGGTTAACGGTGTAATGGTTGATGTTTTTTGACTGATGATGGAATACCTGACAAAATAGCGGAGTTATTAAAATTCTTTATCCATCATCAGCCTCTTCCACAGCAGTGAGTCTTATCATCTCCAAATAGGACTACACTTAGTAAAATTCTTTATCCATCCCAATTACTTTCTAAAAAATGAAACACTCCACATCTAAAAGAGTAAAGCCATACACTCTTTCATTTTTTACACTCTGTATTTTTTTAGTTTACATTAAAAATTTTCCTGAATGCTAAACAACGAGAAGGTCATGTATTTATTGGAGTTTCAGTCTTGATGTATAAGAGAGGATAGAGATTCTTTATCCTGTAGTAATGTGCTTTAGTTTGTAATAATAGAATCTTTCCTATAGCTAGACAAATTGTTTTCTTCAAAAAGATACGGTTCTTCATTGATTGGTTACTCTCTAGAATTTGTCATGTTTTTTAGGGTTTGGGTTTACATGTTAGAATATAGGATGCTTTGTGTGTAGGTCCGGTAACAAGTAGTGGCGAATCGTACCTGTAACAAGGGCTTCATTTCAAGTATTTTCGTTTACAGTAAATTATAATTAATTAGTTGATATATAGATTAATTACGTATAAATATTTGTTTTCTTAACAGGATGGAGAGTGTTATTCTTGAAGTCGTGTTAAGATATGAAGGTTATTGGAGAAATATTCCAAGAACAGGAAGGAGAAAATATTAATGTGGCAGAAAAAACACATTTAGAAGTTACATGCAAGTGCTTAGAAGTTACTGGCAACTGTTTAGAAATTATTCAACTGCTTAGAAGTTACAGGAAATTGCTTACAAGTTACATTTAACCATAAACAAACTTCCTTAGAAAACCACATCGGACGTATGTTCCAGACGCAACAAATTTTTTGTTCTGCATATGTCTGTGGCAGACGTCCGCAGTTCAAAATATGTCTCTAGAAATTGACTTCAGAGGCGTCCGGTACTTGTAACCAGACGTCTCCAGTTCAAAATATGCCTCTGGAAATTGATTTTAAAGACGTCTAGTATTTGGAACCAGACGTCTTAATTTCAAATCTTGTCTCTGGAAATTGACTTCTGAGACGTCTGTTATTTGAAACCTGACGTCTGCAAAGGCTTATATGTTACAGGCAACCGCTTACAAGTTACATGCAAGTTCTTACAAGTTACATGCAACTGTTTAGAAGTTACAGACAACTGCTTAGGTATTATAGACAACTGCTTACAAGTTACAGGCAACTGTCTTGTATATTCCTCTAAACAAAAATCAAATGAAATAAAGACAAGCATGTTCATAACGGCTAGGGTATCAACAAATGCTTGCATATGAATGGCCTTCTCGCTCGTCTCTTGATGGATGTAGACCATATTTATGTAGCCGTCTTTATTTATCATCCGTCTTTATTTATCATCCTAATGTCATGATCTCCATATTTCTCCATTTTATAAGAAAGTTTCAACTTCTCAACCAGCATATCGAGTCAAAAAGCGATTGTTCATTTCATTTCAAACCATGTTGTCACCTCTGAGATGGTAAAGACCGCACCTTTACCATTCAATCCACTCAAAAAACACATTAATTTCCAAGTTTGGTCCATCATCAATGAGCAAAATAGCAAATGAAGATTTAGTTTGTTTAAGTAGTAAATGAAAGTGAAGTAAATGAGAGAAGATAATGGATAATGAAGAGAATGAATATGATAATTCTTGTTCTATTGGCAATATAGATTTTTTAGGGGGCGCAAGTGGTATATTTGAAAGGAAAATGGCTCGATTAAAGCACTTAATGTTCGGTCCTTCAAGGAAAAATCAACAAAACACATTTAAACATAGAAGTTACGGACAACTGCTTACAAGTAACATGCAACTCAGCTGCATTAAGTGCTCACAAATTGGCAGCCTTCTCTTTATATTTACGCACATGGGTCACAAGAAGCAGTTTTAGAATACACCAAAATACCAAAATCTTAGAGTATTTCAGAGAAAAATTGATGGGCCTAAAGGGTTTTCAACATGTTCAAAATACCCAAGAAGTTTCTCGCACGATTTTAAAGGCCGGGGGCATTTCAACAATTTACCCAAATATAAATGAGGCAACGGAGTAATAATTGTTAAAATATTAAATCAGCAACTTTCTCAGCAAGGACCATCAACTTATCGTGATGATGTATTAATAGTTCCTTCGCCAAAGGTAATAGATGATCTTGAACTGCTTCAACCGGCATTTTTTAATATAACCGACAAAGTAGGCCCCTTCCTTGGGTCTGCAATCACCTGCATAAAACAGCAAAAATTTTACAAGAAAAACAAGTTTTCTGTATGTAAATTGTATATATATCCAATTTCAGCCCATGAAAACGCTAATAAAGGTAAAATCAAGAGTATCTTGAAAGACATGCTGAAGATAAGTCTGAAACAAGTAATCTTTCGGTTTGATTTGTTGTTTGTTGTTGGGGTGGGGTGGGGTGGGGGGTGGGGGGGTGTTGTTAGCCATTTGTTCTACCCTTTTCTAAATGAAGACTTAGGGGTTAAATTATAGCCTTCATAATAATTACCTAGAATCTACTGCCCCATTCAAAACTGATATCAACACCAGAACCACAATCCGCACAGCTCGGTTAATATTGCTTTGCCCTTGGCTGAAATTGTTCCATACCGCCAATATCACCGGGGAAAAATCAATTGCATTCCTTTTTTGTCGACAGCCTAATAATCATATTTAACATAAATCATAATTTGATTATTTAATTAATCCTATATATAACCCTGTTATACCAAATCGGTAAACAATTTGTGATTTGGAACAATCGTTCCTAATTGGAGAACACTGCGGTTCTGGATCGGAAGAATCAATGTTCCAATCTAACCCATTAAAAACTTGGTTATGTGGGCATAAAATCGGATTTGGGTTAAATTACATTATCAAATATTTTATACATACATACACACATAAATGTATTGAAGAAGACTATCCTATCATACCAGCGTTCCATAAAAAGTGGCATTCCGTGCTTCCAGTTTTGTCTGCGTACCAAAGCTTTCTATGTTCCGGATAACATTGATATAACCCTAATCAACTAAAATTTAACCCTAAGCTAAATTGTTAATTGATGACACAAATAAATGAATTTTCATTATCCGAGTTGTTGAACCATATATATCCCCATCCAACAAATATTATGCATTCAATTTTCGTTGTCATATTAAACTCCGTGATTGTCACACTAAACTACGTGACGGTTGTTAACATCACATTAAACTACGTGGTTGTCGTATTAAACTACACGACGGTTGTTAACATTACATTAAACTAGCTTATGCCACAACAAGATAAATCGCATAATAATTAATTTATCGTGGACAAGATAAACATTGTGGTTCAAAAATTATACAACTCGTTGACTTTCTCTTCTCATACATCACCTTCTCTACTCTCTTTATCCTTTGGTTTGCTTGCTCTTCAACTCTCTCTCCAATGCCTTTGAGGTATTTGCTGAAATTATCCATCCATCTTGTTTTTGTTGTCTCCAATATTATGGGATGCAATATGCATTTTCATACGTCCAAAGACCGCATAGTGCATAAGCGATTATACGCCGTATATACGATTTGTATTATTTAAATTAAAGAATCCAAAAAATTTATATTAATGATTAAAAATAAAAAAAATATAGAAAAAATGATAATCATGTGTTCAAAATATACAGGTCCACAATTTTAATGTAATGAAAATATTATTGAATTATTAAGTAATTGTTTTTTTGTTGAAAAAAGATCAAAATACATGAAGTTTGGCTTAGGGTTTCTAAAAAAATAAACATGAAAAATAAAAAATAAAAATCATACCTTTTTGTTCTCAAGTTTCTTGCCTTAAAAGGCGCCGTCTTGCCCGAATTCTGCCGGAGTTTTCATCAGAGGAATAAGTAGAAATAATTTAGTTGGCTTTTAGCGAGGTTTTATTGACGTACTTAAGTTATTGGGTTTGGGTTTTGGATACGGGTATAATAAAAAACCCATACCCGTTTCATAACCTAACTCAACCTTAAGTTTCTATGCGCTTTATGTGGTCACCTAACGCAATATGCGGCCGCATAACGATTTATATGCATCAAAGCAAACTTTTTCACCTATATATACCAAGAAAACCACCCGTTCTCATGCGCCACGGGGACGCATTCGCATATGCGGCCGCATAAAACGCATTTTTCAACACCGGTTGTCTCTTCTATTCTTACATCATTTTTTCAATTCCCTGCACGGCTTCTAAAACTACGACCAACTCGTCTTTAAAACCCAACATGTCAAAACCCGGTCATGTTAGAATGAAAAACAGTAAGAGAGCTTTCTCATAATTATGTGACTTCTTCAACATCTCGTACTTGAACATGATGAGGATTCTGCCCCTTGCGATCTTGGGAGTACATCCATTGTGGTATCCGACTCCACGTTGTAACGATCAACAATTATCCATTAGCAAATTACCGCATGCCATCATCCACTTTACCTATCATATACTCGTATAGACTACCCATCCTCGTCATACCATGTCGTCCATCTCAAAATCACCTCTCCAAAAATGGAAAACACTTGCATCTAATAACGCAAATGCAAAACAATCCATGGAAGGTTCGGATAAGATGTGAGATTTTGAAAAATTAGAAACCTCGTCTTTTATTTAAAAACTTCTAGCTCATGCTTTCCAACATGATTGGGTTTTAGTATGTTGGTTAAGCCAAGTCAATCAAAGTTTAAGCAGCCCCAAGAGACATTAAATAAGAATACAAGACTAAGGAAAAGCAACAAAGCCTAAATTGATGGATAATTTCAGGGGGGAAACGCCTTGTAGGAGTTGAAGAAAACATTCATATAGAAGGAATGAGTGTGTGGAAGAAAAATAAAGGAATGTGATGGAGAGGCGGATCTCCTTCAGATGTTGCTCCCCGTTGATCTGCGGATGGCTGCGATGTGTGGCTGAGATTGGATCTGGAGACTGTCGCTCCTGAAGCGTGTGGATCTCAATGGGTTGAGGTTGTGGTTGCCGAGTTACCTGCAAGGAAGTCCCGGGGTGGTTGTACCACCGAGGACCCTCCGATGATCAAGTTAGTCTAAAGATCCAAGCAGAGTAACGGTTTAGTGGAGTAGAATTGGCTTATCTTGACCGTCTGAAAGAGGGGTTTAAGTAGCGGTGGCAGCAGGTGCAGCAGGCGCGGGAATCACGCCAGTCGTTACGCTCCCGACGTCATGCCTGCGTGATGAGCGGAACCTCCCATTAATGACGAGACGGACTCGTTAATGGGGGATCGTGGTGGCATGGAATGTGGGATGTGGCCGGCGGAGATCTCGCGCATGGCGAGATTCGCGGGATGACGGTTACGCCTGCAAGCGGTACTGTTAGTCGGTCGATAAGACCGAGGAAGATGACCTCGGCTGGAGAGCTCGCGGACGAGCGGGAGAGCCGAGGTATCTAGTTTCTGCGGTAGCTCGGGAACGAGCTGTGAGGCCGAGGAGGCCAATTGTGCCAGGGCTTGGAGACGAGCCGGCCTCGTCGGTAGGACAGGCATAGGAGCAGTCTGGTCGGCCCCTGTAGGTCCTTTCTTGCACGCTCTGGGACACGTCATTTGCCACGTGTCATGATCTGGGAGGTCACCGATATAGAGCATCATCATTAGCCCCCCACTTTCGTCCCGACCAGCTGACGGGTCGGGTCGAGAGTGGTCTGCCGGGTCACCCGAGGTGAGCTCTCTTCCGAAGATATCGTCGGGCGTGTCCCCGGGCAATCCGTTGTCTTTTTCTGGATGACGCAGGCGAATCAAGGTGAGATCTTCTGCATTAAAGAGGGGCGCCGGATCGTGCACACTTTTGACGAAGCGGCGGCCAACGTGTCGAGCGTTGGTTGGTGGACGCGACGGGCCGCGGGTCTCTGGCGTCTGATGGGATGATGTCCAATGTGCGCACGCCAGGTGGAGCGGTCTGGGTCGTCGAATGTGAAGGGTTGTTTTTGGCGGGAGTCGACGGTCGCTGTTGGATGGGGGCGCCGGAGGCTATAGGTAGAGGTGGGGCCCTCTTCAGGGCCCATCTCTCTTCATATTTCCCTCATCTTTCATCTCGTAAGCTCGGCGCTCTCATCTTAGATCGGATCTTCTGCTTTCCCGGGGGCTTCTCAATCAGGTTAGATATCTTCTTCTGGAGAGTCTGTAGATGTCGCAGGGGTAGATTCTAGGGATTCTTCTGCTGAGTCTGGGTCTTACCGGGAAGATGGGGTCAGATCGTGGTCGTGTGTCAGGAGCGGATCCCCGAGTGGAGGTGGCGGAAGCCCCCGGTATGCCTTCCTTGGTGAGGTACGAGGGAGATCTTGCCACCGCTCGGGCCCGCTTCCATATCCTTTCTGGCTATACTCTGCGTTTGGCCGAGGAAGGAGAGAGGGCGGATCAGGTGCGGGGTAAAGAGATTGCCCTGTACCTGGAATCCTTTTGGGTCGGAATGCGCTTTCCCTTCTCTCCCGAGGTCGCTGCAGCGCTGTCTTACTTCGGGTTAGCCCCGAGCCAGTTAGTGCCGAACTCCTGGAGGATTCTCCTTGGGTTTCTGATCCGCTTGAAATTGCAGATAGTCCCTTTTGGTCTGTCCATCCTTGCCTCCTCTATCATCTACAAAAGTCATCCCGGCTCACGCTGGCGACCCGAGGTGGGTCTATCTCTCCTTTAGGAAACATCGGGGAAGTGCGCCCGGGTCGAGAGTCGTCGTCCTGCCTTCTTCCATCCACGTCTGGAAGAAGAAGTTTTTCTTCGTCGGACCGCCAGAATGTGAGGACTGGCCCGTACCCGTCCAGTGGTCTAGGATAAGTGCTGGCAGGGAAACCCGTCCAATGACCCCGACGCGGTGAGAGTGGAGGCGTGGGAGCTCATTCCTCGGGCCGATGTGTTTCTTTCTGAGCGGGCCCTTAGTTGGGCCGGGCTCAGCCTTGCCCAGTTCGTCGGTAAGTTAGGCTTGTATTTATTTTGATTTTTGCTTGAGTCGCTGACCCCATTTTATCCCGTCTTATGCAGAACCCATGGATTTGAGCTACCTTCGAGCGGCTATGCGCAAGCCGAAGAAGGGGTCGAGGGCTGGAGGGGCCAGCTCTTCCCATCAGGCGCCGACCCCGGCTCCTCCTGCAGCCGTCCAGCAACAGCGCTCGAGCGCGGATCGGGCCCCGGAGTCCAGCAGGGCGCCGACCCGAAAGAGGGCTCGGGGGCAGGAAGCCCCGGCCTCGGAGGCGGAGACCAGTCCGCCACCGCCGGCTCTCAAGAGGTTCCCCCGTGCAGCCCCGTAGGACCCGGCCTTCCCGATCTTGGTGGACGATGGGGAGCTCCGCTTTAAGGTGCTCTCGGGGCTCTCCGTCGCCGACAGCCTTCTGCACGACATGGAGAGGTCGACCGGGGACAGGGTTCCCGGGGGAAGTCTGAAGGGGCAACTAGCGTCCATCGCCCAAGAGGCCGTGCGGGTTAGTGCTCGTACTTTGCTCGTTTCATCTTTCATGAGACTTGGTGATCTTTCTTCTTTCTGACCCCTTTCTTGTTTCCCCAGGTCCTCCACCACGCCGCTCTTGCTATTCGGTTGGAGGAGAAGGAGATAGGCCCGGCGGTCCGAGCCTCGGGTGAGTCCTCCTCGCTAAGAGAGAGCTCGAGGCGGGCGCTGGAAGCGGCGACGGCGAGGGTCGCCGCCCTCGAGGCCGAGGTGGTGGCCGGGAAGCAGGAGCTAGCAGCCGCGAAGCAGGAGGCGGCTGCCATGAAGCAGGAAGTGGTGGCTGCGAAGCACGAGGCTGCCAGGCTCCCCGAAGCCGCCCAGGCTGCCGAGGCCAAGCTTCAGGACTTCACGACGCTCGTCGGCACCATGAAAAAGTCGGTGAGCACCCTCCGGAAGAAGCTGCGGGCGGCAGTAGAGGCGGCGAAACGGGCCGACCTCTTGGCGGCGAAGGCGGTGGAGAACTTCCAAAAATCGGAAGAATTTTACACCGTCCTAGCCTCGGCCGCTACTGCCATCTGGCATGAGGCCCTTGATGCCGTCAAGGCTCGGATGCCGGGATTCGCCGACCAGGATCTCCAAGCCGAATATCCTCGCGGGGACGATGAGCAGGGGGAAGACCTCGGGGCCGAGGCCGAGGAGGAGATACCCAGTGAGGGCAACGCGGAGGCCCCTGCGGCGGGCGCTGGGCTTCCCGGGGATGCGCCCGGCCCTAAGGCCTGAGGCCCGTCGCCTTTTGCTCTTCTTTTTTTCTTTTTATTTGTTTCCTCGGGAGTTTGGTAGGCCTCCGGGCTTTTTGTAAGGCTGGGGAGCCCACAATACCTTGTAAAAGCTTTAACTTTTGCGAATAAAGGTATTTTTCTTGCAGTCTTGTTTGCACGCGTATTTTTCTTCTTGTTGTGTGAACACTTGTATCTGCGTGTGATTGCCTTTCTGTTGTATCGTCTCTTTGTCTGGCGATTACGCGTCGACTTGAGTCTACTCTCTTGCCCAGTGTTCCAAGGCAGGCGGTAAAACGATATCTCCATGGCCCCGAAGTCGAAGTGTAGATCGCTAAGACGTTGATAGATTGGATGCCTCTTGTTGAGTTCACGTTCCTTAGTTGTTGGAGGGGCCATAATTGGCCAACTGAGGATACTGCCGAGCAGGGCAGCTGCTCGGTGCCTCTTGGCGAGGGCTTTGATCCTTAACGCTGGAAGGGCCGTGAAAGGCCTGCGAAGGATGGCCGAGCATGGAAGCTGCTCGGTGCCTCTTGGCGAGGGCTTTGATCCTCAGCGTGAGAGGGCCGTGAGAGACCTGCTGAGGATATTGCCGAGCAAGGTAGCTGCTCGATGCCTCTTGGCGAGGGCTTTGATCCTCAGTGGGAGAGGGGCCGTGAGAGGCCTGCTGAGGATGGCCGAGCAGGGTAGCTGCTCGGTGCCTCTTGGCGAGGGCTTTGATCCTCAGCGTGAGAGGGGCCGTGAGAGGCCTGCTGAGGATGGCCGAGCAGGGTAGCTGCTCGGTTCCCCCTTAGCGAGGACTTTGATCCTTAAGGATGCCCGAGCGGAGTTGCCGCCCGGTGCCTCTTGGCGAGGGCTTTGATCCCTGGCGTTCTGCCAGGAACAACTGAGCACGGATCGTGCTAAGCGGTTGCCTCTTTCGAGGGCTTTTCATCCTTAGCACGGGAGGGGCATGGGAGGCCTACTAAGGATGCCCGGGTGGGGTTGCCGCTCGGTGCCTCATGGCGAAGGCTTTGATCCCTGGTGGTATGCCAGGGATAACCGAGCATGGTTGTGCTAAGCGGTTGCCTCTTTCGAAGGCTTTTGGGTCCTTAAGGATGGCCGAGCAGGGTAGCTGCAGGGCTGCCTCTTGGCGAGGACTTTGATCCCTGGCGTCGCGGGATAGGGAAGCTACCGGCCAGGGATAGCCGAGCAGGGTAGCTGCAGGGCTGTCTCTTGGCAAGGGCTTTGATCCCTGGCGTCGTGGGGTAGGAAAGCTACCAGCCAGGGATAGCCGAGCAGGGTAGCTGCACGGCTGCCTCTTGGCGAGGGCTTTGATCCCTGGCGTCGCGAGGTAGGGAAGCTACCGGCTAGGGATAGCCGAGCAGGGTAGCTGCAGGGCTGCCTCTTGGCGAGGGCTTTGATCCCTGGCATCATGGGGTAGGGAAGCTACCAGCCATGGAGTTGTGGGTAGGGAAGCTACTAGCCGGGGATAGCCGAGCAGGGCAGCCGCTCGGCTTCCTCTTGTTGAGGGCTTTGATCCCTGGCGTTGTGGGTAGGGAAGCTACCAACCGGGGATAGCCGAGCAGGGCAGCCGCTCGGCTGCCTCTTGTTGAGGGCTTTGATCCCTAGCTTGTGGGTAGGAAAGCTACCAGCCGGGGATAGCCAAACAGGGTAGCTGCAGCGCTGCCTCTTCGTGAGGGCTTTGTTCCCTGGCGTTGTGGGGTAGGGAAGCTACCAACCAGGGATTGGCCGAGCAGGGCAGCCGCTCGGCTGCCTCTTGTTGAGAGCTTTGCTCCATGAAGAAGGACTGAGCAGTGAAGCTGCTCGGTTGCTTCTTGTCGAGGCTCTGTCCGACCTTCCCATGTGAGCACCGAGGAGTGGGACGGCATCGAAGACACGTGTCGTGAGGGCGCTGTGAAGGCGAAGCGCCGGAGTCTCGTTGTTTCAGTTTCGCATGAGGAAGCGCGACGCTGGACGCGTGGCGCCTGTGTTGCGTGTGAAACGGACGACTGTTGGATTCCCAAGCGTCGTTGACTATAAGATGGAATCGTTTGGGATTGTTGATTACTCTTTTCCTTGCAACCGAAACGCAAAAATGCAGGACTTCCCCTTCTCCATCGAAGACATCGTAAGCTTCGAGGATGTCTACCTCTATGACCTGTACTGCACTGAGGACACGGTGCAGTTGGTAATAGACAGGATGGAGGACCACTTCGGCCGATTGCTTCCCCGACGGTCCTCCCTCCTTCGGCTGCTGATGTATTCCATCTGGAGGGCGTTGCTGGGGCTTTACAACCTCTTATCCGAAATGTCGTTCGATAAGGCCATAGGCAAGCTAAGGTCTCTGAGGCGCTTCGGCCTGATCTCCGCAAGCCGGCTAAACCGCTCGGAAGCGCTCGTCCGTGAATGCTTCCAGTTGAGGCTCGAAGCCGAAGCTCGCGGGGGGATCGGAGGCAGAGGTTAGACGCTGCGAGGGCTCGGCTGGATGAGATATGCTTAGAGTACCACGAACAGTGCTCTCTGCACCCCATTCCCCCGCTATTGTAATAATAATTTTTTTCTTTTTTGTATACGGCTGAGGAGCCGACAGTACCTTTTGAATGAATAAGATTCTTTTTTCTTTTCTGCAATGCTCTATTGATCCTTTTATTGTATAAACAAAAGATCTTAGGAAGATGGTACATTGCTTTGAAAAGAAAATACATGCTAGTAGATGCTTTTATTCATGCAGCTTGAGCCCCCCATACGTCTGCTAGTATCTATGCTCGGCATGGGGTACCGGGCTTCGGGGGTACCAGTCGCATGCTCTGCTGACACTACCATGATCTGGCCGATGGTCTGCTCGGCTGGAGGGGGACGCTGCTCCTGCTCGCGGTTAGCTTGCCGCTTGTCCCTCATGTACGCCGCGAGGTGCCCCGAACGGATCAACTCCTCGATATAATCTCGGAGTTGTTTGCAGCTCTCCGTTGAGTGGCCCAGCGACCTATGAAAGACATAATAGGGGCCTCGGGTTCGCTTTGAAGCTGAGCGTGGGATCGGGGGAACTTGAAGAACCCTTCGCCCTTGGCCTCCTCAAGTAGCACAGTCTGGGAGACATTAAGCGGTGTGTACTCCTGGAACTTTGGGGGATAGGGCTTTTGCCGTTCCGGTCCTCTTCTCTAGTCCCTGGCCCTCTTTTTTTGGTCGGCTTGCTCTGCTCGGGGGAGGCTTGCGTTCACCTCGGACTCGAGCTGGATCTCGCGCTCGGACCAGGCCTTTACCTCGGCCATGGTCTTAGGTTGCGCCAGTGCAAAAGAGCGTAACCACTCCTTGTGCCTAAGACCAGACCTTAGAACTGTGATGACCGTTTCATCCCGGTGCTCTGGGACCTCGAGAAGGGCGTTGTAAAAACGGATGACGTAGGCCTTGAACTTCTCCCTGTCCCCGCTCTTGATCGTGAAGAGGTGGTCGACTGTGCGCTTCTGCCGCCTGTTCCCGACGAAGTGGCCGAGGAATTGTGTGGCCAGCTCGTCAAAGGTTGAGATCAAGCGCGGCTCGAGTCCTCGGAACCAGTCTCGCCCGGCACGGATGAGAGTGGCAGGGAAAGCTCGGCACTGGGCGGCATCGGAGTGGTCTTGGAAGCTCATTCCCGCTGTGAACGCATCCAAGTGGTCTTTCGGGTCAGATTTGCCGTCGAAGAGGGAGACCTTTGGGAGCTTATTGCGGGAGGAGACGTGGACGGCGAGCAGCTCCTCGGTGAACGGTTTTGTGAGCGAGTCGGCGGCATACTTAGCCCCGTCGCTCGAACAGTGACCTTCCCGATGCAGACTCTCGATCTTCTTCTCGAGGGCATCGAGTCATCCATGGTACCCCGACGACTCAGCGCATTCTGATCCCAGGCCCCTGCTATTGGCGGCCTGCGTCTGGCCTCGGCCGCAGTTTCTCTCAATGAGGTTCCTCAAATCCCCGGGTGAGGTGGCCCTTGAGCTGCCTTGACGAGCCCCGTCTGCGCGGCACCGTCGGGGGAGGGTGTGTCGGTCATGCCTGGTGACAGGTGAGCTGACCGACATTTCCTCGGGAGGGACAGGCGTGCGAAAGATCTCGGGACGGGGCGCTCCAGCGACGGACCTCAGTGTCGAGCTGTTGGGCGTTCGGCGGGTCGCGGAACGTACTGGCCCGGGGGATCCGCGGCCGTGGGAGGCAGCGAGGCGGCGGTCGGACATGTCGACGCGGGCTAAGTCTTCTTTTCCCCCGTAGGGGTCCTGGTCCCGAGGCGGGGGAGCGGCGACCTGGGGATTTTGCCCCGCCGTTTGGACGCGGACGAGCGCCTCCACGAAGGATGCGAGTCGGTCTATCCGGCTGGCGAGGGCATTAATAGAATTCGGCGGAGGAGGCTCGTCTGTGCCACCGTTGAGAAGGAGGCGGCGGTTGGCGCTTGGATCGTCTTAATGATCGCTCGCCATTGGAGTGAGATCGGGAGGCGATTTTTTTTTTTTTGTGGAATCTAGTTTCCCACAGACGGCGCCAGCTGATGAAGAGGCGGATCTCCTTCAGATGTTGCTTTCCGTTGATCTGCGGATGGCTGCGATGTGTGGCTGAGATTGGATTTGGAGGTTGTCGCTCCTGAAGCGTGTGGATCTCAATGGGTTGAGGTTGTGGTTGCGGAGTTACCTGCAAGGAAGTCCTGGGGTGGTTGTACCACCGAGGACCCTCCGACGATCAAGTTAGTCTAGAGATCCGAGCAGAGTAACGGCTTAGTGGAGTAGAATTGGATTACCTTGACCGTCTGAAAGAGAGGTTTAAGTAGCGGTGGCAGCAGGTGCAGCAGGCGCGAGAATCACGCCGGCCGTTACGCTCCCGACGTCACGCCCGTGTGATGAGCGGGACCTCCTATTAATGGCGAGACAGGCTCGTTAATGGGAAATCGTAGTGGCGTGGAACGTGGGATGTGGCCGGCGGAGATCTCGCGCATAGCGAGATTCGCGGGATGGCGGTTACGCCTGCAAACGGTGTTGTTGGTCGGTCGATGAGACCGAGGAAGATGACCTCACAGGAGAGCTCGCGAACGAGCGGGAGAGCCGAGGTATCTAGTTTCTGCGGTAGCTTGGGAACGAGCTGTGAGGCCGAGAAGGCCAATTGTGTTGGGGCTCAGAGGCGAGCTGGCCTCATCAGTAGGACAGGCATAAGAGCAGTATGGTCGGCCCCTGTAGGTCCTTTCTTGTACGCTCTGAGACATGTCATCTGCCACGTGTCATGATCTGGGAGGTCAGTGATATCGAGCATCATCAGAATGAGTGTGGAAGAAAAATAAAAGACGGAATATAAAAAAGAGAAGGAAAAAGGTATGAACCTTGAAATGAGATCATTTGAGAGGAGTTGGAGGGAGCTCAGGTGAAAGTGGAAAGCAAGCAAAATAGATGATGACGAAGAAGAGAAAGAGAAGAGGAGCCATGCTTTAAGAACCCACAAGGTTTGACTATTAGATAGGCTTTGCTAATCATCGACTGTTTAAGTGGTGTTTAAAATTATTACCCCAAGTGAATCCATACTTCATACTAAATCAACAGAACCCAGACATTAGGTAATTAAGTTCTACACGATCACCCTGAATCCTTTAATCACATTGATCCTGAATCCTTTAATCACATTAATCGACATTCAGACCCTTAGAATTCAACAAAGAAGCATTAGGTAGCCTCTCATGGCATGCTTGAAGTTCTTACTGACCAAAGCTTTGTCCAAGGTCACTCATCATAACCAATATTCAATTTGTTAGAAGTGATGGCACTCACATTTCTATATCAACAAGAGGCTTACGGAAACATCTAAGTAGAAAAAGTTCTGTCCATCTGGACTTAAACAAGTTTGAAGCTGCATTTCAAACATCGGTGATGTATCGTAATGGGACCCCTCATGATATGGCAAAACCGATATATCGTATTGGGACCCCTCACAATACGATAAAACGGATATATTTCTACCGATTCATAGGCCAATACGGCCGATAGAGAGATATCAGCCAATATAGCAGTTGTATATGATATAAGGAAACAAGTCAACAACGATTCGATACCATTCAGTGGCGTGCTTGGTTTAAAAACTTGCTTCCAAGAGCTACCAAATGCACTAGAGCAAGCAAGGAATTGTTAATACATGCTAAGCACTTCTTTAAATTATGCAGTTAACTAGAAATTATTTTCCCAAATAATCTTAAAATTCTAAACAGCAACACTAAAGAGTAAGAAATGGTTTCAAGCAGGTGGTCGCAAAATTCTTGAACACCAAGTGAAACAAACTATGCATGATCTTTAATGATCAAAGGCCATGATCTGACGATTCAATAAGACTTGTGGCAGCCACAATTATCTGGAATCTGGCAACCGTTGAGACCTCATTCAAAATAATAGTTTAGAAACTTATCTTGCTTGAAGATGATCTCCATGTGTTTATTTCAGAACCTTGTTTCTTTTTCCCTGTTATGCTCTTTGAGTGTTGACATTTCTCATAAATAAGCATTCCATGGTGAAGTTATATAATGCGGTCCTACACAATTTTATACAATTTTGATACTACTACGCAAGAAATAATATGTATAGCTACATGGGTAGATTTTTCTGACTACTGCAAATTTATACATGAGAACTATTGTATAAGCAAGCAACTAAGGGAAATTTTTTATTATTTCTGACATCTACTGAGCTACAGATGACTTCTAGAGACATGAGAATTCACGAAACTTCTACATGAACCTTCTAATCAGTAGTTAATTCGTTATATTAGTACTTGCTTTGTTACCATCTAAGGATGCCAATATATGATTCTATTAATGATCCTTCATCTGTTTCTTAAAGTTCATCAAGTTTGAAACGCCTTCACTTTTGGCCGAGTAGCACGAGACCTACCCTAACTTTTCAAACCGTGTACTTTGCAACCCTGACTTAGCTATCACTTTCTGCATGCAAAACTCATCACGTGCCTAGCACATAATGAATCTAAACCCCAAAATACTACTACTCTTATTCTTCTTCTTCTTCGTTCCTAACGTCACCCGTATCTCGCTCCCCCCCCCCCCAATCGCCCTTTCCAGTTTATATTGAGAAAGGGATGATCAAGATAGCAATGAGAAAGATCCTAAGCTTAATTTAAAATCCTAAATGATGAGCTTGAAAGTGGAGTATGAGAAAAGCCTAAGCTTAAACCAAGCACTAACCCTAAATTGAAACCCCTGATCCAATCCCTCGTCCAAACCCTAAATCGAGATTGAAACACTGATCCAAACGCTGATCGAAACCCTAAATCAAAACCGTACTCAAAACTCAAAAGGTACTTTTTTGTGAGGAGAAAGAGGTGGGGGTCAGGGTCAAGGGGTGTATGAATCCGGGGGTTGCCGTTGATGGTGGTGTTGGGGTCTCCAGAGATGGTGAAAGAGAAGACAGGTTTTTTGTCTCCTTTTGTCTCGTTTTATTTATTTATTTACTTATTGAGTTATTTTAATCCAAAATAAGACACATGCAAGACACAGAGATGAGTTTTGGATGGAAATTCTATCGTATGTTTACTTCTTTCTTTCTTTCTTTGTGTGTGTGTGTGTGTGTGTGTGTGTGTGTTGGAGGATTCCAAAGTTAGGATGGTATCCAACTTTGGGGCCAAAAGTGAGGGAGGTGTCCTGCAATTTAGCCTAAACATTATAGCATCATAATCCTGCTATACATACATAAGGAGTAGGATTGTTGTACAGCAATACTACAAAACCGTAAATCAGACCTATAAATAAACTAAACAAATTTCAAGGAAAGGAATTTCATGTACACGATACAAATTTCTATAGAACTCCATGTGAACAAAACTTAATGCCATACAAATAACATACAGAAACCTCAACTTTTAATGGAAAATATGCAATTTTCTTATCAACCATAATAATAATGTCATAGCCTCATAGGACAGTCTTAAAAGGTACAACATAGTTTTCACATACAGTGCACAAAACATACACATTGTGTTGTGGGTTATCCATCTCGTCTCAGTTAATTCCTTGTTGATTTGCTACAGAAAACAATTTATTCTCATGGATGCTTAGTCAGGTTTCATTATGCAGAAGAACAGAAAGATGTCAAGGAATAAAGCTGCAAATTAAAATATAGCTACAATCGTTATCATATAATATTACGTAAAAAAACTTACAATGTGCGGAATATTCAGTTACCAATTGGAGCAGATAAATCAGCAAATTGATTGCCTTCATGTCCCAACTTCATTGGCAATGCTTCGGGTCCAACTTTATAGCAGAAAAATTCAGCACACTGTTTATCCTTCATGATTGCTTTAAAAAAACGAGGGAGTTCAACATTCTCAGAGATCCACGGGAATCAAGAAGGAAAGGACTCTCCGCAGGTGTAACAGACCCAGTATTACTGCCAGATCACCTAATTCAACCCATGTTCCTGAGGGATTAAACAAAGTTATAATCATAATATATAACTCGGTTCTTCACTTCTTTGCCATATCCAGACATAAGAATAGACACCAGAAGCTGCTTCACTTTCATCCCCATGAACAACACACATCCTGTATTCTAGAAACAATGAACCAAAATAGGCTCAGCATGTGAAAAATAACAACTTTGCCAAAGTTTTCCAGTTCGATTGCACCCTTCAGATGCTACAAATACAACAGCACTCTTAACTTCTAGAGTTGTAAAAAACGCATTCCTTCACCACAAATCAATTTACAGCAAGTGTTACTCCAAAGGAGAACTATTGCGATGTAAGCTCTCGTATTTACTATATCCCCTTTTCAAACTCCTGGAACTCAGCAAAGGAGCAGTAATCGACCTCCCAACGAAAAAAGAGCTAGAATCATACTCACTTGGAGAATGCAATAAATTACCCTAATATTAATCATCATCAGCTTCTGACTCGCTTCTATCTTCAGCATAAATGCTAAATCTCATCTCTTGATCAACCAATTTTGCAAGATCGTCTTTGCCCGAATTTTTATATGCATCTATCAATGCCATGTAGAGTGATTGATTAGGCTCCATTTCCCCATACTTTAATAACCCATAAATTCTCCGTAATCCTTCAACCATTCCGGCTTTTCCATAACAAGCCGCCAAATAAATATAAGTAACAAGATCTGGCTCTAACCCCTCATCTTGCATTTTCATGAACATATTCAATGCTTTATCGACCTCATCTGCAGCTCCATAAGCACAAATCGCAGTATTATAAGCAAAAGTGTCGACGGGCACTTCTGCTTTCATGAAGGCTTCGCAAGATTCTATAGCAAGAGATTGAAAGCCTGCAATCGAGAACAAAGAGGTGATAATAGCTTGTCTTGCAAATGGTTTTCCCTCGATAAACGATGCCTCAAGTTGCGACACAGCCTCAGGTGCTAGGCCTCCTTTCTTCAATATGGTAAATAGAGTTTTGAATGTAGAAGCATCGGGCAGAATTCTTCTTTTCAGCATTTGATGTAACAATTCTGCACATTTTTTTAGCCTGCCTTGCCCAGCATAAGAAGCCATGACACTGTTATAAGAAGCGCAGTCCTTCAATAAACCAGAGGATTGTGCCTCTTGAGCAATAATAGTTGCCACCTCTAACAAGCCCATGCTTTTGTAAAGATACATCATTGTGGCATAAGTAACACCATCGGCCTGGCCATTTTTTCTCAACTCATCAAATATCAACTTAGCTTCGTTAACCATTCCAAGATTCGCGTAAAGATTGATCATACAATTTGAGGCGATCGTATCAGGGCTGCCATCTAGTTTCTTTATTTTTCCATACACCTCTTGAGCCTCTTTCCAACAACTTTCTTTACTATAAGCCTTAATCATAGAGGTAAGAACTATTCTATTGGGGGTAAGTCCAGATTTTTCCATTAAATGCAAATATTTGAGTGCCTCGTCGATTTTTCCGGACTCGGCAAAGCAATCTATTAATGACCCATAAACAACTTCATTGGGCTCAACACTGAAAATCTTCATTTCTCGATAGATCTCAACAGCCTCAGAAACAAAATTGGTATGAGAATAACTAGCTATTAAAGCAGAAAAGGTCTCACAACTTGGTCTCAACCCAGCATCTTTCATCTTTCTCAAGAGCTCTCTTGCTCTATCAGGCAAGTCTGCAGCACAAAGCATTTGTATTAGCGAGTTATAAGTGCAGTCATCAGGCCAAGTTCCGCAATCTCTCATGCCCTCAAACAAGTTGAGAGCCTTGTCATAAAGCTTAGCCTTACCATAAGCTTTTACCATTACATTATATTCGACAACATCCTTCTTTTGTCCTTTAATCCTCTCTGCAAAGAAAACATCCTCTGCTTCTTTCCAATAGCCTTTTTCTGCATAAGCGTCGATAATGGCAGCATAGTTCTTTGAAGAAATCTTCCTCCCAAAACAATACTTCTCAAAGAAAATACTCGCCTCGTTAACCAATCCTCCATTAATATACATCTTAATAATGATAGGCAAACATTGTTCATCAACACTTGTACCAGATTTCATGATTTCTTCAATCACATTCTCCACATCATGAACCATCTTTTCCTCACATAATGCGTGCAATATTATCCTATAAGTCACCACATCATGGCAAAGACCGCTCTCTCTAATCTTTCTATAACATCTCAAGACACCCTCAATATCCCCAATTGAAGCGTAAAGAGACATAAATATATTAAATGTTTTAGTATCTGGTTTAATTCTCCTCTCCTCCATCTTTTGAAGCAAAGACTCCGCCTCGGATAAATTCCCATGAGACCCGCAGATATTAATCATGGTATTGAAGGTAAAAGCATCAGGCTCAACCCCAGACACCAACATTTCCTTAAAACAACCTGAAGCATCTTCGAGCTTCCCAGCTTTCCCATACAGATCGATCAACGTATTATAAGTGGCAGCAAGCCTCGGTCTATTCTTTCTCAACATACCCTCTTCAGAACCCGATGCACTTTTCGAAATCGGACCTCTGCCCCCCGTTTTGAACAGCTCGGTAAGCAAGAAACGCTTAGGACTAATCACATACTCATCATCTTCTCCAAAGTCAGAATCAAGAAAGTCTGATTCAACCCTCCCATCACACCAACTCCTAAAAAACCTCTCACCGAGCTCAAACCGACCGGCATCCTTCAAAATTCTAACCACCGTATTCATCGTGACTTCATCTGGAAAAATCCCTCTAGACTTCATGTGTCTGAGCCATAAAAGAGCCTCCTTTACCAGCCCAGCCTTGCCGAAAACATCGATCAGCATCGCATAAGTGTTATTCGTAGGAAAAACCCCATCTTTGGCCATCTGAATCCAATAAACCCTCAACTCATCCCATCTCTGCCCCTTCCCTAGGGTTCTAAGCACAATATTGTAGTGAATTGGGTTAGGGTTATACCCAATCTGAGACTTGAAGTAGTTGAAGAGTAAAAGGGCATGATTCCAATTCCGCTGGGATTTGAGGACTAGGGTTTGCTCTTTAGGGTTGAGATTGGATAAAAGGGAGTCTAGGGTTTGGGTTGGGGTTGATCGGAGGTTGGTGGAGGTTAGGGTTTTGAGGAGGGAGGGGAGAGAGGGGGGATTGGGGGTAATTTTGGTTGGAGAGAAGCTAGAGAGAGGAGAGGGAGTGAGCTTACGTGGAGCGGACGAGGCGGTGAGGGGACGCCGCCGGTGAGGATAAACGCTGCGGAGTGGAGGCGAGCTTGCGGGGAGATAATGGAGGCTCATCGCCGGCGGAGAGAGAGAGAGAGAGAGGTGAAGAGGTTTCGAGTTAGAAAGGGTTTGGGTCTGGATGAGGGTGGATCCGGATCCATTTGGGAGATTCCTTTTTTTTCCCCTTGTGGTTTATTCTTTTTGCCCTTCCTTTGGATTTTCTATTTTGATGTGAGTTAAAGGATTTTATTCCTCCATTCTTTCTTTTAGGGGCAGTCAAAAATCAAATATTTTCCACGACCCCACTCATATTTGACTAATTGCCAATAATCCACTCGAAAATCTTAAACCAACTAAAACCCTCATACCGGTTTACTTTGGGTTGGTCAACGTTTTTTAACCTTCTAAAACTGGCATTTAAGGGTAAAAAGACTGAAATACCCACATCTTCTCCACCGCCTCCTCTCTCATCCTCATTGACCGCCGCCACCTCCATCAGCCTCCTCTCCATCCTAAATCTCTTCTCGTTTGCTCCACCACCATTATCAACTTAACCCCCCACCACCATCAACACCCAGCACAACCACCACCGACCGCTACCATCAGCATCACCCAACCACCACCACACGCCACTATCATCAGCACTACCCACACTCTTTCTCCTTCCCTCCTCTCTTCTTATCCATTTTTTTTAAAATAGACATCGATTCATTTTCCGAGAAAAATAAGTGAAAAAAGAAAAGAAAAATTATGAGACTAAGTTCATTTTCTGAGGGGAACAAAGAAACTTAATTTATAGCATTATGGCTAGGGTGAGAAGACAGCGCTGATGGCGAGGGCGAGGAAGGTGATGGCGAGGATGAGGGGCCGGAGGGTGACGGTGAGGGACAGCGGCGGTGGGTAGAGGGAGGAGGTCGACGGTAAGAAGAGCATCACCGAAGATGACGAAAAGGTGGAAAGAAAATGAAGAAGATGATAATAGGAGGAAGATGATGATGATGAGAGGGCGGTGATGATGGCGAGGGTGAGGGGCTGGAGGGTGATAATGAGGGATGGCGGCGGCAGGTGGAGAGGCGAGGTGGGGCCACCGGATCAGGGTAGGAGCGGCACCGGTGATGACAAGGAGAGAGAAGGGAAGAAGAATGAGAGAAAAGAGAGGTGAGGAGGAAGCCCCCCTTGTCCTCTGCCCTTCCTCCTCCCCCACTCCACGCCACCCCACCCCATCATCAATTTCATCATCATCATCATCATCATCTAACCGTGGAGGCGGAAGTGCAGAGGTGGCATCGAGAGGATGCAACGCATAGGAGGGAGGCAAGGCCAGAGGAGGAGAAAGAAGGAAGACGGGGACGCAGAGAAAGAAGAAGGGAAGCGGCGGCGGAGATTCAAGGAGAGAGCCGAGAGCGTCGAGGTGAGGGGAGAGAGAGGTGATAGAGCAGAGAGAGGGGGGAGAGAGAAATGTGGATTTTTTTTTGTCATTTTACCTCTCTAACTAACCATAGTTAAGAGTTAATTTAACAGAAACCTACGGGAGTGGGGTATTTAGTTGATGGAGACTTTTCGAATGGGTTATTTAAAAATAGTCACATGTGAGTGGGGTTTTTCAAAATAGTTGATTTTCAAAGGGGCAATATAAAAAAACCTTTTTTTAATGAATTTATTATTTGATTTTTTGGGAATAATCGGCCTTGTGCAATGATCCTATCAAATACTCATATGACATTTAGACGTAAGAGCTGGTTATGGCGCAATACATTGATATCTATTATTAGGGAAAATTGTTTATAGCCTAAACAATCCGAATTACTTTTTAACCTTTTTGAAGAGCAAAAACCAAGCAATACATTGATATTTATTAATTCTAAAGAATAAGGCCAGATTAGAAATACTTATAGCATAAGAAAAGTGGTAGTTAACTTTCGTTTATATTATATCCTATAAGCCTCATCATGCATTGAAGGTTCAAGGCTGAGGCACGCAGACTCTCATGTGAATTTCATTTTGTTCCTTTGTCGATTCATAATAGCAAACCATCCTCGACTTTACGAACTATTTTGTTTTAACGACCATTAACTTAACTGGTTCGTGTCACTTTTGCTTTTCCAAAGTGCGCCGCATTAAGATATTAAGCATGACCTATTGATATAACAGCAATGCGCTCCTTTCTCGAGCCGATCTCTGACTTTTTTTGATAGCCACTCTTATTATGACTTCAGGAAAAAAATGATATGCATCTAGAGCAATTTTGGGAACAAAACTTGATTTGAAATGGAATACTAGCATGTTGGATTAGTAAATTGTAGGTTTTAAAAGCTATATAGAAAAAAAAATCCCACACTTGGTCCAATTGGGAGGAAACCTCCCCTCTCTCATTCTTTCTTTCTTTTATCTTTTTCTTTTCTTATATATATATATATAATATTGCAAACTGGTCCGCGTTTTTTTAAAAATAGAAACTCTTGGCCTACGATATATTTGAACAGTTCTATCCATTTAAGTTGATCGCCCTACCCACAAATGTACGTGTATGAAAAATCAAAGGAATTGAAGACCTCTAACATATGCATCAGAGGTTTATGTTGCACTCATCGATGCATTGGTTAAAGTTCTTCAAATTCTTCGATTTTTTATATACGAATATTTGAGGGTAGGATGATCAACTTGAACGGATCGGAGTGTTCAAATATATCATAGCCCGAGAGTTCCCGTTTTTAAAAAATATGGACCGGTTTGCAATGGATCACTCGTCTATATATATTGTTACGTCCCGCTTCTTAAAAGACAGTGACGGCACGTGACGAGATCCGCGACGTATTTATTATGAGAAGATCATTTCCCTTAATAAATACATTAAGCGTTTTAAGCAATATAACAACATAAAAGAATCAAAAATGATAATTAAAATTCAACAGTAACTTTATTTGCATTCAAATTTTAAAGTACGGATGTTTTATATTGCATTCATCGATGCATTGGTTAGAGCTCTTCAAATTCTTTGATTTTTTATACACGAATATTTGAGGGTTGGGTGATCAACTTGAACGGATCGGAGCGTTCAAATATAACATAAACCGAGAGTTCCCGTTTTTAAAAAATACGGACCGGTTTGCAATAGATCACTCATGTCTCTATGTGTGTGTGTGTGTGTGTGTGTGTGTGTGTTAGTTATAGTGATATATGCCCTTGAGACCATTATTGAATATTACATTTTGGAAGCTTGGGATATACACGGATATAATAACAGTCTTGCTCGATATGATAATATACTACTTGGTTCGATTCTATCTCAATATGTGTATATGTTTCTTTTAATATATCGCTAATACATATTGATAGAGCCCTTAGGATGTTTGCTTAACTACCAGCACAGCGTTGTGATGGCAGTCACACTAGTGGGGGCTGGGTTGTCTATAAGCACATCCTTATACTGGCCCCTAGTCGTAGGATTATCGAGACAGGGCATCGATACTCTAGAGTAAACTAGTGTATATGCTTCTCATCCCAGAAGAGGAGATGGCATGTCCCACAGCTATTGGTATGCCGTACCGGAGATAGTATACAGGTGTTCATTGGGTTATGACTTACAGTGGACGGACTCGCGGGGAACTGCTGGTTGGTATTATACCTATTATCAGTTAGCAGTTCCCGGATGGCATGAGTACAGGTTAGTCCGCTGACTTGACATCACTATTCGTCTCGAGTGTGTTCCCACTGTACTTAGATCACTACCCTACCACGGCTCAAATGAGTCGTGCAGGCAGTAGTTAGGTGCAGTCTCGAAGCACTGGGAGGCAGTAGTGGTTAGATAGGATCCGTCTCTCCCGGTATTGGGGGTTGATATCGCACTGTGTTCGGAAAGCCATTACACAAAGTCCCTGGCCAGGGCAAACGAGATTTATTGGTAGGTACTCCAATAGTTTCTCAGGGTGTTTTGGGCTCTACTCCGGCACGACTTATTGCGCTATTAGGGTGTAGGGTGTTTTTTGTCACCCCATTGAGATGGAAATACGCGCGCTCTTGTCAGGCACGTTACAGATTCCCCCTGCCTCGGGTAGGCTGGGGTTTATTGATTGTGGGAATCCGAATCTCCGTCAGCTACGAACTAAGCTGCTGTTAATTACCCCTCGCCTTTGGAGCGAGAGAACCTCCGATTGACGGGTCAAACAGGTCATGCAAACTCAATGTGCAGTGTAGTGTTTTGAAGGGGTTTTGGATATATCGGGGGCCTTGCAGAGTTTTTACTGGGGTCCCGCTATCCAGATAGGGGGCTGAGGGTCAAGGAGGCTAGCAGCCCCCTTGTGGGGTGCGGGACAGCGTCCCGTTAGAAGTTTTTCTAACAGCGACAGCGCCGTGGAGTGTGTGTATCTATATATATATACATATACATATATATATAAAGGGAAAAAAGCGTCCAAAGGATGCGTGGGGGCCAGCGCCTCACGTGCGTGGCACGTAGGCGCTAGCATGCTGGGCGCCGGGCGCCGGCGCCTCACGTGCTTGGCACGCGGGCACCGGACGTCAGCAGGAAAAAGGACTTGGTTCCTGCACTGGGAGCCGTGCTCCCGATTTGACTTATGGAGTTGAACTCCTGACAGAGAGTGGGCTTATTAGTCCCTGCACTGGGAGTTGTACTCCCAAAAAAGAAATATATATTATTTTGTGTGTGTGTGTGTGTGTTTAAGGAGTTAAACTCCTAAGATATTTTTGGAGCTAATGAAAGAGGCTTCTCCCTTGAACCCTGGATCTTCCCCAAAGAGGGATTTTTGGAGATGGGTCTCCTTCTTCTTCCCCTCTGTCGGCCGGATCTTGGATGAAAGGGGGGTAGATTTAAAAATCTCCCCTTTCGGAGATTGGATGGAAGATCTGAGCTTCCTTTTATAGGTTTTGTGGTGAAAAACTATTTATTTTTGGAAAAGGAAGAGTAAAACTCTTGATTTATTTTTAAAAAAAGAAGAAGGTTTAGAACCTTGAGAAAAGAGAAGCAGGCACAAACCCTACTTTTTGGGGGGGAGAATGAATTGTACATTTTATTTCATCATCATGTTGCCTTTTATAGGCTTACAAATTTACATATAGCCCCTTGGGCTTTACAAAATGGCATTTTGCCCATCACATACTTCAAGTGCTCATTTCTTTTGCACATGAGTCTTGGGCTTTACAAAAATTTGACTTTATGCCCATTTTGCTTACATTCATGCATAAAAAATTACATCAAAATTATTTATTACATGATTTTTATTTTGGCATAGAGGGAGGCTGGCCGCGGGGCTCGATTGGGCATGGGCCCACTTGAGTTGGGCTTGGGCCCGCTGGCTTGGGGTTGACCTTGACTTTGACTAGGTCAATCGGAATGCAATTTTTGACCCCAACATAGGGGTCTAACATTTACCACCCCTCTAGGCCCAATATGCGATACTCTTAGACGAACAGACCAGGCTGTACAGAGATTGTCACAGTTAGGCTCAGTAGGAGTTCAGATGAGTTTACTCATCGGCCTTCTTATCGACAGATATCTGGGTAGTCGTTACGCACAGCTAGTGCCGCTAACGAACTTATGGTTAAACACACTGCCAGCGTACTGTCGAGTCTTTAGAGTCCCACATAGAGGGTTTTCCTGGTTCGGGCGAAACGATATTGAGTCCGTATGGTTTTACGTGCAAGGTTCCGATCATATACCTGTACTAGTTGCACGGATGTTGTTCGGACGGATAATACTAGTGGGTTTTGGTTTAAGCCAGATCCTAGTATTATATTATTGGATTGTTATTATCTCATTGTATTCGTATTTTTCGGAATACGAATACGGGTATGTATATACGGTGAGGGCATTCTTGTAATTTCACAAGAGATGCTTCTAGAAGGGGACACCTCATTATTTGGATTATCTATTTTGGAAATAGATTAATGAGGTGGAAAATAGAGATATTTGAGGCATGGGAGTGAAGCATGGCTTATGCATTTGTTTATTAGTTTGGATACACTGTTGAAGTATGGTTGTTATTTTAAATATGAAAATAATCATGCTTCATGAGTGATGTAGTATGAGCCATTCTTCACTTGGAAAAACACTTGAGCATTTGCTCATTTCCTTTCTCTCTCCATTTTCTCCTCCTTCTTCCTCAAAACCATAACCTTCACATGTGTTGTGAGCCATAACATTATATGAGATAAAACACTCCATTAAACACTCTGCATCTCCTAAGCTACCTGGTTTAGCGAGCTAGGTATTTTAGTTATCTCGGTTTAGAGGTTGGAGCTTGAAGCACATACTCTCGGGTGAATCGTCTTCGACGCGAGGAGGCCGATGTTTCAAGCACGATCTGATCTTCAAAGAGCTCAAGAAGAGGAGGAGAAGAAGAAGACCCGAAAGACTTGTAAACAAGGAGGTATAAACCCTAACATAGTAGTTAGAACCTCCTAGTAGATATTGCTAGTTAAGATTTCCGTAAAGATCCTGGAGTTTAGGTCGGTGTTGCGAAGTAAGAAAATAGTTTTTTGTAAATTCCGCCTCCCCTTGAATCTGCGAGGTGCGCGACATCGACATACAGTGGTATCAGAGCCTACTCAAACCTTAACTAGCAGATTAAACGAAGTTTAAAGTTACGAAACCGAAATAACTCTGAAATGGCTAAAACCATATCCAAATTTCTGTCGAATTTTAAAGAGCCTCTAAAATTTTTTTAACAATTGCAGAGTGCTCATCTTGTTGTAACTAGAACGCCTTAGAAAAACGAGCCCCAAAGTCCAAAGTTTGGCCGGCGAAATTGCATATTTTCCCGGCCTAGCCAGTCCAAGTTAGGATTTGGGTCTTAGGTTTTTTATTGTGTTATGTAATCTTGGATTTAGGTTTTTAGGTGTTGTTTGATTTTGCCCAGATTTCATATTCTGTTATCTTTGTATTGGGGCAATACGGAGTATTTCGAAGTCGCGGTTTTAATATCGTTTATAAGTTTCAGTTTGTATATGTGTTGCTGAACGTCTACTAATTGCTATATGTCGATTGGTGGGTGTTGCACATATTTGTATCTTGATGGTTTGTGTATATGAAGTATTGGATCATCATGGATGAATAGCCGGGGGATGTGAGAATTGTTAGTAATATGTATGCCCTAGAGGCCATTACTGTACATACGATGTATATAGTAGTGGATGCTTGGACATTTATAGGGAGGACTTTCTTGCTCGACATGATAGTATGCTATCTGGTTGCTCTTTATCTTAACATGTGCTCTAATTGTCTCTATGTTACATGTTGATAAAGCCCTTAGGATGAGTACTTGACTACCAGGACTATGATGCAGATCATACTAGTGGGGACAGTGTAGTCGCTAAGTACATCCTTCAAATGTTCCTAGTCGTGGGAACACCGAGACAGGGCATCGATACTCCAGAGTAGACTAGCGTATGCGCTTCTTGACCCATATGATGGGCGATGGATGAACCAATATCCATTGGTGTTTGACATCAGAGAAGGTATACGGGTGCTCAGTGGAGACTGGGTACACTAGACGGACTCGCCGAGAACTCCCAGATGGTATTATACCTCACGTCAGATGGCAGTTCTCTGGTGACACTGGTACAGGTTAGTCTGTAGACCCGAGATCGTCATAGAGTCTTGTATGATTCCCGCTGTGCTTTGATTTCCATCATACCACGTCTAAAAGGGCGTGCAAAACGGTGGCTTTTGGGTACAGTCCCGAATCACATGGAGGCAATGAGCGATAGGAGGGGTTTCGTCTCTCCCGGTATAGGGAGTTGATGTTGCGCTGTGTTCGATTGGCTATAACTGGAAATGCCTGGCCAGGGTTGTTGAGATTTACCGGTTAGTGTTATCAGTAGTTTCTCGAACTGTTATGGACCTCATATCGACACGACTTATCAAGCTACCGGGGTCTGACGTTTATCACCCCTAGGCGAGATATGCGACATATCAGACGAAGAGACAGGACTGTACGGGAGTGTTACTGGTTGGATTCACAGGAGAATGTACAGACTTGCTTGTTGATCTTCTGATTGCTCAATACCTGGGTGGCTGTTACGTTTAGCTGACCGCTTGCAGCTTGTGGGTGTTTGATATGATCATCACCTACTGCCGGCGTATTGACGATTCTTTAGTGTCCTACACAGAGGTTTCCTGGCTCAGGTAAAACGGAGTAGGAGCACATATGTGATATGTGCGGGACCGAGAATAATACGATATGAGATACCGTATTCTATTCTCGCGATATATATCGGCCGAGTATATGTGATATAGCCGGGTCATCGGATCAAGTGTTGATTCGATGAACTGATACAGATTATATTAGTCGGTTATATGCGATATAGCCGGATTATCGAATCAAGTGTTGATTCGATAATTTAATGTATAATTATATATGTGATATATTAAGTTACATTAACTAATATAAGCTCACTTAAAGATTCTTTTTCTCACTTGGATAATACATTGATATATATGTGATATATGTTAATTGTATTATTTTATTTTGTTACAATAAATATTGTATATGTGATATATAATATTGTAACAAGTTAGGGTTACAAATGCAACATATTTTGTGGAGCTTAAATATGGTTAGGGTTTGGATTAGGGTTAAGCTTGGATGAAGCTTTCATGAAGCTTCTTGAAGCTTTGACTTTGACGTTTGATATTTTGAGTAGATATTTCTTTAACCTAACCCAAACCCTTTACCTTAGTTAATTCTCTACAAGGGTTAAGTCTTTATTCTTAACACATGGTTGATTTGTAACCATAGCAATAATTCATTATTCATCACAAATGAAATTGTTCTTCTTCTTCCTCTTGAAAAGCTTTCTAGCTTTTGGGTTTGTGATGATTTTGAGTGAGATAAAGAAGAAAAAAGAGAGCTAAATTCCTATTTCATCATCCTCATCTATTCTAGCCACTTAGATTAGGGTGTTTGCTTTGCTAATACTTGATTAGTGAAGCAAGAGCTTCGGTTTGAGATTCTTCAAGGTAGATCATCTTAGTATTTGAAGATTGGAAGCAAGCTTGCATCTTTCTCTTCATGGAGCCTCTCAAGAGTCCGGGTACTTGATGATCGCAGCGAAGGGACCTTAACACGGAGCTTATGAAGCGAAGGAGCGGACTACAAAGGTTGTAATCCCTCTCTCTTAGATATAAAGTTGTTTACATGCTTTGTAACCCTAATTATCTAGCAAAGATCATCGCTTTAGGTTGTTCGGCACTTGAAAATTTTAAATACGGCATGGTTGATGCCTTATAGACCCTTGTGACAGTGCCTAGTAACCTTACAAGAAGAGTGTTCTTTTCTTTCATTCATGTAAATTTGTAATTGTTGTAATATTCTTTTGCGGGGCACATCCGGGTTGAGGTTGTAGCCACCATTGTATTATTTCATTTACTTTTTCTTGCACCTAGGATAGACCCAAGATGGGGTGCACAAACTACCGGGTTCTTGAAGTGCCGAGTGACCTACTCATTTTATTGAGGGAGGTTGCTTCACTTCGGGAATTTGGCTTGTAGTTTACCGCACTCGTAGGGGTCTAGGGTGGGGTTTAGCTATTCATCACGACCATGGAATCCGTCTTTCGTTCCAGGCTAAAACGAAACACGAAATTCCTAGTATATCTAATATATTCATCTGTGATCTGTGATCTGGAATGCTTATTATTGCGTGAGACGGATGGCTATATATATATATATATAAACGTTGCTTATGTTTTGCACCCGTGCTAGTTCAGCTCCCGCTCTGCCGTTAATTAAGTAACCTAACGGTGCATGACGAGGCCCCATGGCGAATGCGGATCGCATAAGTGTACATTCTATTTTTGTTTCTTTTCTGCAATGATAGGGTTAAATGATAGAACCGCATTAATATTGATTAATGCAATGAAAACAAACCAAAGCTAAATCGTTGGACAATTTCAAAACCACTCGGTTTTCTTGAAAAACAACTTTTAAATGCAGAGTATAAACAACTCCTTTTAAAAGATATCATGGTTCATTCGACTATATCATGTTCATTACGTTCACGGTTTCGCCAAAACCAATCATAGCCCCCCGTCATTTCAGATGGGTATTCAGTAGTATTCAAGCTATGTATTTTGACCTTCGTCAAGGCATAGTGATTGGTAGCTGCTGGGTATTCATCTGTAGCATAGATAGATGCGTTAATTTGGGACAGTCGTACAGTTATTTTGGCCTTCGTTAAGGGTTTGTACAGATAGGTTCAAACTAACCTGGACAATGACGGATAGAACTTGACTTGCGTCTTATGTATGTTGGCCTTCGTCAAGGTCATAAGCGTCTGGGGCAAAAATCCACATCGGAAATTTCAAAGGAAAATGAAACTTGCTAGTGTTGCATACCATTTGGAGTGTGATGATTTTGGTAGGATTCCTTCAAGGTTGTCAAACGATGATATTTGGATCTCGATCCTACTGTGAGTATCCGCTACTCTTCGGGAGATTTTTTCACTAACAATCAATGCTATAAACCAAGTAGGTGCCTAGAATGGTGTTATAGGGGTTACGCCTCCAGGGAAAAGAGGTTATGTAATTCAGGAACTTCACGAAAGCATTGGAAAACCTCCATCAAAATACCAATACTAGTCTGGCCGAAAGGTTAAGCAAGAATTGTGGGGTGAGATTAATCCTGACTAATTCTTCTTTTACGCTTTAAAGGAGGATTTGAGGAACAGTGGGAGCCATCCTGTTTAGATAGACTAATAACCAATCTAAACTTACAAGAATATCATGCTTAGTGTTTCTTCTCTCTCTCCTAATTGCAGCGACCAAAATGACTGGGCTTAAGTTACTGCAAGATAAAAATAAATTGACGGGGCCAAACTATAAAGATTGGCTAAGAAATGTCCAGATGGTCATTACCTATGACAAGATGGGCTGCCTCCTCACTACCAAAGCCCCCGCCGTCCCAGGTCCAGATTCCACTGCCGCGGATGTTGAAATCCGTAAGACATAGAAAATAGACAGTGCGAGAGCCAAGTTCCTCGTGTTAGCCTCAATGGATAATGAACACCAGAGGCGGCACGAGAAGATGGACTTAGCTTCCATCTTCCTCCATACTAAAAATTTATATGAAGAGCAATCTCGTATCGCAAGATATGAGATCTCGAAAAAATTGTTTCAAGCGAGCTTGGCTGTCGGGTCATCTGTAGGGGACCATGTCCTTAAGATAATTAACTATATTGAAGAGCTCGCGGACCTTGGGACCACGTTGGAAAACGAGTTATATACAAACTTGATTCTACAGTCCCTCCTCTCTACCTACGCCCACTTTATCTTGAATTTCAATATTCAGGGTAAGGAAGTTTCACTTTCAGAACTCCTCAACATGTTGAGGAGTGTAGAGGGCACCCTACAGAAAACCAGGAAGACACATGCTCTGCTTATTGGGGAATCTTTCTCTTCTAGATCCAAGACGAAAGCCAAGGGGAAGAAGAAGAAGGCCCTCACTAAGCTGAAAGGCGGTATCGGTAAGGTAGAGGGAAAGGGCAGGGCAAAAGTTTCAGGGCCGACAGTAGGAAAGGAGAATGTTTCTATTGTCACAGGAAAGACCATTCGAAGAAGGACCGCAGAGCTTGGAAAGCCAGAAACCAGGATTCGAAGCACGTTGTGGCATCGGTTTCAGGTGTGTTTATGATTGAAAACTGTCTGCCAATTAATTCTACTTCCTGGGTACTAGATACCGGATCAGGATCTCATATCTGTAATTCATTGCAGGCTCTAAGAAACTGTAGAGTTATCAAGGTAGGTGATATAACTCTTAGGGTTGCTAACGGAATGAGCGTGGATGCTGTATCCGTAGGGAATATCACTTAGGATTGACAAGTGAGCAGATTTTGGTTTTGCGTAACTGTTTTTGTATACCTAGTTTGACATGTAATATCATCTCTGTATCTTTTCTATCTAAAGAAGATTATGATTTTATATTTGTAAGCGATGTCGTCCACATCCACGTTAATCATGCTTTGATTAGGTCAGGTACACCACATAACGGTATATACGTATTAAATCAAGCTCAGGTGTTCAACGTCCAAAACACACTCAAAAGAAAGTCTCCAGAATTAAAACAGGCTTTCTTATGGCATTGTAGACTGGGTCATATCAATGAAACACGGTTGACGAAGTTACATAAAGAGAGGTATTTGGATCCGTTTGAATATCTGTCTTATGAAACTTGTCGATCATGTCTCAAAGGAAAGATGATAAAGACTCCGTTCACTGGACACGGGGTAAGAGCAAGCGAGCTCTTGGGATTTATACACAACGACGTGTGTGGTCCAATGTCTACACATGCAAGAAGTGGTTATTCCTATTTCATTACTTTTACAGATGACTTCTCAAGGTATGGACATGCATTCTTGATGAAACATAAATCCGAGACCTTTGAGAAATTCCAGGAATATAAGAATGAAGTGGAAAACAAACAGGCAAAAGTATAAAGACACTTAGATCTGATCGAGGTGGTGAATACTTAAGTGCCGAGTTCCTGGATTACTTAAAAGAGAATGGAATTCTCTCTCAGCCTACTCCTCCATACACACCTCAACATAACGGTGTATCGGAAAGGCGAAATCGCACCCTATTGGATATGGTGCGTTCCATGATGAGTAACGCTGAGTTACCGCGATCCTTCTGGGGTTATGCACTGGAATCTGCTGCATATCTTTTGAACAAGGTTCCTACTAACTCAGTGCCTATCACACCATATGAAATGTGGAGTGAGAAGAAACCCTATCTTAAGTATCTAAAGATATAGGGATGTCCAGCTTTTGTAAAAAAAACAGCATGCGGACAAGCTCGAGGCATGCTCAGTACTGTGTAAGTTTGCGGGATACCCAAAGAACTTCAAGGGGTATCTTTTCTATTACGCGGAGGAACAAAAGGTCTTTATTTCTCGGCATGCCCACTTTTTGGAAACTCAATTTCTTAAAAAAGAAATAAGTGGGAGTGCAATAGAACTGGAAGAAATTCCAGAACCATAAGCTATTACTGAAAGTATGGTGGAACCAGAAGTTTCGAAAGAACCGGACATCCTCACGCCACTCCGCAGGACTAGTAGACAGTCTCATCCGCCCGGGAGATACTACGGTTTTCTCATAGATGGGGATAGAGAGGATTGCATCATTGACGATGATGTGCCAACTAGTTTCCAGTAAGCCATTAGGAGCAGAGTCTCGGTAAAATGACTGGATGCAATGCGGACCGAAATGCAGTCCATGTATACCAACAAAATATGGACTTTGGATATTGTTCCAGAAGGGATAAAACCCATAGGCTGCAAATAGAGTTTCAAAAGAAGATTGGTGTAGATGGTCAGGTTGAAACCTATAAGTCTAGACTTGTTGCAAAAGGTTTTCGTCAAAGATCTGGTTTGGACTATGATGAAACCTTTTCTCCAGTGGCTATGCTCAAATCCATTCGGATCCTTCTTGCTTTTGCTACCTTCCAGGATTATGAAATTTGGCAGATGGATGTAAAGACCGCTTTTCTGAATGGAAATTTAGAAGAGTGTGTTTATATGGATCAGCCGGAGGGTTTCATAGAGAGTGGGAGCAGCGGAAAAGTGTGCAAGTTGCATAAATCCATTTATGGATTAAAGCAGGCATCGCGGAGTTGGAACATCTATTTTGATGAGACGGTCAAGGAATTCGACTTTATCAAAAATCCAGATGAACCATGTATTTATAGTAAGATTGTAGCGAGAACTGTGGTATTCCTCGTCTTGTATGTGAATGACATTATCCTGATAGGAAATGACATTCCTATATTACAATCAGTCAAAAGATTCTTGTCACAAAGATTCTCCATGAAAGACCCGGGTGATGTCTCCTACATTCTGGAGATCCAGATCTATCGTGATAGATCTAAGAGGATGTTGGGACTTTCACAGTCCAGGTACATCGACACCATACTGAAAAGATTTAGTATGGAAGATTCAAAGCGCGGTAATCTACCGGCTTGTCACGGAATCACCATCTTCAAAGAAATGTCTCCCAAGAATGATTTGGAAAGGGATCGCATGACTATTATACCCTACGTTTCTGCGGTAGGCTATATAATGTATGCGATATTGTGTACTAGACCAGATGTAGCTTACGCACTGAGCGTGGTAGGAAGGTATCAGTCAAACCCTAGGAAGAAGCACTGGACAGCAGTTAAGAACATTCTCAAGTAACTGAGAAGGACTAAGGAGATGTTCTTAGTGTACGGTTGTAATGACCTCCAGATCGAGACCTTCGCTGACGCTAGCTTCCAGAGTGACAAGGATGACTCTAAATCCATATCGGGTTGCATCTTTACCCTCAATGGAGGGCGGTCTTTTGGAAGAGCTCCAAGCAGGACACCATTGCTGACTCAACGATAAAAGCGGAGTATATCCTTGCATGTGACGCCGTGAAAGAAGCCGTCTGGATGAGGAATTTCGTAACAGAACTTTAGGTGGTTCCATCTATTATTGATCTAATACCTTTGTATTGCAACAACAACGGGGCTATAGCTTTAGCGAAGGAACCAAGGTCCCATCAGAAATCCAGACACATCTTGAGGCAGTACCACCTGATCAGGGAGATCGTTGATCACCGGGAGATCGAGGTGCGGAGAGTAGATACGGAGAACAACACTGCAGATCCACTCACAAAGGCCATCCCTCAAATGCAGTTCGAGAGCCTATTTGAGATGATAGGTCTGCGATATACCAATACATGGCCTTAGTGCAAGTGGGAGATTGTTAGTGATATATGCCCTAGATGCCATTATTGTATAGTACTGGTTGTATATTACATTTTGGAAGCTTGGGATATACACGGATATAATAACAGTCTTGTTCAATATGGTAGTATGTTACTTGGTTTGATTCTATCTCAATATGTGTATATGTTTCTTTTAGCATGTCGCTAATACATATTGATAGAGTCTTAGGATCTTTGCTTGACTACCAGCATCGTGATTGCAGTCATACTAGTGGGGACTGGGTAGTCTATAAGCATATCCTTATACTGGTCCCTAGTCGTAGGATTATCGAGACAGGGCATCGATACTCCAGAGTAAACCGGTGTATACGTTTCTCATCCCAGCAGGAGAAATGGCATGTCCCACGGTCATTGGTATGTCGTACCGGAGATAGTATACAGATGCCCATTGGGTTATGAGTTGCACTGGACGGACTCGCTAGGAACTGCTGGTTGGTATTATACCTATCGTCAGTTAGCAGTTTCCGGGTGGCATGAATACAGGTTAGTCCGCTGACTTGACATCACTATTCGTCTCGAGTGTGTTCCCACTGTACTTAGATCACAACCCTACCATGGCTTAAATGAGTCATGCAGGCAGTAGTTGGGTGCAGTCCCGAAGCACTGGGAGGCAGTAGTGGTTAGATAGGATTCGTCTCTCCTGGTATTAGGGGTTGATATCGTGTTGTGTTCGGAAAGCCATTACACAAAGTCCCTGGCCAGGGCAAGCGAGATTTACTGGTAGGTACTCCAGTAGTTTCTCAGGGTGTTTTGGCCTCCACTCCGCATGACTTATCGCACTATTAGGGGTCTGACATTTACCACCCCCTAGGCCCGATATGCGATATGAAAGTGTTTAATAGCACCGTGACGGGGTTTAAACGGGCATCACTCATGCAATTTTAAAAATTTCGGATGCTAAAGAACACTAACCAAGATCTTAACTAGAATAATTAGGGTTTCTTATGATGATATGACAAAACTAATAGAAGGGAATGAGGCTACAACTTTTGATGACCGTGTCCTTCTCTTCTAAAGCTCCGGGTTGTAGTCCACGCGATTCCACTAGGCTCCACTTCAAATTTGAACGAGCCTCCTCCGTGATCTTCATGTTGAAGATGATCCGCCCGAAGTCCCACTAGCTCATGCTCTACCTCTTCACTAAACTATCTTTAGTGAAGGAAACACACTACACTTGATTGCTAATCAAGTGTAGGATGGTGAAGTAGGGGTTGCGTTTACTCACTAGAGATCTCACAAGCTCAAGGTTTTACAACACATGTGAGGGATTTGAGCTTGGAGAAGTGGGGTGAAGAAGATGGAAGCTAGAGAGCAACTCAAGAATGAGCTCAAGAAAGAAAAAGCAAGTGTAGAATGGTTCATCCTTGAGCTCACTTATTCAAATATGGAATAAATTGCAATAATCAATTGCAACCATGCTTGAATAGTGAGTCAAGATAAATAAACAAATAATAAAAGGCTATGCTACACCCATGCTTCCATTTTCCACCTTATTTATTCTATTTTCCAAAAATAGAAATTACACCATACTTCATTTTAATATATATATATATATATATATATATATATATATATATATATATATAGACACACACACACACATATATCAAATATATATATATATATATTAAGTAAAGAATTAGTGAGCAATAATATTAGTTAAGATATAATTATATCAAATATAATATATATATCACATTATTAAATCAACACTTGATTTAATAATCTGGTTATATCACATATAACCGACTAATATCATTTATCCGTATATCACATTATCAAATCAATACTTGATTCGATAATCCAGTTATATCACATATAACCTGACCAATACCAGATAACTGCCAGATTATAATACGACATCACATACTCGTATTTAATCATGCCCCCGCACATATCAACATATGTGCCCTATTTCGTTTCGCTTGAACTAGGAAACTTCTGTATAGGACTCTAAAGACTCGTCAATACGCCAGCAGTGGGTGATGATCATATCAGTCACTCACAAGCTGTCAGCGGTACTAGCTGGACGTAACGGCTATCCAGGTATTGAGCGATTAGAAAATTAACAAGCAAGCTTGTCCATACTCTCCATAAAGCTTATAAGTAACACTTACCGTACAGTCCGGTTTCTTTGTTTGATATGTTGCATATCGAGTCTAGGGGTAGTAACGTCAGACCCCAGTAACTTAATAAGTCAAGCCGATGTATGGATCATAACGGTTCGAGAAACTACTGTAACTCTTACCAGTAAATCTCATCAGCAGCCCTGGCCAGAGACTTCCAGTTATAGCCAATCGAGTATAGCGCAATATCAACTCCTAATACCGGGAGAGACGAAACCCTCATATCGCTCATTGCCTCCAAGTAACTCGGGACTGTACCCAAAATCCACCTATTTGCACGACTCCTTTGAGCCGTGATAGGGAGGAAATCAAAGCACGGTGGGAGCCACACAAGACTCCATGATGATCTCGGGTCTACAGACTAACCTGTACCAGTGTCACCAAAGAACTTCTATCTAACGATAGGTATAGTACCAACTAGGGGTTCTCGGCGAGTCATGTTCGGTGTAGCTATTCTCTAATGAGCACCTGTGTACAATCTTTGATGTCAAACACCAATGGATATGGGATCAACCATCACCCTCATACAGGGTCAAGAAACATACATGTTCGCCGCCGAAAGACGCGACCGGGACGTTGGGACTTATGGCCTGAATTTTGGGGGCAGATACTATTTGGTTTTATCCGTCCACCTCTCCGAAGATGCCAAGTTGATTTATAGCACCGTGTATCGGAGGTTTAGACAGATACGGCCGTTGTAGCAGACTTCGTCAGATTCCCCCTCGTATACGAGGGTTTTTTTTATTGTGTGGACGCTCTTCCCTGCAGACGTAAGCCCCTGCAGTTAATTACGCTACAGCATAGCGGTAACCACTTTCTCCTTCTCCAGATGATCACTTCGTATCGTGTGTGTTTGTTTTATTTTTGGTTGCCTATGGATTGTATACAAAGACTAATTTATGTTGTCGCCCGTAGGGTGTGGATTAATCCAAATCCGTATTTTCTTAGATTTTGATTTGGTTTGGGTTTAAGGATCGTTAATCTCATTGAGATCAAGATCAACTTAAACGTTTGTTAAGGATACGTTAGTCTAATTTTAGACTTAGATCTACTTAACAGGATCATTTAGATCCAACAAAAGAGCATTTGGGCTCTATTGTTTTAGTTTAGGGACATTGCGGTCCATTGGGTGTAAGGACGTCATAGTCCGTGACAGTTTAAAGACATCATAGTCTATAAAGTTTAAAGACATCATAGTCTATGAGTTTAAGGACCTCACAGTCCATAAAGTTTAAGGACATCATAGTCCATGAGTTTAAGGATCCCACAATCCGTAAAGTTTAAAGACATTATAGTCCATGGAATGTCTGGTTATCGGGACCCGCCACCTCTCTGAAGACGTTGAAAAATTACAACGACACATATCAGAGGAATGAAGAGATGTACCCTTGAACTAATGTTAGTTGGGAGATCTGTAGTCAAGTTTGGGACTAAGATCAGTTAAAAAGATTTATGAGCATATATGCTCAATTAATCTGAATTAGAGATCTGCGGCCAACTTGGGCTCAGCCCACTCAGTTAAAATATTGAATATTTAATTAGGCTCAGTCCTTTTTATTTAACAATGTTGGGCATTGGTTTGCGTTCTGACAACCTTTTTGTCTTTTATTGAATATTGAGCCCTCATTATGGCTCTGGGGTTTTATTTAAAGAGCAGTTTATGTTCCCTCAGCGCCCACGTGAGGAGCACGTGGCGCGCTTGGCGCTGAGCGCCGGACTTAGAGCGCTAAGGCGCTTCCTGTGAAATAGCGCACACGTGAGGAGCACGTGGTGCGCTTGGCGCGGAGCGCCAGCCAATGAGTGCAGAGCGCTCCTTGTGAAATAGCGCACACGTGAGGAGCACGTGGCGTGCTTGGCGCTGAGCGCCAGCCAACGAGTGCAGAGCGCTCCTTGATTAATTTTGTGCTCTGAGAATTAAGTTCTCGCTTATAAGAGACTTTGTCTCGTGGCTCTAAAAACAAGGTTCTTATTTTAAAAGGAGACATTACAATCTCTTATGTTTTTTGTGAAAGACTTTGTTTTTACCTTATAGATCTGTGATATAAAGAGAACTAAGTTCTTCTCCCTCCCTTTTTATGATGAGATGCTATGATCTCTTTTGTGAAAGACCTCTGTCTTATAGATCTATGATCTAGAAAAAGAACTAAGTTCTTCTTCTTTTGATGAGATGTTTTGATCTCTCTGTTTTATTTACCTTGAAGAAATTCTTCTTCCGAGAGCTTGCTCTTCTGTTTGAAATTTCTCAAAGTTTGTAGGGGGGTTTCCTCTTGGGTCCTTTATATAGTGGAGGCTGATCAGTTAAGGCAATTTTTTTCTGATTGATTTGGGGATGTTTCCCCACCATTGGATATTTGATCCTAGGGCTTCTGTTTTACAGAAGACATTTTTCTTGTTATTAACAAGATTGGGAAATTATTTTCCCATACAGAGATTACTCTGTATCTTGGTGATTTTTAATCACCATTGGATCTTCGATCCAACGGTGCTCTGATTTACAGAGCAAAATCTTTCCTGCTTGGAAAGATTTGAGGAATATTTTCTCAACAGAATTTTATTATGAATTTTGATGATTTATCATCTTCGTTGGATCTTTGATCCAACGGTGGAGAATATTTAATTCTGGCGCCAGAGCTCTCATGCTTTGCACGTGATGCGCCGTCACAGAGTTTTTGACTCTTAGCGCTTGGCGCTCAGCGCTCTCGTGCTTTGAACGTGATGCGTTGCTTCAGAGTCTTTGACTCTTTAGCGTTGACGCTCTCGGCACTCTCATGCTTTGCACGTGAGGTGCTGCCTCAGAGTCTTTGACTCATGGCGCCGGCGCTCAGCACTCTCGTGCTTTGCACGTGAGGTGCTGCCTCAGAGTCTTTGACTCATGGCACTGGCGCTCAGCACTCTCGTGCTTTGCACGTGAGGCGCTTCCTCATTACTGAAGGTGTCTTTTCACCTTCATTCTCTGCTTTTCCTGAGTCAAGCTTCTCTTTCCCAGAGCTTGGAAATTGTTCCATCATGCACAACATTTTCTGTGCCTAGACTTAAATGCCACTCTTCATAATCTGAAGCAATACTTCTTTTCTCTATCATTTTCAGAAAATCATTTTAACAGAGAAGAGGTATGGCTTGTAATCGCCCACATGCTCACCGTCATCCATGAGAGGTGCTCATTGAGGAAATTGTTCCTCGTTTTGCTGCGCGCTTGGTGAACCCTACTCTTATGGATGATCAATATGACACGGTGCTGCACGAGCTCTTGACTTGTATAGGATCTCCTCTCCCCATCCGCTCCATTTGGCTCCGGATGGTTTTCTTGTATGTGATCAATGATATTCCCCCTCCTCCAGCGGAGATGACTCCGGCAATGCTCGACGCCGCAGAAGACAAGATCGAGTGCTTCCACGAGGCACTTTTGATCACCACAGCTCTGAGGGATCACTCTGTTCGGCTGCTAAGCCGGATACGGGCTCAGCGGATCGTTATGTCTGCCTTTGCTGATAGGTGTGGTGCTGACCGATGGGTAGCTACTCTTCATGAAGATTGCCGCTTTGTCATGGTGGAGAAGGCAGAGAGGGAGTTAGATAATTTTATCCATAGTTTTGTAAATCCCTGTACTTTCGATCCCATGTTTGGTGATCTATTTTCTGTAGAATAAAAGGTTCAATTAAATACTTTGTTTTTGTCGTTGAACACCTGTTCTTCCCTTGATGTGTGCATATGCGTATATGAATGAGCTTGGTTTCACACATATCTGTAAACGAAACTTAAGCCGGCATAAACAGGAACAAATAGCTCTTGGCCAAAGATTTTGGCGGGAACAGTACACACTAGTCTACTCTGGAATATCGATGCCCTGTCTCGATATACCCTCGACTAGGAACAATTAAAGGATGTGCTTGTAGACTATCCAGGTCTCAGTAGTATGATCTGCATCATAGTCCTGGTAGTCAAGCCTATATCCTAAGGGTTTTATCAACATGTATATGAGAGATAGTATAATAATACCAGTGAACATGTTAAGATAAAGGTAACCAGATAGCATACTATCATGTTGAGTAAGAAAGTCCTCTATATATATGTCCAAGCATCCACTATAATATACATCAATGTACAATAATGGCCTTTAGGGCATACATATCCCTAACAATCTCCCACTTGCACTAAGGCCAGTTATTGTAGTATCTCATACCCAACATCCCAAATAATCTCTCGAATTGCATCTGGAGGAGGGCCTTGTGAGTGGATCCGCTACGTTGTCCTTCGTGTCAACTCTCCTGCCTCGATCTCCCGGCGATCAACTATCTCACGGATCAGGTGATACCGCTTAAGAATATGTCTGGATCTCTAATGGGACTGGGGTTCCTTGACCAAAGCCATAGCTCCATTGTTATCACAATGCACAGGTATTGGATGTTCAATGGATGGAACCACACCAAGTTCAGTTATAAACTTCTTCATCCAAACAACCTCTTTGGCAGCATCGTTGGCAGCGATGTATTCAGCCTCCATCATCGAGTCTGCTACGGTATCTTACTTGGAACTCTTCTAACATACCGCCCATCCATTTAGGGTAAAGACAAAACCCGAGACCGACTTACTGTCGTCCTTATCACTCTGAAAGCTCAAATCGGTAAAGGACTCCACCTGGAGTTCACCGTTAGCATACACCAAGAGCATTTCTTTAGTCCTTCTTAAATACTTAAGAATGTTCTTCACAGATGTCCAATGGTTTTCCCCAGGATCTGATTGATACTACTCACTACACCTAGCGAGTAAGCTACATTCGGTCTGGTACACAATATCGCATACATGATTGACCCGACTGCCGAAGCATAGGGTAACTCTTGCATGCGAGCCCTCTCTAAATCAGTCTTGGGAGACATCTCTTTGGAGAGAGTGATTCCTGAGCAAGCGGGTAAATTACCACGCTTAGAATCTTCCATACTAAATCTCTTTAGTATGGTAACTATGTACCTGGATTGGGACAATCCCAACATCCGTTTAGATCTATCTCTATAGATCATAATCCCCTGGATGTAGGAGGCATCACCAAGATCTTTCATGGAGAACTTATGTGATAAGAAGAGCTTGACCGAGTGTAGTATAGGAACACCGTTTCCTATTAAGAGTATGTTATCCACGTACAATACGAGAAAGACAACCTTACTCTCTACAAGCTTCTTGTATATACAAGGTTCATCTACATTTTTGATAAAGTAAAACTCTTTTACAGCTTCATCGAAATAGATGTTCCAGGCCTGCTTTAATCCGTAGATTGATTTAAGAAGCTTGCACACGCTTTCGCTGCTCCCGCTATCTACGAAGCCCTCTGGCTGTGTCATGTACACGCTCTCTTTTAAATCACTATTTAGAAAAGCGGTCTTGATATTCATCTGCCAGATTTCGTAGTCATGGTATGCAGCAATGGCAAGTAGGATCCTGATGGGCTTAAGCATAGCCACTGGAGAAAATATTTCATCATAGTCGACACCCGGTCGTTGACGAAAACCTTTTGCTACAAGTCTAGCTTTGAAAGTCTCAACTTTTCCATCTACACCAATATTCTTCTTAAAGATCCACTTGCTCCCGATGGGTTTTACCCCTTCAGGAGCTACTTCCAAAGTTCATACTTTATTGATGTACATGGATTCCATCTCAGATCGCATAGCATCCAGCCATTTCACAGAGTCCCCACTTGTGATGGCCTGCTCGAAACTAGTTGGGTCATCATCTTCCATAATACAATCCTCGCTCCCACCGTTTATGAGAAAACCGTAGTATCTCTCAGGTGGATGAGGAACCCTACTAGATCTGCAGAGTGGCTGGGGTTCATAGGGGACTGTTGAATCCTCCGGTTCTACCAAATTGTTAGTTATAGTTTGTGTAGCTGGAACTTCTTCCAGTTCTACCTCATTACCACTAATTTCTTTTACAAGAAATTCCTTTTCCAAAAAGGTGGCATGTTGAGCAACAAACACCTTTTGTTCCTCACAATGGTAGAAGAGATATCCATGCGAATTCTTTGGATATCCTACAAATTTACATAGAACTGATCTTGCCTCGAGCTTGTCCGGATTTTACTTTTTGACATAGGCCGGACAACCCCATATCTTAACTCGTTTAAGATATGGTCTCTTTCCACTCCATATCTCATATGGTGTTTTAGACAAAGATTTTGATAGAACTTGATTCAACAGCTATGCGGCTGTCTCAAGCACATAACCCCAAAAAGAAATAGGTAACTCAGCAGTACTCATCATAGAGCACACCATATCTAATAAGGTGTGATTCCTCCGCTCCGATACTCCGTTGTGTTGTGGTGTATACGGAGGAGTAAGCTTAGAGAGAATCCTATTCTCTTTTAAATAATTCAGGAACTCCGTGCTTAAGTATTCTCCTCCCCGATCAGATCGAAAGATTTTAATACTTTTACCCGTCTGGTTCTCAATTTCGCACTTATATTCCTTGAATTTCTTAAAAGTTTCAGACTTGTGTTTCAACAAGAACACATGTCCGAACCTTGAGAGATCATTGGTGAATATAATAAAGTACGAGAAACCATTCCTGGCATGTGTAGACATAGGACCGTATACATCACTATGTATGAGTCCTAAGAGTTCAGTAGCTCTTTCTCTGTGTCCAGTAAACGGGGTTTTAGTTATTTTGCCTTTGAGACATGACTCACAAATCTCATAAGATGTAAATTCGAACGGATTCAAATATCCATCTTTATGTAACTTAGTTAGTCTTGTCGCATTGATATGACCTAGTTTACAATACCACAAGTAGACTTCGTTCATTTCTAAACTCTTCCTCTTGTGTGTGTTCTGTACGTTTAGAACTGTTATTTGATTTAGAACGTATATACCATTACATAACGTACCAAACACAATCAACAATTGATTTAGAAAAATGTTCATAACATTATCCTCTAATGTGAAATTATATCCTTCTTTAGTTAGCAAAGAAACTGATATAATGTTACACATCATCTTTGGTATGTAGTAACAGTCGTTCAGAATCAATATATTACCTGTTGGTAACACTAGATGATATTCGCCAACTGCTTTGGCTGCAACAATTGCACCATTCCCTACAATTAGAGACTTATCACCCTTTCCCAGTTCTCTACCTCTCTTCAGACCATGTAACAAATTACATACGTGGGATCCTGATCCGGTATCCAATACTCAGGACGTAGAGCAAACTGAGAAACAGTTCTCGGTAACAAACGCACCCGAAGAAGATACATCAGTATGCTCCTTCTTCGTTCGGGTGGCATGGGAATCCGGGTATTCTCTTATTCCTTACTCAGACTTATGACAATTATAAGATAGAGCGGAACCTAACCCAGGGTTCAGACAATACATCCATATTATTATCTTGATTAAAGCGTTTCATTGGTCGCTACCTAAAGAAAGAAAGAAGAAAACGCATTAGCGTGTGCTCTTTGCAAGATTAGATTGGTTATTATCTTATATAATCAGGATGGCTCCCGCTGTTTTTATCAAATCTTCCTTCAAACTGTAAAAGGTAAGATTAGCCGGGATTAATTACACCCTATAAGTTTGCCGATCGTTCGGCCAGGCAGGTATTGGTACTCGAAGGGAGTCTCTCCATGCTTTCGTATGGAACTAATTAAATAACCTCATTTCCGCAGGGGCATAACCCCGTTAACATCTTTCTTAGACACCTACTTGATCAGCTAACTGTAAAGTGAAAAACTCTCTCAGGAGTAACTCTTACTCGCAGTGGGTATCGGGATCCAACTATCATATAGAAGGTATACAATCTCATTGCAAATTTCAATACTTGAAATTCCCGATAATTGTTTTTACCCCTAGCCACTTATGACCTTAATATGGTCAACAAATCATAAGCGCTAGCCAAGTTCAACCCATCATTTCTTGATTGGATTAAACCCACACGTACAACTCTTAACATAGTTAACAAAGCCGTACGACTACCTTAATCCAATCGCATCATATGGTTGCAGATAAGCACTAATTAGATACCGCACACTACGCCTTAACATAGTCAACAAACGTAGCACAAATACTAAATGACACTTATCTGAAATGACAGAGGGCTACGACTAGTTTTGAAGAAAACCTTTAACGTAATGAACTTGATATCGTTATAGAATCTAGTGATTTGAAAATGAGTGTTTTTGTAGCTTTTGCTAGTTTCGCTAAAGAGGTCACTCCCGGTGAAGGGATCTTGGCTCTTTTCTCATCGAATGAGATGCTGGATATTCATCAAGGAATACCACTATGCAAAGCAAGAACTAGAGAAGCTATAAAAACAAAACCGAGTGGGTTGTAGCATTTACTAGTTTTGCTAAAGAGGTCACTCCCGGTGAAGAGATCTCAGTTCTTTCCTCATCGAATGAGGTGCTGGATATTCATTAAGGAATACCACTATGCAAAGCAAAAACTAGAGCTACCTTTTTAAAATTTCGATTCTACAGTATCTTTAGGTTTCTTTTCTTTACATTAATCTCATTAATGAGGTCTCATCATTTAATGTTTCCTAAATATCACAGAAAAATGAAAGGAAAATAGAACGTACGTTTATGCCATCCATATTCGCCACGGGGCCCCGTCATGCACTGTTAGGTTACTAACTAACGGCAGAGCGGGGGCTGGACTAGCAAGGGTGCAAAACATAAGCAACGTTTATTATATATCATATATATAATATAACATTCGTCTCATGCAGTTATATAATCAACATCACAGAACCAAGCAACAGAAGTCAACATATGAAATATTGGATATAATAGGAGTTCCGTGTTTTAAATTCAGGCAGTAATGAAAAATACGGATTCCACAGTCCCTAGACCCCTACGAGAGCGGCAAGCAACCCTGCCAATTCTAGAGTTAAGAGACCTGGTCTCAACTCCTCGAAATGGTCTCCCACTGGATTCCAGAACCCGGTTACTTATGCTCCTCGCCTTGGGTCTATCCTAATGCAGAAAAGTAAATAATATACATCAGTGGTGACATCATCCTCAACTCGGAAGTGTCCCAATAAAAGAATATTATATACAAATTTTACATGAATGAAAATGAAAAACTCTCATCTCTTGCAAAACCCCTCGGCTATTCAATCACGACGATCCAATAAAATATATCATAGCAACACATAATATCACATATCATCAACGTAAGTAAATATGCGTATCCCGAAAGTCGTTGACATATAGCAACGAGATCGAGATACCCCCACATATTACACTTACGGTTGCAGAAAAAAATGAAAAACTACAATAATTATAATCCGCATATCCTTAGACATCATAAACCCAGAATATCTCATATTTCGGATTCCATGCCTAACCTATAAACCTTATACCGTAGTCTCAAATTGAAAATACTTTTCAATCATTTAGTCGGGTAATTCAACAAGAATCCTGACTTCCTTATCGAATGCTCGTCGGAAACTTTAGTAGATGGCCGTACCCCCAATGCCGTCGACGTAGTGCACTAAGGCGGAACACCGTGGCCGCAAGCACTCGAGTGGGTGCTTTTGACAACGGGGTTCTCCTACAGTCACTTGGTCGGGGTTATGGGGCGTGGTTGTCTACTAGAGTTACCCGACGGGTGTTCGCGTACAATACACGATTGCGACGGAGTTTTGATCCGAATCAAAACTCCATGGCAACCGATTATCCGAGACTAAAATTCTAAATTTACAATATTCTAACTAGTTTTCACAAAACTAATTATTCCGGATTCTAACAATTGTATACATATCATCAAAGTCTATACAACATTAAACATTTCGATCGATTTATCGAATACACACAAAATCCAGAGACCTCAACAACTTGAGAATCATTAAAAACATCCAGAGTGTGCATGATCACCAAATGGAGCAGCACAAGAGAAACGACACCTTAACTCGACAAACATGCAGCGGAACCGCGGCCAAACATTGGGTTTGGCCGCGGTTCCGCGGCCGTTTGAGGGAGTTAGGTCGTCTAATTTCTTGAAGCTCCATTAAAAAGCCTGCATAATTTTCTACATATTTTTAATCACCAAAATTCTAACTTTTGAAAATTCGACAGAAACATGATAAATCGCGGGTTTCGAAACTCAATCGAACACTTTAATATCGTAAAGACCTACCCAAATGTTCTAGCTTAGCTCTGATACCAAGAAAGTGTTTGATAGCACCACGACGGGGTTTAAACAGGCATCACTCATGCAATTTTAAAAATTTCGGATGCTAACGAACACTAACCAAGATCTTAACCAGAATAATTAGGGTTTCCTATGATGATATGACAAAACTAATAGAAGGGAAGGAGGCTACAACCTTTGATAACTGTGTCCTTTTCTTCTAAAGCTCCGTATTGTAGTCCACGCGACTCCACTAGGCTCCACTTCAAATTTGAACGAGCCTCCTCCGTGATCTTCGAGCCAAAGATGATTCACCCGAAGTCTCACTAGCTTATGCTACCTCTTCACTAAACTATCTTTGGTGAAGGAAACACACTACACTTGATTGCTAATCAAGTGTAGGATGGTGAAGTAGGGTTGTGTTTACTCATTAGGGATCTCACAAGCTCAAGGTTTCTGTAACACCTTAGAATGCACTTAGTGTTAATTAAGCGATAATGCGGGGTTTTAAGGAAAAGTTTACCAAATCGGTTTCCTCACATTTTATAACAATTAATTAATATTTTATTATTATTTGCTATGGCTTGCACACACTTGTGCATGTTAGTGTGGGGGTTAGTTAGTGTTAATCTTGTTAAGTAGCCATGACACCTTAAGCTAATCCATATCTTGATTTAACCTTGCACTTAGATATTTTGTGTGAGAGATATTTTCAATTTTTTGAACGAGGGAGGTGGCTAGGTGAGTCATGAGGGCATTAATGCTAGCATTGATGAGGAGAGGGAGAGAGTAAGTGTAAGGCTAATACTCACTCTACACTCACTCTCTCATCATTATCTTCCCTCACTCTCCCATTCTTATCTCTTCTCAATTATTCCTTCATCTCCTCTAACCTCAAATGAAACCTACACAAGTCCATCACTTAAACCTTGCAAACCTTCATTAAACACCATGAAAACACTTCTCAAGTCTTGATTTAGCCACTAGGTTGACTTGGAGCTTGGAAAGATTGGATTTTTTAGCAAGAGTGGCTAGGTAATGACCTCTAACTAATAATTAGGTGTTTATATTGTTGTGTTGCCTTGTAGTTGTGGTTTAAAACACTAAAGGTAGAGTTTTTGTGAACATATCGTATTTTGGTAAAGTGTTGTGTCTCGAGTGAATCTGTTGTTGAACCAGGTTGTTGTTTTAGAAGTTGCCATCACAGAGACCTAGTTTTGAGGCATAGAACCCACCATAAAAACCTGAGACCATTCCTTTCCATCATGGCCGCAATTTTATTGCTTCTGGCCGCAAATTGCAGCCAGAATGAGGATCGGGGTCTTAAGTCTTGGTCGTAGGGTCTCTGGGGTTGTATGTGGTCTCGTGGAACTTGCAACTTTCACTAACTGTTTATGTATCAAAATCTGGGATCACTTTGCTATAATCTAGTGTTTTGACTACGCGCGTTACGTTATCCGATACGGTTCGTAATCTTGTGTAGCTGCTGCACTTGGGTTGGTTTCGGGGTGTCACTACACACGTTAGCCACTAGACAGACACTTGAGAGTTGGATTGGAGTTGGTGCGTCGGTCAAACGTAGTTTGTACGTGATATTGGTCGATTTCTGAAACTTGCACTTGTTATGATCTGTGTTAATAGGATCGCAGGCGGGGACTTCAGGCGCTGCGAAGAAAGGAAAGCAAGTGACTGGATTTACTTAGCTCGACATCGTCGGTAGGTAGATTTAACATCTACGAGGAAATTGCCCGTATGGCGTTAAGCGTCAGGGCTAGATATGATATGATATTAGCCGCATGTTTATATGCACATATAGAGATGGTGCATGAACTTCATTGCATATTATTACTTATTGTGCCTGGACTTGTAATGGACACTGCACTATTATTGACGGTTCATGTTGCACGAGCACTAATTGTATACTACACACACTGTCAGTAATTCTTATGACACGCACGACACATATACATATATGATATTGTATTAGTTAATGACATTGAGACATTGATTCTTGTGCGATTGCGCATATGAAATATAGCATACATGTATATCTACATGCTTACACATATACCTTGCTATAGCTACATGTTCACCTTTATATGATGTTGCGTTGGATTTTGGATAAATTGGGAACCGCATGATATATTTAATAACTTGATGTATTT